>OX344725.1:94772115-97172115 GCA_947034835.1 Ballota nigra
TTTTCTGGTTAGATATAGTTAAATGACTTCATAAATTCTTAAAATTGGTGGAATTTTACTTGATTTTCGACAGCTTTTATTATCTTCTTCATTTTAGGTAATATCAGGTCATAGAGTGTGTTTATTTTTATATACTCAGAATTACATAGTTAGAGTAGGTGTAGTTAGAGCAGGTGTATGCTTATTTGTGGCTAGGTTGGATTTGACTGACAGATTCAAGATGTAGATTCACTAAAGTGAAATCCTCGTATAGATAAAGTTTATTAGTATTACTTAATATTTACTTTTCACTATCCACTTGAATATGTTGCTATCTTTTGCTAGTCCAAGATATGTGATTGATTTTAAATTATCAAAAGAAGATGAATATCTTGATTTTCCTGGTAAAATGTAGGGCATTGGTCTCTGATTTTCTCTGTTTGGTGCAGTAGGTGATGTTTGTGTTGAAGGGGTTTGTGAAAATTGCATTTGGAGGAAAAGATGAGCTAACTGTTTGTGGAGAGGTGTCTCGATTGAAGTCTTGGCGCTGATGTGAACAAGAAAACATAAATATGTAAGTACCAATGACAATATGGCAATGTTGCTGCTGTTTCTAATGATTTGATACACGAAAATGCTTCTGTGCTTTTTCTCATTATGATAGCATATTAAAACCTGGCCATTTGCTTGCTATAGGCAACAATAGTGACTATTTCTGATGGGAAATAGTTTATGCTGAGTGTTTGCACACTTCATAGATGATTATTGTTGTTTATGGTGGGACCTTTAGCTTTAAATTAGGAGAAATGTGCACTTTTGGTAAAGAGAGAAAATTATAAGGTTCTAATTCTCATATACTTATTTGATGACTCTCGTAGTAAAGTTAATATTCATTATTTGGTATGAAAATAAAGGTATCAAGGGAGCAAGCGGAAAGAAGAAAAATACCTTGTTGTCGAGGTGACTTTTATATTGTTCTTTAATATCACATCATCACTCCAGCTACCTTGTATGAGAATATATGTAATGTAATTGCATAATGATTATGTTTTTGCAGTTATAAGAACAAAACTATCGTTCTTTGTCTGAGATGGGAACAAAATGGTAGCTGTTAACAGATTTGAACAGTCAAATAACCAAGGTATGCATACTATCTTTTTACTTTTAATTGATAATTGCTTCTTCTTTTCCTTGTAATGAAAATGGTGTCATATTTAGAATTTAGAATATTTATTTGTTCTATAACTTTATCTATTTTGGTACTATTCATTTCTTCTAGAACAGAGGATGTAAGATCCATCTGATTTTGTCTGTCCATAACTTTAGCTTTTTGACTCTAAATTGCCACCTACTATGTAAATATCTAGAAGTATGAGACACTTTCCTCGAAATGTCTTGACTTTAATCTCTATCTAGATTAGAAGCATGATATTATTGTTCCTGATTGCAGTTGCTTAATTTTAAACTAGATGGTTGTTTGTAGTTCTGTTTTTAGAATAATGATATTGATTAAGTGCCACGGTTATGCCTATCATTTATTTTCAACTTTTTCCTTCTGCAGGCTGCAACTGAGGAACTGAGAATCTGACCCTCAAACAATAGAAACTCCTCCAGTTAATTGCTTCTCACTAATGCTGCCTCTAAATTGGACTCCGCCACAAAGAGATCTCGGTGTCCTGGTTTCCCGTCCTAAAAAAATGATGTAAAAACATGTTACTTTATACTTTCTTTTTACTTTCCACTTGAATATATTGTTACCTTTTGCTTGTCCAAGATATGTGATTGACTTTAAATTATCAAAAGAAGATCAATATCTTGATTTTTTCTGTAAAAAGAAAGCAAATAATGTGTGTATGAATTATTCTGTTCACGTGTTCAGTTCTTTTTGTAAAAGTTTAGTCCATTCACTCTTCTAAAATCATAATCTATGACATCTACAATTCTTGAACAATTCAAACAGTAACCTGACCCTAACTCCTAGGTATGGATATTCTGTCTTTTCTGAAAAAAATTATTGTACTCTTAACGATGGTGGAAAAATTGTGGACTATGTTCCAGAAGATCGATTTGAAATCAATAGTGACAAATATTAGTTCTAACACATTGGGTGTGCCTCTCTGCCCTTAAGGTAATTATTAGTTCTAACAAATATTTAAATTAAAAACATGTCTTTTACTAATTCCTTTACACGTAAAATGTCAAATTTCCTATATTTTAGAGCCGAACAAGATATATATATACGTATTGGTTTCAGGCACTATGATGATAAAGCTGCTGAGGCACAGCAGGGTTTTTGGAACTGTCCCTGTGTTCCTATGAGAGAAAGGTAATGCCAAATATTTGTGTATGTTTCAACACTCAAGTTCAGACTTTATAAATCATGTTTCGCTTTCTTCTGTACACTTGAATTTGTGCCAAAGACTCAAATATAACGTACAGGCTGTTGAAGTATGTTCCACAGTACTGGTTTGCCAATAATGAATATACGGCTAATGAATCCAACATTCAGGGCCTTGGAATAAGGGGTGTATTTGAGTCTTGGTCTTTCAACACATGTTTTACTATTTCTTACCTATTGAGTTGATTTTGACCCGAACTTCATATTTTGTTAATGAAAAATGTGTTAGACTCTTTGAGTATAAAATCGAGTATTGATCTTTTTTCCCCAAATGTACTTTGAATTGTTTGGACATGTAATTGGAACTCATGGCCGTATGTCTGAAATATCTGTGATTGCCTGTACAAGGGATGAGTTGAGCTCTAACAATGAAGATTTTATTTGATTTGTCTCGTAGGAAACTTGCTTCACTATATTTCTGTTGTAGTTGTTTTGCATTTCTACAAAGAATATCCTGGAATTCCTTTCCAGGTTGTTTTCACGTCTAAAATGTTTCGCTGCTCCTAACTGTTAACTGACCATTTGCTCCACTTTTTTCTATCCTGCTTGTTTTTTCACAAGCCTTCAGTTATTATAGTTGTCATTGTTGGGAAAATAGGGGTGCCCGGGAACTTTTCGGGATGAAATTTAAATACGAATTTAAATTCAATTATTACTAGCATGAATTAATCCTAATTAATTCAAATAATAATTCCAACAACTAATTTTCATCATGCATGTCAAATTAATTCACATATTAACTATAGCGGAATAATCAAGTAAATATGTGATTAACGTACCTCTTGTAGACTTGGCCTTTGAATAAACGGGACGAATACGTTCACGCTTTATCAACCCAAAAGCCTTCTCAAGTATTTTCCTTCGCCTTGTTCGATCACCGGTGGGAGATGCTATCGAACAATTTAATAAACTAAGGAAAAAGAAAAATATCTATGCTTCTTGATTTTTCCAACACATGGAATTATGTACTTGGGGATGAAATAATCATCCCCTATTTATAGGCAAAGTGACCGAAATTTTAAGGTTTATTGGGCCTTGGAGAAAATCTTTTCTTAGACTCTAAGAAATCTTGAATATATCTCATATATTCTTTTCTCCAAAATAAAATATTCCACAAAAATCTCACTCTCCTATATAGAGGGTAATTTTCGAAAATTCTTATGAAGAGAATCCAAGATTTGGATCTTCTTGAATATATGAGATAATCTTGTATTCCAAGAATACTTATCTTCCATAATATCTTTCCAAGAAAATCAACAAAATCTTTTCTCTCCAAGATATGCAATTTTCGAAAATTATATAGAAAAATCAGCATATTATTTTCTTTTTATTTTGATCATCTTATCATTATTGGGCTACTTAATGGGCTACTTGAGGGGCCTTAAGGAGAATTAAGATTGGACCTCCTAATGGACTTCTGAATTTCAATATTGAGCCACAATATAATTCAGCCCATTAATATTAATTATTACCACTAATAAATTAATATTGCACTATCCATCTTAATCCATATTACAATAATATGGGCTCCCGGTTATTATTTCCCGCGTTTAAGATTATCAAGTCCATTAATTAATTGAGCTTCTGAATAGCTCTAAATTAATTAATATATTTCACCTTGGAGTAAAGACAGCTCAACATTATTATTCGTACCGAAGAAACTAATTCTTCACTTGCAAGATTTGGTACAATAAAACTTCTGAGCCCACCAAGGGGACTAATCACACGAGTCGTACTCGCACGCGTTTCTCCGTATTAAATCTTAGCAACCGTCGTATGATTAATATTACTGCCCAAGACACAAAGTTCGAAGTCGCAATGATTCTCACCCAACATGAATCAAAACAGTAACTATTAAGCACACACGGTCCTATTTAAGTGACGGAGATTAAGAAATCAACAACCACTGAGGTCTAATTCTTCACCTTTCAGAACAGAAGAATTTATCCTCGCTGTAGGTCCTCTTCAACACATACTAAATGTGCTAGTGCAATCTCTTAGTCAAGACAGACCAATTTGAGCCTTACACATCGACCTTTCACGGCGGATTGTTCAATTCCACCTAGGTCGTGAAAATGTAAGTTTAGTTACAAGTAAACTGTTAATGTTGTCTTCCGTGATCGGGTATCACCACATTAACTACAATGTAACACGTACTATATATTGAACAGTTTGCAATAGAAATTCAACATTCAATCATAACTAAAGCACATGCGATAAAAGAATTATTATCATAAAACGAGTGTTTGATACACGAGTTATACAAAGTAAAAGCATACTTTCACGTATAACTCCAACAGTCATTTATCTCAAAACATTGTTGCATGAGCATAACTGGTTTCTTTTAGACTTCACTATCCTAAGATGATCTCTTTAGTAAACATCAAAGGTTTTGTACTGCTTCAAGTAAATAAATGGATGTAATTGTTTTCCAGCTTTGTAATATGTGATCAAGAAACATGATTTGGTAGATGGAATTCTTTATCATTAGTTTGCTATGTTCTGAACCTTGATCATCTCCTGTTTGGTATGTTTTTATTCATGGATGTTAAAATGCTGTAATTTGATAATCTTACATGCATTCACAGAAAGGAGTGCCACTGCATGCTCTTTCTGACCTCTGAGAACGATTTTGCTGGACAGGACCAGGTATACTCCATGATGCTCTTTGGTTTCACTTAAGGGATCTAAAAGCTATTCCCAACTCCGTCTGATCTGATGTAAAATTGGTGCTTATGAATCCTGATTTTCTCTATGTAATTGCAATTTATTTGACTTTATTTTCTCTGTTTCTTGGAAAGGAGGCACCAAAAGTTTGGAAACCAGCCCCATAGGCTTTGAGAAAAACATGAATTAGAGAGAGGGGGCCAATTTCGCTCTCTTGTATATCATTTCATCAAATACTATTTAGCAATAAAATATAAATGTGTTAATAAATAAATATCATACTCCATTAGTTTCAAAAACTCGTTCAAATCTTCATTTTTACCCCGTCCTACAATATCTTTCACACCTTTAAAATATAAAGCTCTCCATAAATTCCACCGCACAATATCTTTAGTATATTTTCAGGACTGAAAACCGGAGTATTAGCATACGTTTTTACTATCGATCATCACCATATGAGAAGAAACACAACATTTACATTGAAAATTTAGCTGTGAATCAGTTAAATAGAGTTCCGTCTTAAATACTCCGTTTGGTGATCGTCTCACACAATCAAGTCACAATCAACCACTCCATTTTTTTAAAAAAAATTACATGGCATTACATATAACCCACCAATATCACCTAAGCAGTAAACATGAATGTTATTTTCTATCTAAAATATAACAACATAAATTAAAAGTAAAAAATGCAACTACTGTAAATTAGATAGACGTTGATATTAGCATGAGTACACCAATACTATTTGCTGCTTAGTTCATAACTAAACATCGCCTAAGCATAAATTGAAAAATTGATAAGGAAGAAATTAACTATAGTAATAAATTAGACTATATTTCTCTCAATTGTTCATCTTTTTTGGTTTTCTCATGCTCCATGCTTTTAAAGTGGCAATCTTGATAGACTCGACACCATTGTTGAACGCATATAAATGTGCATTTCCATATGCTGCTAGAGTTGGATAAACTCTTGATGTAATGCAAGTCTTTCCCAATTCTCCAAAGCTCTCCACAACAGAGTGATCAATCTGCAACACAACATAATTAACATCAAACCCCACTACTCATGAATCCACGATATAAATTAATTATAAACACAAATAAGAAGAAAGAATTAAGGCATAGTATAGCATGAATCAGTTTTACGACATCAAACCATTTCAATTAAATTACTAAAAAGTATTAGTCTTAATGCTAAAGGGTACCACTTAAATTATCGAAAGGTTTTAATCGCATGAATCCAATTTCGTGGTAAAATTTGTTCACACTGTACAAGAAATAAACGTACCAAACTTCTTAGAGAGAGCTTCTTCGAGGTCAAGTTGACATCTACGAATCCTGCAAACGAGGGCCTGTATGACCCCGTTCCATTCGATAAGGATGACCTGTTACGAAAGATCAAACAAGAATGTAAAACAGATATATGAATTCAAATAGTGAAACACAAAAAAAAAAGTCTAAGATTTAGACAAAAAAGACAACCTAGATGCATCAGAACACATGAGGACTAGATGCTTGTTTTGATACTTGAAAACTCTGAAGAAAACAGGGGTGTATTCTTCCAAATTCTTTGAAGCCAATGTCAAGAGTCCAAATGGTCCCAAACCACCTTCAACAGTCGAATCCTTTTGGCTACAAATCTTTTGCGCATCATATCTATCCCATCTTGGATCGAAGGGCTCAGCTTTGTCCAAGCTATCGAATGAGAAAATTACTTCCACATCGGCCTGAAATGTGTCGAAATCATGCTACATTAGTCCACTTTTGTTCATTTGCATTACTTTAAAAAAGGGATAACAAATAAAGTATACCTGTGCAGCTGTTATTCCTATGATTTCGATCTTCTCTCCCTTCACCAGCTTCTCATTTCTCAATTCGACCTTCTTCCCTCGAAGAGCTTCCACTTCTTCAACAGGCCAAAGGAGCAGTTGTTTCCCTTTGGGATCGAGCAAAATCGTACGTGGGATAGTCTGAACAAATATTTTTTTGCATCAGTCAGAACATGTAAGTTAAGTGCACCTTTAAATAGTATTAGTTACTTTACTAAAAGGTATACCTGGATTCCGGCCCAACCCTTATTTACTTTTACGGAGTTGAAGTCGGACTCGTTGACCCAACCCCACAGGATCCTCCTTTTCATCTTGGGATCGAAAAATGACTTGGAGGCATAGAAGTTTCCATAGTCGTACCTCAACCCATTCCATCCGTCAACCAAGTCCTTATCGGGAATGTATCTATCAGCCTCACCGAGATACGTACCCAATGTATAGTACTCGTATCTCATGTCGTCAAGGCTCACTTTCAGCACGTGCTTCACATTTGGTCCCATTTCAGAAGTATCCAACCCGTTTTTACCCAAGATCGCAACTGGAAAGAAATCTGGGCACTCCCAATTCCCGGTCCCATTCTTCGTATGGAGTGCGTGCTTTGCCTTTTTCCAGTGTACAAAATCGGTACTCTTGTACAGATAGGCAATCCCCCTTCTTTTTCGCAAACCCCCGATGGAAATTCTCCAGTTGCCGTCGCTGCCCATCCATGCAGTTGTCGGGTCGCGGAATTTGGTCTTGTTTATGGACATATCTGGGACGATGAGAGGGTTATTATCCGGCTTCACCCATTTTTGGAGAAATGGGTCGGATAGGTTGGCCGGGACGGCGTAGTTTTGGACTTGGGTGTTATTACCGTCTATGATGCCGGTGTAGAGGATCACGGGTTTGTTTCCGGGTAGAATCGTGGCAGAGCCCGACCAACACCCGAATTGATCGAATGACTTTGACGGGTATATAGCGTTTTCTAACCTTTTCCAATTGATCAAGTCTTCGGATACAGAGTGGGCCCACACTATGTTTCCCCATACAGCTCCTTCTGGGTTGTACTGGTAGAAAAGGTGGTAGTACCCGTTGTAATACATTGGGCCTGTTAAAAAATGAAGGGAGCATTAGTGTGAGAAAATATATTTTCAGTACACTTATATTGTGAGTAATTACACTTAATAGTTAGAGATATTTCTTGCATTGCATAATTAACTTGATTCATTATTCAAAAAAAAGAAATCAGCAAGACAGATAAACTTACCATTGGGATCTGTTCTTGTCCATGATCATCCATCAAGTGAACACAAAAGGCAAAATTGAATTCATTAGTAAAAAATAATTAATAAGGCAAAATTTAATTCATTAGTAAAAATAATTAATAGTTAATCAAACGTGATTTATAATCATCGTAGCTTTCTAAAGTCAATAACAGATTTGTCTAAAATCAAAATGAGAAAGCAAAGAAACCTTAAAACAGAAAAAGAAAATATTGTATGCATGCATGCACGAATTAATCGACAGCCCTAAATTCTTACTATCAGTCAATATCCTTGATTTTATGCCCTTAAATTAAATGTACGGCAGTTTTTAATTGTGTTTTATCCCTCTCAAATTATTCATTCATGAATTATCGTCACATGCATTCATGGAACTCCTACACAGGAATTAGATCGGGTGTTGTAAAAGAGGATTTTTTTTTTTTTAAATCACAATTCTCGACAATTCTTTAACGATATAATTTTTACAAGTTTTGTACAGGACCCTCCTGTAAAACACATGATCTATTTTCTTTATGTCCATTTTATTTATTTATTGATGCATATAATTATATGATGGTGTACACAAATATGAACTGAAAAAAACATAATAATAGCAGTTGAAAATGAAGCAATAGTTGCCAAAAGATTATTCACTTTAATATTTTTTTAAAAAAAACATTGGAGTCAAAAAATAATAATTTATTTGTCCGTGGAAAGGGAGAGCCAATTAGGGAGGAGCCGTACATATGAAATGTGGGAGGAGTTAGGTCGGTGGGGATGATATTTAAGTCAATTTATAAGTCTATGGACTATATATATATATATATATATATATATATATATATATATATATATATATATTCTTTTACGAAATATTTGATTCAATTATTTTGTATAAAGAAATGAAATTAATTCGCTAAACTATAATTTAATAAACTGTCGTACTGCCCGAGACAGTTAGCTGATGGATGCTACAATTAGGTCAAATCTTAATTACTGGTCAACAATTAAACAACTCTTTTTTTTCGGACCCATCTCCTACATATTATTGCGAAAATTCTGTTAAGTTTCATAAAACACTAACTTAATCATCACCTAAAAACACAATTTCCAGAATAAAATGACAGCTCAATTAATATTGCTAAATTGTCTCGTACGTGATTTTCTTTACTTAAAACTAGTCCTATAACTTAAATTGGTTTCAATTTTGGTCCTGTAATTTTGCATTTGAGGATAATTGGCGACTGAACAATGGGAAAAGCTGAGAATAGACACTAATCGCCATTATTGGCTTGATGAAAGCTTGAAAAATAGTAGCAAAAATTGGTGACTGAAAGCAAAAAAATGTAAATGATAATTAAATATTACCGTTAATCCAATTCTTCCGGGGTTGAAAGTGGTATCCAGTTCTATACACGGCGGAGGATTGCACCACGTTGGAAGCACAGACCGCCAAACAAAGAAGAAAAATGTTCACGATATGTCTCATGTTTAATGTGGAAGGGGGAGAGAGATCGGAGATAGTATGGAAGAGAGAGAGAGATTGTGTATGGAAGAGAGTGAGAGTGAGAGAGAGAGAGACTGTATAAGGCGAAAGTGCATGCAGGTTTGGAGGATTATTTATAATGAGGGAGGGCTAGCCCGCTGAGTTTGGAGGCCACCCTATACAACTTCTATTTTCTGTAAATCTATTATTTGTATTTCCTTCCTTCTTCTTCTTTTTCCTTTACTATCAGGCTAGAGACTTTTTCTTCTTTACTATCTTTTATTGTTTTATTATATATTCTTTTTATTCATCATTAATTTCAATTATACATGCTAGAGAGGTTCTATTTTTTTTTTTTTTAAGAATAAAGTGGCAAGATTTTCTATTATGCTCAATGCCACAATCTCCTTGGAAAGCTCATTTACGATATAAAATTGATACATTATATTTATTTAAGTACTCCCTCCGTCCTTTAAAAGTATGCACCATTCTCTGCACGTCATTTAATGCAATATGTCGGAGGATATTTAGGGGTCTTGTGAGGTTCGTTTATGAGTAAAATGATTGTTTATGGTAACGTTTCTATGCATACTTATCATAAACAATCATTTTATTCATGAACGGGCCTCATAAGACCCCTAAATATCCTCCAACATATTGCATTAATTCACGTGTAAAAAATAGTGCATACTTTTAAAGGACAGAGGGAGTAATATTTATTTGAGTAGCTTTTGTATGAGACAGTGATGGTAAGTATAACTAGGACATTAGACATCTAATTTAGGACATTAGCTCATTAACACCTTGGTAGGGGTGAGTGTTAATTTAGGTGATAATTAATTTTTTTTTTTTAGACATCTAATTCATTTGGGTAGTAGCCAAGTAAAATGATTGAAATTTCATTGTAAATGGTTTTAAAAAATCAAATTAAAGAAGTCAAATGGTTTATATTATACTAATATTTGGATAGTGGGGATGTGAAAATTTTATTTAATGTAGGTTGTATTTGTAATTTTATTACAAATTTAGTAATTACTTAAACTTGACTTTTAATTTTTTTTTTTTTTTTTTACTATAAATAATATAACATTTTATCATTATACAAGTATAGATATTTATTTTTATTTAGTACCCCTATGAAAAATTCATGAAAAGAATCCGTCCATATTGCCACTAATCCTTGGCCAAGGCTATAGTAAATTCAAGAAAATGATACTTAATAAATGCCCTTCAACATATAGAGGAGTACATTAGTGTACAACCCATCCAACTACACAAATGTGAAGAATCGTGTTTAAGATATACTACTTTCAAGTTTCAATATAATCCTAATTAGTCACCGATTAATGCATTTGAAACCGTGTCATCTATATCACAACTTTCAAGAGAAGTTGCGTAAATATATTCATGTTTATAAATTGCTGGTAAATGGGAAGGCTTGAATTCATCGTGTCATGTGATTGCAACTTCCGAAATAGTAGTATCCAATTAATTTGGAATTGTATTAAGTGCAGTTTGCAATTTGGATAATTGGATTTTTTTTTTTTTTTGGGATAATTGGATCATTGAATGTTTATAATTAGTTTCTCAAATATCAAGAATTAAACCATAACATGTTCCTCGTTTCAATTTAATTTATTTTTATTTTGAAAATTTGAATATATATTTTTTCAATTTGCCTCATGTTTATAATATAAAAAATAATTAATCTCTTTTCTTTTTCAATTTAATCTATCTTGAATCTTGTTGTAAGTTTTTGTCTTCCTAAATTGTAGTATTAAAAACACAAACAGTGTAATTATGATCATTTAATTAGACAATGAGGATGAATATAACTATGACATTGACTCATTAACAATTTGGTAAATGTGAGTGTTAATTTGTGTTGTCTCATGCCATGAGACGGTCTCAAACAAATTTTTGCCTATTTCTTTTCTTATAATTAGAGAAAATGATTTTTTTTTCGTCCTATAAATTGTCCTATTTGACTTTCAAATTTTGAATTTTATTCTGTAATTTATAAATATTTTTTGTATAATTGTTACTCTTGAGACAGAAATATTTCCTTTCGAGCAACTTTTCTTCTTCCCAACGCCACTGCCAGACTTATGCCGCCGTTTTTCATTAGGAGTAATTTGGAATCATAATAAATGCAGTTTGCAATTTGTATAATTGGATAATTGGACCACTGAATGTTTATAATTAGTTTCTCAAATATCAAGAATTGTACATCATAACATATTCCTCGTTTCAATTTAATTTATTTGTATTTCGAAAATTTGAATATATATTTTTTCAATTTGCTTCATGTGTATATTATAAAAAATAATTATACTGTTTTCTTTTTCAATTCAATCTATCTTGAATATTGTTGTAATTTTTTTCTTCCTACATTGTAGTATTAAAAACACAAACAGTGTAACTATGTATATATATGATCATTTAATTAGAGCAGAAATTTGCCATATTTTGATATATGTGGATGCTATTTGCCATTAGAGCAGCAATGTACTATCTAATGCCATCTTTTGATATTTATGGATGCTATTTGCCATTTTATTTGCAGATAGGTGTGGGTTGTACACATAAAGCCTATGGAGTGTTCATAATTTGCAATAACTACTTTTCAAGATTTTTTGTAATAATGTCATTTTTTGATATTTGATGGATGCTATTTGCCATTTTTGTTGCAGATAGGTTTGGGTTGTATACATACGTAAAGCCTATGGAGTGTTCATTTTTGTAATAACTACATGCAATTTATAATTAGGAAAGGGCTAGCCTATTGGAGTTTGGAGGCCACCCTATACAATTTCTATTTTCTGTAAATTCATTATTTGTATTTTCTTCCTTTTTCTTTTTCTTTTTCTTTTTCTATCAGGCTAGAGATTGGATAATTGGGTCATTGAAAATTAGTTTCTCAAATATCAAGAATTACATCATACTAACATATTCCTCGTTTCAATTTATTTTTATTTTGAAAATTTGAATATATAATTTTTCAATTTGCCTCATGTTTATATTATAAAAAAATAATGAAACTCTTTTCTTTTTCAATTCAATTTATATTTGTTTGGATAAAATATTAAAATGGATAGATTTTAAATACTCAACTTTAATCCTAATTCAAAGTGGAGGAATTCCAAATATTATGTCCTTTTAAATTCATTAATTTTTAAACCTATCCATTTTCAAATATCTTGAATTTGAAATAACTCTATCCAAATATACCACTATATAATTTTATAATTTCAGTTAAAAAGTAATATAGGTGTAATGTGAAATCGTGAATATAGGCATGCCAAGGAGTTGAGAACAAGAGACTTAAAGACCTAAAGATAGACTAAAATTTGCTCAAGAGGCCTAAAGCCTATAGCAATTACTAAAAATCAATTGAATCATTACTTCTTGTACACGGAAAGTCTTTTGAGCAATTTAGGCCTCTTTTAAAAATACAACTGTAAATTTTTTTGCCTCAAATAAATACTGCAACTTCAATTTTGTTTTTTGTTACAAAAAGATGGGACATACATTATTTATTGAGATAATAACATCCTCATGGAATAACCTAAATAAATTAATATTGTTAAATAAAAAAATTATTCCAATACTTATTGTAAATAATTAATACTACTTAAAAATACACCTATACAACTATACAACTAGTATGTGGAATTTGTCACAAATAAATACTACAGCTTTCAATTTTGTTTTTTTTGTTACGAAAAGATGGGACAAACTATTGTTGAGATAATAACATCTACTACACTAATGGAATTGACAGAATATCCTAAATAATTTTTTTGTTTACTTTGAGTCTTCTTTCTCCCTCGGAAAGACTACAAATATAAATATTTAGTGCAGATAATATACTATATTGATAAAATATCATGTGAATGATAGACAATTATTATTGTAAACAATAACTTATTAATACATTATGTTGAAATAGTTAATACTTTCAACAAAAATAATTAATATCACTTCAACTAATACTTTTAGCGAAAACAACTAAGACTTAATTGCATTTCAAATCACCACTTTTTCGAAATTGCATTTTAAACTAAACTTTTGAATCTTTTGTAAATAAAACTTCAATTTAATAATTTTTTGCAATTAGAGCGTCAGTCAGATTTGCTCTTGCCTGAAAGTTGCCGTGTACAAAAAATGCACGGTCATCATCCAAAAAACGTGCACATCATAATATATTTATAAAATTTAAAAAAAAAATCAATTCAAGATCTAATTATTTTTTGAAAATGAGAATATCTACTAATAAAAATCCAATTAAATCGAGAGAAGATTAATGGAATTATAACACTAATTTTGGATAATTAATTATTTAATTAAATTATTGGGTTGTCTTCTTCATTCACCCAACGTGGCCATACTAGATGGCGGCTATCGCAACTATTCTTCCGTTCAATTTTACATCCGATTTAATATAAAATTGTTTAGCCAAATTCTAGTGTTCCTCATTCTTTTTGCCAGAAATGTTGATTCCTTTCGTAGTTTTTGGATTTAAAATGATTTTAGAATTTTATTTGTGTTTTGGTGATTGAAAAAAATATATATATAAATTCATTGCAGGGACGGGCTGGAGAAGCTAACACGTACTTGACTTGAATAAACTAAAAAAAGTCAAGATTTCAGTTGTGTAATTAACTGTAAAAAATGGATTTTGGAATATAGATTTGGAATTTAAAATGCAAGGTCCTATAGTACGTTTGAGAAGTTAAACTAGTACTCCTTTGTTCCGTTTTTTTTTTTTCACACTAAATTAAGCACACATTTTTAAAAAGAAAAATAAAAGCCCCACACTCTTTCAATAAAGCAATAGCAAATTGATAAATATGTGTGTATTTTTTAAAATAAGTTGTATTATTATTGAATGAGGCAACTAAATATTTTTAAATAAAGAAATTTATGCAATTTTTTTAAATCAGACCCGAAATTAAAAGGAAGAATTATTTCCAGGAATCTATATTTACTAATTATCACGGCGTCATCTTCTCAATTTACCCATTAATAGATGCTTGCGTATCCCTTTAACATAAGGAAGATCATATAATGCAATAACTTTTGAAATAATAATTGAGCTGTCGTTTAATTCTGGAAATTACGTCGGCTTCAAATGTTGCATTCATCAGCTACTGACTCGGGCAGTATGATTTTATGATTTATTAAAGTGTATTTTAGAAAATAAATTTTCATTTTCTTATATAAAATAATTGAATTAAATACTACTTATTTCAAAGTAAGGTATAACAATTAATACTTATACAATGAAAAACTTTTTCTAAAATAAGGTATAACAAGAATGGTTCATAAATGAAATCCATCACACCAAAAAAATTAAGACGTTACATGAAATTACTGGTGCTTCGGCATCGACATGGGCATGCATACAGCATACTTCATACCAAAATCTAATTTTAAAATAGGCCTCACTTTCAATTCTACCAAAATTTAGACAAATTTCAAGAATTTGATGGAGATAAAACATAAAGAGAGATAAAAATGGTATATATTTTTTTATACTTAATATGTCACATTTATCTAATAATTTGTGATCCATTGGTTGTAATAAATTGAAATTGTATTTTTGAACTTCTTTTTGTTTTCTGGTGAATATTTTTGCACCTTTAATTAGTGGTTCCTTTTAAAATAACATAAAATTTCACCGTTAATTTCAATTATACGTGCTAGAGAGGTTCTACCTTTTTTTTTTTTAGAATAAAGTGGCAAGATTTTCTATTATGTTCAATGCCAAGCTCATTTACGATATAAAACTGGATTTGTATTAACATTTTTCACAGTTACTTTATAAATATTATTTCAAATATTACTAAAAAAACTCGCTAGTTAAAATACGAAAAAAATAGTAACTATGAAAAGTGTTACGAAATGGGAGTAGTATATATTTTTTGTTTTGTCCTGCAACCTGTCATATCCATTGAGGTTATGTTTTGGGGCTGTAATGTTCAATTTGGTAATCTTGTTTCTGTTTTGAATACTTGTAATGAAACAATATATCTCTCATACATGTAAATTTTTTGACAATGAAATTTCTTTTTTTCATATTAAAGAAAAAAATACATAGGCAACTGCCAACTGGGATTTCAGGTATGTATTTACAGGCAAAGGTATGTATTCATAGTATGTATTTTATAGGCAATTGGGGATTGGGTTGGATTATATGATAATGTATACGTGCTAAGTAGGCAGATTATGCTCAGGCAGAATTACTACTATTAAAGATTCAATTACTAATTTATACTCTAACAACACCATTAATATAATCGTTACTTTTGAGACACAAATATTTCCTTTCGAGCAACTTTTCTTCTCCCAACGCCACTGCCAGACTTATGCCGCCGTTTTATATTTAGGAGTAATTTGGAATCGTAATAAATGCAGTTTTCAATTTGTGTAATTGGATTTGTTTTATTGGATAATTGGACCACTAAATGTCTATAATTAGTTTCTCAAAAATATCAAGAATTAAATCATAACATATTCCCCGTTTCAAATTAATATTTAATTATTTTTATTTTGAAAATTTGAATATATATTTTTTCAATTTGCCTCATGTTTATATTATAAAAAATAATTAAATTCTTTTCTTTTTCAATTCTATTTATATTTGTTTGAATAATATATTTAAATTGAAAGATATCAAATACTTAATTTTAATCCTAATTCAAAGTGGAAGAATTCCTAATATTATGTCCTTTTAAATTCATTAATTTTTAAACCTATCGATCCATTTTTAAATATCTTGAATTTGAAATAACTCTATTTAAATATACCACTAAATAATTGTATAATTCCAGTTAAAAAGTAATATAATTCCAAGGAGTTGAGAACAAGAGGCCTAAAGACCTAAAGATAGACTAAAAATTGCTCAAGAGACCTAAAGCCTATAGCAATTACTAAAAATTGAATCGTTACTTCTTGTACACGGAAAGCCTTTTGAGCAATTTAGGCCTCTTCTTAAAAAACACACCTGTGAAATTTTTTGCCTCAAATAAAACTTTTTTTTTTTTTTTTTTTGATCAGGCAAAAAGGTCATTTATTCACAACCCGGGTATAAGAAATACCCAAATATACAGTTACAATGTCATCTCAAAACAAACTGAGATGAGAATGAAAAAAAGATAATCAAAGAAGAAGTTTAGGATCATCAAGCCAACAATGAAATGAAGCATTACAATGTAGAAGGTTTTTAAGAAGGCACCATCTCCACACTCTGCTTTTAATCTCCTCAACAATTGTAGCCACCGAGCTATCCTTGCCATTAAAAATGAAATTATTTCTCGCTTTCCAAATTGACCAAATCACACATTCCCAAATGCAAACCGCCAACTTCCTACCTTTCGCTCCACGTAAAATGCCTGAGTGAGCCAAAAAGTGCCCTTTTATAACTTGAGGTTGAACAACCGCCACCCCTAGCCAACTGTAACACGCCGCCCATATCTCCTTGGCCTTCGAACATAATAAGAAAAGATGTCCAGCTGATTCTTCACTAAAGTGGCAGCAGTAGCATTTCTTTTGGTCATCATTAAGATGAATATTTCTTCGAGTAAGGTTAACAGTGGTAGGGAGACGATCACGAAGAAGTCTCCAAACCATCGTAGCCACTTTAAGGGGAACCACCTTACACCAAACTAACCTGGGATCAACTTCCTGCGCAGCTGGAATAGCAGAGGCCGCCTTCTCCTCAATGAGGATTGAGTAGGCTGAGTTCGTCGAGTAGCAGTCCTCCGAGGAATTTAGCCACCTCCAGCTATCCACCTTATTCC
This sequence comes from Ballota nigra, assembly GCA_947034835.1. Taxonomy (NCBI): domain Eukaryota; kingdom Viridiplantae; phylum Streptophyta; class Magnoliopsida; order Lamiales; family Lamiaceae; genus Ballota; species Ballota nigra. Next base: position 94,789,523 of record OX344725.1, read on the forward strand.
GGGTAGGTTGAAACCTGTTTAACACAGATAAAAAAGGAGCAATAAAATTCTCATCACGAGGATTCAAAGGCCTCCTCCATGCACAACTCCAAACCCACTCATCTCCCTGCCAAGACCCCATATCCCTTACTAAGACATCTTTATCCCGACACAAACTAAAGACACGAGGAAACAAATTTTTAAGAGATTCAGACCCTGCCCATACCTCCCCCCAGAAATCTATTTCTCCTCCATCTCCAAGTGTCCTTTCTAATTTATTTAAAAACCAATTCCCCCCCTCCCCATCACTCGACACCAGTTTCAAAACTTCCCTCCACCATTTTGATTCTACTCTACCTCTCCTCAGCAACAGACAACCTTCTTTAGACACTCTCAACTGACCATGAATAGATCTAAGGACTCTACCCCACAAACACTCCTTCTCCGTTAAAAATCTCCAAAACCATTTCCCCATTAGAGCCACATTAAAACATCTTTAAATCCCTCACCCCCAAACCCCCCTTTGATTTTGGTAAGCAAATATGTTCCCAATTTACCCAAGCAATTTTTCTGAAATTCTCATCCCCACCCCAAATAAAATTACGGAAGATCGAATTCAATTCTCTCAAAGGTTTAACAGGTGCCTTATAAAAGGACAGGTGATATGTTGGCAATGCAGATAAAACGGCATTCAAGAGAACCACCCTACCTCCAATGGAAAGTTTCTTGTGCTCCCAAGCTTTTATTTTACTTTTCACCTTTTGAACAAGATGACCCCATTCAGCAGCAGCTTTGAAATTTCCACCCACTTGAATTCCTAAGTATTTGAACGGGAATGAGCCCACATTACACTTGAGAGTAGCAGCCATCAAATCCAGTCTATCCCTGCTTATATTTAAACCCATTATACTGCACTTGCTGTAGTTCACCTTCAGGCCAGAAAGTAATTCAAAATTCTTCAAAATGGCGCGCATTGCCCAAGCATTAGACTGATTTCCCGAGGTGATGAAGATTGTATCATCTGCATATTGCAGCAGGGAAACTTTAATCTTTTCCGTACCCAACTCCGCTGCTTCCAATAAATTTTCCTCCACCGCCTTATTTACCAACAATTTCAATCCTTCAGCAACTATAAGGTATAAAAACGGGGATAGGGGATCTCCCTGTCGCAACAACTTCAATTTTTTATTTCTTTTACAAAAAGATAGGGACATACATTATTTGTTGAGATAATAACATCCCCACGAAATACCCTAAATAATTAATATTGTTAAATAAAAAAATTATTTCAATATTTGTTGTAAATAATTAATAGTACTTAAAAATATAATACTGATATACCTAGTGTGTGGAATTTGCCACAAATAAATACTACAGCTTTCAATTTTGTTTTTTGGTTACGAAAAGATGGGATAATCTATCGTTGAGATAATAACATCTACAGCACTAATGGAATTGACAGAATATCCTAAATAATTTTTTGTTTCCTTTGAGTATTATCTCCCCCCGGAAAGAATACAAATATAAAAATCTAGTGCCTATAATAGACTATATTGATAAAATATCATATGAATGATAGACAATTATTACAATAATTTATTAATACATTATGTTGAAATAATTAATACTTTTAACGAAAATAATAAATACTACTTCAACTAATATCTTTAGTAAAAACAACTAAGAATTAGTTGCATTTTAAATCACCACCTGTTTCGAAATTGCTTTTTAATTTAAACTTTTAAATCTTGTTAAATAAAACTTCAATTTAATATTTTTTTTTTGCAATTAGAGCTTCGGTCGGATTTGCTCTTGCCTGAAAGCTGCCATATACAAAAAATGCACGGTCATCATCCCAATAAACGTCCATATCATAAAATTTTTATAAAATTTTTAAAAATCTAATACAACATCTAATTATTTTTTGAAAATGAGAATATCTACTAATAAAAAATCTAATTCTTGATTGGTAAATCACGTGCCTATTAAATCGAGAGAAGATTAATCGAATGATAAACACTAATTTTTTATAATTAATTATTTAATTGAATTATTGGGTTGTCTTCTTCATTCACCCAATGTGGCCATATCAAATGGCTATCGCAACTATTCTTCCGTTCAATTTTACATCCGATTTAATGAAAAATTGTTTAGCCAAATTCTAGTGTTCTTCGTTCTTTTTAACAGAAATGTTGATTCCTTTCGTAGTTTTCGGATTTAAAATGATTTTAGAATTTCATTTGTGTTTTGGTGATTGAAAAAAAAAAATATTCATTGCAGCGACGGGCTAGGCAAATTGGGAATTGGAGAAGCTAACACGTACTTAACTTGAATAAACTAAAAAAAGTAATTAATTGTAAAAATATGATCGAGCACATAATTTGAAAAAGAAAAATAAAATCCCCACACTCTTTCAATAAAGCAATAGCAAATTGATAAATATGTGTGTATTTTTTAAAATAAGTTGTATTATTGAATGAGGCAACTAAATATTTTTAAATAAAGAAATTTATGCAATTTTTGATATCAGATCCGAATTTAAAAGTAAGAATTATTTCCAGGAATCTATATATACTAACTCACATATCATGGCGTCATCTTCTCAATTTTAAGTATTTGACCATTAATAGATGCTTGCGTATCCCTTAACATAAGGAAGATCATAAAACGCAATAAATTTTGAAATACTAATTAAGCTGTCGTTTAATTCTGGAAATTACGTCAGTAATTAAGATATGACTTCAAATGTTGCATTCATCAGCTACTGACTCGGGCAGTATGATTTATGATTTATTAAAGTGTATTTTAGCAAATAAATTTTCATTTTCTTATATAAAATAATTGAATTAAAACCCTATTTCAAAATAAGGTATAACAATTAATACTTATAAAATGAAAACCTTATTTCAAAATAAGGTATAACAAGAACGGTTGATAAATGAAATCTATCACAACCAACAAAAGTAAGACGTTACATGAAATTACTGGTGCTTCAGCATATGTTGCTCTTAACTATTACATTAGCTGTTAAAAGAAGACTACCTAGAACATACTTCATACCAAAACCTAATTTTAAAATTGGCTTCACTTTCAATTCTACCAATAAAGAGCCATTTAATGAGTACCTAACCTCTAATCTAAGTATGTATTTTTAGTGACTAAAAATTATTAGCTTATACTACATCTCTAGGAAATTATTCCATTACTTTTTTCAGCTGCACATTTCTTCATTAACATATATATAATGTGTCATTTAATGAGTTCCTAAGTATGTGTTAAATTATTAATTAATATTCTTCATATCTTATCTTATAACCCCGCCCCTTTTTCATTCTCTATTTCAATATTCTGCAATCCTAGCATCTTAAATATACGGGATGAGGGGTATGATATTATGAATTACTATTTTAGTATGAAAAATGAAATAAATATTTTATTAAGTGTGATTGGTAGGATGTACTTAAATGTGTATTATTTTAAAATATTGTTTGATAGGGTGTAATAATTCCCAAGATTAAGTAGGATAGAATGCGAAAATACAATTTTACACTTTTAATTATAAATTAATTTGATACCAAATTTAACTCAACCTCATGCCTACTTCCTATTACCACCATTATCGTCAACAAGTATCACCATTGAAATCCAAAAATCAACAAACGAGCAATCAACCATTAATTAGATGAAACAATTTACAAGTGAAACAAAATAACCAAGAACCTAAATTCACTTTCTTCTACTCTTTCATGAAACCAAAAAATCAAGAAACTAATCCATCCACACCATAAACCAAATAAGTCAACATCCAAATAATCAAGAACCCATAAATCGCATCTCTAGTTGAATACAAAAATTGCACAAATTAATTGAAAAAAATAGCTGAAATTGAAACCCATTATAAAGTTACATCGCTAATTAAAACAAATTGAACCAAAACCCACCAAAAATTTCAAAATTCCTACAATTCCAGGTGAAGGTTAAAGGAGATGAGGTGAAGGTTAAAGGAGATGAGAAGAAAAGACGGGGATAATTTGGGAAAATTCTTTTAACACCGCAGAAGTCATATAATTTTAGCAAGGGAAGGGAGGTGGTATAAACATTTTAAAGGGCTACAGTAATTTTTACTATTAAAAGGCCGGGTCGAAGTATACGGGCGGGTCAATATAAAGAAAAACAGACCATAATTAGGGCTTATATGGGAAAATTGAAAAAAAAAAATGGTCCTATAATTTTACCTCTTATTTATTTTCATCCTACTAACTTTTAAATTTTGATTTTAGTCCTATAATTTACATACTTTTTTTTTGTCTTGATGACTTCAAAATCTTGATTTTAGTCCTTTAACTTTATCGCTTTTTTTATTTTAATCCTATAAGGATTAGTAGGTTGTAGGACAAAAAAAATGTAAGTTACAGGACAAAAATCAAAATTTAAAAGTTAGTAAGACGAAAATAAAAAAGAGGTAAAATTATAGGACTAAAATCAAAATTTGAAAGATAATAGAACGAAAATAAAAAAGAGGTAACGTTGTAGAAAAAAGAAAAAACAATTTACCGGCTTATATGTCCAATCTAGTAGAGCTTTATTCTTTTATTCTAACTTTTAATCACAACCACTAATCCAAAGCGAAATGATCTGAGCCTTCCATTGTATTTCTAGGGATTTCATTTCACGAAGGCCACGGCTCTTGATTCCATCAATCCTCCGTTTCTCTGTCGATTCTCTTCGCCGCCAAGAGTCCGTCCGCAATTGATGTGGAAAAAGGATTCTGCTCATTATGACGTAATCCCGAGAGAAGAAGGTTGGTGCAACAATTTCATTTGGTCCTCTGTTTTTATGTCAAAATCATCCTGATTATTGTTGTATGTCTTAATCATTGAGTGTATTCACTGGCCTTGAATGTACAGACTACTAATGCTCTCCAGTAATTAGCTGAATTCTTGATTATTGTCAACAGATGATCATGCTCTATTTTATCATTTACTATGTTATATTCAGGTTTTCATGTTTAATGCTCAAATTATTAGTATTTTTTTGCTAGTTTGGTTTATACATATTGTATAATTGAAACAAAGGTTCTCCAGTCGCCACTATTGCTCAATATCGTTACAATTTTAGGTACTCTCTCTCAACATTTGAATACCATGACTATCTAATCTGCCAAAGAATTTGGTGATATAATTAATATATATATTTCTTTATTATTTCCCTGTTTTTGGCCACTTTATCAGTAATATGGGATTGCATTTTTCTTTTCTTTTCTTTTTGCTTTTTGCTTTTTTCTTCTGAAATTTTGATTTTTTAGTACCATATACAGTTCTCTGATGGGAAAGTTAATGATGCTTATGTCTATTTGTTGTAGTAATTAAGATGATGATGATGATGGGGTTTACCGTTTCTTAGAAGAGTCAAGAACACAGAAATAGAGTGTGATTATTTCAAAGAAGCATTTATTATTAGAGCCTAAATACAGATCTTGATTTTGTAATCTAGAAAATTCTATTAGTTTGGACTTTGGCCTTTCTTAGAAGGTTAGATACAAATTTGCCACATTTTGATTTCCAACTTGCCATTATCTAATTGTTTTTTTTTCTTTTTAATCGCAGTGTTTTTCATCACTAGATTCAGCATGTAGTTCTATTTTTCCTTCACATATTTGATTCCACTTCTCCATCTATGTGTTCTCCCTCATCTTTAGCTTTCTCATGGTAATTTCATTTTATCATATCATGACTAATTTCAATTTCATTTTAAATTTTCAGGTGATGTTCTTCCATTTTCTCCCCAAGATTATTTTTCCTTCCATCTCAAACCATCCCTCCAGTTTTCCTGAATTTTTCAGATTTTATTCAATAATATCCCTGATTTGTGAGACACTGATTTATGCTGTCTTTCGGTTGCTCATTTTGTCTTCTTGGAACAGAGACTCTAAGTTATATTCTACTTATCTCATTCTGTCTTTTTTTATGTTTTGATGATTTATAGATTTCAAAGGCATGAATTAATGCGGCTTGACTTTGGAAATCATTCTTGAATCATTTGGAGTTTCTACCGTTTGATCAAGTTTAAGGTATTTCTTCTAAAATTTTCATACCCAATTAATTTCTTCAAAATTTCTGAATGATTTGGCGTTCTGTATGTTATACAATAATTTAAGTGTATGCATAAATAGAAATATATGTCGTTTCTATTTCATCTCAATACCGTTGCATTGCAGTGCCTTACTTTCTCACAGGGCTATGGATAGTCTGCAACCATATGCCGCTGAAATCTCTTAGTTTGAAGGTGAGGATTGTCTTCTCTCTATTTTAAATATATTTCAATGATGTTTTTTATGTGTTGTACCGGCCTTTGGCATTAATTTGTGGATTGAAATTTGGTTTCATGTGAATGGATATTGGATTCCTTTGATTTTTGGATGTGTTTTTCAACTCTTCACAAGAATAAGGCTGTCGACGTTCTATCGTTCATTGCTTACTTTTTGAATACCGAATCAATGGTCCTACAGATGACGGATGAATACGTTTTTTTTCTTTTTCGTAGAAACCAGTACATTCAGTATGGTGTGCAATTTTTGTGCTGATGATTTGGTATTGCTTCTAAAACTTAATTAATTAGGAAAATATACAGTTCTAGCATCTTTATATAATATGTGCCCTTATTTTGTGTATAAAAATTGTTTCAATATTTCATAAGTTATCAGGCTGAATAAAGTTGAAAATGAACTTTATTGTATTTACAACCCCACTTGCATAGTCTAAAGAAATATTTGCAGCTTCCCAATTTATTGGAACAAGTTATATGTGAACTTTACATACTTGACAATTTAAAATCATATGATGAATCTCAAATCAACCTCATGTGCAACAACAACAAAAAAATTAGATGTGTGATTACTTCTATATTACTCCCTCCGATTCATTTTTGTTTTCTACTTTCAAAGTGTCACGAGTTTTAATAAAAGAGTTGTTTATTAGTATTTGTGGGTATAAAGTTGTTTTTGTGGATATAAAGTAAGGGTAAAATGGTCCTTTCAACTTTTTAAGTGGAAAAATTAAAATGATATGTGTACCTTTTTTCTCTTTTGGGAAAGAGATTGAGAAAATGGAAAACAAAAAAAAAATTATTTAATGGTAATACGGACAATCTAAAATGAATCGGAGGGAGTACTACTTATAATATCTTTTAAAATGATTTATTTTTTGTCAATCATTCTTCAATCTCATCACATCTTCTAGCTTATGAACCATTCGAAGTTTGATATTTATGACTAAGTGTTGTTCACTGTTTTAGTTGATTTTGGTGGTTTGCAGTTTATCTAATGTTGCTAACGAAAACTTGATTATCTAAAAGCACGTCTTTAGTGTTTGATTATAAATGTGTTGGATTTAAAATTTTCCTCCTTATTTGTTAGGATTTTTGAAGATCTGTTGTTAATGCGACGATTTTTGGTTTATTCTTGAATTTTTTAATTCTTTTTTGGTCTTATGCGTTGATGGTAATTCACAATTGGGGTTTTGTTTTCTTTTTTATTATAAATATGGATGGAAATTTTGTTAAAACTTAAACCTCAAATTCCTTTTAATTTCATTAGATTAATTTTAGTATTTTGAATTTCTGTGATCAGGCCAATTTCTCCTCTTTACTAAATTATCCTGGGATGGAATCATTTAGTTGGAATTTTAAGATCCCATGTTTTTCTTCAAATTCGGGTACGAATGACATTTGATCAGGATGGTGATATGGAGACTTCCTCTTTCTCTCTTTGGCTCTTCGTAGAATTTTCAATGGTCTGAATTTACTATTCTACCATTGAAGGTGTAGAACGCATTTTGGCATACCTCAACCCCATACTTAATGGCGAAGTCGAGAATGGTATCAAATTTGGTTATGCTGGCAAGGGTATCAATTTACTTTTCATCTCAATTTCATTTTTACTGTTTCTTCTCTCTTTTTCTATAGTGTTTTGCCATTCCAATTTGTGTCGCTGCATTTTTACAGATCCTGTCTTCTCTCACATTATCTATTATTCACTCAATTTGTTTTCAACATGTTTGGTTTAGGGGATAGGATTGGATTAGAACGACTATCGTAAAACAGATAGACTAGAACCAGAAAATTTGAATTAGAACCAAATTTCTGGATCGAATTGTACACGAGATAGTCGTTCTAATCTATCCAAGGTCATGGTCGTGTAAAACCCCTCAAACCAAACACGAGATTGTCTGGGATTATGAAGACAATCCCAAACAATCCCTCAAACTAAACGGTTTTCTCTTTTGTATCTTATGAGTTCTATCCTTATTCCACATTATGAATATTGTTATTCTCTCTCTGTAATTAATAAACAAGCAGCACTATCCTCTCTCTCTTACCCAAGCATAAAATGATTACTTTTCTTATATTTTTTTCTCTAATTTTTTATCTACTCTTTGCTTCTTAATGATGGAGTTGCATTTATGCCGGTGTGTACTAATGTGGTGGAGACACTCTTTTATCCTCTCTTTGTCTTGTGTTCACCATACCGTTGTAAACATTGACAAACACAAACATTAATTCAAGTCAATTTTCATGGGCTACTTGGCAAACTTGACTCATTGATTAATGATTGATAGTTTAATTCAGTGCTCCCTCCATACTATAACGAAAGGTTTGTTTTCCATTTTCATTTGTTTCACAAACATAGATTACTTATTATCTCTAAGATATAATTAAATTTGTATTATCATTATTTCATTCATTTTATTATTTATAATTATTTTTAAATAAAATTTGTCATAATAGCTAAGTTGAAAAACAAAACAAATATATAATGTTCTAACTATAATAACTTCAATTTTTTAATTTGTATGAAAATAACTGCACGCCTATCTTTATAAGATTTCTTTAACAGCAAGAGGAAAAAAGTGTCGCTTATAATCTTGGTTAACTGTGCAACTCCAAATGATATTAGTTGTTTTAATGATATAATATTATTAGCAAATTAATTTTTTTTTTCATGAAACATCTAATATTGTTAAATAGTATATACATAAGGCAAATAAATTTTGATAAAATTAGTTCACATTATACCTTATCAAAAAAGAATACTACTAGTATTTAGACTTAAGGGGGCATTCCAATCCTTATAAAAACTACCAATAATGTTATAATCTTTCTAAACAATTACAACACAAAAAATGATAAGTTTGAGTCACAACTTTATCAATAATAAAAAAAAAAAAAATTTACAACACCAAACATTTTCTCGGATCTCCTAACCGTTAGATGGTTGTGTTTTTTAACATTTTCGATTTCAAAAAATAAGCCAAACTCATTCACTGAAAAAAAAAAAAATTATCTACGCAATTAAAATTTGTTTACAATTTTTTTTTTAACAAAAAGATTTTTTTAGTGTGATTGTCTAAGATTTGCTTACAATTTTTTTTAGTCATGTAGGTACGTTCATTCCTCACCCAACCGCCCTACAAATAGTTTGCCTATGAAATGAAACTCTTAATATTAATTGACCACAAACAATTTGCCTAAAAAAATTAAACAAAAATAATTCACCTACGAGAATTCTGTAGGCAATTTTCTTTGTAGGTAGAGAATAAAAATGTTTATATTATTGGAAACTTTTGTAGACAATTTCGTGGGCAATCCTCACTACAATTTTTTTGTTAAAAAATGTGTAGCCATATTGACAATTTCTATAGACAATTTTATGTTTTCTTGCAGTGAATCCTAATGTTTTAGATAGACCAATCAATTCCAATTCAAACGGGTGTTGCACATGCTGAATATATATATATATATATATATATTTTAGGCAAACTCTCATATGCATCAAATGCACGGTGCACTCACTCAATAGTAGTCTATGTTTATATTGAAATGTATGTTTCAATTACACTAAAATGTGTGGTTGGATTCAGGGGTGCAAAAGTTGGAATTCAGTAATCGGGCGTTCTGTGGCCGCCTAGCGCCTAGGCGCCGCCTAGATTATCATTATTTTTTGTAATTTTTTAATTTTTTGTATAAAAGGGTCGCCTAGGTACGCCTACAACCAGACCGCCTAGGGCCGACTAGGTCCGCCTAGGCCCGAAAACACCTAGAATATGCAATTTTATAGAAATCGGGTCGGGAGGAGACCGTCTAGCCCGATTTCTGCATCACTAGTGTAATTCAACCATACTTTTCAATTCAGTGTAAATAAGGTCAATTGTTGAGTGAGAGCACCATACACCAAGTGCACAAGAGAGTTACTCATATATTTATATTTAATACTCTTGTCGTTAGGGGAAAGCAAAGTTCGATTAAAACCAAAAAACCGAGCTAAATTGAATCGAAATATCAATTTGGTTCGGTTATTTTGGTTTTTGGTTCGGTATTAATTTTAAATTTTAGAAATTTCGGCTTTCGGTTTTGGTTTTAGTTATCTAGGTAAAAATATCAAAATAACTGCAATCGAAACCGAAATGAGAGGATATATATAAGTATCTAATTTCTAACCTTAGTTACACTTACTCAATTTCAAATTTGTTGTCGTCTGCTCTTTTGGTCTTCCATTCCCCATTTTTTTTTAATTGTGGGTTACTTATTTTGGTTGCAATCTATTGATATATATGAGTTTGGGCAGTTAGCAGGCTATAATTGTAAAAATATGGCTCAATTTTAAAGTCCACTATATTTCGGTTTTTCGGTTATTTGCCGAAACTGAACCGAAATTTTCAGTTTCAATATTTTTTTTTTTAAGAAATTTCGGTTCGATTTCAGTTAGTTTTATGTATAATTCAATTTATTTCGGTTATGGTTTTTCGGTTCGGTTCGGTAATCGAATGGAGCCATGCTTTGCCCTACTTGCCGTCATAATTTTATGTTAACATCTTCATTATTCGTCCGTCGCAAGTAGAATATTATTTATGAATTGTGTTTTATCAATTTTTTACATAAAATATACTACCTGTGATGGAAAAATTAACTATATTATGAAAGTTAATCTTTCCATCAAAATGATAAACACAATATATAAATACAATCCTACTTGCGACGGACAAATAATGAAGATGTGAAAATAAAGTTAGAATCGAAAAAAATTTATTTTAGAATATTTACAATGAACTACTATTGATTATAAAATAAAATTTAAGTTAATTAAGGCAGCTTGTAAATTCAAAGTATCTATTTTTTTCGGCAAACTCTTCTGTAAAACTTGTTTACCATATATAAAATTGAATTTATTCAGCAGTACCATAAAATTCATTAAGTAATATTGTTACTCTTATAAATTAATACCATAATATTTTATAAAAAAATACATCGAATTATGTGAATAAATATTATGGTATTATTAAATAAATATTATAGTGGGGTATTGTTAATTAGTGTTTAGGTTTTGTTAGTTATTGCTTGGAATATTATTGATACCACTTGGTGTATTGTCGATTACTGTTTGGGGTATTAATTGTTGATTATTACTTGGGGTAATCCTATTTCAAAAAATACGGTTCACGCAGCCGAAGTGTGGGTTTTTCATACTTTTTGCAATTGAATTTTTAAAATTCAAGTGCATAATATACACTTGGGTGCACACTAGAACTACTCTATTTTAAGACATTCAAATAGAAAAATGTGCAAATTATTATGTAATGGGAGAAGTATATTTTAAAGGCAAAGTATAAGTACTTGAACCAATTTCTCCGTAAATTTTATTATTTTGTGTATATTATTAACAATATTAATTATTTAATTAAAAACACTAGCTGGATAGTATTATTGTATAATAAAAAAATAATTGATACAGTTTTGAGTAGCAAAATAAACTGTATATTTTTTTTAAGAAACTCACCCTATTCTTGAATTTAAGTGGAGAACTCATATAAAATAAATATCAAGATTTATTTGTTTAATTTTACTTAGATTTATTTGTTTTTGCACGAATTTAAAAAAAGTGAATATGTTGCGTGTTAAAATAAAGTGAATTACAAGTTGAGAATATAATTTTTTTTAAATATAATTAATTTTATTGAACAAACTAAAATGAAAAATGGATTGAGAGGAAGGAGTAATAATTTACCCATGCAAAAAATTAAAATTCGAGGGAGCCACGTACTCATAAATCCGTCCCTATACGAATGTTGTCACTAAAGTATTTGAGAATATTGAAAAATAGTTTGACTTCAATACTCTTAAAATTATTGACCAACTTGTGGCATGTGGATTTTTTAAGTTTTTTTCTACACTTCATTTCCTCTCACTTTAATATTTGCTGGCGGTTTTCCCATCCCCTCGTGCGATTTTCTAGAGGGCTGAAGAAAATATATTCTTTCGATCTTTCAATTAATTTTATTCTTAAAAAATTCTTAATAATTACTCCATATAAATTTTATTATGGGATTTTTCACGTAAATGTAAAAATGTTGAAATCACTTTATTTATTCTACTTTGTCGAAAAATTGAATACCGATCATTGAGTTTGTGTTTATTTATTTATGTTTCAGTAAACGATTTTAAACGAATGCTTTTTTAAACGTGATCCTAATAATTTGCGAATGAAGATAGCGATCATCGCATGTAGTAACTAGATAAGTCAAAAAAAGACTAAAAACTATTTTGTTTCTCAACAAATTTCAGCTATTCCATTCTCAATTGAAAAATCTTTGTGTAGAATTGAACCTTAATTTTCAATTTTCCAACATTTGACTAGAATTTCTGACTACACAGTGTATAAATATGTACAATGAGTCATAGTATATATCTTTGCAAATTATAATTCAATTTTGTCACGTCTATTATCGTGCAGCGTCGTATCATGACAGGTAAGAAGCTTATTTTCTTTGCTAAAGTTAAGTCATACCCGTTTTCATAAATATGCAACTCTAAAATAGTATCCTACAATCGTGGACACTGTTTTTCTTTTTCTTTTATCCCCCAGAGGCAAACAAATTTAAGTGCAACCAAAACATCTCTCGACCCGTAAAAAAAAATCTCTCGAAAATTAAATAGCTTGATTTCACACCATTTTATAAATCTATAATTTTAAATGCCCATAAAATTCTACAGGCTCACACTCTATATTCACGAAAACTCGATGTCAAATAAAATATTATTTTGAAATTGTAAAAGATAGAAAAATCTGATGCGCACACTCTTACCTAACTTGCACATGACATATATTGGGAAATGATTTTAGGGTTATCACTTTAATAAATGGTTAGTGTAAAAAAATCCAAATTTAAATAGATCATAAATATTATAAAGAAAAGTTTCATGGACATGCGTAATTGAATTGTGGTACGAGCTTAATAAAGTGTAATACAATAAAGGTGGTACAAATTTAAACTAAGTGTGATACGAGGTTATTTAATTATAATACATATTAAATATATATGGTGATACGGGTAAAAATTAAATATAGTACAAAATGCAATATTTGGGTGTACAAACTCAACTTAGTACATTACGAGCTTAAATAAAGTGTGTTACAGAGTTAATTAACTATAGTACGAGGTGAACTAATGATGGTGCATACTCAATTAAAAGAGTTAATTCATTAAAGGTATAATGGACCAAATAAGTATTATTTTTTACTAAAATAGAACAATTTAAAAATTCATCACATAAAATTTTGAATCTCATGGATGAATGAAGAAGATGAAAAGGTTTTGTGTTTATTGAAGAAGAGAGGATTCGTATGCTGTATATTGTGTATAATGATAAATATGACACCCTCTTATATACAAGTGAAAGGCATCAAGTAAAAAGGGTATTACTAAATACAATGAAAAGTATTACTTTGACTATTAAACTATTAATAACCCTATCCCTCTATTAATTCATCTAATCTGCCATAACAAAAATCAATTGTGTTACTTTAAAAAAAAAAAAAAAAAAAGAGTTACAATTATGTTGAAAGTATGAAACTAAAAAGATAGGGTAAATTGTAAGGATGGTCTCATGAGAATTTGTACTTGACAGATGTGGTACCATGTTCTTTTTTTGTCCCATTTTTAGCAGAAAGGGTCTCATCCGTCAAATATTTTACAGTTTTATATAGAAAAGTGGATGTAAAAACCTTTTCAACTTGATTTTTGAGGGAAATGGGCCAGCTTTTTCTATTAACAATCATTTTAATGTAAAATGCAAGTATGGAGGCGATTCTGCAACTTTAGTTCGTGCAGTTTTAAAAAATTGGAAATTAATTATTTTTAAGTTGGGAATTATGCGCGTGAGTTTTTGGCAGAAAACTAACGAGAATGTGGGCCTCATGCTCGTTAATCCATTATTTTTTTACGGAAAAATCGTATGGGACTATTTGCGCTAAAAAAATGACCAAATTCATGATAACCAATTCTTATGGGACCAATTCTACAATTTCCCCTGAAAAGATATTAACGAGTTGACTCTGGGACTCCTTCGCAGTTTAGTGTCACGTTAAAATATTCACGAGTGGGACTTAAATACAAGATTAAAATTGGAACTATGTATTTGTAATTTGTAGTAAAAATATATTGAGTAGTTTTTTTAAGCGAATTTGCGACTTGTAAATTATTTTAAAATAAATAAATTAAAATTTTGTGAGACAATCATATTTTTCTAATAAAATTCAAATAATTAATTAAATTGAATTGAGTATGCCTTCTTTTTTTTCTTTTTTTTTTTGGTGAGCATACAAAATTATAAAATAAGAAAAAATAAATTTCAAACGAAAAGTGTCACCCTGACCCAGCCAATAACATGTCTTGCTTGGCCATAGGCAGGACATCGATCTCAAGTTCTAATTTTTCCCAATTTCCTCTCCAATTTTCAAATCTTCAATTTAATCCATATTCCATACCCACTTTTGGAATACTTTTTGTAAAAGACATAAGTTGATGTAACGCTTGGTGCCATTTCTGTTGTTTGCGAAGAAAATTCTTCAGACTGAACATACAAACTTGCATTAGATCGTAATACATAAATAAACATTTATGAACCTTAAAAAAATGTCATTCAAGATTAATATTGGGAAATTGATTGTGTCCAGAGTCTTCCATCAAAGTAGAGATTCTCTGAGCGTGAGGAGATATAAACGAATTTATATATGGTTATTTATTAATATAATTTAATAATATTATTTGTTTGGAAAAATATTTTTTTTCTTCCTAATTTTACCACTTTTTGGTTTTGATCCTATTGAATTTAAAATGTTGATTTTGGCCCTATAGCTTACACATTTTCAACTTTCAAATTCTGATTTTTGTCCACTAACTTTCACACTTTTACACTTTTTTGTTTTGATTCATTTAAACTACAAGACGAAAATCAGAACTTATAATCTAATACGACCAAAAAGTTGAAAGACAGTACGAAAAATTAGAATTCGATTGAAAATAGGACCATAATAAAAAGACAAAAATTTGTATGAACCCGAATTCATGTGCGTGAACTCAGTTTTATCAAATATCATTGTTATGTGTATACATATTATTGTTGTTGTGTGCATTAATTAAGTATCACTGTTATGCAAATATACTATCATTGATTAAAAATCAAACATTTTTTAAACAGTGATATTAAAAAAAAAAAAAACGCCTGAACTCGGGATCATTGGAGACCAATTCAAAAAAGAAAAGGAAAATTTGAGGAAAGAGAAAAATCGTTTTCCCAAATAAAATCACTCGAAAGGTCTTCCACATATATACGATTGATCCAATCAATTGGACTTATATATCAAGCAAGCAAGGTCTAAGATATCCCAAAGTAGTAGTTGTAAGCATGCGCGCATTCCACAATGTACGTATAAAAATGCCCCACAATTCCATTGAATCCCATTTTTGTTTTGAGGTGACCACTTTCTTTTGTCAAAGATTGTGAATGTACCCACCTATCTTTCTTAACACCATTCCACTTTTTTTTCCTTTCTAAATTAAAGAAAAAGCATAATGATTGTGACAAAATACAGAAACATGTTGAAGGGAATCTAATTTCTATATACCATATGTCAATTAGGTTTGTTTATCACAGCTTTCTTCTTAATTTGATGCATGCATTTCATCTATTACTAGTATTTGGTACTCATGGTTGGTATTGTATGTTAATATTATTTGATGTCACGTTGTAGTTAATAATTATATATACACATAAAAGTGGCTAAAGTACGTAGTAAAATAAGATGTAAAAGGAATCATTATTATTTGAAATATTCATTAGTGATAATCCTAAGAATTGTCTTTAATATTCCTAAACTTTGTTTATTTCTTGCCATCAAACAAACTTGAAGAATGTTAACTTTGTTAAATTTTCTTCATTTTCATTTTGAATTTAATTTTAAACTTTTGGTCAAACTTTTTGCTTATGAATATATTTTTCAAATTAAATTCCCATAATTAAGGGGATTAGTTGATACTTCAAATAATTTCTACAATATTCAGATCAGTATGTACAATCTTGACAATGTAAGTCGCATATTTATTGATAAATTCTACTACATTCATTTTCTAAATTAAATAAAATTCAAAACTAAACCCTAAATTAATATTATTTACTTAAATTCGATTAAATATAAAGTTTGAGAATTCGGGATTTACGGGAAATACTATTAATAGATATTGGGTAATTACATCTTAGTCAAAATATTATATTATTAGTTGTATATAATGGCCAAATTAATAATATTTGTTAATATATCTCTTTTACTTAATTATAAGGTTTTAGTCAACTAATTTCTTATTGAAAACTCATAAGTGATAGTAAATCGATACTATCACTTGGTTGAAATTAACTTGTTAGTCACAATTACCATATTTGTAAAAGATAAAAATAAATGGCTGTGATCACGGCTTTAAAAATTGACCAAATATTTTGGTTTAAGATTTTTTTGCAGAAAAAGATGACATGCGGCGTGACTTTTTTCTTATAATTTGGTATATATTTCATAATTAATATAGTTATATAAAGAGATTAAAAATGCTTATTTCCATAATGAACCAATCTTCCGTATCAAAACCAAAAGTGATATAATATATATACACTAATATATTGACGTTCTAAGTGTTAATTCAAGTAGGGCCATCTGGTTTAGTTTTTGCATGGATTTCTTATTCCACTTTGAGTTAGATTAATTCAGCAATGGTCTTGATTTTACTATTTTAGTGCCTTTTCTAATAAATGATGACTGCAAAGAAAATTGATGGTAATTTCATGCTTGTATGTAAAATAGGGGTATGATTCATGGGAATTGGCCAATTGGGAGACTCCACTCTCGGGCAAGTTAGAAACTAAATAATAATAAAAAAATCAATCTAAAAACTAAAAATCTAATTGGGTCTCAAGCGTATTAGTCGGGATCTCCAACACTTGATCAATTTTGTTATCATCTTCAGGGAACCAATTGCAGTTTTCATCCTTTTGTTTCGCTCAACACCACAAATACCTGATACAGTGATACCCCCCTCTCTTCCTCTCTCTATCTTTTTTAAATATAATCTGAAATAACTGCATTTTAATTTGTTGGCGACCGATTTCACTTTTCATGATCGAGGATCAGTGAGACAATGCGGGACAATGGGTCGAGAGTGGGTGATTTTTGTCCACTCGTTAAACAAATGGAGCACGCACGCCACTGATGCCGCCGTATCGGTATAATCGATGGACGGAATTAAGCCTGGATTGTTTTTACCGTAAATTCACCAAAGGTGTCCGACCATTTCAACATGCCCGATAAATGAAAATTAATCACATGAACGAAAGAATATTTGAAACTTGAAGATGATGGTAAAAATGCATAGCGTGGATTATAAATAGGGAAAAAAATAACAGCTCCTAAATTTTAGCAATACGGATTTAATTCTAATTAATAGATAAATTTACCTTAATTGTTAAATAAAGAAATGAACGGGGATGATCAACTCACAAATTGCTAATCAACGGTCCAAAATATTTCCCTCCAAAACTGGAGTATAGATTAGTATAGATTCCTGGAAATAGTTCTTCCCTTTAATTTCTGATCTGATTTCAAAAATTGCATAAATTTCTTTATTTAAAAATACTTAGTTGCCTCATTCAATAGTACAGCTTATATTAAAAAATACACACATATTTATTAATTTGCTATTGCTTTATTGAAAGAGAGTGGGTTTTTTTTTTCTTTTCAAAATTGTGTGCTCAATTTAATGTGAAAAATACTGGAACGAAAGGAGTACTAGTTTATCTTCTCAAACGTAATATAGGCCCTGCAATTAATTTTTTTTTTTCAATCACCAAAACACAAATGAAATTTTAAAATCATTTTAAATCCAAAAACTACAAACGAAATCAACATTTCTAGCAAAAAGAACGAAGAACACTAGAATTTGGCTAACTAATTTTTCATCAAATCGGATGTAAAATTGATGTTCTTGGGAAATGGCCGGACGAAAGACGATGGAAATTTGAGTTGAAAAATTACTATTCTAAATATATATTTGAGTTGTGAAAAATATTTTTGAGAGCAAGACGAAACTATTAGTTGTAGCCATCTGGTATGGCCACGTTGGGTGAATGAAGAAGACAACCCAAATAATTTATTAAAATACTTAATTATTCAAAATTAATGTTTATCATGCTATTAATCTTCTCTCGATTTAATTGGTATGCGATTTAACAATTAAGAATTAGATTTTTTATTAGTATATATTATAATTTCCAAAAAAATAGTTAGATTTTGTATTAATTTTTATAAATATTTTAGGAATAATGTCAATCTAAGGCCTAAAAGATGGTATTTGAAATTTATTCATTTAAATATTTTATTCAAACAAATACAGATTTTTTTTTTATCGGTCAAGAGAATTTTTATAAATGAAAATAAAGACAGACCAAGGTACAAGTCGTACCCGATCGTTTTAGAGCATTACTCCCTCCGTACATGAAATATAGTCCTGTTTTTTTGCACGTGGTTTAATGCAAAATGTCGGAGGGTGTTATCAGGTTTTTTGAGATTCATTTTTTAATAATATTATCGTTAATGGAAAGTTCGTTTCGCATACTTTCCATAAACGATCATTTTATTAAAAACGGACTTCGGAAAATTGCGTAATACCCTCCGACATATCGCATTAAACTACGTGCAAAAAAACAGGACTATATTTCATGGACGGAGTAGTACAAATCAACAACCTAGCACCATTCTAGGATTAGACACTCAATCTACAAATGAGAATTTATAGCACATTTTATACTTCATAAACAACCAACTCCATATTCTAGCCTGAATTTCCGTAACAATTTTTGGTACCGATGGTTCCCCATTCCGAAAAATTATTTCGTTCCTCCATTTCCACAAAACCATACCACACCTAACCAAATACTTGCAGCTAAATGTAGATTGAATTGATAAAAAAGAAAATAGTTTAATTATTTTTTATAATAGGTAAATTGAAAAGAAAAATCGAAATAAAAATAAATTAAATTGAAACGATGAATATGTTATGATGTAATTCTTGATATATGAGCCAATAAACATTTAACGATCCAATTATACAAATTGCAAACTGCACTTATTACAATTCCAAATTACTCCTAAATGAAAAACGGCGGCGTCAGTCTGGCAATGGCGTTGGGAAGAAGAAAAATTGCTCAAAAGGAAATATTTCTGTCTCAAAAGCAACGATTATATTAATGGTGTTATTGTAGGTTAAATTTAACACATACTTAGATTAGAGGTTAGGTATTCATTAAATGACACATTATATGTTAATGAAAAAATGTGCAGCTGAAAAAAGTAATGGAAAATTTTCCTAGAAATGTATATAAGCTAATAATTTATAGCCACTAAAAACACGTACTTAGATTAGAGTTTAGGTACTCATTAAATGACACATTATATGTTAATGAAGAAATGTGCAGCTGAAAAAAGTAATGGAATAATTTCCTAGAGATGTATAAGCTAATAGTAATTTATAGTCACCTTTTAGTGACTCCTGATTAAATGCAAATAAGAACTCATTTTTTCAAGTTGGCTGTTGTATTTTAATGCTACGGTGTTCACATGAGCAATAACTTGATAATAGTACATGATATTAATGTTATTATTTTAAGTAAACTCTTTACAAATGTCAATAAGCAAACTAAAAATTTGTTAATGAAATTTTACTTTATTTTAAAAGGAACAACTAAAGGTGCAAAAGTATTCATCGGTGCTCGCTAGAAAACTGAAAATGAAGTTCAGAGATACAATTTCAATTTATTACAACTAATAGATAACAAATTATTAGATAAATGTGACATATTAATTATAAAAAATACATACCATTTTTTTTTATCTCTATTTATGTTTTATCTCCATCAAACTCTTAAAATTTGGCTGAATTATTGGTAGAATTGAAAGTGAAGCCTATTTTAAAATTAGAATTATCTGCATATATAATATGTGTATGTTTAGTGTAATTCTAGGTAGTCTTTTATTAACAGCTAAATGTAGAAACATATGCTGAGGCACAAGTAATTTCATGTAACGTCTTCATATTTTTGGTTGTGATAGATTTCATTTATCAACAATTCCAGTTATACCTTATTTTGAAATAAGGTTGTCATTGTATAAGTATTAATTGCTATACCTTATTTTGAAATAAGTATTTAATTCAATTATTTTGTATAAGAAAATGAAATTTTATTTGCTAAAATACACTTTAATAAATCATAAATCATACTGCCCAAGTCAGTAGCTGATGAATGCAACATTTGAAGTCATATATTAATTACTGACGTAATTTCCAGAATTAAACGACAGCTCAATTAGTATTTCAAAATTTATATTATTATTTGATCTTCCTTATGTTAAGGGATACGCAAACATCCATTAATGGTTAAATTGTGAAGATGACGCCATGATATGTAAATTAGTATATATATATATATATATATATATATATATATATATTCCTGGAAATAATTCTTCCTTTAATTTGAATCTGATTTAAAAAAATTGCATAAATTTCTTTAGTTGCCTCATTCAATAATACAACTTATTTTAGAAAATACACACATATTTATCAATTTGCTATTACTTTATTGAAAGAGTGTGGGGCTTTTATTTTTCGTTTTAAAATTGTGTGCTCAATTTAGTGTGCGAAAAAACCAGGAACAAAGGAGTACTAGTTTAACTTCTCAAACGTAGTATAGGACCTTGCATTTTAAATTCCAAATCTATATTTCCAAATCAATTTTTTTTACAATATTACACAGCTGAAATCCCCAATTTGCCTAGCCCGTCCCTGCAAGGAATATATATATTTTTTTCAATCACCAAAATACAAATGAAATTCTAAAATCATTTAAATTAAAAAAACTACTAAAGGAATCAATATTTCTGGGAAAAAGAACAAGAACACTAGAATTTGGCTAAACAATTTTTCATTAAATCGGATGTATGTAAAACTGAACGGAAGAATAGTTGCGATAGCCATCTGGTATGACCTCTTTTTTATTTTCGTCCTACTGACTTTCAAATTTTGATTTTAGTCCAGTAACTTTAGCTTTTTTTTATTTTCGTCCTGTTGACTTTCAAATTTTTTTTTTGTCCTGTAACTTTACCACTTTTTTATTTTAGTCCTACAAAGGTTAGTAGGTTATAGGACCAAAATAAAAAATATATATAAGTTACAGGACAAAAATTAAAATTTAAAAGTCAGCAGGACGGAAATCAAAAGGAGGTAAAGTTACAGGATTAAAATCAAAATTTTAAAGTTAGCAGGACGAAAATAAAAAAGTGGAAAAGTTATAGGACAAAAAAAATAAATTTCCCCGACTTTTTTTAGTTTATTCAAGTCAAGTACGTGTTAGCTTCTCCAGCCCGTTCCTACAATGAATATATATTTTTTTCAATCACCAAAACACAAATGAAATTCTAAAATCATTTTAAATCCAAAAACTACGCAAGGAATCAACATTTATGGCAAAATGAACGAAACAGTAGAATTTTGCTAAACAATTTTTCATTAAATCGAATGTAAAATTGAACGGAAGAATAGTTGCGGTAGCCATCTGGTATGACCACGTTGGGTGAATGAAGAAGAACCCAATAATTTAATTTAATTAATTATCCAAAATTAGTGTTTATCATTCGATTAATCTTCTCTCGATTTAATTGGAACGTGATTTACCAATCAAGAATTAGATTTTTTTATTAGTAGATATTCTCATTTCAAAAAAATAATAATTAGATCTTGTATTAAATTTTTATAAATATTTTATGATATGGACGTTTACTAGGATGATGACCGAGCATTTTTTGTACACGGCAGCTTTCAGGCAAGAGCAAATCTGACCGAAGCTCTAATTGCAAAAAATATTAAATTGAAGTTTTATTTAACAAAATTTAAAAGTTTAGATTAAAAGACAATTTCGAAAAGGGTGGTGGTTTAAAATGAAATTAAGTCTCAGTTGTTTTCGCTAAAAGTATTAATTGAAATAGTATTAATTATTTTCGTTAAAAGTATTAATTATTTAACATAATATATTAATAAATTATTTTTTACAATAATTGTCTATCATTCACATGATATTTTATCAATATAGTCTATTATCGGCACTAGATATTTATATTTGTATTCTTTCCGAGGGAGAGAGAAGACTCAAAGCAAATGAAAATTTATTTAGGATATTCTGTCAATTTCCTAGTGTAGTAAATGTTATTATCTCAACAATAGTTTGTACCATCTTTTCGAAACAAAAAAACAAAATTGAAAGTTGTAGTTTTATTTGGGGCAAATTCCACACACTAGTTGTATAGTTGTATTTTTAAGTAGTATTAATTATTTACAATAAATATTAGAATACTTTTTTTATTTAACAATATTAATTTATTTAGGGTATTCCGTGGGATGTTATTATCTCAACAAATAATGTATGTCGCATCTTTTGTAACAAAAAACAAAAAAAAAAAAAATTGAAGTTGCAGTATTTATTTGAGGCAAAAAATTTCACAGGTGTATTTTTAAGAAGAGGCCTAAATTGCTCAAAAGGCTTTCCGTGTACAAGAAGTAACTATTCAATTTTTAGTAATTGCTATAGGATTTAGGTCTCTTGAGCAATTTTTAGTCTATCTTTAGGTCTTTAGGCCTCTTGTTCTCAACTCCTTGGCATGCCTATATTCCCATTACACCTATATTACTTTTTAACTTGAATTATAAAACTATTTAGTGGTATATTTGAATAGAGTTATTTCATATTCAAGATATTTGAAAATGGATAAGTTAAAAAATTAACGATTTTTTTTTTTTTTTGACGGGAAAAAAATAACGAATTTAAAAGGACATAGTATTTGGAATTCCTCTATTTTGAATTATGATTAAAGTTGAGTATTTGAAATCTATCCATTTAAATATTTTATCCAAACAAATATAGATTAAATTGAAAAAGGAAAGAGTTTAATTATTGTTTTTTATAATATAAACATGAGGCAAATTGAAAAAATATATATATTCAAATTTTCGAAAATCAAATAAATTAAATTGAAACGATGAATATGTTATGATGTAATTCTTGATATTTGAGAAACTAATTTTCAATGATCCAACTATCCAATCTCTAGTCTGATAGAAAAAGAAAAAGAAAGAAGGAAGGAAATACAAATAATGGATTTTCAGAAATAGAAATTGTATAGGGTGGTCTCCAAAATCCAGTAGGCTAGCCCTTCCCTCATTATAAATTGCATGTAGTTATTACAAAAATGAACACTCCATAGGCTTTACGTACGTATACAACCCAAACCTATCTGCAACAAAAATGGCAAAGAGCGTCTGACATTATTACAAAAAATCTTTAAAAAGTAGTTATTACAAATTATGAACACCCCATAGGGGCTTTATGTGTACTATCTGCAAATAAAATGGCAAATAGCATCCATAAATATAAAAAAATGGCATTATTACATTGCTGCTCTAATTAAATGATTATAGTTACACTGTTTGTGTTTTTAATACAAGATTCGAGATAGATTGAATTGAAAAAGGAAAGGGTTTAATTATTATTTTTTATAATATAAACATGAGGCAAATTGATTTTTTTTTTTAATTTTCGAAATAAAAATAAACTAAATTGAAATGAGGAATATGTTATGATTTAATTCTTGATATTTGAGAAACTAATTACTATAAACATTCAGTGGTCCAATGAACCAATTATACAAATTGCAAACTTCATTTATTACGATTCCAAATTACTCCTAAAGGAAAAACGGCGGCATAAGTCTGGTAGTGACGTTGGGAAGGAGAAAAGTTGCTGAAAGGAAATATTTTTGTCTCAAAAGTGACGAATTAATGGTGTTGTTGGAGTATAAATATTAATCACCAGTTAAACACCACGTAGCCACATTTTTCCACATTACATTTTTCTCTCTCGTTTTCGTCATCCTTAAATATGATATTGTCTCTGAAATTTCGCTTTATTTTTATTTCTTATTTAGCTGTTGTGTTATTTAACAGTGGGGTGATTGTCGCCGGTAACTTCAAATCACTAAACAGGACCGGATATCATTTCCAACCTCAACGAAACTGGATTAACGGTAATTTTTTATAATATTTTTTTTCTGTTTAAACTGCCCTTTTGACCTTTAAGAAAATATTCACGTATAGTTGACTTTAAAAAGCTACAATGTTTATAGATTACACTTGACTAATTGCTAATTATAATTATTTTACTAATGAATTCAAATATTTTGCCTTTCATGTTCCTTTGGTGATTGATCGTGGACAACATCAGATCCTAATGGTGAGTCTCACTCTCTTTTGACTTTTTTTTTTCTAATTAATGACTTTTAGAGATAATTGGAACGACTCATTTACGTTGAAATACAAAAATGTATCTTTAATTATTTTCTGAAAAGAGAATGATAATGTGTGTTGATTTGGTTCTTCTGCACATATATACCCTTTTGTGTTTATCTACAATTTTCATGTTAGGACCCTGAATTAATCTCCAATCTCGGCATTGGTAATGATACTGTTCGGTTCCGATTGTTAGAATTTTAGCATTTCCACTCTGAAGTAAAGAACATCGAGAATCTCCCTTCAAATGAACTCGTCTCTGCTGTATATTTATTTTTGAACTTCGGCCAAAAAAACTCATACTACAAAAGATGATTTTTCGTCCTTATAAATTTTATTATCCTCCCATACTATTTCAACTTGGAACATTGTTTGAACCCAAGGCTTCATTCTGGAGATTTCTCTATTTGCTGGAATTGCATTCCACACACCAAAATAACTGGTTAGATTCAATTTTCAATAAAATTAGTGTATTTATGAAAATCCATCTTCTCCATTTGACATCCTTCGTTGCAACTGTTATTCTTCATAAATGAAGAATCCATGCTTAATTAGTTTTCCATCCATCACAAAAATGGCGGATGGTTTGAGAGTGCAATTCTTCAAAATAATAATAAAATAAAATAAAAATAAAAAACTCTTAACGTTTACTAGGATATATATAATATATGCATGCCCATTTAATTTTATTTTTTAAGTAAAATATACTCCTAAATCACAAGAAATTTGTGTACGCATATACTTTGCTCCCTGCTGGAAAGGGCACAATAATCTTAACATTTGAAAATGTAATCTGAAGTGAAATAAAATTAATTCTCATGGTACTAATGTACTCCTATATGATTTGTTGTAAAAATGGGTATATAATTAATTTAATTTGTGTGAATCGGGAGTAGACTTATACCTATTATGTTGCAACGACTCATTTATGTTGAATTGTTATATTTCTTGTATTTGAAAATAATTAGAGATAAAACTGCACTGATTTTGATTTCTGTTACTAACACTCATTCTTAAACAGCTCCTATGTACTACAAGGGGTATTACCATATTTTCTACCAGTACAATCCAAAAAAAGCCGAATGGGGAAACATAGTGTGGGCCCACTCTGTCTCAAGAGACTTGATCAATTGGAAAAAATTAGAAATTGCAATATACCCCTCGAAGCCATTCGATCAATTCGGATGTTGGTCGGGTTCCGCAACGATCCTACCCGGAAACAAGCCCGTAATCCTCTACACCGGCATCATAGATGATAACAAAACCCAAGTCCAAAACTACGCAGTCCCGGCCAACTTGTCTGACCCCTATCTTCGAAAATGGGTGAAGCCGGATAACAACCCTCTCATCGTTGCCGATAAATCCATCAACAAGACCGCTTTCCGTGACCCGACAACAGCATGGATGGGCAGCGACGGCAACTGGAGGATATCTATTGGGGGTCAGAGAAAGAGAAGGGGAATTGCCTATTTGTACAAGAGCAACAATTTTGTACATTGGAAAAAGGCAAAACACGCACTGCATACAAAGAATGGGACCGGGAACTGGGAGTGCCCCGACTTTTTCCCCATTGCGATCTCGGGGAAAAGTGGATTGGATACTTCAGAGAATGGGCCACATGTGAAGCACGTGTTTAAAGTTAGCCTTGACGATACGAGATACGAGTACTATACAATTGGTAAGTATCTCAGTAAGGCTGATATATACATTCCCGATAAGGACTTGGTTGACGGATGGAATGGGTTGAGATTCGATTACGGCAACTTCTATGCCTCCAAGTCATTTTTCGACCCCAAGACGAACCGGAGGATCCTCTGGGGTTGGGCCAACGAGTCCGACTCCAAATCTGCAGATAAAATTAAGGGTTGGGCCGGAATCCAGGTATACCTTTTACTTTTAGTAAAGTAACTAATACTATTTAAAGGTGCGCTTAAGTTACATATTGTGACTAATGCAATAAATATATATGTCTCACAGACTATCCCACGTACGATTTTGCTCGATCCCAAAGGGAAACAATTGCTCCTATGGCCTGTTGAAGAAGTGGAAGCTCTTCGAGGGGAGAAGGTCGAATTGAGAAGTGGGAAGCTGGTGAAGGGAGAGAAAATCGAAATCAAAGGAATAACAGTTGCACAGGTACACTTCATTTGTTATCCCCTTTTTTTAAAGTAATGCAAATGAACAAAAGTCGACTAATGTAGCATGATTTCGACACATTTCAGGCCGATGTAGAAGTAATTTTCTCGTTCGATAGCTTGGACAAAGCTGAGCCATTCGATCCAAGATGGGATAGATATGATGCACAAAAGATTTGTAGCCAAAGGGGTTCGACTATTGAAGGTGGTTTAGGACCATTTGGACTCTTGACATTGGCTTCAAAGAATTTGGAAGAATACACCCCTGTTTTCTTCAGAGTCTTCAAGTATCAAAGCAAGCATCTAGTCCTCATGTGTTCTGATGCATCAAGGTTGTCTTTTTGTCTAAATTTTAGATTTTTTTTATTGTGTTTCACTATTTGAATTCATATATTTGTTTTAAATGTTTCTTGTTTGATCTTTCATAACAGGTCATCTTTATCAAATGGAACGGGGTCATACAGGCCCTCGTTTGCAGGATTTGTAGACGTCGACTTGTCCTTGAAGAAGCTCTCTCTAAGAAGCTTGGTACGTTTATTTCTTGAGTTTGTACATTGTGAACAAACTTTTACCATGAAATTGGATTCATGCGATTAAAACCTTTCAATAATTTAAGTGGTACCCTTTAGCATTATGGCATAGTATAAGAAGAAAGAATTAATTCTTGCAAACTGATTCTTTAATTAAAATTGTTTGATGTCTTGAAACTGATTCTTGCAATACTATGCCTTAATTCTTTCTTCTTATTTGTCTTTATAATAAATTTATATCATAAATTCATGAGGAGTGGAGTTTGATGTTAATTATGTTTTGTTGCAGATTGATCACTCTGTTGTGGAGAGCTTTGGAGAATTTGGAAAGACTTGCATTACATCAAGAGTTTATCCAACTCTAGCAGTATTTGAAAAAGCACATTTATATTCGTTCAACAATGGTGCTGAGTCTATCAAGATTGCCACTTTGAAAGCATGGAGCATGAGAAAACCAAAGGAGATGAACCAATGATAGAAATGTGGTCTAATTTATTACTCTAGTTAAATTCTTCCTTATCAATTTTTTGATTCATGCTTAGGCAATGTTTAGCTATGAACTAAGCAGCAAATTGTATTGGTGTACTCATGCTAATGTCAACTTTTATTCATTGTTACAAATCTTTTGTGCATCAGAATACATGAGGACTAATGCTTGCTTTGATACTTGAAAACTCTGAAGAAAACAGGGGTGTATTCTTCCAAATTCTTTGAAGCCAATGTAAAGAGCTCAAATGGTCCTAAACCACCTTCAACAGTTGAACCCTTTTTGGTGTACTCATGCTAATGTCAACTTTTATTTATTGAGTTACTGGGGTGATTTTATGTGTATATCTAGTCGTGAGAAGTATGCTAAACAAAAATACATGGAAAGAGTAGTTTTAAGCATGCCCCATTTATCTCGCATCATACCAAACAACAACCCAATTAACAATATCTCAGTCAGGCAATTCATCAAACATCTGTTGGGCGTCATATCTTTACTTTTTGGATACATGCGAAAGAATCAAGAAAATGAAACTTGTATACTAAATTGAGTATATTTGTCCTTTGTCAACCTCAGTATCTAATTTTTTTTTTATTATATATTATTATGTACTCATTCCCAAATGAGTGACCATATTGGAAAATTAAAAGAAACAATCAAATCAAATCGGATTGATATTCTGTCATAATGGAAGAGAATGAAGAAGATAAAATCAAATCTATTTGATCTGCCAAATAAAGTCATAAATCTCAATCAAATTCATTCTCTCTCTTAAATAGGGTTCTCCTTCATTCATTTAAGACACTATAAAACAAAGTCTAAATATTTCTCTGTAACTTATTTCTAAATATTTAAAAGTCGCTTTGCTACGAAATGAAGGGTCTAATGGCAGATTATTGGTGGGGATTCAAGGAGGGAGGAAAAAAATGCATTGGACAACATGGGAAATCCTCTCCAAACCGAAATGGATGGGGGGACTTGGTTTTTCGCAGATTGATCGACTTCAACAAGGCCCTTATAGCAAAGCAAGTGTGGCGATTAATTTCAAGGCCAGATTCCCTTGTAGCCCGAGTCTTTGAAGCAAAGGATTTCAGAAATGTGGACATAATGGAAGCGGAAATTGGGTCGAACCCCTCCTTTATTTGGAGGCAGCTATGCTAGAGTCGAGACTTGCTTAACACGGGGCTTAGGTGGAATATAAAGAATGGAAGGAAGACTGCAAGTCTTTAAAGATGCCTGGGTGGCCGAGCTTAAGGATGGCAGGATAAAGTCTAGGAGAGCTAGCGGATCGACGGTCTCTCGATTCATCTTGCTGGACAAAACATGGGGTGAGAATCTGATCAAAGAGGCTTTCCTTCCCTACGCAAAGGAGGCCATATTGACCGCACCAATACTTAAGGAGGACGGGGAGGATACAAGATACTGGAAGATGAACAATTGAGAGAAATATAGTCTAATTTATTACTATAGTTAATTTCTTCCAAATCAACTTTTCAATTCATGCTTAGGTAATGTTTAGTTATGAAACTAAGCAGCAAATTGTATTGGTGTCCTCATGCTAATGTCAACTTTTATTTACTGAGTAATGATTAAATGATTGGTATCTGAATACTTTAGTAGATTTATTGGGGTGATGTGTAATACATTATGAATGTGTTTTATGTGTATATCTATTCGTGAGAAGTATTCTAATTTAGCAAACAAAAATACCATGACCCATTTCTCTCGCATCATATCAAACCATAGTCCAATTAACAATACCTCTCCCAGTCATTTCATCAAACATGCGTTGAGCGTCCTTAATAGCTTTACTTTTTGGATATATATGAAAGAATAAGAGAATGAAACATGTATATAAACACTAATTTGAGTATATTTGTTCTTTGTCAACCTCAGTATCTAGTTTAAATTCTTGTGTACTGGTGTTTGTGTGTTGGATTAAATTCTTGTATCAATTTTATGGGACTTGATGATGGGAAAATCCTGTCACTAACACAACCAATCACCTCTCATTATATATACATATTACTGTAATTATTAAATATTGTAACTGTTGTGACTATATAATCAAGTAAACTAAAATAAAACGAAAATTGTAAATCTACCAACAACAATAAAACAAACAAATTAATTAATTAATAAACTATACAAACAAAAAGTAATAAATCAACCATTTAAATAAGAGGAAAACAAAACATACCAAAACTTGAGACACAAATGCTGCACATCTTCAATTATATCAACAAAGCAAAAGTGTAATTGTAAACACTAAATAGGGTATTTAACTTTAACTGCACTTTTTTTAAGTCTTGGGGATAGCTTTTAGATCCCTTATGTGAAACCAAAGAGCATCATGGAGTATACCTGGTCCTGTCCAGCAAAATCGTTCTCAGGGGTCAGAAAGAGCATGCAGTGGCACTCCTTTCTGTGAAAGCATGTAAGATTATCAAATTAGAGCATTTTAACATCTATAAATAAAAACATACCAAAGAGACGATGATCAAGGTTCAGAACATAGCAAACTAATGATTAAGAATTCCATCTACCAAATCATGTTTCTTGATCACATATTACAAAGCCTGGAAAACAATTACATCCATTTATTTACTTAAATTTTTTAATATACCAATAAAGTTGATGTTTACTAAAGAGATCATCTTAGGATAGTGAAGTCTGTAAGAAACCAGTTATGCTCACACAACAATGTCTTGTGAAGAAACAAGCAGGATAGAAAAAAGAGGAGCAAATGGTCAGTTAGCAGTTAGGAGCAACAAAATATTTTAGACGTGAAAACAACCTGGAAAGGAATGCCAGGATATTCTTCGTAGAAATGCAAAACAACTACAACAGAAATATAGTGAAGCAAGTTTCCTATGAGAAAAATCAGATAAAAATCTTCATTGTTAGAGCTCAAATCATCCCTTGTACAGGCAATCACAGATATTTCAGACATACGACCATGAGTTCCAATTACATGTCCAAACAATTCAAAGTACATTTGAGGAAAAAAGATCAATACTCGATTTTATACTCAAAGAGTCGAGCACACTTTTTATTAACAAAATATGAAGTTCGGGTCAAAATCAACTCAATAGGTAAGAAATAGTAAAACATGTGTTGAAAGACCTAGACTCATTTACACCCCTTATTCCAAGGCCCTGAACGCCAGATTCATTAGCCGTATATTCATTATTGGCAAATCAGTACTGTGGAACATACTTCAACAGCATGTACGTTATATTTGAGTCTTTGGCACAAATTCAAGTGTACAGAAGAAAGCAAAACGTGATTTATAAAGTCTGAACTTGAGTGTTGAAACATACAAAAATATTTGGCATTACCTCTCTCATAGGAACACAGGGACAGTTCCAAAAAACCCTGCTGTGCCTCAGCAGGTTTATCATCATAGTGCCTGAAACCAATACGTATATATATATATCTTGTTCGGCTCTAAATTATAGGAAATTTGACATTTTACGTGTAAAGGAATTAGAAAAGGACATTTTTTAAATTCAAATATCTGTTTAGAATTAATAATTACCTTAAGGGCAGAGAGGCACACCCAATGTGTTAGAACTAATATTTGTCACTATTGATTTCAAATCGAACTTCTGGAACACAGTCCACAATTTTTCCACCATTGTTAAGAGTACACTAATTTTTTTTTTCAGAAAAGACGAAATATTCATACTGAAAAAAAAAAAGATGTACCTAGGAGTTAGGGGCAGATTATTGGTTGAATTGTTCAAGAATTGTAGATGTCATAGATTATGATTTTAGAAGAATGAGTGGACTAAACTTTTACAGAAAGAACTGAACATATGAACAAAATAATTCACACACATTATTTGCTTTCTTTCTTATGAGATGAAGTTGTTAACAGGATCTTGATCTTAGAGCTCAATGTAGAAGTTGAGGTAGAATTGTGTCTTCACCACATCATCACATACTGCACTAAAACAGAGAAATCAGAGACTAATCCGACATTTTACAGAAAAAATCAAGATATTGCTCTTCTTTTGATAAATTAAAGTCAATCACATATCTTGGACAAGCAAAAGGTAACAATATATTCAAGTGGAAAGTAAAAAGTAAGTATGAAGTAATATATTTTTTTACATCATTTTTTGAGGACGAAAACCAGGATACCGAGATCTCTTTGTGGTGGTCCTTAATAGAGTTCAGAGTCCAATTTTGAGGCATCATTAGTGAGAAGCAATTAACTGGAGGATTGTTGTGTATTAACTGGAGGAGTTTCTATTGTTTGAGGGTCAGATTCTCAGTTCCTCAGTTGCAGCCTGCAAAAGGAAAAGTTGAAAATAAATGATAGGCATAACCGTGGCACTTAAGCAATATCCTAAAAATAAAACTACAAACAACCATCTAGTTTAAAATTAAGCAACTGCAATCAGGAACAATAATATCATACTTTTAGATAGAGAATAAAGTCAAGACATTTCAAGGAAAGTGTCTCATAATTCTATATATTTACACAGTAGGTGGCAATTTAGAGTCAAAAAGCTAAAGTTATGGACAGACAAAATCAGATGGAACTTACATCCTCTGTTCTACAAGAAACAAATAGTACCAAAATAGATAAAGTTATAGAACAAATAAATAAATCTAAATTCTAAATATGACAACCATTTTCATTAAAAGGAAAAGAAGAAACAATTATCAATTAAAAGTAAAAAGATAGTATGCATACCTTGGTTATTTGACTGTTCAAATCTGTTAACCGCTACCATTTTGTTCCCATCTCAGATAAAGGTAGTTTTCCTTCTTTCCGCTTGCTCCCTTGCTACCTTTATTTTCATAACAAATAATGAATATTAACTTTACCACGAGAGTCATCAAATAAGTATATGAGAATTAGAACCTTATACTTTTCTCTCTTTACAAAAAGTGCATATTTCTCCTAATTTAAAGCTAAAGGTCCCTCCATAAACAACAATAATCGTCTATGAAGTGAGCAAACACAAACTCAGCATAAACTATTTCGCATCAGAAATAGTCACTATTGTTGCCTATAGGCTATAGCAAGCAAATTTGGCCAGGTTTTAATATGCTATCTTAATGAGAAAAAGCATGCAAGCATTTTCGTGTATCAAATCATTAGAAACAAATAGCAGCAACAGTGCCATATTGTCATTGGTACTTACATATTTATGTTTTCTTGTTCACATCAGCGCCAAGACTTCAATCGAGACAACTCTCCACAAACAGTTAGCTCATCTTTTCCTCCAAACGCCATTGTCACAAACCCCTTCAACACAAACATCACCTACTGCACCAAACAGAGAAATTTAGAGACTAATGCCCTACATTTTACCAGGAAAATCAAGATATTCATCTTCTTTTGATAATTTAAAATCAATCACATATCTTGGACTAGCAAAAGATAGCAACGTATTCAAGTGTTGTGAAAAGTAAATATTAAGTAATACTAATAAACTTTATCTTTCACTTTAGTGAATCTACATCTTGAATCTGTCAGTCAAATCAACCTAGCCACAAATAAGCACACACCTGCTCTAACTACATCTACTCTAACTATGTATTCTGAGAGTATAAAAATAAACACACTCAATGACCTGATATTATCTAAAATGAAGAAGCCAATAAAAGCTTTCAAAATCAAGTAAAATTCCACCAATTTTAAGAATTCATGAAGTCATTTAACTATATCTAACCAGAAAAATTGGAGATAGGCACTTAAATATTATGTTCGAAAGAGCACGCCCTTCATTCAATTCCCTAGAGGTCTCATACTAAAAAACCAAATACACTAGCAAAGAAGGATAAAATGTGATAAATTGAACAACAAGAGTATCGATAATTGAGGTAATTTCAGGAAATTGAAAAGTCTAACTTTGTGAAAGGTTCAAGCAGGCGCGATGCGGCGGCGGTGGCTAAGAAATGTTGGTGGTGCGTCGATGCAGGGAAAGTGAGCGCGTGCGACTGAAGAGAGGACAGAGGGAATGAGAAACCGAAAGCGCCCCGACCTGCAGTCTAGGGCTCTCGATAGAGGTTCAGGCAAGAGAGAAATCCGCCATGGCTAGGGCATGGAGGAGGAGAATTTATCAGAATAACTCGAAATTAGTCTCAAAATTCCAAGTACTCTTTTTTATACTTACCGCTACTTATTGTGATAGACTTATAAAAAATATACTATATATTAATGAAAAAAAAAGTCCTTCATTTTATACATGATTATTGTGAGAGTTGGTTTTTAGTATTTGAAGATATTGGATTTGATCCTATGCCCACCGGTGGGCACAAATTTATATGTCCACCGCGAATGTGATAATGACACGTAAGTAAATTTAAGTAATCAATTAAAATAATAGTGGGACCCCTGTTTAAATTTACTTACGTGTCATTATCACATTCGATGTGGGCATATAAGTTTGTGTCCACCGGTGGGCATAGGATCAAATCCGTTGAAGACATAAAGTAAGAGTATTTTCAGATCTTTTTACTTTGTGGTTATAGTAGATGTTTCTTTATAGGTAAAAGTAATGGCATACTCCTCTGTCCCAAACTCTGTTTGCTACATTGCCAAAAATGTTTGTCCCATACTCATTTGCTACATCTGCTTTTGGCAAAAAAGTAATAATATTTTTTAATATTATATTCTTCATACACTAATAACCAAAAACATCTACTTTATCGCTTTATCACCACTTTATCACTTTAAATACTATAAACAATTATTTTCTTAATAACCGTGCAAACAGTAAATGGGAAGTTGAGTTTGAGACAGAGTGACTATGATGTAATTTTAAGATGTTGGGAGGGTATATTTGAAAAAAAGGCATAGTTTATTTTAATTATTTTTTGGAATATATAATCTAAGTATTAGACAAACTTTTTTAGAAAATAGACAATCAAGTATGGGATAGAGAGAGTAGTAAATATAAATTAATTAAATATTTTTCAATTGATAAAAGATATATGAAGTATTAATATATATCAAATAATTATAAAATTATATATTTGATATGAAAAATTATGAGAAGATATTATGTGAATAATATTCACGGTAACTATTACCATGAACAACAATTCACTAATACTTCATCTGTCCCCGAGCTTTCTTCTCATTTCTTTTTGTTGAATGGTTTAAAAAAAGTGTATTTGTTTATTAATATATGGTGGGCCACATGTTGACTTTTGAGATAAAGTAATGAATAGTGTTAAGAGTGAATTGAATATGTGACACTTTTTGTAATATTGTGTGAATTTGAAGGTTAAAGTTTATATGTAGTAAAGTGTTATTTTTACCATTTATGGAATGCAAAATATATTGGAGGACGATCCGAAAAGGAAAGTGAGAAGTTAAACAACTAATAAACTTTACCAAACATTAGATTCTTTAGTGAAAATAACTAATACCTTTAATGAACTAATATTATTTAATAAAACGACTAATTTTGTTTGTGTTATAAAATCTCTAAACTATTAAAACTCCAGCTTTTTTTTGTAGATTTACCCAAACATTTTAAAAATCTTTCAAAATAAAAGTTTATGCTTTCATAAAATTTAAAATACATTGTGCATTACTATATTATATTATTTTTATCAATATATATGTGTATATATATATATATATATGTGTGTGTGTATATATATATATACACACATATAATGTTATTGTTTCACATGTATCATGCAAAGTATAATATTTTCAATTCTTGGTTGCTTTTTTACTGTCACGAGAAAATTGAAATAAAAATAAAAATTGTATGTTATGTACTAACATGGATATATCGAATTTGTTCGTTATTCCACCATTTCTGGCTATTTTCCGACGACCACAAGCCAAGTTGTATATGAATTTGTTCGTTATTCTTTCATTTTCCCTAACTTAATTTCATGATTCTATTTTGTCTTCATCGATAATCTTGGATTTGAAAAATGACCCTAAATTGTGAATATTTTCCCATAAAAATGTCAAATAAGAAAAGAATTAAAGAAGTATAATGGTATTTAATACCAGAGAAAGAATAATTTTCGTAAGGACCATAGCTAGGGGTGATGGGAAAATTAGGACTGTAAATCTTTGGTTGGACAATTCAAGGACATTAATTCTTGAAATTCGAGATTGAGGGCAAATCAGCCTGAATCAAAGCACGTCGGACTAATTGGCCTGACTTGGCTTGAAATTCACGCTTATTGATGTGATTTGGTTTGAATTGGGATTGAATTTGTACCCAGTTCTAATTGATTTGGGCTAATATACAAAAAATGCACTGCTTTTGAAAGTTAATGTCCTTAGATTGTCAGCTTGGAGGATTACGATCCTCAATTTTTCAGCCCGAAGAGTTTTTGTCCTCATTTTGCCCTTTTCTTCAACTAAATAACACCTCGAAGAGTTAATGTCTATCACTCAATATTCAAGGTGAAAGAATATTTTGAAATTTTATAAGGTCCGTAACTTTGGGGTTGACAATTTAAATATGTAATTTCTAGGAGTTGCAAATTTAGGCACAATTAGCCCTAATAAATCCAAAACAATTACTACTTTTAAAAGTTAATGTCCTTAAGTTATCAGTTCGGAGAGTTACGATCCTCATTTTTTCAACCTGAAGAGTTTTTGTCCTAATTTTACGCCCTCCCCCAACTAAATAACACCTTGAAGAGTTAATGTCTATCACTCAATTCTCAAGATGAAAATTAATATTTTGAAAATATTTTTTAAGACCGTAATTTTGGGGTTGACAGGACTCTAATTTACAAGAGTTGCAAATTTAGGCACAATTAGCCCTAATTAACCCAAAAATCATTTATTTTAAAAGTTAATGTCCTTAAATTGTCAGCTCGAAGATTTACGGTCGTTTATTTTCCTGCCCCAAGAGTTTTTATCTTCATTTTGCCCCATTCCCCAACTAAATAACACCTCGAAGAGTCAATGTCTATCACTCAAATCTCAGGTGAAATTTAATATTTTGAACTTTTTTTTAGGACCGTAACTTTGAGGTTGACAATTTAAGAATTGTGATTTCTAAGAGTTGCAAATTTAGGCACAATTAGCCTAATAACCCCAAATTGGGCCCGAATTCAGCCCCCAGTCAGACCAACCAGTGTTAATTAGCCCAAATTTTAGATCGAATTCAGCCCAATCAGGCCATATAGCATAGTTCGATTTGGATTTATTTGAGATGGTTTACCCTCAATTTGTAACTTTTTAAAATTATTGTCTGGGATTACAAACTCAAAAGTTATGTTCCCCATTTTGTCACCCACTAAGTTACAACCCTTATTTTTTTTCCCCGTGACTTGAGATACTTATTTTTGTTAAATTTGACTAAGTCATTTATTTTTAATTTCATTTGTGTGTTTTTACGATTATAGTTTACTTAAAAATTTGATTTTAAATTTTGTTTGTGTGTTTGTTTCATTATTAATATAAAATATATTTTTTAAGAATACTTTTAAGGATCGTAACTTTGGGGGTGATAAAGAGAGGACCATAATTTTTTGGGCGGACAAAATTAGGACCGTTATTTTTTGTGCTGACAATTTAAGGACTATAATTTTTAAGAGTCGTCAATTTAGGCACAATCGGCCATAATAAATCCGAATAGGGCAGACAGAATGAAGATTGTAACTTATTTGAAAAATAGTCCCTTCATCGCATTGTTTATTTCACATTTAAAAGTGTCGTGTTGTTGAAAAAAAGTGTGTTATGTGAGTATAGAGTTGAATAAAATAATGATAATTTTATACTTTATTCATTTTTTGTGATGCAATATTATCTCTTTTTATAGGGCATTGTGGAATATCTTAATTAGACAAATATCAAAGTTTTATTCTGATGGGAATATGATCATGATAAAGTTAAATTGGTATATTTTATGTAAAACATAATAAACACACACTACAAAAATGCGCGATTTAACGACGGGATTAGCGACGGATAATTCGTCGCTAAACGTGATTAGCGATGAGATTTACGATGGACAAGGGTCCGTAGTCAAATCGGTCGTAGCTAAAATTTACGACGGCTTTTGGCATGCCGTCGTAAATTTTTTACGGACATAACTGTCGTAAAACTGACTCGTCAATGACCCGGTCTGACATCAAATTTTACGACGACCGGTACCCGTCGTAAAAACAATTCGATTTTTAGTTTTTTAATCATACATAAAAAAAATTACGACGGGTAGCAGTCCGTCGTTAATTTATATTTTATGATGGACATGTGTCCGTCTTAAATACCGAACCTGGAACAAAAAAAAAGTAGCTCGTGTGGTTTGAACTCGGAACCCCCGCGCACCCAAGGAGGGTGCGAACCACTGGGCCATCGGCCCCCAAGCTATGTATTTCGACCCAATTTTTATATTAGCCATATTGGGCCTGAAACAATTTATTCTAAATTTGCATCCAAGGGGAATCGAACTCATGGCCTCTCTTGCATGTAGAGAGGGCATGAACCGTTAGGACACTTGCTTCTTTTATTTGATTTCTTGCAACTAATTGTATATGTATCTAAATTGAGTCATTCTTTTTTTTATTATTCATCAAATTAATTCATTTTCGTTTCTAACTTGTTTTAGTAAATGTTGTTACTAATTATATTTTTTATTGTTTTGTAAATTTATTTAATTAAAAAAACACGTAATTAATATTATAATCCGTTCATTTGTACGTTTTTAATTGTATATGTATCCAAATTGAGTCATTCTTTTTTTATTATTCATCAAATTAATTCCTCTTCGTTTCTAACTTGTTTTAATAAATATTGTTACGAATTATATATTTTTTTGTTTTGCAAATTTATTTAATTCGAAAAAATGCGTAATTAATATTATAATTCGTTCATTTGTACATAATTAATTGTATACTTATCCAAATTGAATCATTCTTTTTTTATTATTCATCAAATTCATTCCTTTTTGTTTCTAACTTGTTCTAATAAAGGTTACTACTAATTATAATTAAAGTAATGTTCAATAAAAAAGATAATCTAATCTAAATCTAAATAATATAATAGCACTAACCCTTCCAAAAATAGTTTTGGCGGGAGTGCATTATAGCCTTAGATCGTTTTATGATCTTGCATGATGGCCGTTCGATTTTTTTGTGTTTGTTTTTGGAATATAGTTAATGAGTAATTTTATGGCTTTTATTGCTCATTATGTAGTCAATTTAGGTCCATTAACATAAATACTATGTGTGTTTGTTATCCTATATATATGTTCAACGATTTCATCTTTCTCATCACACATTAGCTCAAAATCTCTTCTTCGTTCTTGGTATATTCTCAATGTTGTTGTTTTTTTTTTTGTGTACACAATGTTATTTTGGACTTTTGTTCACCGGCATAGTTTATTATTTTTTTGAACTGCTTCATTTGTTGTGTTCACTGATTTATTTCCTTTTTGTAGGGTTACCAATTGCATTTTATGGCTGTGTCATGGCTTTTAGGTGATGAAGGCGAAATGAAGTCGGTGTTTTGTCAAGTTTTGCTGGCGTGAAAACCGACATTTTTTTTTCTGATAATAGTTTTTTTTATGTATTAGTTCCTCAACCCGTAAGATTTATTGTTGTACATTTGATTTTTCATTCTTATATGAAAGACGATGTTTGTGAAACATATGATGTATCCATTATTATTTATCAAATAATAGATTGAGATTATTGTTTATCGTTGTTCTTCTGTTTTAAATTATTTGTGAATTATTTGGCGTTGAGGTTGGTGACACAATTTTTTTGTTATTCATCATGTGGATGATTTTTGTAGGTGGTGTTATTATCGATCTTACAATTTATTCTATTGATTTGTGGTCTTGCAATTTGTGTTTGGTTTACTGGATTCATTTAAAGAGGTTTACTTGGATGCATTGTATTAATCGGTATGTATAGCAGGTAAAAATTCACTAATTATGTAATTCAAATATTTTATAATGTAAATGGTGAATTTTTATAATGAGTATTATATATAAGGCCAAGGATAGTCAACCCATGCTTTTGTTAATTATACCCATCTTTTTTTCATTTTATTTTATTTTATTTCATTAAAAAAGGCAATTGCAACAAAAAAAAGTCAAACCCGAAAAAATTGAAAAGTAACGACGGAGAGTGTGAAACAAACTTAATAAAGGGGTAAAATTGATATTATGGATGAGTGTATGCATAAATTTTTTTAAAATTAAGGTGGGTAGTGTGGGTGTAAATATCTGTGATCTATATATAAATATATGTGAATATCAAGTGTTTTATAATGAAATTATTTTGTTAGGCCTGTAAAATTATTTTTGTTATTTTCCTTTTTTATTAGAAATCATAGTATATAGAATATTTTAATTTTAACTCAATCATTTATGTATATTTCCTGATTATTCTCTATTTCTTAAAATAAAATGTTTAGACTTTGTGTCGTTTTTGTATTTGTGTTTACTTGCATTTAGGTTTGGCAGTTTTGTGTTTTGGATGATTTTTTTTTCATATGAATCTGTAAAAGTTTTTATGTATTGGATTTTAATATGTTGGAACTAATATGTTAGGGTTTTGAATACTTAAGTTTGTTATTGGTTTATGGTGTTTATTCTAATCTTTGTTTCGTGTGTATCTTATAAGCTAAATGCAAGTAAACAATTAGTGATGTTGAATAAGTTTAATTTCCGATTAACTTTTGTTTTAATTGGAGTTGAATTAGTGGTAAATAATTATGTCACTTTTTTTTTTATTTAAAACTAAGTTTGTGGTATATACCACTAAAGTGGATATATGTATAACATTAATATTGACCAGAAGTTATTCCATATATTGCATAGATCGAACTAAAAAATGATCATTTGGTTCATAAGATATTATTATTTGCCATTAATAATTATTTAATCTAATAGGATTAATAAATATTTTGTTTGAAGATGTAGCATTATTCCTTAAATTATATCTTTTTTATTGTCTATAATTAACGTTGTATAAATAAATATATTTATTTACTAGAAACATGATAGGGTAATGTGATAATATCTTGATTTGGATGGTCCATATTAAAAATGCGTATAATGAGCTTCTTACTCATTATGGAGTCATATAATATATTTACATGTATAACTATTATTAGTTTAAAGAAATATTAAAATGAAAAGGTAGAAAATGTTTAATTAGTGTACTCCCATAAGTTTAGGCAATTAAAATTTCACACCATACTATAAAACCCACGTACTATTAACCTATTGCTAAGGTTAATATCAAAATTAATTTAATATAAATATTAAAGGAAAGTATTATATGAAAATAGTTCATGATAAGCTTATCATGAAATAATTTTAAAGTATCATTAATCTCATCGGGAATATCATTAATCTCATCAGGGGTATCATTAGTCTGAGTTCAAGAAAATTATTTTAAATTTTCTTGAACTCAGACTAATGATACCATTGACAGGTTTAATGATACTCTAAAAATATTTCATGTTAAACTTATTATGAAGCGTTTTCATATAAAACCTACTCAAATATTAAAGTTTTGTCTAATTATACAAAATGTGATTTTCTTTGGTCACTTTTTTTAATCACAATATTGTATGCTTCACATGGATATCCCCGATTATAAATATTGTAAGAGATTTTCCTTAGCAATTTCTAAATATACATTTGAGTTCAAACTTAAAAAGTTATTTAAGTAGACGACAAATGATGGTACGATTTTATTATGTGTTGTGTCAAAAATGAATGATCAAAATATGTTTGAGTTTTCATCTATTACTGCTCAGTGGCAATTAAAAATGAGCCACGATTTATAAAATATAATTAAATAAGATCCATCTACATATAAAACGTCTTACATAAGTTTTTATCATTAAAAAACCATTCATTATTAATTGAGGTGACAATTAAAAGGCAACGGGGAGTATAATCTTTGAGTTATTTTATCTTCAAGCTCATTGATAGCATATTAAATTACATTTAATATTATGGGTCTTCAATTCCAACCCTTATTTAAAATTAAAAAAAATTATATAGTGTTTAAAAGTATGAAAATTTAGAGCGCACAATTAAGATTTCATATCCTTTCGTGTAGTAAATATGCCTATAATTCCATGTGGTTAACCTTATTCTAATTTCTTTCTTAAAATATTTAGCCAGAACAATGTTACGTTCGATTTTACTTTATACTAAAAAAAATACATTATTACTGTATTTACACACTATATTGAAGTTAATTCATGTTTCCTATAATAACTATGCAGTGAATGTCTCCCTTATTTTATGTGATAAAATATTTGTGTGTTAAATACAAATGTTTAACAAATTTAGTAACAATATGCACTTTTTTTCTTTTTTCAAAAATTTTTTTGTAATAGAATTTATTCAAATGCAATTACATTTATATATTATGTATTACCGTATAAATTAAATATCATGAAAATTTAAAAATAACTTTGACTTAATTATTACTCCCTCCGTCCCTGAGTAAACTTCCCATTTTCCTTTTCAGGTCGTCCCCCACTAAGTTTCTCATTTCGTAAATGAAAAAAACAACACCCCACTACATATAACCTTTAACCTTCAGATTCACACAATATTACCAAAAGTGTCACTCATTCAATTTACTTTTCAACACTATTCGTTACTTTATCCAAAAAGTCAACATGTGATCCACCATATATTAATAAACAAACACATTTTCTTAAATCATTCAACAAAAAGAAGTGAGAAGTTCATTCGGGGACGGAGGGAGTATGTAACTATTTCTTTTAAAATAAGTTTCTTTTTGTTATTAAAAACCATATAATAAATTTATTAATTAAAGAATAGTTCTCAATTTATCATGAATCCTATTTTATTGGTGACATAGATTGTTGCATATTTCGTCTCACTAAAATTTACTACATATTTGTTAGAAGTGTTGAATATTGTAAATGATAAATTATGTTAAAGATGTATAATGGTAGTTATATCAAAGCAAGAATGATTTCTGTTTTTGTGTACCAAGGTTGAGTACTTGATATTGATCATTTTAACAAAGTTCATTTGTTAATTTTTT
This sequence comes from Ballota nigra, assembly GCA_947034835.1. NCBI lineage: Eukaryota > Viridiplantae > Streptophyta > Magnoliopsida > Lamiales > Lamiaceae > Ballota > Ballota nigra. The sequence goes on from OX344725.1 coordinate 94,832,424, forward strand.
TCAATTGTTCACTTTTGGCGACAATTTAATATTTTGTTATTATATCCAAGAGTTATAATTTTATGTGGATGTTAAAATAGTTCAGAGTGTGGTTACAAATATTTGAGTTTGTTGATTTTTATTACTCATGTTTGTTATATTTGTCTTAAATAATTTTTTATTTTATTGTGTTTGTGTGTTTATTACAATTACTTATATAACACATGAATATTTTAAAATTAAAATTTGATTTGTATTATGTAAATGTTTTAACAATTAACAAGGTTTTATTAAAAAAAATAAAAATCCTTAGTTCTTAAATCAAATTAAATTTTATTTTTTAAAAGATAAATTTATTACCGGACGTGTCAATCTACCCCCCACTACTTTAATAAGTTTACCCACTTCATAAAGTTTTTTACCTCAAATTTTTTTTACTACATTTTAAATTGTAATTTTATCCAACATATAATACTTACTATATTCTCATCCTTAAAAATAGTTACTCACCAATTTCAATATAACCACCAAACATACACATTCCCCACCCTTATTCCAGGGGTTAAAACACATAATTATTGTCTTTTTCAAATGATATTTAATTGGTCAAGAGACTGATAATTGGGTATGAAAGAAACCAATAAAGCAAAGTAATTCTCGCATGTTGATTTTTTTTTTAATGTCAATGTGATAGTCTTCTTGGTATTACTTTATGTTTGAATAATGATGAAAAGTGTCATTGGGCCATGTGCGTCAAAAGTCAAATGAACCATTTTGAAGATAATGTTAAAGGACATAAGATAATATTGTTGAATATAAATGGTTAGATTTATATAATACTTTGAGTCCATATAAAAAATTTTAAAATAAAAAATTCTTACTAAAATTATAAGTTTGATATGAATTTCATCTTTTTTTAGCACATACCAGTGTTGGCCGTAAACTTTTTAAAAGAAGAATAAAGTTTTATTATATTGAATATGTTGGAATTTAAGAATTATTTTTTGTTTATGATAAATCCGTGATTATTTGTGCCACAAAATGTTTGTTTGCTCTGTCTCACTAAGTTTTTTACTAAGTTCACTCACTCTTAAATTCAGCACCTTAGCTTTATAATTTTTTACTAACTATATCAACTTTAAATTATACTTTTATTCAATATATAATACTTACACACATTCCTTAAAAATCGCCCACAATCTCATTCAATTTAAATAACATACTTATTCCTCCACCTTTTCATAATTTAGATGTGAAAAAACTTAATTAATATCTTTACACAAGAATATCTACTATACAGAGGGGTTTTGAATTGCGTAAGAAAGAAACCATTAAAAAACTGTTGTCAATGTGATAATCTATTCTATAAATATTATTATTTATAAGTTTTATTAATATTTAAATACATTTAATATTAACTAAAAAAATCATGTATTTAAAAAAAAGCAAATAGATCATATATATAAAAAATAAAGGTACACAATTTTATTTTGTAAATTGTTATTTTAATGTGTATTAAATTTAGGTATTTATTCAATTTCGTTATAATTTGAATGTTATATCATTTCATTGTGTTGAATAAATATTATTTTTTGTGGTATATGTGATGAAGCTATTATTTTGTGTATTGGGCATAATTGTTTAATTATTTATTAAAAGCAATAGGTTTGTTAAATTGTGATGTGATGCCAGTAGTTGTTGCTGATGATAACTTAAGACCCCCCGTAATTAGATACTTTTGAGTGAGTTATCGTACAATAGAATTGAATTGCGGATGGAATTTGAAGTTTTGGTAAGCAAATTGAATGTTTAGCAATACATTGTTTTTTATAGAATAATTGAATCGGTGTCTTTGAATATTGGAAAGGTATTTTTGGTATATGGCTATAGAGGTATTGGAAAAAATAATATGGAAAACTATGTCTGCAAAATTATGATCTGTAGGTAAAATTGTGTTGAATGTAGCATCAAGTGGATAACTTCACTTTTGCTTTCCGTTGGACGTACAACTCATTCTAGATTTTGCATTCCAATCAATTGTTTGGAGGATTCTACGTGTAACATTAAGCAAGGTAGTCACCTCTCTGAACTTTTGATCAAATGCAAACTTATTGTATGGGATGAAGCCCTGATGGTTCACAGATATTGTATTGAGGCGTTAGATACATCGTTAAGTGATATTATGCAGTTATCTAATCCATCATGTTCTGCATTACCGTTTGGTGGGCAGATAATTGTTTTTGTGGAAATTTTCGGTGTTACCTATCATTCTAAAATAATAAAAACGGGGTATTATGCCACCATCAATTCATCTAATTGTATGGAATGACTACACTATTTTGAGGTTAACATGAAATATGAGATTGATGCAGTCTGATTCTGTTGAATGGATGAATGAAATGAATTTATATTCTAAGTATGTTGAATCGGTTGGTGATGGAACCATAGGAATAAAAGTTAATTACGGTTATGACATTATCATACCACAAGATATTTTGTTGAGAGGTGGTGATGATCATGTTACTTCTATTGTTGATTGTATTTATCATGATTTTACAAGGGTGTATAACCATAATTTTTTTTATAGGAAAGAGTTATTCTTGCACCGACTCTTGATTCTATCATAAATATTAATGATTATGTAGTAAAGTTAAATAAAAAGTAGTAGCGCAAGTATCTCAGTTATGATAGTCTTTGCAAGTCTGTTTCCAATCTCGATTCTCTTGCTGATGTTCATACTCATGAGTTCCTTAATACTTTAAAAAAATTTGGTGTTCCTGATCATATACTAAATCTTAAAGTTGGAACTCCTATTATGTTATTAAGAAATATTGATCATTCTAAAGGATTATACAATGGAATGATGTTAGTTTATTATATTATTATGCAATTTTAGTACACTAGCTTATTATTATTTACCATTTTAAATTATAATTTGTTTGTGTATGTACTGGATGGTAATCACTAGGCTAAGTGATAGAGTAATTGAAGTTAGAGTTCTGAATGGTAGTAGTGCTGAAGAGCTAGCATTGATACCGCGAATGTCGTTGACACCTTTTGGTCTTAGGTTACCTTTCAAGTTTACAAGGATGCAATTTCCATTGGTTATTTTGTGTACTATGTCTATAAATAAAAACCAGGGACTATCTCTTAGCCATGTTGGGGTATTTTTTAGGAAGCCGGTGTATAGTCGTGGACAACTTTATGTTGTGGTTTCGAGGGTTATCAATCGCCGTGGTTTGAAATTTATGTTTCGTGATAATGATCGTCTAGAGTATAAGACAACGAAAAATATTGTATATCGGGAAGTTCTTAAAAATGTTTAGATTTTTGGATTTGTTATTTACTTTTTTTTGTTTTATTTTGATCTATTGGCTTTTTTACATTAAAGATGAGAATTTTCTTTTAAGTGTGGTGTAGTAATTCTTTTATTTTGATATTTAGAAATTTATTTTGCATGTATGATGTATTGGTTAATGTTTTACAACTGAACTTAAACAAAAATTATTTCTTAGAAAAAATAAGTTAGAAAGTGCAAAATTAGGATGAATGATTTTTTTTATATTATGCATAGTAATTTGTCCACAAAATTATGATATATTGTAAGAATATTTATCAGTGATGTAAATGGCGGCCGCCGAGACCGTCTAGGCGGCCGCCTAGGCGCTTGTCAGCACCTACCGCCGACGATTAATGCAAAGCGGTCGTATTTGGCGGAAATCGCATTTGGCGGCGCCTAGGCGGTTTCGGCGGCGCCTAGGAGGTCTCGGCGGCGCCTAGGCGGCCTCAGCGGTAGGCAATGCCTAGGGTTTTTTTTTTGGGTTAATTTCATATATAAATTCACGACCTTTATGCTTAGTATCAATTTAATCACGAACTTTTAGATTTTTGTAAAAAAAACCAACCTTTGACATTGTTGCAATTTAATACACGTTTTTTTCTTCCGGCCGGCAAACGATGACGTGGCTTGCCGGAGCGTGTGTCATCTTGCCACGTAAGATTACACATGTTTACTTTATTTATTTTTTAAATCCACATCACAAGTAACACTTACAATTTAAATAACACATTTCTACTTAAAATTAAAATAGCAACCAAATAAATTAAACAACAACCAATATAAATTATTTGTAATAAATCTCTTAACGTTCTTAGTTTTTTAGATTTATTTGGTTGCTATATTAATTTTAAGTAGAAAGATGTTATTTAAATGATAAGTGTTATTTATGATGTGGATTTAAAATATAAATAAAATAAACATGTGTAATCGTATATGGCAAGATGACATGCACTCCGGCGAGTCACGTCATGGTTGCCGGCCGAAAGAAAAAAAAAGTGTATTAAATTGCAACATTGTCAAAGGTTGGGTTTTTTTACAAAAATCTAAAAGTACGTGATTAAATTGATACTAAGCATAAAAGTCGTGAATTTATATGAAATTAACCCTTTTTTTTAATTTTTTATTTTATTTTTAATAACTTTAAAATGTTGTATAATTAAAAAGAAAAAAAATTAAAAGGAAAATAACAAGTTGCACATATGTGGATTGTGAATTGTGATAGTTTATTAATTTGGACATTTTGTTGGAGATGTGTTTAATTTTACTTAATTACTTTAATTATTAAATTGGATAATAAAAAAATTAAGTTGGAAACATGGAACTTTATTACTTTGATAAATATTAAACAAAATATATTTAATAATAAAAAAAGAAGAAAAAAATAAAAAAAATAAAAATCTTGGCGGCCGCCTAGGCGGCCTTGGCGCTTGGCGGCCATATACCGTCTGCCGAGCGCCAGACGCCATCTGCACCCTTGATATTTATTGAAAAAAAAATACATATGTAGTTCCGTTAATACGGTGCACAAATTAATGGCTACAATTTCTATAATATACCAATAAAACTAGCTTCCGTGCAACGCACGGGTGGTCGAGTCACTAGTTAAAGTAATGTTACTTCTAATAAAACTTGTAAATTATAATAAAAATATAAAATTCACAAAAAAGGATAATTAACGTAATGTTCAATAAAAAAAATTCAATACAAGATAATAAAAAAAATACTAATCATCGGATAGGAAACCGGAATCCTCCTTCTCTTCATCCTCTGAATTAGGCCTTCGGAGCTCCGGCGGGAGCGGCAGGATCACGAGTTGCACCGGGACCGGCGGCGGTGGTATCGATCCACCTAATGTGGATGTAATTGTCATCTACCAGTTGTTCATCTCCTCCGTATTCTTCCGCTATGCCTCCTCCTCCGCTGCTCGTCGCCTCCTATCGTACTCCAACTGCGCATGTCGCTCCGCCTCTCATTGCTGGAGGAGCTCCATCTACTTGACAATCTCTCGATGTCGCTAGGATGAGAGTCGATGGAGGACTGGGAGGAGGATGAGCTGGGTCCAAGAGATCGGAGTAGGCTCTTTCCAAAACCACCTAATCCAGTGAACCGCCCCCTCTTGGCCTTGACGTTCTTAAAGTAGGGCTCATTTTGAATGTCTACAGAAGGCTCGGGGGGGGGGGGGGGGCATAAAGTCCAACCCTTCTTCCTGAGGCTGAGACTGAGAGGCAAGGTCATCGCGCATCCTCCTCTGCAAATTAACAATGCTTTAAATTAATAAATAAAAATTTTAAAAATAATACTATAACTAAAATTAAAAATAATACGTACGTGGATCTCGGTGGTGCGACCGTAGGTGGACCTTCCGATCTCCTCATCTAGCGGGCGGGCAAGCTATTGTCTCTCAAAATGAGAGGGTTCACGTCTATGCTCTCAATCCTACAAATAAATATTTAGTAATAAAAATTTACCAAAACTTCATAAAATTAAATAAAAAAGTTATATAAAACTGGTCACTTACAAATTGTAACCCGTGCTCATAAATGGATCGAGAACCGGCCCGATGTCGCGCAACCCCTTCTCCATCAGGGCAGCTAAGGAGATTCGCCTTGTTCTTCTGCGACTTCTCCTTGAGCTCGTCGTTGTTCCAATAGGTGAGAAATTGGGGCCAAACATCCCGGCCCCTATTGTTCGTCCCCATATTTGTCGGTTGTCCATGCTTAAACCAGGCCCCCCGAAAGTGATACATCAAGTCCCTGTATCTTTCGGCACTTTTTCCACATAAGTTCTCCCACATCTGGGCCTTGTGCTCCGGTCTCTACTTTACGAATTTCTACAAATACATTAAAATATAAATATCAATTCATTTACATAATTTATACTAATAAATAATGAATAAATTAAATAAAATATACCTTAAACTCCTCAAAATACTCTCGTTTCTTCGCTTCAGACACCAACCCCCAACTGTAAGCGGTGGGCTCGAATCCACCGGTCATGAAGGAATCAGTTAAGTGAGTAGTAACCTCATGTCCCGGGATCCAACAGCAACATTAAAATTATAAAGTTAGTAATATAATTAGGGTTTAATTAATAAATGTTGAATATAAAAGATTAAAACTTAAGAATTCCCACGAGGCTCAACATCAATTCGCAGTTGCCCAGTGGGATGCTGGTGGGAGGAAGATGAGGTATCACCCGTCTGGGGTACGCGAGGACCCCTCGGGGTCGACAATTGGAGCTACAACGGGTCTAAGAGATCCCGCTCGTCTCCTCCTTCTCCCTCTCCCTCGACCTTTGTCCCGGTTTCCCCCACTCCCACCGACCGGTCCACTTTCTTGTCCACTCATATAAAACATTCAATAAATATTAACATAATCAATTAAATATTAATATAATCAATTAAATTAACATAATCAATTAAATAGTAACATAATCAATTAAATTAACATAATCAATTAAATTAACATAATCAATTAACAAAAGTAACATAATTAATTAACAAAATTAACATAATCAATTAACAAAATTAACATAATCAATTGAATATAATCAATTAAATTAACATAATCAATTAACAAAATTAACATAATCAATATTTAAACAATCAAATATATTAAATATTTACAATTAACATGATTTGTATATACTCATATCTAAACAAAATTCTAAATAATTAATATGATTTCTACAAACTCTATATAAACAAAAATCTAACCAATTAATATTTTTATCATACTCATATCAAAACAAAATTCTAAACAATTATCATGATTTCTACAAACTCAAAATTTAACCAATTATAACATGTTTGTTGATGTTAGGTCAAATGTTGTTCAGAATGTTACAATATTTTCCGCAACATCAGAATTCGCCCTTTCTCCTAACACTAACTCTGAATCTTGCAATGTTGTCTTATGTCTAAACATGCAGAATGAAGATGTGACAGTTACCGAGACTGGCGGTTGCAGTTTAGAGTTAGTTACTTGAAGCTACAACATGGGCGATTATCAAGATCATGGAGACTTAGTGATAGGCGGTTCTACATCATGGAAACCCATGATTTTATGTGTTCACATGCAAGATACAAATTCTATAAATACCACACGCATGAGACATTTTCAAGTGAAGAGTTCGAGATATCTATTTTACATTTAGAGTGTAGCTATTTCGAATTACTCCTTTGTTAGTTTGGAAGTATTTTATTTCGACCTTTGAGTAGGTTATTTGGTTTACACTTTTAGAATTATAGGTTGTTGATTGTATACTTAGGGTATATGATCTTGTTGTAAAATCCTACAGTTGGTTTTTACTTTGTCTTTGTATCACCACTGTTATAGCGAAGTTTCACCATGAGGCACCATAGATTATATAATAATAATTTATGATAAAGTTTTGATATCCCATTTGCAAATTTTATATTCTGTTTTTCAAAGTCTTCCGCTGTGCATGTTTTCATTTATGTTTCAACAACTTTGATAACATTCTGGAAAAACACCCGCACACACCTTTCAATGTTTATGCATACTCATAACAAAATTCTAAACAATTAATATATATGATTTCTACAAATAAAAATCTAACCAATTAACATATCACATATAAAAAAACTAAACACTAATCAAATGTTATAAAATGAAATTTAAACGGTAAAAAATTAAAAAATTTACGATTAAAGAGTAGAGATCGACGAAGAACAAACTTTAATCGGGGATAAAATTGACTCCTGAGTGCTCGCCGGAAATCGCCCTCTTCTGCTTCGATTTTGCTCGGGTGAGAAATGAGCTCTTCGGCGTCATTTTTGGTGATTTACGACGGAATGTCCGTTGTAAATATTAAATTTAAAATTAACGACGGACATTCTCGTCGTTAATTAGTCGCCGACAATAAATTCCTACCGCTTCTCGAAGAGTCGCGGCCCAAACGCCAGAATTTACGACGGGATTGGCCGTCGTAAATCATAAAGTTAAATTTTACGACGGTCCGTCCATCGTAAAATTGTCGGCCACTAAACCGTTGCACCGATTACTAAAGGTCGCGGTCAAACGGGCGGGAATTTACGACGGGCACCCCGTCGTTAATTTTGTGAAAGAGTGGGTCCGACTTATTTTACGACGGCCAAAGTCGTCGTAAAAGTCAATAATTAACGACGACTTTCAAAATCCCGTCGTTAATTTTTAATCCGAACAAGCTTTGGTTGTTGTCCATCATAAGTCCATCGTAAATGTATAAATTAACGACGGAATACGTGTCCGTCGTTAAAGGACGCGTTTTTTTTATAGTGACAATGAATATATGTGAAAATAAAGCTAAGGTCGATGGAATAAAAAATAGTAGTAGTTAATAAAAGAATGATTATTATATATAGAATTTTAAAGTTTGGAACATTTCAAAATGATCATATTTTTTATGATGAAGTAATTTAAGTAAAACTACACTTAAAATAATATAATGTCTGAAGCAATATAATGTGATTATTCACAAATATAAAACATAGAAAATGAAATAATTATAGTTAAAATTAGATATGAAAATGGCTGTCGTGCGAAGTACGAGCATCGTTATTACTAATATTTAAAAAAAAATTATTAAAATTAATTTTTAAAGAAATAAAGAATATTAGTTTTGATAAACAATGCTGGGAGAAAATGTTGGACAGAGAAAATCCCATCGTAAGCAAATAAACCCTTTAGTGACAGTACCTTTTTTTTTTATAATAAGATATTTAATTAGAGTATTTGTATAATCTCAGTAATAATATGCACATTACAAATTTAGTGAGAGTCATTCCTCCTCTCACTATTTTTTTGTGATTAAAAATAACTTTTTTTATAGTGGAATACTCATGACAGTAAGAGTATTTATATAATAATGACAATTGGAAAAAGTGAGTTCATGTAAACTCACAGATCTTAGTTATTGAAATTTGACTAGTTAAAGAACGCCTTAGTTATATTTAGCCCATTATTATGTAAATGAGTGAGGATAATGAGCGTTGACTTGTGGAGTAGTAGATTTTGTGGCAATTCACATTCAATTTATAATTAATAGGGTTAATTTCAATTTAAATCACAATTTCTTTTAAAATTACATTTTATGCTAAAATTTTGGATTTTATTAAAAAAAAATCAATTTAATTTTTTTCTTGACAGTTAACATTTACGGTCAAGTTTCTCTCTACTCGTCGTTGACGTGGCTAAGGCCCTCAAAAACCTTCAATTTAATTTTTTTGTCAATTAAGATTTATAGACAAATTTGCAAAGGCGTGATGTGACGTCACAAAAAAAAAAAAACTTTAAATACATGACAAATTTTCAAATTCCAAATAATTTTCCAAAATTCTACGTCCCAATTTCATGGTAAAACGAATTATTAAAATTATTTTATGGTAAAATGGTTGTATTTATCCTATTTTGATTCATTTATGTTCTTATTAATGCATTAACTTTGTATATTGATTTCATCTTTTCTTTACTTTTTTTCTCTTTATTTGAATTCATTTATTTAATTATGTTCCTATAAATTAAAGGGTTTGAAATTTGAAATTTGAAATTTTGAGATTTGTCACGTATTTAAAGTTTTTACTACGTAAGTTAAGTTTTTTGTGAGTTGTTACCACGTAGATGCAACGTCGACGTCGGGTCTATTCAAATATGCATGTAAGTTTTAATTGCAAAAAAAAAAAGTTAGATTTAAGTTTTTTAAAAAAAAAATCAAAAGTTTAGTTTAAAATGCAATTTTGGAAAAAATGTAATAATTTAAATTGCAATTTATTCTTAAATTTTTTCCCCACCTAATTGAAGTTTTTTTTGTACCGTTGCCACATAAACGCCATGTCAGCAATGGATAGAGACAACCTGTAAGTCTTAGAGGGTGTTTGACTAAGTTTATTTGAAACATCTTATAAGCTCTAACATCTTATAAGTTGTTTTAAGAGCTTATAAGATGTAATTTTTAAGTAGGTTATAAGTTGTTAATACAACTTATAAGATCTTTGATAATTTATAAAAAATATTTTTTAAATTTATAAAAAATAATTTTTTATCTTGAGGTAAGGTGGGGTGGGGGTTGGTGAAGGGTGGGGTGGTTCCAGGGTGAGGTGGGTGGTTGGGGTGGAGTTGGTTAGAAAAATAAGTTGGGAAATCTCAACTTATTTTTTTACAGCTTATAACATGTTAGGAACTTATTTTATAATCTTATAAGTTGTTAAATATCTTATTTTGTCAAACATATTGGTAGTACTTATAAGCTCTTAAACAACTTATAATATGTTTTAAGGAGCCTATAAGCTCAGCCAAACACTCTCTTAATTAACAAGATCTAAAAATTTAGCTTAAAATGCAATTTTAAAAAAATATCATGATTTAAATTGCAATTAATTCTATTAATTATAAATTGCAGGTAAATTGCCACTAAATCAACCACTCCACAAGTCAACGCTCATTTTCCTTTCCCACTAGTCCTTTAATTATTTGTGTTACAATAACTCCCAAAATGTATGAGTCTTTAGCCTATATAAACCCTTACAACTTACAATTTAACACATCATCTTCCACCAAATTCCTTTTGTTTCTTGTGCAGCTCCCAACTCTCTTATTTCAGGTCTGGTTTTCCTCTCAATTTGTTGAATTAGATTTATTTAGATCAGAAATTGGTTTAGAATTGATAAAAACTAGAAAAATTTAATACAATATCAACCTATTTAAATTTCTTTCAACACACACACACAAATCTTCGTATGCACAATATGCGTATGTTTTATTAATAATAAATTGTCCATTTTAGTTTTAAAGATGTAAAAAATATTTAATAATTATAAGAATAGTACTATTCTTGTGAAAAACATAATTAATTTAAATAAAAAAAATTATATACACGGAGTGGTATTATTTTTTACTAGATATTCTGTTAGTACTAGCCAGACAATCACCAAACCTATATATTAGTTCTAGTGAGAAATATATATAGTTTAGTTCTAAATATTCTTGTAAAATATAATGTGGTGTAATAATAAATAAATTCTTAGAACTTATATACATGAAGCATTTTTTATTTTATTTTTTCTATTGTTTACTAACAATAAATTTTTAGGTTGAAAATGGCGAAGATCATATTGTCATTATTGGTGATGTGTGTCTTTCTCTCTCTCACCTCATGTAAGAATGCATCCTTATTCTCTCTCATGAAGAAGTTAGTCTCATAATTAGTGTTTAAGATCGCATGATAATATTCTTTATTTATAAAAATGAAGTATAAATTAAAGTAAGGTATCTTCATAATTCTAACAATTTGTTTTTAATTATAAATCCCAATGCAGATGAGATGGTGAATGGCAAGCAATGTAAGGATGTTTTTAAAAGCACGTGTTTTGATAATGGTCCAGTTGACATTTATGTATGCATGAATCAATGTCTTGCCAAATACGGAAAGAGGTATGTACATGACCACTGTAATACCGATGATTATACTCATCTCTGCGAGTGCACATATCTATGTTAATCCTGATATTTTGTACTTAATTGCATCAATAATAATTCTTCCATGAGATTTCCTATCTTCATTTATATATTTCTTATTGTATTTAGTATAATCATCATATCACAAGTCACGTCAATTGAATTATTAATATGTGACAACATATTCAGTACAAGAGAGTTCAAGATGAGTAATGACGATCATAATGAATTTTGCGAACTGGAAATAAAGTTGATATTATAAATTCAAATGTACTCCTTCCCTCAATCACAAAATTATCTTACATAGATATAAGATTCCTATAAATAAAAAAATATGCATTTTCATATCCTACATAAATATATTAATTACTCCTTCCGTCTACTAAATTTGTGTTTATTGTTTACGTACAAATTTTATGCAAAAATAGATAAAATAAAAATAAAGTAAATAATTATCTGTATGTGTAAAATTAAAGTAATTTTTGAAAAAAAAAAAATGACACAATTTTTTGTGTGAAAAAAAATGGCTGCAAGTTGCTACATATGAATCATTATGGCTGCAAGGTCCAAAAGACAATTCAAGTTTTGTAAAAAAAAAAGCTGCAAGCATGTGACCTACATGATGTAATTTTAAATGGTAGACAAAAAACCATAATTTTGAGTCTCCTCATCTTCCTATCAACAATTATAAACACTAATCATTATTCCGCACTATCATCTGACTACTAGCTTGATTAGTAGGTCATTTATGTAGACTAATTCAAGTTAACTATTACTGTTAACTATTGTGCATAACCACTATTTTATGTAGGTCTTTTTTAAATATTACTATTATGTATACACACAATTACTATTGTGCATAATCACTGTCACTGTTTAAAATATCTAAATTTTTAAACAATGATAATATAAATGCATAATAGTAATAGTTGATATGCATATTTGTTATGTAACAACCAACAATAATAGTTAAAGAACCCGATTTCATGTGAAATTTGAATTCACACAATTTTTTGTTTTTTTTTTTCAATTTTTTGAAGAATAAATAAATGTAGACTTTTATATATATATATATATATATATATATATTAAAACATTCACAAGGATGAGCGGTGGAAAGTTAATAGCAGTACCTCGAAAAAATGCTTAAAGTCTCACATTAATTTGAGTAGGCAATCTATATTTATATGACCATCTGCATATATATTCAATTCTTGGTAGGCTATCTGTTCTTAGATCTTTTATAGCGGGCTCTTATAACCCAAGATTGATGGAACTCCATATATTATTAACAAACAAAAACTACATAAACACAACTAAATTATTCTTGCAAAAGAGATGGATAATCACACAGAAAGTGTACATAGAACTTGCCCAAATTATATAATTGCTGTTGGACATAAAACAGGATTAGTAGCAATTCCTTATATATTAAACAAATAGTACCTGTAAAAAAAACAGAGTTGTGCAAGAGGCGTCAAATCTTAGATGGGCTTTTCTTGGCTCCAGAACCAGAATTGAAAAGAGTGTAGTTGAAGCCTGTGAATTTATTTACCGTGGGTATGTCTCAAGCAATATTCACTTTAGGCATGCGTGTTGACGGGGACTTTTTTTATTTTGCTTCTAAGATGCCAACGACTGCCATAATCAGGTTGTTATACCATTTGTGACGAACTATTAATCTTGAACTGAAAATTATTCTGAGAGTCCGATTCTATTGAAATTCAACTTTTTTAGGAGAAGTTAGCTGATTAGACTACATGATATATATGCATTACATAAAACAATCAAGGGCATGTAGAGCGTTCCCTACCCCAGACTTCGAATATTGATAAATAAGCACTACATAGATGGAGATGATATAATACTATCTTGTATTATTCTTACTTAAGATAGGCATACAGCCACACCTTGTGTAATTCTGCTTATCCCACTGAAAGAATCTTCCGAAATTCTTTGAATATGATCAGCGCGCCTAGCAGCTTCAACAACTCTTCCTATTTTTAGAGGACGGATTGCAACATTAGTTGCATGACCATATATACATCTTTGAAAAGTTGTTGTGAATTGATGATTAGCCTGTTACAGAACCAGGACTGTGAGTTTATCAATTACTTGTACATCAAATATTGGCAGCTTAATCATTAGATAAATTAAATAACCAACAGAATCGAAAATTGTGTACATCATTTGCAATTATTTTGTACTCTGGCGTTTAGGAACCTAAACTAAACCAACTGCATTTATTACTTTCTCTCCCAATGTGTACATCAATAAAATTTAAATATTGGCAGCTTAATCATTAGATAAATTAAATTTTCAAATAGAACCGAAAATGTGTAAATCATTTGTACTCATCTTCTATTCTGGTATTTCTTTAACTAAGCCCAGCACATTTCTTACGTGCATATATGTGAGCATACGAACTGAGCAAGAACAGAGAAATTCAGGACACACGTATATGCACATCCACGCGCATTGAGCATCTTCATATGGTTACAATACTAATGTAAACTTAGATCAAAACGAAAAGCACACATTGAACATACACACCTTTTCATCCAGTTACAGAAAATCGGCAGTCATTAGTTCTTATTTTCGTTTGAAGCAGCGAGACTTCCATGTACGCAGAAGGCGCACAACACACCTCAAATCATTATTCTCACCCCAGTTTGATATACCCTAGTTATTATGCAACAGTAGCCCATAAACTGGGCTAACATCCAAATTTTGTCATAATGGGCAACAATGTCAAAAGAATGATAATATGATTTCAAAAACCTCAAACGACTGAGCATTGGAAGAGAGACATATAGACACGACTTTCAAAACTCAAATTTTAATGACAAGGGACGGTATTTTTCAATGAACATTTGAGCTGGAGAAAACACAACACGAATTTACACCCTCCATACACACCAGGTTGGACTTACATTTTTGGCTTCTTGTCTCTTCCCACAAACACACACTGGGCACACTCATAGATGGAACGTGATTCTTTTTCTTAATTTATACTACTAATTTTCTAAAGTATCACAACTACAATTCCATAAGATTGGAAAAGGGTTAACTGTAATAATGATAGAAATTACCCGTGAAGAAGCATAATCAAGGGTGATCCAGAGAGACCGATACAACGGATAGGTGGACGATGGAATCAGACACGACTTTGAGAATCTGGAAAAAAAAAATTGTCATAAATAATTTTAACAAATATAGAACTCAAGAAAGAATAATACAATAATTTGCACACCTAATCTCTAAACAGACCAAAAGAGTAACATTAAGTGTCTTTAATCATCAGCATATCTATTACAAATAAGAATATTGATTAAAAATCGGAGAAAGTAAGATTGAGAGGCGATGAAAGGAGAAAGACAAGAGATGTACGTGGGCTAGAAAATTAAGTAAAGTAGACGGAGTCTTACCCAATTAGCTAGAAACACATTTTGTATCATCTCAATCAATGTTTAAAACTCTTATTACAAGTAACAAACAAAACCCCTAAGCGCATTCTGAATCATCTCAATCAACATTTACAGGTAACAAACAAAAACCCCATCTTAAATCATGTAAACTGAACTATTGTAGCAGCAAAAAATCACCTGCCTACAGTCAATCGTTTGCTGAAAATCTTGAAATCGGCGATCGGCTTGGATCCTTACGGCGTTGTTTGGATGATGTAGAGTACGACACATCTTTGAGAATCTAAAAAAAATACAATTAAAAAATATATAAATCGGAATAAATTGGACTACAAAAAAAAGGATTTAGAAATCGAAGATAGGTGAAAGATTGAGAGGCAGTAAAGTTTAGGGTTGTTTACCTTATAACACAGAATTACAGCCCATTACATTCTCTATGAAGTGTTGTCATTAATATTGTTAACATATTGTATAACCCAGCACAATTTCCACGAAAGAAAGGCACTGAAGAAGAACTACAATAGATTAATTCTTTAACATACATCAAACATCGTACATTTTTTAATGAATTTGCTTGTGGAATAGACTTTCTCACGGTGAAAAAGGTAAGAAGCAACAATAATTAATGTCATTCTTTTCCTCTTTCATCGTTTTCTGCTTCTGTTTTAATTACAAACTTCTCAAAATCACTGAATAGAAGATCTATACATAATCAAGAAAGGGAAATATAGTAGAAAAATATTTGAACCTGCAGTTACATGTATAAACAGAGCAGATGTTTAGCTTATTTCGGACTGCAAATATATGACAGAGGATCCTCTTTTGCTGAATACTATGCTATCTTCCCTTTCAACAAGGATAAAACATAAACAAAAACATCTTAGGATACATGGAAAAAGCTATCAGACTTTCCAGGGCGTTAAATTTTTTCGTGCAATATTATCCAATAAATGAAAAATGAAGGATTTTGGGGAAAAGGCAAGAACGCTTGCCGTATTATATCAATTCAAGAGACATACATGAATGAGCAGGTTTATATGTAAAGTAAGTACACTGCAGACAGATACTGGAAACCAGAATCTTCACTTATATAATGTCTTTGATTTTAATAGTGACATGCAGAATAGTATTCCTAATGAAATAAATATGGATTATTGAAACACTGGATCTATTTTTTTACCATTTTTAATCTTCAAATTTTGCATCATATAAATGCGTGAATTCTTATAAATAAAATATCATATTTCTTTCGCAATTGTCATTTGGTAAAGCACATCGTGACAATGTCTAAGCAACATTCAAATACAACTTTTAATAAGCAACCACAACTTAGTTGAAACAACCCACAATTCCGCACACTTTAAAATTATGGTTCATGATTATTGATTCATGCACAATAGAATAGCAACATTCAAGTACAACTTTTAATAAGCAATCACAACTTAGTTGAAACGACCCACAATTCTGCACACTTTAAAATTATGGTTCATGATTACTGATTCATGCAAAACAGAATACATGGTCCTTTTTAGGCCAAGCAATTTAACTTATCAATATGCTAAAATTTGCCATATCTTTACAAACTCCAAATTATCCATATTATGAAGAACTAATAACAACATGATAGTGATCACATACCATTTAGAATTAAACCTGTTAATTTTACTCAGATTCAAAAGACTCCTCTTCTAAGAGCCTTCGAGACTCGACTATCTTTTTGGGGATTTCACCAAAGAATCTCACTTTTTTTTTTTGCCTCCATCTTCTGCTTCTTAGCACACACAAAATTCTTTTCAATTACTACATCTGTTTCTTTGTTGCCTATTATACAAAGAATGAATAATATAAGCATCGATCTTCGTATTAATTCTACAGCAGTGAGTGTTGCTGAATTTATATGTTTTCAAATGAGAATTTATTACTAATTAAATGCAGTGTATGTTAGGCTTCTACCTATAAATTAAACTTTGTTGTATTAAACAATTGAGATTTTGTATTATACACAGGGACAATTAGCTTCATAGTCCTTGCAAGACGAAAACATACAGTTGCCTAAGATTATAGACCTATTTAGAAACACGCTTATTTCATATACCTAACGAAGCAGCATCTAATAAGAAAAATGTTAATTGAACAAACAAAAGTAGTTAATGGTTTAATAAGCTCAAGAAAACAGCAGGTAATAAAAAAACACTAATTTACCAGTGAGCACCATAAAATCATGAATACCTCTTTCAAGGTAGATAAACAACAAATCAGAAATAACGAAAAAAGAGAAGGGTCTATATTTGTTTGCTCTTCCACCTCATTTATGCACAAAGCGGAGAAAAAGATACATAAATGATTGCACCAACCTGAAGGAATTGAATCAAATCCCCAATCCCTAATACACAGAGATTGAAGCAAAAACTGAAACTAAAAATCAAAAAATTTGTAGGTGCGAAGAACTCTTCGTCTACCTGACGGGCAAAAGTGAGAAGAAGGAGAGGAGGAGGGTGTCAGCAGCGGCGCCTCTCCCGCTGCGGCCGCCGCCTCAGTGCCGCCGCTCATCGGTGCAAATAACATTTCGTCGGAAGAGGAAAGTCAGAAGAAGACTAAGAAGAATGGTGTAAAAAGCGAATAAGGGTAGTATGTGCATAAACCTTTTAAATTCCTTTTATATTCTCTCACTTGAGTAAATAAATAAATACGTCTTTATAAATACTAGGGGTGGGAATAGGCCCCGCCTACCCGACAGGGCCTACGGCTCGGCCTACCTAAAGCCTAGCTCGGCTTGGCTCGTTTAACAAACGAGCCAGATTCGAGCTTTTTTAAAAGTCTATTTATTTAAATAGGTCAGACTTAAGCTTTTTTGTAAACCTTCTAAGCCCAGCAGGCCGATCTATTTAACAATACTAATATATACTAGTAACAGGTCTACCCGTGCTTCGCACGGAAGTCAAATTGTTTTTAATTTTTATTCTAAATTATATATATATTTTTTGAATGATTTTAAAATGAACCTTTTTTTTTTCTTTAACAAAAATAACTAAAATTAATAGTTACAGAAAAATCATTTATATTCAAAAAATAAATGAAATAGCATCATTCATTTTTTTTATAAATAAAATTACTAATACATTTACAGGTTTGCTTTAATTTTTTTTAACACAATAACATTAAAAGAAAAAGAAATTTATTATATTTTCATTTAAAAAGTAGTCTTTTTGATAAGATTCAATTTATATATGACAAATAAAGCAAATATAATGCACAAATTATTCTATACTGTTAAAAAGTGAAAATTTGAGGATTTATCTTATCATTTTTTTATTAAATAATAAGTGATAAAGAGTTTATTGAAAAATATCGTGCAATAAAACATAAATAAATAGTGTTTTAAAGATATTGCGTCTTCCGTCTCGTGATTACTTTGATATTTGTCTAATTAAGACATTCCATAAGTATTTTAATGTCACATAAAAAGAAATAATTATGTACCACAAAAAATAATAAAGTATATAATTATCATTATTTTATTCAACTCTACACTCACATAACACTTTTTTTCTTAATCAACGTGACATTTTCAAATGTGAAAGGAACGGTGAGACGAAGGGACTATTTTTCAAATAAAATCTACTAAAATATATAAACAAAAAGAGATGACATAAAAGAAATGATTGATACATGAAATATTAAAGGATGTTAATTATTTTGACAAAAAAGTATTGATTTTTTTCCCTAAATGATATTTCTTGTTTTACTGAATAGTATCAATTGTATAATGAAAAGAGACAAACACCCTTCAATAAAAAAAACTAATACTCTTCAATATGAATAACTAATACTATTTAGAGAAAACAAATAATACCTTAAAATAATGTATATATGAACTAATTTCACTTTGTACATACTCATAAATTACTGATTAAACAACCTTTGTTATATTCGTAACATAATCAATTAAATTGTTTACAAATTAAACAATGGCAAAACAATATGTGGGATACTTTTGATAATATATGTATATATATATATATGTGTGCAGTGCGGTTGTGGTTCGGAGTTGCGGGTTCGGGTGGTCCCCCTCTTGTGGTGATTGCGGTTCCGGTCTACAGCGAGATGAAAAGATGTTGCCATGTACCCGGTGGTCGAAGGAACTATTGTAATTGATTATGTTAGGAAACTATTGTAATTGATTACCTTTCAAAAAAATTATTGTATTTTTCACCCAAAAAAACTTTGTTCTACATATACTTAGCAAAATAACAGAGCATAAAAAATCACCCACACATACTTGTTAATTTCAAAATTTCATTGTACAAAGAAGAAATAGAAGATGACGGAAGATACAAAAAGAAATCTGCATTTCACATCTATATAATTCCCGTTCTCAGTTATGATTTTGTCAAAATTGTCTTATTTTTTCCCAAAAAAGTACCAGAACAACATTGAAATAATACCAAAATAAATACATTTGTAGCATAAAAAATAGGTATGTTCAATTTTAGGGCTTCATTAACAAATTCACAGCCCTTAATTTTTTTTTATTTAAGATATAAATTCTGAAGTTTACAAAATTTACCGATCGATCTTTGTATCTGATACTTTTTGGTGATTTACGATTGATTTTAGATGAAAACATTTCGTTGGTTTCCAGATTTTTCAATGCATGTCTGAACACTAAATCGCCGATCAATCCAAAAAAAAAATTCTTCAACACAGTATCCACTACTTGCTAAGGATCTTTGAATTTTCAACAACATAATTTCTTTGGAGGATTAAAGGGCCCCAAAATATCAAAGACTAAAAATGAAGGTAAAAATATCAATATATTTTTTTAATTCAATAACATTGTCTTGGACACTTCACAATATATAAAAATTTCTGATTAGTGTTGTTTTGTGTTTATATGCCTAAATTTGCATATGTTCTTTCAATAATGTATATTAAGAAAACATTGATATATATATTTTTATGTATAAGTGATAGAAATTAAATCAGGATTCTATTAGAATGAATTTTGTGAAAGAACTGAACTTAAATCATTCCTAGATGAATTGTATATATGTCAGTAGATATATCTATAAATAAGTGAAGTTAAGTTAATATTGTCATTCAGTGATACACTTGGTTATGGTAAATACAATTCGAAATATAAACTTATGCAACACATTTATTTGTTGTAACTGAATTATATTGTAGTAAACTATAGACAATAAATTTCAATCTTTCTTCATTCTTGTTTATAAAGTTGTAAGAAATTAGTTCGGATGTAACGAACGAAGACCTTGGTGTTAACGATCACATATTTAATATTTTACACCAGCCTTGAAAAAGTACTACTGTATTACAATTTACTATTCAAACTATACAAATTTTTATTATTCTAAAACTGATAACCTATTTTTTAGCGGTAGAACTTTTATTTTACAGAACAATTGATTGCTCTAAATTTAAGATAGTGACTTTTATGTTTGATATATTTAGTTAAAGGAAATATGAATTTATCAAAATTAATATATCACTTTTGTACACAGAAAACTAACAAATGAATTATATTGGAATATTCAAGACAATAATTTTTTTTATATACAGACATGAGTTATTGTCTAATGAATAGGGGTTAAATCGAACAAAAAAAGTGACATTGGTGACTTTGATAAAAATGATAAGGAAGGAACAATAAAAATTGATTCAAATTTATTTAGATAAACATATATTTTACTGTCTTTAGGTTAATGTTAAATTTATATATATGTATATATAAATGTATGCGCATATATATAAAACTATATATGGAGTAAATGTAAATTTTCAAAGGGAAATGAAACCTTATCACAATGAAACTCATAGCTTAAACGGGGAAACTCATTAACACAAATTGGGATATGCTATATGGCCCGATTTGGGCTAAATTTGATCAGATTTTTTTTATTATGCCTCGATTTACCCCGAATGCGGACTAAATTCGAGCCAATTTGGGTTTATTACGATTGAAATTTGTGACTCTTAAAAACTATAGCCTTAAATTGCCAGCACGAAAAGTAACAGTCCTCATTTTCTTCACCTAAAAAATTATGGTCCTCTCTTTGTCACCCCCAAAGGTACGATCCTTAAAAGTTATTTTTTAAAAATATTTTATATTAATAAATGAATAAACAAAAAAGATGAGTGAACTTATTAAAATGGAGTTGTAAAATAGCTACATTATATTAAAAAAATTATCTATAAAAAATATCGTGTATAATTTGATTAATAATTTTTCATATTTGATTTTTGATATATAAAACAAACAATGTTATTTATTTTTTAGGCATTTAAATAATAATAAATTTAATATTGTTTATAAGCAAAAATTAATTTTATAATATAATCGTAAAAATAAACAGATGAAATTTAAAAAAAAAAATGATTAAGACAATTTAACAAAAATAAGTATCTCTAGTCATGAGAAAAAATATTTTAAGGACTATAACTTAGTGGGTGGCAAAATGGGAAACATAACTTTTGAGATTGTAATTATAGACAATAATTTTAAAAAGTAGCAAATTGAGGTTAGACCATCCCAAATAAATCCAAATCGGACTATGCTACATGACCCGATTAGGCTGAATTCGATATGAAAATTTGGGCTAATTGACACGGTTTGGCCTGACTGGGGGCTTAATTCGGGCCCGATTTGGTTTATTAGACTAATTTTGCCTAAATTCGCAACTCTTAGAAATTACAATCCTTAAATTGTCAACCCCAAAGCTATGGTCCTTGAAAGTCCTTAAAGAAATACTTTCAAGATATTAACTTTCACCTTGAGGATTGAGTGCTAGACATTAACTCTTCGAGGTGTTTTGTAGTTGGAGGAATGGGAAAAATGAGGACAAAAACTCTCCGGGAGGAAAAATGAGGATTGTAACTCTCCGAACTGACAATTTAAGGATATTAACTTTTAAAATAAGTAAATTTTGGGTTAATTAGGGCTAATTGTGCCTAAAGTTGCAACTCTTAGAAATTACAGTCCTTAAATTGTCAACCCTAAAGTTACAGTCTTAAAAAAATATTTTGAAAACATTAACTTTCACCATGAGGATTGAATGATAGACATTAACTCTTCGAGGTGTTATTTAGTTGGGGGAAAGGGTAAAATTAGGATAAAAACTCTTCGGGCTGAAAAAAATGTGAATCGTAACTCTCTAAACTGACAATTTAAGGACATTAAATTTTAAAAGTAGTGAATTTTTTGTGTTTATTATGGCTAATTGTGCCTACATTTGCAACTCTTAGAAAATTGAGTTCTTAAATTGTCAACCCCAAAGTTAAATATTAACTTTCAAATTGAGGATTGAGTGATAGACATTAACTCTTAATTCAAGCCAAATCACACCTATAAGCGTGAATTTTTCAAGCCAAGTCAGGCCAATTAGTCCATCTTGCTTTAATTCAGGCTAATTTGGCATCAAAACTTGACTTTTAAAAGTTAATGTCCTTAAATTATTCAACCAAAGATTTAAAGTTCTAATTTTCCTATTACTTAAAGTTGTGGTCCTTACGAAAATTATTCTTGCTCTGACATTAAATACCATTATACTTCTTTAAAAAAATATTTTTTTATTTGACATTTTTATGGGGGGAAATCACAATTTAGTGTTATCTTTCAAATCCAAAATTATCGATGAAGATAAAATAGAATAATGAGATTAAGTTAGGGAAATGGCAGAATAACGAATAAATTCATATACAGCTTGGCTTGTGGTCGCCGGGAAATAGCCGGACGAAGGACTACACTAATTTGGATTGAAAATATGATATTTTTGTTGAATTTCAAAATAAAAAAATTAACGGTGAAGATGTCACAAAAACATGAATTTGATTTGAAGAAAATTTTTAAGGAGCAAGACGAAACTATTAGGTGTAGCAAATAAATAGGCACGTAACTTGAGGTTGACTTTTAAGGACAATAATTTTGCATGTCTATAAAAGTATATCATTATATTTTAAAATTTGTGAGTGTTACCTACGTTGAACGATCGTCCTACATTTGCAGATTTAAGAACCATATGTCCTATATCCACATGTTCGTAAAATCATTATCCTAAAATTTCAAAGCCCCTTAATTATGGGCCTTAAAATAGGACTTACAAATTTTATAAAATCAATAAGTAATTCACTTGTACACACATGCAAAATACACTTCAAGCCTTACAAAATTTTCAATGAATTATTATCTTTAATCAAATATATAAATTGATGACATCTTATTGAGTCCTTATATACTTCAACAAAAAAAAAAGTTAAAATAAACAGTAATGCAACTTTAAATAATAAGAAACAAAAATAAATTAAATAACTATATATTTTTTTCCTCGAAATATGGCATACAAAAGAAAGATTGACTTTTTCCTTTTTCTTTTAGTGAAATGCTAGTAGCAAAGATACGTTTTAGTTTGTTCATATTTTAAACTATCTTACAAATTAGAAAGTAGATGAAATTAATTAATTTATTTTCAAGTTTTGATAGCTATGATTAATATTTATTTTGTAATATATTATATAAATCCTACACACACACATATATAGTTACATACATATTCATCTTAAATGACCATTTGCACGAAATTCATTTTCATTACTATTTTTTAAATATAATTATATACTTTTTATGTTTTACAATTTATTTCACACAATGGTTTAAATTTTTTCATTCCTTATTTCTAATTATATGTAAGTATAACATGAAGAAATATTTATTTTATTATAAAATAGATATTTATAAAGAATAACAAATTATTTTATAATTCGTACCATCAACTCATCTTAATCAAATAGTGTGTTTGATGAATCTTAAATATAATCAAAATCTGTACAATTTAAAAGTATTTATATAATATTGGATTACTATCGAAAACATTTGAACATGTCTTTTTTATAATTATATTTTGTAAGATGTTGGAGTAGAAATTATTAGAGAATGGTATACATTGAAAAATAGAGGATGCCAAGTCAATCAATATTTACCAAAGAGTATGTATATAGTGAAATTGATTCATACATGATTCATTGAAGGGTATTAATTGTTTTCACTAAAGAGTATCAATTGTCTTCACTGAAGAGTATCAATTGTCTTCACTGAAGAGTCTTAGTTTATTTTCAATAAACATCTAATACTCTTAAGTGAATACAACTGATGCCTTCAGTACAAACAACTAATACTTTTTATTGAAAACAATTAATACTCTTAAATTTAAATTCAAATACTAAATATTTAGATATAATATAAAATACAACACAACCACAGTAAAAAAAAACTTACCAATCTAACTTTTAACAAAATTCGATTTACTTATCAAGCGGAAAAACAAAACTGAATTACCTTCAATATCTACACACGATATCTATAATAATTCACGACGAACATCCAAAATGATGAAAATATAAACATATATACCAAAACATTAGGCATAATTAACTTTGAAAAAAGAAAGAAAAAAAAAACAACTTATTACCTGCAAGAAACAACAAATTGGAACAATTTCTTGAATGAATACAACTGAATGTTAAAAGTAGAATGTAATACTTACTACCGAAAGAAAACCTAATTAATTTGAAAATCGACACACACTTATTACTTTTTTAATAACTAGTACTCGCCTACCCGTGCTTCGCACGGCCGGAATTTGTTACTATTTTATATTAATGATAATAAAGTATTTTGAACAACTAAAGTTTAAAATAACATTGTTTATGAAAAAATTCATATTTAATTTTTTTTATCTTAGTGAAAACATATTCATAATTACTTGTAGTGTCTCATAAGTAATAATAAATATATAATAATCCAAAACTAACTATTAATTAAAGCAACATATTCAATATTTTAGAATGATGCATAATTTGAAAATTAAGTAACACATACATCTTTATGGTCGATAATCCCAATAAAATCATGTGATAAAATTATGAATCATATATTTTTCAAAAGAATCAGCAAAACCACATATTAATAATAATCTATGATAAACTAAGCAATTCAAACATGCAACTATGTCAAATCATAGTAATGCAACACGTGTACATATACCAAGACAAATGTAATAAAACTAAACAATACACATTTTATACATTCAAATATTGTTGACATGTCAAGCCAGTTTCGATAACTACTAAGAGATAATACTTGAAATACTCATCTGCACATTGCATAACACAATATCAGTAACTCCACTATGGTCTTGCAACTAAATATCTAAGCACAGCAGCAAAGAAATCAGGGAAAGAGATTGATACACCAAGAGAAAGATTACTCCATAAAAGTCAGTTCTACGAAAAAGCCTAAAGAATAACAATTCAAAAGCCATAGAAAATCAAAATCACAAAGTTAAATTCTTTAAGAAATTCAATGTAGTTGTTAATAGTTCATATTAATTCATACATTATTTATGTATAATTCTTACAATTGTTTTATATGCTCAGGTTAGAGCAAAAAATGGAGTGAGGCCCTGACTGGCGAAAGAAGGAAGGATTGCGAAGGATTGTAAATGCACTTGTATAAATAAATGAGAAAGAAGAGTTGTATGTAACATTCCAGTTCATTTAATCCATAAACTGCACATTTAAAAAAATATTTGTTTAATTTAAATGTGATTTATTTTTAATTATTAACTAATTTTAATAATCCGTCCAGTTTCAAAACAGGGCATTCGGATGGATTATCGAAAAAGATAAGGTTTCGAATAAATCTAACTACTTGAAATTATTACCGAGAAAACAGAATGATTAATCGTTCATAATGACTTGCTGCATGTCAAGATTATATGGTTGCACACTTGCAAAAACTAACTGTTGACAATTTATCAGGGAAAAAAAACAGAGGTAAATATATCACTGTTATAGGTTAGGTAACAATACAAACATTCATTTCAGAATGAGAGCTGGTGCATGTATTCAAAATTATTACCAAGCCAGACAATCGGTGGTCAAAGTTTACCAAGGATACCTATTAATAAAATACTACTATACAAAGGTACAAAATTTTTACAGCTTATCCTGATTTAGTAATAGTTTAATTATTAGCTATATATGAGAAAACATAATACTCCCTCCGTCCACGAGTAAGTTTCCCACTTCTTTTTGTTGAATGGTTTAAGAAAGTGTATTTGTTTATTAATATATGGTGGGCCACATGTTGACTTTTGGGATAAAGTAATGAATAGTGTTGAAAAGTAAATTGAATGAGTGGCATATTTGGTAATATTGTGTGAGTTTGAAGGTTAAAGATTATAAATAGTAGAGTGTTGCTTTTTCCATTTATGGAATGGGAAACTTACTTGTGGACGGCCCGAAAAGGAAAGTAGGAAGTTTACTCATGGACGGAGGGAGTACATGGCAATGATGTTTCGTACATCATCTTTAAACCTTGCATGTGATGGTTCTAGATATTTCTAATGTATTTTTACTAAAAATAATTACACATAGGTAAGTAAATGAATAAAGATAGAAGTCTCACTCCTCAAACTCCAAAATCCTCTAAACTCACCCCACTTAATAAACATACCCCAATAAAATTTAAAAATTAATACGTATTACTAAACATACTCCATTTTATTCCTATTTCATATTTTCATAAATGTCTTTCATCTCATGAATATTTTTTTATTCCTTCTTATTCTTTAACTTTTGATTGAAATTTTGTAAAAAAATAAATATATTTTGAAAAATATTATAAAAAATCAACTAAAATTTTAAAAAATATACAAATTACAAAAATTAATTAGATAATAAGATAATTCAAATAAAAAATAAGATAATTCAAATGAAAAAAGATAAAACCAAACAAAACCAGAAAAATATTTTAAAAAAGTCAATTCA
Source organism: Ballota nigra (assembly GCA_947034835.1). Taxonomy (NCBI): domain Eukaryota; kingdom Viridiplantae; phylum Streptophyta; class Magnoliopsida; order Lamiales; family Lamiaceae; genus Ballota; species Ballota nigra. The sequence continues at coordinate 94,859,465 of OX344725.1, forward strand.
ATCATCGTAAATAATTAACTTAAAAATTAATTAATCTTTTTATTTAATTTTCTATTTTTTTTTAATTGAATTTTATTTTTGATTGAATTATTTGGAAGATATAATTAATTTAGTTTTTAAAAAAATTAAAATTTAAAATTTTAAAGAATTTTATAATTTCATATAATTTTATTAGTTAAATATTTATCCGATTTTCTTTTAAATATTTTTAAGATTTTAATTTTAATTTTTTTTAGATTTTTCAAATATTTAAAGAAAAATAAAAAATTGATCAATTTAAATTTAATGTACTAATTTTAAAATTAAATTAAAAAAACTAAAGTTAAAGTCAACAAAAGTTAGATGATACTTTATCTATATTTATATAAGGATAACTTAGTCATTTTATATATGTCTATTATTGTCTTTAAAATAATGAGGTGTGGTTAGAGGATTTTGGGGTTTGAGTAGGGAGACTCTTAATTTAACATTTTTTTTAAATTCTGTTTAACTTTTTGGGAAGGTATTAGGTAAAATTAATAAATTAATAATAATAATTAGGATAAATTAATAAAAATTAAAATATAATTATCAAAACTAATAATAATATAAACTTAACAAAAATATGATTAATTTTATTCCACACTAACCGTATTCTTCACAAGAACCCAATGAATTATTTTCACATCGAGATCACGATTACCCACTAATACAGAAGTATCACTAAGGGACGACCACGAAAAAAATCCACATACTTGTTTATCCTTTGAATTAGCTTTTCTAAAAACATTAAAAAAAATATAAAAATGAAACTCAAAGTTAAAACAGTTGGTATAATCAATAAAATACATAATAAAGATAGACAAACGCCTTTTTTTTTTCAGATCGAATATTTTCTTAATTTCATTGCCAAAAACAATCTTGGAAGTGTTAAAAGAATTAGAGATTGACACTTCTTCTGAAAAAATATATTGACAGATAGATATATGAAAAAAATCTTAAATATTACGTAGTAAAAATAATATTTTAAGAAATTAAAATTTACTATTTTTCACCGTTGTTTTAAATAGGTGGGGGAGTAGATATGTTTGATGGTATTAAAATTGAATGAGATTGATTTCAACAAAAACATTTAGAGAAAAATTTAAATTGCTTATAGATGATCCAATTGAAATAGATGATCCATCAATCTTCAAACAAAAAATAATAAAATATGTAATATAATACAATGAACAAAAGTTAATTATGTTAACATTAAAAAATATATCTTACATATCAACAAATTACCTTGTTTTATTGGTTTCATTCATATCAAATTCTCAATTCCTTTGCTTATTGCTAATAGACAACATTGTGCAAAAACACCAATAATTTTTTCCCTGCTAAAGTAGAGAGCTGAGGGAGTAAGTATATTTTGAATTTTTATTAAAATTAAAGAAGATTGGCGAGTGAGTATCCTTAGAGATGTAGGCCCAAGTACTAAAAAAAACCGAGTGAGTTAAGAAGTGGGTTAACTTAATAAAGTAGTGTGGAAAGATAACAACATTCTATAAAAAAAAATATCTATAAAAAATATACTCCCTCCATCCCAGGTAGGGCTTTTCACGAGTTCGGAGATTACCAAATCCGTACCAAAATCTGCACCGAAAAAGACTCCTACCGAAAAATCCGTTGATTTTTTTACTTTAACCGTTCCGAAACCGAAAGTATTTTTGGTATGAATTTGGATATTACCAAATTAAACGTACTAAAAACCGAATGCTATCGTACCGAATCATACTGAATCGAACCGAAAAATTGAATTAAATATGTATTAAATTTTAATTATTATTTATTTTGTATTCATCATAATGTATTATAATGTTATTGAATTAAAATACAACTATATGATAATAAAATTTATCTCAGATTTCAGAACAAAAATACTATTTTATTTATCATATTAAATATTAACTCATTTTAGGTGTATATTAGAATGATTTAAATTTAAATTTGTTTTATTTTTGTTTCATTATAAATGTAGATTCATTTCTTAATTTTTTTTTTTTTTTTGATATGGTGTACCTCGTGTACGGAATCACAGTCAATATGATTCTAAAATTGCTATTCACACGATATTTTAAAAGAATTGTTTAAATATATATTTTATATACCATAATTTAGATAATCTATTTGTAGTTATCTGTGTTATTTTTTTTAACCGTTCATTATCATATAATATATTATATTTAAGCTTGAAGATATATGCTTAATGGTGGTTGAAGATGTGTAGTATTTGTGTGAGTGTGCACCAAATTATTTTTAAAAGGGAGAGAATTATGAAAAAATATATTTCTCCACTTAGTTCCGACCTGATCCAATCATTTTGTAATCGAAAATCCGTTCTCATCCGTACCAAAAAAAGATATCTGTACCGTACCATCACAAAATTTTGCTATGGACATGGACACTCGATTTTTACAATAATCAAATTTCAGTATAGACACATATATTTTTAAATATCCGTTTTGGTCTGTACCATGAGCAGTCCTATTCCCAGGAGTATTTGCACCCTTGGGATTGCAAGTGGAATAAGAAAATTGGTAGTAATGGAAAATGGGTAAATATGTGTATATTTTTGTGAGTGCACGCAAATCAATGTTTCCTTTTTAGGTAGAATGTAAATTGGGGTGAGACGTCCAAATAAGAAAATGTGCAAATTCCTTTGGGACGGATGGAGTAGTATTTAATTTGATTAATAATTTTCATATATGGTTTTGATATATAAAACATAAACAATGTTATTTTTTAAATATTTAAATAATAATAAATTTAATGTTATTTATAAACAAAAATCAATTTTGCAATATAATTGTAAAAACACACCGAAAAATTAAAAAAAAAAAACAAATGAGTAAGACAAATATAAAAAACTAAGTATCTCAAGTCTTGAGAAGATATATTATTTAAGATTGTAATTAAGGACAATAATGTTTAAAAGTCACAAATTGAGGTCAAACCATCCCAAATAAACCCACATTGAACTATGCTACATGGCCCGATTAGGTTGAATTCGGTCTAAAAATTAGGCTATTTGATATGGTTTGGCTTGATTGGGGCTGAATTTGAGCTCAAATTGGGTTCAATAGTGATAATTATGCCTAAATTCACTACTCTTAGAACCAGAGTCTTTAAATTGTCAGCCACAAAGTTACAATCCTTAAAAAAATATTTTCAGAAATTTAACTTTCACCTTGAGAATTGAGATAGAAATTAACTCTTTTAGGTGATATTTATTTAGTTGGGGAAAGAGGCGAAATGTGGACAATATCTCTTGTTGCTGGAAAAATAAGGATCATAACTCTCCGAGCTGACAATTTAAGGACAATAATTTTTAAAAGCAGTGAATCTTTGTCATATCAGCCCAAATCAGTTAGAATTGAGTACAAATTTTATCCAAATTCAAGCCAAATCATGTAAATAAGTGCAAATTTCAAGTCAAGTCGGGCCAATTAGTGGGATGTGTATTACTTCATGTTGATCTCGACTTTTAAAAGTTAATGTCCTTAAATTGTCCACCAATGGTTTAAAGTCCTAATTTTCCTATCACCACTGAGTTACGGTTCTTACGATAATCATTCTTGCTCTGACACCAATACCCTTATACTTCTTGAAAAAATATAATCATTTTTATGCAATACTACAATTATAACAAATTTAAACAAAGTTTTAGTGAGACTAATTATGCGACGATCTGTGCCACCAATAAACTTGTAGTCATACTAAAAGGGAATTTCTTTTGTTTCGAAATACTCCAAATATAATAAAATATGATTATTCTCCAAAAAATTTACACCCGACTATTTTGCGCTAAAAAAAAAAACCATAATATTATTTAGGGTCTAAATAGTTATATGACTTTCATCATACATACAACCAAATGTAAATATTAAATTGCTTATACATAGTTGATTAATATTTGGGAGGAAAACTTAAATTGTTTATATACGGTCAGTTAGAACTTTTTTATTTATCATTATTCAAAAAATAAATTATAAAAAATATATAAGAGTATATATAAAGAGAAATTGATTTATACATGAACCACTTTACAATACTATTTAGTGTAACCAACTAATACTCTTTAGTGTAATCATCTAATACCTCAGCGAAAATAACTAATATCCTCCAGAACTAATACCCTTTAGTGCAAACAAATAAGAACCTTCAAATGGTTCATGTATAAATAAATTTCACTCCATACTTTATAGATTTAAAATAAAATTTATAGATAATAATCAAACATATTAATATAGAATGAGTGTGTAATACTCCCTCCATCCCATGGGGAATATATATAGAGTGAAATGGTTCATAAATGAACCATTGAAGGGTATTAATTGTTGTCACTAAAGAATATTAGTTGTTTTTATTGAAGAGTATTAGTTGTTTTCACTAAAGAGTTTTAGTTTGTTTTCACTGAACAACTAAGACTTTTCAGTGTAATTAAGTAATACTCTTAAGTGAAAACAATTAATACACTTTAGTGAAAATAACTAATATCTTTCAATGATTCATATATGAATCAGTTTCATTCTATACTTCGTCTCTCACAGGATTTTGCACCCCTCAGATTGAACTTGAATTATGAAAATGGGTAAAGTAGTGACATATGAGTATATATGTGTATATTTATGTGAATGTACATGCAAATTAATGTTTCCTTTTTAGATAGTGTGCAAATTAGTGTGAGACGTTCAAATAAGGAAAATATGCAAATTCCTATGGTACAAAGGGAGTACTTTTTATTAGAATAATTAATAATCTTTAGTGTAAACAACTAATACCCTTTAGTGAAACAACTCATATTATTTGTACCCCTCAACTCCTACTTTTTAGTGAAAAAAGTTTGTACCCTTCAAAGCTAATACCCCTTTACTTAAAATAACTAATATCTTTGATATAAAAAACTAACATCCTTTAAAATGATTCATATATGAATCAATTTTTCTCTATAATTTACCCCATATTTATTAGTGTACCACAATACAAAAATAAATAATATTTAAATACCTCAGTTGAAAGGAAAAAAAAAACACAATTTGTCGTGCTAATGTGTGTTTTGAAAAATTTAAAATTGAAGTCCTTAAAATTCAAGTGCATGTTGTGCACTTGAATGCATGCTAGAATATGTGTATAAATTTACGTATATACTTCTTTTATTTAATAATGTTAATATAGTTCCTTTAAAAAATTTATTATAAATTTATGAACCTAATACGAATATTCTATATAATATTGTTAGATGTTATATTTATTAATGTTTAAAATGTTACTATTATTTATTAAATAATTATGCATATTTTTTTATGGTATCTATGAATAGACAAATTTGTAATTTTCATTAAAATAATTAATTTAATATTTATTTAGGGTTGCTCACGATACAGACTAAAACGAATATTTAAAAATATCCGTGTTCGTACCAAAATTCAATTATTTTAAAAATCGAGTGTCCATGTCCGTACCAAAATAGGATTACTCGTGCGAAAAGTATCACCTAAAAAAATATTAATTGTTCTCATTAAATGTATTTTTTTCGTCATACCTTTAGTTAATTTTACACAGAACATTAGTTGATAAAATATAAGATACTAACAAAATACTATTTATAGTAATAGTTTGTGAATTTTGTTAAAATTAGATACTAAGATTAAATACCAAGCAATTTTATTTAAGTAACAAAATACTATTCAATACTAAGATTAAAAAAGGTTGTGGCATAAAAATTTGGAATTTTCCTTAATATTTAGTGGAAGAAAAAATCTTCAATATTAATAGGTAAGGAGAAATTCAGGAGAAACTTTAGGAAATGTACTATATCATAAATACAAATGTAGGTGTATGTGATATATTTTGAAAAAAAACAGTCAACTCAATTTATGACAATATGTAATCAAGATTATAATTTTTGGAATATTAAAAAATATTAATATCAATTTATTATAATAAAATAGAAATAACTATGATAGAAGTTGTCCACGACTTCAGAAACGGTTATAATCTTAATTTCTTTATGATGAATTAACAAACCGAAATTAACGGCTATAAGCTAAATAAAAATTAATTAAGCTTCTCAAATAAAATTAATTATTTAATTAAAAGTGGGTAATCCACAAATAAAAATTTCTCCCGAATTCTAGGAATATTACAAAAAAAAAAATATAATAATAATAATTAGCCCCTACAATTCTCTATGGCCCTTATGGCTATTTATAATTGTAAACATATATACACACATATAAAAATTTAACATATTAGAATGAAAAAATTTAACTTTGTAAGTATATATATTCAATTTTATAACTTAATTAAGAGTATTCAATTTTTCTTGAAATTTAGAAATGTTAATCAAATCAAAATAAGATATATATATATATATATATATATATATATATATATATATATAAGACATACATCTATATATATAAGACATTTATGTACTCAATTTCTATAAATCCAATTAAAGAATTGATTCCTATAATATCGCTTTTAATTCATATTTTCCACAAATTTCATATACGTTATATAAGTATATTAGTAAAATCACAAATAATTAGGAATAATTTAAAATTTAAATGTATCTAATTTTTTTAATGTATCTTATTAGTATCAAGAGATTTATAGTTTAAAAGGAAAATTATAGGAATGTAATTCGAAGATTATAGTAATCTATAAAACCAATTACACGATTATGTTCCTATTATTTAGAAATTAGATAATCTAAAAAAATCCACTAAAAAGTATATAAACATATTAAATATAATATAAACTGCAGATGCAAATAATATTTTATCCGATAAGGATTCCATGTGTTAATCTAAACAATAATTTGTATGAAAATAATATATATATATATATATATATATTCAATCTACATAATAATTTACGTTATAATTTAAAAAAAAGTGTAGTCATTTTTTCCGGGGATGTTAATCAAATAAAAAATAAGATATGCCTAAGACATGCATGCACTCAATCTCTATAAATCCAATTAAAGAACTGAATCCTATAATTGCGCGTTTAATATTCTTACTTTAAATAAAATTAATATATATTATATTAGTAAAACCAGAAATAATTAGGAACAATTTAGAAATTAAATGTAATTTAATGTATCTAATTTTTTATATAATATTTTTAAATGTATTTTATTAGTATCAAGAGATCTTGAAACAGAAAAGAAATATTTGTCATTTGGATCATCATCAAATCATAAAATTTAATAGATTAACAAAATTCTTCAACCCTTTGTTAATCAAACATTCAATACCCAACAATTGACTGCTACAACAATTATAAATTTGAAAAATCACATTTGGAGGAATCAAAAGAATTCATGTCAAACAAAAGTAGGTATGACATATAATTTTGTTCCTTTAATATTCATAGGATTTTACATGATAAATATTTTCATCAACTTCTAGATCCTTATCATCTTGAGAATGTTCAAAACTTTCATAATCACCGAAAAATTGGAAAATGCGAAGGAACTATATTATCGTAATATAATGGATACAATTTTTGACGAAGTACAATCTAAAATTACCAAATGAAGTACAATTGAAATCAAAACAAAATTTCTTGTGGTCTACATGACCAAAAGAAAAATAAATAAAGTCCAATATGGATACAATACTTAATCGGACTTATCACTCTAAGAAAAAAATATCGATCAACATCAATACACATAACAATCCCCTATCCACTGGAATTTGATAAGAAACTCCCAAACATTGGAGCTAAGCTCATATTTCTTGCAAGAGAAACAAACAACAAAACAAAAGATCAAACAAACCAAGGATGAATGGATGAATAATAGGCACATGTATATATAGGTAAAATATTTGTAACGGTCGCAAATTGAAAGGAAGAATATAAGGGCAATAAACAAATATCACCAATCATATTAAAAATAATATAAATGCAACCATTAAAACAATTCCATATAAAGTAGATAAAATGATCCAACGGCTAATATGAAAATTACAAAAAATGATCAATGGTCAGAAAAATTTGGCGCCCAAACTAAAATAGAAATCCTAGCTCTATTATATAGATATAGATAATGTAATAGTCTTTTATGAAAGGAGAATTTATTTAATTAAGAAGAGATTTTTAGAAGTATTTTAAGGATAAATTAGGAAAGATGATGAAAAATAAATAAATAATTAATTTGACCCAAATTTAACACTAAAAAAGTGACAATTAATACGAAACTGATGAATATAATTTAATTGAAATAGAATTGAATCTAACATAGCTTAATATATGATAATCCATTTCCTTTTTGGATTTAATTATCAAGGAAAGATAACGCCGAATTTATTTGTATCCTTGTAGCAGCATTGTATAAATAAAGTATAGTTGTACAATGTATCAGCATGCTTCGTGCTATACACGCCATCATCAAAAGAGAAAAAATATAATCTTTAAGAGATTTTTTTTAATGGATTTTGAATGATTTAAAAAAATATCAAATTTTGAAATCTAAGTGTGTATTTTTTTAGTTATTGGATTTTGAAATGTGTATTTGTTTTTATTTTTTTATAGTGTTGTTTGATTTAATTTTATAATGTAAGAACTATATTAATATTATACTATTTGTTGAGTATGATTGTAATGATTATAAGAGTGTGCTTGTAATGATTAAATAATTGTTATTATTTTAAAAAATAAGAGAGAATGTAAATTGGTATTGAATGGAGCGAAAGTAGAATAATAATTAATGTAAAACTAATTTATGAGTTTTATAGGTTATTTATAGGATTAATTGCAAAAAAATACACGGCCTTTTGAGTGTTTATCAATTATAACATAATCATATGAAATTTAAATTTGATACATGACTTAATTAATTGATGCAAAGTGATACACCTGGCCAAATTCCGGCAACACTTACACTTATGTGGCAGTCGGAGCAACATGTCACACGCCACGTTGACGCCAAATCTCATATATATGTTTAAAAAAAAAAAAAACTATTTAAAATAAATCACAAACTCATTGCAGCTTTATTAAAAACACAAAAATAATCTCTTGATGAATCCAGTGGATTATTACATTTGCACTTTCACAACCACTGCTTATTGGCAAAACCTTGTTTGTCAGTGTGGCTCTATCAACAAACGTTGCATAACCCAAATGAAATTAAACAATATTGTTGCAACTTCCTAATATTAATAGTTCAACATTAGAGTAAGTACTCTTTGCAGAATCCATTCCATTAACAAAATTGCAAAAAAAAAAAAAAAAAAAAAAAAAACCATTTCCCGTACCTATTTTGTGGCCTAATTAATTTGCATAAACCATACCTATTCCGAAGCCAATTTTCCACACCTAACTAAAAACCCAATTTATAAACTCATTTCCATATCTTAAATTGCTGAATCATCAACCATTTCTGAGCTTATCTACATTTTGACAAATCCTCACTGCACTGATGAATTATAGTTCCGACAACTCATATTTTTCTTGTAAAAAAAAAAAACGAAGAATAAACCAATGATGAACAAATGAACAATTGTAACGGTCACACATTGCAAGGTAAAATGCAAAGGCAATAAACTAATCTCATCAATCATATTAAAAACAATGTAAATGCACCAATTAAAATAATTCCATAACAAATAGATAAAATGATCCAACGGTCACTATGAGAAAGATCAAAACACATCAACGGCCAAAATAAAATGGAGCCAAAACTAAAAATGGAAAACATGTTGCTATTATATATTTATGATATATATATATATATATATATATAAGAATATTGTTAAATATAAATTAAAATATTATTTGAATTTGTTATTTTTCTATTATTTGATAATTTTTTTGGCAAATTGTTTTTATTCTTCATTTTAAGATTTAAAGAGTTATCTATTATGATTCAATAATAATATAATTATTGAATATAATTTTGTAAACATGATTAAAAAGGCCCTCAAAAGGCTTTCAAGTCAGGCCTATTTATTAAAAAGGTCAGGTCAAGACTATGAAAAAAGCCTATGACAGATAACAGGTCGGGCTTAGGCCCAAATATTAAATAGCAGGCCCAGGCCGTCCAACGAGAGCCTAGCTCGACTCGGCCTATTTCCACCCCTAATAAATACCAACTTGAACACATGGCAACATATGAATGGACACTTGTATAAACATGTAGACGTGGCTGGATACAGATTGATAGTTGTCGAAAATGTAGAATAGTATTTGTGACACTGGTAAGGTACACCCTCCTTTTATAATATAAGATTATTGAATATATCATACATTCTTAAAACTAAAATAAGAAAATTTATTATTAATAAGACATACTGCGTATATGCATATTGGTGAATACGAAGATTTTTGTATGTGGGGTGGGTGGTGGGGGATTGAAAAAATATATATAGATTGAAATTGTACTAGAATTTTCTAATTTTTACCAATTCTAAACCAATTTATGATTTAAATATATCTAAATTTAACAAATTAAGTGCGAGAAAAACCAAATCTAAAATAGAAAAGAATTTGACGAAAGACGATGTGTTAAATTGTACTCCCTTCAATTTATTATAATTGACGTTCTTGAGCTTGTCACACAAATTAAGGATTGTTTTATTTTCTTCATTAACTAAGAATTTTGATCACTTCTACAAGTTTTTATGCAATTCTCATTATTATACACATCAATATATTTAGCATTTAATTAAGTGCAGGGATATATATATGAAAACAAAGTATAAAATGTCAATTATAATGAAAAAGGTTAGAAATTCCAAAACATCAATTATAAAGGATTGGAGGGAGTAAATTGTGAGGGTTTATTTAGGCTAAAGACACATAAATTTTGTGAGTTATTGTAACACAAATAATTAAAGGGAGTATGGGTGGGAGAGGATAATGAGCATTGACTTGTGGAGTAGTTGATTTTGTGGCAATTCACATCCAATTTATAATTAATAGGGTTAATTGCAATTTAATAGAGTAAATTGTGAGGGTTTATTTAGGCTAAAGACACATAAATTTTGTGAGTTATTGTAACATCCAATTTTGTGGAGTAGTTGATTTTGTGGCAATTCACATCCAATTTATAATTAATAGGGTTAATTGCAATTTAATAGAGTAAATTGTGAGGGTTTATTTAGGCTAAAGACACATAAATTTTGTGAGTTATTGTAACACAAATAATTAAAGGGAGTATGGGTGGGAGAGGATAATGAGCATTGACTTGTGGAGTAGATGATTTTGGATATTATTATAAAAATTCAACTTATATATTTTTTTTTTGACAATTAAGACTTATGGGTAGATTTCTTTCTGCTCGTCGTTGACGTGGCGTCTACGTGGGTGACAAATTTTTTTAAAGCATAATTGCGATTTAAATCACGACTTTTTTTCAAAATTGTATTTTAAACTAAACCTTTGAATCTTATTCAAAAAAAAAAATAAAATTTACTTTTTTTTTTGTCAATTAAGACTTACAAACAAATTTGCAAAGACGTGACGTGACATCTATGTGGCAACGGCTCACAAAAAACTTTAAATACATGACAAAATTTAAAATTAAATTTTCAAATTCCAAATAATTTTCTAAAATCCTACGTCCCAATTTCATGGTAAAGCGAATTATTAAAATTATTTTATGGTAAAATTGTTGTATTTATCTTATTTGGATTCATTTATGTTCTTATTAATGCAATAATTTTGTATCTTGATTTCATATTAATCTTTACTTCTTTTCTCTTTATTTAAATCATTTATTTATTTATGTACTTATAAATGAAAGGATTTGAAATTTGAGAATTTAATTTTAAGTTTTGTCATGTATTTAAAGTTTTTACTACATAATTTAAGTTTTTTGTGGGTTGTTACCTCGTAGATGCAACGTCAACGACGGGTCTATGCAAATATGCATGTAAGTTTAATTGAAAAAAAAAGTTAAATTGGAGTTTTTTTTAAACAAGATTCTAAAGTTTAGTTTAAAATGCAATTTTGGAAAAAAGGTCATAATTTAAATTGCAATTTGTCTTTAATTTTTTTTTGCCACCTAATTGAAGTTTTTTGTGGACCGTTGCCACATAGACGCTACTTCAGCAACATATCTTAATTTACAAGACCTAAAAATTTAGCTTAAAATGCAATTTTGAAAAAAAAATCGTGATTTAAATTGCAATTAATTCTACTCCCTCCCTTTTTTTTTATTAATTGTCACTTTAGTTTTTACATTATTTTTTTAATAAATGTCATTTTGATGATTTTTCACCAAATATTCCAGTTTACCCTTATTAATTTTATACTTGCTTCCTATTTTTCACAAATCTTTTCATTTATTTTTTCCATGATTTAAGAATTTTAAGGGCAATATTGACAAAATTTTATAACCAAAAAATTTATTAAAAAGACATTTATTAAAAAAGGAGGGAGTATTAATTACCAATTAAATGTGAATTGACACAAATATATATAACCACTTCACAAGTCAACGCTAATTATGCTCTCCCACCCATGCTCGCTTTAATTATTTGTGTTACAATAACTCAGAAAATGTATGTGTCTCTAGCCTATATAAACCCTTACAACTTATAATTTAACACATCATCTTCCACCAAATTCTTTTAGGGGGCGCTTGGTTAGTCATTCTTCAATGGTAATGGGAATGAAAAGTAATTTCTATCTATGTCCTCATAATAAAAATGATATGTTAGGAGAAGAAGTGTTTCAATGGTGGCACCATTGCTAGTGTCATGCCCCAATTTTGGAATAGAAGTAGACAACAAATGGTTGTTGGTGGAGGAAGAGGAGAGTGATTGAGGAGGATGATTGTAGGAAGAGAATAAGGTAATCAAAATGGAGTAGTGATTACCTTATTTAGGAGGAGAGATAGTGATTTTGTTCTCATGAACCATGCTAATTACATTAATTTTCAATCTAATTCCCATTACCATTGAAGAGTTGTTAACCAAGCGCCCCCTTAATTTCTTATGCAGCTTCCAACTCTCTTATTTCAAGTATAATTTTTTCTCGCACTTAATTTGTTGAATTAGATTTATTTAGATCAGAAATTGATTTAGAATTGGTAGAAACTAGAAAATTCTAGTACAATATTAACCTATTTAAATTTCTTTCATCCCCCAACACACACACAAATCTTTGCATGCGCCAATATGCACATATGCAGTATGTTTTATTAACAATAAATTTTCTCATTTTAGTTTTAAGAATGTAAAAGATATTCAATAATTGTAAGAATAATAGGATTCTTGTGAAAAACATAATCAATTTAAATAAAAAAAATTATATGCACTGAGTATTAGTTTTAACTAATTGGTCAGCTAGTATTAGTCAAATAGTCACCAGCCTATATATTAGTTGTAGTGATAAATATATATAGTTTAGTTTTAAATATTCCTTTAAAATATAATGTGTTGTAATATTAAATTAATTCTTACAACTTTTATGAAGCTTTTTAATTATATTTTTTCTGTTGTTTACTTACAATAAATTTTTAGGTTGAAGATGGCGAAGATCATATTGTCATTGTTGGTGATGTGTGTCTTTCTCTCTTTCACCTCATGTAAGAATGCATTCTCACTCTCTCTCATAAAGAAGTTAACTCTCAATTAGTATTAAGATTGCATGATACTATTCTTTATTTATAAAAATGAAGTATAAATTAAAGTAGGATATTTTCATAATTCTAACAATTTTTTTAATTATAAATCCCAATGCAGTTGAGATGGTGAATGGCAAGAATTGTACGGATATATTTAAAAGCAATTGTTTTGATAATGGTCCAGTTGACATGTGGATATGCCCGTATGAATGTCGTAAAAAATATGGAAATAGGTTTGTACAAGACTATTGTCATACCGATATTGATGATCATCTCTGCGAGTGCATATATAAGTGTTAAGTGATATTTTGTATTTAATGGCTGTTGGAAAATATTGGTTTTGACCATATTTGATTAAATATTAAGTGACAATTTAATTATCCATTTTGCGTAAATGGATTTAGTTGGTTCGATTTCTCAAAACCAAATTTAGGGTGAATGAGAAATTAATGCCATTTAATATGTGATAAATACATTGATGAATATATTTATAAAGGTAATAGTGAAGGATTGTGGCTTATAGACATGAAGTGTCATGTCATTTGATAAAACTATTCCAAAGATTGTGTCTTTAAAAGATATAGTTTTTGGTGAATAGTTGTGAATTTCCAAGAGTTATAACTTTTGGAAAATAAGAGTTATAGTGAAGAGTCGCAACTATTACCTAACGACCCTTGGAAATCTATAAATAGACCCCCCACATTTGTCATTTGCATTGAGTTCGAAAATTATTTTCATTCACATTGAAATTAGAGTGAATTGTCAAGTGCATACAAGCATTAGTAGTCCTGCATTAGAATCGAGTCTGAAAGTTCCGGATACTCATTTGCGATTCGCCGATAGCTTCTGCTTCGTAGTGCAACGGACGGAAGACTCTAAAGTCGTTGTATCTTGGGGACGGTTGCCATGAGCCGTATTGCACCAGTGTACGGAGCAATAACGTCTTACGAAGAGCGAGTTAAACTCGTGCCTCGACTTTCGATTAGTTCGTGTCTTGCATTGAGTCATCTTCGTTAGGTTTCTTTAGTTAGTACAAAAATTATGAATACTTAAATGGCAGGGCTAATCACTCACACAAAAATACATTGTTCGCTGATTAGGCGTGAAATTGTCATGATTCGTAGCCAGAAACGCCCTAGTTTTGGTCGAGTTTATAGAGTATTTAGAGTCAATTGAGCATTATTTCTATACATTGATAAATTTGTCTCTTTGATGCTCATAGGTGAATAGAGGACGGAAAACGGAGTTCGTAGGACTTTGAATCGACTCAAACGGATGCCCGGATGAGAAGATATTGAAGAAATACGATTGGTATTAGTGCGGACGAGGAAAAGTATCATTTGGAGGGATTAAAGGTTACTCGAGCGCATCACTCGAGCGCCTTACTCGAGCGCGCAAACATACAGAACCATTCTTGCGCTCGAGCAGCTCGAGCGCCACCGCTCGAGCGAATTGCTCGAGCGCCCAAAAGTTACAGAATGATTTCAGCGCTCGAGCAGCTCGAGCGCGACCGCTCGAGCGAATGCACCATTCGAGCTACACTGCTCGAGCGGGACCGCTCGAGCGTTTTGCTCGAGCGCCCCTATACTTTTGCCTCCGGATTCGTATTTTCGGCCCGTTAACTCCC
This sequence comes from Ballota nigra, assembly GCA_947034835.1. NCBI lineage: Eukaryota > Viridiplantae > Streptophyta > Magnoliopsida > Lamiales > Lamiaceae > Ballota > Ballota nigra. The sequence goes on from OX344725.1 coordinate 94,874,704, forward strand.
GTTTCGACCCGTGCCTATATATATCTCGTCCAAACACGTTTTGAAAGAATCCCCAACCTTTAGAAATAATTTTAGACTTAGTTTTTGGAGAGGAAGAAGAAGAACAAGCTTTATTTTACGTTTTGTTGAGGTTTTTCATACGAATTCGTAGTTTCTTTTCATTAGTTCGTTCCTTTAAACGCTTTTAATTTCGTTTTAGTTAATTCAATTTCAGTTCTTCATATTTATTTCTTTTTAAACCCTAGTTCATGTTTCGTATTTTCTTCATTCAATTCATTATGTTTTCGTTCGTTGTTTCTTTAATTGCTTTTAGTTTTGTTAAAACCATGTCCGGCTAAAACCCTTGCATGCTTAGGTTAGGATGAACTCGTAGAAGTAGGATGTGGGTACATAATTAGGGTAGTTTGTGACGTTAGTTTTAATTCTCTTAATTAATGAATTCATATAATTAATCTGAACTTTACCTTTGAATTTAGTACGAAAGTGTTAGAGAGAGGACGACCGCATCACTCAATAACAATTAGTAGTCTTAACGAGAGGGTTTAGGAAAGGTTAATTCATCTACCGGTTTAGCGAAGGAGGACGACCGCATCACCTTAGTTAAATTAGGGTCTCATTAATTAAGCGCTATCTATTAACTTGTTAGTGGATTAGTGAAGTCGATTGCTAGGATAAAGTATTAGGGTGAGAAATCTTGAGCTTTCATTCTACGATCTTTTACTTAGGTTAATTCTTGTTTGTCACGATTACTTTGATTATGTACCTGCTCCGTTAGTATACGTAGGGATTCCTATCCTAAGCATCACCATCTCTCATTAGAACACAACCCTTAGTTAATTTAATTGCTTTAGTATTTTAGTTTACTTAGTTTATTTCAGTCTTTTAATTAATCTTTCCAAAAACCCAAAAACATCACACTCATATTAACTACGACGCGTAGATCTTCAGGGATCTATTCGCATACATACCATCCCTTGGGTTCGATAATACTTGGTCCCTATACTTGCCCATACTACAGTGAACCCGTACTCTTGCGGGGTAGCTACTAGTAGAAGCTAGTGTAAGTCGCTCCAAGTCAATGGCGCCGTTGCCGGGGATGGCGTTATATGCTCTTTGAATAGGACTTGTAGATAGCTTAGTAGTTAGTAGTGAGTGATTTTATTTTCTGTTTTTATTCTTTATTTTCACTCGTTCGGCAGTTGCGTTTTGATCCTTCTGCTAGTGTGTCAGGTTTATGAAAACACGCTCACAAGGCAACACGAGCGAAGAGAGATTACCTGCAGATCCTGAGACAATAGCCAGAAGGAACCGAGCCTTCTTGAGAAGAATGACTACTGCCGCGGGAAACCAAGACAAAATTTCTGATGAACTTGGGGAGTTAGACAAGATAGCTGCAGAGTATACTGCTCTTGTGGAACGGGCAGGGGGTGCCAATGGAAATAGCAGTAATCAGCAGATACCCGTAGGGGGAACTGAGAGCCCACACCCGAACCCACAAGACACAATCAACTCCGCACAAACACAACCCCAAAACCAGAACCAAAACCCTGCTTACCCACAAAACCCAAATAACCTTTTCCATAACCCAGCATACCAACACTACCCATACCCACCTTACCCTTACCCACCATATCCATATCATCCACCACCAGTCTACAACCAACCACCTGTTTACCAACAACCACCCCAACAAGTACCAGTACCTGCTGCTAATCCTCAACACGTTCCTCAGAACGCAGATCAGATGGCTATTCGAGGGAGGTTTGCAGCGCAGCCACAACGGTACTATGATGGAGTGGCTTTGCCTCCTGTTGAGGCAAACAACTTCTCTATTTCCCCAGGAATTTTAAAGCTGCTGACAGAGAATCAGTTCAAAGGGGTGATCGGGAAGGAGAATCCTCACACACATCTGAGGAGCTTTCTCATGATAGCCTCCACATTTCATTATAATGGCATGTCTGAAGATGCCAAGAGGCTTAGGCTGTTCCCATTCTCATTGACGGGAATAGCCAAGGAGTGGTACGATAATACGCTCCCGCGGGGAGGTATTACCACTTGGGCCGAGCTCGAGCGTCTGTTCCTCGAGCGATTCTACCCTCCATCTAGGACGATCAAGGCTAGAATTGAGATCTCGTCCTTTCGCCAGAAGTCTGGAGAGGATTTACGCCAAGCGTGGGAGAGATACTCAAACATGCTGATTGAGTGCCCGCAGCACGGGTACAACGAGGGAGACATTATGGCATTCTTCTATAGTGGTGCCAGCAAGGATGGTCAAGCCCATTTAGACGCCTGTGCGGGTGGAGCATTCCTGAACCAAGGCATAGAGAGATGTAGGGAGATCGTGGACAACATTGTCACGAATGCCGGTGCTTGGAGTGGAGATGCAGATTTGCAAAGAGTGCATCAGGTTGAGGAGGGAGAAGGAACGAGAAGGCTGCTGATGGCCATGATGGAGAAGATCAACAACCTCGAGTTGGGGAAAAGTTTGGGTGGAGAGCATGCAGTGGAGAATGAGAGAGTAGACCAGCCCAGTGGACAGCAAGAGGTAGCCAATTACATGGGAGGTTCTTATTACAATCAGAATGGCTACCAAGGTGGAAACCAGTATGGAAGACCTTCTTATGGTCAACCATTTGTACCTCCAGGCCCACAGCCACCTCAAAACCAATGGAGGAACACACAAGGAGTTCAAGGAGGCCAGCAGCCTCCTCAAAACACATGGAGGAAAAATGAGAATTTCTCTTATGCTAACCCAAAAGCTGGAATTACTGTGCCTGCAGGTGTTGATCCAGGTTCTAAACCTCCTGGTGGAGAAGGCGGTGCATCAACCGAAGAGATGTTGAGAGCGATCCTTCAGAAAGTGGAGGAAGGTAGCAAGCGATTGTCATCCTTGGAGTACGATGTGAAGGAGTTGCATAAGAAGGGTGATCAACGTGATCAAGAGCTCCAGAAGATGAACGTTGAGTGGACTAGAACTCAACAAGAGAACAATAGAAGGTTCACCTCTTTAGAGCTCCAGATGAGTCAAATTGCAAAGTCCGTGAATAGAATGCCGGAGGGGAACTCAAAAGAGCAGTGCAAGGCGATCCAGCTGAGAAGTGGAACCAACTACGAAGGTCCTCAGATGCCTGCTGATTCTGAGACGCCCAAAGAAGAGATTGAGCCTAAAGGAGATGAAGTTGAGAAGGGGATTGAAAGTGAAGGAATTGAGAAGATAGAGAGAGTTCCTAAGTGGAAAAAGGCAAAGGAAGCAAGGGATAAAGTGAAAGAAACAGAAAGAGATGAGTGGGGGGTACCCAAATCTGTGATACCCGTCCCGTATCCACAACGCTTTATGAAGAAAACGCTTGATGAGAAATTCGCTAAGTTCCTTGATATTTTTAAACAATTGCATATTAATATTCCTTTTTATGATGCTTTGGAACAGATGCCAAATTATGCCAAGTTCCTGAAGGACTTGATAGCAAAAAGACGGCGAGTGGATGAGCCGAAGTTGGTGCAGCTGAACCAAGAGGTGAGTGCATTAGTGCACAAGGCGCTTCCACCAAAGCTGAAGGATCCCGGGAGCTTCACGATCCTATGTGATATTGGGAACGGGATCAAGAAGGGAGCGTTGTGCGACCTCGGGGCGAGCATCAATCTCATGCCGTTGTCGCTTTTCAAGAAGTTGGAAGGTGGTGAACTTCAACCCACAATGATGACGCTTCAACTAGCCGATCGGTCTATTACTCGACCTCAAGGTGTTGTTGAAGACGTCCTAGTGAGAGTTGGAGATCACATTTTTCCAGCCGACTTTGTAGTGCTAGAAATGGAGGAAGATGAGCACGTGCCCCTGATCTTGGGAAGACCGTTCTTAGCTACGGCGGGGATGGTGCTAGACGTGGCGAATGGGAAGATTACATTGAAGGTTGACGATCAAGAAGTGAAGATCTCCCTATATGAAGCCATGAAACACCCGAGGGAGGATGAGAGCTTGTATTGCATGGATGCAATTGATCCTCGTGTTGAAGACACGCATTTTCTCCCTAATCCTTCTCATATTCACGATTTTGCTAGTCCTTCAAATGATAATTTAACCCATGAGCGTTATGATCTTGATTATTTTGATAGGGATAAAGTGAAGAAGTTGAAGGATGAAGAGGCGAAGAAAGTGGACGTGGTCCAGTTAGAAGGGAAAGGAGGAGTTAAGAAGAAGAAGTCCAAATTCAAGAAGTTGTTGAGTAAGACTCCTCCAGATAGAGGGAAGAAGGAGTTGAGACCCATAACACTTGGGGATGAGAAGAGAGCAAAGGAACTCATGATGGAGGGGCATCAAGGAAAGGAGTTCAAACACCACTCTTATGAGAGTAAGGGAGGTAAATTTGAGTATGATGTCCCATAAGCTCCTTTGAGCTTGGTCCGGCATGAGGACCTTAAAAATAGCGCTGAATGGGAGGCAACCCATTTTTATTTGTTTTCATTTATTTTTAGTGTCTTTTTATATTATTAGGGAATATTTTGAGTCGTATGTTTAACCTCGTACTCGAGAGTTTTATTTTGTAGGCTTGTCTCTAAAGGAGTAAAGGTATCATGGAGTTATTTAGATTGAAGGAACCAACTTGAGACAAGGGAGTGTGCAAAGCTATTGAGAGAAACTGAATTGTTCGGTTGAGGTAACCCACAACCCCAAACTTAGACCTCTAGCAAGGTCGAAGTTTGGGGGGGTGGAGATTTTTATGTTTCTTGTTACATTGCACATGCATGCACCCCTTATCTTTGAGTTGAGTTAGTTATTTGGTGCCTTGAGATGCTCCTTGGGCTTTTATTAATTTGTTTTGTTACTCAATATTTTATGCCTATCAATCACCTTATGCTTGTTGATTGCTATCTTTGAGTATGATTTGATGAGTAGGGTGATTTGTGAGGCTGAGTTAGGAGTTTTCTTGTGTGAGTGTTTGAGTTTGAGCTGATTAGGGAGAGAACCCGTATGCTTATGAGTTTTCTTTTGAGTACTTGTGTGATGAGAGTGAGAATGCACTAGGACTAGCTTGGATGTGAAAGCTGTGAGATTTGAGCCTTACGAGATTTAAATGCATGATTTAATCTCTTCGTTTGTGAGTGGATCGTCACCTTAGAGGATGCTAGAACTTGCATGTGCTCTTGTTTCTAGATTGTGTCTAGTTTGATATGCCGAATGTGATCTTAGGCTATCTTTGATTTAATTGAGTCACTTAGCCAAAATTTTCCTTACCAATGACATTGATCCCTTGTTAGCCCCGTTGAGCCTAAAGCCTATTTTATTTGCTAGCACATATGAACACTATTCCAATTCCTAAGCCTTTTTGTCCAAATTCGAGTGGAGAATAGGAAAGTGTGAATATGAAGGGAGTGAATTGAGTTGAAAAAAGGAGAAGGTTGTTTGTTGAGTGAATATGAGACAAAAGGTGTGATGAAGTTTTGAGATGTGGGAAAAAGAACAAAAAAAAAAAAAAAAAAAAAATTTGAGAATGAGCAAAAGAAGAAAAAAAATGAGCTCATGTGTTGTGCGAAAAAGAAAAAATGATGAAGTGATTGAAAAAGTGAAAAAGTGAGAAAGAAAAAAATTGAAGTGTTGAGAGAATTGAAAGCGAAAGTGTAGTGATTGAATATGTTTGAAGTAGATCGTTTTTAATCTCAAAGTACCGAAGTTTTGAATTTCTATTCTCCATTCACTTGAGTCACTTTACCATATTGTTATCCCACCTGTCCAAAGAGCCTACATTACAACCTTTTGAAAGTCCTTTTTGATTCGGCATTGATTTCTAGAGTATGGTCGAAGTTGAGAGCATTTACAAGCCTATGGCTGCCAATTTGTGTGATTGATTGATTGAGTGAGTCCCTTTATCATTGTTATACACTTGTGAGGGAGTTAAACACATCGTTGAGTGCACATCCATGCTTGATCTTGGTGCTTCTTATTATTGTTGCATGAGTACGATAAAAGGAAGTGAGTGAGTATACGGGTGATTGACTTTTGAAACTTGAATTCATTAGCTTGCATGATTGAGTTTTCCTACTCATTCCTAACAATTTCACTTGACTTATTCTTTCGTTGCTTGAGGACAAGCAACATGGTAAGTTTGGGGGGGTTGATTAGGCGTGAAATTGTCATGATTCGTAGCCAGAAACGCCCTAGTTTTGGTCGAGTTTATAGAGTATTTAGAGTCAATTGAGCATTATTTCTATACATTGATAAATTTGTCTCTTTGATGCTCATAGGTGAATAGAGGACGGAAAACGGAGTTCGTAGGACTTTGAATCGACTCAAACGGATGCCCGGATGAGAAGATATTGAAGAAATACGATTGGTATTAGTGCGGACGAGGAAAAGTATCATTTGGAGGGATTAAAGGTTACTCGAGCGCATCACTCGAGCGCCTTACTCGAGCGCGCAAACATACAGAACCATTCTTGCGCTCGAGCAGCTCGAGCGCCACCGCTCGAGCAGCTCGAGCGCCACCGCTCGAGCGAATTGCTCGAGCGCCCAAAAGTTACAGAATGATTTCAGCGCTCGAGCAGCTCGAGCGCGACCGCTCGAGCGAATGCACCATTCGAGCTACACTGCTCGAGCGGGACCGCTCGAGCGTTTTGCTCGAGCGCCCCTATACTTTTGCCTCCGGATTCGTATTTTCGGCCCGTTAACTCCCGTTTCGACCCGTGCCTATATATATCTCGTCCAAACACGTTTTGAAAGAATCCCCAACCTTTAGAAATAATTTTAGACTTAGTTTTTGGAGAGGAAGAAGAAGAACAAGCTTTATTTTACGTTTTGTTGAGGTTTTTCATACGAATTCGTAGTTTCTTTTCATTAGTTCGTTCCTTTAAACGCTTTTAATTTCGTTTTAGTTAATTCAATTTCAGTTCTTCATATTTATTTCTTTTTAAACCCTAGTTCATGTTTCGTATTTTCTTCATTCAATTCATTATGTTTTCGTTCGTTGTTTCTTTAATTGCTTTTAGTTTTGTTAAAACCATGTCCGGCTAAAACCCTTGCATGCTTAGGTTAGGATGAACTCGTAGAAGTAGGATGTGGGTACATAATTAGGGTAGTTTGTGACGTTAGTTTTAATTCTCTTAATTAATGAATTCATATAATTAATCTGAACTTTACCTTTGAATTTAGTACGAAAGTGTTAGAGAGAGGACGACCGCATCACTCAATAACAATTAGTAGTCTTAACGAGAGGGTTTAGGAAAGGTTAATTCATCTACCGGTTTAGCGAAGGAGGACGACCGCATCACCTTAGTTAAATTAGGGTCTCATTAATTAAGCGCTATCTATTAACTTGTTAGTGGATTAGTGAAGTCGATTGCTAGGATAAAGTATTAGGGTGAGAAATCTTGAGCTTTCATTCTACGATCTTTTACTTAGGTTAATTCTTGTTTGTCACGATTACTTTGATTATGTACCTGCTCCGTTAGTATACGTAGGGATTCCTATCCTAAGCATCACCATCTCTCATTAGAACACAACCCTTAGTTAATTTAATTGCTTTAGTATTTTAGTTTACTTAGTTTATTTCAGTCTTTTAATTAATCTTTCCAAAAACCCAAAAACATCACACTCATATTAACTACGACGCGTAGATCTTCAGGGATCTATTCGCATACATACCATCCCTTGGGTTCGATAATACTTGGTCCCTATACTTGCCCATACTACAGTGAACCCGTACTCTTGCGGGGTAGCTACTAGTAGAAGCTAGTGTAAGTCGCTCCAAGTCATTCGCTCATCTCTTATTTTGGCAAAAATATTGTTAAATAAAAAAAATACTAAAATATTCTTATATAATAAAATAAATATTATTAATTAAATATTCCTAATTTTCAAATCCACATAAAATTTCGGAACCACGCACAAGTATATATTACTCACTATTTTTTTACCCACACAAATGCTCTTTCACAAAGAGTAGGACCATTAATATAAAAAAAAAATCAAATAAGTATAGATAATATTCATACAATATTAAATAATATTATTATTTTTCTTCCATGAATTCATTTACAAGTGTAAAAAAATTAAATGAGTCTTCTTCATATAGCCGGGGAACGCCAAAAAAAAAATGAAAGAAAGAGGGATACGATGGATAATGTTTTTGGGTTGAATTGTGGTTTCAATTTATTTTTTTTTGTGGCGGGGGCGGTAAGAGGGTAGTTTAGGGGGACGCACAATGAAAATGAGGGTGAGATGTGTATTTTTTTCTAAATTTAAATTACAAATTAAATTGTTGGTTGTGTATATATTTAGTTGAGTGGTGTAAATGCTAATTAGGGTTATAGTTGTAATTTCTAAGGTTAAGAAAAAATAAAATGTAAATAGAATATATGGTGGGTTTTAATTTAGGAGGTATTCAATCTGAATTTTCAAAAGTCTTTAAAAATCCAGAGGTATTCAACACAGATTTTAAAAAGTCTTAAAAAAATTTTAGGTATTCAACAATTTATGGATTTTAATACTCTACGGATTTTTCTTTGATTCTCTTCCAAAATATAATTAGATTTCACACTCCAAAATATATCCTAATAACCAGAGATTTCTACGAATTTTAAAAAATCTTTAAAAATATTTAAGTAATAGTCTGAATTTTCTTTGATTCCCTTCTGTTGTGACCATTTCGGACCACGCGTTGGGTCCGGCCGGAAGAAAGCCGGAAAAGGGCACAAGGACGCCCAGAGGATGGGACCGACCTGGCGGGTCTATGTCCGACATCAGCGGGCTCCGACCACAGGTTCCGACCTCGAAAATGAGGTCGGAAGCCCGCCTGGGGCACTCGTCCACGTTCATCGCGGCCACCTTGAAGTCCGGTCCGGCCAAGATCCGAAAAGTCCAGCAGAGGTCGCCCGGATGCGACCGACTGGCTGGAGCAATCTCCGACCTCGCTGTCCGCCAGGAGGCCGGTCTCCGATCACTCAAGGCCCCCGGCCGGCAAGAGAGATCTGGAGCACGTGACAGAATCAAGCAAGACCCTCTCCCAAGGGGGAAAAAGGCCGCCTCCGTACCCAGAGACTCAGAGAATATTCCATCCAAATGAGGAAATTCGCCAGAGAATCGTCATTTTTGGACACGCGTCAACACCCTAGTGGCCGGCCACCTGCACGCCCTGACATACCAGAGCCCGCGCGTCCTCAGAGGTAGGAGACATTTAATGCACCTGTCCCCCGAGAGGCCGGAAATGACCAACATACCCCTGTAGTGAGAAAACTATAAATACCCCAACACTTGTAATGTAAAGAGATGTTCAATCTCTCTCAGTATAATCAATACACATACTCATTCAAGTCCAGGGACTCACAACCCCTGACAATTCTTGGTGTTCTTAGTGTTCTTATGCATTTATTGCTTTTCTTCATTCAAGCATTCATTCTAGCATTTAAGAACCCAATCATTTGATGTTTTTACCAAAGCTTTTATAAATAGTCATTCAATCCCAGCAAAATATATTTGGTAAACAACAAATGGCGCTAGAAGGAGGGTTGATCTAACCCATCAAACTCATATCTTCTTCACCTCTCTTTGAAGAACACTCACTGTTCTTCAAAGCTTCATACCCTCAAACCTTCAAATCTTCAAACCTCAAACTCCTCCTCTTTTGAAAGCAATGGATCCCCAGAGGTCATCCCATGCCCACGGAAAGGCCACACGCGTGGCCTCCCCGATTCGTTTCCCGGAGGAACCCCTCCCATCCGGGGGTCGAGGTTTCTTTACTCCTGACCAGGCCGGGTCAGGAAGACGCCGCCAGGCGGAAGAGGCGAGGGGGTGCCGGAGCACCACCTCTGCCTCCAAAAAGAAGGCCCAGGCTTGCGCTCTCAAGGGCAAGGCGAAAGCCGGAGAGCACCAGGGCGAAAGCCAAGATCGGGCGAACCCCGTCTCCGCCCGTTCGCGAGGCTCCGCTCATCCTGTTTTCGACCGTTTGGGCACGACAGACCCGTCGTGGTATCCGAGCCGCGTACCCAGTTACGACACTGGGTACGGTGACACCGAGTCCATCTCCAACACTGGGAGCACGGCCCAAATGCCCCACAAGAGGGCGGCCGAGGTCAGCCTGACCCCGGCAAACTCCGCCAGGCGCAAGCTAAGCTTCGCTCAAAGCGGCCTTTTGGGACGCGGAGTCCCCCGTGCGGCCGTCTTCGACCGAATCGGCCCCCTAGCCGACGTGGGCGACCAGCTGGCCAAAACCCCCAGCCCAGAACTCGTCAAGATGCAAAAGCAACTTGATGAAATGAAGGCGCTCCTCGAAGCGCAAGGCCAAACTAAGGCCCGGCCAGTCGCCTGCGAGCCTTTGGCGGTCGATATTGAGCTCGCGCCGGTCCAGCTCAAGATCGTCCCTCCGCCAACTCCTCTCTACGAGGGGAAAACAGATCCTGAGACTCATCTGAGCAAATTCCGGATCTATATGACCGGGCGTGGCGCGACAGACGCCACAAAGTGTAGGCTTTTTCCCCTCACCCTGGGCGATCTCGCCCACAGATGGTACGTGTCTCTCCCGACACGGTCCATTGACTCTTTCGCCACTTTAAGCGCCCAATTCTCATCATACTTTGCGGCCAAAATTGCCCGGCCGGAAAGCTGGCATCGCCTGATGCGAATCCGCCAGGAGAAAGAAGAGTCCGACGAGGACTACGTGGCCAGAGTGGACGAAGTCATGCTGACCGGCGAAGCGGTAAGCGACCAACTGGCTTTGCACGCAACTCTTGGGGGCTTCCACGGCCGGTCTCCTATGTTCAAACACCTCACCAAGGACTTCCCTAAAACCTACGCCGAATTCCGCGCCCGAGCCGGCGACTACCTGGCTCGGAGGAAACTTCTGGCACTAAGGTTGGGGGAGTCCGAGCCAACCCCGAAGGAGACGGAGGCCGTAGCCCAAACCTCCCCCAAGAGCGGCCCTAAGGCCAGAAGAGTGGCCAAACCACCCGGTAACTTCAAGTCCTTCGAGGACGTTGAGGTTCACCTAACCCAGGCCATGAGGCAGTCCCCCGCACATATCTTCAATGCGATCCAGCATCGGGACGTGCTTCCCAGGCCAAGGCCCTATTCTGGAGACCGGTCCCGGCTGGACCCTAAAAAGTTCTGCGCCTATCACGACTCTATTGGCCACAATACGAGCCAGTGTCGTGATCTCCTAAAGCAGCTTTGGAAGCTGTTTGACGAAGGGCGTCTGAACGACCTCCTTCAGAGGCCAGCCGGCCGTCAGGACCAACAGCAGCAGCAGCAGCCCCAGCGCCACCCTCGAAGGAACGAGGAAGGCGGCCGGCCTCTTAGGCCGGTCGCAGCTTTGGAGGAAGATGATGACGAGGATGACCTCCCCCCCCCCATGAATCCCTGCGGTCGGGTCAACATAATCCAGGCCGGCGGAGGGAACTTAGGCGGCCTCACCCCGATCTCGACGCAGTCCAACCGAAAACGGAAAGCAGAGGTCCGGGCGGCGACCAACGTCAACTTGGTCACGCTCCCAGAACCAAAGATTCACAAGAGCTTGGAGATAACTTTCTCCAACCAGGACAGGACCGGGGTGCTGTTCCCGAAGGGCGGTGCGTTGGTGATTGCCGCCCAGATCCTGGGCAAAGAGGTGCAACGCATTTTGGTCGATAATGGGTGTTTTTGCAATATCATCTTCAAAACAGCCCTAGACCAGCTCGGAGACCTCGTCAACTTCATCAGGCCAATCGACCTTCAACTAAAGGGATTTGGGGACGCAACGGTCGCTGCATACGGGAGGATAAAGCTCTCCGTGGAACTCATCTGCTGCTACAACAAGGAGGTCAGGATAACTAGGCCGTTAGATTTTATAATTGTAGATCAGCCAAGCTCGTATAATGGCTTTCTGGGTAGGCCCTTTTTAGAAGTTTTTGAAGCTGTTGCTTCTTCCTACTATTACTGTATCAAATTTCCCACCCCCGAGGGGGTGGTCGGCACCATTAAGGGTGACCAGGCAATGGCTAGAAGGTGTTTGAACTATTCCTACTCTCATTTATTTTCAATTAGCAACAACCAAACACCGGACGGGCCACATCCCGACTCTGAAACGGCCACTCCGGCCACAGAACCCGTCACGGAGGTCGGATCCACATCGGCCGACCCCCAGCCTATGCAGATCGACGATCCCGAGCCAAGGATTGGTTTCGAACCATCCGAGCTCGATCTCGATCCCAGATTCAATCCTTCCGACCGGCGGAGCTATGAGCAAGCTACGGCCTTGGAGGATTTGGAACACATTCCGGTCGACCCCTCGAGGCCAGAACTGGAAGTACTGATCGGCTCTCGCATACCGACCGAAATGCGGGGGGAAGTGCTCGAATTCCTCAAAGCCAACATTGGAGTCTTTGCCTGGTCTCACCAAGACATGGTCGGGATAGACCCAAAGCACGCAGGCCATCGTCTGAAGATCGACCCCAACAGGAGGTCGGTCCATCAAAAAAGAAGGAAGTTCGGCCCGGAAAAGTACGAAGCTTTGGCTGAGGAGGTCAAGAAGTTGCTAGACAACAAGCTGATCGAGCAAGCCCGGGACGAGCCCCAATGGGTCGCGAACGCCGTCCTGGTCAAAAAGACAAACAATGCCTGGAGGCTATGTATAGACTTCACCGACCTCAACGCAGCATGCCCAAAAGATCACTTTCCGATGCCTCACATCGACCACCTGGTGGATGGCACGGCCGGTCACGAGATGATGTCCTTCATGGACGCTTTCGCCGGCTACCATCAAATCCCCATGGCCGTTGAAGACATCAAGCACACCTCATTCCACACGGAGAAGAACATATTCTCTTGGCTCCGGATGCCTTTCGGTCTGATCAACGCCGGCGCGACCTACCAACGCCTAGTCAACAAGATGTTTGCAGATCAGATCGGAAAGACCATGGAGGTCTACATCGACGACATTGTGGTGAAAAGCTTGAGGAAAGAGGACCATCTCAGGGATCTCGAAGAGACTTTCAAGATCCTCAAGGCCTACAATATGAAGCTGAACCCGAAGAAATGCAACTTTGGGGTGGAGGCCGGCAAATTCCTGGGACACATCGTCAGCCAGCGCGGGATCGAGGCCGTAAACAAGATCCTCAAGCACACTATCAAAGCTAAGCTTGAGGACAAGAAGGGGAAGTGGGCGGCCGAGCTACCCGACGTACTTTGGTCATATCGAACGACCACAAGGAACTCAACGGGCGAAACACCTTTCGCTTTAGCTTTTGGGACCGAGGCCGTTATTCCTTCAGAGGTCTCCCTACCAAGTCATCGGACGGCCCAGACGATCACCGGAGACAATGACACCGCCCGGATGATCGATTTGGACATGTTGGAGGAGAGGAGACTCAATTCCGACCTCCGAAATGCGGCCTACAAGAAGAAATCCAAAAAAAATTTCAACTTCAAAGTGAAGGCCAGACAATTCCAGGTCGGGGACCTCGTCCTCAAAAAGGTTCAGGTACCAAAAGGGGTATTCGGCCCGAACTGGGAGGGTCCGTTCAGGATATCCAAATGGCTCTCCAAGGGAGCTTACGAGCTGGAACTCATGGATGGAACCCCGGACCAATACCCCTGGAATGCAATTCACTTGAAGAAATACTACCAATGATTTTGTACTATGTATTCAAAGTTCTTATCAATACAAGGCTTTTAACACAGCTCAATCTTTTCCCAAGCACCGGGCTCAGTTCAAAATCATATGCCGGCCGTATCGAGGACGGCATATCACACTTGAGCCCGGAAAAGCCACTCAAGGCCATCCAAAAACCGAGCCCAGTTCAAAAGCGTACGCCGACCGCATCGAGGTCGACGTATCACACTTGAGCTCGGAAAGGCCACCCTAGCCACTTTAAAAGCCGAGCTCGGTTCAAAAGCATATGCCGACCGTATCGAGACCGGCATATCACACTTGAGCTCGGCAAGGCAACCAAGGCAATCCTAGAAACCGGGCTCAGTTCAAAACATATACCGACCGTATCGAGGCCGGCATATCACACTCAAGCCCGGGTCAAAATCTCATTCATACTTATGAAAATTTACTTTAACAAGTATAAGAAAGAGCAATAACAAAACAATAAAGTTCAAGGAAAGACTGAATTATTTAAAGTCAAAACCGGTCTGAAAGCCGGGAAGTACAGCGGTTTAAAAACAAGATAAATCCGATCGGAAGCCGGTTACATTCGAAAGCAGTAAAAAGGAGCTAAGGCAGAAACAAAAATTCAAGATTCGCCCTCGCCTGCCGCAGGGTTCGCCTGCCCCCCATTCCCGGCCGCCAAAGCAACCTCGACACCACCTCCACCCGGCACTTGAGAGTCAACCGGAGGAACCTCCTCTCCCTCCTCTGCTTCCTCCTCTTCGTCACCGACCGGGGGATTCTGACCCGGCAGGAGCAGCCTGTGCCGATGGGGGAACCATGAGAGGTCCACCCCATGGACGGTCTCAAGGTCGAGGATGGGGAACCAGTAGCCCTCATTGACCGGATTCTTGGCGGCGTACTCCCGGAAATATTCCTCCAAGGATTTGGTCTCAAGGCTGGCTTGGCGCGCAACCCGGATCATGCTGGCAGCGGCCATGTAGAAGCAGAACTCGGAGAAGAGCGCCGGGTTGGCGGTCGGATCCTCCGGATCGTATGCCGGCCGGCTAAGGGAGGCAGCCAGTTCTTCAGTTTTCTTTTGGAGCTCCCTCTCCAACTCAGCCTGCCGGGCAAGGGCCTGATCGGCATCCCCCCGGGCTCGATGCGCCTCCAGCCGCAGATCGGCACTGACGTCCTCCATCTCGGCCACCCGATTTCGGGCATCCTCCAGCGCTTTATACGCCATCTCAGCCCGACCGAGAGCGTCATCTTTTTCCTTTAGTACGGCCTCCATCTGGCCGACCGCATAATCCCTCTCCCTTTTGAGCGCGGCGTTCTCGCTCTCGAATCCGGCCTTCTCCTCCCGAGCCCGGGTCAAGTCGGCCTCCAGCCTCCGCACGGTGCTGAGGGCACCGGTGAGCTCGCTCTCCACAAGATTAGCCATGATGGTCGCTTGGCTGACGAGTGCAACACAGGCCCGACCGGCGTATCGAGGTCGGCGCTCGGCGACATCGGCTAACTCCCGCATCCAAGTTTGGGGCAAAGAGTTCACCGACCGGCTCATATACTCCGGCATATCCACGATGGAGCCCGGAGCCCGGGAGGAAAGGAAATCCAACACCAACGGAGGGAGACCCGAGTTGTTGCGCGTCAGTCTATATAGAAAGGAAACGGCGATCAGGTACAATTAAAATTTGACTTAAAGAATCTCGAAATTAGAAGACTTACGCTTGGAAACGAGCGGAATCACGACCAAAATAGGTCCTGTCACCTTCCGGGCCAGAAGTTGGCGCCGCATGGGCCGCATTCTCCGCCCCGACCGGCCCCGGCGGGGGATCATCAGAGAGGACGATAGGGGCCGGACTCGACCCACGAAGGCCGGTCTCCTCGCTCTCAGTTTCCTCCCGACCCCTCTTCCAGCCGGAGAGGCGGGGGGGATGCAGGGACCTCAGTAGCAGCGGTCCCGACGGCCGGAACCGACTGAAGGGGGATGGGCTCTTCGATCACGACCCCGGTCCGGGCGCCGATTCCTTTCTTCTTCTTCGCCCTTTTGGCCGTCTTCTTCACTGCGCAGACTCCAAACATAGAAAACATCTCCGGGCAGCTCTCAAGGAGTTCTGGCGGGCACTGCCTCACGATCGGGAAGTCGGGCACTGCAATGACGAGACACGAAGTGTTAAAAAAAAAAAGGAAAAAAGGGCAAACTAAAGGCCGGGACCCGCCTGGGTACTTACCCGTCAATCTCAGGTGACGCGGAACCTGAAAGAAACGGCCGGAAATCCGGGATTGTCGGGTCCGGAGGACGGCTTGATTCCTTTCCGCGGCCGGCAAGGATAGAATCCGCTCTCTGACAACCGCAAAGTCGAAATTCAGCTCCCGGTCGGAAGGACAAGGATAACCTACAAAGGAAAGTAGGAAATTAGATCAGTACTTTTAATCCAAATATAAACTAAAAATTCCTTACTGGGATTCTTAAGACGGATGTCGGTCGGAACGTCGATCTCCGTCCCATCCGGATACCCGGTCTTCCACGCCCCACCGACAAAAAACCACTTCCTCCGATCGTTTCGACCCTTGCTCGGTAGGCCGGTCACCAACTTCTGCCCTTTAGTTTGAATGTAGACCTCACCGGTCCCACTCTTTTCACTCTGGATTCGGTAGAGGTAGGTCATTTCCCCAGGGGTCGGCATCCGGTAGAGCCGATTCATGCCAAACAAGGTCATGACGCTCACAAGGATCATCCATGTATTCGGGAGCAGCTGGATGGGCGCCTGGTTCCAGTAGTTCAACAGGTACGATACGGCCGGATGGAGCGGAAAACGAAGTCCAACCTCCATCATATCTTGGGTCACGGCCACCATCCCTCGAGGAGGCTGATCCGCACGTTTATTTGGTTCGGGGGCGTAGAGGTGGACGTCGTAGGGGATTTCCCAGTCGGACCGGGCATCATCAAGAAAATGCTGGGTCATCTTGCTCTGAATCTGTCCAATGGTCCACCTGCGAGACTCCTCCAGGTCGGCTATCCGGATGGTGGCCCGATCACGAACGGTCGGCCCCCGCGGGAAATGTTCTGAATACTCCTCAAAGTCGAAAGAAAGGGAATCGACCTCATCTTTCATTTCCACGTACTCCGACCACAAGCGAAAGGCCTTCCGGACCTGTTCTCGCCGATCCCGGCTAACGCTCCGGCCAGCTGCAGCCGGCCTTTCGGCCTCTTCGGTCTCCGATCCCGAGGCCTCATTCGCCATCCCGAGCCTTTGCTTGATTTGTTCGGCCGCGAGATTCTGAAGCAACAAGTTGGTCCCCAGGTCGTCACCTTCGCCGCGGCCACTTTCCTCTTCGTCTTCTTCCAGGAGGTCGTCCAGTGGATCCCTTTCCTCCACTGGTCGGGCCGCCTCCTCGTTCTGGGATCTTTCCGAAGCCAAAGGAACCCCCTCCCGGGCACCTTCACCCAACAGTGACCGTCCCGGGCGCGGGAATAGGGCATCCAAACCGTCGTCGTCATGAGCCCAGATCGAGCGCGCTAGACGAGAAGGAGAGGCTCCACTCCCTCCGCGAGAACTTCCTCCCTCTTCGAACAAACGGCGAGTAGCTCCGCCGCCACCGCCGCCACTTGAGGAAGCGCCGCCCCTTTGCCCAGGCGGAGGACCAGCCCACCGCCGCACCATTGTGAAAGATAAAGTTTGGAATAGCAAAAATTTAAAAAATTACCTTCTAAAAAACCACCACACCGCCGTTCGAAGCTCGTCGCCGCCGTGAAGAACTCGCCGGAAATCGCCTAAGAGCAGCTGCAAATCGCTAAAGAGTGAAAACTTTTGGAAGTGAAGTGACACCCCTATTTATAGGAAATGGGTGAGGGCCTATGTCGAAATAAAAACCTAGGTTTAGGGGCCTAGGTGCAAGAAGATGAAGAGACGGTTCTGGCGGCAGACGCCTCGTACTTTGCACGCATTAAATGCGCGAGATTCGAGGAGATCAAATCATGTCACGCACGTCAGCTTTCAATGCGCATAATCCGAGGCGTCGCCTGACGTCATGCGTACCTTTTTAGGCAAAATAAGTACAACGCACGTCCTCCCAGTCATCGCGTAGCCATAGGCCGGTCTCCGACCACCCCGGGCAGATCGAGGCCGGCACCAACACAAAACGGCAAACGACCACCTCGCCCCTCATCAACTCTGAGCGACGAGCTGGGGGGCAATTGTTGTGACCATTTCGGACCACGCGTTGGGTCCGGCCGGAAGAAAGTCGGAAAAGGGCACAAGGACGCCCAGAGGATGGGATCGACCTGGCGGGTCTATGTCCGACATCAGCGGGCTCCGACCACAGGTTCCGACCTCGAAAATGAGGCCGGAAGCCCGCCTGGGGCACTCGTCCACGTTCATCGCGGCCACCTTGAAGTCCGGTCGTGGCCGGACCGGCCCGGCCAAGATCCGAAAAGTCCAGCAGAGGTCGCCCGGATGCGACCGACTGGCTGGAGCAATCTCCGACCTCGCTGTCCGCCAGGAGGCCGGTCTCCGATGACTCAAGGCCCCCGGCCGGCAAGAGAGATCTGGAGCACGTGACAGAATCAAGCAAGACCCTCTCCCAAGGGGGAAAAAGGTCGCCTCCGTACCCAGAGACTCAGAGAATATTCCATCCAAATGAGGAAATTCGCCAGAGAATCGTCCTTTTTGGACACACGTCAACACCCTAGTGGCCGGCCACCTGCACGCCCTGACATACCAGAGCCCGCGCGTCCTCAGAGGCAGGAGACATTTAATGCACCTGTCCCCCGAGAGGCCGGAAATGACCAACATACCCCTGTAGTGAGAAAACTATAAATACCCCAACACTTGTAATGTAAAGAGAGGTTCAATCTCTCTCAGTATAATCAATACACATACTCATTCAAGTCCAGGGACTCACAACCCCTGGCAATTCTTGGTGTTCTTAGTGTTCTTATGCATTTATTGCTTTTCTTCATTCAAGCATTCATTCTAGCATTTAAGAACCCAATCATTTGATGTTTTTACCAAAGCTTTTATAAATAGCCATTCAATCCCAGCAAAATATATTTGGTAAACAACACCTTCCATAGGAATGTCAACGTGGCGGGGCGGGGACGAGGGATCATTCCCCACCCCGTTCCCGCAAAATAAGGGATTTCCCGTCTCCGTCCCCCGTAAAATAAACGGGAAAAGTTTTCCCCCAACCTGCCCCGTCGGGGATCCCCGTCCCCACGGGAATTTTCCGTTCCCCGCCTAATTTTTTTTATCTCATATAAAAAAATACAAAATAGTATCTAAATTAAAAAAAAAATATATATACACAACAATTACTTTACGATGGTGTTAAAAAAATTAATTTAAACAATTTGAAGAACCTCTAATTCTAATATTTTTAGTTAACAGATATACCAAAGTGAAAATTATAAAATTGAAACTAATAACATAATATTAAATAAAATATAGATGTAATCAATACCTTTATATTTGGAGATTTGTATTTTTATTTGCGTGATGTTGTCTAACTTGAGTGTCGTCTATATTTTAATTGTGATTTTTTTGGTATGACGACAGTTTATGCGGATAACAGTTGAGTTATAATGGAAGTATATGTACAAATATGTAATACTTTTGCTCCACATTCCTTTTTTATCCTATTTTTTCTTTTCTTTTTTTCCACATTTACAAAATATTTGCACTGAAGATAGAATTTTTTTTAGACAAAAATTGCAACTTATGCATTCTTTTGAGACTTACCTGTATCATTTATGGTACCAAATTTGAAAAAAAAAACTATGGGACATGTCGAAAAAAACACCATTGTTGCAAATCGGTTGTTCTCATAGGACCAAAAATTTAAATTTCTCGATCTTTTGCGTATATATGTCTCTATTTTTATATTTGTGTATTTATATTTTTTTATTCTCGTGATATGGTTTAAGTTGATTGTCGTCTATACTTTGTTGATGATTTTTTTATATGATGTCAGTCTGTAAGAATAATTTTCAAGTTACAATAGAAGTATACGTACAAACAGGAGATAGTTTTGGTCCACATTCATTTTTGGTCCTTAATATATTTCAGTTTTGTTCCATCCATTAATTTATGGTTCTCTAACTTTTACACACACACTATATAATAATAATAATAATAATAATAATAATAATAATAATAATAATAATAATAATAATAATAATAATAATAATAACAAAATCAAGATATCAAACTTTTTGCAACTTTTTGGTACCCTTTTTTTTTTTGGCAATTTTGTTCCATCCATTAATTTTATGGTCCTCTAACTTTTGTTCCATCCATTAATTTTATTAGTATTCACATATTAAAAAGTTTATTTAAAGACATAATGGATTGACCCTATTTTTTTAATTTTTAAATCTTGCTTTTCTAAAATATATCTGTTATAAAGAAATTTTTTGTTATTTTTGGACACTACCTTATAATTGTTTGTAGAAATAGGACACTATCTTTGTGGGCTTGCAAAATTGAGAAAATATATTTACGAACTTGCAAAAAAATAATTGTTTCTTACTTATATGAGTTAATTTAGTTATAAATTATAATGTATGATTTATTATATACAATTCAATTTATTGTTCAGATAATATTGAGGATAGATTAGAAACATGATTAACCTCATCTTGGTATTACATGTTTTAACATTAAAAAATTAGTATTGAGAGTATGTTTTGGAATTAAATTATTTCATATATGAACCACTTTATAATTATTTTTAGATACACTTTATTTTAACCAGTTAATGTTCTTTAAATTAAAATTAATACTCTCCGTTACCATCAACTAAATTAACTAAAACAGAATTGTTATTTAGGACACTATTTTTATGAGTGTTTGTTCAATCAGGACACTATTTTTACGAGCTTGCAAGATTGAGATATTATCTTTACGAACTTGCAAAATTAGGACAATATCTTTACAAACTTGCAAAGCTAGGACAATCTTTTTTATGTCCAATTTAGGCCAAATTTTATAAAATAAGGGTAAAAAAAAGTCCGATTACGATATGCCAAAAAAGGTTAATGCATTTGCCAAAAATAAATAATTAATAATTAGATAATCAAATTAATAAAAACATATTTATATGAGGTTCTTAAAAATAAATTTAACATTTTTTGTCGAAACCCGCGAAAATCGTGAGGATAATACTAATTTTGAACAAATAGTTAATTGAGTAGGAAATTATGCAATATTTATTTGTAATTTACTTTTAAATTTAAATTGTATATATATTAATTATATAAAAAATAATGCAGGTCCCCGCCGGTGAACGAGGTGGGGATCCCCGCCCATCCCCGCCTACGGGGCAAAAGAATTCCCTGTCCCCGTTTGCTTCGTGGGTTTCCCACCCCCCACTACTAGAAAAAATGGTTTTAGTATCGGAAAATTTGTATCGGAAAATTTTTTTGTTATTAAAAATATATATTAGTATCAGTTTTTTTACCATCCGACACTAATCACATCAGCCTAAAGTTTTTGTATCAGAAAAAAGTTATTCAGATGCTAATTAGTTTTAGTAACAATTTTATTTCTAATACAAAATATTTTTAGTGTCAAAAAAATTATTAATTGATACTAATTTTTTAGTATTGTATTCTTTTTAAATACTAACAGCTCGTTTGGTAGCATGTATATAATAAAGTAGGATAGTTTAAACTTTAATTTGTTAGACAAGTATTATATATATAGTTGTTGTTTAGTATACAAAGTGGTAAGATTGCACGAAATGTGCATGTACGGATCGTACACATAGTTTGCACGGAATGTGCATGTGTAGATCGTGCAAAAAATGTGCACATATTATTTATATGTTTTCTATTATAATAACTACGCAGAACTATGATATATGAAATATCGCAAAGAATATATTTCAAGTAATACTCAATCAACAAAAATGAAGTATTGTTTTGAAGAACTTAAATCTAATAAGTAGTTAATATTTATCTATTAAAATATCTTGTGAAATTTTAATAAAATAAACATATAATGTGTATATAACGAAAGGTGCACAAATCGTACACAAAATTTGCATGGAATGTACATGACTTTAACGACAGCAACCGATGATTATAACTTCGTGTAAACTTTGTGGAAAGGATAGACCCCATTGTTAAATAATATTACAGCTGAATAAAAAAGAGAAATATAGAGAAGCTTCATGGGAAGTCTCATACTTAAAGGTGTAGAGAAAATGAAAAAAAAAGAGAGGATGATTATGGAGAATCGAAAGTGAAAGTGTTATCCAAAATCTATGTCAACATAAAGGAAATTTGTTCACACATAACTTTGCCTATCTTCAAATATCTTTTTGGTCATCTTTTTCTACATTATTCTAACACTAGGCACCATTAATAAAACCTCCTAGATGAATGTGTTAAGACATAACCAAAAGAAGTGATAATTAGGCACTCTATGATACATACTAAAAGAAGATGTCTACATTGCTGATAAAAATTTATCTCAATTACAAACTTAATATGTTGTTTGCAGTACTACTAAAAGTGCTTAGAAGAGACCCGGTAAAAAGCAGCTGAAAGAAATGGACTTAACCTCTTTGTGGGAGCGGATACAGACTAAGAGGACTGCTTGGCAATAGAGGAAAACAAACACCAGGATTACAATTAAGGGAAATAATTATCAAGTACAATTAGCAACTAAGCCAAAACTTTTCTTTTGTATCTTCTATCATATTTCATCTAATATTCAAAACATAAAATAAAGCAGTAAACTTGAATGTTATTTTCTATCTATAATAAGCACGAAGATTGCACGAAATGTACATGTACGGATCGTACACAAAGTTTGCACGGAATGTGCATGTATAGATCGTGCAAAAATGTGCACATATTATTTATATTTTTTTCTATTATAATAACTACGCATGATTATTATATATGAAATATCGAAAATAATATGCAACACATATTTTGGTATTATAATATATATCATATAGTTTAATCTTTATTTCAAGTAATATTCAATCAACAAAATGAAGTATTTTTTTGAAGAACTTAAATCTAATAACTAGTTAATATTTATCTATTAAAATATTTTGTGAAACTATATTAAAATAAATATATAATGTGTATATACGAATCACGAAAGGTACACAACACAAGAAGACAACACCATTTAGTCATGGCAATAGAAATAAATTACTTATACCTATTAGTAAACAAATGGTGAGTTAAAACAAAAGCATACAACTTAATGCCTTATATTTACATTCAACTGATCACAGGAACATTGATCAATTGATAAAAGGTGTTAATGTCCTATGCATAAAATATTATAATTCAAATTAGTGTAGGTTTTATATGGAAACAATTCATGATAAACTTATTATGAAATTGTTTTAAAGTATTGAATATTTTATCAGAAGTATCATTAATCTCATCAGGTGAGTTCAATTTTTTTTACAACAATTACAGTATAGTACCACTGACCCAAATTAATAATTCTCCTTATTAATCACATTTGACTAATTATTAATTATTTTTTCTATATAATTAATTAAAATTTGCCTTATTAATTATTTTTACTAATGAATTCAAATTTGCCTTTTGTGTTCACTTGATGGATGATCATGGGCAAGATCAGATCTTAATGGTAAGTTTATATGTCTTGCTGATTTCTTTTTTTGAATAATGAATCAAGTTAATTATGCAATGCAAGAAATATCTCTAACTATTCTTGAATACAATAACTGTAGTTATTCAATATAAGTGTATTTATAATATTGAAAAGTAATCAGAGATATTTCGTTTTACTGAGAATATATTTTCTCACGCTAATACTCCCTTCATTTTTTAACAGGCCCTATGTATTACAACGGGTACTACCACCTCTTCTACCAATACAACCCAGAAGGAGCCGCATGGAGACACATAGTGTGGGCGCATTCTGTATCAAAAGACTAAATAAATTGGCATGCATGCATTCCTCCAAACCATTCACTTTCAATTCACATTATACATTCTCTCTCTCTCTCTTCCCATACTCTCTTTGTCTTTCTCTTCTCCGTTAAACATCATGAGACTTCTCGTTAATATTCTTCTTCCTTGTTGTTTGGCTATAACATTATCGAATAATGTGGTATGTGCTTCCAACACAGACCTGCAATCCTCCGCCGTCATGTTGGTGTATAGTACTGGATACCACTTTCAACCTCCGAAGAATTGGATTAACTGTAATACTTACTATCATTTACATTTTTCCTTTCAGTCACCAACTCATTTTCATCAGTTTGTTATGTACGTTTCGGTTGTATGAAAAAGGGGCGGAGTGTTATTTTGAATTTTGGAGTGGCTTGGGTTTACTTTGGGATGGTTTTAATGTGGACGGATCAGGTCTAATTGGGGGGTGGATTGGGTTTTTAACTTAGAGCGGGTCAGATAGGCGGTGATATGGATCCAAAAATAAAAATGAAAAGTAGTCATGAGATGATTCCTGCGCAATTTAAAAAAAAAATGGGCATAAAGGACTAAAATTATCACCTTCAAAACTAAAAATGAGAAAATGTAAAGTTACAGGACCAAAATTTAAACCAACTTAAGTTATAGGGCTAGTTTTAAGTGAAGTTACACAAAATTTGCACAGAATGTGCATGTATGGATATTATGAGGTTTCTTTGCTTTCAGTCACCAACTCATTTTCATCATATTTTGATTTTGATTTTTCTCTTTTTGTAAAATGAATACAAGATACTAAATGTTTGGCATGACACGACATGTAAATAAATTAGAGAAATCGAGATTCAAGCTAAGTAATTAATTGTTATAATAGGTCTCTGAAAATAGATTTAGAATTCAAAATTGCTAGATCTTTAAACACTTGTTCTCACAGTGTTTCAGTTAAGTCTGATATCACGTTTAATTTCACATTTTTTTTTATTAAATCTAGTATCATTTTTCGGTTGTTTTAACTTTTATATTAGTTGAATCTAGTATCATGTTTCAAATATGAATAATATGTGCACATTTTTTGCACGATCCATACATGCACTTTCTGTGCAAACTTTGTGCACGATCCGTACATGCACATTCCGTGCAATATTCGTGCACGATCAATATGTGCACATTTTACACATGATCCAAATGTGTTTGGTTCGTGGTTCACACAGATTGACAATCACTTTATTTTTAGTTGTATACTAGTTTTTTGCGCGTGCATTGCACGGGCCTGTTTTAATTTTTTTTCTTTTTCGCAAGAAATGAATTTTTTATTGCATTTGCAATGTTCTTACTAATTTTTTTTAGTTTTTATATCAATTAGTAAATGCATGTTACTCCCTCCAATTCATTTTAGATTCATTTCTCTATAAAGAAAAGAAAGGTTTCTTTTTTGTTTTTCTCCTTTCAACCTTATCCTATTAAATTTACCCCTTAAAGAGTTGAAAGAACACTTTTACCCTTATTACAAAATAATTTTATATCCACAAATACTAATAAACAACTATTTTATCAAATTTCGTGTGTTTTATTTGAGACAATCTAAAATGAATCAGTGATAGTATTACTATTTGTATTAGGTAGTGTAAATTGAAAAAATTCAATAACTTGCTTTTAAAGGCAATATTATAGTCATTGTTTTTTTTTATGTAAATAAAATTTACTCACTCCGTCTCGTGATTACTTTCGCACTTGTCTTATTTGGACTTTTTATAATTATTTTTACTTCCTAAAAGTTAATAAAGCATAAATTTATTTTTATTTTATTAAACTTTATACTCACCTACTCCTTTTTTACTTAAAAATTGTGCAATTTTCATATGTAAAAGTGAATTAGGGACGGAGGGAGGGAGTATATATAAAAACTAAATCAATGTAATATGAAACTCTAGGCATAGGAATATTGTTGCATAAAAAATATAACATTCATGTATATCTAATTCATTTGATTTTACCAACTTCTTTTTTTCACTTAAAGATTGTAACTCAGAATACATCATTTGTGTCATAATAGTCCTTTTCTTTTAAATTAAAAATAAAATAATAGAATTAAATTTCTAATCAACATATTCCTTATTTTAATGGTTCGTACACTATAAAAAAAATTGATATTTATCGACGGAATTCTGTCGGTAAATATGGTCACCAATGGTCGAATTTTCGTCCGTTTCTACCGCTAAAAAAAACCCAGGTAAGGAAGGACAACTCTTACCAAAATTGTCTCTGAGCCAATTTACAGTCAGGGCTTGTTTGTTTCGGGATTTAGGTGGGCGTGTGAAGTCATGACTTTACATTCATAAGATGTAAAGTCTTGAATGATAATAAAAGTATGTGTTTGTTTTGGGATTTTAGTAAGGTGAGGTTTTACTTTATGTCAAATCATGTGTAAGAGTAAAATAGGATGTGTAAGAGAAAAGTAGGAAAGAGAGAGAAAAGTGATATTGTATTGGGATGAGTAATAATATTTTTAAATTGTATAAAGTGAATTGTATTGGGATGATTAATAATAAGTATTTATAGGTGTGGATGAAGAATGAGATGTAAAAACAGAATGTTACATCTTTAACTAGAATGAGGCGGGGGCCGGAAAGTCTTAGTCTTGTCCGTGTGAATTTCAAAACAAACAAGTCCTTAAAAAGAGGGTTAAGAGATTCTCATTTGTTGCAATTGGAGATTCTTATTTGTTGCAATTGGAGAGACAGATATTAAGCATCAATTTCAACATTCGTACAATTCATACAATGCACAGAAAGGACTGTATCTAGGTACCCCTTTGATAATATCACATTAAGATCCGTGGCATCCAAAAAAAAAAAAATGTAAGATGAAATTAAGGCACCTCTGATAATTTACTACTGTATTGATAAGGATTTTTTATGATTAATGCCACCGTCCAAATTTATATGGAATATTACCAAACGATCGATAATTCCGACCAACTCCTTGTCCGTCGGTAAATTTCAAATGGAAGGTAACAAGTTAATGTACAACCAACATTTTGTCGGTAGGCGGTCGGTAAATGTACGGTAAATACCGACGGAAATTAATTCGTCAGTCATTTTGTAGTTTTAAAAATTTAAGTCCGTCAGTAATTCGTCGGAAATACCGACGGAATTATGTCCGGTAATTTTGGTGGGTATTTCATAATTTTTTTTGCAGTGGTAATATCTTAAAAAGAAAGAAAAGAAAAAAAATCAATTCTTATTCCATAACAAATCTACAATTTCATAATTTTAAATTGAGATAAAGTAAGATATTAATTATATGCTTTAAACTCCAATACAGCAGAATATTTGATAACTCAACTACAATCTACAAATAAAAGGTCATAATCTCTTGACATGAATGCATATTGTGTTTCTTCTCTTATTCTCTTTTAAAGTCTTTCTTTTCCTGCAAATATTGTAATATCCCGAACCTAAAAATTAGGATTTATATCATTAATATTTTTATTATGTTCTAATTATTTTATTTTTATTAATTTATTATTCTTTTAAGAGCAATGAGTTTTTTAAATTAATTTCTACGCAACGGTTGGTCAAAAATCGGAACCAGAAGCACTCCTAGCACTGTAACTACGAAACAAATTTATACAGATTGAGAAATTAAGTAAAATAAAATTTTAGACTAGAAATTTTAAGCCTTTAATTTAATGGAAAATTCTCAAACAAAATTATATTTTTGTCGCCAAAAGTCGAACGAAAAACCCTAAAACCCACGAATTTTGAATCCGATAAATAAATACGAACCCAACCCAAAAATACAACTGATAAAATAAGGTTAAATATCAGTTTTAAGTAAAATGAAAACAACTACACTTATCTTCCTTACTCAATATACACATTTCCTTCCTCAAACCTTTAGTCATAAAATGTTCGTGTTAATTCGTATTTTTTTGTAGCTATACCCCAAGCAACTTAGTTTGTCCCTTTTTCTAGCAAATATGATGAAAACGTGAGGTACGTCTCGAAATAAATATGAAAATACATTGTTAATCGCGTTTTGGATTCACAAGAAAACTTGTTTCCGGGAATCGGAATCAAATGCAATAAGAACAGAATTGAAAATCACACAAGAACACCAGAATTTTACGTGGTTCGGAGATGAATACTCCTACGTCCACGGGATCCGAGAGGATAGACTTTTTCACTAAGCAAGAAATGGAAGTTACAAGTTACAGAGCACTCAATCTCACTCTAATTGTGTTTCTCTCAGCTAAGAAACTCCCTTTGTTTAATTACAGAGATTGAGATGAATCTAGACTTGATTCAGTTGTAACAAACTCATAAGTGAAGCAGTTATCCAGCTGGTTAACAAACTCCAATAACCGCTTCAGTTGATTCAGTTAGAACCGCCTTCGTGTTAGCTTCAACTTGGTGTTTCGCGTCTTTGTACTTTATATCAGATGACTTGACCTCAGCTGACTTGGTCACTTAACATCAGATGACTTCCGGTCTAGACCTCCACTGATAGGACTCCACTGTTTAAACCTCATCTGATAAACCTCATCTGATATAACTCTGCTGATACCCCAAATAGACTAACTTCCACGGCTAACACTTCATCAACGTAGCTCCTTATTGAATTAAGCTCAGTAGACTTCATACTTCACATATGACACTTCACAATTCTCCACCTCAGATGAGAAGTATCAATCCTCTCCTCCTCTCCTCCATGATCCAGCTTGGGCCTAAGGAACATCCCATACACTCATCTTTACCAATTCAACACAAAACTTGAATTTAGTACCTGGTAAAGACTTTGTGCACATATCTGCAGCATTTTCATCTGTAGATATTTTCTGGATGAGAACCACTCCTTTATCAATGATTTCCCTCACAAAATGCAACCTTACATCAATGTGCTTTGATCTCTCATGGAACACTTGATGTTTAACCAGATGTACTGCACTCTGATTATCACAATGAACGACCACAGCCCTTTGGTTTATGCCAAAATCCTTGATTATGCCTTTCAACCACAAAGCCTCCTTAACAGCCTCTGACATTGCAACAAACTCTGCTTCTGTAGTAGATAAAGCAACTCCACTCTGCAGAACAGATCTCCAGCTCACAGCAGTATTGTAAAGTGTAAAGATATACCCTGTTAAAGATCTTCTGGTATCCAGATTAGCAGCAAAATCAGAATCTACAAAACCTTCCAGTGGACTCTTCTGGTCAGTCATCCTCTCAAACATCAATCCCAGATCAGATGACCCTTTAAGGTATCTGAAGATCCATTTCAAAGCTTCCCAATGTAATCTTCCAGGATTAGCCATGTATCTGCTCACCATACTCAATGAATAAGCTAAGTCTGGTCTGCTGCAGACCAGAGCATACATCAGGCTTCCAACCCCACTTGCATAAGGTACTTTCATCATAGTCTTCTTCTCTTCATCAGACTTTGGTTCCATTTCCTTAGATAATTTGAACTGTTGTCCCAGAGGAGTTGACACAGCTCTACTCTCATGCATGTTAAACCTCTTCAGGACATTCTCAATGTAACTCTTCTGGGATAAGAATAGTCTTCCAGCTTTTCTGTCCCTAAGAATATCCATTCCAAGAATCCTTTTAGCATTTCCCAAGTCCTTCATATCAAATCTAGCACTTAGCTTCCTTTTGATACTCTGAATCTTCAGAAGACTTTTACTGGCAATAAGCATGTCATCCACATAAATCAGAAGATAAGCTATCACATCATTACCTTGCCTTTCCAGGTATACACAAGTGTCATACTTGATTCTTACAAAACCAATGGATAGCATAACTTCATTGAACTTCTTGTGCCATTGTCTTGGACTTTGCTTGAGGCCATACAAAGATTTCTTGAGCATGCACACCTTTCCTTCACTCCCTGGTTCAACAAACCCTTCTGGTTGGTGCATGTACAGATCCTCAATAAGATCACCATGCAGAAAAGCTGTCTTTACATCTAGTTGTTGTAGCTCCAGATCCTCTTGGACAACTCTACTGAGAAGTAGCCTGATTGAACAATGCTTAACAACAGGTGAGAAAACCTCATTGTAATCAATTCCTTCCCTCTGAGTGAATCCTCTGGCAACTAGCCTGGCTTTAAACCTCACCTGATCTTTCAAACCAGATTCAAGCTTCCTTTTAAACAGCCATTTACAACTGATTAGCTTCTGCCTAGGTGGCTTATCAACAAGAATCCAAGTTTGATTCTTCTTAAGAGACTCCATCTCTTCTGTCATGGCTGTAATCCATGACTCCCTATCATCACACTCAAGGGCTTCCTTGTAGTTCTTAGGTTCTTGGTACTCTATGGCTTCTGCTGTAACAAGTGCATAGGAGACCAGATCCACACGGCAAAACCTTGCTGGAGGATGTATTTGTCTTCTGGATCTGTCTCTTGTCAAACTATAATATCTCAAGTCTGTTTCTGGCACTTCTTCCTCCTCTTCTGCAGGTGCACTATCCTCATCTGATGACCCATTCTCTCTTGTTTCCTGCTCTGGTTCAGAACCAGATGCACTCTCATGACTATCATGATCAGGCTCCACCTCTACTTGAGTAATTGGCTCAGAAATAACACCATCCATCTCTTCAGCTGATGGCCCTCCATCACCTCCACCAGACTTGTATCCCATCTGTGATTCATTGAACACTACATCTCTACTGGTAATACACTTCTGGTTCCCAGGCTCTAGACACCACAGCTTGTACCCCTTAACACTCTTTGGATACCCAATGAAAATACATTTTAAAGCTCTAGGTTCAAGTTTGTCTTGCCTCACATGAACATAAGCTAGGCACCCAAAAACTTTCAACTTTGAGTAATCTGATATCTTTCCATACCAAACCTCATCTGGGGTTTTAAACTCAATAGCAGATGATGGAACTTTATTAATGAGATACACAACTGTATTAACAGCTTCCCCCCAAAAACTCTTAGGTAAATGAGCATCAGATAACATACATCTAACCCTTTCCAGAATAGTTCTATTCATCCTCTCTGCTAGACCATTTTGCTGGGGGTTTGAAGGAACAGTTTTATGCCTAGTAATACCCTTCTCCCTACAGAATTGTTGAAACTCCTCTGATAGGAATTCAAGCCCATTATCTGTCCTTAAGTGCTTGATAGTCCTGCCTCTCTTATTCTCAAGTTCAATCAACCATTCTTTGAACTTAGAGAAGGCATCACTCTTCTGTTTAAGAATGTAAACCCAAATTTTTCTGGAATAATCATCAATAAGGGTAAGGAAATACCTGCCTCCACCATGAGTGGATACCCTTGCTGGGCCCCATACATCAGAATGTATATAATCCATAACCTCCTTGGTGGTATGCTTCCCTTTCTGGTATGCTTGCTTCTTTGATTTACCAAGAACACACCTCTCACAGAATTCCAGCTTACATATCCTATTCCCTGGGATTGCTCCCTTCTTGGATAACTCCACCAGGCCCTTCTCACCAACATGTGCCAATCTTTTGTGCCACAAGTTAACATCAGAAGACTCCATGGTAACATCAGCTGACCCTGTGACTGTCCTTCCAATCAAAGTATACAGACCATTCTTTATCATACCCTTCATGACAATCCTTCCAGACTTGGTTATTGACAGAACTCCCTTGTCTGTCTTGAATTCAAACCCCTTTGAATTCAAAGTACCAAGAGAAACAAGATTTCTCTTCAACTCAGGAACAAACCTGACATCAGATAAGATTCTATCAACCCCATCAAACATCTTGATCTTGATAGAACCAGATCCTTGCACTCTACAGCTCTCATCATTACCCAAAAGAACAAGACCTCCATCAATCTTCTCAAGATCCAGGAACCAGTCTTCATGTGGACACATATGAAAAGTACACCCAGAGTCCAGGACCCACTCTTGACTTAGTCTCTCATGACTAACCATCAAGACCTCTGCACTATCATATCCTTCAACCTCCACAACAGCTGCATCTCCATCTTGATCACCTTGATTGTCTTTCTTCTTTCTTTCAGGGCAATTCTTTCTCAGATGTCCTTCCTTATGGCACGTGAAACACTTCCTCTTCTCAACAAAATCAGACTTCTTCCCACCCTTATTCCCTTTTCCACCATCCTTCTTCTTGGACTGAAACCCCTTCTTCTTCTTGGATTGAACATTCAATCCTTCAGCAGGCTTCTTCCCATCAGCTTGGATCTGTAGAAACTTAGTTTTCAGGGCAGTTTGAACATCATCAAACATCACCTGATCTTGCCTACCAAACAACAAGGCATCTTTGAAATTTTCCAGAGACTTAGGTAGAGAATTTAACAACATTAATGACTTGTCTTCATCATCAATTGTAACATCCAAACTCTCCAGATCATCCACCAATCTGTTGAACTCGTCCAACTGATCACCAAGATTCTTATCTTCACTCATTTTGAGGACTTGAAGCTTCTGTTTCATGTATAACTTGTTCGTAACAGACTTGGTCTGGTATAACTGCTCCAACTTATTCCAGATCCCAAGAGTGGTTTCCTCCTTCGATACTTCCCTCAATGGCTTGTCCCCAAGACACAAGATAAGGGCACTATGCGCCTTCCTCTTGTTCTCCTCCACCTTCGCCGGATTAGATCCAGAAGCCACCTGAGCCGGTGGCAACAAGGCTTCGTACAACCCATTGTGTACCAGGAGTGCCTTCATCTTGATCTTCCATAAGCTGAAATCGTTCTTCCCCGTGAACTTCTCAATGTCGAACTTAGTTGCAGCCATGATTGCTTCCCACAGACGGCGCCACTTGTTAATCGCGTTTTGGATTCACAAGAAAACTTGTTTCCGGGAATCGGAATCAAATGCAATAAGAACAGAATTGAAAATCACACAAGAACACCAGAATTTTACGTGGTTCGGAGATGAATACTCCTACGTCCACGGGATCCGAGAGGATAGACTTTTTCACTAAGCAAGAAATGGAAGTTACAAGTCACAGAGCACTCAATCTCACTCTAATTGTGTTTCTCTCAGCTAAGAAACTCCCTTTGTTTAATTACAGAGATTGAGATGAATCTAGACTTGATTCAGTTGTAACAAACTCATAAGTGAAGCAGTTATCCAGCTGGTTAACAAACTCCAATAACCGCTTCAGTTGATTCAGTTAGAACCGCCTTCGTGTTAGCTTCAACTTGGTGTTTCGCGTCTTTGTACTTTATATCAGATGACTTGACCTCAGCTGACTTGGTCACTTAACATCAGATGACTTCCGGTCTAGACCTCCACTGATAGGACTCCACTGTTTAAACCTCATCTGATAAACCTCATCTGATATAACTCTGCTGATACCCCAAATAGACTAACTTCCACGGCTAACACTTCATCAACGTAGCTCCTTATTGAATTAAGCTCAGTAGACTTCATACTTCACATATGACACTTCACATACATCAATTCACATTTTAAAAAAAATTAACGACTTGCAATTTTTGGACCTGATTTGTTGAAAATTTTGTTACTGATTTAACCAAAAAGTTGTCGAAAGATAAAAAATGTAAGTATACATTTTTATACATTTTTGAGAATCTATGTTACATTCAACAAAATTTTGCCGAAATCAGGAACAATTTGATTTTCGAGAAGAGGTCAAAGAGGTATCTCAACCATGGGACAAACCCCTGCAACGGACAAAAATCAATACCAAAATCAGCACAAAATCCACACAATCAAAGCAACAAAAAGTTAACAATCAACAAAATTAAATCTCAAATCAACATTAATAAACACCACAAAAACAGGCAAATTTTTGTAAATATTGTTAATTCGAAATTGAGTTGTCAAAATAGGGAGGAAAGAAAGGGGCCTACGAATATAAGGTGCATCGCGCTTATGAAGGGCGGTCAACTGCCACGTCATAGATTGCTACTGGTAGACGCGATCTAGGCTTAGACGGTGGTGGCACATTGCGGGTCCGTCTACGCTGGGCAGCAGGGCACTGCCCAGCACCCCTTATCTTATGACACTTGTAAGGTGGTCCCCATTTTAGTTCTCCAATATTTAAATACTTTTGCAACTCAAACAAACTACCTTTAGTTAAATTATTGCAACTCGAGACCAGACACTCCACAAAGAAATATGACACATGCCTCCATTCTTATTTTTTATTACTACTGTTGTGGCACAAATAATCCCGTATCTGGCCTAAATACTATCTCAGAACCGGGGTATACCGGAACCGGGGTTTAGGCCCGACAACAAGATTTCGACATCAAATAGTCCGACAGAATCAAAGGTCAACATCAGTAAAGATATCGAAGTACAGACAAGATATTGTAATAATAGATTTATTGTTTTTCATAATTGTTTATTAGATCTACGATTGTAATAAATACCCTAAAATAAAGGGCCAGGATTAATTCTTTAGTGTGAAGCTTGGGGCTCTATAAATAGAGGCCCCAACCCATTGTAAAAAAAAGCTCATAAGCTTTCTCCTCCCCACAAAATTCTCCCCACATAAATTAAATACTAGGCAAGGGAGACCCCCTTGAGGGGACACCCAAAGCCATCTTCAAGGGAAGAACCCATCGGTTCTTCCCCCATTCTTGTGTTCTTCGTGTTCATATTATTTTATATGTTTGTTATCGATTAATCGGGACTACTCATATAGCCACATAAATCCGTCATATAGATCCGGTGAAATCGGTAACAACAAATGGCGCTAGAAGGAGGGTATCCTCAACAATTTCACTCATCCATGGATGGACACGAAGATTCAACCACAAAATATTCATCAAAAGATTCTACAAAGCTAAGTTCTCTTTCTTCAAAGCCTTTTCCCAGGCCATAATGGTGTTCCTGCATCTATTCTTCAAACCAAGAGTTTACTACCTATTTTCTTGGCTTTAGGCCATTTTTGTCCTAAGTTGAATTCAATTCATCTATTCTCGGTATCAATACCGGGACATTTCAAACTAAACATTCTTTTCATGAAAACTCAAATCCCAGATCCGTGTGATTTACTGCTTGGATTTTATTATTTCAAATTTCCTTCGTATTCTGCAATAGGAACAGAAAACCTATGTGGAACTCACAACAGAAACATGTGGAAATCAAGCTATACTCTTATATCCAGAAAAACCAAATCCAAATCCTCAAATTCACATTTATACATACAAAAACCAAAGAACAAGTGTTCAATCCTTCACATAATAAAGACTGTACATTCACATCCGAAATAACACAACAAATGCTACAGTTATTCCCTACTTGCAAAAACACAAAGACCAGTTCGCAGCCTCACAATCAAACTCCAAGGAGTTTCACCCAGTTCTAATCCTCCACTCTTAAATTCCCCTCCTGGAATGGTTGTTCAACGGGATGGCACCGGGGTTCTCTCTCCTCTGCTCCATTCCGATGGCCGTACCGACAAGCACCCCAGCCTCAACTGTTGACAGACAAGGTGGGTCTTTGTCCGTACGCATCCACTTCTCCACCACAGAATCAAGGCCACTGCTGCCCTACCGCCATCGCTCTAGGACCGCCACCCACGCCGGAGCAAGTGAAGGATTACCAGAAAGATAAAATTCAGAGCAAAATGAAGAAATAAAGAAAAGGAAAAAGAAAAATAAAACAACTTTACCTGCATTTCTGCACTCTGTCACTGCTCAAAGGAAAGGTACTCTGTCAAATAAAGCCAAAAATACCTGCCTCATACTGATTTAATATGGAATAAATAGAGATACCTGTACCCACCGCCGAGGTGGACTCCCCTGGCCCAGGTCAACCATCTCCCAGTGAGGTCGAGGTCGGACCGAGGCCCGGGTACACTCCCTCCAGCGCTCGCCCGCTTCCGACACCTCCGGCCTCGTTCCGCAGTGGCCGACCCCCGGCCTCGCACTGTAGCGGCCGACCCCCGGCCTCGCACCGCAGCGGCCGACCTCGGTCCGCAATCCCCGAGCATAGCACGACAACCTGCGACCTCTCCGACCTCTGTTCATCCGCCACGCAAGCACAATCTCTCTTGCTGAACATTGAGTGTCGACCCGGGCTTCCCATTTCGGAGCTCATTTCGCCAATTGCCGACCTCGGCTCCAAGCCGATCTCACCCCCAAACCTACCGACCTCGGCCACAATTGCCCGGTGCCACAACAGCCGACCTGGGCTCACAACCGCCGAGACCATAACGATCTCTTTTGCTAAACTCCGAGTGCCGACTCGGGCTTTCCTTTACCGAGCTCGATACAATGATTGCCGATCTCATTGCATTCCGACCCCTATGAGGCCGAGCTCGTGCGCCAATTGCCGATCTTGATCACCGGTCCCAATTTCCATCCGCCCGGCCTTTTAGTTCCGGAGCCCGCTCCGATCCGGTCACTCTCTCATGCCGGTCTCTGAGCCACTGCCTCAACGAGACCGGATCGTCGCCATAACCGACCGCCATGGTCGAGCAACGTCAATCGGTGGTCGGCCCTCGATGGAGACCGAAATCAATTCCATGCCGGCCTTCGATCAGAAATCATCAAACCATGTTCGGTTCTCGGTCAATGATTGGCATCAATTCGAGGTCGGCTCACTTATTATCGTCAATTTAGCACCAAGCACCACCACCAAGGTCCACCAATCTCAATCGGCGCTAATTCCCGTCGTAACTAACAATGACCATCGCCGCTCGCCAACTGCAATCGCCCACCGCCGCTGAACACGGGCGTGCGCAGCCTCCTCGACACCTCTGTTTATCGCCCTTTTGCCGAATTCCGAGCACGAGCAAACACATACCATCGGTCCCCATCATTAGAGCCACCATGCGCAATCGCGGATCCCAGGAATCTTTGCCCACCTCAGGAATTTCTTTCGATGGAGGAATTCTATTTTGAGGGTCGCGTGAAGCTGCTGGGATATTTTTGGGGGCGTTGACCGAAGATTCTGGGTGATGGCCGATCTAATTGAGCTTTTGCTGGGCCAAGTTTAGTTCAAAGTTTTGGACTAAATTGGAAAGTCATGGGCTTTATATTAGTGGAGAGCTATTGGGCCGATTTTTTTATTTCAAATGGTTGGTCCAGTATATTACTCAAGTAGCAAATGGGCTTTATTATTTGTTCAAGACCGATGGTTCAGCTGTGAAGAGAAGTAGAGAGTAATTTTCAAAGCTCAGTTCTCGGGATAAAATTTTATTCTTAATAAAATCTCCAAGCTAGTTGTCCGATCGAGAGAAAAAAAAAAAAAAAATTTGTGCACACATGCAAGAGCCACTACAACGACTCGATGAAATCTATCAATACAAGTTCTACAAACAGTCCAATCTCCTTTCAATCACCGAGCTCAGTTCAAAAGCGTATGACGACCGGATCGAGGTCGGCATATCACACTTGAGCTCGGGAAGGCCATTCTAGGCCATTCAATCACCGAGCTCAGTTCAAAAGCATATGACGACCGGATCGAGGTCGGCATATCACACTTGAGCTCGGAAAGGCCATTCTAGGCCATTCAATCACCGAGCTCAGTTCAAAAGCATATGACGACCGGATCGAGGTCGGCATATCACACTTGAGCTCGGAAAGGCCATTCTAGGCCATTCAATCACCGAGCTCAGTTCAAAAGCATATGCCGACCGGATCGAGGTCGGCATATCACACTTGAGCTCGGGAAGGCCATTCTAGGCCATTCAATCTCCGGGCCATCTTAAGCACCCAGCTCGCTCACCATAACTACCGCGCAAGCGACGATCTCTCTTATTAAGACTCCGAGCACACGTGCAAGAGCTACTGCAATAACTCAAAGGAATCTACGGGCAGTCCTTTTGCCCATCTCGTGTCAGGTTTTTCTACATTCACTTCCTTTTAATGTATTGCAACTCGAATATATTTACAATACATTAAAAGCCGGGGGCATGAGTACACATCTCCGGAGATTATTTTGGATAATCCAAAACAAAATTTATTGAATCTCGAAAATTCAGTAATGTTATCCGCCTTCACCGGTGTTGACCCGTCCGCCTCCATGGCGTCGACGTCTTGTTTTTTATCCGCCTTCATCGGCGTTGATCCGTCCGCCTCCGTGGCGTCGACATCTCGTCCGCCTTCTTAGGCGTTGACATGTTTTATCCGCCCTCATCGGCGTTGATCCATCCGCCTCCGTGGCGTCGACATTCCGTCCGCCTCCGTGGCGTCGACATCTCGTCCGCCCTCATCGGCGTTGATCCGTCCGCCTCCGTGGCGTCGACATTCCGTCCGCCTCCGTGGCGTCGACATCTCGTCCGCCCTCATCGGCGTTGATCCGTCCGCCTCCGTGGCGTCGATATTCCGTCCGCCTCCGTGGCGTCGACATCTCGTCCGCCTTCTTAGGTGTTGACGTGTTTTATCCGCCCTCATCGGCGTTGATCCGTCCGCCTCCATGGCGTCGACGTCTTATTTTTTATCCGCCTTCATCGGCGTTGATCCGTCTGTCTCTGTGGCGTCGACATCTCGTCCGCCTTCTTAGGCGTTGACATGTTTTATCCGCCCTCATCGGCGTTGATCCGTCCGCCTCCGTGGCATCGACATTCCGTCCGCCTCCGTGGCGTCGACATCTCGTCCGCCCTCATCGGCGTTGATCCGTCCGCCTCCATGGCGTCGACATTCCGTCCGCCTCCGTGGCATCGACATCTCGTCCGCCCTCATCGGCGTTGATCCGTCCGCCTCCGTGGCGTCGATATTCCATCCGCCTCCGTGGCGTCAATATCTCGTCCACCTTCTTAGGCGTTGACGTGTTTTATCCGCCCTCATCGGCGTTGATCCGTCCGCCTCCGTGGCGTCGACGTCTTGTTTTTTATCCGCCTTCATCGGCGTTGATCCGTCCGTCTCTGTGGCGTCGACATCTCGTCCGCCTTCTTAGGCGTTGACATGTTTTATCCGCCCTCATCGGCGTTGATCCGTCCGCCTCCGTGGCGTCGACATTCTGTCCGCCTCCGTGGCGTCGACATCTCATCCGCCCTCATCGGCGTTGATCCGTCCGCCTCCGTGGCGTCGACATTCCGTCCGCCTCCGTGGCGTCGACATCTCGTCCGCCCTCATCGGCGTTGATCCGTCCGCCTCCGTGGCATCGATATTCCGTCCGCCTCCGTGGCGTCGACATCTCATCCGCCTTCTTAGGCGTTGACGTGTTTTATCCGCCCTCATCGGCGTTGATCCGTCCGTCTTCGTGGCGTCGACGTCTCGTTTTTTATCCGCCTTCATCGGCGTTGATCCGTCCGTCTCTGTGGCGTCGACATCTCGTCCGCCTTCTTAGGCATCGATGTTCTTTATCCGTCTTCATCGGCGTAGATTTTCCGCTTTAATTAGCGATGATTTGTCCGCCTTCACCGGCGTTGACCACCCGATTACAATCGGTCAAGAATAAAACAAAAAATCTAAGTTCAAAAGCGGGGGCCCGCCCTCAAGCGGTCGGCCCTCCACACTTAGTACCAAATGGGCCGGCCCCAAAGCGGTCGATCCACCCAAAAAATCTAAGTTCAAAAGCGGGGGCCCGCCCCCAAGCGGTCGGCCCTCCACACTTAGTACAAAAATTAGGTCGGCCCCAAAGCGGTCTACCTATCACATAGGCCATAGTGCCACCAGCTGTGCAAACAGAAAAAGCCTCGTACGAAGAGCCTAGCCTCGAGTACGAGCACAGAAAAAGCCTCGTACGAAGAGCCAAGCCTCGAGTACGAGCACAGAAAAAGCCTCGTACGAAGAGCCTAGCCTCGAGTACGAGCACAGAAAAAGCCTCGTACGAAGAGCCTAGCCTCGAGTACGAGCACAGAAAAAGCCTCGTACGAAGAGCCAAGCCTCGAGTACGAGCACAGAAAAAGCCTCGTACGAAGAGCCTAGCCTCGAGTACGAGCGCAGAAAAAGCCTCGTACGAAGAGCCTAGCCTCGAGTATGAGCGCAGAAAAAGCCTCGTACGAAGAG
The DNA here is from genome assembly GCA_947034835.1 of Ballota nigra. Lineage (NCBI taxonomy): Eukaryota > Viridiplantae > Streptophyta > Magnoliopsida > Lamiales > Lamiaceae > Ballota > Ballota nigra. The sequence continues at coordinate 94,914,076 of OX344725.1, forward strand.
CCAAGCCTCGGGTACGAGCACAGAAAAAGCCTCGTACGAAGAGCCTAGCCTCGAGTACGAGCACAGAAAAAGCCTCGTACGAAGAGCATAGCCTCGAGTACGAGCACAGAAAAAGCCTCGTACGAAGAGCATAGCCTCGAGTACGAGCACAGAAAAAGCCTCGTACGAAGAGCATAGCCTCAAGTACGAGCACAGAAAAAACCTCGTACGAAGAGCCTAGCCTCGAGTACGTGCACAGAAAAAGCCTCGTACGAAGAGCCTAGCCTCGAGTACGAGCACAGAAAAAGTCTCGTACGAAGAGCCTAGCCTCGAGTACGAGCACAGAAAAATCCTTGTACGAATAGCCCCGCCTCAAAGTTTGAGCACATAATTACACAGTAAGGAAGTTAGAGCCCCTAAATTACGAGCACCTGAAGACTGGCGACTCGGGGGCACGACGGAAGATCGATTCCCGCCTAACTCAGTCAGATTCAAAATTCACCAAGCCACGGATAACACTGAAGATCTTTTCGTCAAGGTCTCTACCACCAAAGTCCCCTTGGGACACCCGAGCTATCTTATCAACAGGCTCGGGGGCAAAAGTTGGAAACCTCAACTGCTGCAAGGGGCAAAATTTGTTCGAAGCACGAATCAAGATCGAACTGCGACCAAGGTCAAAGCTCGACCTTGGGGGCAATTGTTGTGGCACAAATAATCCCGTATCTGGCCTAAATACTATCTCAGAACCGGGGTATACCGGAACCGGGGTTTAGGCCCCGACAACAAGATTTCGACATCAAATAGTCCGACAGAATCAAAGGTCAACATCAGTAAAGATATCGAAGTACAGACAAGATATTGTAATAATAGATTTATTGTTTTTCATAATTGTTTATTAGATCTACGATTGTAATAAATACCCTAAAATAAAGGGCCAGGATTAATTCTTTAGTGTGAAGCTTGGGGCTCTATAAATAGAGGCCCCAACCCATTGTAAAAAAAAGCTCATAAGCTTTCTCCTCCCCACAAAATTCTCCCCACATAAATTAAATACTAGGCAAGGGAGACCCCCTTGAGGGGACACCCAAAGCCATCTTCAAGGGAAGAACCCATCGGTTCTTCCCCCATTCTTGTGTTCTTCGTGTTCATATTATTTTATATGTTTGTTATCGATTAATCGGGACTACTCATATAGCCACATAAATCCGTCATATAGATCCGGTGAAATCGGTAACAACAACTACCAATCTCATTCACAACTCATAAATATGCTACGGTTAAGGATCTCTCTGTTCTTAATTTACAAACACAAACTTCTCAAAAAATATACAAACAACACAAATCAAGTATCTAATGGTGACCAGTAATATGTAAATATTTATTTCTAAACAGTGAATTAAATGAACCAGCCGAATTATATGTGATAAATATCAAACTATTGATTTCCTTTGATGAGCTGGGTTATTTTAATTATTGACCAGTCTCTCTGATTTGTATGGAAAATGTCTCTCTGATTTAAATGGGCTAAAATCACACCAAATGGTTTTATACCTTGTAATACACAACACGCCTTCCACTTGTTCGATCATTTGCCTCAATGACTACCTCCATATAAATCTGTCCTTTTTTTTAACCTTTTCAAAGGGAGTAAGTCTCATTCTCATGCACACAAAAATATGTATAAAAAATAAGATGGTACCAAAAAAATGACTTCACTGCCAAAATGAGAAAAAAGTTTCAAATTGTGCTTCATATAATCATTTCACAACAGAATCACTTCTCTCATTCTCAAGGACAAAAAATGAAGGAAAAAAAAAACAGGAAACTATTTATAGTTACTACAATAAACAGTATCAAATTGTGCACAATTCCAGAAAATTGTTGAATTCTCCAAGAAAATAGTTGCATTAACAAGAAGGTTTCACTAACTTCAGCCAAAAAGGTTTGTTCAGAGAAGATATTAACAAGAAATCCAACCAAAATAGAAGAATTTATAATTTCCAAAACAATAGCAGCACTGGTCTCCAATTAATTACGAAGTAGACAATCGACATCTTCTTCACTTGTGAGAATATTCCTGTAGATACGTAAAGAAATAACTGAATTAATAAGGTTATTCTTACATATTTGATACAAAAAAACTTAATCAGTAAAGAAAAATCTAAAACACACTTATAATGTTGATAAATCTCTAACACTGAGTGTGGAGCTTGGCCTACTTGAGGGACTTCAGAACCAAATTGAAAAGCTGGTTGTAAAACATTTGATGTTTCTTGTGAAGCTTGGGAAGGGGATTCATCCACAACATTTTGTGAACTTCGAATTTTACGTTTTGCGCCTTTGGAATTTTTATCTGAAAATCATTGAAAATCGATTCTAAAAAAAAAACATAAAGAACAAATCATATAAAATCAGTTTTTTTTTTTTACTTACCCGAACAACCAACTCTCTTTCTTGTTTTCTTGCCTCTAACATCCCAATGACGTTTATGCTTATCAGTAATTCCTTTAACACTTTGTAGAGGATCAAGTATAAGAACATCTTCTGGTTGAGGAATGTCTTCTTGTGCAACCAAATCCTTTAACGTAAGACATTCAAACAATGCACTCAATTCTAACTTGGCATTTTGTAGTAATTTTGCTAAGATGCATCTTGCCTCCTTGTTAGATTGAGCTTTAGTAGCAAGATCATAAGTCCCTCTCATGAACTCATGGACAAATGCCATACTAGATGCAATGCTACAAGATTCATCTTCGTCGCAGTTCCACCTATCAGATACTCGATTCCTAACTGTTTTCATCCACCTTAACTTGATGTACTTCTTTGGAATATAATCCAAATTAACAGTGTCAAAAACTTTTAACACGTGCCTACACAATATACCACAAGTCTCGAACTTACGACAACTACAACTTGCAGATGTTTTTTGGATATCAACTTGGACTACTATAACCCTTGAACTTCCCCCACGAGATTTCAAGGTGAACGTTGAAGTACCATGTGACTCTTGTCTTTCAATGATAGCAAATCCCATCGACTCAGACACCTCTTTCTGAAATAAGGAGAATACTTCCATTGTGTATATCTCAACCGCCTGAATAAGCCATGGGTTATGTCCTACAGGAAGCCTACCATGATGGCTACGTGTATCCTTTTCTTTTTCATCCAAGCGCCAAGACTCCTGAACTTTCTCAAAAGCAATCACACAATCGTACAAAGAAGACGTTGCTCTACCAAATTTCCTTTTTAAAGCTGCATTTGTGCCCTCGCTTCTTGATGTAGCCTTAAGCCCAGCACTAAACCTATGATTACTGAACCCAGTAGCCCATTTATCACACAATTTGTACATGATGTTGAACCAATTCTTCTCACTAAGGTTATATCCATCCACCATTTCTTTCCATGTAGTTTCGAATTCTTCTTCATTTTGACAGTAAAGCATGCATTTGTTCCACAAGAACTTGAAATTTGAATCCCCATTTAAGTTACCAAAATGTGAGGGAGTATTTTGGTTTATATGCCAGTGACATAATCGATGATGCGAGCTCGGGAAAACAATTTCAATTGCATTCATCATCGCTTGACATTGATCCGTAAAAATTATTTCAGGTTGCTTTCCACCCATTGACTTGAGAAAGGTTCTAAATAACCACTCAAATGACTCCTGAGTTTCATCAGATATGAATGCAAATCCAAACATGATATTTTGCGAATGATGATTTATACCGACAAATGGACAACACATCATGTTGTACTTATTCGTTCGGTAAGTCGTGTCCACCGAAAGCACATCACCAAAGTATTCGTAGTCCACACTACATCTATAATCTCTAAAGAAGAGGTTGACGAGTCTTTTGTTTTCATCCCTCTCAACATTCCAATAGAAGTAGGGTTCTTTATTTGTCATTTCCATGAAATGTTCAACCAATTGAGCCGCATCTTCATTCTCAATTATACTTTCTCTTCTCAAGCGAGAAAGTGAATTGTACATGTCTTTCCGAGTAAATCCAACATTTACTCTTCCATTTAATGAAGATTGGAAATGCTCATATACCCTAGCTACAGGTATTCCACACTTCACCATTGATTCAATGCACTGCGTCATTTCAAAACTTAAATTACATGACGATTTCAACAAATGTGTTTGATCTGATGGATACATATCATGATTATGTTCCCTCTCAAATGTTGTCACCCTCCAATTCTGCCCTTTTAATCTAGCAACTCTTAACTTTGCTTTACAACCACATCTATCACTAGGTTTCACATAAACAGGTACGTTGAGCACATAACGCTTCTCGTCTTTGCTGCCTTCACAAGAACATAAAATTTTTTTGCTTTTATTCCAAAACCATCATTAAAACGCTCTGTATTACCTTTTCTAACGCTGAAACCTTTTGCACATGCATAAATACAATAAGTTCCATAAGCCACCAGTTCACTAGGCATTGGTTGATTAACTTCCAATTTACATTCCATTTTCTCTACTGTTAAACTTGCAAAATCAAGTTCAAAATCCTTGGAAACTTGTGAGAAATTCAAATCTGCCCAAAAAAATTATCGGGTTCAAAGTCTTATTCAATTGAATCAATTTAAGGGATAGAAAAATGTGTGAAAAAGTAAAACTCTAATAAACTACCTGAATGACATTGTGGATTTTCTACTCCCAGTGCTTCACCAGATATTTGGTCCATCTAATGAGCAAGCAAAATCCCTATATTTTTTTTACGGTAAATGCAATTTTTAATTAATAAGAAAACAACATACTTAGAAAGTGCATTGAGGCATAAAGCTTACTGACCAGAATAAATTAGCAGCAAGACAATCAAAATTCTCTAACTTTTGGGCAAAAAGATACCCTGTATTGTTTTGCAATTTTTTATCATTTCTACACTAATTATAGTATACTTTCATACACTTAATCATAAAATACATACTCTGTTTTATATCTTTTGATCTTGATCGGCGCCCATCGATTCGTTGTGCTGCTGTTGAATTTTTCAGAGGTGATGATAACACTTTCTAAAGCTTAACTTTGTGGTATTCAAAGGTCCGCATACAAGTTGTGTGAAAATGAAAAAAGAAGGACTGAAAAATGGAGATGAAAGATAGAAGGCGGGAAATGGAACGATCCCTATGTAAAAGTTTGTCTTAACCATGATTAAACAAGAGTTAGATAGCATACTGATTTTCCAAAGTTGTTTGGACGTGTCTCAAATTTATTGGTAGTAGAAGTATTGGGCTGAAACTAAAAAGAAAATATGGAGAAATAGTGGTGGGCCTTACTTTTACATGTGTCATGAAATAAGGGGTGCTGGGCAGTGCCCTGCTGCCCAGCGTAGACGAACCCGCACATTGCAGTGGTGGGCGGAAGGTTGTGGGCGGCTGTTGTAGGCGGTGGGAGATGGAGCGGCGGACGTACAAGGGGGGTTTGGAATTTGGGAAATTAGGAGGAGGAAATAGGGATTTGAGAGATGCACGGCAGTACGGCACGATCTAATCCTCTACTCCAGCTTTTTTTTTTTTTTTAAAATTTAATTGCAATTATTTCTCTGATGCAATTCTTATAGCAAATTAGAGTGGGTTTTCTATTTTTACATTATTGGGCTTAGTATTGGCCCGTAATTTTTTTTTAAAACATTACAGCACTACGGCTGATCAGCCAAACCCTAGATATTCTCACGCGAGAATCACGTGACACAAGTAAAACAAACATAGCACGCAGCATCTGCAAAAACCACGAATGAGGAAGATGATTACGGAGAATATGAAGACGCTCCATCTCCCACCGCCTTCCGCCCACCACCGCAATGACGCAATCTGCCACCTGCAATTCGGCTCCCGTATCCCACAGCACACCTCAAATTCGTCTTCCACAGCACGCGAAAAAATTGGCGGTATATTTTGGTTGATCGCTATTTGGGGAGGCGATCTACCTGGTTGATGTGGAGATCCATCCTATATTCAAAAACTCTTTTCTAACTCCTCTATTTACGCCATTTAAATTGGTATTTACTATATATACATAAATTTGCCACAAAAACACCTCTAAACTGCAAAGCATCACCTACATCTAGTAATCCACCGAAAGCTTCAAAACACAATATATACTTAAAAACCTATATTTAATTTGTTTAGTCAATGATGCAATATTTGTTGCCATTATATATATATATATATATATATATATATATATATACTCAATAAAATGTCGACAAACCAATACTTCTCATTCTGGATCTGAACAACTCGAATTTGAATACAAACGAGTCTTTAAATTTATTTCACCGTTTCAATAAACTTTTGAAAGCAAAAAATAAAATCTACACAATTATATAACAATTAATAAAATAGTTAAAATGCATCACCTTTATATATTAAAAGGGAGTTTAGAATGTTGATATGTTGACTTTAGGTTGACTTAGCTTATGTGTTGATTTTCATAAATTTAAATTTTATGTGATTATTATATTAAGATTTGAATTTTTCTTTTCGAATATTATGAGATGTTACTTTTCCTATTAATTTGTATTTATTATACGACATTATATAGGTTTGTGTATTAGACTTGATTCTAGTTCTTTAAGGAAAAAACAATTACAAGGATTTGAGCGTTGAACCTCATATTTGTGTATTAATAGTGATTCTAAGCTGATAAACATAATATTATTATATATTTAAATCATGTTTCAATTTTTTAATGATGGAGCAGCATTTATGCCGGGAGACAAATAGTTTTTTGGTCCCGCAACTTGTCTAGTGTTCAATTTTGGTCCCAAAAAAATTACCTTTTCAATTTTGGTCCCATAACTTATTGAATCGTCCAAATTTGATCCCAAATGGGACCAAAATTGGGCAATTTAATAAGTTACGGGACCAAAATTGAATAATTAAATTTTTTGGGACCAAAATTGGACACCAAACAAGTTAGAGACAAAAAATTATTTTTTCGTATTCATTAATTTTTTTTCTTTTCTCACCATATATATATATATATATATATATATATATATATATATATACACATATATCAAACACTATTCAATTAATTATATATGTAGATTCGCGATTTAAATTATTAGTTAGTAATTAAAATTACATTATTAGTATTTTATGAGACCTTTGTAATTCATCTTAAATTATAATTATTCGAATTGAAAAATATTGGGCTTTTTTTTTCACGTTTTATAGATGTTTTTCAAATATTTGTATTTATATCAATTGAATTGACACACTGTATCGTGTTTTTGTTGTATCGGCTATTATCCTAGAGTACAATATTAATTAAGAAGATGCATAAAAGTGTATTTTGGTCCCGTAATTTATCTAGTGTCCAATTTTGGCCCCAAGAAAATTAACTTTTCAATTATGGTCCCATAACTTACTGAATCGTCTAATTTTGGTCCCATGGGACTTACTGAATCATCTAATTTTGGTCCCAGGTGAGACCAAAATTGGACGATTCAATAAGTTATGGGACCAAAATTGTAAAATTATTTTTTTGGGATCAAAATTGAACACTAGACAAGTTGTGGGACCAAAAAACTATTTTTCTCTTTATGCCGGTGTGTACAAATGTGGTGAAGACACTCTTTTATCCTCTGTGTCTTGTGTTCACCATACCGTTGTAAACATTGACAAGCACGAACATTAATACAAGTCAATTTTCATGGGCTACTTGGCCAACTTGACTCATTGATTAATGATTGATAATTTAATACAGTATAAAGAAAGTCTCAAATATCTTAATGATTTAAAAATCTATTAATAATTATTTTTAAATAAAATTTGTCATGAAGGCTAAGTGGAAAAACAAAACAAATATATAATACTAGTTAGAGCCCCGCGAATTTCGCGGGTTTAAATTAAAATTTTAAAAATATTTGAAGTTAATTTTCAAAAGATTAAATTTTCAAAATATTTTTAATTAATACAAATAAAAAAATTATTTATACTAATAAAGTATGTAATAGTTTTTTTTATTAAAATATTGATTAAGCTAAACGTTTATATGTAGGATTCATACATATTATTTACAAATGTCTTAAGTAAAAAATAAATTTATTTTTTGTATAAATAACACTCAATATCACAGTAATTATTATAAGAGTATGTATAGAGTGAAATTGGTTCATACATGAAGTATTGAAGAGTATTAGTTGTTTACACTGAAGAGTTTTAGTTTGTTTTTAATAAATAACTTATACTCTTTAGTGTAAACAATTAATATATTTCAGTCAAAACAACTAATAACTCTTTAGTGAAAATAACTAATACCCTTCAATGATTCATGTATGAACTATTTTCTCTATAATTTTTCTTATTATAAATTTCATTATTTGGGTATATAACATGAATCACATGATGCAATTCCTCTATACAGTTGAAGTTGGTTTGTCCAGAAAGTATTAATAAAATTATTACATTTAAAATGAAAAAATAAAACGAAAAACAATGTTGCTTTAAAATGAATGCAATATATTAGGAAATCTATAAATTAATCAGTAAAAATAAATAAAAATCTCAAAGTTCGTATAATCTGGAGGAGTAGTCTTAGATATAGATTGTGAAATTGTACTATTTATAAATTAATTTATACCACCATCAATTCACTATGAGCCCGTTTGTTTGCTTTGAAAATAAGGGATATTGATTATTTTTCCACGATTTCCACTGTTTGTTAAGTGAGATCTTATTTACCAAAGACCCGGTAAATTTGACAAGTCCGCACTTTTATTACCCAATTTCAATTGATTATACATGCCACTTGGGAGGTGGTATTTGTAATACTCCTCTTTATCCCACATATGAGGTTAAAATATATCACAGGATTTATTATCCCATATCTCCAAATAAACGGGCTCTATGAAAATAGATTGACCAAAATATTAGATAAATTAAATTTTCAAAGTGTTAAAAAGAAAATATAAATTGAAAAATTATTGAACAAATCAATGAAAAATATCAATATCATAACCGAATTAGAGGAAAAATTGAGATTTGACATGTAAAGTAATTATGGTTTCCATATAAATTTAAAACATTATTTGAATGGTATTATATGACATTCAAAATTGAAAGATTGAAATATCTAATCTCACCGTGCAATCAACTTCTTAATCGACGGAGTTATTACTTCATCTTTTATGCATATAGCCTGCATTTACTTATTATTAATATTGTTACGTAAATTTTATCAAGGAAAGATAATTAAGACTAATTGAATTCCTATAGAAGATAATTGATAACCATTAATATATACAAAATTTGAACATATCTAAATACAATAAATAATAATTTACGTGATTATCTTTATATATTGGAGTGGACAAGAAGAATTATATAATAAAAAAATATTAAAAACTAATATTAAAATAATAAAACAGTAATATAAATCCTCATTCAACTATATGTATGTATACTTGTTATGTGTGAACGTATATGGTCATTTAGGCTGTTTTAAGGCTTAGATATTTATTAATAAAAAAAATTAGTAATTAATTAATAAGATTAATCAATGGAGTTGTTACGTACTTACCCTTTTAGTAACAATTGAAATAAAGAGTGAAACATATCACTTATATAGAAAATACACAACATTAATTAAGAATTAAAATGAAAACATTAAGTCATGACACCAAAATTTAGCAAATTGCCTTATATTTATTCATTGGCAATTATTTACTCAAATTGTGGTCAAAATTACTTCCAAGATAAATAGTTTATTACGTTTCCTTTAACAAACATAAAGAATTTACAATAATCATCCCTGAACGATTCAATCACGGCAAGAATGGACCAAAAAATGAAAAGAAAAAAAAGGGATGAATCATCTATACACAAATTTAAAGCACGACATATCCAAAACAATGCTTGAAAAAAAAAGATGAGACAAAATCATCCACAGAATCATAAGCTCCACTGCAAAACCAAAACTTCTTCACCAAAGATGAACAGATTGTGCGCCCAAAATATAGCTGCAAATGATCACAACAGAAGGCAAGAGAGTGAAGCACAACAAAATTGGAAGAAATACCTACACAATGGGATGCAATAGATAATTGTTAAACCATACAATAAAAATACACACATTTAGTGGTTTGACAATGATCGGACAGAAAAAATTCAGTAAGATAAGGATGAAAAGAAAAAAATGAATCAATAAAAGATGGATTACAAATTTATAGAGATGAAACACAAAAAATGAACGACCGCGATCAAAACAAAAGATAACAACGGATGAGATGAAATGGGAATAAATGAGCGAATGAGAATGAACAATTTTTTAAATAGAAGAAAGTTAGGCATGCCACATAGGCAAAGATTGTTTTGTAATTTATGTGAAAATAACTACAGGTCTATCTTTATAAGACGCAGAAAGTATTTTATAGGGCACCAGGCACTGGTCCTCCCACCTAATGGGCCGCTGAGTCACCATGATTTACTTCCTCCACCCAATCCTGTCGGGCCAGGGGGTGGGGGCCCTGGGGGCGAGGGCTGCGCCTTTTTTTGCTACAAAGAAAGTATTTTATATAAAGGATAACAATATATGTACAACCTTATTATTATATTTTTAAACATCTCCAAGATAATGTGTCAACACTACTTTATTCTTAGGTTAGTGTGGCACCACTCAAATTATTTATTTCAAAATCTTGCGTTCTCTTTAAAAGTTATTTTAGGTAAATTTTAAATCAAGTTAAGACCTTATGTACACCGTATATTTTATACTTTTAATCTCAACCATCAATTTCATTATATATTTTCTATAAATGTCAAATCTCACTTTAATTTTTATTCTAATTTTCAACACTAATCATCTTTTCTTCTCTTTATTTTCTCATTCATTGTCTACCACATCGGACCACCGCTTCTTAATTTTTCTTTATACGAATAATATTGATTTTTCTCCTATCTTCTAAAAAATAGCTCATTTTTTGCACATGGACATGCCTCATTCGTATCTTCGGATTTTATTTTTTACTCAAAGGTTGTTCCAGATCTTATTGCACTTGTAATCCTAGATTTGCATCTTCCAAAACCCTAAATACGTTATCAAACTTCTCAACTCGACGATTTCCTTCAGCCATCATAATTGCTCCCACCAAATCTTTTGAACCCGATGTTCTAGATATCAATTGTTAGGTGTGAAATATTGTTTGACACTCCAACAACACTCCCTTTCAAACAAGGATTACCAAGTCCCCCTCGAGCAATATTTTGGAAGGAAATTAAATCCCATATTCATTGAAATCAATCAGGCTCAATAACCCAACATTAGTCACATAAAATAATGAGTAGAATTTTAAAAGGTAATTTCGTAAAATTTTATGTAAAAAGTAGATAAAATTTGTTGGATCGTGTAAGTGTTAACTTAGGTTATTAGCCCAAAAGTAATGCATTTTGTGTAATATTGTGGATATTGTGATTTTTTTTTTTTTTTTTTGGGTATGCAAGTTATTCTGAGCACAAATTCTAGATGCACTCAAGTGCATATTATGCACTTGAATTTTAAGCCAAATTCTAAATTCAATTTTAGCTTTTCCAATTATAAATATATAAAAGTATTGGGGTATTGTTAGTGCTTAAGGTATTGTTGATTACTGTTTGGGATATTATCGACTACCATTTGGTATATTGTCGATTATTATTTGGGGTATTAATTGTTGATTATTGTTTGGGGTAATGCTAATACAAATTAAATGACACAGTTCACGCTGAAATGTGGATTTTTTATACTTTTTGCAATTGAATTTTTAAAATTCAAGTGCATAGTTTACACTTGGGTGCACACTAGAACTACTCTATTTTAAGACATTCAAATAAGAAAAATGTGCTAATTATTATGGAATGGAAGAAGTTTATTTTAAAGGCAAAGTATATAATTACTATGAACCAATTCCTCTTTAAATTTTATTTATATTTTTGTGTGTATTTTTAACAATATTAATTATTTAATTAAAAACATTAGCTTGATAGTATTATTATATAATGAAAACAATTGATACTATTTTGAGTAGCAAAAATAAAACTGTTTTTCAAGAAACTCGCCCTATTCTTGAATTTAAGTGGAGAACTAATATAAAATAAATATCTAGATAAATAATACTCACTCCGTTTAATTTTACTAGACTTATTTATTTTTGTATGAGTTTCAAAAAAGTGGGTATATCATTACCTCCTCTATTTGTGAATCTCCTCTTTCCTACGTGGCATGTCCCATCATGAATTATTTCAAAATCTAGCTATTACCGGACTTCTCTCTTAACTTTCTATTCTATTTAACTTCTATATTAACTTCCTATTTTATTAAATCTATTAATTTCTATTCCAAAAATTCTAAAATTACTTAAATTAAATTAAAAATCTTGAATTAGTCCACTCCCACTTACTCCTATTTTTTTATATCTCCGAGAAACTCTACATTTATCTATAACTCAATCCTTTATTTTAAAATTCTACAATTCTATAACTTTATGATATTTTTGGATAATATTTATATATTCTATATTCATATTCATACCCTCTATTAACTTATTTTTACTATATAAACCACCTTTTTTAATTTGCATGAGTTAGTTGGAATAATTTATTATGATTTTTAATTACAAATTGATATTTTGATTGAATTAATATTTAAAATATTTAATTTAAACATTTTATATATATATATATATATATATATATATATATATATCAAACCCGCGTAATACGCGGGATCCTGTGCTAGTTATGTATAAAAATAAAGTGACTTGTAAGTTGAGAATATAATTTTTTTTTTAAATATAATTAATTTTATTGAACAAACTAAAATGAAGACTGGAACTAAAATTAGGAGGAGTAAGTAATAATTTACGGGTTGAATTGCTGTATACCTGGTACACTGATGTACCCATGTTTTTTCAGCCGTTGGCTCAGATTTTCATTCAATATAGTCTGTTGGATTTTACAGGTCAAATATCCAGCAATCCCCTTTTTTCTTATACTTGCTAAATCGGTTAAAAGAAGACCTGCACCATCCTGCGGCAAATTCAGTTCTTGTCCCCCCTCTTTACCACACGTCTCTCTCCAGTGCTGCTATATGCACACTTATTGGACATGTGTCCAATCGGTCTGCTACTTTAGTTCTTTTTTTTTTAAAATTAGATTTTAATTATTTAATCAATTAATTTTACTCTTTCCGTCCCGAAGGAACTTGCACACTACTTTTACTTTCGTATTTTAGCGAGCGAGTTGTTTATTAATATTTGAAATGATAAAGTGACTTTTAAGGTAGGGTACGATAAATCTATATCTACTCTATTGTAAAGTAACTTTAAAATTACTTTATCATTTTAAATACTAATAAAAAAACTCACTCGCAAAAACACGTGAAAACAGTAATTAGGCAAGTTCCTCCGGGACGGAGGTAGTACTAATTATTTGAAAAGTCATATTTATTTTTTATACAATATTTGAAAAGTGATATTTAAGTGACCAAATTAATTAGTGTGTTCAAATATCTGCAAAATTGCATCAAATATTTGAAAAGTCATATTTATTTTTTACATTAACTTTAACTGTACTCTAATTATTTATTTACACTAATTATTTTACAAAAAATATTAGTAAAATGTTTAGGGTGATGATGAGTAAAATATTAGTAAAATAATTACCTACAAGTGATTTGTCTACGAAATTTCTAATTGTATAGGCATCTTCCTTCCCACCTACGAAATAATTTTCCTACGGAACTTTCTAGGCAAATTGTGTTGAATGTAAAATTTTGTAGACAAATCACTTGTAGGTAATTAGTGTGCATGGAATAATATCTATAAATATGGCATAAATTGATGAGACACGACCTCTGTAATGATTGGATTTTTTTCTTGTAATGGGTGTATTTTTATTAGAATTGTGTATATTTGCTCTTGCTCACAATTAATACTTTTGAATTAAGTAGCTAATATTTTTTTAATATTAATTTTTTTTTTTTAAATAATAGTTACTCTAAACAATTACTCCCTCCGTCTCGGTCTAAGTGTCCCATTTCTTTTGGTTGAATGGTTTAAGAACGTGTATTTGTTTATTAATATATGGTGGAAAAGTAATGAATAGTGTTTAATAAAGTAATGAATAGTGTTGAAAAGTGGATTGAATGAGTGACATTTTTGGTAATATTATATGAATTTGAAGGTTAAAGTTTATATGTAGTAGAGTGTTGCTTTTTTCATTTATGGAATGAGACACTTAGTGTGGGACAACCAAAAAAGGAAAGTGAGATACTTAGAGTGGGACGGAGGGAGTAATACTTTTCAATGAAACAACTAATATTTTTTGTAAAATAATTAGAGTAAATAAATAACATCATCCCATCACCATGCACCCTAAATATTGTACTAATATTTTTTGTAAAATAATTAAAATAAATAAATAATTAAAGTAAATAAAACAACTAAATAATTAAAATTTTTAATAATCATCACCATATGGAACAAATGTCTCATCAATATGCATATAGTATTTGTGGTCTCTCTCCTCTGACACCTTTTTCTCTCTCTCCACAGTTTTTTCAAGCTTTTTTTTTTTAGAGCAGTAAATTTCTGGGTCGTCTACCCCTCAATTCCGGCATGGTGGTGGCGGATTGGTGAGAGGATGGGAATGAAGGAGATAGGGAAGACAGTCGTGGAGGGAGATTCTAGTACTGAGGGCATGGAGAGGGAAACATTACCTTGCCTGGCCAAAGCCGCAGGCGACGCCGGTGTTCTCCACTGACGACGGCAAATCTGTTCGCACGTTGAAGGAGGAGAGTGGAGATGGGCCTAATGCCCTAGTGTACGCCTTTTTCTGTAATTGAGCAGAATGGGTCAATTTCTCTTGGACTGGATGTAATAGGAGATATATTGGGCCTTTTGATGTAATATTACTACTGTGAAAAATAATAGGTAACATGGGCCTATGAAAAATACTGAACAATTTTACTTTCATGAGCCTCACTTAAATCAACTATTTGGGCAAACTATTAATTACTTTGTCTCATAATAAATTTTAATTAATTTCCGTCAATTCAACAATAATTTTTACACTTCTAAATTATAAATAACACTCCCTCATAATATTATTTTATTAATATTCATAAAAAAATATTTTTCAACAACTTTTCTAAAAAAAAGTACAATAGTTGTGGTATGTGGTATCGTATTAATTTTTAATTTACTTTTTCATATCTAAAATATAATTTAAGACAAAGTATAGAGTGAAAATGGTTCATATGTGATCCATTGAAGAGTATTTGTTATTTTATCTAAAGAGTATCAGTTATTTTTACTAGAGAGTATTAGTTGTATAGTGAAAACAAACTAATATTGTTCAGTGAAAACAACTAATACTCTTCAGTGAAAACAACTACCCCCTCCGTTCCACCATTATTCGCATTTTTATTGTTTTCTCGTGTTTTAGCGAGCGAGTTTTTTTATTAGTATTTAAAATGATAAATTAATTTTTAAGTCATTTTACAATAGTGGAGAGATAGATCTATCAAACCCTACCTTAAAAGTTACTTTATCATTTCTAATACTAATAAACATCTCGCTCGCTAAAACACGAAAATAAAGTTAGTGTGCAAATAATGATGGAACGGAGGGAGTAATACTTTTTAGTGAAAACATCTAATACTCTTCAATATTCATGTATGAATCAATTTCACTCTATGCATACTCATAATCTAATTATAAAATCTAGATTGTTTAGTAATTTTAAGAAATAGCAAAGTACAGATTGAAATGATTCATACATGGACCATTGAAGGTAATTAGTTGTTTCGCTAAAGAGTTAATACTTTTTAGTAAAAATAACTAATATCATCAATGATTTATATATGAGTCAATTTTACTTTATATATACTCTTAAGAAAATTTACTTCAAGAGTATGTATATAGCGTGAAACTAATTTGCAATATTATTTTAGTAGAACAACTAATGTTTTTTAGTGAAAACAACTAATATCATTTAGTGAAACAACTCATACCATTTTGTAAAAATAACTCATACTATTAAGTGAAAACAACTTATACCCTCCGAAACTAAAACCCTTTAGTAGGGTTGTAAAACAAATTAGTTGGTTCGATTTGGTATTTGTATTTGAAATTTGGTATTCAAAATTTTATAATTCGAATTCGAGTACAATTTTTTTATTCGATTAGTTGTCAAATACAAATTCAAAACTTATGATATTTGATTTGATATTCGGAAATATTTGGTTAAATACATATTATATAATAATTATACAATAATAGTAATAATAAATTTTTATTTATAAATTTAAGCCTATTATAAGTATATCAAGATATTAACCCTTATGATTTTACTAAAAAATTGGGCTTCTAGGCAGCCCATAATTTATTTTAATTTTTATTTAGGAGTAAGAGGAGCTTATACATGTCATGTTGCTAACTTGAGTTGCAAATTTGATGGAAGATTTGATGCTAATCATTTGTTTATTAATTTTTTTTTCTTTTCACGAATTTAATACTTAACGTTTTATTTATTTACGTACTTGATTATGTTATGAATTTTTCAAGATTATAATATTTGTTTTGAACATGTTTGAGAAAAATTCGATTCGAATATTCGCTTTGTGTATTCGTATATTTTCTAATAATTCGATATGAATTTCAAATCAAATATAAATCGCATTTATTATTCGGAAAATATTCGATTCGAATTCGATATTCGAAATATTTTCACAAATACGAATTCAAAACAAGTGGTATTCAATTCGATTCGTTTACAATCCTACCCTTTAGTGAAAACAACACATATTCTTTAATAAAACAACACTTTTCAAACTTGTTTAGATACATGAACAAGTTTCACGCTATACTTTGTCTACTTTCAAATGATAAAACAATGTTTGTGGTTTATGGTTTAGGGTATATGGTATAAGAGAGTGGCCCTATATGAATCACTCTCCCGTGAAACTTGTTTGTAGTATTGAATTTATATCATTACATGTATACACCGATACTATTTTATGCATCCACTAATCCATAACATTTTATATTGTAATTTTAGTTTATAAGTCTAATAGTATCAGTGAATACATGTAATGATATTAATTTCGTACTATGAGCATGTTTCACATGAAAGTTTGTGTTATCATATAAGTGTTTGTTAAATTTATTTAATAAGCATAGTAATTTAAAAAAAATCGAGTTATACGACAATAATTATGGTTTATGAGTTAGGACTCGATAATCCAACTAGTGAATTAGGACTGATAAGAAGAATGAATATAATGATTTTAGTTTGATTTTTTCATATTCAATTAGACAAACATAATATGAAGGAATTTAAAATTTTAAGCATAAATTTTTTATGAACAAGTTTCGTAGCATGAAATTTATATCATTACATGTATTCATATATCATTTCATAGTACAAATTGCTATGATATCAATTATTGCATGTAATGATACCGGTGATTGAATGTAATGGTATCAATTTAATACTAAGAACAAGTTTCACAGAAGACCGATTCATTTTTTACTCATTAATAAGCTAATTACATGAATTGCATGCTTATTTGTTTTCCAAAAAAAAAAAAAAAATCAAAAAAGAAGAAAGAAAGATTAATTTAATTTAATATAATGGGCTAGTCATAAATTGAGGCTTTTAATTTGTACAGTAATCATAACTAATTTGGGCTAATATTTTTTTATTGTTAAATCGAATGGGCTGAAAAATTGGCTAATATTTTTGGAAGTGTAAAAAAATGGGCTGTAAAAAAAAAAAATAATATATGAAGAATTTTGGTCCATCAAAATATGTGATTTTTTTATATAAAGTGTGCATATACGCATGAAGACAAAGTATAGAGTGAAACTGATTTATACATTAATCACTGAAGAGTATTAGTTGTTTTAATTGAAGAGTATTAGTTGTATTTACTGAAGAGTATTACTGATTTACACTAAAGAGTCTTAGTTGTTTAGTGAAAATGAACTAAGACTCTTCAGTGAAAACCAGTAATACTCTTTAGTAAAAATAACTAATACTTTTCAATGAAAACAACTAATACACTTCAGTGATTCATATATAAATCAATTTCACTCTATACATACTCATGTATGAATAATTGAATCATCTACCAATCATTTGCATTTAATTACCTGATTTCAAAATCTGTACCAGGAAAACAAATGGTGAGTGACCTGCTGACTGGATTAGGTGCACGTGCACACTAGAATCACCCATCATTTACATATGCAAAGAATTAAATTTGAGGGAGCCGGACGCCCGCAGTCTTAAATCCGTCCCTATACGAATGTTGTCACTAAAGTATTTGAGAATATTGAAAAATAGTTTGAGAGGGCGCTTGGTTAACAAATCTTCAATGGTAATGGGAATGAGATTGAAAATTAGTGTAAATAGCATGATTCATGTAAACAAAATCACTACATCTCCTCCTAAATAAGGTAATCACTACTCCATTTTGATTACCCTATTTTCTTTCTACAATCATCTTCCTCAATCACTTCTCTCTTTCTCCACCAACAACCATTTGATGTCAACTTCTATTCCAAAATTGGGGCATGGCACTAGGAATGGTGTCACCATTGAAACACTTCTTCCACTAACATATCGTTTTTCATTCCCATTGTCATTGAAGAATTGTTAAGCAAGCGCCCGACTTCTATACTCTTACAATTATTGACCAACTTGTGGCATGTGGATTTTTTATGTTTTTTTCTAGACTTCATTTCCTCTCATTTTAATATTTGCTGGCGGTTTTCCCATCCCCTCGTGCGATTTTCTAGAGTGCTGAAGAAAATATATTCTTTCGATCTTTCAATTAATTTTATTCTTAAAAAATTCTTAATAATTACTCCATATAAATTTTATTATGGGATTTTTCACGTAAATGTAATAATGTTCAACTCACTTTATTTATTCCACTTTGTTGAAAAATTGAATATCGACCATTGAGTTTGTGTTTATTTATTTATGTTTCAATAAACGATTTTAAACGAATACTTTTTTTAAACGTGATCCTAATAATTTGCGAATGAAGATAGCGATCATCGCATGTAGTGATAAGTCAAAATAGACTAAAAACTATTTTTGTTTCTCAACAAATTTCAGCTATTCCATTCTCAATTGAAAAATCTTTGTGTAGAATTGAACCTTAATTTTCAATTTTCCAACATTTGACTAGAATTTCTGACTACACAGTGTATAAATATGTACAATGAGTCATCGTATATATCTTTGCAAATTATAATTCAATTTTGTCACGTCTATTATCGTGCAGCGTCGTATCATGACAGGTAAGAAGCTTATTTTCTTTGCTAAAATTAATCAAGTCATACCCGTTTTCATAAATATGCAACTCTATAATAGTATACTACAATCGTGGACACGGTTTTTCATTTCTTTTTTTTTTCTTTTTTCTCCTAAAGAATAAATTTAAGTGCAAGCAAAACATCTCTCGAAAATTAAATAGATTGATTTCATACCATTTTATAAATCTATATTTTTAGATGAAATGATTTTTTTTTCCATAAAATTAAATTCTATGAGCTCACGCTCTATATTCACGAAAACTCGATGTCAAATAAAATATAATTTTGAAATTGTAAAAGATAGAAAATTTTGATGCGCACCCTCTTACCTAACTTGCACATGACATATATTGGGAAATGATTTTAGGGTTATCACTTTGCTAAATGGTTAGTGTAAACAAAAAATTCAAATTTAAATAGATCATTAATATTATAAAGAATAAGTTTTATGGACATACTTAAATAAATTGTGGTACGAGATTAATAAAGTGTGATATAATAATGGTGGTACAAATTTAAACTAAGTGTTGTACGGGGTGATTTAATTATAATTCATACTAAATATATGGTGATACGGGCAAAAATTAAATATAGTACAAAATGCAATATTTGGGGGTACAAACTCAACTTATAGTACATTACGAGCTTAAATAAAGTGTGTTACAGAGTTAATTAACTATAGCACGAGGTGAACTAATGATGGTACATACTCAATTAAAAGAGTTAATTCATTAAAGGTATAATGGGCCAAATAATTATTCTTTTGACTAAAAAAGAACCATTTAAAGATTCATCACATAAAAGAATTTTTTTTTTTTTTACATTAAACCATTAATAACTCTATCCCTCGATTAATTCATCTAATCTGCCATAACAAAAATCAATTGTGTTACTAAAAAAAAGAAAGAGTTACAATCATGTTGAAAGTATGAAACTAAGGATATTAACGAGTTGGCTCTGGGACTCCTTCGTACTTTAGTAGTTTAGTGTCACGTTAAAATATTCACGAGTGGGACTTAAATACAAGATTAAAATTGGAACTAAGTATTTGTAATTTGTAGTAAAAATATATTGAGTAGTATTTTTTATGCGAATTTGCGATTTGTAAATTATTTTTAAAATAAATAAATTAAAATTGTGAGACAATCTTATTCCATACCCACTTTTGGAATAATTTTTCTAGAAGACATAAATTGATGTAACGCTTGGTGCCATTTCTGTTGTTTGCGAAGAAAATTCTTCAGAGACTAAACATACAAACTTGCATTAAATCGTAATACATAAATAAACTTTTATGAACCTTAAAAAAATGTCATTCAAGATTAAACTTGGGAAATTGATTATGTTCAGAGTGATTCTCTGAGTGTGAGGAGATATAAACGAAATTATATATGGATATTTAATATTTATATAATTTTATAATATTATTTGTTTGGAAAAATATTTTTTTTTTCCTAATTTTACCACTTTTTGGTTTTGATCCTATTGAATTTAAAATGTTGATTTTGATCCTATATCTTACACATTTTCAATTATTTTATTTCTTTTGACATTTAAATTCTGATCTCGTCCACTAACTTTCACACTTTTACACATTTTTGTTTTGGTTCGTTTAAGCTACTGGACGAAAATCAGAACTTAAAATCTAATATGACCAAAAAGTCGAAAGACAGTACGAAAAACAAAATGAAAGAATTTCGCCTCATCTAAAAGTCCGAACTTGTAGAGAGTTGTAGAATTAATTCATTTAATTATTTCCCTAACACTCCCCATCACTCATGGGCCGAACTTTCAACTTTCCCTCTTGGGGAGGCCCAATGAGTGGACAATTTAATATGGGTGGAGATGCTTTCAACGGGAATCGAACCCATGATCTTTATCCGGGCGTGAGCCTTCTGGCTCTGATACCATGAAAGAATTATGCCTCATTTAAAAGTCCGAACTTGTAGAGAGTTGTAGAATTAATTCATTTAATTATTTCTCTAACACAAAATTCGAAAGACAAAAGGACCATAATAAAAAAGACAAAAACTTGTATGAACTCAAATTCACGTGCATGAACTCAGTTTTATCAAATATCACTGTTATGTGTATACATATTATTACTATTATTTACATTAAGTATCATTGTTATGCAAATATACTATCATTGATTAAAAATCAAACATTTTTTTACACAGTAATAGTAGATATATATAACAATATTACTTAAAAAAAAATGACGTGAACTCAGGTTCATTGGAGATCAACTAAAAAAAAAAGTTAAAATTGAGGAAGGAAAAAAATCGTTTTCCCAAATAAAATCACTCAAAAGGCCTTCCACATATATACGATCGATCCAATCAATTGGACTTATATATCAAGCAAGTAAGGTCTAAGATATCCCAAAGTAGTAGTTGTAAGCATGCGCGCATTCCACAATGTACGTATAAAAATGCCCCACAATTCCATTGAATCCCATTTTTGTTTTGAGGTGACCACTTTCTTTTGTCAAAGATTGTGAATGTACCCACCTATCTTTCTTAACTCCATTCCACTTATTTTTTTTCTTTCTAAATTAAAGAAAAAACATAATGATTGTGACAAAATACAGAAACATGTTGAAGGGGAATCTAATTTCTATATACCATATGTCAATTAGGTTTGTTTATCACAGCTTTCTTCTTAATTTGATGCATGCATTTCATCTATTACTAGTATTTGGTACTCATGGTTGGTATTGGATGTTAATATTAATTGATGTCACGTTGTAGTTAATAATTATATATACACATAAAAGTGGCTAAAGTACGTAGTAAAATAAAATGTGCATATACGCATGCATATGCATGTGATGTTATATTATTTCTTCCACCATTTTTAATCGTGATATAATCTTTTTATGACTCGGTTTGTGGCTCACTAATCAGTTAATTAGGGGTCAATCTCACCTGTCAAATTATTTTATTGACACAACTAATACCCTTCAACTAATATCCTTTAGTGGAAACAACTAAAATTCTTCAAAATTAATACTTTTAGGGAAATTATATCTTAATAGAACAACTAATACCCTTTAAATAAATTTCACAGGGAAATTAATTCATTCGCTATATAACTATTTTGTAAAAGGAATTATTGGCATATACTACATATACTATCGTTGAATTCTTTTTGGCTAACAAGAAGCGTGCGAATAAGTTGAGTGAAAGTTTTTTCCTTTTTCTTTTTTCCCCATATAGTCCGGTTGTTTTAATCCTAAGTATATCACAAATATATAATTTAACTTTATTTAAAGTCAAAAAATTTAAAGTGATACTTACATCGTGCCGTTGGTGTAATTTTGACTAAATTTAGCCCAATATGTCACTCATTTATATATGAAAAAAGAAATATATAATAAAATAATTATTTAATTGAAACTATACATGATTTAATTTTATAACATTAAGCCTATTTAATTACAAATTTTTCTCATCCCTAATGTTATGGCTTTTTTTTTTTTTTACAGAAAATAAAGCGTTCATTAATTGATCAAGAGATCGGCTTCCACAAAATTTGCAATTTTATATATGCTACTTTGCTGGATAGTGCTCAACAAGACCTTTTTAACATGTTGTACCACATGTTGTGATGTGTTGTACATCAGAATAGCATAGATAAACCAAATTTACAAACTCATCGGATGTTGAATAGAAATCAAAAGTACACAAAAAGGTCATTGCAAACAAAGTGAAAAGAAGATGTGTCACTCTATTCTCTTGATTAGATACATTATGTGATTTAATTACGTATTTCACAAATATCTTGGGTAGAAGCGGCGGGGCCCACCCCATTCTAGTAAAATCTAGAAACATTGTATTGTTGTAGTGTTTCTTGACAAGGATATTCCTTCGCCAAAATGTTACCTCGAGTATGTGGTGTGGAGACATCTTTTTGATGTAAGAATATAAAGTGGGCAGATGACATAGTTTTGGGCATGCTGTGTTGGTACCTTAGATCCAAAAGTATAATCACATTAAGAAGTCAAAACTAGATGAGACAAACAAGATTTAGGCATCTGTTACTCCATTTTATTATAGATGATGAGAAGTAGGAGAATTAGAGGCATACCTACATATTCTCACCACTTTCTCTTCTAAACACATTTCTAGAAATTGTTGTACAAGTTAGGAACAAGTCTTTCACTTCCATTTTAACATGTACGTTTTCTTTTCTGCGATTATTTATATATTTATATTATTCTTTTATTTCATAATTATTTGCATATTCTAAAAAAAAAATTGATTTATGTACGCATTCATAATAATATAATATGTACATACTACCCATATGTTATATCTTTGTTCAAAAATATATTTTTTTTATTAAAAAAATGTGTTGTTTTAAGTGTGTAAATAATTTTAAAGTGGAGGGAGTATATTTTTTTTAGAGAGGCATTTTAACATGTACATCTTGATATAACCCTACATGATGTAATGATGAAAGCATGCACGATTATGCATGCACTTTATGCTTCCCACCCAAACCCCCTCTATTTTAGGTATGTGAGATGCAAAATTTATGTCGAAAATACCCTTAGAGTGATGAATAGTAAATCTATAAAGTATGAATTTTTTTTAATAATTTATCTCATTTAAAAGTTCAAATTTATTGAGAGTTGTGGAATCAATTTCCATCTATATATTTAATTTCCCACACTCCTTCATTCATAACTGAATTCTCAGTTTTCTCTCTTTTGAGTTGATACCCAATAAGTGGACAAGTTAGTGGAGTTGTTTTCAGCAATAATCGAACCTAGGAGATGTGGGCATGAGCCCTTTGGCTTTGATACCATAATTTTTTTCATCTTATCTCATCAATTTATGTATTTAATTTCCTTATCAAAATACATATTTAACTCTAAAAGCAAAAATTTTAATATCAATAAATTTTTATTTTAAAGTTAAAATTTTATTTTACATATACAATGTGAACACAAATTGCAAACTTTAATTTGATATATATATTATGCTTTGGAAATAGTATAAAGTTTCTATTTTTGGAAATGTGATTTGAACGAGAAAGTTGAACTTTCTATTTTAATCATGTCGTATATTTAATTTTGATGTGGAGCTTGATAATGATTAATGAATGAGAAAGTTGAACATTCTATTTTAATCATATTGTATATTTAATTTTGATGTGGAGCTTGATAATGAATTTTTTATAAATTTGAACATAAGATTGTATGTGCTACAATGCAGAAGTAGTTTAAAGAGATGGTGAACAATACAAGAAACCCAACACTGAGTTTTATATGTATTACTACGCATATTTTTATTATTAATACTAATATATACGTGTATATATATATTGTAATTTGAATAGTAATAATTAATTCGAGGTAGTCCTTTTCTTGGTGGAGATGCCTCCTTATTTACTACATTTTCCTTTGGACTTGTCAATTCACGGTGGGAGCTAGGATTCACACATTTCCCATTCATTTATCAATTAGTTTGAATTTTTTTTCTTTTCCTTTTATTGGAAAAGGAAAAAGAAATTATTTAAGATAAGATTCTCAAGTGATGGGTGTGTATGAATTGAGAGGGCATGGAGCTTTGTCAACAAAGTTGACTATATAATTGAGACTTAAATAATTCCTCTTTCCGTCCTAAAAGTAATTAAACTAAAAGTATTTACAACTTTTGCCCTGATGGAGAAGTTTAGTTGAAAAATCATATCATAAATTCTTCTTAAGACAAAGTATGTAGGAGTTAATTAATTATATGTAATTGTAAAGATTAAACTAACAAATGATAACAAAGCGAGACAAAACATTAATATTTTTCAAGTACAACTTATTATTTTTCAAAGTTATATTTCCTCCGTCCAATATTAGTAGTCCTACTTTTTGGGCTATTATTTTTTGTTATAAGTTGGAGGGTATTATGAGGTATTGTGAGTTCATTTATCAAAATACCCTACAATTTATGACAAAAAAATAACAACCCAAAAAGTAGACTACTAATATTAGACGAGGGAGTATATAATAGTAATATTTTTATATGCTAAAGTAAGTATTATTTCTTCATTTTACCCATCTCACCAAGTGTCTCCACAAATATTTGTGAATAAATAAATGATAAGACATAAGCCAGATCCGATATCTTCGGCGGAAAGAAAATTACACCCCCTAATTAGTGCAATTTTAACCAACATTTAATTCATTCTAATGCAACTATATATGTAAATTGATAATATATTAATATCCTCGATTATAAATGGTAAATTTAATATTGGTAAATATGAGATGAAATGGGTCGGGATTCAAATTATATTAAGATGAAGTTAATATTGGTAAATTTAATATTAATATAGGTTAAGTGGTTAAAATTTTACTATGTACAGTTAAGAGATTATGAGTTTGAGTCACAATTTATATATATATTCGTATTCATTGTAACTAATTAGCTGTAATAGATGAAAAATAAGAACATGTATAGAGTAAAATTGGTTCATATATAAATCATTGAAGAGTATTAGTTGTTCTAGACGAAGAGTTTTACACTACAAAAAAAACATTGTTTTGCGACGGAATTTGCGACGGAAAATCCGTCGCAAACAGTGTTTTGCGACGGATTCTGCGACGGACACGTATCCGTTATAATTTGCGACGGGCTGTTGTCCGTCGCAAAATTCAAAATTTGCGACGGAATTGGCCGTCGCAAATTACCGAGCCTATACAAAAAAAAAAGTGGCTCGCGTGGTTCGAGCCCGGGCACCCGGGGCGGGCGGGGCGGACGCGGATCACTGGGTCACCCGGCCCATTGCTTATTATATGCGGCTCACCTTCTATATTAATTTTATTAGGCTTTGAACAATTAATCCAATTTTGCGCCCAATGGGAATCGAACACGGAACCTCTTGTGCAAGAGGAGGGGGCGCGCGCCACTAGGGCACAAGCTACTTTCGTTCATTTTTATGCAATTAATTGTATATGTATTCAAATTAAGTCATTTTTTTTTCATAATTCACCAAATTAATTTCTTTTCGTATCTAAGTTGTTTATTAAAATATTTTGCCCAACTATTTTTTTTTATTTTGTAAAATTATTTATTTCGACAATGCATAATTTTATAATTCGTTCATTTGTACGCAATTAATTGTATATGTATCCAAATTGACTCTTTTTTTTTCATAATTCAGCAAATTAATTAATTTTCGTTTCTCACTTGTTTTTATAAATGTTGTGGCCATTTAATTTTTATTAGTTTGGTAAAATTATTTATTTCGACTACCGCTTAAATTTATAATTCGTTCATTTGTACGCAATTAATTGTATATGTATCCAAATTGACTCTTTTTTTTTTCATAATTCACCAAATTAATTCATTTTTGTTTCTCACTTGTTTTTATAAATTTTGTGGCTATTTAATATTTTTTTGGTAAACTTATTTATTTCGACTCCCATTTAAATTTATAATTCGTTCATTTGTACACAATTAATTGTATATGTATCCAAATTGACTCTCTCTTTTTTCAAAATTCACCAAATTAATTCATTTTCGTTTCTCACTTATTTTTATATATGTTGTGACCATTTAAATAAAACTCACGAGGTATATAAATGAAACCCACGAGGTATATAAATGAAACCCACGAGGTATATAAATGAAACTCACGAGGTAATAATAGAACAACATGATCTAAGATCATGTATATTATAGTTTTGCTACAAGTAATTAATTAATTAACACTGAATTTAAGCATCATTCCCGGTCACAAGGTTTCCGCCATTATTACAGAGATAATGAGGGATAGTCTAGAGGAGAACGCAATGAAGTTCAAACTCATCTCGTCGCAGCGGAAGCAGTACTACTTGGATGAGTTTCGGGTATATATATGCAAATATTTTTAAACCAACTTATTTCCATATATATACCTGAAACTCATCCAAGTAGTACTACTTCTGCTGCGACAAGACGAGTTTGAACTTCATTGCGTTCTCCTCTAGATTATCCCTCATTATCTCTGTATTAATGGCGGAAACCTTGTGACCGGGAATGACGCTACAAAAATTGTTCAAAAAACATAAATAAATTGTTCAAACTGACTCTCTTCTCTCTCTTCTCTCCCTCTCCTCTCTCTCTCTCTCTCTCTCTCTCTCTCTCTCTCTCCATGATCTTCTTCTGAATGATGGTTCACTGTTCCAGTGATCCACCAAACCATCCCATATCGATCGTCCGTCTGGTGCTAGACCCAACTCCACCCGATCCCCACGCTCCCACCGCTTCTTCAGGCCGTAGATAATATTTTTGTATCGTTCTTGCGCTTTCGCACAGAACAATTGATACATAATACTATCGTTGGCAGGGTCCCAAACGCACCGCCTCTGCAAATAAATTAAAAATAGAATATTAACGAATAAATTAAAAAATTTAAATTAAAATTAAAATCATAATAAATACATTTTTTATACCTTGAAGTCATCAAAGTACTCCATCCTCTTTTGCTCGGACACTTGACTCTACGAGTGGGCACCATACTCAAACTGTCTCATCCTAATGATCTGTGAGACGATTGAGCTAGTCTCATGGGCTGGAAGCAGTCTGTGACAACAAAATTAAAAAATCAAGTTAATTATATTAATATATATAATTAAAAGTATACATAATTCATTAAAAAATACTTACTTGTTGTCGACTATGATGACACTGAGAAAATTATCTTGACCTGGGTTCATCTGTAATAATTTTAAATTCAACTAATAAAAGATGATGCTATATAATAATTTACTTATTCACATACATATAATTTCACATACGCGCATAAAATCTACACACTATAAAAGATGATGTTATATATAATCTACTTATTCACACGCATATAATAATTTACTTATTCACATACGCATATAACAATGATTTACTTATTCACAAAATATAATACAAACAGTTAAAATAATAAATATGATTCATAGCGAAGAAAATATTTTTTTGAACATGCTTTAAAATTAAATTAAATTAAAATTCGATCTACTAATTAAATTAGATCAACTAATTCAACTAAAATCAATTCATTTCTAATATAATTCAAACAATTCAACTAATTCAATTCTAAACTTAACAAAAATTAAACATGCTTTAAAATTAAATTAAAATTCGATCAACTAATTAAATTCGATCAACTAATTCAACTAAAATCAATTCATTTCTAATATAATTACTTAACAAAAATTAAACATGCTTTAAATTAAAATTCGATCAACTAATTCAACTAAAATCAATTCATTAATTACTAATATAATTCAAACAATTCAACTAAAATCAATTCTCTAAACCTGCTTTAAAATTAAATTTTAAACGGTAAAAATGAAGAAAACTTACGGTTTATTTGTAGAAAATGTCGAAACGAGAACTCGGTAGGGACGGATTGGCTCTACAATCAACTAAACCCGACTTCTCCTTCCTTTTCCTTTCGTTTTCCCCCTCTTCTTCTTTTTTCTTGCATTCTCTGTCTGTTTCGCGAGGAGACTATTTATAAGTGGAAAAAAATTTGCGACGGACGCATATCCTTCGCAAATTATGCTTGTCAAAGCCAAAACGACGTCGTTTTTACTGATTTGCGATGGCTTTTCCGTCGCAAATTAGTCAACGAACCGTTTCCCGAGAAGACGCGTAAAACGGTTCGGTTTTGCGACGGACATTCCGTCGCAAATCAGTCAACGGACCGTTTCCCGAAAGGTCGCGAATATAAATGTAAGATTTGCGACGACTTTGGTCCGTCGCAAATACAAAGTTTAAAATTGTGACGGCCTCTTCCGTCGCAAATCAGTCAAACGGGTCGCTTCCCGAACGGTCACCTTTAAACTGGTATGTTTTGCGACGGAAGTGACCGTCGCAAAATCAAAGTTGAAATTTGCGACGACCTCTCCGTCGCAAATGTAGCCGGTTTAAGACGAAGGTGGTGGGCCCTAGTTTTTGCGACGGCTTTTCCGTCGCAAATTACTAACCTTTGCGACGGACGTCCTAAGTCGTCGCAAAGTGTCATCTTTTTCGACGGCTTACCAAAATCCGTCGTAAATTCACGAAATTTGCGACGGATATTGTGCCGTCGCAAAAGATCCCTCGCTAATCTCCGTCTTTTTTGTAGTGTTAGTTTGTTTTCAGTAAACAACTAATACTCTTCAATAAAAATAATTAATATCATTTACTAAAAATAATTAGTACACTTTGGTGATAACAATTAATATTTTTTAATAGTTTATGTATGAACCACCCCCACTCTATACTTTGTCGGAAAATAATGGTTATTTTAAATATAAAAAGGCAAAGCAAGACATTCTTTGCAACAGTATTAACAACCCATTTGATATTTCTCTGCCTTCTTGTCCCTTCACTCATTAAAAGCAACGAGCTTAAGTTAATTGAAATAATATTAATAATTATTATTATTAAAAGAAGAACGTGTTTCATTTACATGAAATAACCAACTATTACCATGTTTTATTGATAAATTCGTCAAAAAAATGTCTTTGACAAATTGTCCTTTATAATGATATTTCAAAAATGGAATGCGTGTGGGTAGTGGGGTACCCGGCCCACGATCAAATATAGTAAGAAATGGCAATTGACCACATAGATTTATCGAAATAATAATAATAATAAAGCAACGTGTTTCATTTACATCAATCTTCTATAATAAAGATATGCAAAAGAGGGAATTTATTTCCCTCTTGTGGTGGGGTGGTTGTTCCCCTATTGTGGTGAGGTGGTGTTCCCCTCTTGTGGTGGTTGCGGTTCCGGCTGCAGTGCAGTTGTGGTTCGGAGTTGCGGGTTCGGGTGGTCCCCCTCTTGTGGTGATTGCGGTTCCGGTCTACAGCGAGATGAAAAGATGTTGTCATGTACCCGGTGGTCGAAGGAACTATTGTAATTGATTATGTTAGGAAACTATTGTAATTGATTACCTTTCCAAAAAAAATAAAAAAATTAACTAGCTATTACCATGCCTTTTTGGATACATGGGCCAGGATTTAATTAAAATATATCAAAAATGACAATTTAACACGTAGATACTATCATACGTCGGCAACCACATCGTCTCCTTTATAAGTTTGAATTAATGCATTATAAGAAAGCATTAAATTGCAAATGAAAATTGTTAATATGGTTACAAACTTTCAACAAAAAGTTTTATAGCGGGGATTGTCAATACTTTTTAATTATATAGATATTTTCATTTTCTATCTACAAAGAATTTGTCTACGGAATTTTTATAAACAAATTGTTTGTAAATAATTAATATATAAAATTTCCATTTTTTAGCCAAATTTTTGGTAGGTTGAATAATGAATGCATTTACATGTTTAACAAATTTTATAGGACTATAGTTTTGTAGTAACTTTTTTTTTAGTGATGGGACTATAGTTTTTAGAATATTTGTATTTTATAATTATATACAGGCAAAGTCTAGAGTGAAAATGGTTGATACATGAATCATTTGAATGGTACTAGTTGTTTCTAATAAAGAGTGTTAGTTGTTTTCATTGAAATATATTAATTATTTTTACTAAAAAATATTAGTTGTTCTCATTAAAAATTATTAATTAATTAGAGGGTAAGAAGAATATTAGTTGTTTAACTAAAGAGTTTTAGTTGATTACACCAAATGGTGTTAGTTAGTTATACTAAAAAGTATTCTAAAACAGTTTATATATGGAATCAATTTCATTCTATACATATTCTTATATATAATAGAGTAGAGTAGATATTATGTAAATGATATTTACGGTGAAACTTGTTTGAATGATATTAGTAAATTATACTAAATGTATCAAGGAATTGCACTAAAGGTAACAACTCTAAAGGTTATTAGTTGTTTTCACTAAAAATATTTATTTTTTGAAAGGATTTTCACTAAAGATATTAGTTGAAATTATATTAATTATTTTTATTAAAAACATTGATTGTTTTAACATAAATAATTAATAAACTATTATTTACAATAATAATTACCGTGAATAGCATCCACATAATACTTTATCTATAGTATATTATCTACACTAGATTTTTATGTTTTAATACTTTCTTTCTCCCGTAAGACTTTGTATTCTCTCCCTGTCAGGGGAAAAAAGTCTTTGTATTCTTTCAGGGGAGGGAGAGAGGAGACTCAAAGTAAACAAAAAATTATTTAGGTATTTTGTCAATTCTAATAGTGTATATGTTATTATCTCAAAGTGACTGTCCCATGTTTATTGTACAAAAAACAAAATTGAAGTCACAGTTAGAGGCAAATTCCACACACTAGATGTATATGTTTATTTTTATGTAGTAGTATTTTATTATTTTCAACAAATATTGAAATACTTTTTTTTACTTAGTAATATTAATTATTTTTACTGGACAATATTCATTATTTTTATTAGATAATATTAAATATTTTCATTAAAAAAATTGTTAGCTCCGCTATCTATGCCGACAGGTCATGGGTTCGAATCGTAATTTATCCGATAACATTTCCATAAATAATTTAATTGTATAACGGAACAATATTAATTTTTACTAATTGAATTGTATTAATTGTGCTCTCACAAGTATTACTTTTTATATGACTCAAAGACGCACTTTACCTTTCTTGTTATATATTTAGCGCAGTACATGCTCAAATTGTGATAATTGTATTGTGAGTGTCCCCATCAAGTAACTACTATACTAATTGAATCTCTCTTCTTTTAATTGAAATTCAAACTTGAACCTAAATCAATTACTAATTATTTTTTTTTATATTCACATTACACCCTATATTACTTTTTTTTAACGGAATAGTGAAATTATTTAGGGTTACTTTTTTTTAACGGAATAGTGAAATTATTTAGGGTTGTGGTTGGATAGCGACATTTCAAATTCGATGAATTTACAAATGAATGTGTTTAAAAATTAGTAGATTTTGAATGACATTGTATTTGGAATTTTTCCAATTTAAATTAGAGTTAAAATTAATTATTCAAAATTCATTTATTTAAAATATCTTATCAAGACAAGTGAGGTAGATTTAGAATGTGAATTTAAAATTTATAGCTCAAATATCTTCATCCAAACACAATACAAAGGATTTTAAGTTCAATGTTGTGACATGATCATAAATTGAAATTTAATTTATCTTCGGTCATTCAACTTTATGAAGAGGAGTTAATTACAATGTATGCTAATTAATTTCATTAAATTGTGCTTTTGAGTTGCTTGTTAAATATATTAATAAAGTAGTACTTAACAAATATAAGTGCACATATAAAATGATTATAGTCGCACTGTTTTTTTAATACTACAATTTAGGAAGAAAAAACTTAATACAAGATTCAAGATAGATTGAACTGAAAAGGAAAAGAGTTTAATTATTTTTTATAATATAAACACGAGACAAATTGAAAAATGTATATTAAATATTTCAAAATAAAAATAAATTAAATTGAAACGAGGAATATGTTATGATGTGTAATTCTTGACATATGAGAAACTAAGAGGGGTGTATTCAATTGAGATTCTATTGGATTTTTTTGGACTTTAAAAAGTCTGTGGATTTAGAAAATCTATAGACTCTATGCAGAGTTTGACCGACTTTTATTATTGATTTACTTGGATTTTCATAGACTTTACAGGATTGTGGAATACATTTTTTTTATTAATTTACATGGATTTACATAGACTCCGGCGCTGGAACAATTGATGCTAATATATATTGGACACACTTGTATATAAAAAAATTTATCCAAATTATTTAGAAAAAAAAATACATTAGTTAAAAAAATACATTATTATTTCACCTTCATTTCCATCACCGTTATATCTCTCCCTCATTAGAAGTCTCAGGTTGTTAGAAGAGATTTTGAAGAGTAAAATTTATTTATATTTTTTGAAGAGTAGACTTGACAACGGGGCGAGCAATCCCCAAAGCAAACAGGGACGGAGAATTTTTTTGCCCCGTACGTAGGGACCGGGATAATATTCTCAGCCCGGGGAATCCCCGTCTTGTTCCCCGTGGGGAGCCGCATTATTTTTTATATAATTAATATATTTATATATAATTTTAATGTTAAAGTAAATTAAAAATAAATATTTTATAGTTTTCTACTCAATTAACTATTTATTGAAAATTACATTTTTTATTTATTTATTATTATGTTATTAGTTCCAAATTATATTATTTTCACTTTAGTATATATGTTTTAATTAAAAATATTAGAATTAGAGGCTCTTCAAATTGTTTAAATTAGTTTTTTTAACACCAACTTAAAGTAATTGCTGTGTTGATTAAATTTTTTAATTTAAATATTTTTTTATATTTTAAAAATGAGATAAAAAAATAATTAGGTGGGGATCGGGGAATCCCCCTGAGACGGGAATGGAGGAAAAAAATTCCCCATTTATTTTGCAGGGACGGAGATGGGGAATGACCCCCCGTCCCCGTCCCGTTGATATCTCAATGGAAGAGAATAAAAAAAAGTCCATAAGCTGTTGAATACCTAAATATTTTTTAAGACTTTTTAAAATCCGTAGAAATCTCTGGTTATTAGCAGAGATTTTGGAGAGTGAAATCTACACATATTTTGGAAGGGAAATCTAAGAAAATCCGTGGAGTATTTAAATTCATAGACTTTTGAATACCTGCAGATTTTTTAAGACTTTTTAAAATCCATATTGAATACCTCAGGATTTTTAAAGACTTTTGAAAATCTAGATTGAATACCCCCAAACTTTAAAAGTCTAAAAAAATCCTACAGATTCTATAACCAATACACCCCTCTAATTATAAACATTCAATGATCCAATTATCCAAAAAAAATCCAATTATCCAAATAGCAAACCGCACTTAATACAATTCCAAATTAATTGGATACTAGTTACTACTATTTCGGAAGTTGTGATCACATGACACGATAAATTCAAGCCTAGAAATTTATAAACATGAATATATTTACGCAACTTCTCTCGAAAGTTGTGACATAGATGACACTGACACGGTTTCAAATGCATTAATTGGTGACTAATTAAGATTATTTTGAAAGTTTTATCTTAAACATGACTTCACATATGTGTAGTTTGATGGGTTGTACACTAAAGTACTCCTCTTTGAAGGGCATTTAAGGATCACTTTCTTCAATTTACTAGCTTTGGCCAAGGATTAGTGGCGATATAGACGGATTCAATTCATGAATTTTTCTTAGGGGTACTAAATAAAAATAAATATCCATACTTATATAATTACAAAATGCTATAGTAAAAAAAATGTTTAAAAGTCAAATTTGCTTAATTACTAAATTTGTTATAAAATTACAATACATCCTACAATAGATAAAATCTATAGTATTTAATTAAATTTTTCACACCCTCGTTATCCAAAAATTAATATAATATAAACAATTTGACTTCAAAAATAATTATTTTAACCATTATAATGAGATTTCAGTCATTTTACTTGGCTACTACACAAATTGATTAGATGTCACAAAAAAAAAAAAAAAAAAAAGGACTGTGACCTTTTAATTTTAATTATCCCCTAAATATTACAGTTGTTCATTAATAATAATATAACACCCTAACTTTTAATAACCTCTAAATGCAATTACTACTTAATATTAATATTTCATATTATAGATTCAATAATTACAAAATATTTTGTTCATTATTAAATTGTCATTCAAATATAAACTTTTTTTTTTCATTTTTCTATTTAATCATATATTGGGTGAGTTAGAATTTTCTAATATTCCTTCAACATATTTGTTTTGGAAATGTTGCAAGCACAAAAATTATATCAAGCAATGGTTGTGAGACCGGGATTATTTATTTAAAAACATGTGAGAGCAACAAATTATAGTTATTTTGATTTTTCAAATATTTTAACTTTCTTTTGACTAAAAAATCATACATGTTTCTCTCAATACATATATTCCTATTATTCTCACAAATTCGAACTTTTAAATGAAACAAAATTCTATTACGTTATTATAGTCAAAAGCTCACACAAATTGATTTTAAATTAATTAAGAATATCTAAAGACGATTATATTTCTATTCAATGGATTAATAAGCTTAAGAAAAGTATTTATTTAGGGTAATGGTGGAAAAATGGTGAAATATTTAGTTGATATTTTCAAAATAACAAATAGTCTCTTTGTTTTAAATAAGTGTCAATTTAGAGGTTAAATTTTGTTTCAAAATAAATGTCGTTTTAGCTATTTTTTTCATGTTTTTTTCCAATTTAAGAGATCTTATAGGGATTATATTAAAGACACACTCTCATATGCACTTGGTGCACGGTGCACTCATTTACCAGTTGAGATTGTTTACACTGAAAAATGTATGTTGATTATATTGAAAAGTGTGGTTAGATTAATACTTAAAAGTTCACAGATAATTGATTTTCAGTATAGACTTTTCAATGTAATCTAACCATATTTTTCAGTATACTTTTCAATGTAAACAAGTTCAAATGTTGAGTGGGTGTACTATACACCAAGTGCAAAAGAGGGTAACTCTTATTAAAATATACTCCCTCCGTCCCTGAGTAAACTTCCCACTTTCCGCCCCTCAGTAAACTTCTCATTCCATAAATGACAAAAATAACACTTTATTACATATAATCTTTAACCTTCAAATTCACACAATATTACCAAAATGTCACTCATTCAATTCACTTTTCAACACTATTCATTACTTTATCTCAAAAATCATAATGTGACACACCATATATTAATAAACAAATACATTTTCTTAAACAATTCAACAAAAAGAAGTGGGAAGAAAGTTTGGGGACGGATATTTGTTAGGAATTCTCAAAATATAATAGATTTTTTATAAAAAAAAAATTGTAGAGTATATATGTCAAAATATTATAAATTTTAATTTAATACAAAATGTGTAGAACGGTACCTATTTTAAGATAGAGATAGTAATTCTTATGATGCCGTGTCAGCGAATCATATTTTGGATTTCCCCAATACACCCTACTAAAAGTCTAAAACATAATGAGATCCGATCCAATTTGTTAATTACCATGGCATACCGTATACATTATCCTTTTGAATAAAACTTATTTATCCATTGACTTTTCTCAGCAATATATTAACTCATCCCCCCAATCCCCAGTTTTCGTTGCCTATAAATACATGCCTCCATCCACAATTTCACATCACACTTGCTCTCTCTTTCCTTCATTTTCTCCACTCCTTTAAAGATGAGACTTCCCGTGAAGTTTCTATATATTTTTCTTTCTTATTTAGCTGTAATATTATTCAACAATGGAGCCTATGCTTCCCACAGAGTTTACACGGAGTTGCAATCTTCGGCTGCCGCAGTTAATGTCAAATCGCTGCATAGAACTGGATACCATTTTCAACCTCCCAAAAATTGGATTAACGGTAACATTATCATTTATTTTTTTCTGTCTGATTCTCCGTTACCATTTTTTTTCTGTTTTAACTGGATATTATGATATTATGAGGTTTCTTTGCTTTCATTCTCCAACTCATTTTCATCATATTTTGATTTTGATTTTGATTTTTTCTTTTGTTTTTTGTAAAGTGAATATTTGATATTAAATGTTTGGCATGACATAGACATGTGAATAAGTTAGAGAAGTTGAGATTTGAGCTGAATAATTAATTGTTATAATAGGTCTCTGAAAATAGATTTGGTATTTAAAATTGCTAGATCTTCAGATATGTGTTCTCGTCACGTTTTAGTTAAGCTAATTTTTTTAATTAAATTTAGTATCATTGTTTCGATTAAAATTAATATCAGCATTGATGTGTCTAATTACACAGTGCAATTGGAGAATACTCATTTAAAATAAGTTGAACTAGTGGATGAGACAACTGGATTTTTTAAATAAAGAAAATCACGTATTTTTGGAACGAGACAAGTTAGCAATATTAATTGAGCTGTCATTTTATTCTGTATATTGTGTTTTTATGTGATGATTTAGTCAATGTTTTATGAAACCTAATACAAATTTCGCATTAAAAAATGCAGAAGATGGGTCCCATAAAAAAAGAATAAAGAAAAATAAAAGATGAGCTGTTTAATTGTTGACCAGTAATTACGCTTTGACTCTACTGTAGCATGCATCAGTTAACTGTCTCGGGCAGTATGGCAGTTTAAATTATATTTTAGCAAATTAATTTTAATTTTTATACAAAATAATTGAATCAAATATTTCATGAAAGAATATATGTATGTATGCATATAGTCCACGACTCATAAATTGACTTAAATATCATCCCCACCGTCCTAACTCCTTCCCATTGCGTCTGTACGGCTCCTTCCTAATTGGCTCTCTTTTTCCACGGACAAATAAAGTTTTTTTTATTTTTGACTTCAAAGTTTTTCTTTAAAATAATTAAAATGCTAGTTGAATATTCTTTTGGCAACTATTGCTTCAGTTTCAACTTCTACTATTACGGTTTTGTCAGTTCATATGTGTGTAAACGGTACGCCATCATATAATCATATATGCATACATAAATAAATAATTAAAATAGACAAAAGTAAATCGAGACTATATATATAACATGTAATACACATTAATATGCAAATAAAAATTAGAAGTACAAAATAAAGTAAACTATGGATTACAATAGTTTTTAATCTATTATTACAGGCCGTGTCGAAAATGGATCAGGTCTTGTATGGGAGGATCCTATATAGAATTTGTGAAAATCACATTAATAAATTGTCAAGAATTGTGATTAAAAAAAAAACCTCATTTACAACACCCTGCCCATTTCCAATGTATGCTTTGAGGAGTTTCGTGAATACAAGTGACCACAATTCATGAATGTATAATTTGAGAGTGATGAAACACAATTTAAAACTGGCAGACATTTAATTTAGGAGTACATATAAAATTAAGGATATTGATTGACACTTGGAATTTTGGGCTGTAGATTAATTTGTGCATGCATGCATACAGAATTGTGTTCAAAGTGTTTCAGGCTTTCTGCACTCTACAGAAAACACAAGAGGAAATGAAAAACTGCATTTATTATGCTACTTATAAATTTAATGAATATGAATCGTCTTTGTCACATAGCTGTCGATGCGACAATTGAGTATTGTCTTTTGTTCTTTTTACTTACGTGAATTCCATTGTATGTAATTAAAGTTGGTATATATTGCCAACACAACCGGAGGGAGTAGAAGTATTTATTTTAAAATTTGCTCTCTCACAATTTTGGCTTTTCAAAAGTATTTTAAGCTGTTAGTAAGATTTGCGAACACCACAATAGAGTGAAAATAATTTATGAATAAAAAAATTTGCAATACTTTTTAGTATAATCAACTAATATTATTTTGTTAAAAAACTAATATTTTTTTACCTTCAATTAATAACCCTTCCGTGAGAACACCAACTAATCTCCAAAATTAATAACCCCATTTCAACAATTATGGACAAGTTTCTTGATCAGATCATTTAATTTACAATATACTTTCTCTTTTACTATTATGCACATTATACAATGTAATTAAATTGAAGCGCTTAGTGAAATTTGATAGGGGGTACCTAAGAAAAAATAGTTAATATACATGAAAATGCAAATAAGATTATGTAATGAAATATCTCAAAATGACACTTTTTTTTTCTATTATTGTTGGATGAGGGGAAGGTCTTTAGTAAAAAGAACTTATATTTTTTTTAGTGAAAATAAATAATATCTTTCATTAGATTTATGTATGAACAATTTCACACTATACTTTGCCATTAAAGTTTACTCTTTTATATACATCTATATAGAAATAGATAGATATTGAATTATTATAACCTGTGTGGTGCACTTGATATGCTGTGAAATAGTATCAACGTCATTTAATTCAACATCCTTTCTGTTATATATTGCACTATAAGGAAAATAATAAATTTGTCTGGGAATCAAGTAATTAATATTTTTGCTTTAAAGTAATTTATCTTAATTTCTTGTCCGAACCAATCAAACGTTTTATTTAATGGGTAGACTGTTTTAATGCCGTATTTCAAATGCTTCTAAAGTTAAAATTTATAATATATAAAAATTGTCAGTCGATTAAATTAAGGTTACATTTAATTTTAGAGGCATTTTTATATTATTAATACATTTCAACTATTCATTATATATTTTATGTTTATATCAACAAATAGAAAGTGCATATGAACTTAAATTGCCGTTCTGACCTATTGAAAATATTCACATGTAAGACATATTTATTGTCGACTTTAAAAAGCTATTGTGATTATGAATTACGTTTGACTAATTGTTAATTATTTGTACTAATGAATTCAACTATTTTTCATTTCATGTTCCTTTGATGAATGATTATGGACGACATCAGATCCTAATGGTGAGTTACACTCTCTTTTGCTGATTTTTTATTTTTATTTTCAAATATTGGCTTCTAGTACAAAATTTGGGTCAAGTAATTTTTGCAATGCAAAAAAATAATTATAATTACTCTTTTACACAATAATAGCACGATTTAATATAATTGCAAGTATAATATTTGCATTTATACTGAGTCATTGCAGTTTTTGTATTTGAAAATAATCAGAGATAAAAATCCACCTAATTTGTACCTATTACTCACTCACTCCCTATTTTCTTTTGATTTCTCACAATAACACTCTCTCCCTTCATTCTTTAACAGCTCCTATGTACTATAATGGATTTTACCACCTCTTCTATCAATACAACCCAAAAGGAGCCGTATGGGGAAACATAGTGTGGGCACACTCTGTATCAAAAGATCTAATAAATTGGATAAGATTAGAAAATGCAATATACCCCTCAAAGCCATTCGATCAATTCGGATGCTGGTCGGGTTCGGCCACGATCCTACCCGGAAACAAGCCCGTAATTCTCTACACCGGCATCATAGACAATAAAAAAACCCAAGTCCAAAACTACGCCGTCCCAGCTGACCTATCCGACCCATATCTTCGAAAATGGGTGAAGCCGGATAACAACCCGCTCATCGTCGCGGATAAATCCATCAACGAGACCACCTTCCGTGACCCGACAACTGCATGGATGGGCAACGACGGCAACTGGAGAATATCCATAGGGGGTCTGAGAAAGCGAAGGGGAATTGCGTATTTGTACAAGAGTAAAGATTTCATACACTGGAAAAAGGCAAAGCACGCATTGCATACAAAGAATGGGACCGGGAATTGGGAGTGCCCCGATTTCTTTCCGGTTGCGGTTTCGGGTAAAAATGGGTTGGATACTTCAGAGAAGGGGACACATGTGAAGCACGTGTTGAAAGTGAGTCTTGATCTTACGAGATACGAGTACTATACATTGGGTACGTATTTGAGTAAGGTTGATAGGTACGTTCCTGATAAGAACATGGTTGATGGATGGAATGGATTGAGGTTTGATTACGGAAACTACTATGCCTCCAAGTCATTTTTCGATCCCAAGACGAATCGGAGGATCTTGTGGGGGTGGGCCAATGAGTCGGACTCCGCTTCTGATGATATTAAGAAGGCCTGGGCTGGAATTCAGGTATTGTGTGTTCGTATGTGAGTTCAAATTATATTTGGTTTCATAATTTTCTGACAAAATAGATTTAATCCCAAATTGGCCAAAAAATTACTAATCGATGTTGTTTAAGTATCTCATGCTTTAGATCGATGTCGTTTGCATTTTCCAACAGATTTGGATTGAAATTAGATATTGGACTAAATCTATTTTGTTAGAAAGTTACAAGGTCAAATACGATTTAAACTTCTACTAATACTATTCAATAAAAAAAGTTAACATTGATCAGTTACCCAGTGCAACTATTGCATAAAAATATTTGACTAACATAATATCTGATCTCCAGACTATTCCACGTACGATTTTGCTTGATCCTAAAGGAAAACAACTGCTCTTGTGGCCTGTTGAAGAAGTGAAAACTCTTCGAGGGAAGAAGGTCGAATTGAAAAATGAGAAGCTGGTGAAGGGAGAGAAGATCGAAATCAAAGGAATAACAGCTGCACAGGTACACTTCATTTGTTATCCCTTTTTTAAAGTAATGCATAGAGAAAAAGTGGACTAATTAGCATGATTTCAATGCATTTCAGGCCGATGTAGAAGTAACTTTCTCGTTCGATAGCTTGGACAAAGCTGAGCCATTCGATCCAAGATGGGATAGATACGATGCACAAAAGATTTGTAGCCAAAGGGGTTCGACTGTTAAAGGTGGTTTAGGACCATTTGGGCTCTTGACATTAGCTTCAAAGAATTTGGAAGAATACACTCCTGTTTTCTTCAGAGTTTTCAAGTATCAAAGCAAGCATCTAATCCTCATGTGTTCTGATGCATCAAGGTATTTTTTTGTCCAAATCTTAGATGTTTTTTTATGCTTCACTATTTGAATTTATATATCTATTTTACATGTTTCTTATTTGATCTTTCGTAACAGGTCGTCCTTATCGATTGGAACGGGGTCATACAGGCCCTCATTTGCAGGATTTGTAGACGTCGACTTGACCTCGAAGAAGCTCTCTCTAAGAAGTTTGGTACGTTTATTTCTTGAATTTGTACAGTGTGAACAAATTTTACCATGAAATTGGATATGCGATTAAAACCTTTCAATAATTTATGTGGTACTCTTTAGCATTATGACTAATACTTTTTAGTAATTTAATTGAAACGGTTCGTGAAACTGGTTCATGCAATACTTTGCCTTAATTAGTTCTTTTTATAATTATGGATTCATGAGAAGTGGAGCTTGATGTTAATTATGTTTTGTTGCAGATTGATCACTCTGTTGTGGAGAGCTTTGGGGAATGGGGAAAGACTTGCATTACATCGAGAATTTATCCAACTCTAGCAGTATACGGAAATGCACATTTATATGCATTCAACAATGGTTCTGAGGCTATTAAGATTGACACTTTGAAAGCATGGAACATGAGAAAACCAAAGAAGATGAACCAATGATAGAAATATGGTCTAATTTATTACTCTAGTTAATTTCCTTATCAATTTTTCAATTTATGCTTAGGCAATTAGTTATGAAACTAAGCAGCAAATTGTATTGGTGTACTCATGCTAATGTCAACTTCTATTTATTGAGTAATGATTAAATGATTGGAATCTGAATACTTTAGTTTAGTTATTGGAGTTATGCGTAATACATTATGAATGCATTTTTATGCTAAACAAAAGTACCTGGAAAGAGTAGAATTAAGCATGACCCATTTCTCTCGCATCATATCAAACCACAGTCCAATTAACAATATCTCAGTCAGGCATTTCATCAAACATCTGTGGGGCGTCTCTAATAGCTTTACTTTTTGGATACATACGAAAGAATTAGGGAATTAAACCCGTATATAAACACTAAATTGAGTATATTTGTTCTTTGCCAACCTCAGTATCTAGTTTAAATTCTTGTGTATTGGTGTTTGTGTTTTGGATTAAATTCTTCGCCAATTCAGGGACTTACTTAGCATTTTTTGTTCCAAATTCGTGGACTGCTTGCATGATAGAGTCCTTTAGTAGCAACTAGCAAGTAAGATAGTTTTATTGCTACTTTTTTCATAGATTCACTTGCACAGCCTATGTGCCAAACGGTAAAGCTATATTTGGAGAGGGTAATTTGAAATGCAAATAATTTAAAAATAATAAATTTGAGAATACATGAATTTCAAATGATATGGTTTTATTAATAATCTAAAAAATTTGAAATTCATCAATCTAAATATTTTTTTTCAAATAAATAGAGTGGATTTAGGTTATAGATTTAAAACTTATAGCTCAAATCCCTTCATCCAGATACAATCTTAACATAATTGTTTTATGTGTGTAGATATGAATTTAAAAACTCCCTCTGGAGATATTTGCAAATCTGGTTTATTCAAATATGTTAATGAATTTTTTTTTAATATAATTATGTACTCATTGTCAAGAGGAACTTTCTTGTAAAATATTTCACATATGAAATATTCTTAAAATAGACAAATATTAAAAAAAAATCATGGGTCGGGTTGCTTCACATTAAAATTTGCGGATCTTGACCGGGTCGGGTTTGCTGATTTTTTTCAAAATTTCGTGCAAATCGAGTTTCAA
Organism: Ballota nigra; assembly: GCA_947034835.1. Lineage (NCBI taxonomy): Eukaryota > Viridiplantae > Streptophyta > Magnoliopsida > Lamiales > Lamiaceae > Ballota > Ballota nigra. Next base: position 94,957,429 of record OX344725.1, read on the forward strand.
AATTTTCGCTTCCAGTTTGTGTTTCTATATGGGTAAATGTATGTTACTATAAGGGCAAATGTGTGTTACTAGTCATTTAAAAATAGGTTTTTGTACTTTAAATAACAATAATGACAAATATATATTTTTACAAGAACAAATATGTGTTTTTAATTTATTTATCATCCCTTTAAATTTAAATTTATTGTTTTATACTCCCTCCGTCCACGAGTAAGTTTCTCATTTCTTTTTGTTGAATGGTTTAAGAAAGTGTATTTGTTTATTAATATATGGTGGGCCACATGTTGACTTTTGGGATAAAGTAATGAATAGTGTTGAAAAGTAAAGTGAATGAGTGGCATTTTTGTAATATTGTGTGAGTTTGAAGGTTAAAGTTTATATATAATAGAGTGTTGTTATTTCCATTTATGGAATGGGAAACTTACTCGTGGACGGCCCGAAAAGGAAAGTGGGAAGTTTACTCATGGACGGAGGGAGTACATTTAAACATATTTGCTCCAACAGTAACATACATTTGCTCTAACATCAAAACATTTTTCCTTCAACATTAACACACATTTGCAATAATAGACATTTACTCTAACATTAACACATATTTGTTCTAACATGAACACACTTTGCTTCAATAGTAACACATATTTCCTCTAACAGTAAAACACGTTTGTTTCAATAGTAACACACATTTGCAGTAACACATATTTACTGTAATAGTAACATACGTTTGCTCCAATTGTAACACACATTTGCAGTAACACATATTTACTCTACAATAACATATATTTTCTCCAATAGTAACATTTATTTTTAATAACACACATTTGCTTCAATAATAACACATATTTCCTCCAATAGTAACATATATTTTTAGTAACATACATTTCCTCCAATAGTAACACACGTTTGCTTCAATACTAGCACATATTTGCGACACAGTGCTTCAATTCCCGAGGAATTTCTATGCTAATTCTGGCATCCAAATCTTCGTTGATAAAGACGAGAACTCCTCTCTCTCTCTCTCTCTCTCTCTCTCTCTCTCTCTCCTCTGGTATAAATCGAGATGAGTAATTGGTATATGTAAAGAGAAATAGGATGTGTATTGCAGTGCTCTAGAGCTTTCCATCCACCATCAATCCTGAATAGAAAAGCCTACACGAAATCCCGACTTCCAATTGGGTACCAGATTTTAAAATTTGGAGAAGATGCCCGAGGATTGAGCGGGAGAGGGAGAATTTATGTGGGACATTGATGGTGCCCACCAGCGCAGGATACATCCTAATTTTTTCAATTCTGCCGCCGAGCCAGCCAAAGGCGCCGCGGCCCCATGAGAATAGCTGAAGAGTGATAGATTCGTCGACGGTGGTGGGGAAGGTCGAGTTGGTGGTGTAATCGTAGATTAGAGGAGGCAACTTTGTGACGGTGGCAGAGAACTGGCGGACGGGGATGCAGAGAGGAATAGGCGTGTAAAACCGCTGCCAATTTTTCTTACCAACATCAGGGGAAGATCCACAATTTTTTAATATGGGTTTACAGATCCAAAATCCGTAGAATATTTTATATAACAATTTGTCCATTGGCAAGTGATTGACCATATTGGGAAATATCAGATACTCCCTTCGTTCACAAAATTTATACTTCATTACTGTTGGACACTAGATTTAATAAAAATTAATATTTTCTTGAAAAATAAATAAAGTAAAGGTGGTGTAAGGAGTATTGTGGGATCTATTTATTTGTCTATGAGTAATGTTTATTTAAAAAAATGAAATAGGTAAAAAAAATTGGTGGACAACCCAAAAAAAATAATTAAAAAAATTGGTGGACAAGGGGAGTAACATGTATCATAATAGAGGAAAATCAAAATAAACAATCAAATCGGATTGATATTCTGTCATAATGGAAGAGAATGGAGAAGATAAAATCAAATCTAATTAATCTGCCAAATAAAGTCAACTAAATCGACATTGGTCAATTGATTAGGCGTGAAATTGTTATGTTTTGGTGCCCGATTTACTCATGTTTTGAGTGTTTTCGATGAGTGCTTGGAGTCAAATGAGTATCATTTTTATAAAATTATTAATTTGTCTCTTTGGTTTTCATAGATGGATAGAGGGCGAAAAGAGGAGTTCGTAGGACTTTGAATCGGCCAAAACGGACTCCCGGTTGAGGAGATATGAAGATTTTACGAACGAGTGCACAACAGCTAGCGCTCGAGCGATTTGCTCGAGCGCCGGCGCTCGAGCGAATCACTCGAGCGGCCAAAAACTTACAGAACAGTTTTGGCGCTCGAGCGAATCACTCGAGAGCCACCGCTCGAGCGTTTTGCTCGAGCGCGCACGTATTTTCGCCTCCGGATGCGTATTTTCGGCCCATTAACTCCCGTTTCGACCCGGTGCCTATATATACCTCTTCCAAACACGTTTTGAAGGATCCCCAACTTTTAGAAATACTTTAGACTTAGTTTTTGGAGAGGAAGGAGACGAGCAAGCTTTACTTTTACGTTGTTGAGGTTTTTCATACGAATTCTTAATTTCTTTTCGTTTCTTAGTTTCTTTTCATTAGCTTGATTACTTTAAACGCTTTGAACTTCGTTTTAGTTAATTCAAATTTCAGTTCTTCGTATTTATTTTCTTTTTAAACCCTAGTTCATGTTTCTTAATTTCTTCGTTCAATTCGTTATGTTTATGTTCGTTGTTTCTTCGTTTGCTTTAATGTTTGTTAACGTCATGTCTAGCTAAAACCCTTGCATGCTTGGGTTAGGATGAACTCGTAGAAGTAGGATGTGGGTACGTAATTAAGGTAATTGGTGACGTTAGTTTTAATTCTCTTAATTAATGAATTCTTATAATTAATCTGAACTTTACCTTTAAATTTAGTACGAAAGTGTTAGAGAGAGGACGACCGCATCACTCAATAACAACTAGTAGTCTTAACGAGAAGGTTTAGGAAAGGTTAATTCATCTACCGGTTTAGCGAAGGAGGACGACCGCATCACCTTAGTTAAATTAGGGTCTCATTAATTAAGCACAGTTCATTAACTTGTTAGTGGATTAGTGAAGTCGATTGCTAGGATAAAGTATTAGGGTGAGAAATCTTGAGCTTTCATTCTACGATCTTTTACTTAGGTTAATTCTTGTTTGTCACAGTTACTTTGATTATGTACCTGCTCCGTTAGTATACGTAGGGATTCCTATCCTGAGCATCATCATCTCTCATTAGAGCACAACCCTTAGTTAATTTGATTTCTTTAGTATTTAAGTTTACTTAGTTTAATTCAGTCTTTTAATTAATCTTTCAAAAAACCAAAAACATCACACTCATATTAACTACGACGCGTAGATCTTCAGGGATCTATTCGCATACATACCATCCCTTGGGTTCGATAATACTTGGTCCCTATACTTGCCCATACTACAGTGAACCCGTACTCTTGCGGGGTAGCTACTAGTAGAAGCTAGTGTAGTTCGCTTCAAGTTAATGGCGCCGTTGCCGGGGAAGGCGTTTTATGCTTTTTGAATAGGACTTGTCGATAGCTTAGTAGTTAGTAGTGAGTGCCTATTTTCTGTTTTTATTTCTTTTTGTTATTTTTATTTATTCGGCAGTTGCGTTTTGATCCATCTGCTAGTGTGTCAGGTTTATGAGAACACGCTCACAAGGCAACACGAGCGAAGAGAGAATACCGTTGGACCCTGAGACAATAGCTAGAAGGAACCGAGCTTACTTGAGAAGAATGAACGCAGCCGACTTAGGAAAGGAACCAATGGATATAAGTAATGAGTTGGACGATGCTGCCAACGATTTCAATCAGGCAGTAGACCGAGTTGAAGGCACTGGAGTTAGTGGTAGCCAGAATCAAATTCCATTGGGGGATAGCCAGAGCCTAAACCCGGGTACACAAAACGTAGTGAACCCAGCTCAGAACCTTGTCCATAATCCTCATAACCAAAACCCTGCTTACCCACAAAACCCAAATAACCCTTTCCACAACCCAGCATACCAACATTACCCATACCCACCTTATCCTTACCCACCATATCCATATCATCCACCACCAGTCTATAACCAACCGCCTGTTTACCAACCACCACCCCAACAAGTACCCGTACCAGCTGCCAATCCTCAACACGTTCCTCCGAACGTAGATCATAATATGGCGATTCGAGGGAGGTTTGCAGCGCAGCCACAGCGGTACTATGATGGAGTGGCTTTGCCTCCTGTTGAGGCGAACAACTTCTCGATATCCCCGGGGATTTTAAAATTGCTTACTGAGAATCAGTTCAAGGGGGTGATCGGGAAGGAGAATCCTCACACTCACTTGAGGAGTTTTCTCATGATAGCCTCCACATTCAATTACAATGGCATGTCTGAAGATGCCAAGAGGCTTAGGCTGTTCCCATTCTCATTGACGGGAATAGCCAAGGAGTGGTACGATAATACGCTCCCGCGGGGAGGTATTACCACTTGGGCCGAGCTCGAGCGTCTGTTCCTCGAGCGATTCTACCCTCCATCTAGGACGATCAAGGCTAGAATTGAGATCTCGTCCTTTCGCCAGAAGTCTGGAGAGGATTTACGCCAAGCGTGGGAGAGATACTCGAACATGCTGATAGAGTGCCCGCAGCACGGGTACAACGAGGGAGACATTATGGCATTCTTCTATAGTGGTGCCAGCAAGGATGGTCAAGCCCATTTAGATGCATGTGCGGGCGGAGCATTCCTCAATCAAGGCATAGAGAGGTGTAGGGAGATCGTGGACAACATTGTCACGAATGCCGGTGCTTGGAGTGGAGATGCAGATTTTCAGAGAGTTAATCAGGTTGAAGAGGGAGAAGGAACGAGAAGGCTGTTGATGGCCATGATGGAAAAGATCAACAACCTCGAGTTGGGGAAGAGTTTGGGTGGAGAGCATGCAGTGGAGAATGAGAGAGTAGACCAGCCCAGTGGACAGCAAGAGGTAGCCAATTACATGGGAGGTCCGTATTACAATCAGAATGGCTACCAAGGTGGTAATCAGTATGGAAGGTCTTCTTATGGCCAACCATTTGTGCCTCCAGGCCCTCAGCCACTTCAAAATCAATGGAGGAACACACAAGGATATCAAGGAGGCCAGCAGCCTCCTCAAAACACATGGAGGAAGAATGATAACTTTTCTTATGCTAACCCAAAAGCTGGTGTTACTGTTCCAGCAGGTGTTGATCCGGGGTCTAAACCTCCTGGTGGAGAAGGCGGTGCATCAACCGAGGAGATGTTGAGAGCAATCCTTCAGAAGATGGAGGAAGGGAGCAAGAGATTGTCATCCTTGGAGTACGATGTGAAGGAGTTGCATAAGAAGGGTGATCATCGTGATCAAGAGCTCCAGAAGATGAATGTTGAGTGGACTAGAACTCAACAAGAGAACAATCGAAGGGTCACCTCTTTAGAGCTCCAGATGAGCCAGATTGCAAAATCAGTGAATAGAATGCCGGAGGGGAACCCGAAAGAGCAGTGCAAGGCGATCCAGCTAAGAAGTGGAACCAATTACGAAGGTCCTCAGATGCCTGCTGATTCTGAGACGCCCCAAGAAGAGATTGAGCCTAAAGGAGATGAGTCCCAGAAGGGGAAAGACTTTGAGGAGATAGAGAGAGTTCCTAAGTGGAAGAAGGCAAAGGAAGCAAGGGATAAAGTGAAAGAGACAGAAAGAGATGAATGGGGGGTACCCAAATCTGTGATACCCGTCCCGTATCCACAGCGCTTCATGAAAAAGAAGCTTGATGAAAAATTTGCAAAATTTCTTGATGTTTTTAAACAACTTCACATTAACATTCCTTTTTATGATGCTTTGGAACAGATGCCGCATTATGCAAAGTTTCTGAAGGACTTGATTGCGAAAAGGCGGCGAGTGGATGAGCCGAAGTTGGTGCAGCTGAACCACGAGGTGAGTGCATTAGTGCACAAGGCGCTTCCACCAAAGCTGAAGGATCCCGGTAGTTTCACGATCCTATGTGATATCGGAAACGGGATCAAGAAGGGAGCGTTGTGCGACCTTGGAGCAAGCATCAATCTCATGCCCCTGTCGCTTTTCAAGAAGTTGGAAGGTGGTGAACTTCAACCCACAATGATGACGCTTCAACTTGCCGATCGGTCTATTACTCGACCTCAAGGTGTGGTTGAAGACGTCCTAGTGAGAGTTGGAGATCACATTTTTCCAGCAGACTTTGTAGTGCTAGAGATGGAGGAAGATGAGCACGTACCCTTGATCTTGGGAAGACCGTTCTTAGCTACGGCGGGGATGGTGCTAGACGTGGCGAATGGGAAGATCACGTTGAAGGTTGATGATCAAGAAGTGAAGATCTCCCTATATGAAGCCATGAAGCACCCGAGGGAGGATGGGAGCTTGTATTGCATGGATGCAATTGATCCTAGTGTTGAATACACACCTTCTATCCCTATTCATGAATTTTATAATCCTTCACTTGATTATTTAACTCATGAGCGTTATGATCTTGATTATTTTGATAGGGATAAAGTGAAGAAGTTGAAGGATGGAGAGGTGAAGAAAGTGGACGTGGTCCAGTTAGAAGGGAAAGGAGGAGTTAAGAAGAAAAAGTCTAAACTCAAGAAATTGATTGGTAAGACTCCTCCAGATAAAGGTGAGAAGGAGTTGAGACCCATAACACTTGGGGATGAGAAGAGAGCAAAAGAGCTCATGATGGTGGGGCATCAAGGAAAGGAGTTCAAACACCACTCTTATGAGAGTGAGGGAGGTAAATTTGAGTATGATGTTCCATAAGCTCTTTTGAGCTTGGTCCGGCATGAGGACCTTAAAAATAGCGCTGAATGGGAGGCAACCCATTTTTATTTGCTTTCATTTATTTTTAGTGTCTTTTTATATTATTAGGGAGTATTTTGAGTCGTATGTTTAACCTCGTACTTGAGAGTTTTATTTTGTAGGCTTGTCTCTAAAGGAGTAAAGGTATCATGGAGTTATTTAGATTGAAGGAACCAACTTGAGACAAGGGAGTGTGCAAAGCTATTGAGAGAAACTGAATTGTTCGGTTGAGGTAACCCACAACCCCAAACTTAGACCTCTAGCAAGGTCGAAGTTTGGGGGGGTGGAGTTTTTTTTTTTATATGTTTTCTTGTTACATTGCACCGTCAATCAAATTAATTCATGGCAATACGAAAATGGAAAGTCTTCACTCACTCTCTCTCTCTCTCTCTCTCTCTCTCTCTCTGTAAATAGGGTTCTCCTTCATTCATTTAAAACACTACAAAAAAAACTCGAAAATTATACTCAAACTTAGCATTTGATATAATTTATTTTCTTGTTTATTTATTATTAAATATGAAATTTATTGTTTCAGTATAATCTATGTAAATGTAAACTATTACTTAAACTACCATGGTATTCGTAAGATTATTTCTTTAAAATCATATGGAAACACAAAATTATAATGATTTTTGTTTCTTTAAAATATTTCATTTTCTTCCGACTAATTAAAGTCCATATGCTTCTCTCGATACATACACTCCATCCATTCTAAATTACCTATTCAATTTTACATTTTTATTGTTTAAATATCAAAAGACTATTATATTCTTATTTAATTTAATGAATTAATAAGCATATAAGCTAAAAAAATTGTAAGTCATGACTTCTTATATCATTTGGTCAATTGTAAAAATATAGTAATTTAGTGTTGATATTAGCAAAATAACAAATAATTAGCTAACACCATTTTGAATAGAATCAACATATGGCTAGGAATATTAGTGAGTATTTATTATTTTGTTATAGTGTGTCTGGCTGTCTTCCTATTATCTTACTATATATTCACATTTAATCCGTTCCTGCCACGTCAGCATATTAACTTAAACATGTGATAAACCCTATTAGAAAACAATTTTATCCAATTCAATTTATAAATTACCAGGATACACCCTGTTAAAAAATCATTTATCCAAATCCAATTTGTTATAAATTACCATATATATGGTACATATTATTCTTTTGAACAAATCCCAATTTCCATGTTTCGTGCCCTATAAATACATACCTCCATTCACCATTGCCTACATGATCATACTCTCTTTTCCTTCATTTTCTCTACTCCTCTAAATATGAGACTTCCCGTCAAGTTTCTCTATATTTTTCTTTCTTATTTAGTTGTAATATTATTCAATAATAGGGTCTATGCTTCCCACAAAGTTTACACGGAGTTACAATCATCGGATGCTGCCGCTAAAGTCAAATTGCTGCACAGAACTGGATATCATTTTCAACCTCCGAAAAATTGGATTAACGGTAATATTTTCATTTATTTATATATATATATATATATATATATATATTTATTTATTTATTTTTTTGTTGTTTTTTCGACTGATTAATCGTTAATTTGAGTTAGTTAGCGTGTTGCACAAGGGCGGTGCTAGACTATTTTATTTGGGGCTGAAAATAAAAACTAGACTAATCAATCATAACTTATATCAAATGTATCAAATAATGTACAATAATGAAATATGATATATAATTATGTACAAACTGAAATAAATTTAGCAAATATTTATACAAATATTATCCAAACTTAGAAAATATGGTGTGGCTTGGGTGATACAGCTGTGAGAAAATAAATTACCTAATTAGGATAATAATAAAGATGATTAAATAAAGAGTAGGTTTTTTATGAGACCGGCTCATGGCATTAGACAATGAAAATTGGTTGTCTCATATCATGAGATAGTCTCATACAAATTGTCATAAAAAATAAATGAAAAACATGATGTGAAGAGAAAATGTTTGTCATAATTTGACTTGAATAAACTAAAGAAGTCGAGATTCGAGCTGTGTAATTAATTATAAAAAATGGGTTTTAGAATATAGATTTGGAATTTATAAGGGAAGGTCCTATATTACGTTTGAGAAGTTAAAACATGAAATTGTCAATATGGCTACGAAATTTCCAATAAAAAATTTGTAGTAGAGATTACCTACTAATTACCTACAAAAAAATTATAATTGTATAGGCATCTTTCTTCCTCACCTCCAAAAAAATTTGTCTACGATGACTTGTAGGTAATTATACCTAGGGGTTTTATTTCGTATTCAAATTAATTTTGTAGGCAAGTTGTTTCTAGGTTGAGAAATGTAGAATCTTTCATAATTAGAAAATTTTGTAGGCAATTCTTACTACAAACTTTTTTGTTGGAAAGATTTTGTAGGCATTTTTTTATTTTCTTGTAGTGAACTAGTATTCCTTTTGATTCCGGTATTTTTTGCACACTAAATTGAGCACACAATTTTGAAAAGAAAAAAAACCCACTTTCTCAATAAAGCAATGACAAATTGATAAATATGTGTATACTTTTAAACATGCATAGTTTTTTTCAAATAAGTTGTACTATTGAATGAGGCAACTAAATATTTTTAAATAAAAAAAATTATGCAATTTTTGAAAAATTATATCCGAAATAAATGAAAGAATTATTTCCATAAATCTATATATACTAATTTACATCACGGCGTTATCTTCTCAATTAACCATTAGTAGATGCGTGCGTATCCCTTAACATAAGGAAAATCATATAATGCAATAAATTTTGCAATACTAATTGAGCTGTCGGTTTATTCTGGAAAGTATGTCAGTAATTAAGATATGACTTCAAATGTTAATTGCATTCATCAGCTACCTGACTAGGGCAGTATGATCTATGGTTTACTAAAGTGTATTTTAGCAAATATAATTTCATTTTCTTATATAAAATAATTGAATTAAATACTTCATAAAAGAATATATGTATTTATATACTTCCTCCATTCCACTATATTACTTCTCATTTATATTAATATTTATTTCCTATCTCGTCACTTTAATACTTCCCTTATATAATTCGTCTGTCCAAAATTTATTAGAAATTTATTGTAGAACAAGAGAGGTGTATGTATATATAGAGACTCGTAAACTCACTTAAAAATCATCATCGTGCATGTACGGCCCCTCCCTAATTTGCCCTCTTTTTCCATGAAGATATAAAATTTTATTCTTTTATAAAAATAAAATGAATAATTGCTAGTTGAAATTCCTTTATTAAAGTAAAAAATGAAGTAAATTCTAGATTACAATGGTGTTTATTTTCTATTGTAGAAAATATATCCGAAATAGGTCAAACATTGTCTTGAAGGGTCATGTGCAGCGCTTTAGTCTAAGCATTTGATTGAATCAAATTCAGTTCTTGTGAAAATTCTAAATGTTGTACCGGACAAACATTTTTTAATGAATAAAAATCAGAGATAAAACACCATTTAATATACATTAAATTTAATTGAGTATAAAATTAGGGATATAATTAATTGGAGTAATCTTGTATGAGACTGTCTCATGTCATGAAACAGTGAAAATGAATGAATGTTAATTTGTCTTGTTTCATGTCATGATACACGGTTTTTTTCCAATTGACAGTAAGAATTTAGGGCGGTAGATTAATTCGTGCATGCGCATACAGAATTGTGTTCAAAGTGTTTCAGGCTTTCTGCACTCTAAAAAATAAAAAACATAGTGACAAATTATTATATATGCTACTTACAATTAAATGACTATGTATCATCTTTGTCATAGAGCTGTCGATGAGACAATTGAGATGATTTTTGTTCTTTTTTTTTTTTATTTGATGCGTTTCTTTGGATGTAACTAAAGTATACCCTTTTTATATATATATATATATATATATATATATATATATATATATATATATATATATATATAGATTGATAACAAGTTATTATAATCTGTATGGCGCACTTGATATGTTGTGAAATAACAATGACAAGGTCATTTAATCAATAGTATCTTTTTTATTATATGTTGGACGAAAGAAGAAAATAATAAATTTGCCTTGAATCTAGTTATTATTTTTAACCTTTAAAGTACACTTTTTTATTTATTTTTAAAATATTACTCCCTCCGTCCCCTAATAATATTCACACTTGTGTGGTCACAGGTTTTAAGAAAAACTGCTTTATTGACTTTTTGAACCAATGAATGAAGAATATTTTGAATTAAAGTAGGTAGTGTGAGAGTGTTTTATTTCCTTTTTTGGGGTGTGAATATTATTGTGGGACATCTCAAATAGGAAAGTGTGAATATTAAGAGGGGACGGAGGGAGTAATATATAATATAAGACATATAAGTATAGCACTCCTTCTTTCCCACAACTACTTTCATATTTGTTTTATTTGGATGACTCATAACTATTTTCACATTTCTAAAAATAAAATGATTATATTCAACTCCATACTCACTTAGTTACTTATTAAAAAGAATATTTTTTTTTACTGTGAGAATAATTCCGGAACAGAGGGAGCAATTTCTTAATATATAGTGTTTCTTACGAATTACTATTACTTTTGGACCTGGATAGATGGCACGGGTTATATGTGTAAATACTTATGAGTAAGCGTTTGGATTAAAATGAAACACATATGATATAATATTTAATTGGAATATCATATTAATTTTAATTTAAACGTGATACTAATTTATCTAAAACATAAAAAATTAATGTAAAAATCTAAAATGTGTGCACACAGTGGATATAATACTTTGTCTTAATCGCCAATTTTGACTTGAAAAATTCACCTGTAAAATCAATATACGAAAATTTATTGCTGCCTTTAAAAAGTTATTGTTTGATGACAGATTACATTTGTTTTATCATTGTTTATTATTATGTTTTACTAATGAAATTCAACCATGTTTCCCTTTCATGTGCCTCTAATGGACGATCATGGACACCATCAGATCCCAATGGTGACTCTCTCTCTCTCTCTCTCCCGCTCTCCTCTCTCTCTCTCTCTTCCTCACTAATACTCTATTTTTTAACAGGCCCTTTGTACTACAAGGGATATTACCACCTCTTCTACCAATACAACCCAAACGGAGCCGTATGGGGAGACATAGTGTGGGCCCACTCTGTATCCAAAGATTTAATAAATTGGAAAAGATTAGAACACGCAATATACCCCTCCAAGCCATTCGATCAGTTCGGATGCTGGTCGGGTTCCGCCACGATCCTACCCGGAAACAAACCCGTAATCCTCTACACCGGCATCATAGATGGTAACAAAACCCAAGTCCAAAACTACGCCATCCCAGCTAACCTATCTGACCCGTATCTTCGAAAATGGGTGAAGCCGGATAACAACCCGCTCATCGTGGCAGAAAAAACCATCAATGTTACCGCCTTCCGTGACCCGACAACTGCATGGAAGGGCAGCGATGGCAACTGGAGAATATCCATAGGGGGTCTGAGAAAGAGAAGGGGAATTGCGTATTTGTACAAGAGTAAAGATTTCATACACTGGAAAAAGGCAAAGCACGCATTGCATACAAAGAATGGGACCGGGAACTGGGAGTGCCCCGATTTCTTCCCAGTTGCGGTTTCGGGTAAAGACGGGTTGGATACTTCAGAGAAGGGGACACATGTGAAGCACGTGTTGAAAGTGAGCCTTGATCTTACGAGATACGAGTACTATACATTGGGTACGTATTTGAGCAAGGTTGATAGGTACATTCCCGATAAAGACACGGTTGATGGATGGAATGGACTGAGGTACGATTACGGTAACTTCTATGCCTCAAAGTCATTCTTTGACTCCAAGACGAATCGGAGAATCCTGTGGGGGTGGGCTAACGAGTCAGATTTCAATTCTAAAGATAAAAATAAGGGTTGGGCCGGAATCCAGGTATTGTTTGTTCGTGTGTGTGCACAACAATACGAGTTCAAATCATGTTTGGAATTGGCCGAAAAATAGAAAACGACGTCGTTCATTTATCTATGTGATTTAGAACAATGTCGTCTGCATTTTTCAACAAATTTGGACTAAATTTGTTTTATTTAAGCTTTTTTTGTCTAAATCTAATTTGTGATACCTGATATGATTTAAACTCCAGTTAATATCGTTCAATAGAAAGAGTTAATATTGGTCAACTAATACAATTTAAAAGTGCACTGGTGCATAAAAATATTTGTCTCATGTGATTTGCTAATGTTCAGACTATCCCACGTACGATTTTGCTCGATCCCAAAGGGAAACAACTTCTCCTATGGCCTGTTGAAGAAGTGGAAGCTCTTCGAAGGAAGAAGGTCGAATTGAGAAATGAGAAGCTGGTGAAGGGAGAGAAGATCGAAATCAAAGGAATAACAGCTGCACAGGTACACCTCATTTGTTATCCCTTTTCCAAAGTAATGGAAAAGAACAAAATTGGACTAATGTAGCCTGATTTTGATTCATTTCAGGCCGATGTACAAGTGACTTTCTCGTTTGATAGCTTGGACAAAGTTGAAACATTCGATCCAAAGTGGGATAGATATGATGCACAATATATTTGTAGCAAAAAGGGTTCAACTGTTGAAGGTGGTTTAGGACCATTTGGGCTCTTGACATTAGCTTCAAAGAATTTGGAAGAATACACCCCTGTTTTCTTTAGAGTTTTCAAGTATCACAGCAAGCATCTAGTCCTCATGTGTTCTGATGCTTCAAGGTTGACTTTTTTGTCCAAATCTTACTCTCTCTATTCTAAAATATTATGCACACTAAACTGGGCACACTTCTTATGAAAAATAATTTATTTTAGTAATGTATGACATATAAATAAATATGTGTATATTTTGTGAGTATGCACCAAAATCAATGCTTTTTTTTTTTAGGGTATGCAATTAAATTTTGATGGACGAATAAGACAAGTTTGCGAATAATTGCGGGATGGATGAAGTAGTTTTTTTATATTTCGCTATTAGAGTTCATACATCTGTTTACATGTTTCTTGTTTGATCTTTCAAAACAGGTCATCCTTATCGGATGGAACGGGGTCATACAGGCCCTCGTTTGCAGGATTTGTAGACGTCGACTTGACCTCGAAGAAGCTCTCTCTCAGAAGTTTGGTACGTTTATTTTGAATTGGTACTGTATGAACAAGTTTCATTGTGAAACTGGATTCATGCAATTAATATCTTTCAATAGTTAAGTGATATTCTTTAGTATTGTGACTAATATCTTTTAATAATTTAAGTGACACCCTTTAAATTAGTAATTTAAATAATATTATACGACTAATATATTTCAGTAATTTAAGTGAAATACTTTAGCATTGCGACTAATATCTTTCAGTAATTTAAGTGATACATTTCTTCATCAAGAATAATACCTTTCAGCAGCTGAATTAGTTTCACGACGTGGTACTGATTCATGCAACACTTTGCCTTATTTCTTTCTTCTTATCTATTTCGATAATTAATTATTATCGTGTATTCGTGAGAAGTGGGGTTTGATGTTAATCTTAATTTCTTGCAGATTGATCACTCTGTTGTGGAGAGTTTTGGAGAATGGGGAAAGACTTGCATTACATCAAGAGTTTATCCAACGCTAGCAAAATATAAAAATGCACATTTATATGCATTCAACAATGGTACTGAGCCTATCAAGATTAACACTTTGAAAGCATGGAGCATGAGAAAACCAAACGAGATGAACCAATGAGAAAGATGGCCATTTAAGTACTCGAATGAAAAAATTCATTACTTAAGTTAATTTCTTCCTTCTTCTTAATTTTTCATTTTATGCAAGAAGTGATAGGCATTGTTTAGTTATGAATAAAGGAATAAACTTTATTGGTGTACTCATGTTAATGTGAATTTCTATTTAATGAGTAATAATTAAATGATTGGATTTTGAATACTTTAGTTTATTTATTATTGGTGGAGTGATGCATAATATATTATGAAGAAACCGTTGCCTCTTCTCCAAGGTACATTCTTGTGCTCTTAATAGGTTATCCATGTATTATTAGTCTCGATTTTTTATATGGAATTAAAGGGGGATTTCAAAAATATTCATAGGGGCTAGGAGAAAGAGCATGGGAATTGCATTTTTGTATAAGAGTAGTGATTTCATATACCCGAGAAAGGCAAAAAGCCCATTGTCCATATAATGTATATGTACGAACCGTGAAACATATACATTTGGATCATGTGTAAAACGTGCACATACTGATCATGCACGAAGTTTGCACAGAATGTACAAGTACGGATTATGCACGAAATTTGTATGGAATGTACATGTACGGGTCGTGCAAAAAATGTGCACATATTATTTATATTTTTCTATAATAATATTTACGCATATTTATTACATATGAAATATCGAAAAGAATGTGAACACACATTTTGGTACTATGATATCTCATTTACGTACTTTAATCTTCTTTTCAATTCATGTAACATTCAATCTATAAAATAAAGTATTGTCCTGAAGAACTTAAATCTAATAATGAATTAATAAATACCTATTAAAATATTATGTGAAATTTTATTAAAAAAAAGATTTAATGTGCATATACAACCACGAATTGCACTCAATTGAATCATACTTGCATTTAGGGGAGAGCAGAGTTTGGTTAAAATAAAAAAATCGAGTCGAACTGAATCGAAATATCAAATCGGTTTGGTTGTTTTGGTTTTCGGTTCGGTATAAGTTTTAAATTTTAAAAATTTCGGCTTTCGGTTTTGGTTTCAGTTATCTAGGTCAAAATACCAAAATAACCAAAACCGAAATGAGAGGATATATATAAATATCTAGTTTCTAACCCTAGTTACATTTACTCATCTTCAAATTTGTTATCGTCGTCTCTTTTGATTGTGTTTCTAGACAATGTTTATTTTGTTTGTGTTGCATTGTTGCTAGATAGACAATGAATAGATTATGAATTTATGAGTATTTTGATATTTTAATGTGATCGTATTCTTTTTGTTATTTTGATTTTTTTTATTGGGGATTATTTGTTTTGGTTGCAATCTATTAATATATATGGGCTTGGGTTGTTAGCAAGTTATAAGTGTAAAAATATGACTCAATTTAAAAGTCCACTATATTTCGGTTTTTTTGTTATTTACCGAAACCAAACCAAAATTTTCGGTTTTGGTAGTTTCGATTTAAAGAAAATTCGGTTCGGTTTCGATTAATTTTATATATAATTCGATTTATTTCGATTATGAATTTTCGGTTCAGTTCGATAACCGAATCGAGGCATGCTTTGCCCCTACTTTGCATCTAAAACAACTCATATATATGTAACTTGGTTACTCCAACACATTTCATTGAAGACCGCTTGAATTCATATTAGAACCAATGTCTAGTTCATTAACGACATTAATCAATCAATCAAACCACAGCCAACTTCATTTCTTCACAACATAATCAACACTGGAATTTTAGATGCAAAAACAAACAAACCTTCCTTACAAAGCAAAGCAAAAAATGAGGAAACTAGCTAGCCAGTGTAGAATTACGTAGAGGGTCTTGTGGGGGTGAGTGACCGAGCCCAATTCCACTTCTGAAATCCAACCATCCAAATACAAGAGTCAAATATATTTAAAAGTTATATTAAATGAAATAAATATATAATGTTGTAGCCTAAACACTCAACAAGAAGCTTAGATTCAATAAAACGGTGTCTTTGGGCCGTACTTAACTTCAACCTTAATATTTCAACACGTAAAAATACTTGGAGAAAAACGTTTTAATATTATGCATCTAAAGATATTCTTCAGTTCGATTGTATTTTTAACGAAATATCTGTCTAAACAAAGAATGGAGACTACAAACAAAGTTTAAAATCAACCTTTGTCATCAAATATGTATCATTCCGGACCTGAATAATTACAACTTAACCAAATATATTTTTTAATTAAAAAGAAAAAAAACTCAAGAACAATGAGAGGTTTACAATATTAGTAAATCCCGAGAAGGGATTTATTTAAAACTGGAGGCCTACAACACCAAGGACCTACTACACCCTCAAAATCAACAACTTCCACATGCAAATACAAAGAATTAAGGTACAGAAGTCTATCATGCACAAAAGGAGGAGCCAAGCTAGTTAATCTCCGAAAGCGGGGCCCGAGGAGGTACGTATGGCTTCAGTTCCTTAACGTTAAAAGAGTCGAATGAATTTTCTTCCCTAAACTCTTCTTGAAGGGCCTCCATCGGCATTGCTCGTAGTGACTCGATAGTGACCTTGCTGGGAATAACAGGCTCATTTCTGATAGGCGTTGTCCCAGTGGGCTCATAATCCTAACATCAAGGAGATATAAAGGTGAGATTGCATATATAAATGCAGCTATTTGTATGAATGCAATACATAACAGAGATTTATTGTTGCCTTATGGCTTTAGATACGTAGATGTGAAAAGAGCGTACTGAGTAATTCTGGGTAAAAGTATCTGTAGCATGGCGTTCGATGCTGGTTGACTGTTGCGAATGGTCTTTGAGAAGTTCTTCGAGTGCTTGTGAATGAGTTGCAGATGTTGTCAAAACTTGAGAAACGGATTGTTTCTCTTGTTTTGATAGGCCTGAAATTGATATAGATATAATGTTGGATCAAAATACACATTCATTCTAAACTGCTGAGAATGAAATCGCTTAAATACACAAAATAAAATGGAGAAACTAACCTTCAAAACACTGAACAATATCTTCACTGTTAACTTTGATATCATCCTCAACCATAGTTTTTGCTGATTCAATCTCAGCATCATGCTGTTCATTATTATAAATCATATCCCTGAAAAGAGGCGTTCATAAAGTACATAAATATCATGTCATCCAAAACTAAGTCCTCTATCAAGAGACAGCAAAAGTTGGTTCATTCATAGAAAAGAACTCTAAGGTATCTGTAAGCCAGACAATCATATACTTTGTAGAGGGGAAAGGTAGCAGATTTTAGATAGAAACTATAATTCAGAGACCAATATCTTCATATTACATCTTTGAACGACAAAACTGGACAAATGAATCTGTTATCAAACCTTATATGTGAATCGAAGGCAGAAACATTTTGTTTTCCCATGTCCTTCAAAGATTCCTGCATACTTTGCCACCGTTCCAAAGCTGTATCAGCGCTGCTTACACTGAAGAAAAAACAAAAAAGCGAGTCAGAACAATGAAGGGCATGAGAAAGTAGTCGTTTTAGCCCAAGCAGGAAATAGAAAGGCAAAAAATAATTCCTGCAGTAAAAACACAGAGCGATTGGAAGAGAGACCTCCATTGCATTGAATATGTATAAATCAGACAAGATTCTCACCATTTCTGCATCAGCAACTCCAAACGACAATGCTTAGCTGCAGAGAAATCAGAATTATCCTTAAAACTACGCTCTGCATTCGTAAAGCAATCTTCCCACTTTCTTTTTAAGTCTGTTGTAATCCCATCAAGTGTCGAAACATGTCCATCCAAAAACATTTTGTTTCCAGTTGCATTCTCCCTAAGATCATCCAGCTTCGCATCCACCTATTAGCAAAAACATAGATATTAGATATTGACTGCAACAAAAGGCACATATTTATATTGCTTAAAACAAGCACAAATACAAACCATCTCTTTCTGACGGTGCATGGAATTTGAAACAAGAGAAGTCATGTCAGCAATGAGCTTCTCTGCTTCTAATCTTGATTTTTCCTGTAATACATCAAACTTGTGTAAGTGAAGAAAGAAAATAGTGACATTTGGTGAATACAAGAAATTCAACTTGGTGAAACCTCATAAGACTTCCGAAATTCTGCTATGCAATTTGTCTGAATTTCATTGACTTGAGTTGCATGATGATTGAGCCGTTTTGATTCTTCCAAAAGCTTATCAAGATAACTGATAATGGACTCCGAGGTACTTATCAAGTGATCTTTACTAGCAGCAAATCTCTGCATATATAGAGCACCTCTCATTATTCATTAAGGCTAAAATTCATTACAAACTTGAAAGGAATGCGAGATGTTGTAACAATGGAAACCTGTCGAAGTTCTCTAGCAAAGTGAGCCATTTCCCCTTGATGACTAGATAGGTTTGTCTGAAGGCCATTAAAAATGGATTCTGCTTCATCGGCTTTTGCAGCTAAAAACTACACAGATTTTTACACAGATGAGATGCTATCAAGAAAAGATAGACAATAGAAAATAAGAGCAAAAAAAAGTAAAAGGTTTACTTACTTCCTCAACAGATTTTGAACTAGAGGAAGCCAAAGCGGACAGTTCCTCCAATGCAGCATTACTACCAGCTTTGTGCAAGCGGACAATATTATGTACAGACTCAAAATGAGAGACATACAAAGCCCTAGAAGAACTTATCTTCTGCTTAAGTTCTACAGAAGTCTGCACAAAATTTCAGAGAAATGAAAACACTTTAACTAAACTTATATTAGACAATAGCCATAAACTCCAGAATATTATCACGAAACTAAATGAAACATGAAAATCAGGAGTAGCTTCCAGCTTGAACAGAAAGTAAGAACCTTATCATGCACTTGGAGAAAAGAGTTGCACAGATTCTCTACACACAACAGGTGTTCACTTTGCTGGGACACAGAATCAGCCACTGATTTACAAAGGGTACTAAGCTGTTGGGAAAGATCAGACTGAAAACTGTCCACAGTCGACCTGTTCTCAACATTCAGTTTGTCCTCCCTTGCTGCAACATAAGAGAGTTATCAGTACTGAGTTGTGCCAGACAATTTTCAAATATTGAAGGGTCAGAAAAATTGCTTACCAATTTTGAGGAACAATGAAGCATTATCCTTTTGGGACTTCTCCAAATCAGCCCGCAAAACACATGCTTGATGAGCCAGTGCATTTTCTGTTTCAGTTTTTCAGAATCATTCATTAGACACTGCAATAGGATAATATTAACTGCTAGGTTCCATCACATACCTGCTTTTTTCTGTTCAGATATGATATAGTCACGCTCTTTTAGTGAATATTGGGCAAGCTTTAAAGAATCTTCCGTGTTTGCCAACGACTTGCGTGTTGAGTCCAAATCTTTCTGAAAGCAATTCAACATAAGACTCGAGACATATATGTTAAATAGTTCCAACCAATGAAGACAACTTACCTGGGTTGCATCTAGTTTGTTGCTCAGAGCACAGCATTGTCGAACTTGATCGTTGTATTTTGCTTGTAGTTCCTCTACTTGCTGCGAGCATATTACAAACATTAGTTATTTCTAGGTATCAAATCTAAGAAGGGCCATTTTAAGAAGCAGGAAGTATACTAACCTTCTGATGGTTTTCTATGGTCATTCCCATTTGTTCAATCTGATCAGCCATTGCCTAAAAAAAACACACTGATATGACTAATGACATGACATATCCCAAGAAATTTAATATGGGAGATTTTACAATTATATAGTAGAATTCAAGGACATGAGCAAACAAGAAATAAATGAGATAAAAGACAGTAGCTTATTAGTACCTTCCTCTCACTCTCCTCTTGATAGTACCGGTCCTTGGGGATATAGACACCATTCTTCTCCCGTGCAGCATAAACCTCTGTAGAGAAAGTGAAAATAGATTGATAAATGAGACATACAGAAATATATGTGTGTGATGTGTGGGTGCACACCTATAGAGAGGAGTATAAATACAAGTGCAGAAACCATAAACAGAAAAACATCAAGATACCTGCATAAACATATTACTGTAGATGATAAGAATTTACCTCCTTTAAGTCGTTCTATCTCTCCATAGAGATCCTTAATTAGAGTTGATTTCATCATTTTTTGATTTACCTACAAGTGAAGGAGATGTATGTAAATATATCACTATTCTATAAAAGCCTTTCTGCAAAATCAATACCATTGGAGCAATTGATTAATAAAAGAGACTAGCAAGTTCAAATTTTAGTTATTCAATCTAAAAGCGCACCAGAACTTTGATCAAAGTCCACACAAGTATCAGATAAAAAAACCATTCACATGTTCCCATCTATACGAAATTGAAAGGCTAACTAGTAAGTACTAAGTAGTACTACCTCCGTCCCCGAGTAAACTTCCCATTGCACTATTCACATCTCTTCAAAGATTTTTGAATTACATCCAATTCCACTAATAGTTATATAGAAAAACATATTCATCTTGTTTCATCGACTTAAATTGAAAAATATGTCATTCTCGAAAAAATATTTTATCCATTTAACCACTACAAATTAAGCCTCACATTAAAAATTTTAAAAAAAAAGTCAAACGGGAAGTTTACTTGGGGACGGAGGGAGTAACTAATTATGAGCACACACAAAATGTCAAGCTTTAACAATTGACAATAAAAACATAAGCTGCTAATTAACATGTCAAAATCATCTCATTCGAACACTCAAGCTTCAAGAACATAGAATTAGAACACAGGATGTGGGAATGATTTAAATGTAACACAAAGTAGAATTTGCAAACCTCGGGCTTATTCTTTATGTTCTTAGCCCTGTGAGCATAATCTAATGTGCTGAGGGTCTCCTCAAGGCAGTGAACTGCTGGTGATACTGTAGCAATTATACAAGTCTTTGTTCTTCCACCCAACGAATCTCGTAGCAGACGTGTGAGCTTGCTATCCCTGTTGAAAGAGATAACACATAGGATTGTAAATAAACAGAAACCAACTCAAATGAAATATATTAGATAATGGGAAAAGATTCTACCTGTAAGGAATATGTCCAAGATGCTCTACTAGAGCATTTATGACGCGCCCTAAAGTGAGCAAACTTTTGTTTATTTCTCCAGCTTCTCTTGCCCTCCCCTAAAACCGTGGACAATACACATTCAAATCATAGAAGAGGAAGAAAGAGTAGAAAATAATAAAATGGGCAATTTATGGAAAAGGAGAACCAAGCAATACTGTGAAATCATTAATATGAAAGATCACTGCTCCTATCAAAGTTACAACTTCAGCAAGAGGTGGGTTTTACCTCCCTAGCACCAGAACGCGAAATGTTCTCTGAACCCGCCAAATCAACCAAATTCAACTTCCCACATTTAATTAGTTCTTCACCTTCAGGTGTTGCTTCCTTTATATGTATAGTTATCGAAAATAGAGAATGCGACCGACTATAACAAAAAAAAGAGAGAGAAATTAATTTATGGATTATTTCCAGAGAATAGAAAAACAGTACACTTATCTGAACAGGAAGAAAATGAGAACCTTGATTGTTTGTTTAATAAGGTCTCTGCAGTTCGACGTTTTGCCGATCCCCTTTCAAGTAACGTGAAAATCTCTGTAGCAGTTGTGACAATTTCCTCTTCCAATCCTCTGACAAGAACACCACCTTTTCCATCTTCCATTAGTGGTAACTGTTTTTTCTGCTTGTCCTCCAAGGCAACTTTAGATAAGTCTTCAGGGGCTAGTAAGTCAGTGATTTCTTCATTATATAACTCCAAAAATGTTACTTTTACACTATATTCTGCATTTTGACCCTCTAATGTGTCAAATATTTGCTTTACTGCTCTGGGTATGACTCCTGCTTCTGGAGGCAATTCACCATTTGGACCACTCTTCAAGATAAAGCAAAATACACTTCAAAACAAGATAAACTAATAATTATAAGTAGACAATAAAGAATATCAAGATATGGTACCTTCGACCTCTTGCTTTCACCCTCCATAGTGTACGTTTTTCCTGTGCCAGTTTGTCCATAGGCAAATATTGTACAGTTGAACCCTTCCAGAACTTCATGCACTATTGGAATAACTGCTTGTTCGTACAGATCTTTCTGTTGGGCATTAGGCCCAAAAACCTAAATTTGTACATAAACTTATCAATCTGTTCTAACAAAACGTAAATCCATCTCATAAAGCAAGCACCTGGAAGAGCAAAATTCAGAACCCTAAAACGACTAATTTCTTTAATAACAGTAACTATGACCATGAATTCCATCAGTCCAAAATACAAAAGCCATTCTTCTTCAATAATTAAAGCTCAGTAGCTACAGAGGAGCAGATTTGTTCTTTTCTTAACATACAAAACGTCTATACCAATGCACGACAGTATACTACGCAGATTTAAAGTTAAAAGAAACAAAATTCACAAAAAAAAAAACACAGGAATTGAAAATTCAAAGTTAGAATTTAACCTTGTCAAACGTAAAAACCCTATCAATATGCTTTCCAGCAATACTCTGCGACACAGCAACCTCTCTCATGTACTCATTGCAAGTCAGTACCTGTGGCGCGTTGTTCTTCAACTCATCCTCGCTAAACGGTCTGCAAAAACGCCAACACAAATAAATAACTACCCAATCGACAAAAATTCCAGAAAAACCCTAAAATTGCAAAATGTGCATCCATTACCTGCAACGAAGGAGAACCTGGACATTAACGCCCTTCTCTTTCTCGTGACGACCGGACATTTTCGAGCTCTCGCGACTGCTATCCCGCTTGGAAAACTCTGCTGTTAATGCCGCAGATATCAAATCTCTCTCTTCTGTGAAAATGGAGAAGTGAAAAAGAGAGCGGGATAAGTTTGATCTGATAATTTGAATTTTCGAAGAGGCGCTCCTGATTCCTTTTTTATATATTTTCAGATCAAATCCACGATACAGGATCCAACGGTTGGCGTTGTGTCGGAATATATAATTCCGATTTTGACATTTATTTATATCATTAATAAATAAAAATTGGTGTGGTGTTGTATTTGAATCTCATGGGCCTTTAACGCGTTAGGATGGGCCTCGAATATGTTGGGCTGGGCCTCTGGTTTTGTAATCTGTATCCAAATTATG
Organism: Ballota nigra; assembly: GCA_947034835.1. Classification (NCBI taxonomy): domain Eukaryota; kingdom Viridiplantae; phylum Streptophyta; class Magnoliopsida; order Lamiales; family Lamiaceae; genus Ballota; species Ballota nigra. The sequence goes on from OX344725.1 coordinate 94,980,985, forward strand.
TGACGTGTAAATTTTTAGGCAAGGGAAATTTTATTTTGATGCAATGCGTGCTCGTTTAAAGCTCAGATTATATACAAATCTATGTTTTGTTAATGCACCCATCTAAAAAAAATTCGAAAAATCTAACAACTTTTGGAAAAAAAAATTCTAAAATTGCATATGTTCAGTGTGTTTTTTTTTCCCGAAAAGAATTTCAAAAATTATCAATTTTTCAAAAAAAAAAAAAAAAAATTCTTAACATTTTTTGGGTGAAATATATTAACAAAAGATAGAACTATATTTAACATGAGCCCTCATTTTATTCTTTATGAAAGAATATCAAGGCGTAAAATTTAATATTTTATTAGGTGTATGTCATGACAACAGGTCCTAAGGTGAAGGATATGGCCAAGTGTAAGAAGAAAGAGGGAAAAAATTTGGTAATTTCCGGTGAAGGAGGAGGAAGACTAGAAGATGCAAAAGGGAGTACTAATGAAGAAGAAAACAAATCTGATATTGGTCTGAAAGAAATAGTGGAAGTGCGTGGCATTCTCAAGACCATTGATGGGGAAGAAATAAATTAAATCAAGGACATCCAGCTGTCCCATTATCTATCAGCTTTTAATATTGCAATTTAGTCCTTCAATTAAATGTGTTTCACTTTTGAAAACACTTAGTTCTTGGTAATTACTTTTGTAAGGGGGTGGACCCCACTGTTGGGTACAAAGGCCTGTTTTGGGCAGTAGAATGGGAGCAGAAAATTCGTACCAAATTATTCTCTTCCTCTCTCTATTCTGTTATTTCTCTCTCCCTCATTCAATCTATCATCTTCTACAATTTACCCAGAAAATATAAAAAAAAAAAACAATTATATGAAAATCCTTAACAAAATCATCTAAACACGACAATTGGTATCACAGAGCTGTCTTTCCTTGGCCATGGCGGAGGGAACACGCTTCAAGGACCTACAAGAGTCACAAAAGAAATTAGAGCAGTTACTACAAGCTGAATCTATGAAATGGGAGGCATCAGAGGCAAAGATTAAGGAAGCTGTTAATACTCTTACCTCGAAGGTGGATGACCAGATGGGCAGTATTTTTGGAAGGTTGGATCATGTTACTGCTACTCTTGCAGCCCTTCAGTTGCAGTTATTGAATACCGACAAAGGAAAGTCACAATCAGAGAGGGAATCCCTTTTGGGAACCCCTAATATTGGCTCCTCTAGTGCGGGTCTAATCCAACAATTCCAGGACACGCCAAAGCTTAAGCAATCATCAGATGGAGCTGTTTTTCGCAGCCCAACCCCTAAGGTGGATTTCCCTAGGTTTGATGGGTCTAAACCTAGGTCTTGGATCCTCAAATGTGATGGATACTTCCAGCTAGTGCCTGGCCTGACAGATTCACAAAAGGTAACATTAGCATCCATTCATTTTGATGGTAGAGCTGCTTTGTGGTATCAAAACTTTAATCAGAAAAAAGTTGACATTACTTGGGCACAATTTATTGATATTATTGCTGTGAGATTTGAAGACATGAAGGATCACTTTGTGGTTGCTGAGTTTAATAAACTGAAACAGACTGGATCATATGATGATTATGTAGACAAATTTGAGGAACTTAAGGCATGTTTGTTGTTGTTTAAAGGAGAAGAGTTCTCTGAATCTTATTTCATTGATAGTTTCATTAGTGGGTTAAGTGATGATATGCAGTCATTCATGTCTATGTTTGAGCCTACTACACTGCAAAATGCTATCAAACTTGGAAAGAAACAGGAATTCACACTATCTGCTATGACTAAGAGGTTCAAGCCCTTCTCAAAAAATCCCACATCCAGTTCTAACTCTTTTCCAGGGAAGAAGGGTGAAATAGCTATAGCTGGGCAGGGTAAACCACAAGTTTCCTCACCCAAGGCTCCTTTCAAGGTCCTCACACCTACTGAGATGGCAGCAAGGAGGGAAAAGGGGCTATGTTACAATTGTGATGAGCCTTATTCCTTTGGTCACAAGTGCAAACAAAAAATTGCTTATATGATTATTGCAGATGAAGAAGAAATGGTGACATGTGACCAACTGAATCCTGAAGGTTGTACAGAATTGTTACCTAATTCCATTCCCATGGATGAGGTACAGATGTCAGTAAATGTCATTACTGGAGAGGATGGGGTCACTACTATGAGGCTATTTGGAGAGTATGGCAATCATAGGCTTCACATTCTCATTGACTCGGGTAGTACTCTAAGTTTCATACAAGCTGGTACTGCAAAGAAGCTGAAGTGTCCATTAACAGCCGCTACTCCACTACTAGTGAAGGTAGCCAATGGACAAAGGTTGGTTAGTGACCAACAGGTGCAACCTTTTAAGTGGAAAATGCAAGGTCACGATTTCAACTATAATCTAAGGCTATTAGAGACAGAGGGGTGTGATCTTATACTGGGGGGAGATTGGCTCAAGAGTTGCACTCCAATAGAGTTGGATTATGAAAAGATGACATTCACTGTCAACTTGATGGGTAGAAGAGTTAAGTTGCAGGCCCTCACTTCAACAGCTGAATGCAAGTTGATCAATGGGGCATCGTTATTTCAAATGATCCACTCTCAGTTTCCTTCTGAAATTGAAGAGGTGTTTTGGGTTTCAGCCATACAAGTTCATAAGGAAGATGAACCTGGATTGAATGAATTGCTATTGTCCTATCAAGACCTGTTTGAGGAACCAGAAGGTTTACCACCAAAGAGGGGAGTGGAACATCAGATAATTCTGAAGCCTGGGAGTGCTCCCAAGCAACAGTACCCCTATAGGACCTCACACATTCACAAGGAAGAGATAGAGAAGATAGTTAAGGATCTACTCAGTTCTGGGGTGATACAAGATAGCAAGAGCCCCTTTGCCTCTCCTGTGATACTAGTCAAGAAGAAGGATGGCACTTGGAGGCTCTGTGTGGATTACAGGTATCTAAATGATTTAACCATCAAGCATAACTACCCAATCCCTATTATTGATGAGTTGTTAGATGAATTAAATGGAGCTAAATACTTTTCAAAGATAGATTTGAGGTCTGGGTATTTCCAAATTTTGATGGATCCTACCCATAGGTATCTTACAGCCTTTAGAACTCACAATGGACACTATGAGTTCTTAGTTATGCCCTTTGGGCTGTGTAATGCCCCTGCCACCTTCCAATCTTTGATGAATAAGGTGTTCAGGGAGTATTTGAGGAAGTTTGTGTTGGTATTCTTTGATGACATCCTAATTTATAGTCTAAATTGGAATGATCATCTCCAATATTTGAGAGTTGTTCTTCAATTATTAAGGGAAAACAAGTTGTATGCCAAAAGGAGTAAATGCAGTTTTGGTAAGAAACAAGTGGAATATTTGGGGCATATTATTTCACAGGAAGGTGTGTCAACTGATCCGGAGAAAATTTCATGTATGGTGCAGTGGCCTAAGCCCAATACCATTACGCAACTAAGGGGATTTTTGGGGCTGACAGGGTATTATAGGAAATTCATTAAAGGTTATGGAGTTATTAGCAAACCCTTGACTAATCTCCTGAAAAAGGATAATTTCAAATGGAATGTGGAAGCTGAGCAGGCATTTCAACAGCTAAAAGAGGCTATGAGTACAGCCCCAGTGTTAGCTCTGCCTGATTTTTCTAAGAAATTCCTCATTGAGACTGATGCAAGTGGTAAAGGGATAGGGGCTGTATTGATGCAAGATGGAAGACCACTGTCCTACTTGAGCAAGTCACTCTGTCCTGGGAATCAGTCTCTATCAGTTTATGAGAGGGAGTTTCTAGCAGTTTTGATGGCAATCCAAAAGTGGAAACACTACCTTCAAGGCAAGAAGTTCACTATTAAGACTGATCAGCAGGCTTTGAGGCACCTACTTGACCAAAAGGTGGTATCACCCATTCAACACAAATGGATTTCTAAGTTATTGGGGCTTGACTATGAGATAATGTACAAAAAGGGATGTGAGAACAAAGCAGCTGATGCGTTGTCCAGAAGAGAAGATGTGGCTAGAGTCTGCACTGCTATTACTACTCTTGTCCCTAAGTGGGTGGAGCAGGTTATCAGCAGCTATGATCAAGATGATTTTGTGCAGAAAGTTTTGTCTGCCAAGATCAATGATTCATCAACTTATCCGGATTTTCTAGTTACAAATGGAATACTCAGGTATAAGAAGAGAATTGTGGTAGGAAATGCAACAGCAATAAGAGAGTTATTACTCACTGAAATGCATCATTCGGCATTTGGTGGGCATTCTGGAATTAATGGAACTTATCAAAGGATAAAGAAAATGTTTTTCTGGCCTAAAATGCTAAAGGATGTGGTGGATTGGGTTAAAAGGTGTGATGTGTGTGCTAGGAACAAATCAGATCAAGGGTTATACCCAGGGCTGCTACAACCCTTGCCAATTCCAGATCAAGCTTGGACTCACATCTCTATGGATTTCATAGAGGGTTTACCTAAATCATGGGGTAAGAATGTGATTCTGGTCATCATAGACAGATTCACCAAATATGGCCATTTTGTGGCATTATCTCATCCCTTTACAGCACAAACTATAGCCAAGTACTTCTTAGACATCATCTACAAACTCCATGGTCTACCAGTGAACATTGTCACTGATAGAGACAAGGTTTTCACCAGTGGTTTCTGGAAGGAGTTATTCAGTTTGCTAGGCATCCAACTCAACATGAGCTCTGCCTATCACCCCCAAACTGATGGGCAAACAGAAAGGTTAAACCAATGCCTAGAGCAATACCTCAGATGCATGGTGAGTGACAATCCTAAGCATTGGCTAAAGTGGTTACCACTTGCTGAGTTCTGGTACAACACGAATTATCATACCAGCCTCAAGATGTGTCCATTCCAGGCTCTCTATGGATATTTTCCCCCTAACCTAGGTTTGGGTCCTTTCTCGGACTCCTCCTTTAAGAATGTGAATGAGCTACTACAACAGAGACAACTAGCTATGGAATCGATTAAGGAGAATTTACAGAAGGCTCAGGCTCGGATGAAAATTTTTGCAGATAAAAACAGACAAGAAAGATCTTTTGTAGTGGGTGATATGGTGTATCTCAAGTTGCAACCATTCCGGCAAAATTCGGTCTACCTTCGAAAGAATCTCAAGTTATCATCAAAATACTTTGGGCCATATCAAATTTTAGAGAAGGTTGGTACAGTTGCCTATCGTCTAGACCTACCCCAAGAATCCAAAATTCACCCAATTTTCCATGTTTCGCTGCTTAAAAAGAAGATAGGGGAAGCATACGTACCGACGGAGGTGTTACCCGCTATCAACGAGGAAGGGAATTTCCAGATCCATCCTATTCCGACCACCGACCATCGCGAAATCTGGACCAAAAATGGAAAAGAAACACAGGTTAAGGTTTTTTGGGTTGATATCGACTGGAACGTCAGTTCGTGGGAAAACTTAGCTTTCTTGCTGAGACGTTTTCCAAAGATCCATCCTTGGGGACATGGATTTTTCAATCCGGGGGGTATTGTCATGACAACAGGTCCTAAGGTGAAGGATATGGTCAAGTGTAAGAAGAAAGAGGGAAAAAATTTGGTAATTTCCGGTGAAGGAGGAGGAAGACTAGAAGATGCAAAAGGGAGTACTAATGAAGAAGAAAACAAATCTGATATTGGTCTGAAAGAAATAGTAGAAGTGCGTGGCATTCTCAAGACCATTGATGGGGAAGAAATAAATTAAATCAAGGACATCCAGCTGTCCCATTATCTATCAGCTTTTAATATTGTAATTTAGTCCTTCAATTAAATGTGTTTCACTTTTGAAAACACTTAGTTCTTGGTAATTACTTTTGTAAGGGGGTGGACCCCACTGTTGGGTACAAAGGCCTGTTTTGGGCAGTAGAATGGGAGCAGAAAATTCGTACCAAATTATTCTCTTCCTCTCTCTATTCTGTTATTTCTCTCTCCCTCATTCAATCTATCATCTTCTACAATTTACCCAGAAAATATAAAAAAAACAATTATATGAAAATCCTTAACAAAATCATCTAAACACGACAGTGTAGTGCTGGAAGTTGTAGTACACAACCATGTCCTCAACTTTATGTGTTTTTTATTATCTTTAAAATTTAAGGGCTCATTTGGTGAGTCCGATTGGAGGCTAATAACTAGTCTATGCCACCAAACAGGGCCTAACAAATCCATGGACCCATGCTTATTTGTTTTTTTTATTGTTTGCACAAGTTTTAAAAAGTATAGGTAGAATATAATATTAAAAAATATTGTTTTTTTTTTATCAAAACTAAATGTAGCAAAAAGTATGGGATGAATCTTTTTGGCAATGTAGCAAACAAGTATAGTATTGAAGTAAAAAAAAAATGATTTTTAATGTTACTCACTATGTAGTTAATATTTTAAATTCTAGTGTGCTCAATCATCTTGTCAACAAAACTTCCTAAAAAGAGGAGTAATTGAATTAGTTGTATATTCGTTAAGTAATGCAACTAATTCAATCACTACTCTTATTACTTCTATTGTCATAATTCTTAAAGTTGATAACCCCACCTTTATGTCTCAATTTCATTCTATTAGTCTTTGCAACAATGTTTCGTAAATCGGACTGGCCGGTTCATCTGGTTTAATCGGGAACCGAACAAGGCATCGGTCCGGTTCATAGTATGCAGCGGGTTTTAACCCATCGTGAACCGATAAAAAACCAGATAGAATCGATAAATCGTTGTCCTTAAAGATCCAGTTCTCAATAAAAAAAATCCAAAACACCATCACAAAAAATAGATCAAGATAGAAACAGAAATAGATCCCAAACATTAACAGAAATTGGTTCCAATTTGCTTGATGAATATGAAGCGTAAGGCGTAACTGGAACAACTTTATAAAATTATATCCTACTTTTCTTTTTCATAGAAGACGACGAGAGAAGTTGAAAGATGAGAGAATGAGAACGACGGCGCATGATTAATCTTCAACAGAAGTTGTAAGTGAGATAATGGATTAGGGTAATAAATAAAAATATAATGGGCTTTATTTAGTATTTAAAATTAATAGTCGGCTCCCACTTTAACCACATAAAAATTGACAAGGACTCCGAGGGGAGTAAGTTAATATCAATTTCTTATGTCTAAGTAATAAACATAATTTAATACAGGATTATTATTTCGCTTTGAGCAAGTCACTCGTGGTGAGTGTCAATACCACCACTAGTAATAATTCACAATCATCCCTTCGGAATTTATTCATGTGAAATCCGTCTCTTTGGCCGATCCGAGAGGGAAATGTATTCCAAAAGGACTTCACAAATAAATAAATTATGGAGGTCAAAATTAATCTAATTTTATTATCTGCAATAAAATCATGATTAATTAAAAAAAATTATTTAGTAATTTTCGAAAGTAAGGTTTTTCTTGGACAATTTAATTGTAATTGTAATGTGTTCTACACTTGTACAGTTGTACTACTATATATTAAATTATATAATTAATTAATTTTAAATATCGAAAATTGTATTATTTTAATTATTTTTAAATTTATTTTTACAAAAATATATTATATTATAATATATATATATATATATATATATATAATAGATATCCGAGTCATCTAGTTTTTTTATACAGGTTCAATCGGTCGAACCAATAATCCATTGACTCAATTCAATATCCTTTTCTATGGTCGGTCCGGTTTTAAAAATATTGTTTTGCTACACTGTTTACACGTTTGCGACTAAGTGCATTGTGAACCGAATCAATTTTGTTTTATTTCTTAGCATTTCAGAATCACGATCTTTTTTTTTTTTTACCAGAACATCCTAAATCTAATAATGCTCTTATTTTCTTTTGAGTCTCATCACCATATCAAGCAACTTTTGAGGGGTTCAAATGCCCTTATGTTAGTGAAATTGGACATGGGTAAAGCTTTTGACGGAAGTTAGAGCTGTAAAAACTGGCCGGTAGAGCGGGACAAGCTAAAACCCGCTAAAGCCCGTCTTTTATTGGGAAGACGCATAAATTTAGCGGGCTGCAAAATCCCCCCAACACAACTCACTCATTGGCGGGTAGTTGGCCGACCCACTTTTAAATTTCTAATATATATTTTAGAATTAAAAAATGTAATTTAACAGTCTTAATACATAAAATTCATTAAAATCAAGGGTAATCAAATAATTTATCTCGAGAACTATCATCATAAAAATATTACTAACTTTAAATGTTTCTTCTTTCATGTTTTATGATATTGTAGTACCTTTTGTGGTATATGTTAGGGGATAAATATAAATATCACACCTCTCTATTTTTTTATTTTTTGAAAAAAGAAGATTGCATTAATAGGAGTATAAGGGATACTTCAACCTGTACAAAGAAAGAAAATTACAACAAGATTGAACTCTACAAATCAGCTAGGCTTACTACTGCTAGACAATTCAGACTCCGAAAAGAAATCGACTCCAAAAAAAAAACAATTAAACTCAGATAGCAGTAGACTCCAAAAAAGCAAACAATAATTCAAACTCCATAACCTGACCTAGGACTACTCACAGTCCCCCCACAATTTTTTTTTTTACTATTACATATTTTTTATAATTTCTTTACATATATTTTTCGAGTGTTTATAATGAATCATATCATACACATATTTCAGTCTGTTAAAACTCGTTGATCTTAATTATACTTACAGAATGTCATTATTTTTAGGGTTTATAGATACACTCAATTCAACCAATTTATTTACTTTATAAATAAATTTTACAAAATTGTCTCTCAACACTCTGTTCATTACATATTAAAAAAAATATCAATTATGTATGGGACAAACAATATTGGGACGGATGGAGTAATAGACTTGAGTTGTTATGTAGGAATAACTTCTTAATAATGTATTATTCCCTCTGTTCTAGCTAGTTTTGTTTTTCCAATGATATATAATTTAGAGATGTTTGTAGGGGATGAATAGTGGAATATATATATATATATATATATATATATATATATATATATATAAAATAGCAGTAGCAGGCAAAACTTGAAGCAGCTCCATCAGGCGAGTGAACAATACTCTTTCTATGGTGACATTGTAAGGTTCAATCTCCATACATACGCGTGAACAGTATATTGAACATATTTTAATTTGGCTCCTGATTTGAAATGCAATGGCATAATAAAATATTCTTTTTTTTTTCACAAAACACGATGGCGGCTTCCATTCCCATTTCAGTGTGTAATATAAGCATGGCACACCAGATTAAAAATTTAAAATCTAAAAAATTGAAATTAGATTTTAAATGCTTATTTTGTGCCCATTTTTTTATCATAAAGTTGGCACAATACACAATAATAGCTACACAGCCGTCAAAATCAGAGACTTTTGTGAAATTTAATTATTAAATTTATATTTTACATATTAAAATTCTAACCTTCTAGGGTGATACCAGTTTATACAGGCTAAATAAAAAAAAAACTCGATAATGTATGCATATGATTGCAGGCATTGGGGGATTTAAAAACTCAATAAAAACCAACATACAAAGCCAACATAGATACAAAGCATGCAACATGTAATAAATTGCGCTATTTTCAATTTAAAAACAAATAAAAACCCTAACAAAAAGACCCTTCATTTTTTTCTCAACAACTATAAATTATGTGGTAATTCTAGCATTCTTCTCCACTAAGTTTCCAGCAAGCATATTGAGTTTTTCCAACAAAATCCTGTTGGAGTTATACGTGAAAGTATGTTTTTACTTTGTATAACTCGTGTATCAAACACTTGTTTATGAGAATAATTCTTTTATCGCATTTGCTTTAGTTATGATTGAATGTTGAATATCTATTGCAAACCGTTCAATATATGGTACATGTTACATTGTAGTTAATGTGGTGATACCCGATCACGGAAGACAACATTAACAGTTTACTTGTAACTAAACGTACATGTTCACGACCTAGGTGTAATTGAACAATCCACCGTGAAAGGTCGATGTGTAAGGCTCAGATTGGTCTGTCTTGACTAAGAGATTGCACTAGCACATTTAGTATGTGTTGAAGAGGACCTACAGCGAGGATAAATTCTTTTGTTCTGAAATGTGAAGAATTAGACCTCAGTGGTTGTTGATTTCTTAATCTCCGTCTCTTAAATAGGACCGTGTGTGCTTAATGGTTACTGCTTTGATTCATGTTGGGTGAGAATCATTGTGACTTCGAACTTTGTGTCTTGGGCAGTAATATTAATCATACGACGGTTGGTAAGATTTAATACGGAGAAATGCGTTCGAGTACGGCTTGTGTGATTAGTCCCCTTGGTGGGCTCAGAAGTTTTATCGTAGCAGATCTTGCAAGTGAAGAATTAGTTTCTTCGGTACGGATAATAATGTTGAGCTGTCTTTACTCCAAGGTGAAATATATTAATTAATTTAGAGCTATTCAGAAGCTTAATTAATTAATGGACTTGATAATCTTAAACGCGGGAAATAATAACCGGGAGCCCATATTATCGTAATATGGATTAAGATGGATAGTGCAATATTAATTTATTAGTGGTAATAATTAATATTAATGGATTGAATTATATTGGGGCTCAATATTGAAATTCAGAAGTCCATTAGGAGGTCCAATCTTAATTCTCCTTAAAGGCTCCTCAAGTAGCCCATTAAGTAGTCCAATAATGATAAGGTGATTAAAATAAAAAGATAATATTATGCTGATTTTTTCTCTTATTTTTCGAAAATTGTATATTTGGGAGAGAAAAGATTTTGTTGATTTTCTTGGAAAGATATTATGGAAGATAAGTATTCTTGGAATACAAGATTATCTCATATATTAAAGAAGATCCAAATCTTGGATTCTTCTCTTGATTATTTTCGAAAATTACCCTATTATAAAGAGTGTGAGATTTTTGTGGAATATTTTATTATGGAGAAAAGAATATATGAGATATATTCAAGATTTCTTAGAGACCAAGAAAAGATTTTCTCCAGGCCAATAAAATATATGAAATTTTCGGCCACTTCATTATAAATAGGGGATGATTATTTCATCCCCAAGTACATAATTCCATGTGTTGGAAAAATAAAGAGCATAGATATTTTTCTTTTTTCTTAGTTATTTAAATTATTCGAAAGCATCTCCCACCGGTGATCGAATAAGGCGAAAGGGAAATACTTGAGAAGGTTTTTGGGTTGATAAAGCGCGTACGTGTTTATCCCGTTTTATTCAAAGGCCAAGTTCTACGAGAGGTACGTAAGTCACATATTTTCTTGTTTATTCCGCTATAGATTATATGTGAATTAATTCAACATGCATGATGTTAAATTGGTTGTTGGAATTATTATTTGAATTAATTAGGATTAATTCATGCTAGTAATAATTGTATTTAAATTCGTATTTAAATTTCATCCCGAATAGATTTCGGGCACCCCTATTTTCCCAACAATTGGTATCAGAGCCACGGTTTCGGGCTCTGATCTTTAAATTGGAATTTAAATTGTTAGACATTAAATTGAAATTGGATAGTAGAATTGCTAGATCTTTTTTGCAGATATCCAATTGTCATGGTTTTAATGTTGTTAATTTTTCATGCATGTGAATTAATTGTTTTTAATTCGATTCGTTCGAATTCGTTTTTCTCGTGAGAAAATCCACGAGTAGATTAGTTGTTTTTATTTTGATTTGATCATTGTAATAGACTAGTCTAGATCTAGTATTTATTTTTTTAAAAATAAATTGTAACCGGATCGTGACGAAGAACGAAGAATTAAAGACGGCGTACCCGGACGACGCATGCATGCGCGGCGCATGCATGGACGTAAAATCATGCATGGGGTGGAAAAACGAGAACGAACGGTGAAACCCGGTGCATGGGGTGCGCGAGGCGCATGACCTGCGCACGATGGGCGTGGCAGCGCGCGTGCACGTAGGCGCGCTCGGCGGCTACTCGGCGCCGTGCCGAGTGACGTGCGTGCCCACTTCGTGGGCCGACGCACGTCGTATCTCAGGCCGTGGATTTTTTTTAAAAATTAATTCCAGTTCTGCGTTTTTTTGTGTGTGATCTTAAATGTCGTCCCGAACCCCAAACGATGTTGTTTTTGATGAAGTGTTGCTGTTCGAGTGGGAGCGTGTCGAGACGAACGACGGGAAGCAACAAGGACGATATTTCGCATCAAGACGTGAAGAAATTAAACCGTGACAATTGGATTTGAGTGCTCCAATGTGTTTAATTTTGTTTTGATGGATGTTTTATTTCGTGCATTTATTATTATTTGTTAATATGTGTTTGCATGAATCTTATTGTCCAAGAAAAACCTTACTTTCGAAAATTACTAAGTATATTTATTTAATCGCAATTTTATTCCGGATATTAAAATTGGATTAATTTGGCCTCCATAATTTATTTATTTGTGAAGTCTTTTTGGAATACATTTCCCCCTCGGATCGGCCAAAAAGACGGATTTCACATGAATAAATTCCGAAAGGATGATTGTGGATTATTACTAGTGGCGGTATTGACCCTCACCACGAGTGGCTTGCTCAAAGCGAAATAATAATCCTGTATTTAATTATGGTTATTACTTAGGCATAGGAAACTGATATTAACTTACTCCCCTCGGAGTCCCTGTCAATTTCTATGTGGTCAAAGTGGGAGCCAACTATTAATTTTGAATTAAGGATTTGTAACTTTTAAGTTTGTGATCCGCTTGAATGTATTTAAATGTATAGACCACCCCTCGTGGCGCATTTAAATTGTTTCGAGATGTTGGCTGATGCATGATTATATTGTTTTAAGGTTTCAATATAATTGATGTGATCGAATTATGTGATAATTTCATATTTTTCTAGATATTGATATGAATGTATGTTTTATTCTCATTTCATCATGTCGCAACCTTTTAATCCACTGTTTAATATACTTAAAGTTAATAAACTTTTTGGAGAGAATTATATCGATTGGAAATGTAATTTTAAATTTGTCCTTACTGCACGAAAACACAATTGGGTTATTCACGTTAATAACCCCGGCAAGCCTAATGATAAGTCAAGTAATGGGAAAAGGCATTTTATGATTGACAGCGTGACAATGAACACATGAAGTGCATCATCTTGACATCTCTGTCTGAGGATGTGAGGCGCGTTTATGAAGACATTGTATCCACTGTTGAAATCATGGAAAACCTTGAAGAGATGTTTTCACATCAGAATCCCATGACTAATCAGTTCACCAAACATGACTCGGTCAAGTAGGAAATGGTGGAAGGAACGCCCGTGAGGGAGCACGTTCTCGAGATAATGGCATACCTTAACAAGTTGGAAGTACTTGGTGCGGATTTTAATGTCCCTTCTCAGGTTGATTTCATATACCATTCTCTACCGAGAAGCTTTGAGTAGTTTCATCTGAATTGTCAGGTGAATGAACGGACAAGTCGTTTGCCCGAGCTCTTGCAAGCTTTAGTTTTAGTAGAGGTGATAATGGAGCACCAGTCTAGTGCTATGGTGGCTAATGGTCCGTCTACCTCTTTTGGTCCCAAGGGAGGGAAAAAGAGGAAGAGAACCAAAGGCCGGATCCAAGCAAATCCAATTGTTGCGAAAGACAAATGCAAAGGCTAGCATCGAAGGGGGAGTGTTTTAGTTGCGGTGAGAGAGGACAATGGAGGTTTGCCTGTTCCAAGCCTAAGAGGCTAGGAAAGTTAGTGATGGTCCCGTTTCGAAGGGCAAAATGGGAATTCAGGAGCAAATTAATTTTTTTTAAACCTTCGCGTTGCACCCTGACTGAGTTCAGTGACTGAATACTCAAGTCACTGCGTTGCTGAGAGTCAGAGCTATCAAGTCAGTGGTGAGACTTGAAAGCTCAGGCTCTCAACAAGGCAGTGACTCGAGAGACTGAACTCTCGAGTACCTTGCCTGATTTAGTCAGTGAGTTGGATCTCCCTGACAAATGCTTAACTAAAGTTTTCTTAACAAAGCTCTCAGTGAGCTGATTTTCACAATACTTTAGTAAATACTTTGAAAGATAAGTACGCTCAGTTTAACGTGGTTCAGAGACTCAAGCTCTTACATCCACGGCCTGATTTAACAGGAAATCCACTACTGGGATTCTTGTTTTTAACGTGCCAAGGTGCACTTACAACTGGACTCACGCCACTCCCTGGGCTGCCCCTCCTTTCTCACTAACAACTTACTCCCAACAAACCTAACTAGAGGGTTTTGGTTTCGGTTTGGTTTTCTCCAACTAGGTGAGGTTTTCCTTACAATGTGTTAGCCTCAAGCTAGGATTAGGAAAACCTCTCTAAGCTGAGTTACAAGCTGAACACTCATTTGTGTATATTTATGAACTCTAAAGTTCAGTGTACAAGATGTGAATCATGCCTCCTTATAACTCCCTTTGAAACGCACTGAACACTCACACCTTCACAGCTCGTAGGTGTTGATTTTTTTACCTCACACACACATTACAACGAAGCTATGAGCTTGTATTTATAATGGGGATTCAAATGTATCCGTTGGAGGGAAGATACATTTGAATCCAACATTTAATGGTTTCAACCACTTTTCTTGGAATGCGGCCTTTGTCAGTGTCAGAGTTGCTGCCTCGTGCTGATTGGTCCACGTGGCTTGGATTCACGGATCTTTGACTCAGTGGGTTGACCAAGACCCACTGACTTTAGGTAGCTTCCTCCTTCACTGACTGATGATCTTCAGTGGACTGAACGTCTTCAGTGTAGTTGTCCTTCAGAGACTCTTTGAAGATCACTTCCAAGAAGTTTGTCATAAGGCTGAATGACAAACTTCCTTGACCACAGTAGCCTGACTCCTTCAGGGCCTACTTGGTGCAGCACTGATCCTCCTGATCCTGCTCTTCACTGAGTGGTCCACCTGACCTAGCTTAGATCAGCCCGGTTACACTCAGTGGGACATCCTTCAGGCTTCTCTTCAGGTCCAGGTCTCTGACTTGGCTTCAGTCTGTTCTTCTTGGTGTCATCTTGATATCCTCAGGCTGTGTTGCTGAGTTCCCCTCGCTGAGTTCCCCCTCAACTGAGTTCTCCTCAACTGACAGCCTATTCTACTGAGAAATAACCTAGCCTGACCTGAAACAAAAGATACAATCCTGACTGCTTTCAAACCTAGTACATGTTGTTTTGGAAAATCATCAAAACTAAAACATATCCCAACAATTTCTCCCTTTTTGATGATTCCAAAACTTCTAACCAAATGATTTTCTATTACAAGAATAATGTCAGAACACAAGTAATAGTTTGAAATATGCAGGAATTCCCATAGTTTAAAACATTTAAGATCTATTCGGTTGACCATTTTTCTTAACAAAACTGGATCAGTGGTCATGTGAACAACCCGCTCTGATACCAATTGATGGTCCCGTTTCGAAGGGCGAAATGGGAATTCAGGAGCAAATTAATTTTTTTTTAAACCTTCGCGTTGCACCCTGACTGAGTTCAGTGACTGAATACTCAAGTCAATGCGTTGCTGAGAGTCAGAGCTATCAAGTCAGTGGTGAGACTTGAAAGCTCAGGCTCTCAACAAGGCAGTGACTCGAGAGACTGAACTCTCGAGTGCCTTGCCTGATTTAGTCAGTAAGTTGGATCTCCCTGACAAATGCTTAACTAAAGTTTTCTTAACAAAGCTCTCAGTGAGCTGATTTTCACAATACTTTAGTAAATACTTTGAAAGATAAGTACGCTCAGTTTAACGTGGTTCAGAGACTCAAGCTCTTACATCCATGGCCTGATTTAACAGGAAATCCACTACTGGGATTCTTGTTTTTAACGTGCCAAGGTGCACTTACAACTGGACTCACGCCACTCCCTGGGCTGCCCCTCCTTTCTCACTAACAACTTACTCCCAACAAACCTAACTAGAGGGTTTTGGTTTTCTCCAACTAGGTGAGGTTTTCCTTTACAATGTGTTAGCCTCAAGCTAGGATTAGGAAAACCTCTCTAAGCTGAGTTACAAGCTGAACACTCATTTGTGTATATTTATGAACTCTAAAGTTCAGTGTACAAGATGTGAATCGTGCCTCCTTATAACTCCCTTTGAAACGCACTGAACACTCACACCTTCACAGCTCGTAGCTGTTGATTTTTTTACCTCACACACACATTACAACGAAGCTATGAGCTTGTATTTATAATGGGGATTCAAATGTATCCGTTGGAGGGAAGATACATTTGAATCCAACATTTAATGGTTTCAACCACTTTTCTTGGAATGCGGCCTTTGTCAGTGTCAGAGTTGCTGCCTCGTGCTGATTGGTCCACGTGGCCTGGATTCACGGATCTTTGACTCAGTGGGTTGACCAAGACCCACTGACTTTAGGTAGTTTCCTCCTTCACTGACTGATGATCTTCAGTGGACTGAACGTCTTTAGTGTAGTTTTCCTTCAGAGACTGTTTGAAGATCACTTCCAAGAAGTTTGTCATAAGGCTGAATGACAAACTTCCTTGACCACAGTAGCCTGACTCCTTCAGGGCCTACTTGGTGCAGCACTGATCCTCCTGATCATGCTCTTCACTGAGTGGTCCACCTGACCTAGCTTAGATCAGCCCGGTTTACACTCAGTGGGACATCCTTCAGGCTTCTCTTCAGGTTCAGGTCTCTGACTTGGCTTCAGTCTGTTCTTCTTGGTGTCATCTTGATATCCTCAGGCTGTGTTGCTGAGTTCCCCCTCGCTGAGTTCCCCCTCAACTGAGTTCTCCTCAACTGACAGCCTATTCTACTGAGAAATAACCTAGCCTGACCTGAAACAAAAGATACAATCCTGACTGCTTTCAAACCTATTACATGTTGTTTTGGAAAATCATCAAAACTAAAACATATCCCAACAATTTCCCCCTTTTTGATGATTCCAAAACTTCTAACCAAATGATTTTCTATTACAAGAATAATGTCAGAACACAAGTAATAGTTTGAAATATGCAGGAATTCCCATAGTTTAAAACATTTAAGATCTATTCGGTTGACCATTTTTCTTAACAAAACTGGATCAGTGGTCATGTGAACAACCCGCTCTGATACCAATTGATGGTCCCGTTTCGAAGGGCAAAATGGGAATTCAGGAGCAAATTTTTTTTTTTTAAACCTTCGCGTTGCACCCTGACTGAGTTCAGTGACTGAATACTCAAGTCACTGTGTTGCTGAGAGTCAGAGCTATCAAGTCAGTGGTGAGACTTGAAAGCTCAGGCTCTCAACAAGGCAGTGACTCGAGAGACTGAACTGTCGAGTGCCTTGCCTGATTTAGTCAGTGAGTTGGATCTCCCTGACAAATGCTTAACTAAAGTTTTCTTAACAAAGCTCTCAGTGAGCTGATTTTCACAATACTTTAGTAAATACTTTGAAAGATAAGTACGCTCAGTTTAACGTGGTTCAGAGACTCAAGCTCTTACATCCACGGCCTGATTTAACAGGAAATCCACTACTGGGATTCTTATTTTTAACATGCCAAGGTGCACTTACAACTGGACTCACGCCACTCCCTGGGCTGCCCCTCCTTTCTCACTAACAACTTACTCCCAACAAACCTAACTAGAGGGTTTTGGTTTCGGTTTGGTTTTCTCCAACTAGGTGAGGTTTTCCTTACAATGTGTTAGCCTCAAGCTAGGATTAGGAAAACCTCTCTAAGCTGAGTTACAAGCTGAACACTCATTTGTGTATATTTATAAACTCTAAAGTTCAGTGTACAAGATGTGAATCGTGCCTCCTTATAACTCCCTTTGAAACGCACTGAACACTCACACCTTCACAGCTCGTAGGTGTTGATTTTTTTACCTCACACACACATTACAACGAAGCTATGAGCTTGTATTTATAATGGGGATTCAAATGTATCCGTTGGAGGGAAGATACATTTGAATCCAACATTTAATGGTTTCAACCACTTTTCTTGGAATGCGGCCTTTGTCAGTGTCAGAGTTGCTGCCTCGTGCTGATTGGTCCACGTGGCCTGGATTCACGGATCTTTGACTCAGTGGGTTGACCAAGTCCCACTGACTTTAGGTAGCTTCCTCCTTCACTGACTGATGATCTTCAGTGGACTGAACGTCTTCAGTGTAGTTGTCCTTCAGAGACTGTTTGAAGATCACTTCCAAGAAGTTTGTCATAAGGCTGAATGACAAACTTCCTTGACCACAGTAGCCTGACTCCTTCAGGGCCTACTTGGTGCAGCACTGATCCTCCTGATCATGCTCTTCACCGAGTGGTCCACCTGACCTAGCTTAGATCAGCCCGGTTTACACTCAGTGGGACATCCTTCAGGCTTCTCTTCAGGTTCAGGTCTCTGACTTGGCTTCAGTCTGTTCTTCTTGGTGTCATCTTGATATCCTCAGGCTGTGTTGCTGAGTTCCCCCTCGCTGAGTTCCCCCTCAACTGACAGCCTATTCTACTGAGAAATAACCTAGCCTGACCTGAAACAAAAGATATAATCCTGACTGCTTTCAAACCTATTACATGTTGTTTTGGAAAATCATCAAAACTAAAACATATCCCAACAATTTCCCCCTTTTTGATGATTCCAAAACTTGTAACCAAATGATTTTCTATTACAAGAATAATGTCAGAACACAAGTAATAGTTTTAAATATGCAGGAATTCCCATAGTTTAAAACATTTAAGATCTATTCGGTTGACCATTTTTCTTAACAAAACTGGATCAGTGGTCATGTGAACAACCTGCTCTGATACCAATTGATGGTCCCGTTTCGAAGGGCAAAATGGGAATTCAGGAGCAAATTAATTTTTTTTAAACCTTCGCGTTGCACCCTGACTGAGTTCAGTGACTGAATACTCAAGTCAATGCGTTGCTGAGAGTCAGAGCTATCAAGTCAGTGGTGAGACTTGAAAGCTCAGGCTCTCAACAAGGCAGTGACTCGAGAGACTGAACTCTCGAGTGCCTTGCCTGATTTAGTCAGTGAGTTGGATCTCCCTGACAAATGCTTAACTAAAGTTTTCTTAACAAAGCTCTCAGTGAGCTGATTTTCACAATACTTTAGTAAATACTTTGAAAGATAAGTACGTTCAGTTTAATGTGGTTCAGAGACTCAAGCTCTTACATCCACGACCTGATTTAACAGGAAATCCACTACTGGGATTCTTGTTTTTAACGTGCCAAGGTGCACTTACAACTGGACTCACGCCACTCCCTGGGCTGCCCCTCCTTTCTCACTAACAACTTACTCCCAACAAACCTAACTAGAGGGTTTTGGTTTTCTCCAACTAGGTGAGGTTTTCCTTTACAATGTGTTAGCCTCAAGCTAGGATTAGGAAAACCTCTCTAAGCTGAGTTACAAGCTGAACACTCATTTGTGTATATTTATGAACTCTAAAGTTCAGTGTACAAGATGTGAATCGTGCCTCCTTATAACTCCATTTGAAACGCACTGAACACTCACACCTTCACAGCTCGTAGGTGTTGATTTTTTTACCTCACACACACATTACAACAAAGCTATGAGCTTGTATTTATAATGGGGATTCAAATGTATCCGTTGGAGGGAAGATACATTTGAATCCAACATTTAATGGTTTCAACCACTTTTCTTGGAATGCGGCCTTTGTCAGTGTCAGAGTTGCTGCCTCGTGCTGATTGGTCCACGTGGCCTGGATTCACGGATCTTTGACTCAGTGGGTTGACCAAGACCCACTGACTTTAGGTAGTTTCCTCCTTCACTGACTGATGATCTTCAGTGGACTGAACGTCTTCAGTGTAGTTGTCCTTCAGAGACTGTTTGAAGATAACTTCCAAGAAGTTTGTCATAAGGCTGAATGACAAACTTCCTTGACCACAGTAGCCTGACTCCTTCAGGGCCTACTTGGTGCAGCACTGATCCTCTTGATCATGCTCTTCACTGAGTGGTCCACCCGACCTAGCTTAGATCAACCCGGTTTACACTCAGTGGGACATCCTTCAGGCTTCTCTTCAGGTTCAAGTCTCTGACTTGGCTTCAGTCTGTTCTTCTTGGTGTCATCTTGATATCCTCAGGCTGTGTTGCTGAGTTCCCCCTCGCTGAGTTCCCCCTCAACTGAGTTCTCCTCAACTGACAGCCTATTCTACTGAGAAATAACCTAGCCTGACCTGAAACAAAAGATACAATCCTGACTGCTTTCAAACCTATTACATGTTATTTTGGAAAATCATCAAAACTAAAACATATCCCAACAGTTAGGTAATTCACACACCCTAGTCGTCGAAACTTGTGAAGTGGCGTATGTTGTCTATTCGTGGATAGGGATATGAGAGCTATTGATCATATTTGTTTTATGGGTTCAAGCTAACCCGACGACTTAACGAAAGTGAGATCCCCATCACATCGGGCAATGCTACGAGAGTGGCAGCTGAAGCAGTGGGAGAATTGCGCCTATCTTTTGAAGATAGAGTTATGGTCTTGAGAGACGTTCTTCATGTTCCTAGTTTAGAAAGAACTCAACCTTCAGTTTCTAAACTATTTTTGAATAGATACTCAGTTTCTTTTAATAAGGATGTTATTATTTCTTGAAACGATGAGTTTATCTGTTCCGGAACTTCAATGGATGATCTTTATGCCATTATTTGGACACACCACTCACAAAATTGAATCTAATAACACATCGATTATTTCGAGTAATAAAAGGAAGTATTCTTCGGACATGAACGAAACATTTCTATGGCATCTTAGATTAGGTCATATTAATCTAATGCGGATACAAAGGTTGGTGAAAAATGAATCCTTGGAGTCACTTCAAGTTGAGTCATTTCCAACTTGTGAATCCTGTTTAGAGGGTAAAATGACCTAGAGGGCATTTGGAGCCAAGGGGAATAGAGCCACCAAAGTGTTTGAACTCGTTCATACCGATATGTGTGGTTCAATGATGATCATAGCAAGAAGGGGTATGAGTAATTTGATGATTACTCGAGATTTGGATACATCTACCTTATGATGCATAGGGAAAGGAGTATCAAGTTTCTACGATTTGATCGTGGAGGCGAATACCTTAGCGATGAATTCTTGAACTACCTATCGGTCGAAGGGATTGTATCCCTATTGATCGCACCGGGAACCCCTCAATAGAACGGTGTGGCGGAACGAATGAAGCAGGCTCTTTTAGAAATAGTCAGATCCATGATGAGTTATTCAGATTTACCCAAATCGTTTTGGGGTAACGCCTTGGAAACGGCGGCTTACATTCTAAACTTGGTGCCATCCAAATCGGTTCCTTAAACCCCAATGGAATTGTGGACCGGGCGCAAGCCCAGTCTAAGACACTTGCGGATTTGGGGTTGTCCGACATACGTGCTAGACAAGGAAGCCAGTAAGTTGGATCCACGTTCGGAACTAAGGCTGTTTATAGGATACCCTGCGGGAACGAAAGGGTGTATGTTCTATAGTCCCAAGGATCAAAAGACCGTGATTAGTTCACACTTTAAATTCTTGGAAGAGGACTATATGAACATAAGAAAGCCCAGAAGTGAGATTATCTTAGACAAGTTAAGAGGGCAAACTCCAATACCAAGTATACAAGATGATATACCACATGTCACATCTTCACAACCAGAACCCTGTCGCATTGGGAGGATTGCTAGGCAACCTGAGAGATTCATGGGGATAGGAGAATCTTCGGATTTGGTTCCCGACGATGAATCAGACCCATGGACATACGACGAGGCAATCCAAGACAAAGACGCGGAGTCGTGGCAAACGGCAATGGAAACCGAGATGGGTTCGATGGATCATAATCAAGTGTGGGAGTTGGTCGAACCACCCAATGGGGTAGAACCCATTGGATGCAAGTGGGTTTACAAGAGGAAAAGAGGATCGGACGGAAGGGTAGAGACCTTCAAAGCAAGGCTTGTGGCCAAAGGGTATACTCAGAAAGAAGGGATCGATTATGAGGAAACCTTTTCGCCTGTAGCTATGCTTAAGTCCATCCGTATTCTCTTGTCGATCGCTGCGCACCTAGATTACGAGATCTGGCAAATGGATATCAAGACAGCTTTCCTTAACGGAAGTCTTGACGGGATAAATATCTATATGCAACAGCCCAAAGGTTTCATTGAAAAAGGCCAAGAGAATCTCGTATGCAAGCTTAAGAGATCCATTTATGGACTTAAGCAAGCATCGCGTACTTGGAACCAATGTTTTGATCAAGTGATTAAGTCTTATGGGTTTGATCAAAACGCGTTCGAAAGTTGTGTGTATAAGAAGCGTGACGGAACTACGGTGGTATTCTTAGTATTATACGTAGACGATATTCTGCTCATTGGAAACAATGTAAAGGTATTGTCAGACGTAAGGGTATGGCTGTCAAAACAATTTGATATGAAGGACTTAGGGGAAGCCGGTCACATCCTTGGGATCAAGATCACTCGCGATCGCAAGAAGATGATGTTGGGCTTATCGCAAGTTTCATACAAAGACACTGTTTTGAAGCGATACAACATGCAAGATTCCAAAAAAGGTTTTGTACTTTTTAGGCACGGAATCCATCTATCCAAAGAAATATGCCCTAAGACGCAAGTGGAGATAGATGACATGAAAGACGTTCCGTACGTTTCGGACGTAGGAAGTCTTATGTATGCAACGTTGTGTACGAGACCAGATATCTGCTTTGTCATGGACATGATGGCAAGATATCAAAGTAACCCCGGGAAAGCACATTAGATTGCAATTAAATGCGTTCTTTAGTTTCTGAAAAAAACTTGGTATGGAATGCTGATTTAACAGTCAGATGGTCTAATTCCCATGGGATATACGGACTCAAATTTTCAATCAGACATAGACTCCAGAATAACTACCTCGGGTAGTGTGTTTTGCATGGGAGAAGAAGCCATGACATGGAGAAGCGATTAGTCGCCGATTCGACCATGAAAACCGAATAAGTAACTGCTTATGAAGCAGCGAAAGAAGTGGTTTGGCTCAAGTACTTCTTAGTGGACTTGGACGTTGTTCCGAATTTGCCCATCATAATCACTGTCTATTGTGATAATGTCGAAGCAGTTGCAAATTCAAGGGAACCGAGAGCCCACAAGGCAAGCAAACACATTGAAAGAAAACACCATCTTATACGAAAAATCGTTAAGAGAGGAGATAAAGAGGTGGCAAAGATATGCGTCGGGGACAACCTAGCAAATCCATTCACAAAGGGTCTGCCTCTGAATACATTCGAGAGACATGTGGATGGAATGGGAGTCAAGACTATTGCCAATCTGCTTTAAGTATAAGTGGGAGGAATTATTAGGTTAGTGTAGGTTGACATGAGATTTCACATAGAGCTACTACACTATGACATGCATGATGTATATGATTAGGCGTGAAATTGTTATGTTTTGGTGTCCGATTTGCCCAGGTTTTGAGTGTTTTCGATGAGTGTTTGGAGTCAAATGAGTATCATTTTTATAAACTTATTAATTTGTCTCTTTGGTTTTCATATATGGATAGAGGGCGAAAAGAGGAGTTCGTAGGACTTTGAATCGACCAAAACGGACTCCCGGTTGAGAAGTTATGAAGGTTTTACGAACATGTGTACAGCCAGCGGTCGAGCGCCTCGCTCGACCTCTTGACCCGCTCGACCACCAAGCTCGAGCGCTAGCGCTCGAGCTGCACCTGCACTCGAGCGCTTTTGCGTGTTTTTGGCCCAAAATCACCCAAATTCGTCCCAAAGCCTATATATACCCCTTCCAAGCATATTTTCACATATCACCACATACCAACACATATTTTTACATACTTTGAGCAAGGAGAAAGCTTGGGAAGGAGTTTTGAAGAATTTTATACGTTGTAATCGAGGTTTTAATTTACGAATTCTTAGTTTTAGTATTTCTTTTGAACGTATTAGATTAATTCTTTTATTCTTTACTCTTTGAGACGATAAACCCTAACTTTTCAGAT
Organism: Ballota nigra; assembly: GCA_947034835.1. NCBI lineage: Eukaryota > Viridiplantae > Streptophyta > Magnoliopsida > Lamiales > Lamiaceae > Ballota > Ballota nigra. The sequence continues at coordinate 95,004,816 of OX344725.1, forward strand.
TTATATAGATTTCTTTAGAGACTTTAATTTGTTCTTTCGTTTATGTTCTTGATTTCTTTCGTTAACTCAATTATGCATATGATTATTGTTCTTGTGATTGCTTTGATTATTCAAACCACCATGTTAGGCTAGAACCCTTGCATGCTTAGGGTAGGATGAACTCGTAGAAGTAGGTTGTGGGTACGTAATTAGGATAATTCGTGACGTTGAGTTTTAATTCTCTTAATTAATGAATTCTTAAAATCAATCTAGACTTTACCTTTAAATTTCGTTCGAAAGGTGTTAGAGAGAGGACGACCGTATCACTCTTTAACAACTAGTAGACTTAACGAGAAGGTTTAGAAGGGGTTAATTCATCTACCGGTTTAGCGAAGGAGGACGACCACATCACCTTAGTTAAATTAGGGTCTCATTAATTAAGCACAATCTATTAACTTGTTAGTGGATTAGTGAAGTCGGGTGTTAGGGTAAAGTATTAGGGTTTAGAATCTTGAGCTTTCATCTTGCATTCTTTTACTTAGGTTATTTCTTGCGCGTCACGGTTATTTTGATTATGTACCTGCTCCGTTAGTATACGTAGGGATTCCTGTCTTAAGCATCACCATCTCTCATTTGAAAACAACCCGCAGTTAATTCATATTCTTTAGTTCGTTAGTATAATTTGTTTACTTTAGTAGTTTTTAATTAATCTTTCAAAAAAAACCCAAAAACATTACACTCATATTAGCTACGACGCATAGATCTTCAGAGATCTATTCGCATACACTCTATCCCGTGGATCCGATATACTTGGTCGCTATACTTACTCATACTACAGTGAACCCATCCGCTTGCGGGTGAACGACTAGTAGAAGTTAGTATATTCGCTTCAAATCAGTATACTAAAAAGCAGACTTTAAGTATAAGTGGGAGATTGTTGGAGTTATACGTGAAAGTATGCTTTTACTTTGTATAACTCGTGTATCAAACACTTGTTTATGAGAATAATTCTTTTATCGCATTTGCTTTAGTTATGATTGAATGTTGAATATCTATTGCAAACCGTTAAATATATGGTACATGTTACATTGTAGTTAATGTGGTGATACCCGATCACGGAAGACAACATTAACAGTTTACTTATAACTAAACGTACATGTTCACGACCTAGGTGGAATTGAACAGTCCGCCGTGAAAGGTCGATGTGTAAGGCTCAAATTGGTCTGTCTTGACTAAGAGATTGCACTAGCACATTTAGTATGTGTTGAAGAGGACCTACAGCGAGGATAAATTCTTCTGTTCTGAAATGTGAAGAATTAGACCTCAGTGGTTGTTGATTTCTTAATCTCCGTCACTTAAATAGGACCGTGTGTGCTTAATGGTTACTGCTTTGATTCATGTTGAGTGAGATTCATTGTGACTTCGAACTTTGTATCTTGGGCAGTAATATTAATCATACGATGATTGCTAAGATTTAATACGGAGAAACGCGTGCGAGTACGGCTCGTGTGATTAGTCCCATTGGTGGGCTCAGAAGTTTTATCGTACCAAATCTTGCAAGTGAAGAATTAGTTTCTTCGGTACGGATAATAATGTTGAGCTGTCTTTACTCCAAGGTGAAATATATTAATTAATTTAGAGCTATTCAGAAGCTTAATTAATGGACTTGATAATCTTAAACACGGAAAATAATAACCGGGAGCCCATATTATCGTAATATGGATTAAGATGGATAGTGCAATATTAATTTATTAGTGGTAATAATTAATATTAATGGATTGAATTATATTGGGGCTCAATATTGAAATTCAGAAGTCCATTAGGAGGTCCAATCTTAATTCTCTTTAAAGTCCCCTCAAGTAGCCCATTAAGTAGCCCAATAATGATAAGGTGATTAAAATAAAAAGATAATATTATGCTGATTTTTTCTCTTAATTTTCGAAAATTGTATATTTGGGAGAGAAAAGATTTTGTTGATTTTCTTGGAAAGATATTATGGAAGATAAGTATTCTTGGAATACAAGATTATCTCATATATTCAAGAAGATCCAAATCTTGGATTCTTCTCTTGATTATTTTCGAAAATTACCCTATTATAAGGAGTGTGAGATTTTTGTGGAATATTTTATTATGGAGAAAAGAATATATGAGATATATTCAAGATTTCTTAGAGACTAAGAAAAGATTTTCTCCAGGCCCATAAAATATATGAAATTTTCGGCCACTTCATTATAAATAGGGGATGATTTTCATCCCCAAGTACATAATTCCATGTGTTGGAAAAATCAAGAGCATAGATATTTTTCTTTTTCCTTAGTTATTTAAATTATTCGAAAGCATCTCCTACCGGTGATCGAATAAGGCGAAAGGGAAATACTTGAGAAGGTTTTTTGGTTGATAAAGCGCGTACGTGTTTGTCCCGTTTTATTCAAAGGCCAAGTTCTACGAGAGGTACGTAAGTCACATATTTTCTTGTTTATTCCGCCATAGATTATATGTGAATTAATTCAACATGCATGATGTTAAATTGGTTGTTGGAATTATTATTTGAATTAATTAGGATTAATTCATGCTAGTAATAATTGTATTTAAATTCGTATTTAAATTTCATCCCGAATAGATTCCGGGCACCCCTATTTTCCCAACAAACCCCTTCACTTACATTTTAAATGGCATCAATCTTCAGATTGGTGAGTGATATCAACTCATCTAAAACACAATGGGTCATGAAGCTTCGACTGATCCGTGCTTATAGAGTACCTGCTCGAGGAAATCCAAGGGTCACACAAAGCTTTGATTGTGTTTTCCATGACAAAGAGGTGATATTATTTGTAATTCTATGCAAATCAATTTATATGTTAACATGCATTGTAACTTATAATAGATGTTTGAAATGTTGTAGGGTGAAAGAGTTCATGCAACCAACAACAGAGATCACATTGACAAATTTGAACAAACATTGAATGAAGGAAAGGTGTATGAAGTGAAGAACCTTGTTGTCACATACAATCGAAACACTTACAGAACTACATCTAACAGAAAAAATATCATTTTTATCAATGAGACAAAGGTGGTTGAGGTGTTAGATGAAGAATTTCCATCCATGATGTATAAGTTCAAACCTTTCAGTGAGCTATCTATAGTTGAGAACCTGAATGATGCTGAAATATCTGGTAAACTCTCTATTTTATTCATTTTCTTTTTAAATACATGCTATATATTTTGCAACAAGACATATTTCCTATTATTTTTCAAATGTTATTGGGCGTGTTGTTTCTGTCAATGAGCTCAAGATAAGGAAATGTAATAGTGTTGACATAAAACTAATGAAAATGGTACTTGAAGATGAACAATAATACTTTTTTATTTCAGTGTCATTTTATAAGATTAATTATATATTCCTATAAGAGGAATTATGTACTTTCTATTGATTTTGTAGGAGGAATCAATTACACTGTAGTTTGTGGGAAGAATATGTTCCTCAAATGAACGACTATGTAGCTATTGCTTGGTTGGAACTACCTGTTCTAATCCTTCAATTTTGTAGGGGGAAATATTTAAAGGTACATATTATCTTTAGATTAAAACAATAATTTATAATAGAGGCTTACTCTTACTATATTCATTTTAAAAATAAATAGATAGAGTGGATGTATTAACCACTTTTAATGCTTCTAAGCTTAGCATCAACGTGGAATGCACCAAAGTTAACAACTTTAAAGACATGTTTAAATATTGTTTTCTTATTATGTATTTCAATTGATATTTTACATTTTGTTGTTTGTAGATTTTATTAATTTATGATAATGTTGTTTTTCAGATTTAATAGCACTCCAATGTCAGAGAGCTCAGTTTCACTTACTCTGCAAGCACCATTGAAGATGAGTTGTCCAATTCCAATGCACTTATAAAGACCATTCAACAGCTCAGTCAAAATGGAGAAGTATGGCTTCTATGATATTATTTTGTTTATAGTTGCATTACGTTGCTACAAAAAAAATGCATACTAACAAACACTAATTTGAAATAATTATAGGTTAGAAGTTTATGGGTTTTGGCCAGAATTATCTCAATCGAGAAATTTGGAGAGTGGTGGTATCTCTCATGCCGTGTATGCGAGAGAAAATTGACAAAAGAAGAAAGATGAGTTTAAGTGTTTACACTGCACAAATCTGGTAAGAATGGGACCCCTAGGTTGATAACACATATTTTTTAATGCTAACGTGATCTAACACAACATACTATACTTACCTAGATATTGTTTTTTAATTTAGGTATAAAGTACAAATTCGAGTTCAAGATGAAACCGACAACACAATTTTCATTCTTTGGCACCAACGTGAATGAGTTTGATAGGGAAGACTGTATCACAAATCTTGGAAGAACAAGCTGATGGTCAGAATGATAGTCTACTTCTAGAAGCATTAACTTCATTAATTAATCAGGAAGTTATGTGCAAGGTTCAGGTCAAACCTGAATAACGTAAGAACTACTTTGGGGCCTACAGTGTGCAAAAGTAAATAAGTGATCCTATTCTAACCAGCAAGATTGGTTCTAATGGAACGTAAAAGACCAATGACAATAGCAAAATATATGAGGATGATAATGAATCCACCATGGTATTCTTTTTCATAATTAATAGCTTACTTTTATGTTATCATCATTAAGTGTTTGTTAATTGTTGTTACCCAAAATACGTATCTAAATGTGGATTAATGTGGCTTTTGGATGAGTAACGGCTATGTGATTTGTGATTATAATCGGATATTAGAGGCTTGAGGCCTTTAATGTATTAAATGTAGAACAGAGATAATAAATACAAGAAGATTTGCCAAGTCTATTTATGACTTGGGCTTTAATGTCGTTCGTGTCATTTATTATGGTTCGAACCCATATTTATAGTCCAAAGGCAATCCTTTCGACTGACCTCTTGATGGACAAGTACAACCCAGCATTTAATGCTGGGCCAGGCCCATACTGGGTTAGTGAGGAATATCTTCCGTATTGTGGATCTTAGTCCAATTACAATTGGCCACGTGGAAAAGAGATCGTATCTTCCCTAAGGTTGTGGGATATCCTTACACAAGTATGGCCTCCCCTGTCGAGTCGGTTGCGATCTCTGGTCCTGGTATTGGGAATTGGAAAGATCTCCTGATAGCGTCCAAATCTCCCCAATGCCGGTCAAGACTTGATGCCTGACCGTCTCGTCCTCCACGACGATGTGTGACTCATTATACTGGATCTCTTCCTTGCCTCAGGTGAGAGTCTTTGTCGAGCATGGTCGTCCGTGTGCCGAGGCTGGGTACCTTCTGTGTGGAACGCGACCCTGACGTTATTCACGCCGGGGACGAGACCGGACAGACGATCATGAATGTCGAGATGAGGGCTACGCTTATCCCCTTCTCTTGGCGAATATGCATGAAGCGCCTCTACTCGTCCTCGTCTTGATGGATTTATCCGTCACACAACAATTGCCCCTCGGCTTGCCTCGATATGCTCGTCGAGGCAAGACGACTCCGGTGTGACGAGGGAAATCCAAAAGGTTGGTCTTAAACACATGTGCTCCTCGGGAAGGCGCGATAGGTCTTCTCCCGAGGGGATGCCTACGCGTAGGTTATGATGGCTACTTCATAGGGAAGCGGCGTGAGCGAAATGTACGCGCTCACCCAAACGTTGCGACTGCTCAGGACGCGCGTTCGTGGGTGCGACGTGTTTGCGGAGTGGCCCTCGTATTATCTTTTAATTCGCCTGGGCCCCGTGAATTTGAAAAGTCTTTTGCTTTCAGGTCCCTCCGTCTCCTCTATAAATAGGAGGGACCCCTCATTTTTCAAAGGATCTCTTCTTCGCGCCCATCTTGCGTTGTTTGGAAAGTTTCGGATTTCCAGGCGAATTCGTGCGTTTCACCTCCGGATTGTCTTTGTGGGTAAGTTCACATTTCATATTCCTCTAATTTTCCTTTCTGCTTTCTTTTTCTTTTCGGATCAAGAGGAAAAAATGGCCGAATCTTCTTCTCCCGGTCATGGCCAAGGGGTTGGTGAACTCCGGCAGCGCCTGCAAAAGGGGGTTAGTGGCCGGAACCCCTTCGCTCTCAGTGATGATGATGGCCTCGATGCGGTTTTCCGGCGTGCCCCGGGGGCATCTGGGCGTCTTCCTCCCAAGCGGGCGCCGCTCCGTCCGTATCTGGCGCGGACCCTGGTCGTGATGGGGGTGCCAACGAACCATCCCGGCGCGATCTACCCGCCGAAGCTACGCGTCTCCTCCAGGATTTGGAGGCCCGGGATCGATCAGAGGCGGTAGAGGCCGAGACGGCGGCGAAACAGGCCGAGGAATTGGCCTTTTGGCGGAAAAGGGCCGAAGAAATTGAGTGTGGCCATCAGCTGTGGGCGGCCTTTGTAGATAGGAGGTCGGGACCGGGGCCCGATTTCATTTACGACTACTATCGGGCCTCCCATAATTATGTGCGGCCTGATCGTCAGCCATTCGAGTTCTTGACCCCGTCCACGTCGAGATTCCACTGGAATGGTATAGCCAGCAAGGTAACTGAGAGAAATCTCAAGGATTGGCGGCGTACCTTCCAGGTCCCCATTGATGTTCACTTTCATGTCCCGGAACCTAACGAGAGGGCCGATCAGCCGCCGCCTGGGCTGGTTGCCGTGTCCTACGACATCATGGATGCGGGACTCCGTTTCCCCCTACACCCGGTCCTGACCAATCTCCTTAACGCTTGGGAGGTGGCTCCGCTCCAGCTCAGTGTGAACTCGTGGCGCGCCTTGGTCGGGTTGTATATCCTATTTGGCCTTTATTGCCTGTACCGTATGCCTACCACTGGCGAGATGAAGTATCTATACGGCCTTGCGAAAGAGTCCAGCAAGAATGGCCTCGTCCACGTCAAACACCGCCATGAGAAACTTGTCTATGACTTTCCGTCCAAGGTTCACGTCAAAGAAGAGCATTGGTTCTAGGGGTGGCAATTGCGAACACGACACGATAGCACGATACAAATCCGACACGAAAATTGCGGGTTAGTGTTGATCTTATTGGGTTAGTGTCCTTATCGGGTCGACACGATAAGAACACGAAAATCTCGTGGCGAGTTAGTGTCGGATTAGTGTCAACACGTTAAACACGATAAAATTAACGGATAACCCATTAACCTGTTAACAACCCATTAAGCACGAACACGATAGTGACACGAAATAATACATAACACGATAGTGACACGAAATATATTTTAATTATATTTTTACAAAAATAATACTCCCTCCGTCCCCTAATAATATTCACACTTGTGTGGGCACAGATTTTAAGAAAATCTGCTTTATTGACTTTTTGACCCAATGAATGAAGAGTATTTTGAATTAAAATAGGTAGTGTGAGAGTGTTTTATTTTCTTTTTTGGGGTGTGAATATTATTGTGGGACATCCCAAATAGGAAAGTGTGAATATTAAGAGGGGACAGAGGGAGTAATATATAACTTTATTTTTTCAAGCACATTAAAAATTTAGTCTCAAATTCTTATTCCTAACTAAAAACAGGCAGAGGAAGCCCAACTCCCAAACCCATCAATTTATAAACTAAGTATACTATAAGGACCAAATTAAGAATAAAAATTACTTTTGGTTTGTAATCGTTTTGAATAGAATATGCTTTCTATGAACATTTGTAGTTTTTTGTGTTGAAATTTTAAATTTAGCCATTTTTTTTATCAGGTTTATATCGTGTTCGTGTCGACACGGAATGAATTGTGTCATTATCGTGTCGTGTCGACACGGAATGAGTCGTGTCATTATCGTGTCGTGTTGACACGGAATGAATCGTATCGTTATCGTGTCGTGTCGATACTAACACTAAAAATATTGTGTCGTTATCGTGTCGTGTCGTGTCGACACGGATTTTATCGTGTTCGTGTCATGTCGGCGCGGATGCTTATCGTGTCGTGTTAGTGTCGGAGCTTATCGTGTCGTGTCACTATCGTGTCGACACGAAACACGATCCGTTAGCACGAATTGCCACCCCTAATTGGTTCTGGGTGTCGGGGAGGTGGAAATCGGGTCGCGGCAATATGGATGTCTACATCCCCACTCGATTCGCGCATAAGAAAGCTAGTAAGCCGTTGTATGTTCTTTTGATCGTCTTTTACTGATCTAATGCGTCTTCTTGTTGCAGGTTACATGGTGCCGAGAAGGGAAGAGCTTCTGTTCGACTTCCATCTCGTTCTTGCAAAAGTTGATTTTGTGGACTACCGGGATCACCACTATCGGACGCTTCTTACTGAGAGGAAGAGATTGGAGTCTCGCTTCTTCAGTCCACCCCGTCATCTTCAAATCCCTCCTCGTAAGTTTATCTTAAAACTGTCTTCATGACCTGTTTTGATTCTGTGGATTCTAATCTTCCTTGTTGGGTGGCAGACGACTATCCCGTCTACCCCGCTTGTCCCCCGGAACTGATCATGGAGATGCCCGATCCCCTTGCCCGGATGAAAGCTCTGGTTGGCAAGAAAAAGAAAGGGACGAAAAGGTTGTTGCCGATGCCTGCCCCACAGGCCCCTCCTGCGGTGATTCCGACTGCTGTCGTCCTCTCGACAGTGTCCGTTGCTCCGACGGACGAGGATAAGACCCCTTCCCCACCGGCCAAAAAGGGGCGACACTCTGACGAAGCCGGGGAAATCGGGGTGGCCCATTTGCCTCCCGCGACGAGGTCTGGCCCCGGCGAAGGGGCCTCTGTGGTTGACACTGGGAGCCCGCCATGGCGTTCTGGTGTGATGCCGTCTCGATCCTTCTTAGGTCGAGATCCTCACAAGGTGGCCTGGTAAGACTCTTTACTTGTTTCTCATAGGTCGAGTCGTCGTTCTTTTGGGGACTTATGACGCGTTGTTTTTTCAGTAGCATGGAAGACGATCCCACGCCCTCTGCACAAGTTCTTGATTTCATCGGGTCGAAATTCGCCGAGAGCTTCGATGACCTTCCCGTTTGTCTTCGCCGGACGATGCGCGATGTTCCTCGTGCTTGGGATATTGAGTTGGATGATGCCGTCAAGCAGAACACGGGCAACTCCAATCTCTACCTTGCCCAGGCCCTTCAGCTGAAGGCGGCTGCGGTGATGAGTCAAGCTCTGAGCCAGAAAGAGGGCGAAGCTGACCGTAACTCCCGGGAGGCCGAGAGCAAAAAGAAAGTCTTCGAAGAACTTAAAGCACGGGTGGCCTTCTTGGAGGGAGAGGTGGAGGCCGGCAAGAAAGCGACAGCCGAGGTGGCTGTCCTCTCCGCCAGACTTAGGTCGCTAGATGAGAAGACTTCGACTCTTGAGGAGAAGTTGCGCCGGGAGGCAGCGTCTTCGGCCAGACTGGCGGATGAGAAAGCCGAGGCCGAGAGGAAGAAAGGGGAAGCCGAAGATAGGGCTCTTGTTGCTGAGGCCGAGGCCAAGAGGATTAGCCAGGAAGCGGCTCAGATCCGAAATGAGCTTGCCACGGCGAAAGAGATGGTGGAAGAGTTCAAGAAGAAAATGGCTCTTTCCCCGGAGGAATACGATGCCCTGACCGATCCGGCACAGACCACCAATTATTCATATTATTTGGCGATGTCGGATGCGATTCGGGTGTTGTACAAGGCTGGGCGTCCCTTCGACGAGCTGGTCCAGTTCTTCCGCGAATACGTCCTTTCCCATCCACTCCACGGCGATATTTACGTTGGATGCCTGGACCTGGAGAAAGAGATGGGAATTGACCTGGGTTGGTGGCCAGATCGCTCCCGGCTGTTGATGCCCGGGGAGAGCCCTCCTGATCCCTCCGACGATGGGGACGAAGATAAAGATCAATCTGTCCCCCCTCATGAAGAAGCTCTGGTCGACCCTCCTCCCTCTGTCGTTGCCGGTCTTGAGGCCTCTGATGATCCCGCTGTCGCTGAAGCGCCAAATCCAGAGTAGATTAGGCCATTTTACTTTTAGTAATATCACCCTGTAATTGCCCGTGGGGGCCTTATGTGGAATTCTCTTTTATAATGAAAACTCTTTTCTTCTCGTCTCTTGTCGTAACTCTTAATATTTTTGTACTTAGATAAAATATGGCTTCTTTATCATGGTTGCGGTAGTGTACTCGTATTTTGAGTCGATTCTCTCAGTACGAGACATTCTTGTGCTCGTCGAGAGCTTGAGCTCGTCGAGAGACTTGGTTGTGCTCGTACTTTAGGTCGAAGCTCTTAGTACGAGACATTCTTGTGCTCGTCGAGAGCTTGAGCTCGTCGAGAGACTTGGTTGTGCTCGTACTGTGGGTCGAAACTCTTGGTACGAGGTATTCTTGTGCTCGTCGAGAGACTTGGTTGTGCTCGTACTTTGGGTCGAAACTCTTGGTACGAGATATTCTTGTGCTCGTCGAGAGCTTGAGCTCGTCGAGAGACTTGGTTGTGCTCGTACTTTGGGTCGAAACTCTTGGTACGAGACATTCTTGTGCTCATCGAGAGCTTGAGCTCGTCGAGAGACTTGGTTGTGCTCGTGCTTTGGGTCGAAACTCTTGGTACGAGACATTCTTGTGCTCGTCGAGAGCTTGAGCTCGTCGAGAGACTTGGTTGTGCTCGTACTTTGGGTCGAGGCTCTTAGTACGAGACATTCTTGTGCTCGTCGAGTGTACGAATCTTTGGTATCTGTACTTCGAGACGTGACTCTTGGTACGGGTCTTTAACTATACCGCCTTAGAAAGCTTGTATGTTAGTGCTCGCCTGAGTTTTACCTCGTAAGTCTTTTGCCCCTTTGAGATCATGTCTCGTCCGGGGACTTTTGTGCCATTCCGACATAGTTGGAGAGATTGGTCTTAGGTGCTTGGCCTGAGGCCTTTGGAACGGAAATGAAACTTGGTTCTTCATTGCTGATATGAACGAAATGATTACATTTTGTTTTATTGGTAGTACTTTCTAAGGTTGGCGGCGTTCCACGTGTAGCGATCGGGGACGCCATTTAAGTGTTCCAGCTCGTATGCCCCGTTTGCCACAAATTTAGCTATTCGGAAAGGTCCTTCCCATCTTGGCCCGAGGGGGGCCTTTGCATTAGGTTGAATTTTCTTGAGGACGAGGTCCCCCACGGAGAAACGCCTGACTTTGACCTTCGAGTTGAAGAATCTCTCCGACCTTCTTTTGTAGATCGCATTTTTCGTGGCCGATGTGAGTCTTCGTTCTTCCAAGACGTCCAACTCAGCTCTCCTGACCTCGTTGCTCTCCTCTGAGACTGTGTGTGATGCCCTTTGAGTTGGGACTAGTATCTCAGCGGGGATGACGGCCTCTGTTCCGAAAGCCAAAGCGAACGGGGTTTCACCTGTTGCTTTCCTAGACGTCGTTCTGTAGGACCACAGAACTTCGGGGAGGGTCGAGGCCCAATTTCCCTTGGCCTCGTCCAACTTGGCTCTCAGGGTATGTTTGAGAATCTTGTTGACTGCCTCCACTTGTCCATTCGATTGAGGATGGTATGGGGTGGAGAAACTTCTCTTGATGTTCCATCTTTCGCAGAACTCCATTATTTCAGCCCCATCAAATTGTTTTCCGTTGTCCGAAATTAGGGTTTGAGGGACGCCGAAACGGCATATGATGTTCCGCCAGATGAACTTGGTGATCTGCGCCTGGTCGATCTTGTTTAAAGCCTCCGCCTCGGCCCACTTGGTGAAGTAGTCTACTGCGACGACCGCGTACCTCATCCCCCCGGGCGCAGTGGGCATAGGGCCGATAAGGTCTATCCCCCATTGCGCGAAAGGCCAGGGGCTGATCATTGAGGTTAAGGTTTACGGGGCTATTCTAATGTCCGGGGCCGTCGTCTGGCATTGGTGGCATGTTTTGGCCTATGTAATTGCGTCTCGCCGTAGGCTAATCCAGAAGTACCCCTGCCTCAAAGTCTTTTGATATAGTGACTGCCCCCCGGTGTGATTTCCGCAGACCCCTGCGTGAATCGCGTCGAAAACAAACCTTCCCTGCTCCGGGGTGATGCATTTGAGGAGGGGGAGGGTGAAACTTCTTTTGTATAATTGGCCATCGACAATTGTATATCTTGTGGCTCTGAGCTGTAATTGCCGAGACTGGATTCTATCTTCCGGGAGGATGCCGTCCTTCAGGTATGCGTAGATCGGGGTCATCCAGCTTGGGGGTTCGTCTTTGATCATGCCTACCAGGTTTTGATAGATTGACGGGGTTTCGAGCCTCGTTAGATTGACGTTTGACAGGTCTGTTGCCCCCTCCGAGGTGGCCAGCTTGGATAGAGCATCGGCCTGTAAATTTTGTTCCCTTGGAATTTGCTCAATGTATATCTCGTGGAACTTTTTGCACAATTCCATGGCCCGCTCGTGGTATTTGATCATCCGTTCTCCCCGTGCCTCATATTCGCCGGTCAGCTGGTTTACTACCAATAACGAGTCCATGAAAATGTTCAATCTTTGGACTCCCACTGCTATGGCGAGGTCGAGGCCTCCGATGAGAGATTCGTATTCTACCTCGTTATTCGTAGCAAGAAAAGCAAATCTGACGGCGTTAGTGAAACATTGCCCGTCTGGGCCTGTTAGGATGATTCCGGCCCCAGCGCAAATGCTCGTCGAGGAGCCATCCACGAAAAGCTTCCATACGGGGTGGCTTACTTTGGATGGGTGTGGTGGGTACGTGAGTTCGACCATGAAGTCGGCCAGCGCCTGCCCCTTGATTGCGGTACGAGGCGCGTAGGTGACTCCGTACTGGGCCACTTCTAAAGACCATTTGATTAGTCGTCCGCTTGTGTCGGGTCGATAGAGGATTTGTCGGAGGGGCAGTGTCGTCAAAACTTCCACTTGGTGGTCGAAGAAGTAGGGCCTTAGCTTTCTGACACTCATGACCAGCGCGTAGGCGATCTTCTCCAATGGTGAGTACCTCGTTTCGGCCTCGTGTAGCACTTGGCTCACATAATAGATCGGTAGATGCTCCTGCCCCTTGGCCCTTACTAATACGGCGCTCAGAGCGCTCTCGGATGCGGCCAAGTATAGGAACAACTTCTCTCCCTGAACTGGTTTGGCTAGGATCTTGGGGTTAGCCAAATATTCCTTCAGCTTGACGAATGCCAGTTGGCTCTCTCTGTTCCACGAGAACTTTTTATTCTTGATAGTGGAGAAAAAAGGCTTGCTCTTGTCGCCTAATCTCGAGATGAACCTATTTAGTGCGGCCAATCGTCCCGTCAGCACCTGGACTTGGCGTATCGACCTCGGCTCTGTCATGTCGATGATCGCTTTAATTTTGGAAGGATTCGCCTCGATGCCCCTCTGACTGACGATATGGCCGAGGAACTTTCCTCTCCTAACGCCGAAGTGGCATTTCTTCGGGTTTAGTTTCATGTTGTAGGCCCGTAGAATTGTAAACGCCTCGGCGAGGTCATGAGGGTGATTCTCCTTTTTGACACTTTTAACCACGATGTCATCTATGTAGACTTCCATCGTCTTCCCTATTTGCTCGGAAAACATGGTATTGACCAAGCGTTGATATGTTGCCCCGGCGTTCTTCAGACCGAAAGGCATCCTCGTCCAAGAGTACATGTTCTTCTCGGTGTGAAACGACGTATGCTTGATGTCTTCGGAGGCCATGGGAATTTGATGATACCCGGCGAATGCATCCATAAAAGACATCATTTCGTGTCCGGCCGTATTGTCGACTAGGTGGTCGATGTGCGGCATTGGGAAATGATCCTTGGGGCATGCCGCGTTCAGATCCGTGAAATCGATGCAGAGCCTCCAGGCGCCGTTCACTTTTTTGACGAGGACCGGGTTTGAGACCCATGGTGGTTCGTCCTGTGCGGGTTTGATCAGCTTGTTTTCCAAGAGCTTTCGGACCTCGACGTCTAGGGCCTCGTATTTTTCGGGGCCGTACTTCCTCCTCTTCTGGGCGACCGGCTTCCTACTGGGGTCAATCTTCAAATGATGACACGCGTGCTTTGGGTCGATGCCGACCATATCTTTGTGATCCCAGGCGAAAACATCGCGGCTACCTCTGAGGAAGTCCGAGATTTGGCCTTTCAAATCGGATGGGATGCTAGACCCCATAGTTACTTCGAGACCTGGCCGGGCTGGGTCTAAAACCAGTTTGTCTAGCTCTTCGTCCGGTATGGTTTCTTTTGGATTTGAGCGCTCATCACGCAGGTCGAACTCGACCGTGATAGGCTCGAAACCAATCCTTGGGTCTAAAGGGTCATCACATACTTGGACGAGATTGCCGCCGGAGGTCATTGCGTCCTTGGTGTCCCGTCTTGATGGAGGACCGAGGTTGGTTACATGTGACTTGGGGCTATGTGCGGAATTTAAAAGGAGACAAGGGAACTTGTCTCCTTTTTTGGTCCCCTTTTACCGTGCCAACTAGGCCCTCCGTAGTGGGGAACTTGATACAGTAAAAGTAGGATGAGGCAACCGCCTCGAAAGTTTCAAGGAAAGGACGACCTAAAAAGCCATTATAGATATTTGGTTGATCGACTATTACAAAGTCTAGCTGTCTAGTTATCCTTGTTTCTTCCTTCTCGTGGCAGTTGAGCTCCACGAACAGTTTGATTCTTCCATAGGCCTGGACGGCGGTGTCTCCGAAACCTCGGAGCACGGTGTCGAAAGGTTTGATGAACGGGACAAAGCTTCCCATCTTGTCGAGAGCTGATTTGAAGATGATGTTGCAAAAACAACCATTGTCTACCAGAAGACGATCGACGATGATTCCGAGGATCTTGGTAGATATGACGAGGGCGTCGTTTTTTGGGCATAGAACCCCTTCCCGATCGGCGTTAGTGAATGTGATCACGAAAGTTTTGGAAATGGTCGGCTCAGGCGGGGAGATGGTGTGGATATTCTCAAAAGCCCTAGTCTCGGCCTTCCTCTTGCGATTCGACATGGTTGAGATCGGGATGAGGCCTCCTAGAGCCCCCCCCCCTGGAGCATGTTCACACGTCCTCCCTGACGGAGTGGTGGTACCTCCATATCCTCGTCATCGCTTTCTTCATCTTCGACATATGCGACGGGATGGCCTTGCCTCGGAGCCTGCTGCTGGCGTGGCTGCCCCCGTTCCTGCTCGGGGTTGTGAGGGGCTGTCTCGACCGGCTTTTTGACAAAGTTATTTAACTTTCCGTCCTCGTAAAGCTTCCAAAGCTGCCGGAGTAGGTCTCAGCATTCGCTGGTATTGTGCCCTGCGGCGTCGTGGTACGCACACCATTTGGCTTTGTTGACTCGTGCTTTAGGGTTGATGACCCTTGGTTTCTTCAACAGGTCATCGTGTTGGATCGCGTTGAAAACAAATGCCGGGGACTGGGTCAAAACCTGGAGCAGCTGCTCGTCCGTCTCGTTGGCCCACTTCTTGAACGTCCCGGGCGCCTTGCCACTTGCCTTACGTGGCCCGGACGTGCTCTTCCTTTGGGGGGAGGCTTTAGGCCTTTCCCCTGCCTCGGTTTTCGAGGCCGGGGCTGTCACCACGGCCTTTGGTGGCCCCATCCGCTGTGCTAGGAGCTTCTGGCGCGTGATCATTTCCCCGGCTCTTCCTTTGAACTCTGCGTAAGTCGCGGGGAGGCGTTTAGAGAGGTGCCTGAACATAGGGGAGAGTGCTGCGAAACCGTTCAGGGTGGCATGGAGAGCGATCTCGTCGCTGACTGGTTCGCCTGTGAGGATAATCTCGTCGACGCGGTCGACATATGCCTCGTCGGACTCGTTGTCCGCCTGCTTGATACTCATGAGCCTATGTCGCCCCTCGGGCCTGGAGATCTTTGCCGCGAAGAAAGTCAGAAACTTTTCGCTCAGATCGGCAAAGCTTGTGACGGAGCGGGACGGTAGATTGGCGTACCACTTGTGTACCAACTCCCCCAGTGTGAGGGGAAACAGACGGCATTTTGTATCGTCCGTTGCGCCTCGGCCGGTCATGTAGATTCGGTATTTGCTGAGGTGCACCTCCGGGTCGGACCTTCCCTCGTATAGAGGGGTTTGGGGAGGGGTGACCTTCGTTTGAACGTAGGCCTCCTCAATCTCCTGAGACAGGGGCTCCTTGCCGACGTTGGATCGCTTGGATGGAGAATTCTTGGCCTCCAACTTGTCTTCCATTTCGTTTAGACATTGCTGGAGGGCTGCGATCAGGGCGCCTTGACAGCCCTCGGCTCGGAGAGTGACCTCGGGGCCCAGACGTTCATGAGCCGAGACGCGACGTATGAGATTTGGGATCGGGGAGCTTTGCGCTCCCTCGAGTTGTCTCCTGACGGGAATGTGCAGCCCCGCCCGTGCATCTGTGTGGGCGGCTTTGGTATGGCCGGGATGTCTCGAGGATATTGTGTAAGACTCGGATTCTGAGCTCGGTGCGTTTGATCCCATGATTCGCTGCCGAGTCGGCTGAAGACTGACCTGGAGCTCGAGGCCCTTGACCGGGTGGGTTCGGTCAAGTCCTGGTCCATAGAGAGATCGACGAGAGCCTCTCTCGGTGGCCGGTTGGATCGCGAAGGATTCTTCCTTTTGTTTGATGAGGGCGGGGTCTGTATGCCCAGGCTCCTCCTCATCTCCCTTGCTCGTCGCTGGAGCTGTTCAATAACAGTCTCCACTTGCTCGGGGGTGCTCAAATCAGCGGCGATGACAGGTATATCCCTTGTTTGCCGGATAGGGGTGGATGTTAGCTCCGTACCAGCCGTCTCCTGGGCTGGGCGAGACGTGCCTTCGCCATCATCTTGGTTCGCCATCTTTCTAGTTTGACGAGGATTTTTTACTTTGATGTATAAGATTGACACACCCTTCTTCTAGCGCCAATTGTTGTGACCCAAAATACGTATCTAAATGTGGATTAATGTGGCTTTTGGATGAGTAACGGCTATGTGATTTGTGATTATAATCGGATATTAGAGGCTTGAGGCCTTTAATGTATTAAATGTAGAACAGAGATAATAAATGCAAGAAGATTTGCCAAGTCTATTTATGACTTGGGCTTTAATGTCGTTCGTGTCATTTATTATGGTTCGAACCCATATTTATAGTCCAAAGGCAATCCTTTCGACTGACCTCTTGATGGACAGGTACAACCCAGCATTTAATGCTGGGCCAGGCCCATACTGGGTTAGTGAGGAATATCTTCCGTATTGTGGATCTTAGTCCAATTACAATTGGCCACGTGGAAAAGAGATCGTATCTTCCCTAAGGTTGTGGGATATCCTTACACAAGTATGGCCTCCCCTGTCGAGTCGGTCGCGATCTCTGGTCCTGGTATTGGGAATTGGAAAGATCTCCTGATAGCGTCCAAATCTCCCCAACGCCGGTCAAGACTTGATGCCTGACCGTCTCGTCCTTCACGACGACGTGTGACTCATTATACTGGATCTATTCCTTGCCTCAGGTGAGAGTCTTTGTCGAGCATGGTCGTCCGTGTGTCGAGGCTGGGTACCTTCTGTGTGGAACGCGACCCTGACGTTATTCACACCGGGGACGAGACCGGAGAGACGATCATGAATGTCGAGATGAGGGCTACGCTTATCCCCTTCTCTTGGCGAATACGCATGAAGCGCCTCTACTCGTCCTCGTCTTGATGGATTTATCCGTCACACAACATTAATATTTCTAATGTACAGTATATGAATGCTCTCAGGATGTTGAGTACATAATAGATTTTTTTTTTATAAATTCAAATTTTTAGATGAGATGAAATCCTTGTATAATATTAGAGTAAAAATGATGGAAACTTTGACTAAAGTTTGCCCTTGCGCCTTGAGTGCCATGCCAATGGGCCAGGATTAAAATTGTTTAGGCAGTGTTTACTTTCCATGACAAACCCAATTTACAAAAATAGTACACCTTTATTTACTGTTTACTTGGCAAGTCTACACACTCGGGTTAACTGCTTAACCCGGGACAAACCCTTCATAAATGAGTACTTTTAATCCGTCCAAAAGGAGTGGACTATTTTTATCTTGAGTTTTCAACCTTGTAAATTTACCGATTTGTACTCGATAGCAATGGGTATACCCCTCTTTTAAACCAAACCCTATTTCATTACGCACCTCAATCTCCAAAATTCCAGATTTTCTCTTGGCTGGGCTGGAGTGGATAGCATCAGGCATCAGCGCCCCCAATTTTATTTGGCTTCAGAAGCTTTGTCGAAGGTAATTAGCTTCCATTAATCCAAATTAAACACTGAGAAAATAGCATCCATGGAAGAATCAGGTTTGATAAATTCAATCACCAATTTTCCCAAAGTTATTCCTTTCAAAATTGTGTTTCCTCTTATTAACTCAAGAAGAATCTTATTAACTAAAGAATTCTTCTGGGCTCCCATTTTCAAAAGGGTTGTTGCATAAATTTTGGAAAAAAATTTAGCAAAAGGGATACTTTTTTGGCGGTTCAGATCGTGAATTACGGCGGCAATGTGGAAGAAGAGAAGGAAGAAAACCCAGAAATAGAGAAGGGCTCGAGTTCTCGATGGAAAACCATAAAATAATGAAAGTGTGAATGGATGAGGAACGGAAGAAATTATTTCTCAATGGAAGAAATTGAAACAGGGATGGGAGTGATATTATATGCACACTGATGGGATGTTGTGTTGTCTCATCAATATGCATGCTTTATTTTTAGATATAAGATGATGATGATTAGGGTAATGATAAGATGATGATTATTAGAAAATATTAATTATTTAATTGTTTTATTTACTCTAATTATTTATTTATTTACTTTAATTATTTTACAAAAAATATTAGTACAATGTTTAGTGTGATGATGGGATAATGTTATTTCTTTATTTATTTACTCTAATTATTTTATAAAAAAATATTAGTTGTTTCATTCAAAAATATTAATTGTTTAGAGTAACTATCTTTTTAATATTACAAAAATATTAGTTACTTAATTGAGTTAATTCAAAAGTAATAGTTGTGAAGAAGGGCAAATATACACAATTCTAACAAAAATACACTCATTACAGGAAAAAAAATATACTCATTACATATTTTTCATAATAAAAAAAGAAAAACGGATTTTTTTGGGCCTGATTTTTTGCCTCTTTGTCAGCCTCACGTTTATCTTTACGTCTTTGTGCATGATTGTTGTGTAGATAATTGTATAGATCTATTTGATCTTTAAATTGTAACTCTAAACCATATGTGGATGTGTGTCTTCTTTTGATCCAGTATTCTGATAGCCAAGACACTGGATGATAGTTGGATCTCATGTGCAACTGTTACTATCCGCATAATTAAAATACATTATAAAAAATATAATAAAATCACAAATATTTTTTCTTACCAATATCCAATGAGAATAATTATTCACGTGCACTAGCACCACCCTTGCGCTCGAAAGTGCTCGATAGGGTTCCAAAGCTACGGGTGGACATAAAAATCTGACAGTTTCACTGAATGTCATTAAGAAGATATTATATGTGGTTGCAACCACGTATCCACAGTCAGGTACTGAAAAATAGTTAATCGGACCGCATGGACCATCGAAGTGATTAATAGTTTGGTCCAAGGCTGACGTGGTTGTAAGACCACCTATTACGTTATCGCATAATTCTCTTTTTCCGCGGAGATCATGTAGCATATCACATCTTACCATACAACAATGGTCTTCGGTTCCGAAGCTACAAAATTTCTATTATGCAGTCACTTTTATTTCTCAACCTACAAGCATTTTGTCTACAAAATAAAATTTGTGGGAATTAACTACCTATAAGCATTTTGCCTACACAAATTTACCAATAAACAATTTGCCTACGAAAATTCCATAGGCAAATTTCTTTGCAGGAAGAGAAACAAAATACTTATATAATAGAAGATTTTGTAGGCAATTTCGAAGCCAATCTCCATTACTATTTTTTTTTGTTGGAAATATTGTAGGCATATTAACAATTTTCGTCGATAATTTTATATTTTTTGTAGTGTATATTTTAATACTAATAAATAATTTTTCATTAAAATCTGCACTACTTAATATGAACAATCTAAAAAGGATGAATGTAATAGTATTAAAAAAAATCTTCATATCTAGCCCACCCCATCTGTGAATCCTGGATCCGCCCCTTGTATTATTTAGTGATAATAACTAATACCCTTAAAATGATACATGTATAAATTATTTTTACTCTAAGCTTCGTCCTTTCAGAGTTATATACCCTTTATGTGTAGATATATTCGTCCTTTCTAAAAAGCTTGTCAAGTGTTATTGCTTTCTGGACTGTGAATAAAATGGTACTGAAGCCATGCTTTTCTTTTACAAGTAATAAAAAAGACAAAATGTAAAAGGTTGCCTTTTTTCGTCTTATTAAATTTTGACTAATATAGTATAGTTTGAACAAATTGAATTTCCTGCATATTAGCAATGCAAATGATCTAACAGGTTTTAATGTTACGTTCCAATACTTTTAAGAATAAAAATAATTTCTTTAAAATGCTTTTAAATTATGACTCTAAAGCTTTTAAGAACGTTTTTCTCATTATAAAAAATATAATTTTATTTGTTGACATCTACCTATAAAAAATTATTCCCGTAAGCTTAAAAAGATAACTCATAAAATATTTTAAATAATAGAAAATTGAATTTAGTTATTCAATGTATTATATGTTGAATGCTGTAGAACTAAAATTTCAACCACCCTAATTTCATTTATTTATGTGAAATAAATATTTTAAAATATAAAGTGTGCTAATATTTTTACCTGTAATTTCGCATTTGCAGTAGGTGGAAGTAGTTTTGCATGGGGGTACGCCCTTCCCGATTTTGACTTCTTATATTGTTGATGGCATTGTTTACCCTCTTAATATCCGTAACATTGGTTGGATCACGCCTCTTTATATCTGTCAACATGTTGCGTGGACTTATATGAAGCAGTTCTTGCGTGTATCTCTTTAAATTGGGTGGGTGTTAAGGTACCCAGTCTCGAACCCTCTGCAAATTCTGGGAAGGGTGTGTACCGCTCGAAACATTGATGCACAAAAGACCTTGATCAGTACTAAACAAAATTCACACGAATTTCTTTGTATGCTCGTGTTTTTTTCATTTTTGGTTTTTGAAGGCCTATACCGTCCACCTTGACTACATACATATCTTAACTTATGTGGTTTAGAATCACGAATGGCTAAGGTGATATTTCGCATACCCGCAATCCACTTAACATATGACTTCACTGCTTCTTTTCCTTTTATACCCCCGACCGGAGTTAAAAAATCGTTTGTGACATCCTCGGATACATAACCAACATCATAATAAGAACTCATCTTAAATTGAAAACGTAAAAGGAATTTGTTAATAGAGAAGTTATAAAGAAAATTATTAGTGAATAAGAAGTGAATATGAAATGTTGTCATTGGTAGATCATATAACAAAATTATTTCCCGTGGCTTCACCCCACCCATGACAAAATTTTAGAAGATCATATAACAACATCATTTTATTTTGTTTGCAAATTCTTGCATCCTAATAATGAAAGTTGAAAATTCTTGCATCCTAATAACTA
Source organism: Ballota nigra (assembly GCA_947034835.1). NCBI lineage: Eukaryota > Viridiplantae > Streptophyta > Magnoliopsida > Lamiales > Lamiaceae > Ballota > Ballota nigra. The sequence continues at coordinate 95,026,221 of OX344725.1, forward strand.
CATTCTTGAAAATTTTAGAGTATATGTCATAAAAATAATAATAAGAGTTAAAAATATACTCCCTCCATCCCCAAAAACTTCTCACAGTTACTTTATCTTCGTGTTTTAGCGAGCACGTTGTTTATTAGTATTTGAAATGATAAAATATTTTTTAAGGTATGGTATGATAGATCTACCTCTTCTCTATTATAAAGTAATTTTAAAATTTTATCATTTCAAATACTAATAAAAAAACTCGCTCGCAAAAATACGAGATGAATAGTGATTGTGCAAAGTGTTGTGGGACGGAGGTAGTATTAACATAAATCATCAGAGTAATAATTGCATGATTTTTGGAGTCATGTGATATTAAAAAGTGTACTGTATATGGTGATGCATCAGAGTAATAATTGCATGAGTTTTGGAGCCATCAACCCATCAAATCAGGGTGTGCATATAGCATTAGTGTAGGGATGGAGATAAGGCCTTGAATGGGTGATTGAATAAATTTGGGAGTATTTTAAAAGGGTATATTAGTAATTTACAGAATTTTTCTTATTTAAAAACTAATAAAGTAAACAAAATATAAAAATTAATCTCCACACAAATCTTGTAGCAAAGGCGAAGCCCTCGCCCCCAGGGCCCCCACCCCCTGGCCCGACAGGATTGGGTGGAGGAGGTAAATCATGGTGACCCAGCGGCCCATTAGGTGGGAAGAATCTCCACACAAATCTAATAAAGTAAACACTTGATAAAGTGAGTTAACTTAGTCTAGCCTCCTAAGGCTGAGTTTACTTCTACAGATAAAGCCCAATTAGAGAAATAGTAGGACTTTATCTAGTGTTTACTTTGCAAGATACTAAATGCGGGCTAATTGAGGGCCCGAACTAAACCCCTACTAATAAACCGTCCAAATTGGGCGGTTTATAATTGTCTCGACCTTTTAATTTTGAATTTACTTATTTCTCCCTGAATTGACGCTGGCTATTCCCTCAAAGCAAACCTTAGTTCTCATTTTTGCCCACACACACATCGTTGTTCCATTCTGTGAAGGAGAGGAAGAAATGTTTTGATCAAGAAGAGATCCACGTAGAACTTGACCAATACCCTCGGTAGAGACAAAGAGTAGCCGTGCGAAGGAAATATTGGTTTGATATGAGAAGGAATGCTCGCTGCGAACGACTGGGTTTCCTATTGAATAAAGGTATGAGGGAATCTCGACTTAATTGATTCGACGATTTCGATCTGAGAAAGAGAAGACACCAGAAAAATAACATAAAAGCATAGGCAAATCTATTGTTCCCCATAGTTGGAAACACAATCAAAACTTGAAAGTGGATGGCTTCAAAACGCCAGGTCGAACCTTTATGGAAGAATCCCAACAAGAAGTAAGAAACCACAAAAATAAAAGTGGGTTTACTTTTTAATCTTCGAATTTTAGCAGACCAAAAATAGAACTATGACTAATTATTTTAATTGGAAGGTGATATTGAGAGAGGGCTTATGGGAAGATCAAAGAAAAGGGATGGAGAAAAGTTGGTAAAACAAGAAAAAGAGAATTGAGATCAAGTGCAGAGAGCGGGAAAGTAACCGACATAAGGAAAATATTATTGGGATGAGGTTATTAATGTAATTTAACTTTTATTTCACACTTTAGTTCTGATTTTTATTCTCCAAAGTAGACAAAGGTCTGTTTATTTAAAATGACCTTATCCCACTTGGTATCTAATCCTAGGTTATCCATCACCCATGAACTAAACATAGTCTAAGTTAACTTTATCTATTTTATCCCCTCTCCCAAAGTAAACACAACCTTAAGATCTAGGATCAAATAACATGAAAAACTAAAAAAAAAGAGTCCCACTACTTAAACCCCAAAATCCTCTAAACAAACCCCATAATTTTAAAGACAAAAATAGACATAAATAAAATGACTAAGTTATCCTTATATATATGGAATGAATTATACTCTAAATTTAATTTGATTTTGACTTTAATCCTTTAAGTTATTTAATTTAAAAATTAGTATTTTAACTTTTAATTGATCAATTTTTTTTTCTTAATTTTTTTAAACCCTAAAATATCTAAAAAAAGTATGTTTAAAAATGTATTAAATATTTAAATAATCAAATTAAAATGAAATTATAAAATCCTTAAAAATTTGGAAAACAAAATAAAATAAATCAACTAAATCTTCAAAATAATTTAATTAAAACAAATCCAAATTTTTTTTTAAAAAAATAAACTAAAAAATAGTTAAAAAGATCAATTAAATATTTAAAAAATCTTAAAAATTCAATCGAAGCTAAATAAAAATAAAATTTTAAGTAATTATTTAGGTTTAAATGATTTTAAAAATTTTAACTAATTTTTTTTTTAAATTATTTTATTTTCTGAATTATTTAAAATAATCGTCAAATTTACTATTAATTTCTTATTTAAATATATTATACAATTTAATTGATTATTAAAATTGTCTTTATATTTATTTTATTTTATTTTTTGATATTTTTGAAGATATTTATTTTGATAAATACTTATTTAGAAGATTTAGTTAATTATTTATAAAAAAATTCAAAATATATTTAATTTTTAATATTTTTTTAATTTTGATTAAAATCAAAGAATATGAAAGAATAAAAAAAATTAAAAGAAAGATTTTAATGAGAATATGGAATGGTGAGAATTTTTAATAAGTGATGTGGATTTAATGGAATTGGGGGAATATTAATGGAGGAAGGATATTATAGAAATGAAATAGGGTATGTTTAGTAATATATGTTGATTTTTAAATTTTAATGGGGTATGTTTAGTAGGTGGAGTATATTTAGAGGATTTTAGGGTTGGAACAGTGGTACTCATAAAAAAAATACTACAAATAAGAGAAAAACGTCATTAAATCATTCTAATAAGTATTATATAACGACATCGATCCCAATATACATATCAACAATTCTATAGTCAATATGACATATATCAGCTATACAATATTTAAATTGTTAAAGAATATATAAATTTGAGAGACTGCAACGTTGATGCCTAGTTTTGGTAATGTTGTGAGCCTAATTTATCCTTTGTTGCATAGTGACACATAACTAGGCTTCTGCAAATTACATGTTGTAAAGTTAATTCATCAATCGTAGCAATCTTATCTTGTACTCCCTCTATCTGCGTTTAAAAAGTATGTTCGTTTATTTTTTTTATGGGTTTTAAGAAAATGTAAATAAAGTAAATGTATTTTGAGTTCATTTATGAATTAAATGATAATTTGTGAATATAAAGTTAATTACATGTGAACTAATAAAATGATGATTACATGGTAAATAAAAACAATTATTGTAAAAGCAGAATATATATGCACATTTCTGGTGGACATACGAAGATTTATTTTGAGGGAAAGAAACGGAAAAAAAAAAAAAAAAAACGCATTAAATTCTAAATTAAATAGATAGCTTCCCCACAGTTGATAGGCATAGACCAACCAATCTCAGTCTTAATTCCTAACTGTTCTTGATGGAACTTTAAGAGAAGCCATACCTCAAGTATGATGTTGCTAACAAACAAGTCAAAGAAACACATGAAAACAGGAAAATGTGATAAGATTAATCAATGCGCACATGCAAAAAAAGGCAACCTAAGAGTATGTTTGCTAAGATTGAGAGAAAAATTAAAAAAGAATTGAAGGACTCCTTCGAGGACTACACATGATTTTGGCATTATAGATCCCTTAATATGTGGCTTTAATTCGTTGTATAAGTCTAGTTACACTTACACTACTCATAATAATGAGTGGTATTTATATTTACAATCAAATTGAATTAGGTATATTTTCAAAATTAAATCAAAGGTAAAATAAGTTTTTAATCTCTTAATTTGAATCAACTTTGATTTCAGTCTCTTTAAGCTTTTTCATTTTATAATTAGTATTTTAAGTACACGTTTATTTTGATTTTTTTCTATCTCAGGCATAGGACAACCAAGTTCGGTTATAAAATTGGAAATATTTCAATTTGAATAGTTTAATACAAGTCAAGGTCTTCTATGCATCTGTTGTACGATACACTCACTCAATAATTGAAATCAGTTAAATTAAAAAGTGTGAACTAATTACACCAAAAAATGTGGGTTGATTATATAAAAAAGTTTATACTGAATACCGATAATACTAAATTTCTTTTAGTATAATCAATCCATACTTTTTAATATAAACAACTTTAACGGTTCAACAAGTGCACCTATAAATGCACAAAATACTTGCTCTTAGTACATTTAAATGTGGACGATGTCATGTGAAAAGAAAAACAACCAATTAATTAGACCACAAAACATCAAATCCCTTGCCGAGAAAAGAGTTGTAATAGAAAAAATTAACCATGCACATGTTACATGTTGGCATAACATAGGAACACTGTATTTGGATATGAAAGGTTCCAACTAAGTTAGGCATATGCTGTTGTTATTGTTGGTGTTCTATCTTTATCAAATTTATTACCTTTTTTTGGCTTCTTACGTGGAAAATAATTAAATGAATTAATTCCACAGTTCTCTACAAATTTAAATTTTAGATGAGACGGAATTTTTTCATAGTATTAGAGCCAATAGGCTTAATTTTACATCTCTTTATAAGTTCGAACTTTTAAATAAGGCGGAATTCTTTCATTTTCAAATTAGGTTTTAGTTTTGGAAGTAATTCTTAATATTTTAAAATATTGTGTCAATCAATAGAATTAATATTAAATTATTTTAAAGAATTACTTTAGCACAATCTGTATATGTAATCATGCCCAAAATAATAAGTTTCGCATTTTAAGCTCACACTTGCTTTCTGTACGTATTTTGGCTTTTTTTTTTTATTTTTAGAAAACAAAATACAGTTAGAAAAAGTGACTCGAATTATAAATTGTTTTAAAAAAATTTGCAAATTATATTCAAACTCAATCAGATGACCATATAGCGTAATATGACAACAATTTCATTTGTTAATAAAATAAAATGTATAACAACAAATTATATTATTTTATAGTATAATTTTATATATTTTGAAAAAATCAAACAGTAAAATATATAGTTTTAGATTTATAAAAAATAAAGACAAACTTACCTATAAAATTTGTTTTTTTTTTGGTTTTTATAAAGCACCTTAAATTTTAGATATGGAAAATTATAAAAATAATTAATTAGTGAAAAAGAGTAGAAGAAATGTAAAATAACTAGTGTAGAAAACATGCAAATTAAAGAAAAAGGCACTTCAAAAATAATTTACGAAAAATTGTAAAAAATTGGAATTCGAACATATGCCCTCTGCAGAAGTTTTCATCCAACCCCCCACCAATTGAATCTAAAAATTTAATTTGCAACATATTGATGCATATAGATGTTTGCGAATATATAGAAAAGAAAATATAATCGAGGGCCCTGTTCGAGTGGGCCCTTGTGCGATATCACCGGTTACACCCCTTGGGGTTGGGGCCGGCCCTGTATAGTTTTTTTTTTTTCTCTATAATTTTACCTCTTTTTTATTTTCGTCACGCTAATTTTTAAATTTTGATTTTAGTCCTGTAACTTTATGTTTTTTTAATTTTCGTCCTGCTAACTTTTAAATTTTGATTTTCCTCCTGTAACTTACATGTTTTTTTTGTCCTACAATCTACTAATCCTTATAGGACTAAAATAAAAAAGTGGTAAAGTTACAAGACTACAATAAAAAAAGGGTAAAATTACATGACTAAAATCAAAATTTGAAAGTCAGCAGGACGAAAAAAAAAACATGTAAGTTATAGGACTAAAATCAAAATTTGAAAGTTAGTAGAATGAAAATAAAAAAAAAGTAAAGTTACAGGACGAAAAAAATCAATTTTTTTTTTAATATTTTAAAAAAATATTTAGTTTTTTCGTGCATCAATATTTTTTTTTTTAAATGAGAGAATAACAAAAAATAAATATTTCTCCCTTATGTTCTGTATCGATTTGATTCGGTCCGTTTGTAATCGAAATTCGTTCTCATCCATACCGAAAAATAAAATATATATACCAAAGTTTTGGTACGAGCACAAACTCTATTTTTTAATAATCGAACTTAGGTACGAACAAGGATATTTTTAAATACACTTTATAGTCCGTACTGTGAACGGCACTAGTTTTACACATTTTAAATTTATACAACATGTATCAATCATATGATGCACGCATGTCATAATTAAACTCATAACTTATATTTATGATATCAAATCAAATTAAATGAAACAATAATACACGTGGGACAGAGATATTATGAAATCAAATCAATTAACAATAAACAAAAAGTAATAAATTCTCATTGGGGTTAAATAACGTGCCAAGATATAAGTTAATACGTGGATCATAATTTATTTTTCCTATATGTACATGATGCATCATAAGACTTCTGAATTACCGTGATGGGGGTATTTGGTATAACTACATGCATGCATATAATAAATGAGGATAATTAAAAATTATAACTGACACTCCACGTGTACACTTCTCATTGTATACCATGATATGGGCATTGTTAATTCTGTTGATAATAACATGTCGTACATGCGTATAATAAATGCATTAAACGTAGCAAGGACTCTCCACCTAAATTAGGATGGCAACGCATTTAATTTCATGCTCCCTAATATAAATTGTCATTTGTTGAAATTCGTAAGTTCGACATATATATATACAACTCATACTAATATTGAACCGAGTAGACATCTTAGAGTTCGAATTTGGTAATTTTTCACTTAAAATAGAAATAATTAAAATTTTGTGATACAATAAAATGCCAGGTAAATAATATATAATTTAGTTAAATAACATTGTAATGTTAAAATAGATTTATTTTTTTCATTTTGGTATATATACTTTTTTCTTTGTTATAGTCATTAATTATTTTTCAATAAACCAAAAATAACTTTATTTAATAAAGTTAATTTTAATCTCAGTGAACTTATATAATCTGTCTTGTACATGGGTAACATAGAAAGAAGAGGGAAAATTTAGAGTATATTAAATTACGTTTCTTAAGTGGGAGTACGCCGATAATAATACGCATAATAATACCACTTAATTAATACGTGTATGTAGATATTGCATATCACTGGTTGGCTGTTTTGAGAATTTAAAATAAAAATATTTAATTTTGTTAGGCTTTTAGGATTCAATATATAGTACTGCTATATTTAATTTTGGCCTTGAGGTATTAAAATAAATATATTTAGATCATGGTGTGGGAATTGAGATCAAAGTATTTACATCCAACTAATTTCCAATTTGTAGGCGGAATTCAGTGCAAATGTTCATATTTTATAATTCATACAATTAACAATGCAAACAATTAACTCACCAAATTATATAATTCAAAATACTATTTCAGTTTAATAAATTAATTTTTTTTCAGTTAACACTACAAAAAAGACGGAGTTTAGCGACGGAAAATTTGCGACGGCCAAATATCCGTCGCAAATTTCGTGAATTTGTGACGGATTTTGGTAAGCCGTCGAAAAAGATGACACTTTGCGACGACTTAGGAAGACCGTCGCAAAAGTTAGTAATTTGCGACGGAAAAGTCCGTCGCAACAACTAGGGCCCACCGCCTTCGTCTTAAACCGGCTACATTTGCGACGGATAGATCGTCGCAAATTTCAACTTTGAGTTTGCGGCGGCCTCTTCGTCGCAAAACATACCCGTTTAAAAGGTGACCGTTCGGGAAGCGACCCGTTTGACTGATTTGCGACGGAACAGGCCGTCGCAATTTTAAACTTTGTAGTTGCGACGGACCAGGGCCGTCGCAAATCTTACATTTATATTCGCAACCTTTCGGGAAACGGTCCATTGACTGATTTGCGACGGACAAATCCGAACCGTTTTTACGCGTCTTCTCGAGAAACGGTGCGTTGACTGATTTACGACGGAAAAGCCGTCGCAAATCAGTAAAAAACGACGTCGTTTTTGCTTTGACAGGCAAAATTTGCGACGGATAGACGTCGTCGCAAATTTTTTTACACTTATAAAGCTCTCCTCGCGAAACAGACGGAGAGTGCGAGAAAAAAGAAGAAGAGGAGGAAAACGAAAGAAAAGGGAAGGAGAAGTCGGGTTTAGTTGATTGTAGATCGAGCGCGCCGTCCGTCCCCACCGAGTTCTCGTTTCGACATTTTCTACAAATAAACCGTAAGTTTTCTTCATTTTTACCGTTTAAAATTTAATTTTAAAGCATGTTTAGAGAATTGATTTTAGTTGAATTATTTGAATTATATTAGTAATGAGTTGATTTTAGTTGATTTAGTTGATCGAATTTTAATTTAAAGCATGTTTAATTTTTGTTATGTTTAGAATTGAATTAGTTGAATTGTTTGAATTATATTAGAAATGAATTGATTTTAGTTGAATTAGTTGAATTATAATTTAATTAGTTGATCGAATTTTAATTTAATTTTAAAGCATGTTTAGAATTTCTTAAGCTTATAATTGAATTAGTTGAATTGTTTGAATTATATTAGAAATGAATTGATTTTAGTTGAATTAGCTTAGTTTATCGAATTTTAATTTAATTTTAAAGCATGTTTAGAAATAGTTGAATTAGTTGATCGAATTTAGTTTATCGAATTTTAATTTAAAGCATGTTTAATTTTTGTTAAGTTTAGAATTGAATTAGTTGAATTGTTTGAATTATATTAGAAATAAATTGATTTTAGTTGAATTAGTTGAATTATAATTTAATTAGTTGATCGAATTTTAATTTAATTTTAAAGCATGTTTAGAATTTCTTAAGCTTATAATTGAATTAGTTGAATTGTTTGAATTATATTAGAAATGAATTGATTTTAGTTGAATTAGCTTAGTTGATCGAATTTTAATTTAATTTTAAAGCATGTTTAGAAATAGTTGAATTAGTTGATCGAATTTTAATTTAAAGCATGTTTAATTTTTGTTAAGTTTAGAATTGAATTAGTTGAATTGTTTGATTTATATTAGAAATGAATTGATTTTAGTTGAATTAGTTGAATTATAATTTAATTAGTTGATCGAATTTTAATTTAATTTTAAAGCATGTTTAGAAATAGTTGAATTAGTTGATCGAATTTTAATTTAAAGCATGTTTAATTTTTGTTAAGTTTAGAATTGAATTAGTTGAATTGTTTGATTTATATTAGAAATGAATTGATTTTAGTTGAATTAGTTGAATTATAATTTAATTAGTTGATCGAATTTTAATTTAATTTTAAAGCATGTTTAGAATTTCTTAAGCTTATAATTGAATTAGTTGAATTGTTTGAATTATATTAGAAATAAATTAATTTTAGTTGAATTAGCTTAGTTGATCGAATTTTAATTTAATTTTAAAGCATGTTTAGAAATAGTTGAATTTGTTAAGTTTAGAATTGATTTTAGTTGAATTGTAGTTAATTAATTGATTTTAGTTGAATTAGATTAGTTGATCGAATTTTAATTTAATTTTAAAGCATGTTTAGAAATAGTTGAATTTGTTAAGTTTAGAATTGATTTTAGTTGAATTGTAGTTAATTAATTGATTTTAGTTGAATTAGATTAGTTGATCGAATTTTAATTTAATTTTAAAGCATGTTTAGAATTTTTTTCGAATTATGTTATAGATTTTTAAAGCATGTTTAATTTCATTATTTTAATTTAATATTTCGAATTTTGTTATAGATGAGCGGACAAGGCAGTGGCAGTGGCAGTGGCAGTCAGCAGCCTCCGAGGGATGAGGAGGCGAGTCGAGGAGGGCGAGGAGGGAGGAGACGACGGGCCTAGGAGACGACGGGCCTCACTGAGACCCGTGGTTCCACCTATTTTCAGATCGAGATCTCAATCAGGGACCTCTTCACAGCCTGACTCCTCCTCACAGCAGACTGTTGAGGGCTCATCCTCCTCCCGACAACATCCGGTTGTTAAAGCACGGATAACTGTTCAGCCACATGGTTTAACGTAAGTTTTAATATTTTATACTCAATTTTTTTATTAATTAAAACCTAATTATTTTACTAACTTTGAAGTTTTAATTTTACAGTTGGATTCCTGGTCATGAGGCTAGTAATCAGGTTTCCCAGTCCATCCTTGGATGTGGATTCGAGCCCACCGCTTACAGTTGGGGGCTAGTGTCCGATGCAATGAAAAAGACATACTTCGATGAGCACCACTTAATTTAATTTATTAATTCATCGTTTATTAATATCAAATATATAAACAGATATTTACATTTAAATTGTAATTGCAGAAAGAATGTGTCTGGGCACCGGAGCACGATGACCAGATGTGGAAGAATTTCGAAAAATATGTGGCGGTAAGGTACAAAGACCTCCTTTTTAGAATGAGGGAGAAGTGGTACAAGAAGGGAGAGGCCACCGACATGGGGACTGACAGTGAAAGGCGACCGATTTGGGACCAATTCCTCCGGTACTGAGATTCTCCTGAATTCAAAGAGAAGTCGGCGAAAAACAAGGTGAATCGGCTAGTGACCCTGACGGAGAAGGGATGGCGAGACATCGGGCCGGTTCTCGGTCCATTTATGAGCACGGGTTGAGATTTGTAAGTTCGTCTTTAATTTTGTAGCTTTTGAATTTATATTATTTTTTTCCTAATTTTTATGAGTGGTATTAATTTTTATTATCTTTTTTTCTAATTAGGCGGCGGAGCAAGGACGCGAGCCCTCTCATTTTGAGAGATTGCAGCTCGCCCACCCACTCGTCGAGGAGACTGGGAAGTCTACCTACGGCCGTACCACCGAGATCCACGTAAGTATTATTTCAATATTAATAGTATTATTTCAATTTTTAATATTAAAAGTATTATTTTATACTTTGTGTTCAATTTATTTAATTTTTTGTATAATTAATTTGCAGAGAAAGATGCTCGAGGACCTTGCCTCTCAGCCTCAGCCTGAGGAAACAGCAGAGGGGTCGGGGTTGATGCCCCCCACACAGCCTTCTGTTGACGTTCAAAATGAATTGTACTTCAAGAACGTCAAGGCTAAAAAGGGGCGGTTCGCTGAATTGGGCAGCTTCGGAAAGAACTTTTTCCGACCTCGTGGCTCGGGCTCATCCTCCTCTCAGTCTTCCATCGACTCTCATCCCAGTGAGGTCGAGAGGCAGCTTGCCACGGTGGTGGAGCAGATGAAGAACATGCAGAGGCAGCAGCGAGAGGCGCACGACCGGTATACAGCCGAGATGCAGCGGTATTCAGTCAAGGTGCAGCAGTATACAGCCGTCATGCAGGCGTGGTGGCAGATATTCGCCTCTGATTCAGTGCCACGAGCGCAAATGCCTGCGCCACCGATGCCGCCGACCCAACCATCGATGCCGCCGACCCAGCCATCGATGCCGCCGATTGTTAACCTGAGCGAGGATGAGGAGGAAGAGGAAGACGGATTTAATTCTGACGGTTAAAAAAATTTGATTTTTAATAAATATGAAGTACAATTTTTTTTAGTTTGAATTGTTACTTTAATTTAATTTTTGAATTGTTACTTTAATTTATAATTTTGTGAATTTATTTTAGTTTGAATTTACTTTTATTTAATGTCAAAATAAATAATTTTAGCAAAAAAATAAAAATAAAATGGACACAACATTTATAAAAACAAGTGAGAAACGAAAATGAATTAATTTGGTGAATTATGGAAAAAAATGAATAAATTTGGATACATATACAATTAATTGCGTCAAATGAACGAATTATAAAATTATGCATTGTCGAAATAAATAATTTTAAAAAATAAAAAAAATAGTTGGGCAAAATATTTTAATAAACAACTTAGATACGAAAAGAAATTAATTTGGTGAATTATGAAAAAAAAAGAATCAATTTGGATACATATACAATTAATTGCATACAAATGAACGAATTATAAATTTAAGCGGGAGTCGAAATAAATAATTTTACCAAACTAATAACCACAATATTTATAAAAACAAGTGAGAAACGAAAATGAATTAATTTGGTGAATTATAGAAAAAAAATGAGTTAATTTGGATACATATACAATTAATTGCGTACATATGAACGAATTATAAAATTATGCATTGTCGAAATAAATAATTTTACAAAATAAAAAAAAAATAGTTGGGCAAAATATTTTAATAAACAACTTAGATACGAAAAGAAATTAATTTGGTGAATTATAAAAAAAAATTACTTAATTTGAATACATATACAATTAATTGCATAAAAATGAACGAAAGTAGCTTGTGCCCTAGTGGCGCGCGCCCCCTCCTCTTGCACAAGAGGTCCCGTGTTCGATTCCCCTTGGGCGCAAAATTGGATTAATTGTTCAAGGCCTAATAAGACTAATATAGAAGGTGGGCCGCATATAATAAGCAATGGGCCGGGTGGCCCAGTTGTCCGCGCCCGCCCGCCCCGGGTGCCCGGGCTCGAACCACGCGAGCCACTTTTTATTTCTTGTATAGACTCGGTAATTTGCGACGGCCAAATTCCGTCGCAAATTTTGAATTTTGCGGCGGAAAACAGCCCGTCGCAAATTATAACAGGAAAAAATAAAAAAAATATATATAAACATTTGCGACGGAATGTGTCCGTCGCAAATGTTGTTGACCCGATCGGGTCTAACCCGAAAGATTTACGACGGACTACTGTCCGTCACAAATTATGTGCGACCCGGCCGGGTCTGACCCGCCAATTTTGCGACGGATTTTTCCGTCGTTAATTTGCGACGGACGGCGAAATCCGTCGCAAAAATTAGCTACGGCTGTTTTAGGAACGGATACGTGTCCGTCACAGAATCCGTCGCAAAACTCTGTTTACGACGGATTTTCCGTCGCAAATTCCGTCGCAAAACAGTGTTTTTTTTTGTAGTGATAAGATGATTGTAAATTTTAAAGTTTGAGGGACTTGAGTATATATAATTCAATCATAGTTCTCCAATGACGTAGGTTTTAACATATGCAACTCTTTCTCTTTAATTAGTTATATTGTGTAATTTTTTTATCATTGTAGGGGGAGGGGTAGGGGGAGGGAGATTTTAATTGATAATGATATACTTGGTACAAACATAAAATATCTAAGTTTTCATATCAAATATATGCATGTTAGTATTAAACTATATATATATATATTGGCCCTCATCCAAATTTCTGGTTCCGCCCTTAAATATATTTGCTCATATTCAAAATATGTTTCATTTTGGATGAACTCACATGCATGTACAAAGAAAATAATAGACAAATATTTATTTTTCTTATTAAACAGACACATCTATCTAAATATTTTAATAACCTTAAAAGTAATTTGGGAAGAAATGCAATTAATCTAAATTGTAAAGTGTACAATGTCATTTACTTTGCAAATGAAATGAACGTCAAAATATCATTTATTTTGAATGGGAAGAAATAGCTATTTTCGACTTGCAAAAAAATTATTTACCCACTTAAAATTCAAAAATCCTTACACTCACTTAATAATCTAAGGCATGGGTTAAAAATATTTTGCAAACTTGATAATGGACCCCAATAAATAATTTTTAGTACTATAATGTGAAAATAGTGTTTTGATTCCTTACTTGAGGGAATTTTCATACTTTTCACATTGGAGAGGAATGACTTTAATTCCACTCAACTATCAAAATTATTTCATACTCATTCAAGCACACAACCTAAATTTAAGTGCGCTAATTTGGATAATTAAATATAATTATGATGAATAATTAACATTAAATTAAATTATAACAATAATAACAATTGGGATATTTAAATTCAATTAAAACTATTAGTTAGTATGGTATTTTGGGGTAGGGGGTCGACTATTTAAGTAGGGTAATAAGTAATTGCTATGGTACATATATTGATAGCTAGAATGAGTAACTAGTAATTTTGAAATGCATCAACCAACATTTATGGGGCGGGGGTGGTGGGTCTGCTAATTGAGTGAGGGTAGGTAAGATGAAAGTTTGTTTTTCTATAATGCTAAGCCAATGAAGGTTGAGTTAAAAATTAAAGAACGGTAATGGTGTATTTTCATGTTAATGAGTTGATTTTTTTTATATTTAGAGTGCGTAAAATGAAATTTAAGTTGATACTTTAAATTTTCTCTTTTTTCTTATTTTGCGTGATAGATTAGAAACAATATTCTACTATTTTTTAAATTTCTTTTTTGTCAGAATGAAATATCGAAGGATAACATATATTTATCGCAAGTTTAGAAAGAGAACGAGAGTACATAATAAAATAAAATAAAGTAAAAAGAATAGCAATAAAACAGTTTTTGTATAAATGTTACACACCCTCTCAACCACTCAATCTATCCCCTTCACTTCACATTACGATCAAATTCTTAAAATAATAATAAATGTGCATTTAAGCAGGTCATGTGTTGCAGTATTGGAAATTCTATTCAAGTTAGAATTGACTTCCAAATTTCCCAAACTACCCTCGACCCAAATAATTTGATCCTCCCTCAACTATAAATTAATGTGTCCCTTAACATAGCAAATCACAACAGCAAACTATCACATACTCAATATCCTTTTTATTTTTTTTCCCGTAATTTTGCAGGAAAAGAATATGACCGGCGACAATCATAAGTTGGATCACGCTCGCGTTCTGGGCAACACCGAGCAAAATTGGTGCCGTGCGGTGGCATCCGGCACCGGCATTACGGTACTTGCGCTCCAAATGGCAAAACCGCCACGAGAGGTCACCGCCGCATTGTCGGGGATCCTCGAAACCCTCCAAAAACTCCACCCTATCCTCGCCTACAAACTCCACTACAACAAAACGACAAAAATCTTTTCTTTCCTCAAACCCTCACCCCCACCACCACAAATGATCAAATTCCACGACGGCGAATCCACGTCGCGGCTCGTCCACGCCACGGCCAACGAGGCCGTTTCGCCGTATCAATTAATCATGGAGCATGAGCTAAACGACAAAGTTTGGTCTGACCCGAGCTCGTTCCCATGCAAGGGCATTGAGGTCTTTTACGTCACGGTGTACGCCCTATCCGATGCCAAATGCGTCGTCGTTTTGCGGTTCCATACTTCGATATGCGACCGCACGACGGCGGTGTCGCTATTGAGGGAGCTGATGGAGGAGGTGGCGGGAAATGAGGGGACACGTAAGGAATTAAAAAATGAAGGGGAGGGTAAAATGGGAATTGAAAGTTTGATCCCATGTGGCGCGGGGAAGAAAACGCTGTGGGCGCATGGTGTAGACATGTTGGGATATTCCGTGAATTCGCTCAGGCTTACCAATTTAGCATTCGAAAATACGAAATTGCCCCGGAGGTCTGAAACTGTGAGACTACACATGAACACAAAGTACACGACCCTGATTCTTGAGGTATGTGTTTATTTTAGTGTTCTATTTTTCTTTATCCGTACATGCATGGAAAAATACAAATTCTATCAAATTGTTAATGTGTATACTCAATTTATACTATGTCTCATTATGATACGATCTCATGTAACCTCTACTCAAAAAATGATATAGATGGAATGCTATTTTAGGACCAATATTCCATTGCATTTACCAATTGTCTTATTATCCAACTACCATAGTGAAAATCAGGATTGGTCATAAATGACGAGGTAGAAGACTTATTTTTCACGCCATAGATCTCCAGATTCTACCATTCCATTTTAATAAATGACATCCATAATAATAACATAACAAATCATAATTGACAAGTAATTAAACAGGAGACGAAGCATCGAAATAAAATAAATGATCTTTTATACTCCCTCCGATTCAAAATAAGTGTCGTTTTAGAGGTTACAATTTGTTTCAAAATAAGTGTCGTTTTAACTATTTTTTCACGTGTTTTCCCGATTTACCCCGAATTCAAATTCAAAATATAAGAGATATTTTAGGGCTTATATTAAAATATAACAGATCTGTTAGATATTATCAAAATATAATAGATATTTTAGAGATTTAGGTGGGGTATATATGTCAAAATTTATAATTCTTAATTTGTCCTAAAATCTCTAGAACGACACTTATTTTGAATCAGAGGGAGTAGTTTTTTCAAACATTTACGTTCGTTTCAGTTAACATTAACGACATAAATACTTATTAATAAATTGAAATGTGCGATTAAAACACTTTCTTTAAATAGAGTATATATTAGGTGAGTTATGATAAAAGACATGACTGATGACTAAAATGAATTGAATATATACACATTAGGTTAATATATTAAACTACAATGAAAACTCCGGTAAAACTTATGTACTTGGGTATGTCTTATACCCCTTATTTTTATAATTTCTTTACTGACCCAAAAAAATAAATAAATTAAACTACAATGAAGAATCTGATTTGATTCTGTAGCCTTAATTTTAGGAGGCATACAACACAGCTATATTTTTTGTGACAGGGTTCTATTCTATTATTGTCACAAATAATTTCTTGCTATTAAATAAAGGGGTCAAGTGATTAATGTGCTCAACGATTAAACCCAATATGTATCCAGTGGTCCATGAAAATAATGAAGGCCCAAACCACTTATTTAAATATAATCAGTTATCCAAACTTCATTACATATTTCAGTCTAAAAAAATTTCACTATTTTATATAGAAAATGAAAATGTAGGCAATAAATTTAATTTAAATAGTACTCTAATTAAGTGATGATGCAACATCAGACGGTTATATTTAATCAAAGTACTACTCAAACCAACTTTCTCATTGCCGTACATTGTTCGATAATTCAATGCAATTGGTTAGTGAAGTACCGTGTTTTTATCTGAAAAATTATAGCGTACTTCACTTTGGAGAAAGAGCATGCATCACCTTATGTGGTAATATTAGTTGGACATGAATGTAACAAATTGTTTTTTGAATTATGAATATTTGTTTCAAAGATTCCTAAATTTATTTTATTTTATAAAGTCCTTAAATTGTTAATTATTATTTTATGAGGTTCCGGGTAACAAAGTACTCACAAGTTTTGCTGAGTTAATTTAATATTTTCTATTGAAAAATAACAAATTAATAAGTTCAATGTTATTAGGATCAAACTCCAACAAATAATGTATTTCTAAAGGATTGACATAAAAATTAAAGAAACAAGAATACTAAGGTCTTGTTAAAACAAAAACAAAAATTAGTTTAGAGGCCTAATAAAATAAAAATGTTATAACTTAAAATCTTTTTAAAACAAAAATTTGTTAATGGGTTTAATATTAAAATAAAAATGTAATAATTTAAATATTTTAAAAAAAAATAGTTCTAGAGCCTTTTGAATTTCTTTTAATAGTTTAGAGGTCTTTTGATATATTATTACAAGTTACAACTATTAGTTGATGTATCTTAAAGATATGGCATGGGTACTGCCTTATTTATAATATATATTTTTCCTCACAGTATTTATGACAATTAACTTTCGCAATATAATAATCTAATTTACCACCTATTTTTTGTATAAACAATATTGATTTTTTTTTTCTAGGGGGTAAAATTTAATGAATTTGCGATGTGTTCAGCATCAAGAACATGAAGTTTAGTGTACAGAATGGGGCCCACAGTCAAATAAAGTGTATGAACAAATTCATGTGTAGGTCCGGTAAAAAGGGAAATAGAATAAAATGTCAGCTTTAATGTACGATGGACACCTCTAGGGGTTCTAGCCTGTTTATCCGGGAGACCTCTATATATACCTATTTTCCCCATTAAATTAATAGGAAAAATCAATTAATTAATTGATGATTGTATTTAAAATCACATAATATAACTTTAAATACCTTAAAATAAAGAATACCCATGCCTCGCCTCAGTGAGGTTATGAATATCATTCTTTTTTTCCCTTTTCTTTCATTCTCTCTAAAATTAATTGTTAAACATGAATAAAATTAATATCGCATTTCATTTCACATTTTTTTTAAATTAGTGCATTCGTCATGTTTAAACTAAGAGTATATTTATATGAAAACGCTTCATAATAAGCTTAACATGAAATAATTTTAGAGTATTATTAATCTCATCAGGAGTATCATTAAACCTGTCAGTGATATCATTAATCTGAGTTCAAGAAAATTTAAAACAAGTTTCTTGAACTCAAACTAATGATACCTGTGATGAGATTAATGATACTCCCAATGAAATTAATGATACTTTACAATATTTTCATGATAAGCTTATTATGAACTATTTTCATATGATAATTTGCCTTAAATGTAAAATCAATATGTTAAGTTTCGGTTAAAATAGTATTGGATTTTATTTCATTTTTTCAGTTAAATTTATCAAGTTTCAATTATATTAATATAGATATATTTCAATTAAAGGTAACGTTTCACCCGTATGTATATCCATTAATTTGTAGGGTGAGTTACAGAAATTAAATGGTTATTTTTCCAGGGGTGCAAAAGCAGAGGGATAAAATTATGTGGAGCCTTAGCAGCAGCGGCATTGATGGCTGCCCATTCCACGAAACACCAGTCTGATAAGATGAGGAAAAAATATGGAGTTGTCACTTTCACTGATTGCCGTTCAATTCTTCAACCATCCCTATCCAATAATCACTATGGTAAACTAGCTCACGAATACTTTATAATATAAAATAAAAAAAAATTTAAATCTTATCCCACATCCTTTTCTTTTTGTCCCTTGTCTATTTTATTTAATTGAAATAGGTCTAGTTTGGGCAGGAAGATCCCATTTTGGTATTAAAAAAAAAAAAAGGAAAACGATTGATATGCAAAATCTTAAATTTGAATCATGTAAAAACAGTACTCTACTATAGTGTTTAAGTAATATTATTGTACAATATAATTTAAGATATGATTGAATTAGAGATTTATAAATATGGGTCAAACAGTGGAGCTGATAAATGAAATTAATACTCCATACTTGTATAATTGGGGAAAAAATAGTCCTCTATCTTTTCACCTTTATTTAAATGGTCCTCTATTTATTTGCTTTATCAATTTAATCCTGTATTTTATCAAGTTTCACCAAAATGATCCTAATTTGGTGAAAAATGGTCCTAATTGAATATTTGTATTTTATTTCAAGTGTTTTTTTTTATTTGGCAAAGATGGTCACCTAGCGTGCCAATTGAAAAAAAAAAAAACCACATCATAGGCTTCCACCGAAAACACTAGTGCGCATGACTAAAAAGGTGACATTTTATGCTTTATGCGTTCAATTAGGACCTAATTGGAGATATGTGAATTGATACGGGACTAAATTGACAGAGAAAATAAATATAGGACCAAAACAGTGAGGTTTTGTTCATTTTTAGGCCAATTAGGATATTTTGGCGAAACTTGAATAGATACGGGACTAAATTGATAAAATAAATAAATGGAGGACCATTTTGATAAAGGTGAAAAGATACAGGATGAATTTGGTTTAAATCCCTGTATAATTGAGTTACAGCTCCACACTCTTCTTTGAAATAGTTACGTATAAATTTTTGCTGGTCACATCACATCAATTGTACTCGTATGATCAGTATAAAATATAAGAATGGAGCATCATTGAAGTTATAGTATTAATACCAATATTAGTTTTAATAATACTAAATATACATTCTTTACGTACCATCACACATGAATAAAAAGATATAGACTATTAATTGTACGAGTAGTTCTAGTGTGCATTTGAGTCATGATAGACATTTGAATTTTGAAAAAAATAAATAAATTAGTATTACCCTAAGAAGTTAGTAATACCTCAATTGCAAAAAAAAAAAAAAAAAACATAATTCTATGTGTTAGTGTGTATTTTTTAAAAAAAAAATTGAGCTTAAAATCCAAATGCATGTCATGCACTTGAGTGTAAATTATACTGTACAACTGCACTTGAGTGTAAATTATACTGTACAACTGGTGCAAATTTTTTAACGGTATTTAGTTACTTTCATTGAAAGCATTAGTTAATTATTTCAATTCAATTATATTAGTTATTTGTATTTGAATAATATTAGTTGCGGTTGTGTTGTATAAAAATTAATTGAACAATGCAGGATTTTATAATTCGGCTATCCTCAACATCCACACCGTAAAGGGAGCAGAAAAGTTTTGGGACTTAGCCAAGACGTGCTACTCAGCCTTCGCCGAATACAAAAAATGCAACAAACATTTCACGGACATGGCGGACCTCAACTTCCTCATGTCCAAAGCCGTCGAAAATCCGGCCCTGACGTCATCCTCGTCGCTGCGGACGTCACTGGTGACGGTGTTCGAGGACCCGGTGATCGACAACTCCGGCGAAATACAGCACAAGATCGACGTGGACGACTACATGGGCTGCGCCTCCATCCACGGCGTGGGCCCGTCTCTCGCCATCTTCGACACCGTGCGCGACGGCGACCTCGACTGCATCTGCGTTTATCCGGCGCCGTTGCATTCGAGGGAGCAGATGAAGGGGCTTGTTGATCGGATGACTAGGGTTTTGATGGATGGAGTTGGTGTTTAAGAAATTAGCTTTATTTGAGAATTTGTTTCGAGTTATAATGCACGTGATTTGCTACTGTTTTACTATATTTTGTAATTCTGATGTTGAATTTTTTTAGTATTAACTTGAACGAAATTTGAATATTTGAAACTGCAATTATGACCTTTGAATATTTGTCTTATTTTTACCGACAAATAAAAAACCACGTCGGTACAAAAGACGTGAGGTCTTGTGATGTAGTTTCTGATTTTACAGCAAAAATGAAACTAAAATCAGATGAATTGGTAAATTATGAAATTATACTGAAGTTTTCATAAAAAATATGGGATTTTTTTGTAGAGAAGTTCGAAATTATAGGATGAAACTGAATTTTAACTCTAATTTTTATTGAAGAGTAATTAGTGCTTAATTATATTAATCATAAGCCATAGTTTTTCTATATAATATTTTATACATACATTATCTTGACGAATGTCCTTATACTCCTTTCATTCACAAAAAAAATTATTATGTTTTTGGGCACTTGTTTTAAAAAAAATAGATAAAAAAATAAAAATAAGAGTAAAATAGTTATTTTTAATGTAAAATTAAAGTAATTTTTTATAGACTAAGTATAGAGTGAAACTGATTTATACATAAATCATCGAAGGGTATTAGTTGCTTTCGTTGAAGAGTATTAGTTGTATTTACTAAAGAGTATTACTGATTTACACTAAAGAGTCTTAGTTGTTCGGTGAAAATGAACTAAGACTCTTCAGTGTAAACCAATAATACTCTTCAGTGAAAATAACTAATACCCTTCGATGATTCATATATAAACCAATTTCACTCTATACTTACTCTTTTTTATAAATAAAAATTGGACACATTTTTTGTGGACAAATAAATAAAGAAAGTGAATTAATTATACTTTTGGTGGATTGTCCAGGTATGTATTGAGTGCACGTAGATATATTCACTATTAATTAGTGAGTTTAGCTTTCAAAAAAAATAAAAAAATTTAGTGAGTTTAGCTCATGTATCATATTTTTAATTGAATTTGATTAGATTAATAGAGCCTTATTTACGAAGTGTTTAATTTTTATTCGTTTTAGTAATACATGTGACATTTGACTTGAGATAAATAACATCACTTAAGAGTAAAAGAATTATAGGTACATATACATCTTTATATATTTTGAGTACATATTTTATTTATCACTTTTTAATTTTATATTAACACTTATATATTATACTCCTTCCGTCCCAGTTTTGTTTTTCCATTTGCCAAAAATGTCCGTCTCAATTTTATTGTTTCTCATCCCAAAAATGAAAACTACTTTATTCATTTAAATAATATTTTATTAACCATTTTCAATACTACTTTATTCATTTAAATATTATTTTATTCACCATTTATTATTTTCAATACTATTTTATTTATTTAAATATTAAAATTCAACTCTCACATTAAATTTCGTGCACAGTTAAACGGGAAAACAAAATTAAGTCTGAGTGAGTACTATTTTTTTTTTAATTTGGATTGCCTATGTATTGTCTACTGGTGTACTCATTGTCAACCTGTCAGGTGACGACTATTGGTGCGCCAATCCACGTGTCAAATTCTAATTAAGTGTACATGTGTATGTATACATGTCAACCTATCACATGTGGATGACTTAGTTATATTAATTTTCTTTAAAAAAAAAAAAAAACTTACATGAGTTATTTAACAATTATTGGTTCTATATCTTACAGTTTATTTCAATATATATAGACTTTAAATCTAATATAGTATTATCGTATTAAAATCTGTTCTATCTCGCTATATGTAGGTTTCAAATGAGTTAGGTGAAGTTAATAGTCTAGATGAATAGTCTTCTAATTTTTTTCGTGAGCTTAGCACTTTATATTTAACCATTACTACTTTTTCACTTAAAAATAATATTATTACTTTTTAATTTTGGTTTAATTGGCGGGATTGGCAGGAATTTCATCTAATGAGCGATAATGAGTGAATTTTTAATTTTAAGGATTAATTATTAAATTAAATGGATCAACGTCTCACATAATGAGATTCATAAAACAATTACATATAAGTTTGTCTTAAAAATATATTTTGATTCAACATAACGATATAATTTTCCCCGACAATATTTTGAGAATTCTTCCAAAAATATAAGGCAAAAACTTGTATGAGACCGTCTCATAATATGAGACGGATCAAATTAAAAAAAGTGATAGGGTTATAATTAAATGTGGTAGTATTTTTAAAGAAAAGTGATAAGTCACTTTTAACAAATATATTATCACTTTTTGTCTAAACTTTATCACTTTTTAAAAGTGACAACTTTTTAATTAATAAGTGACACGTTTTAAATTAAAAGTGGATCAAATATTATTGGTCTCATACTATGAGACGGTCTCACACAAGACTTACTCAAAATATAATGAAAGTATCAACAGCGACTTCTATGTTGCATAAATAAAAAAACGTGGGTTATGACAAGTTTGTCGTCAGCCGACGATCTTGCAATGAATTAATTTGACTAATGTATAGTGAATTTCATCACTGGTTTTCAACTGCCCAATTCCTTAAATTATTCGATCTTTCAATTAATTTTTCCACTGACTCATATCTATATATGACCATCATAATCTATAGTACGTTGTCATAAATATTTTACAAAGAGGCGCGCAATTGAACAGGAAAATAATTGCTTTGCAACTTGCAAGTTATTCGCAGTATAAAATTTGGTATTATTATATTTATTCAATAGTATTATAACATTTATTAAGTATTATCATTAAATTTGTACATTATTACTGTATCATTTATTCACACATGTCATACGGTTTTTTTGTGTGTATAAAACGTGATTATATTAATTTATAAAAGTAGTATTATTAATGAATAAATGTTATGGTATTATTTGAGGAATAAAATAATGTTACTTAATGAACTTAAATTTTGGATTTTATTGTTAACAAGTTTGATCGGAGAAGAATTTGTTAAAACTAGTAAATATACGGGCACTAAATATTTTCAAGGTATGCTTGGTATATAAGAAGGAATAAAAATGGGTATGAGTGTGATAGTAGTGTGGAATAAAAGTCATTCCACACATATTTTGGAGGTATGATGATTCCTAAAAAGTGAGGAATAAAAAACACTGTAACACTATTATTCTATTGTTCCAAACAGAAACGGACCTATTATGGGTCCAAGGGGGGCACATGCCCCACCCAAAAAAAAAAGGGTATTTTGGTAATTTCATAATTATTTAATTAAAATAACAAATAAATAAATAAAATAGATGCTGAAACTTGTAAGACATGAGTCACTCCACCAATTCACACTCCCAAAATATCTGCCCACTACATTTTGTCTCTACCTTCTCTCTCCTAAATTATCAAATTCCCATTTTTTTGTTTCTCCTACCATTTTGCCTCTATTGTTATTTGCTCCCTTCCACAACTCAAAACAACACCACACCAAAAGTGGGAACAACAAGGTATTAATTTATTATCTTAATAGGAATAGACCAATGCTTTGTTAATTGTTATACATATTCTATTTATGTTGTGTTTAAATAAAAATTTAATTACCTTATGTCTTATTTGAGAATTGAAATTTAATATAGAATTTATGTGATATTCATATAATTAAGTTGTTATTAAACTAGAGTACACTGATGTTATAAAATATTAATGTAAATATGTAATGCATTTTTAAATTCACAATTTTTTGTATGAGATCTTTTGAAATTGTTAGGGTTTTATTATATTGACTTGTATATAAAATTTATATATTTTTAATTATTTGGTTATTGTAGTTAGTTTTAATTTTAATGTTAAGTTGTTATTCTAATTTTATTTTATTTCATGTAGATAATGGAGCGGTGCTATAAAAAGAAACCATTTATTGAGGAGACATCATCTCCTACCATCAGTGCACCCGTTGTTCAGCCTCAACCATCGATTCAGGAAAAGAATAGCGAAGTTGATTTGGAAAATCTTCCCAAGTGATCCAGGACTACGATCTAACATAATGAGTTATCCACCTAATTTAATTGAGCAGGTGCGTAGATCATACTTATTGAAAGGTCCATGTCAACCACGTGAGCATAATTTTCCTCAAAAAGTGGATGGAAAGAGAAAACGTAAATTTGTTGCATCTTGGTTTGACGAACAATGATTGGTTGGAGTATAGCATTACAAAAGATGCAGCATATTGTTTATATTGTTATGTGTTTTCTGCGGGGCGTAGTGAAAGAGCGCTGAGGCTTTTGTTTCTGAAGGATTTAGCACTTGGCGTAAGAAAGATAGATTAAAATTTCCTGTTGGAAATCATAATATTGATTATAACAAATGTAGAATGGCTTGCCAGGATTTGATGAATCAAGTTCAACACATTGAAGTTTGTTTTTCTAAGCAGTTGGAGCAATAAAAAATTGATTATCATTGTAGGTTGAATGCATCTGTCATTTGCTTGCGTTTGCTCATTAAGCAAGGATTGGCCTTTAGAGAAAATGATGAGTCAGAAGACTCATTGAATCAAGGAAATTTCATTGAGTTTTTGAAAGTTATTGCTTCGTGTAGTGAAGAAATCGGTAATGTTGTGTTGCACAATGCTCCTGAAAATCACAAGTTTGCCTCTCCTAGGATTTGAAAGGAAATTATAAGTGCAGTTGTAATTGAGACAACAAATCTCATCTTTAAGGATATTGGAAATGAGTTTTTCTCTATTTTAGTTGATGAGTGTCGAGATGTATCAATCAAAGAGCAAATGGGAGTGGTGATACGTTATGTGAATAAGAGTGGATGTATCATTGAACGTTTTCTTGGTCTTGTGCATGTTACTGACACAAACTTTAGCCTCACTTGAGAAAGGTATTGAGTCATTGTTCTCCACACATGCATGGCTTGAGTATTTCTAGTTTGAGGGGTCAAGGTTATGATGGAGCAAGCAATATGAAAGGTGAATTGCATAGGTTAAAAGTTTGCTATTAAAGAAAAATTCAGCTGCTTACTATGTTCATTGTTTTGCTCATCAACTTCAATTGACAATTGTTGTTGTTGCTAAAAAATATAAAGAGATTGGTTCCTTTTTCAATAATGTTGCACATTTATGTAACCTTGTTGGTGGTTCTTGTAAGCGCAGAGTTTTTTTTTTAGAAAACCAAATGAAAGAAATTATGGAAGGGATTGCAAATGATGAATTCAAGACCGGAAGTGGATTAAACCAAGAAATGTCACTGAAGCGACCGGGTGATACCCGTTGGAGTTCTCACCATGGTACACTTATAAACTTGATTCGGTTATTTTCTTCTATTATTGATGTTCTTGGATATGTTGAGGAGAACGGTTATGATGATTCTCAAAGGGCCGAAGCATTTGACTTGCATGAGATTGTAAACCGATTTGAGTTTATCTTTGTGTTACATCTTATGCGAAATTTTTTGGGGATCACACATGACCTATCACAAGTTCTACAAAGGACGGATCAGGACATTGTTAATGCAATAGGTCTTGTAAGAGTATCAAAAGCTCGTTTACAAGAAATGAGAGACGATGGTTGGGAGACTTTGTTAGCTGAAATTTCATAATTTTGTGGCAAGCACGAGGTAGTTGTAGTGATCATGGAGGATTCATATATACACCCCGAGGAAGATCAAGGCGTGGAGAAAAGGTGACCAATCTTTAACATTACTGTTGATAGGCGAACAATTATTAATAAATGATGAACAAGGATTAAAGCTACATCAAGGATTATGAAGAGCCAATCTCAAATCAAGGGTGATCAACAAAGAAAATCAAGTTGGGGTGCATCTACCAATCTGAGAGGTGTATAAAGTGACGAACAACTCCCCCGACGAACAACTAATGGGCGAACAGGTATTAAGACCCGAGACCAAGAATGAGTCAACTGTGAAGTCATCAATGACGAACAACTTGGTCAAATTATGATACAACAAACAGCCAAGGAGGTGTGTACAAGTGAACAAAGGACAGGTCCCAAAGCCAAGCTGAACAAAGCCATAAGGCGAACAACTTCCAAAGTACAACCTCAAGAGGCGAACAACTTTCAGTTGGAGAATCAACAAGATCAATCAAGCCGACCTAGGCGAACAACAATGAGTCCGAGATAAGACCAAAGAAGACTTTGTAGCTAAGATTCAGCTTAGATAAGATCAAAGAGACACATGTCAAGCATGCAGGCTAGGGAGACCAAGAGTCTTGGACACCTCATGCTTGCTAGTCTCTATAAATAGTTGTTCTCCAGCTGTGAAAAAAAAAAGAGTTAAAATGCATAAACAATTCCAAAACACACACAAATACACCTAAAACGCCCACACATACGAAATCAGTTCAATTTCGACTACCGAATTTATTAATTCGATAAATTCACACCTCGATTTACCAATTACGGTGGTAATCAATCACACGTATTGATTGGTGACGTAACACAGATTTAAACAGCCATTAATCCATCCGATTAAATACGTTCATCAACAATTTGGCGCTAGAAGGAGGGATCGAACCTTCGATTCAGTGTGATTGCTCAAGAACTTCGAGTCTGAAACTTGAAGATTCAAAGAAATCCTCAAGAAATTCTTGAAGATACAAGCAAAAGTGTTCTTGGTGTTCTTCAATAACAATTTGAAGATTCAAAGACTAAGAAACTAATCCAACATTAGGATGCCTCAATCCAAGCAAACACAAGGATCACGCCTGTCAAGGAGAGCATCTCCTACTCGGGCCTCGACAGCAGACCATCAAGACCGTGATCCTAAGCACGCGAACAGATCACAGCATACAGCCATAACACATAACCTCCCGCCTGAAATGGAGGCTCTGGCGAACAACCCTAACGAGTTGGCTAAGACCATAGCAGCTCTCCAAGCCCTCCAGGAACAACAGGAACAAGCTAGACCTTCCCAAGCAAGGCCTAGGGATAAGTCTCTGGAAGTTGTGAGGGCTAGAACTGTTAGGGGCGAACAACATGAGGTGAACATCGCTCAAGTTAGGCGGGACAAGGGCAAGGCCAAAATGGCTGACCTAAGAGAAGAGCAGGCTGAGTCTGCCCGTGGGCGAACAACTTTGTCAAGCCATGAGACTACTCGTTCCAGTGTCCAGGACAGACTTGGTCAACCACAACATGTCATGGAAGCTGCTCGCCAGAGAGCAGGTGATGGGCGAACAACTCTTGAACAGCCTCGCCCATCAGTACATGAAAGATTATCTCAGTCCGCCTTCAAACGCCTAGGGCCGAATACGACGAACAACCCTAGGAAGCAACTCCAGGAGGAGCCCACTCCGAGTGAGGGACTGCGACGAACAGAAAGGCATGCGCCTTTGTTCGCCGAACAACCTCCAAGTCAGGGGGCACCTTTGGATGAGTTGGCCAGTTTAAGAAAGGCCGTGGAAAGCATGCAGGGGCAATTAGACCAACAGAGAGGTATGGGGACGACCAGCATGCCATTATCCCCATTAGCCCCTCACATTTTAAAAGCCCCAATTCAAAAGAAGATTCAGTTTCCGGCAAGCATCCAGTATGAAGGCCTGGCAGACCCCCGAGTCCACCTTACCAAATATACGGACTACATGGTTTCCGTGGGGGCCAGCGACGCCACCCAGTGCAGGAACTTTCCATTGACGTTGGGCGACCGGGTTCACAAATGGTTTTCAGCAATGCCACCGGCATTAATCAACTCGTTTGCCCAACTGAGTCGGGAGTTTCTTTCACACTTTTCAACAGCTGGCTCGTATCTTTCCCAGAAACATCGACTGTCAGATTTAAGACAAAATGACGACGAATCTGACAGAGTATTCATGGAAAGATTCGATAAAGTGTTGTTGGAAGGAGAACCGGTCAGCGAGGACACTAAAATTGTCGCTGTTATGGCAGGACTGAAAAAAGGGTCAGAACTATGGAAAAAGGTACGTCTGAAGTGCCCAAAGAATTACGCCGAGTTCAGAAATCAGGCCGACGTGTTCGTTTCCATGCATGAGACCCTAGAAGCAAACTTGGGGGAGAACATAGTAGACCCCAAGGAGAACAACAAAAAGCCTGGTGGAACAGGATACAGAGTCCCGAAGAACATGAAAGCATTCAACGAAGGGACAAATTTGAAAGAAAAGCTCAACCAGGTGCTAACAGTGTCAGTTGACACTGTTTATGATAATGTAAAAGGCAAGGAGTTGCTCTCCCCTCCGCGAAGAATCCGTCAGGACACTGGCAAACTCAACCCCAACAAGTACTGTGCCTACCATCAAAGCGTGGGGCACTTTACAAGTGAGTGTAGAGATTTGCTCAAGCAACTCTGGCGATTTTATGAGGAGGGAAAGCTCTCCGAATTTGTTAATAGACAGCCCGGCAAAAGAGGCCGGGAGAGCAGCCCGGGGGAAGAAAGCGACGAACAGCCTCAACGGAATAATCGCCCCGGACGACCAGTTCCCGCTGCAGCTGCACGCCCATTGGAGGATATTTTCATGATGGAGCCTTCCGGCTCTGCCGGAGGTTGTTCTGATGGACGTCCACCAATGTCGAACAGAAAGAAAAAGGCAGAGTTACGAGCTATGGGCCAAGTTCAGGAAATGGGGACCAAACCAACCATCATGCAAACGACAAAGTTGACCTTTACCGAAGAAGATTTGGAAGGAATCTCGACCCCACATAACGATGCGCTCGTAGTCTGTGTCAAAATTATGGGAACAAGAGTCCACAGACTTTTGGTGGACACCGGAGCCTATACCAACATCATATTCAAGAAGACGCTCGACCAACTGGAAGATTGTTCGGGCTACATTCAAAGTACAACTCATAGAATTGTAGGCTTCGGAAATGCTGTAACCACTCCAGTAGGGGAAATTAGATTATCTGTACAACTTGTAACGGCCAATGAACCCGAAAAGAATATTACACGAATGGTTGATTTTTTGGTCGTAGACCAGGAATCAACTTACAACGGGTTTCTTGGTCGCCCCTTTTTAAATGAATTCAAAGCTGCATGTTCCACTTACCACTATTGTATAAAATTTCCAACAGCAAGTGGGACAGGCACAGTGAGAGGAGACCAAAGAAGAGCTCGGGAGTGTCTCCTACAATTAAAAGCAAAGTTTACTCAAGTGTCCATGATGGAGGCTACCACAAACTATCCTGACGATGAGCCGTCAGTACTGGAGAACATGATGGACATGGACGACCATATGGACACTGACGAACAACACTTGGACGAGCAAGTGTTGGACGAGCAACTCACCACCACCATTGAGGAACTTCCAGCTGACGAACAAAGAAGTGGTGGTGACGAGCAACCTTCATCAAGCAACTTGGAGGGCCGGTTACTGGCTAACAACAACAGATCAGAGCCGACGAATGATCTAGATCCCCGCCTGGGGGCAGAGCCCATGGACATCGAAAATGATACAAATCTTGAGGGGCCACTACTTGATCCCCGTTGGAAAGGACAAAAACGACGAGCAACTCCAGTCGAAGAACTAGAGGCATTCAGAGTTAACCTTGACAACGAGGATCTTGAGCTTTACATAGGATTTGAGCTCCCTGAGCCATACAGATCCCGGATGAAAGAATTCCTCCTCAAGAATCTAGATGTTTTTGCATGGTCTCATGCAGACATGGTGGGGATAGATCCAAAGCATGCTTGCCACAGGCTCAACATTAATCAAGCCAAGAGGCCAGTCCATCAAAAACGAAGGAAGTACGGCCCGGACAAATATCAAGCGTTGAATGAAGAAGTTAAAAAGCTGTTAGACAACGATCTGATCCGTCAAGCACTTTGTCCACAATGGGTAGCAAACCCTGTGTTGGTGAGGAAGCCAAACGGAACCTGGAGGCTATGCATAGACTTTACAGATCTGAATGCAGCATGCCCGAAGGACTACTTTCCTCTCCCGCACATCGATCAATTGGTGGACAGCACTGCGGGTCACGAAATGCTAACATTCATGGATGCTTTTGCAGGGTATCATCAAATCCCAATGCATCCTGACGATCAAGAAAGCACAGCTTTTTACACTAACAAAAACTTGCTGTGCTGCCCTTTGGCCTCATCAATGCCGGGGCAACTTATCAAAGGCTGGTGAACAAGATGTTTGACCAACAAATCGGAGACACGGTGGAAGTCTATGTAGACGACATCGTGGTCAAAAGCCCCAAGAGAGGAGATCATCTCCAGCATTTGACCCAAGTGTTCGAGATTCTTCGGCATTATAACATGAAGCTAAATCCGAAGAAGAGCAGCTTTGGTGTCCATTCGGGGAAATTCTTGGGACATCTTGTTAGCCAGCGGGGAATTGAGGCCAACCCAGCAAAAGTTAAAGCCATTATGGATATGCAACCTCCACGATCAGTAAAAGAGGTGCAAAGGCTCACAGGATGCCTAGCAGCTTTGAATCGGTTCATATCCAGATCGGGGGACAAATGTCGTCCATTCTTTGAGGCCATCAAAAAAGGAAGTTTCTCATGGACTAACAACTGTCAAAGGGCCTTTGATCAACTCAAAGACTACCTGGGAGATGTTAAAATCCTATCAAAACCAGTCCCAGGAGAGAAGTTATTCATATACTTAGCCGCATCAGAAGTTGCCATCAGCTCTGTTCTGGTGCGCGAAGACGGCAAATTCCACCAACCTATATACTACGTCAGCCAAGCCTTGCATGAAGCAGAGATCAAATACTCCCCAACTGAGAAGCTGGCGTATGCCCTGGTCATGAGTGTGCGAAAGTTAAGACCATACTTTTTCGATCATCAAGTCGAAGTACTAACAACTTTCCCGCTCAGACAAATCCTCCATCGCCCTGACACTGCTGGACGTCTTCTAAAATGGTCACTAGAGATTAGCCAATTTGGGGTGACCTATGCTCCTCGAACAACGATCAAAGGGCAAGCATTAGCCGACTTTATAGTCGAACTAACTTTCCCACCAGATCCGACGAGAGGACTAGATCACCCCTGGCATCTCTATGTTGATGGATCCTCGACAAATGT
Organism: Ballota nigra; assembly: GCA_947034835.1. Lineage (NCBI taxonomy): Eukaryota > Viridiplantae > Streptophyta > Magnoliopsida > Lamiales > Lamiaceae > Ballota > Ballota nigra. The sequence continues at coordinate 95,057,571 of OX344725.1, forward strand.
GGCGTCAGGTGCAGGAGTGGTACTAATCAGCCCAGACAGACAAGTATTCACTTCGGCGATCAGATTTGGTTTCATGGCAACCAACAACGAAGCTGAGTATGAAGCTCTCATTGCTGGTCTCCACCTATCTCTCGCGGTTGGTGTCAGACGCTTGCAAATATTCGGCGACTCACAATTGATCGTGAACCAAGTCCGAGGTGAATACGAATGTTAGGATAAAAGTTGTTAGTTTTGATGAGTTAAAACAAACCAGAAGATGTAATAGGATCATCTGGACCTGTTAGCCAGATGATGATCTAGATTAGGACTTAGTCTAGGGTGAACTGCCAGACCAGAAGACTTCACCAGAAGAGTCACCAGAAGACCCCACCAGAGGACTTCACCAGAGGACTCCATCAGAAGAATTCACCAGATGAGATTGACCAGAGGCAGAGGACCTCCACCAGAGGATGATGCTCTCATCAACAGGACCTTCCCCAGACCAGACGAGTCCGGACCAGACGAGTCTGGTAGAACAAAAGATGCTCAGTTTGATCCCCTGACTCTACTGAGTATTCTGGTTCTTGACCAGATGAGGACCAGAAGACACCGAGGTTGCCTGGTGTCTGGTCCTGCCTTCTCTGGAGAGAATCAGAGTTAGGCAGAGGAAGCTATTGACCGTTGGTGATTCAAATCAAGTCAACATGATCAGGATTGGAAAGTATATGAAGATAATCAATCCAAGGATCCCACCAACCCAATCAATCAATTAGGGAATTGATTGATTGAGGCTTCCTTATATAGAGGATCTGATTGGATTAGCCCTCCAACGGCTAGCCCTAATCCCCTCTATATATACAAGAGTGCAGTTCAAGAAAAAAGCTCTAGAGACTCTACACGCGCATAAGTGATCCAAGCTTTTGATATTCATACCAAGCACTCTTACTGTTCATAATATTTATCTACTCTAAAGGAGTTATTGAAACCACAACCTGTTCATCTATTAGACAAGGTTGTTGGCTGGTTGATCTTTAGATTGAAGTTAAATCTAAAGAGGTTGTAAGAAGGAACTGGTACTTCCCAATTCCAGTAAGTAAGTTTGTGAGTTAGTTGATAGTGAGACCCCTTGGTTATAAGGGAGAGTGGACGTAGGATATTCAATCCGAACCACTATATATCTTGTGTTATTTATTGCTTTATTTTACTTATTGTTTGTTGATTATTGCCCTCTTGTAAAAGACTTTGAAAGACATTTAACTTAAGCTTCCGCAATTAATCTAACTAGTGGGACCAACAAGTGGTATCAGAGCAGTGTGTCCAACGACCACTGCTTTGTAAAGATTTTGGTGGTCACCGGGCAGATCCATTGCTCTTAAGTGCTTTTGTTCAAGTTCTTGTTATTTCCCTAAATTTCTTATCAAAATGTCTGCAAAATCTTCTTACAAGAGCCGTAAGCTCCCAAAATTCTCTTTTGAGGATTACAGCCACTGGAGTTTCACGATGAGCAATCATCTTATAGCTATTCACCACCGCATGCTAGATGTGGTTGAAAGTGGCCCCATACAATTTTACTGGACTCCCATTGATAGTGGCAGGTCTGAGTCCAGAGAAGAAACTAGTGAAGCTGCCCAGAAAACTGCAGAGGATAGAGTCCCCAGGCAGAAAATCCTCAAAAAGAAAGATGAGCTTGATAATGATGAGAGAAAGCTATATAACCTGGACCAGGTGGCAAGAACCGAGATCATCAACACTCTCACCAAGGAGGTAATAGAGAAGGTCAGAACCTGTGTCACTGCGAAGGAGATGTGGGACAAACTTGCACTTCTCTGCGAAGGAACAGAGAAGATTAAGGACAACAAGCTCCAAGCTGTTCAACACTCGTTTGACACCTTCAAAATGAAACCAGACAAGACCATTGACCAGCTGGATATGCGTCTCACAAACCTCTTGAACAAGGCTAGTGCCTTAGGTAAGACCTATTCTGAAAAAGAAATTAATAGCAAAATCTTGCGCTCACTAACAAGCAGGTGGAGAATTAAAGTCACTGTGATCAAGGACAACAAGGATCTCAATACTCTGGATCATCATCTTCTATTGTCTGATCTCAAAGCTTACGAGTATGATCTTCAAGAGGAGGATCAAACAGAAGAGGTTTCCTCTTCTGGCCAGAAAGGAGTTGCATTCTCTTCAACTCTCAAGCCTGATGTAAAGCCAAAGGAGTCTACTGCAGATGACTTGAGCCTCAAGGAGCAGGTAGCACTCCTAACTCGTAAATTAGATAAAATGAGTTCAAAGTATGGCAGGTACAAAAGGCATTGGAAGGAGTCTACCAGAGACAGGAAGAGTTCTTTCAAGCCTGCAGAGAAGGAGAAGACATCTGGAGACTCAAGGGAGACCAGATTCAGAACTCCAGAGAGGAGGAGAGATGACAACCCTGGCAGCTCTGGGAGATCAGATTATCAGAGGAGGGATGGTAGCTCTGGCAGACCTGACTACCAGAGGAGAGAGAGTAGCCCTGCCAGATCAGACTATAACCAGAGGAGGAAAGAGCCAAGTCCTAGTCCCAGAGGAGACAATGCCTGCTACACATGCAACAAGACTGTTCACTACAGTTATGATTGTCCTCAGCTTACTCCTAGGGAAAGAGAAGAGAAAAGAATCAAGAGAGATAGGAGATATGCAGATAAGAGAGCAATGCTGGCAGAAGCAGAGGAGGAGGATACTAGTTCCAGTTCTTCTTCTGACTTTGGATCAGATGATGATGTGTGTCTCATGGCAGACATCACTGAGGTAAATGAAACTACTCTAGTTTTATCAAATTCCAAATGTACTGAATCTTCTAATTCATCTGGTAACTCCAGAGAGTCTGATATGCAACAAATGCTATCAGATCTCCAAAATTGTGTCCAACTGTGTCAAAAACTTGAGAAAGAGAATGGTAGGCTCAGAGCTGAAGTTCAATCTCTCTCTCATGAGCATAAATCCACCAGAGAACTCATGAAAGATCATTCCAAAGAAGTCTCTGAACTTCAGGATAAGATCACAGAAAGAGATACTCTGGTAGATCAACTCATGAAAGAAAAGAACTCTCAAGAAGATGAGTTCAATGAACTCAGAGCCAAATACCAGACTCTTATCAAGGGAAAACAAGTTGCTCACAACATAGAGGAGATACCCATGCCCAGAGAAGCTCCTAAGATACCATCTGTTGTATCTATCATATCAGAGTCTTCTCAGCGCATCTGTGATAAGAGTGGTTTAGGATATTCTGGAATTTCCTCTAAAACTCATAAATACTTTTATAATAAAGACAAGTCTGTAAGAGCTGGTAAATTGGTAGAAATCTGGGATGATAAAGACTTAACTGGTAATGGTTACAAGGTGGTTCACAATCCTGACTGGAAAATGAATCACTCTGTTAATCACATTACATATGGTCCAGAAGAGTTGACTGTTCTGGAAGAGAAGATGCTAGAGAATAAGTGTCAAAAAGGGGAACCATTAAAGATTGATGGTTCTGTGAACAATGAGTCCCAAGGAGTAGAAATTACTCAAATTGGAGGACCCCAGAGAAATCCTCAAAGGGAACCTAAACAGATTAGGGGACCTCAAAGGAAACACTCAAGAAAGGGGAATACCAATCAGAGTAATAACTACCAGAGAAGGAACAATGTTCAACAGCACCAGCTACCCCAGAGAAAGTTTTCTCAGAGGAATCAGTTCCAGAATAGGTATACTCAAAGGAACTATAACCACCAGAGACAGTCTAATTATCAGAACCAGAGGAGGTCTTCCAGACCCATCTATAGAAAACCAACTGATCTGGGTAGTTATGACACCAGAGATGGTTCTTCTAGGATGTACCCTTTCAACCAGACCTTTAAGACCATGTCTTTGAGGCAGGCCATTCCAAAGGCCAGATTTGAGAAAAGGTACACCAGACCTGTTTATAGGAAAGGTGTCCTTATCAGACCAGTAGCTCAATATGTCATTGTCAGAGGACATGTGCTGGTAGATAGATTTGGAAGGAAGATAAGATCTCCTCATCCATCAAGGGATGATCTTTATCTATGGATTCCTACAAAACCTGCAACTAACCAATCAGGACCCAGCACTAGTAGGGACCTAATTGATTTCTCTGCAGGTAGATAAGAGTCCATTGGAGAAAGGATTTTCAAGCAACCATGTCTGGTACATTGATAGTGGATGTTCCAAGCACATGACCTTCCAGAAAGATAATCTCCAAGATTTCAAGCCATTGAATGGACCAAGAGTGATGTTTGGTGACAACAACTATGGAGTCACCAGAGGAGTTGGAAAGTTGACCTTCAATGGAGTATCTGTAGATGAAGTCTACTATGTTGAAGGACTCAAGCATAATCTGCTTTCAGTATCCCAATTCTGTGACAAGGGATACTCAGTGAAGTTTTCTAGTGATTCATGCACTGTTTTCTCTTCTGATTATAATGATATTTTGCTAATAGGCTTGAGGAAGGGTAACATTTATCTTGCAGATTTTAACAGTTGCCCAAGAAATGCTTGCCTAGTTGCAAAAGGATCTGCAGAGAATAGCTGGATTTGGCACAAGAGATTGTGTCATCTTAACTTCAAAACACTGAATAAGATTGCCAGAAAAGGTCTCATTCGAGGTCTTCCTAATGAAGTGTTTAAGAAGGATCGGGTTTGTGGTTCATGCCAGAAGGGTAAACAACCCAAGACTTCCTTTAAGGATGTCCAGAGCACAACCACAACCAGAGTACTTCAACTACTTCACATGGACCTGTTTGGACCTGTTTCTCCTCTTAGTTTCAGTGGAAGGAAGTACACCTTAGTAATAATAGATGATTTTTCAAGATACACTTGGGTAGTGTTCTTGTTTAAGAAAAATGAAACTATGACTAAGCTGCCAGAGTTCTTCAAGCAGATTCAGAATGAGCAGAACCAGAGCATAGTCAGAATCAGAAGTGACAAAGGAACAGAGTTTTTGAATTCACACATTGCAGATTACTGCAAGGACCATGTGATTTTTCATGAGACATCTGCTGCCAGAACACCCCAACAAAATGGAGTAGCAGAAAGGAGGAATAGGACCCTCAAAGAAGCTGCAAGAACACTTCTGGCAGAATACAACACTCCACAGAGATTTTGGGCAGAGGCCATTAATACAGCTTGCTACACTCAGAACAGATGCCTGATTGCCCAGAGACATAATAAGACTCCATATGAGGTATGGAAAGGTAAAACCCCATCTGTTTCATATTTTCATGTTTTTGGATGTAAGTGTTTCATCCATGACAATGGGAAATCTAAATTAAGAACCTTTGATGCTAAAGTGGCTGATGGAATATTTTTAGGATATTCCAGCACCAGTAAAGCTTTTAGAGTTTTTAATAAGAATTCACTTTGTGTGGAGGAAACACCTCATGTTGTTTTTGATGAATTTGCTTTTGAGTGCAAGGTGGATTCTAAGTCTTCTGATGAGACCCAGAATCATACTACTTCCAGTGTTATCAAAGTCAATCCACCTGTTCTTGACTCAGATTCAGATTCAGATGATGACCCATCTCCTGGTTCTCTGAAGCAGAAGCCTTCACAAGGAGCAGAACCAGAAGAGGTTGGAACTCCTGTAGGGGGAAGCTCTTCTGCAGGTGGTGATAATCACCAAGGTACTGCAGAAGATGATCAACCAGGCAAGACCACGGGAAGGAGGACCCTGGTTGATCACCCTAATGACCTAATTATTGGAGATCCAACTAAGGGTGTCCAGACTAGGAGAACTCTTAACTTAGCTGCCTTATTCAGTTGCTATGTGTCCTTGATTGAGCCCAAGAACATCAAGGAGGCACTGAAAGATTCAAATTGGATTGTTGCAATGCAGGAGGAGTTGAATCAATTCACCAGACAGGATGTTTGGGAGCTGGTAGACAGACCAAGACATCAAAAGGTGATAGGCACTAAGTGGGTTTTCAAAAATAAGAAAGATGAGAATGATGTCATTACTAGGAACAAGGCAAGGCTAGTGGCCCAGGGCTATTCTCAGTCTGAAGGAATAGACTATGATGAGACATTTGCTCCTGTTGCCAGACTAGAAGCCATCAGATTGTTCTTAGCATATGTTGCTCACATGAAGTTCAAAGTATACCAGATGGATGTGAAATCTGCCTTTCTTAATGGGATTCTCATTGAGGAAGTGTATGTGGAACAACCTCCTGGTTTTGAACAAGGTGACAAGGTGTTTAAGCTTAAGAAAGCTCTTTATGGGCTGAAGCAGGCACCCAGAGCATGGTATGACACTCTATCTCAGTTTCTTCTGGACAATGGTTTTACTAAGGGTAAGATTGATAGAACCTTGTTTAGGAAAGAAGAAGGAAAGGACATCCTTCTGGTCCAAATATATGTTGATGACATCATATTTGGATCCCCTAACAAGAAGCTGTGTGAGAAGTTTGGTGAGCTCATGCAGGGACAGTTTGAGATGTCCATGATGGGAGAGATGAATTACTTTTTGGGTTTGCAGGTTAAGCAATCAGAGAAGGGAATTTTTATTAATCAAGCTAAGTACACCAGAAACATGTTAGAGAAATTTGGAGTAGGATCTAGCAAAGCAGCCAAGATCCCTATGATGACAAATTTCAACATGGATCCAGATGAGTCTGGAGAGAGTGTGGACCAGACTCAGTACAGAGCACTTATTGGTTCTCTCTTGTATCTGACTGCAAGCAGACCAGATATTACCTTTGCCGTAGGTGTTTGTGCCAGATTTCAAGCTAACCCCAAGAAGACTCACTTGGAAGCAGCTAGGAAGATATTGAAGTATCTTAAGGGAACAGTGAATTTAGGATTATGGTATCCTGCAGATGACAATTTGGAATTGAGTGGTTATTCAGATTCAGACTATGGTGGATGCAGAATAGATAGGAAGTCTACAAGTGGAACATGCCAATTTTTAGGGAATAAATTGGTATCCTGGTTTTCTAAGAAGCAGACTTCAGTTGCTACATCAACAACAGAAGCAGAGTACATGGCTGCAGGGAGTTGTTGTTCACAACTACTTTGGATTAGTCAACAGCTTAGGGATTACCAGATTAGAGCCAAGGATATTCCTATTTTCTGTGATAGTAATAGTGCCATTGCAATCACCCAGAATCCAGTTCTTCATACCAGATGCAAACATGTTGATATAAGGCATCATTTTATCAGAGATCATGTTGAGAAGGGAGATATAAGGATGGAAAAGATTGCAACAGAGAAGCAGAGAGCAGATATCTTAACCAAGCCTTTGGCTGAGACCAGATTCAGAGAGTTAGCTTTTGAGTTAGGATTGTTGGATCCAGAGACAGATTTGTTTTAGGGGGAACATCAGAGAAGTATCCTTGTTTCATTACTTTTCTTCATATATTTATTTTCTTAAGCTAACATACCTGCAGATTAGATATTTCAGAGAGGTACCAGATGAGGTATGCACCAGGTGACACCTGTCCCAGATGAGATGCTGAGTCAATTGTCCAAAATCTTCTCTGACCAGGACCAGATGAGCTCCATCAGAGGAGATGTAGCTGTGGTATCATCTGGTTACAATATCAGGTGACAGGTATGCCTTTACTTCTCTGGCCTCTGATCATTGGGACACACTTTTCAAATTAGTAAGTACACTCAAAACCTTTCAACTTCGGAGTGTATTTAAGACTAGGGTATAGGGTCTAGGCAATCATTTCGCTTTTTCTCTTGACTGCCACAAAACCCCTTTATGCCCCGTCCCAATGACTATGCCAACGCACCAGATTAAATCTGTATCTTGCCTTTCTTTGTGGCCATCGGATTTAATCACTGTGCAAAATGTCAATCAATTCAAATATTGATTTTGTTCCCTAATTTAATTTTGGTATTACACGCGTTCACACTTCATTTATTACTCGAGCCACGCGTATTACCCTATTTAAATCTAATTTTCTTACAATCTGTCCTTTCACGTTTTCATACTTTCAAACCCTAACCTCTCTCTGCAAAGTTCTTCTTTTCTCTCTCTCTCTCTCACAGATATGGCTCCCCCGTGTAATTTTGACCATGAATTAATGACGAAGAAACTGAAAATGGAGATGGTAGTTGATTTCTACACCACCAAGAACCCGTCTGCACTTGCTATTCTGGAACTATTGAGGAGATCCGGAGTTGAGAAGTTGATCTCCACCATTCCCAGAGACTTTCGTACTCTTGACGGTTATGCGGCCCAGTTTTTGGTTCGTATGAAGATCAACGAAGACCATATTTCTACAAAAATTGACAAGGAAGATTTGGTATTTTCCAAGCATGATTTCTGTGCCCTGTTTGGAAATATTTCGGCGGAAGAAGTGGATCCTTTAACCTACAAGGAGGATGATATTGTGGGTTCCTTCAAACTGTTTGCTCGTTCATCTTGCCAGAATATCACGAAGGGATTTCTGAATAAGCATCTGAGGCAAAAGTACAAGGTACTTTTTGATATAGTTGTTAAGGTGTTGATGTGTGAAAATCACAGCACAGATGCGATCTTTAATGGAAGAATGTGTGTGATGAGGGCTTTGTATGACGGCGTCCAATGCAATTGGGCAGAGTTCTTTTGGGGCGTCTTGAGGAAGAATAAAGCGAAAGTTAACAAGGAAGCTTGTCCTTCCCAGCCAGGGGAGATGCAGTTTTATTTCACTGCTAATGTTTCGTTGGGTACGAAACTTACCTTGATTTTGGACTCCTTGCTTCCAGAGAAGAAATGGAAGGAGACTTGGTGCAAAGGATTTCACAAGTCTAAGGTGCTATTCTCAAAGGATGGTCCCCTTCATGGCCATCCTGACTCTGATGGAGAGGAAGCCATCCCTGCCCCTCCTATTCAATCTATTCCCTCTCCTGTAAAGGGGCAGAAGAAACAGCAGCAGCAGAAGACCCAGAAGAAAGCTGCTGAAGCAACTGGTTCCTCAACCATTGCTTTCTCTGGTTCCTCTGAGGAGGACCAGATCCCTCTTCTTGATGTACTGAAGAAGAAGAGTGAGGTTGCCAAGAAGGCAGGAGCGTCAAAGAGGAAGAGGCCAGAGGAGGCCAAGAAGAAATCTGCCAAGAAGCCAAGAACTGGCAGAAGAGCTCCCAAGAAAACCCTCCTGGTGGATGAGCCGTCAGAGGAGGAAGAAGAGGAAGAGATTGAGCCTCTTGTGAGGAAATCCAAGGCCAAGAGAGCCCTTCTTCAGGATCCTGACTCTGGATCTGATCTTGGAGAGGCCTTGGAAAAGGCTATTGAGGATGCCTCCCAGATGATGGAGGATGCTCCAGAGACTGCTGTACCTGCTGGTGTTGACCCAGCAGAGGTAAACCCCCCTCTTCCATCTTTTCCCCCATTAATCTTGTCTCCCCCTCTACCTCTCCCCCAGATAATATTCCCCAAAACCCATCTGCCTCTGGTACCCCTATTGTTCCACCAGAGCAGATTATCCCAGATACCCCAGTATATACTCCCTCTACCATTCATACCCAAACACCTTCTCCCCCATCTTCCCAAACACATCTTCCCACAAACCCCTCTCTCCCACCTTCTGTACCAGAGGTACCCTCAACCTCTTCTGGTGCAGAAATCCCCCCTCCAAACACTTCCACCTCCCAGATACCTCCTACACCTTCTGTACCAGATATTCCATCATCTTCTGGTGCAGAGCAACCCATTCCTACACCCTCTACTTCACAAAATCCTAACCCTCCCCAAACACATACAGACTAGGACCCAACCATTTCTATGGCTCTGGGATTCGTTGGCCCTCCCCCTTCTCCTACCTGTTTAACCAGCGATGATAGTGAAGATGAGGAAGCTTCACTTGAGCCTGCTGACTTAGCACCTTCCTCCTCTGCCTCTGGGCCCAAACCCTTCACTTTCTCTTCTGCAGAAATGGGTCCCATTAGGCAGAGTATGAGTGTAAGTGCTCAGCTCTGGCTAAGAGAGCATTTCCCAGTTCTTCTGGAGCACTTACCACTTCTGGCAGAGCTTACTGATGCCAAGGTCTGGAGCAAGGCCAGACTTGAAGATGTGGAGGACCTAATGTTGTTGCTTGAGGAAATGGGTCCCTCCAACTTCACTGCTTGGGAGATTGAGCTAAAGCAGAGGCTGAATATTCAGAACCCAGCAGAGCTGGAGACTCCTGGTGCTGCTAAAGTCTTGATTCGCACCCTGCTCATCCAGAGAGGAGTAATGCTCACTCCAGAGGGCCCCACTTACAAGTTTGGTCCTCATTTTGTCTTCCCTCCAGAGCTATATTCAGATGAGGAAGACTTTGAGATGTCTCCTGCCGTGCTCCAGAAGATGAAAGCTTTCTTCAATGAGCAAATCATACAGATTGGGCGCTTTTCTAAAGCTATTCAACATATGGCCCCTGCTATGATAGAGCACCAGATCAGGCATGAGAGGAGAATCTTCCTGAAGCAGTTAAAGTCTTCTCTGGCAGAGGTAAAAGCTTCTTTTAAGGCTAATGGCTTATTTGTCAAGCTGGATGTCATGCACAGCCAGAAGCAGCTACAGGCGCACGTGCTGGAGCAGTTGAGACCTGTCTCTGTGCTCAAAGTGGAGATGGCCAGCCAGATGATTCAAACTGCCAAGCTGAAAGACTCCCTCCAGGAGATGTTGGAGAAGCAAGAGAGACTTGTTGCAGAGTCTAAAGCTTACCTGGAGGAGGCCAAGCAGCTGCGTGATCTTCACTCTTCCTCCAACACTGCATTGTCTGATCTTATACGGCAGGTAGTGGATCCCCTCCTTGATGAAGTTAAAAAGGGGGAAGAGAAGGCCAGAACTGATCTGGCGAAGACCACAAATGAAACTCTCTTCAGCCATGGAGCTCGTCTGGACCTGCTGGAGAATACATTGGCCCAGGCTGAGTTGCAGAAGAAGAAGAAGGAAGAGCTCAAATCCCTGTCCATGGCTAAGCAGCTTGCTGCAGAAGAGGAGTCCGAAGCAGAGCAGGATCCAATTTCCATCTCTGGACCTGCAAAGAGGAAGATAAGGAAAGTAAAGAAGAGCTTCCTTGAATCTGTGGTTGAAGAAGCAGAGAAGAGATTCAAGGAAGAGTCGCCTGAAGAGAGGCAAGCAAGGATAAGGAAAAACATAGATGAAGAGCAGAGGCTCCGATATGTTAGAAGGCAAAATAAGAAGAGCAGAGAAGCTGGCATCACTCCTGGTGCTAGTGGATCCAGCCAGAAGAGAAAAGGGCCTGTTGAAGTCATGAACATCCTTCCTCTCAGGACAGAAGGGTCCTTTGACTCAACTGTTCCTGTGCCTTTGATAGAAAAATGGAGAGAAGCCAAGACTCTCTGGTTCATTCAACATTACATCCAGAGACCTCCACCAGAGGATGATGCTCTCATCAACAGGACCTTCCATTCTTGGATGCAGGCATATGATGCAGATTTGTACAAGCAGTTGATGGATTCAACTATTGAATTCAACCTGGAAGTCACTGCTCCTGAATTCCATTTTCTCAACACTCCAATGGCAGGAGACCAGGTTGATTGGGCTGAGCTGAAGAAACTGTACAAGACCAAGGTGTTGGCAAACTTCACTCCATCATCTTCTGCAGAGTTGAAGGCCATTCAAGATAGATTCTTTGACTGGTTTCTGGTGCCCAAAGACAACAGAAGATATGCTTAGAATAGGACCAGAATTGCATTGTAATCTGTATTCTTCTTTGTACTTATTATCAATGAAAATATCATATCTTCTCTGTTCAAAAGACAACCTCTTGTTGTCTTATTTGTTTGCCTGATAAGATCTATTCTAAGGTCTTATCCTTTATATGTTTTCTTGCTTAAGTTTATTATTCTTGATCAGTTCTGGTATGTTTTAACTCCATCAAAAAGGGGGAAATTGTTAGGATAAAAGTTGTTAGTTTTGATGAGTTAAAACAAACCAGAAGATGTAATAGGACCATCTGGACCTGTTAGCCAGATGATGATCTAGATTAGGACTTAGTCTAGGGGGAACTGCCAGACCAGAAGACTTCACCAGAAGACCCCACCAGAGGACTTCACCAGAAGACTCCATCAGAAGAATTCACCAGATGAGATTGACCAGAGGCAGAGGACCTTCCCCAGACCAGACGAGTCTGGACCAGACGAGTCTGGTAGAACAAAAGATGCTCAGTTTCATCCCCTGACTCTACTGAGTATTCTGGTTCTTGACCAGATGAGGACCAGAAGACACCGAGGTTGCCTGGTGTCTGGTCCTGCCTTCTCTGGAGAGAATCAGAATTAGGCAGAGGAAGCTATTGACCGTTGGTGATTCAAATCAAGTCAACATGATCAGGATTGGAAAGTATATGAAGATAATCAATCCAAGGATCCCACCAACCCAATCAATCAATTAGGGAATTGATTGATTGAGGCTTCTTTATATAGAGGATCTGATTGGATTAGCCCTCCAACGGCTAGCCCTAATCCCCTCTATATATACAAGAGTGCAGTTCAAGAAAAAAAGCTCTAGAGACTCTACACGCGCATAAGTGATCCAAGCTTTTGATATTCATACCAAGCACTCTTACTGTTCATAATATTTATCTACTCTAAAGGAGTTATTGAAACCACAACCTGTTCATCTATTAGACAAGGTTGTTGGCTGGTTGATCTTTAGATTGAAGTTAAATATAAAGAGGTTGTAAGAAGGAACTGGTACTTCCCAATTCCAGTAAGTAAGTTTGTGAGTTGGTTGATAGTGAGACCCCTTGGTTATAAGGGAGAGTGGACGTAGGATATTCAATTCGAATCACTATATATCTTGTGTTATTTATTGCTTTATTTTACTTATTGTTTGTTGATTATTTCCCTCTTGTAAAAGACTTTGAAAGACATTTAACTTAAGCTTCCGCAATTAATCTAACTAGTGGGACCAACAACGAAGCAAAAGATGATCACATGATCGAGTATCAACAGATTGTTGCTCACCTGATGTCCATGTTGCAGCAAGTTTTCATACAGCAAATTCCAAGGACGAGCAACACTCAAGCAGACGCGCTTGCCCGACTAGCAACAAGTGAAGGCCCCGTAGAGTTGGCAGATATTATAGTCACAAAGATGAAAGACCCATCAACAGTAAGCTATAATGTCAACCAACTCGACGATCAAACCAGTGAAGAAGAAGACTGGAGAACAAGTATAGTCAAATACTTGAAAAGTGGGGAAAAACCAAACAATCCTTTTGAAGCTGCCAAGCTAACAAAGCGAGCCGCCAGATATACTCTGGTGGGCGAGCAACTCTTCAAAAGGGGAATATCAATCCCACTTCTCAAGTGTTTGCCTAGGGGGCAAGGGCAAGCGGTACTCGAAGAAATTCACGCCGGAGTATGTGGAAATCACACTGGGGGGCAAGCCTTGGCGTACAAAACCATCAGGCAAGGATATTATTGGCCGACATTACGTCAGGATGCGATCAAGAAAGCAAAAACTTGCCATCAGTGTCAGATTTTTGCCCCGAACATTCATACCCCGGCCCAAGAGCTCGTGTCAGTTTACAGCCCATGGCCTTTTGCAAGATGGGGGATGGACATCATTGGTCCTTTCCCGGCTGGAGTCGGAAATGTTCGATTTGCCGTTGTGGCAGTCGATTATTACACTAAATGGGCAGAAGCAGAGGCCATGGTGAACATCACGCAGCAGAAGATGATCAACTTTATTTGGAAGAACATTGTCTGTTGTTTTGGAGTTCCACAGGCAATTGTGACAGACAATGGTCCACAGTTTGATGGACAAGAGTTGAGAGAATTCTGTGCGAAGTGGGGGATCAAAAAACATTACTCCACACCTTATCATCCCCAGTCAAACGGACAAGTTGAAGCTGTGAACAAGATAATCAAGCATACATTAAAACTAAGACTGGCGGAGAGCAAAAGTGGTTGGTCTATCGAACTCCCGGAAGTCTTGTGGGCATACAGAGTTTCTCCCAGGTCTAGCACCGGAGAAACACCCTTTGCTATGGCTTTCGGAACAGAAGCAGTAATACCTATTGAGTTAAGGACCAACATGATTAGGACGACCAACTTTGATGAACAAGCAAACAATTCTGCTCTAAGTGCTGAAATGGATTTGCTCGAAGAAAAAAGACTCAATGCTGAGTTAAAAAATGCAACATACAAGCAAAGAGCGGAACATTATTATAATTCCCGTGTAAAAGTCCGGGAATTCAGAGTTGGAGATTTGGTTCTAAGAAAACTGCTCGCCCAACCTTCAGGAGTACTGGGACCAACTTGGGAGGGCCCATATCGTATAACGGAAAAATTCGTAAATGGCGTATACGATCTCGAAGATATGGAAGGCAAGCCGGCCTCATACTCTTGGAATGCCGTACATCTCAAGAAGTACTATCAATGAATGGGCGAACAATTATCTTGGGGGCAAGTATGGCGAATGAAGTGAATCAAGCAAATGGAATGGATCAAAAACTTGCATAATTTTTTGAAAATTTGGCTAAGTATAGATTAAAAAGTTACTCGGCACATTGTATAGTCTGGTGCTGCGTCTTTTATTTTTGAATAGAGTTGCTCGGCAAAAATTTATAAGCGAGCAAGTTTTTAGTTTGTGTTCAAAGTTGTTCGTCATATTGTATATGTTAGTGATGAACAGTCTTATAACACTTGTAATTTGTTCAAAATGTAAATACAGTCGTTGTTCGTCAACAAAAGAAAAGTCCAAAGCTCGAGGTACCAGTCCATTCAAGGACCAAAGCCATTCAAAGGTTGTTCGTCTTTTAAGATGAGCAGAACCTAAGGCTAAACCCTATTCCATCAAAGGCAAAGTTCAAAAAAAGAGTTAAAATGCATAAACAATTCCAAAACACACACAAATACACCTAAAACGCCCACACATACGAAATCAGTTCAATTTCGACTACCGAATTTATTAATTCGATAAATTCACACCTCGATTTACCAATTATGGTGGTAATCAATCACACGTATTGATTGGTGACGTAACACAGATTTAAACAACCATTAATCCATCCGATTAAATACATTCATCAACAATTACCAAGTTGAGTTATTTTATTCTGTGATTGATATGCCAGTTGTAGAGCTAAATCATCGTTTTGATGAAGTGAACACAAAGTTACTTTTATGCATGGCATGTTTTGATCCTATAGAGATTCCTTTGTTGCCTTTGACAAAAAGAAGTTACTTCGTCTCGCTGAGTTCTATCCTTGTGAGTTTTCTTCTGTGTCTCTTTGTGAACTTGAAAGTCAACATGGAGGATTTATATATACACCCCGAGGAAGATCAAGGCGTGGAGAAAAGGTGACCAATCTTTAACATTACCAAGTTGAGTTATTTTATTCTGTGATTGATATGCAAGTTGTAGAGCTAAATCATCGTTTTGATGAAGTGAACACAAAGTTACTTTTATGCATGGCATGTTTTGATCCTATAGAGATTCCTTTGTTGCCTTTGACAAAAAGAAGTTACTTCGTCTCGCTGAGTTCTATCCTTGTGAGTTTTCTTCTGTGTCTCTTTGTGAACTTGAAAGTCAACTTGAAACATTTTTTTTCTATGTGCGCATGGATGAAAACTTCATTGAAGTAAAATGAATTGATGGACTTGCTCAGAAGATGGTCAGTACAAGAAAGCATGATATTTTCCCATTGGTTTATCTGTTAATTAAGTAAACACTAATCTTACCAGTTGCCACTGCCACCGTGGAAAGAGCTTTTTCATCAATGAAGATTGTCAAAAGTGCACTTAGAAATAAAATGAGTGATAGACTTTTGAATGATTGTTTAGTAGCATGCATTGAAAAAGATATTTTTCAAAATGTTAGCAATGAAACAATTATGCAACAATTTTAAAATATGAAGAGTAGAAGGGAATTGTTGTATTGAAATGCATTTAAATGCTTTTTTTGAATAGTCACTTATTATGTAATATATTGACTTTTGACGAAATTATTGTTATTTTTTAAAAAATTAATATTTATTATTTTTTAATTAATTGGACCCTATAACCCTAAAATCCTGCATCCGTCAATTGTTCCAAACAAATTTTTTCATTCCATTTCCTTTCCATTTCTCTCAAACCTTCTTACCAAGCTCCTCCACAATTATTGAAGGTAAACCAAATTGTTCCCAATCAAGTTTGTCATTTGTTATCGAACTATTCTAACTCATTTTTTCTATATTTTTTTTATTGTTTTATGTATAATCATGCTTGCAAATTCTACTCATAATTTAAAAATATTTTTTAAAATTAAAATTGTGAAAGAATAATTTTAAAAATAAATGTTTATAACCTTCTCGTTTTGTATCTCACTCGTTAATATTTGTTGACCAACAATAGGCCAAATTGCACTTTATCGGACAATTTTCTGCATAAAAATAGTGCTTAATTTGTTTTTCTTGACAAACTTACTACAGATTCTGACAAGGCACTTGACTAATTAGTTACACATCACACCTAACTTGCACAGTAAAAACAGGTACAAATTTGACTAATTTTAACCAACTATATTTTTCATATCATTGAAAAGTATCTTTCATATGATGTAAAATATTGTGTATTAAAGTTACTAATATTGTTCAACATATATACTAATACTTTTCTTAATTTCTTTTGCACAAACAAATACTTCACATTGTATATTTTAATGTCTTTATTGAACGAGTCAAACTTTGATCAAAATTATTTCAAAATTTCAATGCAACTGATATGCAATTTTTTTTCCTAACACAACTGGTACAACTATAACTCAATTTTCAACAAAATGGTTATCATAGGGAAAAAAAAGTATAAATTCTTATAATAAAAAATATTAATTACTCCTCTATCACTTCACTAGAAAATAAATAATTGTCTACGAAATTTATCAATATGGCTACGAAATTTCCAATAAAAAAAATTACGTAGTGAGAATTGTCTACGAATTACCTATAAAATTTTCTAATTATGTAAACATCTTTAATCATCACCTACTAACAATTTGGCTACAGAAATTTTGCAGACAAATATTTTATCGGTAAATTTTTGTAGCCAAATGACTGGTAGAAAATTAATTATCTAGGAATGTTATTTTGTAGACAAATTGCTTGTAGGTTAGAAAATTTCGTAGGTGGATAGCTCCTTGTGGGCACCAAACACTAGTCCTCCCACCTAATGGGCCGCTGAGTCACCATGATTTGCTGCTGAGTCACCATGATTTACCTCGTCCACTATTTCAGTCAGGCCAGAAGGTGTGGACCTTGGGGGTGAGGGTTTCGCCTTTTTTTGCTACAAGAAAATTTCGTAGGTAAATTATAGATAATTTCCACTACAATTTTTTTGTTAGAGAATTTAAATTCGTAGACAATTCTTTATTTATGAGTTTCCCCTTTGGCCAAAGCGGACGTCCCAAGTTCAGCTCCCTCTTTCCTAATTTGGAAGGTAATTGACCACAGATTACTCTCTATTTCTCCCTATATTTTATCATTTTTATCACACGTCCACTACACATTTAACATTAATAGGGAGTATATATTATAAAATCAATAATACCGTTGAACCTGTAAACTAATATTTTTCTTAATCTCTGCTGTACTAACTAATACTTCACATTGTGTTTGTATATTTCAGTTTATTTTGTGAATAGTCAAACTTTGATCAAAACTGAGTCAATATTTTAGTGCAACAGGTATACAATTTCCCCCCTCTTAATATATGATCATTGTAATTAAAAGAATAACCAGAAAATAAATATATATAATATAACTCAGTGAGATCAAATTAACAACATTAATATTAATTAAAATCGCCACTTGTGTGTGTACATCCAACAAAATGACACAAATACATTTAGCTTTCCTTGGTGTCATCAGAGACGTTATGATCGTTATCACGCTTTTGTTGCTCTTCCATAGTGGAGTCGCCGTCCAAAACTCTATCGTGCAGCCATGTTATAATGTCGGAAAACACGGTTTCTAGATTTTGCGGCAACTCACCGTAGGTCAAAGAATGCCACATTTTGGGATATAGCTTGAAAGTCTTGTCGGTAGATACGGCCGTTTCGTACAATAGTTTGCTCACTGACGGGTCCGTCACTTTATCTTCTTCCCCGTGAAGGACAATGAATGGCAACGAAACCTGTTTATTATCATTTTTTTTATGTAATTAGGACTAATATTTATTTAAAAGGAAAAAAGAAGCGAGATTAATGGATTCTCTAAACAGTATTAGTTTGATTTGCTGAGCAACATCAGTTGTTTTATATGGAACAACGTTATAAGTTGTGCACACAAAATGTTGTTTTTTAATACTTTCTCCGTCCTCTAATAAATTTTACACAACAAATTTTATACCAAAAAATTTAGAAATAAAATATTCTCACAGTATTTACTTTATTATTTCAAAATACTCTTAATTAGTTAACAAAATCAATGGAACAATTTTTCTTAAAAATACGGACACCCCGTCTATAAAATTTATTTGGAACAGAGTGAGAATAACTCCCTAATTCCCAATGCATTAGTGTTTAATAATAATGAAATTGTTTTGTTTAGTAATAACATGTAGCTGCAGTGTACAATGATCAATGAATTGAAATGCTGAATATACCCCTTTTTTGAAAAAAAAAAAAAAAAATCTGAAAGTATACTCTACTTGAATTTGATACATGCCAATTATTATATAAATCTTGTTGCACAGCCAACTGATCTAAATTTTTTTAATAATATTTTATTGAATAATATTAATTGTTATTTTTAAAAATATTGATTATTTTTACAGGAACAATATTAGCTAGTATATGCAGTGGAGCCCTAACAAATGCATCAGTATTAGATATTAAAATTTTGAAAATCAATCAATTTAAATGATACATGTAACCCCCCATTCTTTTTGTGAAATGAAAATTTGGCTTTACTGATAAAAAAATAAAAATGATACATGTAACAAGTTTCTTATTTCCTACCACAAAATCTCCAAGGATTATCAGTTTCTCTATTTTGCAATTTCTTATTGTTACAAGGTTTCCTTGAATTAGTTCATGGCTTTAATATATTTTGGGAATTCGGTGAAATTTAGTACCTCTTATTCATTTAATGAGCTTAATTATTGTTTGGTTTTCACATGCATAAATATCGATGCTATATATATTTTTTACTTCTTTAATTACAGACTCCTCTGTTTAAAATGCATAATTAATTCCATCTTTTATAAGAAAACTGAACTGAAAAAAATGACCTATTAGTCTATTACTACTTCAAAGAGAAAATTAAATTTATAATAATAATCAATTAATAAATTAAGAGACGAGAAGCGACGATACCTCGTGGAGTCTATTCTCCAAGTCAATGCTGACTGTGTATAACTGGTAGCTGGTTTGTAGTCGAGGTCGGCCTTTATATGTGTAAGGATTTGACCTAATCTGTAAAGGCCCAAATAAATCGCTTTCAATTTGATGATATTATTTCTTAATTAGATATTAATTTTGTTATCATATTTAATGATATTATTGTATTTTATTTATATGACCTTCACTCTCTATAATAATATAATAAAAAACTATCTACAAAATTTATAAATATGCCTAAAAAATTTCCAACAATCTTTCTATAGTTGAAATTACCTACAACTTACCTACAAATTTTTTAATTTATATAGACATTTTCATATATTTCTCAACTATATATAATTTACCTACTACAAAAAAAACAAAAAAAAAAAAAAAAAAACTTTTTTTTTACAATTCTAATTTCGTAGGTAATTCTTTATGTACATGTAGTGATTAATGATATATCAACAAACAAATGGAGTAGCATATATATGTTATATATATATATATATATATATATATGTTAAAATAAATAATAAATCATAATAAAAGTTATTTACACCATTAATTAAAATAAAGAAAATTAGGTTAGAATTAATAAGTTTAATTACCTCTTCTCTTACGTGGGGATCTCTGAAAGCAACGTCGACTACATCTGGAGTTGGAGTAGCTCTCCATGTGGGGATGATTCGGGATAAATAAGTCAAAGTTTTTATCGCAAATGGGGTTGGTTTCATCTCATCAGAAATCTGCATATATATAATATTATGTCTAATAATTAATCAAATCATCGAATTGATAATCTTATAGATGATGTATATAATATTAATTTCACCAACTATTCCAACACAGAACATAGTGGTATATATAATATATTGGAGCAGGTCTTTGCGCAATTGAATTCACGCGAATTCATAAAATCTTGACAAACAAGTATTTTTCATCGAATATATAAATTTTTCATAGATTATGTGGGAATATATATGTCAAAATTTTATGATTTTTTTATGTAATAGAAAATCTCTGGAACCTTATGAAATGGAGGGAGTACTTTTATTTGAATTCGTCCGAAATCTCGTTGGAAATTGAATAATATCTCCTTTCACATATTGATTAATCAATATGGTTTGAATTTGCCCAAAATCTCATTGAAAATTTATTTACTTTGCCTTGGTATTATTAATTCACTAGACTTTTCCTCATGGTCCCATCAAAATAGATTTTTTAAGAAGTTATAATATGTTGTGATAGTGAAACACAGATTTTATTTTTAAAATAAAAATTACAAACCTTGCACATAGGAGCAACGAGGACGGCACCGTCCCAGTAATCTGGTTTCTTCCTGTGTAAAAGTAGAACCACGGCCCCTCCCATTGATTCTCCCAAAAGTATTCTCTTCTTTTTTCTGTTTTCACTCATTTCTGCACCATTATTAACATAATTACATCACCTAAAATACAAAATTATAATAATTAATGAATAATGCCCCATGCTTACATATTTTGAAATTCACAAAGTTATTATTTTAGTTTTTTTCCACACAAACAGTATAACCAATACATATGTGATGATTATATATTGACAACTAATTAGTTAACCGATTTTCAATAGATAAAATTAATATTATCAATGTTAAGAGCCTCAAAATTAAAATAACAACCAATTCCTGACCTGAAATAGAGGAACACAAATAAAAGCCTTGAAAAAAAATCAATTAAAGATTATCATACACCACAATATATGAAAAAATGTCACTTTTCAACCAAACTTACCCACTTTAAAAAAGAAACAGAAAAACTATTAGATAACCACTTTTAATATTGTACACAAAACTTGCTTATGTAAGTATGCACAGAGTAAAAAATTTGTGTGAAACGATTTCTTATAAATAGTGAAGTTTCACTTAATTTATTACTTGAAAATCACCTTACTTTACACCAAGTCAGCACAAATGCCCTAATCATAGGCCGACCATTTCGGCGTTCGTTAAACGTCCCTCTGTTACAACTTACAACCAAACCTCTAATATATTGCTAAACACATAATTAACCACATATCACGACAAACATGCATCGTCATCCCCTTAAATTTATCAAAAACAACTTTACTATATTTACAAACACATAATTAAGTGCAGCATCCAAATTGTTATAATTCTCTTGATCTGATGAAATTAAGCTCATGTTTGAATTATTCAAATATGTGCGCACTTAATTACTAAATTAGTGTCTATCAAATCAAAATGTAGAAAAAATAAAACTAACAACTTACCAGAAATATTGGTGAAATGTTCGGAGAGATCCTCAATAATATCGTCAAAATTGTTAATCAATCCCAACAGGCCAGATGACTTCCCGTGGCCTTCACAATCGATCCCATGGACCTCATATCCTTCCTTAACCAATCGTTTCGCACAATCTGAACCAATCAATCACTCCAATTAGTAAATTTTATTTCATTGTAATTTAATTAAGAAAATGGCATATATAATTACATCTCATTGAGACGCTGGTTTCCATGGCGTATCCATGGCACAAGAACACCAAAGCTTTTCCATCGTCGTTTGGAGGGGCCCACCGGCACGTGAAAAGCGTCGCCCCACGTGCACTTGAAATGTATTTCTGTTTGGTAAATAGAATTAAATTTATTCAAAATTCATCTTCGGATCAAGCGAAACTATATATAAACATGATGAATTAATTTGAAAATATATATGTATAGTTATGTACCTCTTCGTATATGATATCGTCGCCTTTTTTGTGATTCTTCTCCTGTAACAATTAAAAAAAAACAATAAATTATATGAAGAAAATAGATCGAATGAAGAATATAAGTGCAGAATAATAAAAAAAATTACCATGAGAGATGAAGAAATTGAAGAAGAGTATGAAGAGGAGGGGTTAAATAATGTTTTAGATGACTAGATTATGTGTGAGAAGGTAAAGATTGTTTGTACGAAAAAATCGAATTATGCGTAGAAGAAAATTGTTTAGAATGAAGGAAAGTAGAATTAAGAGTGGAGGTATAAAGATAATGGATTTGTGTTATTTGTTGAATCTGTCCGACTATTTATAGGAGATCGAGATTCGAATTTGCTTCGATCTCATACTTTTTATTTGGTGATAATATTATATCATTTGAATAGAAAATGGGGACTTTTTATCGATAAGGACAGGTCATGAACTCCACGTCTAATTATTTCCACTTGGTTAATTTAATTAATGATATTTTCTCCATATTTAATACTGATATTAAAGAATTAAATATGGTATTCCAACTTTGTCCCCCCTAGTATAGAGAGAATCATCTGGCTAGCTAATTGCTTTCACAAAAAAAATATTAATTATTTTTACTAAAAGATATTAGTTGTTTGCACTAAAAATATTAGTTGTTTAATAAAAATAAACTAAGACTTTTTAGTGAAGAAAACTAATATTTTTCAGTGAAAATAACAAATATTTTTTTTAGTGAAAACAATCAATACCTTTTCAATAATTCATGTATGAACTAATTACACTCTATACAAGTTCTTTTCTATGAATATGTGATAGTATGCAATTATGTAGATAAATAACATGTTAAGTATATATATTTATTACTATTAATGTCTTTCTTTAATTTGTGAGAAAATTTCTTAAATAACAAACAAAATGGATTGGGGTCATTTATTTTAAACAAAGTCGTATCATTGTACATAAATCTTATCCAACTCTGTTTAAATTTTATCCGAATTTTGAGGATCTCCCATTTAATCTCGTGAATTTGATTTGACCCAATCCAGATTTCGCAGATTTTTTTCTCTAGAGCGTCAACGCTTTTTTGTATTTGTTGTAATACTTGTTCAACATAAGATGTAATACTATTTCATAAAAAATGTGCTATTGTATTATATTTATCTCTAAAATATAATAGTTTGAATGTAAAATATTATTCAAAGACCACTTCTTGTTTAAGGCTTTAAGCTAAGCAATATTACTATGTACACTAAGCAGTATTACCTTTTAAGAAACAACGTTACTTTTGAATATAGTACTATATACGTAAATAAATAATATATACTTATTATTTAGACAGACAAGTTATATTGTTGATTCGAAAACGTTGATGACCCACAAGTTTTTAGTCTACTTTTTTTTTTTGGTATGATTCCTGGATTCAGAATCAATTTGAATGTGACGATCAACAACCACATAATTTACTCGTCTAAAATTATATTCAATCTGATATCCAGAAAAAAATAATTAAACATTTAAAAACAATAGGTAATAATATCAAGGAGAATAAAAGCCGCCATCGATCGCAAAAGTCATGAAAAAAAAACAAATTGTGCTTAATAATAATAAGAAGGATTAGTTGAGTAATAAATGATTTTGTATTAAAAGCAATTAATTCAACCCAATGCGTTGAAATGTTGCAACAATATTTTTATGTAACGATAATATCAATTAATTAAGCTGATTATTTATATGTAAAATCTACGTTGACAGTTTTGTGATTCGATGCTATAGTTTTTAAATAGTCTTCCAATAGTCACGCAAAGACAGCTAATCCGCACCTTTTAATTATTACGGAGTCGGAATATACAACTTGATATTGTTTGAGTCAATTCGCATGCACCTCCCCAAGAATTAATTTAAACTATTCAAACACGCTTACACCGGCTAGCCTATCTAATTTTTTATTTATTTAACTAATCTTAAAAAAATGAAGTCACAATTAATTAATCCTTTAATAATTCACAAACCATAAAGGAGAGATAAATCACCACTAAACAAGTTAATTAATCCTTTAATAATTTTTTATTTATTTAACTAATTATTTCTAATTTTGTATTTCAATACAACAGTACTGAACCATATTCACGTAATATACTTTATTTGGAATCATTGTCTTAATTGGCTAGAAGTACCCATATCAACTCCGAATAAAGTTATTGATCATTTTCTACTCTTTTCCGGATTATTACGCCGGAAAAAAGGTACGAAATGGCAGTAGCCATGTGGGAGTGTATTGTTTGGGTGATATGGAAGACGCGGAATAAATTGATTTTTGAAGGAGTGTCAACGAATACTGAAAGGACGACGGATGAAATAAAAGGACGCTTGTGGAGTTGGTTTTTGGCAAAAAAAAAAAAAGCCATTTTATTTAATTCTTCTTTGAATCTTTCGCTAGCCAAACCCAGATTGATTCTAGGGTGCTGAGCAATTCTGGTATTTGTAAACTCTAGCCTGAGGTATATCTTATACCTTTTGGTTCTTTGGGAATAAATTTTTACTGATAAAAAAAAAATACTTTATCGTGTAAATTATATATACCTATATAAAAATGTATATAATAAATTACAAATCAAGAATCCATGAAATTATAATCTAGATAGAAATTTTGCGGACCTCTTAAAAGGGTCTATACTGGTCAAATGGTTTTTTTTTTTTTTTTTAAATCACACAAAGATATGGCTCACATGTTGAGTTACTACAAAAGTAAATACGAGTTACTGTAGAGACAACCTATATAATATTATCCTTAGATAAATAAATATTTGTACTTATAGTAACAAATGTAAAATATTGAAAAAAAAAGTGTTACCATATGAACATAAAGATTTTAGAGTAAATTTTATATAAAAACATTTCATAATAAGCTTAACATAAAATAGTTTTAGAGTATCATTAATCTCATCAGGAGTATCATTAAATCTGTCAGGGGTATCATTAGTCTGAGTTCAAGAAATTTTAAAATAATTTTCTTGAACTCAGACTAATGATACCTCTGATGAGATTAATTATACTCCTGATGAGATTAATGATACTTTAAAATTGTTTCATGATAAGCTTATCATAAAATATTTTCATATAATACTTTGCCAAGATTTTATTGTATGAAGAAAAATATATTACTGTATGAACAAAATTTTAATTTAACAAGATGAAGGACATAATAAGAAATGCATATTGCGTTTTATGAATACATATTTGACTATTTGTCATAGTTGCTATAAAGACAATTTTTTTACAAGAGCGAGTTACACCTATTTGTCATTATAGTAACATATATTAGCGAGTTTTGCCTTTGACGCAATTTTTTTTTTTTAGAAAAAAATTATTTATTGACGAATTGAAGCGTAAACCAATATATTATTTTTATTGAACCAACTTATATACATTGAATTTGTGAGTAATTAAATAATTATAATAAATATTTGATGTAAGTCAATCAAGTGGCTATGCTGATCTCATTATGCTACTTGCCTGCCCTTTGGTATAATTTAAGAACTTAATTTAATTATTAGTCAGTAACTTTCATTTTAAAATAAGAGGCAGCTAAGCAAAGTTGCTCTCCAAAGAAGATGTGGAGAAGATAAACCGAAACAAACATGAGTTGACTACCCCATGGCCCATTATACGCTCTAACCTCAATGTACTCTAATTCAACATGTGTATGGGTTTAAAATTCATGCACTAACCCCTATCCGATTTGAGCATATGAATAATATTAGTTGTGTATGAAAAAAATGTGACGATAGCTCACTGATCCAATTAAGTAGTAACAGAATGAGTTTTATTGTCTTCTTGACTTGGATAGTATGGGAGGTATATAATGAAATATGACACTAATTTTAGTTAACTAAAACGTGTCAATTAATATACCAAACAATATTAGTCTATATAAACAACCCCAAAGTAAATTTTATTTGCATTCTTCACTTGAACAATATTAGTAGAGTATAATGGAAAACTGATACTAACTTTAACTGAAACACGTCATCTAATGTAATCAAACAATATATAAATACTAAATAGATTTTGTAGTTTGTTCATTTGAATAGTGTTAGAGATGTGTAATGAAACGCAACACTAGTTTTAATTGAAACATGACAACCAACGTAACTAAACAATATTAATTTAATATATATCATTCATATACCCAATTACAGCGTATAGTTGATGCACATGAGACTCAGTACGTTGTAATTTGATTCCAAGCACCACTCTACTTGTATAAATCTGGAAAAAACACACAAACTAAAGGATATGCACTCTTTTATATAAGAAGGTAAAACATATGGAATATTCATTGTATTCGTAAATTCAGAATCAACTAAAAAAAAGTAAAAGAGCTGCTATTTATAGACTATCCATGAGGTGGGCAGCAAAAAGAATAAATTAGCATTATAATGAATAACTGAATAACAAACAAGCAGTAATGGAAACGTGAGCCACGAGAGTTATCGATTCAATTGTGGGCGAGAGTGCAAATAAATCAATGGGCCACAATATGTATGAGAAATAATACATGGTATTGTTGAGATCACATTAGTTCTATTTTTACTTACACATCTCTCTTCCCTTTATTTATTTCATCAACCATATACACAGGCGGATCCAAACTTTTAAATTTTGGGATACGAAAAATAATTAATAAAATATATAGACATCTTCATTTTTAACCTACAAAAAATTTATTTATACAAATTCATTAATTGTTTGTAGGTAAGCTTTTATACACAAATTGTTTGTAGATAATTCATAATCTAAAAATTATCTATATTATTTGAAAATTTTGAAGTAGTAGGTTTCACTACGTAATTTTTTGTTGGAGAAATTTATAGGCAATATTTTATTCTTATAATGAAAATTAAAAATATATACAACAAATAAAATTATAATTGACTCATTCGAATCTTCATTTTTGTATAAGCATTGCTAAGTTAATTAGTTAAAAAAAAAAAGGATAAACTTGTTATACTACAGACGTTTGAGGGAGGATGAGTGTCTTAAAACCACTAGACTAACTCAATTAATAGTACTCCCTCCGATTCAAAATAAGTGTCGTTTTAGAGGTTACAATTTGTTTCAAAATAAGTGTCGTTTTAACTATTTTTTCACGTGTTTTCCCGATTTACCCTGAATTCAAATTCAAAATATAAGAGATATTTTAGGGCTTATATTAAAATATAACAGATCTGTTAGATATTATCAAAATATAATAGATATTTTAGAGATTTAGGTGGGGTATATATATATCAAAATTTATAATTCTTAATTTGTCCTAAAATCTCTAGAACGACACTTATTTTGAATTAGAGGGAGTATTGAATTTATATATGTACATATTAATCTATTTCAATTTGGGGTACATTTGTACCCCTTGTTCCTAACTGAATCCACCCCTATCATATATATAGTTAACTCTTGGAAGAATTTCATAAAGGGACTCTGAATCTCAATATAAGTGTCTCATTTTAGGTTTTAATTTTTCTTTTCCTTAATGCAAAACTCGATTAATAAAATCTCAATTTAGGACTCGATTTTTTTTTTTTTTCAAATTAAAGTCATATAAAATGATAAAAAGAAAATAGTGATGCACATAATTTTTTTTTCAATTATTATCGGACTTGAATTGAAAAAAATAATAGTCGCAACTTGAATTTGGACAAACATAATCAAATCAGATTTCAAATGGAGGGGGAAAAACAAGTTTATAACTTGCGATATGTTAAAAGGGCACGGCTACTCACCCACACTAATTTGCTTAGTTAACCCACTTAATTTTTTTTTTACAAAAGTATCCCTATTAGAAAATAGTAATATGTCATTTGCAATTAATTCCTTTTTATTAATTTTACTAAACGAACCCACCTAAAAAAATCATAAATCTTAAAATTCATCGACTTATATATATATTGAGGAGAGATTGTACAATTAAATGTTCTTTTTTGTTCAGTAAATGTGAAGGAAATGATGGAGGAAGCTCTGAGCATGAATCAAAATGGACTTTAGGCAAAGACCTTGTGTGAAAAAGTGTCTCTAAATCCTCCATTGAAGTCTCCCTTATTGAACGAACACATGTAAATTGGATGAAGTATGATGAATAAAACAGGAACATTGTGCTTAGGAGAATTAATCAACCAAATAAAACCAATCAATTTTAAGAACAAAGAGAACAAAAACAATGATTATTGGTAAGTGTGTGTAAATTATTGGTTGAGATTTCTTCCTTTGAATTGGTCAGTGTTGGTATAGTAAATATGGTGGGTGTGTTTGAATAAGGCCTCGTTTGGTTTGCAGGATTGGTCAGGATTGATCACTTAGTCCCAAGTAATAATGTATTTGGTTTGCAGGACTTGGGCCCAGGACCCAAGTTCAGCCCGGGTCCCAAATACCATCTAGTCCCACTGCATTGGGACTATTTGATGCCATGGGGAGGGTGAGATCAATTAGTCCCTGCACTCAAAATTACCAAAATATCCTCCAATTTTAACATATAATTACAACATTATCCTTTTCTAAGCAAATAATTTACAAATGTGAATGCTTATTAACAAACCCTATTTACAAATCTGAATATAGCACCGTCTCCCGATGAAATCTGAAGCCTAATCCGAATTTCAATCTGAATATCAGTGTCGTTTTCCAATGAAATCTGAGTCTGAATCCGAATTTCACCAATTTCCGATGAAATCGGAGCTTCACAAGAAGAATTTGTCGGCCCTTCTTCGAAATAGCAGCGAGTTTGGCTGAAATTCACCGACCCTCATTTCCTATTTTTGGTTGCGACGTTCTAGGCGTCGTCGAAGTGGATGAATGCGACGGCGGAGCGGAAATAGGTGGCATCGAATCGGAGAGATACGACGGCGAGCGAAACTACAAGACGACGAATTGGAGAGGTGCGACGACGAGTCGGAGAGATGCAGCGGCGAGTCAGAACTAGGTGGTGGGTAGTTGGAGAGGTACGGCCGATGGAGATGAGCGGTGCGAGGAAGACCCTGCTCTTCCATGGTGATATTCCTGTTCCTTTTCCATGTGTGACCGAAATAGGTTTAATACGGAAGGGAAAAAATCAACCCATTATGGAGGGTAATATTTGTATTTAATATAAAATTATTTTTAACATAAAAATATAATCCTGCAATTCAAACACATGTCAAAAAAATATAAATCCAAGATAATCAAATCCCATCTTGTCCAATCTCATCTAGTCCGGTCCCATCTAGTCCAATCTCATCTAGTCCGGTCCCATCTAGTCCAAACGGGCCCTAAGTGGATTTAAAATATATTTCTGTGAATATAATTGTAAATTTAAGGTGGATAAATAAAGTAATATTTGCAAATAAGTAGAATATAATATACGTGTTCTAAGTAATTGGTGAAAGGGGCAAATTGGTGGGCGTCATTAGCGGTGCCCATTTTAAAATTGAAGACTTAAGTTCCTCTATATGAAATTCAACTTGCCCGTTCGCTGCAAACTAGGTTTGATAAATAAGGTCTTTTTATTATATGTAAACAGACTATCTATCAAAATGTATGATAATGATCCAAATTACAATAAAAAAGTTTTACAGTAGAATTTATTTATATAACACCACCTCATTTATATTTTGAGTTTATACCGGAAAGACTTTTTCCATTCCAAAAACCTATTATATATTTGACGGTGATTTTTTTTAATTTGAGAGTGGATTAAGAATTTAGTTATAGATTCATCTTTAAATATATATATATATATATATATATATATATATATATATATATATATAGATTCAAATCATACACTTTGACCAAAGGGCAGACCTTCAAGCTGGAATCGTCAAGTTCATACCAGTGTTTTCATAACCGGACCGGAGACCAAACCGGTCTGGCCACCGGTTCACGGTCCAACCGCTAAAAATGATCCCTGCTTAATTTTATTTAATATTTCCTATGTTATATTATAAAAAAATATATAAATATATATATATATATATATATATAGATACACTCATAAAATATTTTTCACATTGAATAACATAAATAAACACATATGACTCCTAACATAACATAAGGAAATTAGGGCGTGAAAGGAAATAAGGAATTTAATTTTAAATAATAATCAGAATTAAAAAAAAAAAGGTATCGGCCGGTTTAGCGGTTCACCGGTTGTGCGGTTTTACCGGTTGAACTGGTTTTTGACCGGTTCAATCCGGTTCAATCGCAAAAACGGGTTTTAGGGGTGTTTCGGACCGGTTTCATGGCCGGTTCCCGGTTGAACCGGTTGAACCGGCCGGTCCGGTCCGGTTTCGAAATCACTGGTTCATACTACTAAATATGTCCCCAAATTTCCGTTTATTTAATACACCATTCATCCCCAAATCTATCTATACTATATTAAAAATCTATATCTATATCTATACTACATTAAAAAGTAATAAACTTGTGAGAAACATTTTTAGACGATTATGTCCTTATTTTTTTTCCACTCAGTCAATTACGCCCCTTTTCCCACAAATATCCTTAACCAACTCAAACTGCCTTTTCCTCTTCCCATCACTTTTATATGAGAAATGGGACGTGTTGGAGTTACAAAGTTAACTCTTATTACATTGAATAAATGCCGGAGCTTTTATGTGAGAAATAGAACGTGTAAGAGTTACAAAGTTAACTCTTATTCCATGATCAATTAATGCCAGAGTGTATTTTATTTCAATTTCTTGTGTAAAAAGTGCATAATAAACACCTCATTTTCTTCATTTTAGTGGATTTAGTGGATTTTGATTATGTTCATAGTGAGATTCAACTCAATTCATTCAAATTCGCGTCATTGGATGCCACCTTGATTGATGATGAAGATTAAGCGAGTATGTCGATCCATTTAACAATTTCAATGTTTGCTTTGGTTTAATACTCCGCCAATTTTTTTTTTTTTTGTTTTAGCAATTGATCGCTGTGTTGGATAATTTTTTATTTCTTCCGAATTTTGGTGTTGTTCCTGCAATTTTATCCATGCGACAGGTTCTAAGTTATTTCAGATCCATGAGTTTGCGTTTTGCATTTGTTTACCCAAATGGATTCTAATTGCTTCGCTTCAGTTAGGTAAGTCCCTTGGGTTCTTGGATATCTAAATATTGTTGATGCTTGTATTTTTTGTTTAAGGTGTATATACACATATTGTAAGATTTTAAAACTCAATTGTTGTATTAAGATTCATCATTTATTTCTTGTTATAACTTATAAGTAGCAAAATGGAAGCATGCATACCAACTATTCGAAGAAATGCTTCTCAAAGAAAAATTTAATAAAATGAAGAACAAGATGAAGACTATATATTTTTTTGTGATTCGATCAAACAGTCTACATTCGTAGAGGATCATAAACGCACTCTCCAGTATGAATCAAATGAGATTCTTTCTCTCTTACTATATTTTAAAATGTGCTTTGTTGTTCTATGTAATAAGTTGCATGGAAGAAAGCACTAAGTAGAAGAGCAAGTTTGTCTTGGGTAAAAGGAGAAATTGTCAAGTAATTATCTATGACAATTTGCCTATAAAAGTGAAATTACATTCGAAATGAATTAAGGAATAAACATGTATTAGACAAATTTGTAAACAATGGAGTTGATAGTATGAATAATGAAAAATAACAAATATATATATATATATATATATATATATATATATATATATATATATATATATATATATATATATATATATTGTGCACTAAGTGAGAAGAGCAAGTTTGTCTTGGGTAGGGGGAGAGGTTGTCAAGTAATTATCTATGAACAATTTGCCTACAAAATTATGGTTTTCATTAATCGGTAATGTTGAAGATGAAGGTTCGTCCACCGTTTCAACTGGAAGTTCATTAGAACGACATTCTTTGTGAAGAAAGTTATGTAGAGTTGCACATGCTAATACAAGTTCTGCTTGTGTCTTAAATAAAAATGGAGGTGGTGGCTTAAAAATTGTGAACCTTCACATTCCTTAAAGACGCATGACAAAGATTGAACAATTCTTTCTCATTTTCAGGGTCATTACCCTGACCTGCAAAATCTTGTAGATGATATCTTACACCTTGATATGGAGCTAAAAACTAGCGCCGGTTCGAACATACCAAAAAATATTTACCTAATTACATATGCAATATATAATATTAATATTATAATAATATTAATATAAAAAATAAGTATTTACCTTGTGTCACTTTAAGTCCATTCCTCCTTGTTATAGCATCATTTGATATCTTAGAATCATAAGCCGAACTCTCCCACCCACTAAGAACGTACATGAACTCCAAATCAAAATTACAAGTGGCTAATACATTTTGTGATATCTTTCCATGACGATTACAATAACTACTTACATCTTGTTCCCTTACCATTGCTGGAATATGTGTTCCATCAATAGCTCCAATGCAATCTTAATATAACAATTTTCTTATGAAAAATATAAATATAATAGTGTAATTTTAATTTTTATTGTTAGATAATTATTACATGCCTTGAAGAAAGGGAAGAACCTTGTGTTTTTTCTGATTTTAGCAGGTACACTTGAACCTGGTTTAGCCATCAAAGTAGGTGTTATCTTGTGAAAACTTTCACTTGCAATAAATTGTGATCGGTCAAATGTGTTATGAATTACACAATATCGAGTATTCTAACCAACAATTTGTAGGAATGATGCAAGCATTTCTTCAACACAAATATATCATGTTTCCTCTAGAGGTGTTTTTTCTCTAAGAATTGCACATGACTTTCGAAACACATCTGGATACATCCTATAAACTTTTCGAAATATTGTAGAATCATCATTTAATGCTCGGTGCATATAGTAATTTCCCTTGTTAGTAATCCGTTGTCGATTTAATGGTCGCTCAATTTGTTCATTACGTAATTGGGCTTGGAATTTTCGCGAGTGTATTGGGCTGCTGCACACCAATTTTGTTTCGGCCGTATCTTGAGCTCTCGAACTCCGATTGACTCGATTATTTTTTTGTTGCGATTCCAGTTTCGAGAAGCTTCACATGATTCAAATCTCTTCTCCATAAATCCACTGTATCAACCCAGTTATTTTTCTCCTCTAACTCAAAAGGTTCCAAAATATCATAAAATTCATCAAGACCATAATAGCATAAGTTGGATAATTATGAGCAAAATAAAATTGTTGTTATAAAACAACCATAATTTGAGCACAAATTCTGATTTATCAATTGTTAAAAAAAAAATAGAAAAATTATGCATTGATCTAGCCGCCAATTTGGCAACGAATCATATTCAAAAGTGAAGAGACAAAGGTGAAGACATTATCGGAGAAATCACTTGAAGAGTCATTTCAAAAGTCCTTTAAAATCCTATGAGTTTGGATGAGATTGTTGGTATTTATAAAAACAACTAAAAAGTCCTTCAAAATTCATCTAACACAACAATCCTTTAAAATCCTTATATTTTTTAATACCAACGGATTTGTTTTAAATAGTAAAAAGTCTCTAATGAATAACAATGGACTTTAATGGACTCTTTAAAAAATCTGAAAAATCTAGATTGAATACCAATGGATTGTTTTTAAGTGACATAAAATCCTAATTGAATACCAGCAGACTTTAAAAAAAAAAATGTCTTTTAAAATCCTAATCCAATACACCCCCCCTAAATTAATAAATAATTATTTATAACTCATTTGAAGTGTATTAATTGTTTGGAAAAATACATTTGTCTCTTAATTTTGATTGACTTTGATTTTCGTCCTGTTAATTTTAGATTTTTTAATTTCGTCTTACAACTCACAAAACATTACTCCTTCCTTCCCATTCTTTTTTGATACTATACTGTTTGAATATGTTTTAAGAAAAAAATTACTATTAGTATTTAAAGTGATAAATTAGATGTTTTTTTGTTAGGAGTGTATAGAGAATATAATATAATTTTTTTTATTGCTAAAAATGGATATAACAAACAAGTATGTGATAAACTTTTTTGTCAATATAGCAAACAAGTATAAGACGGAAGGAATATGTTTTTTTTTTGTCCTGACACCATGTACTACAGGTAAATCATCCAATAAATATGATGTGACATCTATGTTTTTTAATTAATTAGTTAAATACTGGCATGGACTAATTTGGTTTGAATTAGCCTATGCCACTTACACGTGTCCAAAAGGTTTGGTTTGTGTGGAAAATCCCCAATCTAAAAATAAATTAAATTAAAACTTAGAATAAAATTTAGGAATTAAATATTTGTAAGTCCAGTAACTTTGTTCAAATTTAATTTTGGTCCACAACGAATACGCATTTTAAATTTGGTTCTATAAGTTAGAATTTTTTTTTGAAATCGGTCCTTTGACCTGGTACTTGCCACACTGGATTTTTCTTTTCATTTTTTTTTTTTTTTGAAGCACCATGTGGATAAATTTTAATATATTTTATTATTAGTTTGTGATGGTATTATATGTGTATTATGGATTATTCCGAACGAGTCTCAGTTCGGGCAAAGATACGGGTCGGTAGAGGATACGGGTCGGGTATTAAAAACCTCTGACCCATATGATGAACAAAAAATCGTGAACAAAGGGCAAAATTGCAGAAGAGAATTTAAATTGCAAAATTACATCAGCAACACTACAACTCTTGTAAAATCTGTAGCTGGGAAAGAAGATTAAAAAAAAGCACAAGGACTAGATTAATTTGTGCCTTAAAATCTATGGATTTATACATTATATATTTTGCAAATTATCTGCAATATTCAATACAAACATATATTTGTTCCTTTTCTTTTTCTGTGAGAACAAAAAATGATTCTTATAACAACTATAGTTTCACTTTCACTACCAAGTAACACAAACTTCAAGAATCTGGTTTCTGTGTTACCAAGAACAATGAATGAATCGTTGAATTTCGTAAGCCCCATTTCGTATCCTCTGTGTGGAAAATATTGATACATTTCCAAATCAATCAATTTCGTACCTACAACAATAAATAATGGCAAATCGCTCTACACCACAATCCCAAATCTCCTCAAAGTTCCACCACTCACATCCGCCGCTGCGCCACCGGTCCCCGGCGGTGCTGACAAATGACTCGGCGGACCTCCAGTGACAACGTAATATCTAGTGACTGAGCACCGCCCACGCCTCTGGTGTTAGGCTTTGTCAACACAATTGGGTTCCTACCGAAAAATCCTCGGGGCACAGTTTTTCTATCGGCCGGCTAAGACTGGAATCTGACCGATGACGGTATATCGGCGAACGCATCATCGGTGAGGGCAATATTTTGATGTAGGTGCCGCCTTCGTCGGCCCCAAACAGTGGCGAACGCATTTGCCGGTGGAATCTCTTCTGCAATTTTGCCCTGTGTTCACGATTTTGTGTTCCTCTCTTTTCTCCAACTGATCTGCGATGTGGGTTAGGGAGTTTTTGTTTATACCCTGACCCGACCCATTTGTTTCATGAACCGAAACCCGCACAGAATAACTAATAGTACACATATAATACCATCACAAACTAATAAGATATATTAAAATTTATCCACGTGGCCCTAAAATAAAGAGGAAAAAGAAGAAGAAAAATTCAACGTGGCACTTACCGGACCAGTAACTTGGGGTAGCAGGTTGAAGGACCGATTTTAAAAAAAAAAATCTAACTTATAGGACCAATTTCAAAACTTGTATTCATTGTGGACCAAAATCAAATTTAAGCAAAGTTGCTAGACTTACAAATATTTAATCCCTAAAATTTAATTACTCTCCTGTTCTCAGATCTTTTCTCCTCTAGCGTGACCTCCGTACAAAGTACAAATCCCTCGTTGTTCGTCTGAAATCCCCAATGGGAAAGGAAGGTTTGAAGGGGAAGAATCGAAGTAGACTGCAAAAATGGTAGAAACCGAGTAAGAAAAGTCCCACCGCCGCCGAGTCATGAACAAGTCTTTTTTTGTTAAATGTTTCTACGTTGTATTTTTCCAGACCTCTGAACTTGTAGTGTCATCTCAACATTGATACGGCCAAATTAAATTTTCCCAAATAATATTTAAAATAATAAATTTATAGCTACTTCAACTAGCACTGTGGCATATTAAATACTACTCCCTCCGTCCATGAAAAATGGGCTTGTTACTTTTATCAAGGTTATTAAGAAAGTTGATATAATATGTAAAAAATAAGAATATTGTGTCAAATCAAGTACAAAATAAATTATTTTAAAAATGTTATGTGTGTGTGTTGAAAAAGTAGATAAAGTTTATTCTTTCCATTTTAGGCAACAAGACTATTTTTCGTGGACGGCCCAATAAGGCAACCAAGACTATATTTTGTGGACGGAGGGAGTACATTTGATTCAATTTAGATTATCCCAAATTAAAAAAAAAAAATCTCTAAAATTAATTACTTCTAAATAGTCGTTTTACTAATGGGCTAAACACCCCTCAATAAATAAAAAATCTTATATCTTTGAACACTACTCCCTCCGTCCATGAAATACAGTCCTGGTTGCCTTATTTGGCTGTCCACGAAAAATAGTCCTGTTGCCTAAAATGGAAAGAATAAACTTTATCTACTTTTTTAACACACACACATAACATTTTTAAAATAATTTATTTTGTACTTGATTTGACA
This sequence comes from Ballota nigra, assembly GCA_947034835.1. NCBI lineage: Eukaryota > Viridiplantae > Streptophyta > Magnoliopsida > Lamiales > Lamiaceae > Ballota > Ballota nigra. The sequence continues at coordinate 95,094,189 of OX344725.1, forward strand.
CAATATTCTTACTTTTTACATATTATATCATCTTTCTTAATAACCGTGCAAAAAGTAATAGGACCGTATTTCGTGGACGGAGAGAGTATTAACAATTTATTTATTAATATACAAAAGTTCACCAAAGTGACCATACATCCTAAATAGCAAAGAAACAGAATTACCATAATTTTCTCAATCATCACATAACAAAGATACAATGAACACAATTCAACCAGCACTGCCTTATTTAATACGGCCGGTGAAGCTTTAGACACACTAGATCTGGAGCAGCAGATCAAAGATGCGAAAGCTTGGAAACGACGTCGTAAGTCGGTGCTATGGCTTCCGACCGCATAGATTCTGGTAGGTGCAAGGCCGCTGATTGTAAATTTTGCTCTTTTGGCCAATGCAACTGCCGTAACTATTTCTCCTGCAAAATGGTTTATTTTTAGTGAGCGCAACATTGATGGTTTTCTGTTTTCCCCTTGCCTGCAGAATCCTTCTGCTACTCTCGGAATCCATCAGGAACTCCTCCTCCTCCAGCAAGCACTCCGAGATTCTCGAAGCGTTGCAACGCCCCGAGTCGGCGGCGCTGAAGCATTCTGCTTTTACCATCAGGAAAATGAAGATGAAGACAAGAGGAAGGAAAGCGTTTTGTTTGGTTCTCTTCATTTTCCCAACTTTATTTTGTTTATTTGACAGAATTTTCCCTTAAAAACTTGAAAAAAAAAAAAAAAAAAAAAAAAACACATTTGAGCCGGGAGTTGTTGGGGGTATTAAATATATCCAGACAAGCTGGGCCCATTTATTAATTTGGCCGTCCAATAATGGAGTGGGCTCGGTGGTGGCTCTGTCTTCCATTAATGTTAGCTTCAATTTTTTTTTTAGTTGCTCCCTGTTTTATTTTATTTTTTGTTTGATAATATTTCACGAAAGATTTTTTTTTTTATGTGAATGCTAACCCTTTTCCTAGGGATAAACTCGTATTTGTCATCTTACAATTGATACCGTACACTTGCAGTATATATTTTAGGGATTATATATTTGTAGTTCCAGTAACTTAGCCCAACTTTGAAATTGGTCCACATCGAATACACGTTTTGAAATTGGTCCTGTAAGTTCGAATTTTTTTTGAAATTGGTCCTTTGACCTGTTAGAGCCGGTCACATTGCCATGTGGATATTAATTTTCGTTTTTCTTTATTTTTCAATATTTAATATATTTTTATTGTGAGAGGTTTAAGTAATTTGGGCGGGTATTGACTCGGGTTGGGTTTATAATAAAATGGGATCTATATAATTCAAATTGGGCATTTTAAAACCGGGTCAAAATTAAGAGATCCGGCCCGCTCAACAAACTAATCAATACCCTAAAACACATCTGCTACCAAAAAACAGGAATTGAAACGTATACTCCCAAAATTTGAAAACCCTAAAGTTGGAAGGAGGAGAGCATACGACGGCGAAAAGAATCGCGATTTAAACATGAAGATTCGTGATCCGAGTAGTAACGAAGACCCTCCAGGTAAGATTCAATCTCTTTTTACAATTTTCAAGTTAGGGTTTTCTTTTCTTTTGAAGGAATGTCGGGTTATTTGAACTTTGGGATTATATATGTGCTTTTTATATTGTGTTGTCCATTTCTGAAAATTTTTGTGGGTGGTAGTTATCTATTAAAAAAGATTCGTGGTGGGGTGTTTTAATATTGTCAACAGTGGTGGGTGGGTGGGTGGTGGTCCATGATAGTGTTAAATGCACTTTTAAAGTTTTTTTTGTCCTTATTTGGTATATGAGATAATATTGTTTATTGATTTATGACTAACTTCAATGCTGTTACTGATAAGATGAATATATGGTTGCTGTTGGTTTGAAATTCCAGGGTTGTGTCTTTGCGTACTGGAGATTTAGACAAAATGAATATATGGTTAGCTAAAATAATGTTGCATATAATTTAGAAGGCTGCAGTCTTTTTTTCTTTCTACAATTTAATCTAGAGAAACCATTATATGTACGAGGAGGTATTAATGATATTAAGGAGTTACTAATATCATGGAGTTATTGACATTAAGGAGTCTAAGTTTTAAATTTGGTATACAATTAGTAAACAATTATTTGATTGGAGAGAGACTGAGTTTGGGGAAGAGGCATACGTATACAACATTAATTTAAGGAGCAAAGAGGCTTTTGCTAAGGATTCAAATCACTTTGAGTCAACAGTAGTCCAGGGATGAAAAAAGAAACATTAATTGATCCTATATTCCAAATATGAATGATGTTAATTGATCATATATTAGAAAGTGCAATGCTATTAATTGGAAAGTTAAATGCTGCAATATATACTAATTTGATGAATACTTGTGCAATGCTATTGATTGAATTTTTTTTACTGTTGAGAATCAAATGCTCCATGTGGGTACTTTCCATAATTTTTTTTATAAATAAGAATAGTCATTTTTTTAGGGAATGTCTCAGAATGTTTGTTGATTAAATATATCTAACATATTTACTTTTTTTCAGATCCAAATGATCATGGGGGGTAGGAAGTGATAGGTCTGAGGGGGTAGAAAATAAGAGGGGTTCTGAGGGAGCAGAAGTTGGAGAGGGGGCTAGTGAAAGTGATGATAGTGATTATAGTGAAAGTGAAAGTGAAAGTGAGAGTGAAGAACATGGGGTGGAGGTTGATGATGAGAGTACTAGTGAAGATGACGGTTCAGAGCTTGAAGGGAGTGGGGAAGAAGATGTGAATGAGAGTGGAGAGGATTTCATTAGTGATAAAGGTTCAGACAGTGAGTATGAGGGGGGTATGTGTCCAATTTTCAATCCAAAATACTTGTTTACCACACAAATGAAGTTGAAAATGTTTTTCAGTAACAAGTGGGAGTTCATTGATGCTGTGCATTCTGATTTTGTTCTTAGAAAGAGGGATATTAGGCTAGCAAAGAATGATAGAGAAAGGGTTTATGCTAAGTGTAAGACTGAGGGATGTCCATGGAAAGTACATGCTAAAATTGTGCCTAATGAACCCACTTTCCAGATTACCACTTACTTCAAAAAACATACTTGCCCTGAATCTTATCATATAAAAAGCATGAGGTCTAGTTGGTTAGTTGGGAGGTATGGGTACCAATTCAAGACTGATCCTAAGAAAAAAGTAGTGCATTTTAAAACTGAAGCCATGGTTGAATTGGGGGTGAATATTACAGATCACCAGGCTTACAAGGCAAAGAAATTTGCCCTAGAAAATCAAAGTGGGAATGCTGATGAACAATACTCACTTATGTGGGATTATGCAGAAGAAATAAGGAGAACAAACCCTGGTTCTACAGTCTTGATAGGAGTTGATACCCAACCTACTGGCCCAATACTATTTGATAGGATATACATATGCCTACATGCTGTGAAAGCAGGCTTTATATTGGGTTGTAGACCATTAATAGGGCTTGATGGTTGCCACTTGAAGGGGCCTCATGGTGGGATTTTGTTAGCTGCTGTAGGGGTTGATCCTAATAATAACATATATCCCATAGCTTGGGCTGTTGTATAAAAGGAGAATGGGGATAATTGGGATTGGTTCTTGCATGTTTTGAAGGCTGATTTGGAGATTCAAAGAGATAGTGAGTGGACCATAATTTATGACAAACAAAAGGGGCTAGTTCAAGCTGTGCAAAATGTTTTTCCAGATGCATCTCATAGGTTTTGTGTTAGACACCTCCATGGGAACTTGAGGAATGCTGGTTTTAGGGGGCAGGCTTTTAAGAATGCTTTGTACAAAGCATCAAAGGCCACTACTAAGAATGAGTTCAATAGAAGAATGAATGATATTAAGGAGTTAAGTCCAATGCTTGTTCAGTGGTTAAGTGATAAACCTCCAGAGCATTGGAGTAAATCTCACTTTAATACTGATCCTCTTTGTGATATGGTTATGAATAACATTTGTGAGTCATTTAATGCTGCCATATTACAAGCGAGAGAATTACCTATCATTAGCATGTTGGAGTGGATCATGGATTGGTTAAGGGCTAGAATGCAGAAGCATAGAGATAGGGCAAGGAAGGGCAAAAAGTGGCAAGGTTTATTGTGTCCTAAGATTCAGCATATCATACATGAGAATGTGAAGAAAATTGGGACTTGTATTCCAATGAAGGCTGACAATACTCATTACCAGATTAGGATGATTGACAACACACAGTACTCTGTAGATCTTGAGAAAAGTACTTGTGGATGTAGAAAGTGGGATCTCACTGGAATTCCTTGCATACATGCCATCAGAGCCATTTATTGCCAAGGGTTGAGACCTGAAGATTTCACAAGCAGCTGCTATAGAGTCAATACATACAAGATGGTGTATGACCATTCCATATTGCCCATTAATGGCAAAGAGGAATGGGAACCTACAGGTCCATTTTAACTACTTCTATTTAATCACTTCTTGTAATTAATTGTGATATGATTTTTAACTACTTCTATATTTATTTTCTACAGGGTTTGCACCTCCACTTCCCCCAAACATTGGTAGACTGGCAGGGAGACCACCAAAGGCAAGAAGAAGAGAGCCTGATGAAATTGTTAGTAAGAGGAGAAAGACAAGCAAAGATAGACCTACAAATCCAAATGTGGTGATTAGAAGACAAGCCACTATCAAATGTAGCAAGTGCCACCAATCTGGCCACAATAGAAGGGGTTGTAAGACACAAAATCCTAATGGGGTAACATTTATGTTCTTGTGAGACTTGTAGTTTCTGAATATTATTTTCTATTTTTTTATTGCAGTTTCTTAGTTTACTTTCTGCATTTTTTTTATTTTTTTTCTGTACTTAGGAGAGGGATGGACAAGCTAGTGGGCAAGCAAGACAGAAAAAAAAGGGGAAGGCCTAAGAGAGTGAATTCAAGGGTATGTTTTGGTTTTCTTGTATGAATGTTTTTTGATATTTAAACTTTCCCTAAGTCTATTTTGAATATTTTCCCACAGGTGCAAGAGGATGAACAAGTCTCACAAGTCTCACATCAAGTTGAACATCAAGCTGAAGAAGCCCCACATCTACATGAAGAAACTGATTTTTTGGGCGATCATAGCCAATTTGATGAATACTTAGTGTCTCATCCAGAGGAATGGGAACCTAGACATGTTGAAGTTGAGGCTGATGTTATTTCAGGCCAAGAGAATGTGCATAATGAGGGTACTTTGGCCCAAGAAGAAGAGATGAATATTCAAGGGGAGGTAACTCAAGAAGGAGGTATTAATATTCAAGAGGAGGGAACTCAAAATGAAGGTATTTACACCTATTTAAAGTTATTTGTATGTACTCTGTTTTTTTTTTATTTACAATCTCACAGTGAATGTTCCTTAAAAATGCAGATTTGTGGAATTTTCAGAGTCAAGTGACTAATAATATGTCAGCACAAGAAGCTTATAATGTATGATGTTTTATTACATTTTTGTAACTTTTTATTATCTATTGTTCTCATTCATTAATTATACATTTTCTATTTTCCTTATATGTCCAGACATCAATGAATTTTTGTCATTTGAAGACAATTTTCAAGAAGACAAATAAGGTCAAGGCAAGTACCACGAGTTCTGCCCCTTTTAGAGAACCTCCCTCAATGGATGAACAATTTCATGGCATTGTGAGAAATGAAGAAACCAGAGATGTCATAATGAAGGATGGAAAAAGATTTGTAACTTTGAAGAACCTGAGATCGTTTGTGAGAGGAAAGAAGTGAAGTTGTCTTCAAAAGAATTTGTCAAAGTTAAGGCTTTGAAAGCATTTTTTGTGTAATCATTTCATCATCTCTTTTTGTCAACTATGTAATTGAAAAATACTATTGTGGTGTCTTGGGACAAAAACTTTGATGAACTTGTGTTTTGGAATAGATGATGATATGATTGCTTTAAGTTATGAGATGTAATTGAAGAATACAATTTACGTACTTTGAATTTTTTTTGGAGCATTACATCAGGAAAAATCTCATTTTAAATAGTGTTTGTGGCTTGAATAAGCATTATTCATCTCCATTCGAACATTCTTGTTCACGTTAATTTGAGAAATCCCGCGCCGTGCTTCCGAGCAAGATGCGGGTTCCTTACAAACTGAAGCAGGGGTATTTCCACAAGCTCACAGTAGGCTATATCTTTAGGGAGCTGCTACAAGTATGCAATTCTTATAGCAATTTAGTTATTTAAATGTTGAAAAGGGTACACATATCAAATATGAGTGGTTTAATATATAGAATTGGAGTAAGACTTTATTAGTTAATTAAATTGAGTCTTCCTAATTAATTAAATTGTGGATTTTTCCTTCCATCGTATACCACATACTGTTAATCAAACATGATAGGATTTTTCCTTCCACGTTAAACAAATATGATAGGATTTTTCCTTCATGAATTGTTAAAAAAAAATAGAGCATATACTTTTTCACAATCAATATCATACTACCATTGTCATTACTTGTTCAAAATCAGAGGCAATTACTGACTTGAAGCGAACTACACTAGCTTTCTACTAGTAGTTTCCCCGCAAGAGTACGGGTTCACAGTAGTATGGGCAAGTATAATGACCAAGTAGTATCGAACCCAAGGGAAGGTGTATATGCGAATAGATCCCTGAAGATCTACGCGTCGTAGTTAATATGAGTGTATGTTTTTGGATTTTTTAGAAAGATTAATTAAAACTAAAATAAACTAATTAAACTAAAATACTAAAGCAGGATTGGATTCAAATAAGAGATGGTGATGCTTAGGATCCCTACGTATACTAACGGAGCAGGTACATAATCAAAATAACTGTGACACACAAGAATTAACCTAAGTCTAAGAATGCAAGGTGAAAGCTCAAGATTCTAAACCCTAATACTTTACCCTAACACTCGACTTCACGAATCTACTAACAAGTTACTAGATTGTGCTTAATTAATGAGACCCTAATTTAACTAAGGTGATGCGGTCGTCCTCCTTCGCTAAACCGGTAGATGAATTAACCTTTCCTAAACCTTCTCGTTAAGACTACTAGTTGTTATTGAGTGATGCGGTCGTCCTCTCTCTAACACTTTCGTACGAAATTCAAAGGTAGAGTTAAGATTAATTATATGAATTCATTAACCAAGAGAATTAAAACCTAACGTCACGAGTTACTCTAACTACGTACCCACATCCTACTTCTACGAGTTCATCCTACCCTAAGCATGCAAGGGTTTTAGCTAGACATGGTTTTAACGAACATAATAGCAATAAAAGAAGCAACGAACATAAACATAATGAATTGAAGAACAAAAATATTAAACATGAACTAGGGTTTTAAAAGGAAATAAATACGAAGAACTAAAATTTGAATTGATAAAAACGAAGTTTAAAGCGTTAAAAGTAATCGAGCTAATTAAAAGAAACTAAGAAAGAAAAGAAACTAAGAATTCGTATGAAAAACCTCAACAAAACGTAAATAAAGCTTGCTCCTCTCCTTTCTCTCCAAAAACTAAGTCTAAAATTATTTCTAAAGTTCGGGTATCCTTCAAAACGTGTTTGGAAAAGGTATATATAGGCACGGGTCGAAACGGGAGTTAATGGGCCGAAAATACGCATCCGGAGGCAAAAATCCAAGGTTGCTCGAGCAAAACGCTCGAGCGGTCCCGCTCGAGCAGTGTAGCTCGAATGACACAATCGCTCGAGTGGTTCCGCTCGAGCCGGTCGAGCGCTGAAATCACACTGTATGTTTTGGGCGCTCGAGCAATTCGCTCGAGCGGTGGCGCTCGAGCTGCTCGAGCGCAAGAAAAGTTCTGTACGTTTAGGCGCTCGAGCAATGCGCTCGAGCGGTGGCGCTCGACCTAGTCACTCGAGTGACTTCCAACTCATCCAACTAATACTTTTCCTCGTCCGCACTAATACCAATCGTATTTCTTCAATATCTTCTCATACGGGCATCCGTTTGAGTCGATTCAAAGTCCTACGTACTCCGTTTTTCGTCCTCTATTCACCTATGAGCATCAAAGAGACAAATTCATCAATGTGTAGAAATAATGCTCAATTGACTCTAAATACTCGATAAACTCGACCAAGATTGGGTATTTCAAGCTACGAATCATGACAATTTCACGCCTAATCAACCCCCCCAAACTTACCATATTGCTTGTCCTCAAGCAATGAAATAATAAGTCAAGTGAAATTGTTAGGAATGAATCAAGAATCAATCATGCAAGCAAATGAACTCGAGCTTCAAAAGTCAATCACCCGTATACTCACTCACTTTCTTTTATCGTACTCATGCAACAATGACAAGAAACACCAAGATCAAGCATGGATGTGCACTCAACGATGTGTTTCACTCCCTCACAAGTGTATAACAATGATCAAGGGACTCACTCAAACAATCAATGCCGAATCAAAAAGGGCTTTTCTCAAGGTTGTAATGTAGGCTCTTTGGACGGGTGGGATAACAATATAAGGTAAAGTGACTAAAGTGAATGGAGAATAGAAAATCAAACTTTGGCACTTCGAGATTAGGAACAGACTACTTCAAACATTTTCAATCAACACCCTTTCAACTCCATACTCTCAACACTTCAAATTTTTTTCTTTCTCACTCTTTCACTTTTTTTTTCAATCACTTTTTTTTCTCTTTTTTTTTTTCGCACAAACACATGAGCTCATTTTTTTTCTTTTTGCTCATTCTCAATTTTCTTTCTCTTTTTCCCACATCTCAAAACTTCATCACACCTTCTTCTCATATTCACTCAACAAATAACATTTTCCTTTTTCAACTCAATTCACTCCCTTCATATTCACACTTTCCTATTCTCCACTCAAATTTGGACAAAAAGGCTTAGGAATTGGAATAGTGTTCATATGTGCTAGCAAATAAAATAGGCTTTATGCTCAAATGGGCTAACAAGGAATTCAATGTCATTGGTAAGGAAAATTTTGGCTAAGTGACTCAAATAAATCAAAGATGGCCTAAGATCCTATTCGGCATATCAACCTAGACACAATCAAGAAGCAAGAGCACACACAAGTTCTAGCATCCTCTAAGGTGATGATTCACTCACAAACGACGAGATCAAATTATGCATTTAAATCTCGTAAGGCTCAACTCTCACGGTTTTCTCATCCATGCTAGTCTAGTGCACTCTCACTCTCATCACACAAGTACTCAAAAGAAAAATTCATGAGCATACAAGTTCTTTCTCAAATCAGCTCAAACTCAAACACTCTCACAAAAGAATTTCTAACTCACCCTTACAACTCACTCTACTCATCAAATCATACTCAAAGATAGCAATCAACAAGCATAAGATGATTGATAGGCATGAAATATGCAATAGCGAGTCAACTCAAAATCACCCCAAGGAGTATCTCAACAATCTAATAATCAATCAAACTCAACTCAAAGATAAGGGCGTGCATGCATGTGCAATGTAACAAGAAACATAAAAAACAAAAAACTCCACCCCCCCAAACTTTGACCTTGCTAGAGGTCTAAGTTTGGGGTTGTGGGTTACCTCAAACCAAATAATTCCGTTTCTCTCACTAGCTTTGCACACTTCCTTGTCTCAAGTTGGTTCCTTCAATCTGAATAACTCCATGATACCTTTACTCCTTTAGAGAAAAGCCTACAAACAACTCACTCAAATACGAGGTTAAACATACGACTCAACAACATCCTAGTAACATAAAAGGAAAATAACTAAAAACACTCAAAAGCAAATAAAAAATGGGTTGCCTCCCATTCAGCGCTATTTTTAAGGTCCTCATGCCGGACCTAGCTCAAAGGAGCTTATGGGACATCATACTCAAATTTACCTCCCTTACTCTCATAAGAGTGGTGTTTGAACTCCTTTCCTTGATGCCCTTCCATCATGAAGTCCTTTGCTTCCTCCCCCACCTCAAGTGGTATAGGTCTCAACTCCTTCTCACCTTTATCTGGAGGAGTCTTACCAAACAATTTCTTGAGTTTGGACTTTTTCTTCTTAACTCCTCCTTTCCCTTCTAACTGGACCACATCCACTTTCTTTACCTCTTCATCCTTCAACTTCCTCACTTTATCCCTATCAACATAATCAAGAACATAATGCTCATGGGTTAAATAATCAAGTGAAGGACTATAAAATTCATGAATATGAGAAGGATTAGGGATAGGAGGTGTGTCTTCAACACGAGAATCAATGGCATCCATGCAATACAAGCTCTCATCCTCCTTCGGGTGCTTCATGGCTTCATATAGGGAGATCTTCACTTCTTGATCATCAACCTTCAGCGTAATCTTCCCGTTTGCCACATCTAGCACCATCCCCGTCATAGCTAAGAACGGTCTTCCCAAGATCAGGGGCACGTTGATTAGGCGTGAAATTGTCATGATTCGTAGCTAGAAACGCCCTAGTTTTGGTCGAGTTTATAGAGTATTTAGAGTCAATTGAGCATTATTTCTATACATTGATAAATTTGTCTCTTTGATGCTCTTAGGTGAATAGAGGACGAAAAACGGAGTTCGTAGGACTTTGAATCGACTCAAACGGATGCCCGGATGAGAAGATATTGAAGAAATACGATTGGTATTAGTGTGGACGAGGAAAAGTATCACTTGGGAGGAGTTAGAAATCACTCGAGTGACTAGGTCGAGCGCCCCCACTCGAGCGCATTGCTCGAGCGCCTAAACGTACAAAAACTTTCTTGCGCTCGAGTAGCTCGAGCGCTACCGCTCGAGCGAATCGCTCGAGCGCCCAAAACATGCAGAATGATTTCAGCGCTCGACCAGCTCGAGCGAAACCGCTCGAGCGATTGTGTCATTCGAGCTACACTGCTCGAGCGGGACCGCTCGAGCGTTTTGCTCGAGCGCCCATGGATTTTTGTCTCCGGATGCGTATTTTCGGCCCATTAACTCCCGTTTCGACCCGTGCCTATATATACCTCTTCCAAACACGTTTTGAAGAGACCCCGCCTTTTAGAAATAATTTTAGACTTAGTTTTTGGAGAGGAAGGAGACGAGCAAGCTTTACTTACGTTTTGTTGAGGTTTTTCATACGAATTTTAGTTTCTTTTCAATTCGTAGTTTCTTTTCATTAGTTCGTTACTTTGAACACGTTTAAATTTTGTTTTGATTAATTCAATTTCAGTTCTTCGTATTTATTTTCTTTAAACCCTAGTTCATGTTTCGTATTTTCTTTCTTCAATTCATCATGTTTATGTTCGTTGTTTCTTCTATTGCTTTAATGTTTGTTAACGTCATGTCTAGCTAAAACCCTTGCATGCTTAGGTTAGGATGAACTCGTAGAAGTAGGATGTGGGTACGTAATTAGGGTAATTTGTGACGTTAGTTTTAATTCTCTTGATTAATGAATTCTTATAATTAATCTGAACTTTACCTTTGAATTTAGTACGAAAGTGTTAGAGAGAGGACGACCGCATCACTCAATAACAATTAGTAGTCTTAACGAGAAGGTTTAGGAAAGGTTAATTCATCTACCGGTTTAGCGAAGGAGGACGACCGCATCACCTTAGTTAAATTAGGGTCTCATTAATTGAGCACAATCTATTAACTTGTTAGTAGATTAGTGAAGTCAAGTGTTAGGGTAAAGTATTAGGGTTTAGAATCTTGAGCTTTCACCTTGCATTCTTAGACTTAGGTTAATTCTTGTTTGTCACAGTTATTTTGATTATGTACCTGCTCCGTTAGTATACGTAGGGATTCCTATCCTAAGCATCACCATCTCTTATTTGAATCTAACCCTTAGTTAATTCGTCTGCTTTAGTATTTTAGTTAATTAGTTTATTTTAGTCTTTTAATTAATCTTTCAAAAACCCAAAAACATCACACTCATATTAACTACGACGCGTAGATCTTCAGGGATCTATTCGCATATACACCATCCCTTGGGTTCGATAATACTTGGTCCCTATACTTGCCAATACTACAGTGAACCCGTACTCTTGCGGGGTAGCTACTAGTAGAAGCTAGTGTAGTTCGCTTCAAGTCAATGGCGCCGTTGCCGGGGAATGGCGTTGTATGCTTTTGAATAGGACTTGTAGATAGCTTAGTAGTTAGTAGTGGGTGATTTAATTTCTGTTTTTATTTTTATTTGTATTCAATCGGCAGTTGCGTTTTGACCTTTCTGCTAGTGTGTCAGGTTTATGAAAACACGCTCACAAGGCAATACGAGCGAAGAGAGAATACCGTTGGACCCTGAGACAATAGCTAGAAGGAACCGAGCTTACTTGAGAAGAATGAACGCAACCGACTTAGGGAAGGAACCAATGGATATCAATAATGAGTTGGACGATGCTGCCAACGATTTCAATCAGGCAGTAGACCGAGTTGAAGGCACTGGAGTTAGTGGTAGCCAGAATCAAATTCCATTAGGGGATAGCCAGAGCCTAAACCCGGATACACGAAACGTAGGGAATCCAGCTCAGAACCTTGTCCATAATCCTCCTAACAACCCTGCTTACCCACAAAACCCAAATAACCCTTTTAACAACCCAGTATACCAACATTACCCATACCCACCTTATCCTTACCCACCATATCCATATCATCCACCCCCAGTCTACAACCAACCACCTGTTTACCAACCACCACCCCAACAAGTACCAGTACCTGCTACTAATCCTCAACACGTTCCTCAGAACGTAGATCATAATATGGCGATTAGAGGGAGGTTTGCAGCGCAGCCACAGCGGTACTATGATGGAGTGGCTTTGCCTCCTGTTGAGGCGAACAACTTCTCGATATCACCGGGGATTTTAAAGCTGTTGACCGAGAATCAGTTCAAAGGGGTGATCGGGAAGGAGAATCCTCACACACATCTGAGGAGCTTTCTCATGATAGCCTCAACATTTAATTATAATGGCATGTCTGAAGATGCCAAGAGGCTTAGGCTGTTCCCATTCTCATTGACGGGAATAGCCAAGGAGTGGTACGATAATACGCTCCCGCGGGGAGGTATTACCACTTGGGCAGAGCTTGAGCGTCTGTTCCTCGAGCGATTCTACCCTCCATCAAGGACAATAAAAGCAAGAATTGAGATATCTTCTTTCCGCCAGAAGCAAGGAGAGGACTTACGCCAAGCGTGGGAGAGATACTCAAACATGCTGATTGAGTGCCCGCAGCACGGGTACAATGAGGGAGACATTATGGCGTTCTTCTATAGTGGTGCCAACAAGACGGGGCAAGACCATTTAGACGCTTGTGCGGGCGGAGCATTTTTGAACCAAGGCATAGAGAGGTGTAGGGAGATCGTGGACAACATTGTCACGAATGCCGGTGCTTGGAGTGGAGATGCAGATTTTTAGAGAGTGCATCAGGTTGAAGAGGGAGAAGGAACGAGAAGGCTACTGATGGCCCTGATGGAGAAGATAAACAACCTCGAGTTGGGGAAGAGTTTGGGTGGAGAGCATGCAGTAGAGAATGAGAGAGTAGACCAACCCAGTGGACAGCAAGAGGTAGCCAATTACATGGGAGGTCCATATTACAATCAGAATGGCTACCAAAGTGGAAATCAGTATGGAAGGCCTTCTTATGGCCAACCATTTGTACTTCCAGGCCCACAGCCGCCTCAAAATCAATGGAGGAACACACAAGGGTATCAAGGAGGCCAGCAGCCTCCTCAAAACACATGGAGGAAGAATGATAATTTTTCTTATGCTAACCCAAAAGTTGGTGTTACTGTGCCTACAGGTGTTGATCCGGGATCTAAACCTCCTGGTGGAGAAGGCGGTGCATCAACCGAGGAGATGTTGAGAGCGATCCTTCAGAAGGTGGAGGAAGGGAGCAAGCGGTTGTCATCCTTGGAGTACGATGTGAAGGAGCTGCACAAGAAGGGTGATCAACGTGATCAAGAGCTCCAGAAGATGAACGTTGAGTGGACTAGAACTCAACAAGAGAACAATCGAAGGTTCACCTCTTTAGAGCTCCAGATGAGCCAGATTGCAAAATCAGTGAATAGAATGCCGGAGGGGAACCCGAAAGAGCAGTGCAAGGCGATCCAGCTAAGAAGTGGAACCAACTACGAAGGTCCTCAGATGCCTGCTGATTCTGAGACGCCCCAAGAAGAGATTGAGCCCAAAGGGGATGGAGATGAGACTGAGGAGAAAGAAGTTGAGAAGAAGGTTGAGGATGAGAGCACTCAAGCAAGCAAGGAGCTTGAAGAGGAAGGCATTGAGAAGGGTGAGAGAGTTCCTAAGTGGAAGAAGGCAAAGGAAGCAAGGGAGAAAGTGAAAGAAACAGAAAGAGATGAATGGGGGGTACCCAAATCTGTGATACCCGTCCCGTATCCACAGCGCTTCATGAAAAGGCCAAATACCTTTTTGGGTTGAACCGGTTTGGGAGGCCCATCGGATTTGGGTCGGCCCACAAACATGATTAATACACTCGCAGAATGATTAATACACACTCCAGGTTTCGAATTTGATTTAAAATTGAAATATTCGGAGGAATATTCTGTTCTTGCTTCCCAAGAAAGAGATAACGTCTCTATCTACTGATTTCGTAGTTATCCCACGATTTTCTCAGTCGATAATCCTCATCTGCAGTGCAGATTTCCGCCTATATATACCCCTTCGTATCCAGACTTTCGTACTCACCTTTCAGCCTACGAAACTTAGAGTTTAGAAAGCCTTTCGCAAATACTTTTCTTGTTCAGTTCAAAATTTCGATTTCATTCACCGAGAGTTTATACACTGTGGTGCTGCCGGTATAAATTGTTAAACCGTTTTACCTTTGGAGACTCATACGCACGATACCGTAATGGAGGACAACAAATCCGTTGTCGAACAAGTCCAAAAGCTGCAAGTGATCTTCCACAACATTGTAGTACAAGTGATGGAGCTGCCTGAAGCCTTTCAGGTTGCCACTGTGATTGACAAACTGCCTTCATCTTGGAAGGAGTTTAAGTCCTACCTCAAGCACAAGCGAAAGCAAGTGACCATGGAGGATCTTGTTACCCGACTCCGGATCGAGGAAGATAACAAGAAAAGAGAGAAGAAGGTCTCGATTGCTTCAATCGAGGTAAAGGTGAACCTGATGGAGAAAAGTCAACCATCGAAGAAGAGGAAGCGTCAAGACGACAAAGGCAAAGGCAAGGCTGTTGCTGCTGCTCCTGCCCCGAAGAAATTCAGTGGGAAGTGCTACAACTGTGGCAAACCCAATCATCGGGCTGCTGATTGCCGTCAGCCCAAGAAGGAAGACAAGGGAAAGAAGAACTCTCTGAACGTTGCAGAACGAGAGCTCATGGACATGGATATGTCTGCTGTAGTGACCGAGGTCAACATGGTGGACAATAAGAAAGAATGGTTCGTGGACACTGGTGCCACTTGCCATGTTTGCTCGGAGAAGTCTGCCTTCTCCACTTACACTCCTGCTGAGGGGAGAAAGCTCTACATGGGGAACCAAGCCTCGTCTGAAGTGGCTGGTGTCGGAATGGTGGTGATCAAACTGACTTCGGGAAATGAGCTGAAACTGAAGGATGTGCTGCATGTCCCGGACATCCGGAAGAATCTGATTTCGGGGTCTCTTTTAGTTAGTAGTCAGTTTAAACTAGTGTTTGAGTCAAATGGCGTTGTACTTAGCAAGTTTGGCATCTTCCTAGGAAAGGGTTACCTCGAGAAGGGCCTTTTCAAGATGTCTGTCATGACTGTAAGCCGTGATGGCAAAAATACTATTATCAATGAGAATGCTTCTACTTCTGCTTATATCATTGATTGTTCCTCTTTATAGCATTTTAGATTAGGACATATTAATCTAAAATCTATAAAATGTTTAGTAAATGATTAGGCGTGAAATTGTTATGTTTTGGTGCCCGATTTGCTCATGTTATGAGTGTTTTCGATTAGTATTTGGAGTCAATTGAGTATCATTTTTATAAACTCATTAATTTGTCTCTTTAGTTTTCATAGATGGATAGAGGGCGAAAAGAGGAGTTCGTAGGATTTTGAATCGGCCAAAACGGATTCCCGGTTGAGGAGATATGAAGATTTTACGAACAAGTGTACAACAGCCGAAGACCACTCGAGCAACTCGAGCGCCACCACTCGAGCGTGTTGCTCGAATGACCAAAAACTTGCAGAAAAATTTCGCCATTCGACCAGCTCGAGCGGGAGCGCTCGAGCACCTGTTTCATTTGACCTATATGCTCGAATGGGACCGCTCGAGCGTGTGCTAGCTCGAGCACTTGCATATTTTTGCCCCCGAATGCGTTTTTTTGGCCCATTAACTCCCGTTTCGGCCCGTTGCCTATATATACCTCTCCAAACTCGTTTTTTGAGAGAAGTGACATCATCCAACACATACAAAATCACTTTTAGACTTAGTTTTTAGGGAGAAAAAGAGGAGAAGAGACGAGCAAGCTTTACTTTACATTTTGTTGAGGTTTTTCTTAGTTCCTTTTAATTAGCTTGATTACTTTAAACGCTTTAAACTTCGTTTTTATCAATTCAAATTCAGTTCTTAGTATTTATTTCTTTAAACCCTAGTTCATGTTTCATATTTTCTTTCTTCAATTCATCATGTTTATGTTCGTTGTTTCTTTTATTGTTTTCGTTATCGTTATAGCCATGTCTAGCTAAACCCTTGTATGCTTGGGGTAGGATGAACTCGTAGAAGTAGGTTGTGGGTACGTAATTAGGGTAACTCGTGACGTTAGGGTTTTAATTCTCTTGATTAATGAATTCTTAAAATTGATCTTAACTTTACTTTTGAATTTCATTCGAAAAGTGTTAGGGAGAGGACGACCGTATCACTCTTTAACAACGAGTAGACTTAACTAGAGGGTTTAGAAGGGGTTAATTAATCTACCGGTTTAGCGAGGGAGGACGACCGCATCACCTTAGTTAAATTAGGGTCTCGTTAATTAAGCATGATTCATTAACTTGTTAGTGGATTAGTGAAGTCGAGTGTTAGGGTAAAGTATTAGGGTTTAGAATCTTTAGCTTTCACCTTGCATTCTTTTACTTAGGTTATTTCTTGCGCGTCACAGTTATTTTAATTATGTACCTGCTCCGTTAGTATACGTAGGGATTCCTATCCTAAGCATCACCATCTCTTACTTGAATACAACCCTTAGTTTATTCGTTTCTTTCGTTCTTTAGTTTAGTTAGTTTATTCTAGTCTTTTAATTAATCTTTTCAAAAACCCAAAAAAACATTTCACTCATATTAACTACGACGCGTAGATCTTCAGGGATCTATTCGCATACACTCCATCCCTTGGGTTCGATAATACTTGGTCATTATACTTATTCATACTACAGTGAACCTATCTGCTTACGGGGAAGCGACTAGTAGAAGTTAGTATTTTCACATCAAGTCAATGGCGCCGTTGCCGGGGAAGGCGTTGTATGCTTTATGAATAGGACTTATCGATAGCTTAGTAGTTAGTAGTGGGTGATTTATTTTCTGTTTTTATTTTTATTTCCATTCATTCGGCAATAGCATTTTGATCTTTCTGCTAGTGTGTCAGGTTTATGAAAACACGCTCACAAGGCAATACGAGCGAAGAGAGAATACCATTGGACCCTGAGACGATAGCTAGAAGGAACCGAGCTTTCTTGAGAAGAATGAACGCTACCGGAGGTAAAGAACCCATGGACATCTCTAATGAGTTGGATGATGCTGCGAATGAGTTCAATCAGGAATTGGGCCGAGTTGAAGGCACTGGAGTTAGTGGTAACCAGAATCAAATTCCGTTAGGGGATAGCAAGAGCCAAAACCCGGATACACAAAACGTAGGCAATCCAGCTCATAACATTGTCCAGAATCCTCATAACAACCCTGCTTACCCACATCCCAACTTACCACAAAACAACTTACCCTATCCACCCTACCCATACCCACCTTATCCTTATCCACCATACCCATATCCTCCACCTCCAGTTTACAACCAACCACTTGTTTACCAACCACCACCACCCCAACAAGTACCCGTACCAGTTGTTAATCCTCAACACGTTCCTCAGAACGTAGATCACAATATGGCTATTCGAGGAAGGTCCGCAGCACAGCCACAATGGTACTATGATGGAGTGGCATTGCCTCCTGTTGAGGCGAATAACTTTTCGATTTTCCCGGGAATTCTAAAGCTACTTACCGAGAATCAGTTCAAGGGGGTGATTAGGAAGGAGAATTCGCATACACATCTGAGGAGTTTCCTGATGATAGCCTCCACATTCAATTATAACGGCATGTCTGAAGATGCCAAGAGGCTTAGGCTGTTCCCATTCTCATTGATGGAAATAGCAAAAGAGTGGTACGATAATACGCTTCCACGGGGAGGTATTACCACTTGGGCCGAGCTCGAGCGTCTGTTCCTCGAGCAGTTCTACCCTCCTTCCAGAACGATCAAAGTAAGGATTGAGATATCTTCCTTCCGCCAGAAGTAAGGAGAGGACCTACGTCAAGCGTGGGAGAGATACTCAAACATGCTGATAGAGTGCCCGCAGCACGGGTACAATGAGGGAGATGTGATGGCATTCTTCTATAGTGGAGCCAGCAAGGCTGGCCAAGCCCATTTAGATGCATGTGCGAGTGGAGCTTTTCTGAACCAAGGGATAGCGAGATGTCGAGAGATCGTGGACAACATAGTCACGAATGTCGGGGCTTGGAGTGTGGATGCAGACTTCCAGAGAGTGCATCAGGTTGAAGAGGGTGAAGGAACGAGAAGGCTGTTGATGGTCATGATGGAAAAGATTAACAACCTCGAGTTGGGGAAGAATTTGGTTGGAGAGCATGCAGTAGAGAATGATAGAGTAGACCAGCCAAGTGGACAGCAAGAGGTAGCCAATTACATGGGAGGTCCGTATTACAATCAGAATGGCTACCAAGGTGGAAATCAATATGGAAGGTCTTCTTATGGCCAACCATTTGTACCTCCAGGTCCTCAGCCACCTCAAAATCAATGGAGGAACACACAAGGCTAGCAAGGAGGCCAGCAGCCTCCTCAGAACCAATGGAGAAAGAATGAGAATTTCTCATATGCTAACCCAAAGGCGGGTATTACAGTTCCTCCGGGTGTTGACCCAGGTTCAAAGCCTCCAGGTGGAGAAGGCGGTGCATCAATTGAGAAGATGTTGAGAGCGATTCTACAGAAGGTGGAGGAAGGAAGTAAGAGGTTGTCATCCTTGGAGTACGATGTAAAAGAGTTGCATAAAAAGGGTGATCAACGTGATCAAGAGCTCCAAAAGATGAACGTTGAGTGGACTAGAACTCAACAAGAGAACAATCGAAGGTTCACTTCTATAGAGTTCCAGATGAGCCAGATTGCAAAGTCGTTGAATAGAGAGCCGGGTAAGTATCCTTCCATGCCGGAGGGGAACCCGAAAGAGCATTGCAAGGCTATCCAGTTAAGAAGTGGAACCAACTATGAAGGTCCTCAGATGCCTGTTGATTCTGAGACGCCTCAAGTTAGAGATGAGATTGAGGAGGTAGGAGTTGAGAAGGGGATTGAAAGTGAAGGGATTGAGAAGCATAAAGATGTGGATGAGTCTCATCAGAGCAAATAGCTTGAAGAGGAAGGCATTGAGAAGGGTGAGAGAGTTCCTAAGTGGAAGAAGGCAAAGGAAGCAAGGGAGAAAGTGAAAGAGACCAAAAAAGATGAATGTGGGGTACCCAAATCTGTGATACCCGTCCCGTATCCACAACGCTTCATGAAAAAGAAGTTTGATGAGAAATTCGCTAAATTCCTTGATGTGTTTAAACAATTGCATATTAATATCTCTTTTTATGATGCTTTGGAACAGATGCCCAACTATGCAAAGTTTTTGAAGGACTTGATCGCGAAAAGGCGGCGAGTGGATGAGCTGAAGTTGGTGCAGTTGAACCACGAGGTGAGTGCATAATGCACAAGGCGCTTCCTCCGAAGTTGAAAGATCCCGGGAGTTTTACCATATTATGTGATATTGGAAATGGGATCAAGAAAGGAGCGTTGTGCGACCTCGGAGCGAGCATAAATTTGATGCCGTTGTCGCTTTTCAAGAAGTTGGAAGGTGGTGAACTTCAGCCCACAATGATGACGCTTCAACTTGCCGACCGGTCTATTACTCGACCTCAAGGTGTGGTTGAAGATGTCCTCGTGAGAGTTGGAGATCATATTTTTCCAGCCGACTTTGTAGTCCTAGAGATGGAGGAAGATGAGCACGTTCCATTGATCTTGGGAAGACCGTTCTTAGCTACGGCGGGGATGGTGTTAGACGTGGCAAATGGGAAGATTACATTGAAAGTTGATGATCAAGAAGTGAAGATTTCCCTATATGAAGCCATGAAGCACCCGAAGGAGGATGAGAGTTTGTATTGCATGGATGCCATTGATCCTAGTGTTAAAGACACACCTCCTATCCCTAATCCTTCTCAAATTCATGAATTTTATAATTCTTCACTTGATGATTTAACCCATGAGCATTATGTTCTTGATTATGTTGATAGGGACAAAGTGAAGAAGTTGAAGGAGGAAGAGGTGAAAAGTGTGGACGTGATCCAGTTGGAAGGAAAAGGAGGAGTTAAGAAGAAAAAGTCCAAATTCAAGAACCTGTTTGGTAAGACGCCTCCAGATAAAGGTGAGAAGGAGTTGAGACCCATAACACTTGGGGATGAGAAGGAAGCAAAAGAGTTCATGATGGAAGGGCATCAAGGAAAGGAATGCAAGCACCACTCTTATGAGAGTAAGGGAGGTAAATTTGAGTATGATATCCCATAAGCTCCTTGAGCTTGGTCCGGCATGAGGACCTTAAAAATAGCGCTGCGTGGGAGGCAACCCACTTTTATTTGTTTTTAGTATTTTATTATGTTATTTGGGTGTTGTTTTGAATCGTAAGTTTTAACCTCGTACTTGAGAGTTCATTTTGTAGGCTTGTCTCGAAGAAGTAAAGGTACCATGGAGTACTCAAAAGGGAGGAACTCAAGCAAGGGAATGTGCAACGCTGTTGAGAGAAACTGAATTGTTTGGTTGAGGTAACCCACAACCCCAAACTTAGACCTCTTCGCAAGGTCAAAGTTTGGGGGGTGGAGTTTTTTTATGTTTCTTGTTATATTGCACCGGAGCACCCCTTATCTTTGAGTGTGTTTGGTTATTTGGTGCCTTGAGATGCTACTTGAGGTGATTTTGATCTGAGTCGCTATTGCATATTTCATGTCTATAAATCATCTTATGCTTGTTGATTGCTATCTTTGAGTATGATTTGATGAGTAGGGTGATTTGTGGATTTGAGTTAGGGACTCTTTTGTGTGAGTAGTTGGGTTAGAGTGGATTTGAGAGAGAACTAGTATGTTTACAAGTTTTCTTTTTGAGTACTTGTGTGATGGGAGTGAGAATTTACTAGGACTAGCATGGATGTGAAAGCTGTGAGACTTGAGCCTTATGAGATTTTGATGCATGAATTAATCTCTTCGTTTGTGAGAGAATCGTCACCTTAGAGGATGCTAGAACTTGTGTGTGCTCTTGCTTCTTGATTGTGTCTAGTTTGATATGCCGAATAGGATCTTAGGCCATCTTTGATTTTATAGAGTCACTTAGCCAAAATTTTCCTTACCAATGACATTGAATCCCTTGTTAGCCCCTTTGAGCTTTAAGCCTATTTCATTTGCTAGCACATATGAACACTATTCCAATTCCTAAGCCTTTTTGTCCAAATTTGAGTGGAGAATAGGAAAAGTGTGAATGTGAAGGGATTGATTTGAGTTGAAAAAGGAGAATGTTGTTTGTTGAGTGAATATGAGAAGAAGGTGTGATGAAGTTATGAGTGCGGGAAAAAGAAAGAAAAAAAAAGAATGAGCAAAAGAAAAAAAAAGAGCTCATGTGTTTGTGAAAAAGTGAAGTGATTGAAAAAAGTGAAAAAAGAAAAGAAAAAAAAAATTGAAGTGTTGAGAGTTTTGGAATTGAAAGGGTGTTGATTGAACATGTTTGAAGTATTCTGTTTCTAATCTCGAAGTGCCAAAGTTTGAGTTTCTATTCTCCATTCACTTGAGTCACTTTACCCTATATTGTTATCCCACCTGTCCAAAGAGCCTACATTACAACCTTGAGAAAGTCCTTTTTGATTCGGCATTGATTTCTAGAGTATGGTCGAAGTTAAGAGCGCTTACAAGCCTATGGCTGCCAATTTGAGTGATTGGTTGTTTGAGTGAGTCCCTTGATCATTGATATACACTTGTGAGGGAGTGAAACACATCGTTGAGTGCACATCCATGCTTGATCTTGGTGTTTCTTGTTATTGTTGCATGAGTATGATGAAGGAAAGTGAGTGAGTATACGTGTGATTGATCTTTGAAGCTCGAGTTCATTTGCTTGCATGATTGATTCTTTGACTCATTCCTAACAATTTCACTTGACTTATTCTTTCGTTGCTTGAGGACAATGTTGGTCCCACTAGATAGATTAATTGCGGAAGCCTTTTTAACCGATATGTCTTTAGAAGAAATCTTTTTCTAAGAGCACAAATTATAAACAAGCAAGTATTAAGGAAAGCAATAAATAAGACCGTATATATAGTGGTTCGGATCTGAATATCCTACGTCCACTCTCCCTTAATCAAAGGGGTCTCACTATCAACCAACAAACTCACTATCTTACTGGAATTTCCGAAGTACCAGCACCTTCTTACAATCTCTTTAGATCTAACTCCGATCTAAAGACTGACTTACTCCAACCTTATCTAACAAGATGAACAGGTTGAGTATATAAACTCCTTACGAGTTGGATGAGTAATTAAGAACAAAGTGAGTGCAAATGCGTAGTGATCAAAAGCTTAGAATGCTATGTGCGCGTATGAAGTCTCTCTAGAGTTTTTTCTTGAACTGCACTCTTGTATATATAGAGGGGATTAGGGCTAGCCGTTGGAAGGGCTAATCCAATCAGGTCCTCTATATAAGGAAGCTTCAATCAATCAATTCCCTAATTGATTGATTGGGTTGGTGGGATCCTTGGATTGATTATCTTCAAATACTTTCCAATCCTGATCTTGTTGACTTGATTTGAATCACCAACGGTCAATAGCTTCCTCTGCCTAACTCTGATTCTCTCCAGAGAAGGCAGGACCAGACACCAGGCAACCTCGGTGTCTTCTGGTCCTTATCTGGTGAACAACCAGAATACTCAGTAGAATAAGGGGATCAAACTGAGCATCTTTTGTTCCACCAGACTCGTCTGGTCCGGACTCGTCTGGTCTGGGGAAGGTCCTCTGCCTCTGGTCTGATCTCCTCTGGTGAAGTCTTCTGGTGGAGTCCTCTGGTGAAGTCCTCTGGTGGGGCCTTCTGGTGACTCTTCTGGTGAAGTCTTCTGGTCTGGCAGTTCCCCCTAGACTAAGTCCTAATCTAGATCATCATCTGGCTAACAGGTCCAGATGGTCCTATTACATCTTCTGGTTTGTTTTAACTCATCAAAACTAACAATTTTTATCCTAACAGACAAGCAACATGGTAAGTTTGGGGGGGTTGATTAGGCGTGAAATTGTTATGTTTTGGTGCCCGATTTGCTCATGTTTTGAGTGTTTTCGATTAGTGTTTGGAGTCAATTGAGTATCATTTTTATAAACTCATTAATTTGTCTCTTTGGTTTTTATAGATGGATAGAGGACGAAAAGAGGAGTTCGTAGGATTTTGAATCGGCCAAAACAGATTCCCGGTTGAGGAGATATGAAGATTTTACGAACAAGTGTACAACAGCCGAAGACCACTCGAGCAACTCGAGCGCCACCACTCGAGCGTGTTGCTCGAATGATCAAAAACTTGCAGAAAAATTTTGCCATTCGACCAGCTCGAGCGGGAGCGCTCGAGCACCTGTTTCATTCGACCTATATGCTCGAATGGGACCGCTCGAGCGTGTGCTAGCTCGAGCACTTGCATATTTTTGCCTCCGGATGCGTTTTTTTGGCCCATTAACTCCCGTTTCGGCCCGTTGCCTATATATACCTCTCCAAACTCATTTTTTTAGAGAAGAGACATCATCCAACATATACAAAATCACTTTTAGACTTAGTTTTTAGGGAGAGAAAGGGGAGAAGAGACGAGCAAGCTTTACTTTACATTTTGTTGAGGTTTTTCATACGAATTCTTAGTTTCTTTTCGTTTCTTAGTTCCTTTTAATTAGCTTGATTACTTTAAACGCTTTAAACTTCGTTTTTATCAATTCAAGTTCAGTTCTTAGTATTTATTTCTTTAAACCCTAGTTCATGTTTCATATTTTATTTCTTCATTTCATCATGTTTATGTTCGTTGTTTCTTTTATTGTTTTCGTTATCGTTATAGCCATGTCTAGCTAAACCCTTGTATGCTTGGGGTAGGATGAACTCGTAGAAGTAGGTTGTGGGTACGTAATTAGGGTAACTCGTGACGTTAGGGTTTTGATTCCCTTGATTAATGAATTCTTAAAATTGATCTTAACTTTACTTTTGAATTTCGTTCGAAAAGTATTAGGGAGAGGACGACCGTATCACTCTTTAACAATGAGTAGACTTAACTAGAGGGTTTAGAAGGGGTTAATTAATCTACCGGTTTAGTGAGGGAGGACGACCGCATCACCTTAGTTAAATTAGGGTCTCGCTAATTAAGCACGGTTCATTAACTTGTTAGTGGATTAGTGAAGTCGAGTGTTAGGGTAAAGTATTAGGGTTTAGAATCTTGAGCTTTCACCTTGCATTCTTTTACTTAGGTTATTTCTTGCGCATCACAGTTATTTTGATTATGTACCTGCTCTGTTAGTATACGTAGGGATTCCTATCCTAAGCATCATCATCTCTTACTTGAACACAACCCTTAGTTTATTCGTTTCTTTCGTTCTTTAGTTTAGTTAGTTTATTCTAGTCTTTTAATTAATCTTTTCAAAAACCCAAAAAAACATTTCACTCATATTAACTACGACGCGTAGATCTTCAGGGATCTGTTCGCATACACTCCATCCCTTGGGTTCAATAATACTTAGTCATTATACTTATTCATACTACAGTGAACCCGTCCGCTTGCGGGGAAGCGACTAGTAGAAGTTAGTATTTTCGCATCAAGTCAGTAAACTTAGATTTACTAAAAATTGAGAATGTTGATACATCCAAAAGATGTGAAATTTGTGTAGAAGCAAAGATGACTAAATTACCATTTAAGTCAGTTGAAAGGAACACTACACCTCTAGAATTAATTCACACTAGAGGTGGAAAAAAGTATTTTTATTACTTTTATTGATGATAGCACAAGATTCTGCTACGTTTACTTGCTTCGAAGTAAAGATGAAGCTATTGAAGCTTTTAAAAATTATAAAAGTGAAGTAGAGAAGTGTGTGATTCAAGACATATCAACAAATCTCCACCTTGACTTGAATCTTCCTTGCAGATGCATCATTACAATGCCAGATGAAACAGACTCCTCCTTTCTGCCTCAGATTTGCCCTCCTTGGGCAACTAACAGCTTGTGACGTTTAGCAAGTCCAAACAATGTCGAAACTTGCTATGCGGGACTGGCTTGGTGAACATGTCAGCAGGATTATCAGCAGTACCTACTTTCATCACCTTGATTCTCTGCTCATTCCTCAGAAAATGATACCTCACATCAATATGCTTTGTCCTCTCATGATGGACCTGATCCTTGGTCAAACAGATTGCACTCAGACTGTCACAGAATACAATAACTTGATCATGATGTAGACCAAGATCACCTACAAGCCCTTTCAACCAAACTCCCTCTTTAGCAGCTTCTGTCAGTGCCATATACTCTGCTTCAGTTGTAGACAAAGTAACTGTAGCCTGCAGAGTTGCCTTCCAACTAACAACAGAACCACAAAAAGTGAAAACATAACCAGTCATAGATCTTCTACTATCAACATCTCCAGCATAGTCAGAATCAGAATAACCAGTCACATAAATGTGAGCATCACCTCCATAAATGAGACCAACATCAGACGTACCTCTGAGATAACGAAAAATCCTCTTCACAGCTTGCCAATGCTCCTTTCCAGGTTGTCCCATGAACCTGCTGACAACACTAACAGCATGTGCAAGATCTGGTCTAGTGCAGACCATAGCATACATCAAACTCCCTACTGCATTAGAGTATGGGACTCGAGACATGTACACCTGCTCAGCTACAGATTTTGGTGCATGATCAGTGGATAAATGAATATTTGTAGCACTTGGAGTATCAATAGGCTTGGCGGTAGACATGCCAAATCTAGACAAAATCTTCTGAATGTAACTCTTCTGTGACAAGAAAAGCTTCTTCTTCTCTCTTTCCCTATATATCTCCATACCCAAAATTTTCTTGGCAGCACCCAAATCCTTCATATCGAACTCAGCACTGAGCAGATCCTTCAACTTCTGAATATCAGACTTGGACTTTGCAGCTATGAGCATATCATCCACATACAGGACAAGATAGATCATGGGACCATCATCAGCTTTGTTGTGATACACACAACAATCATACGGACTCCTGTTGTATCCCAACTGGATCATGTAACTGTCAAACCTCTTATACCACTGCCTTGGAGACTGCTTTAGCCCATATAAAGACCTCATCAACTTGCAAACATAATCTTCCTTCCCCGGAACCTGGAACCCCTCTGGCTGAGTCATGTAGATATCGTCTTCGAGCTTTCCATGTAGAAAAGCTGTCTTCACATCTAGTTGCTCAAGTTCTAAATCCTGATGTGCAACCATTGCTAGTAACACTCTGATGGAAGTGTGTCTGACCACTGGTGAGAATATCTCATTATAATCAACCCCCTCCTTCTGTGTGAACCCTCTTGCAACTAGCCGAGCTTTGTATCTCACACCCTCACCAGGTGTGGTTTCTTCCTTCTTCTTGAATATCCATTTGCAAGTAACAATCTTCCTCTCCTTAGGCCGTTTGACCAGCTCCCAAGTCTCATTCTTGGCAAGCGATTCCATCTCTTCTCTCATTGCAGTGAGCCATTGGGCCGACTCACTGCATGAAACAGCCTCTCTGTAGGTGAATGGTTCACCTGCAGATGGTTCTTCCTCTTCCACCTCGTCAGCGACTTGTAATGCATAAGTCACCATATCCTCAAAACCGTACCGCACAGGAGGCTTCACGCATGTTCTCCTAGCTCTATCAACAGCTATGCTTGTCTGGCGAGCTTCTGGATGAACATCAGAACTTGTACTTTCAGCAGGAGTATGTTGATCTTCTCCACCTTGGAGTTGTGATTTACTCTCATCGAGAGTGACTTGCAGCTCCACCTGTTTATCAACAAAATTCTCATACGATTCAGGCAAAGATACTAACAGAATTAAAGCAGCGTCCTCATCTTCTACTTTAACATCAATATTACGCAAATCTAGTAAAATTTTGTTTAATTTATCTAGATGATCCCGAAGGGGTGTACCTTCATGCATGCGTAAACGGAACAGACGTTGCTTCAAAAGCAATTTATTGG
The DNA here is from genome assembly GCA_947034835.1 of Ballota nigra. Lineage (NCBI taxonomy): Eukaryota > Viridiplantae > Streptophyta > Magnoliopsida > Lamiales > Lamiaceae > Ballota > Ballota nigra. The sequence continues at coordinate 95,121,519 of OX344725.1, forward strand.
TTAGAGACTTCGTCATGTAGAGACTCTCTAACTTCTTCCAGAGACCATCGGCAGTTTCCTGATCCGCAACCTCGATGATAACATCGTCAGACAGACATAGCATGATAGTCGAGTGGGCCTTTTCTTCTAGGGTATTCCACTCTTCTTCATCTGCATCCTCAGATTTAGGTTTTCCTGATAGCGGCGCCCACAAACCCTGCTGCTTCAGCAGAGATCGCATCTTGATTTGCCATAAGCCAAAACTATTTCTCCCGGTGAATTTGTCAACCTTTACGTTGAAAGCAGACATTCTCGATCGGCTCCAAAAAACCCTAATAGTGCGGAAAAAACCCTGCTCGAAACGACCAGGCTCTTGATACCAGTTTGTTGTGACAGAATAGGATTATAGAGCATAAACAAGAAACGTAAAGAAGACAAGAGATTTACGTGGTTCACCAATAAATTGGCTACGTCCACGGGCAGAGAGGAGAACGGATTTTATTACTGATGTAGGTTACAGATTACAGATCTCAAAGACTATATATATAGCTCAGAGAAGTGTGTGATTCAAGACATATCAACAAAGATTATATATAGTAAAATATTGGTTTTTTCATTCATTGAATAAAAAACTAATTGTGGAATGATCCGGGAAAAAAAAAGTCGAAAACTTATTTCGAAACGGAAGGAGTAGTAGTTGATGCTTAGCTCAATAAGTTATTTATTGGTATCAATATATATGTATAATACTATTCAAAAAAAAAAATCACTATGCAGAGATTAAAGAAAATATATCTAAGCATATGACAAATCTACTCTAAGCATCCTTTTCAAGTACCAAAACTGAATGGAAAAATATGTAGGCGGCTTTAAGTAGTCACGGAGCGGATTATTTGGTATTCTAAAGTTGCATTTCATTGCCTGTTTCAATTCATTCAACCAAACCTTTTTCGTAAATTTTATTTTTTAAAAATTAATCAAAATCACTCAAATTCATTTTCTTCTACTAGAGACGATGACTTGTGTGGCAATTAGCGCATAATGCCATTGACTGACTCCAGTGCTAAGTCTTCATCTTTTTCATTACAAATTTACAAGCTGTGGTCTTCATATGAATGAATTTTAGTACAATGGCTCGTACATTCTATCTCCATATGAGAATCACTAGCCCAAAAGAGAGCCCAAAACCCAGAATCGATCCCTTGCTTTTGTGAGTGAAAATATATATAGGACATAAAACGTTTTTGGGTTGTTGATGTCATTAGTTGCAATAGTTAAATGGCACCCATGAACGCGATATATAATACAAAGTTATTTAATAATGAGTAGAGATGAAATGAGAGGAGACGAGTTAACTACTTTAGCCGTGGGGTTTGGTTGGAACAAGCCACTACAAAAAAGACGGAGTTTAGCGATGGAGAATTTGCGACGGCCAAATATCCGTCGCAAATTTCGTGAATTTGCGACGGATTTTGGTAAGCCGACGGAAAAAATGACACTTTGCGACGACATAGGAAAACCGTCGCAAAAGTTAGTGTTTTGCTACGAAATAGTCCGTCGCAACAACTAGGGCCCACCGCCTTCGTCTTAAACCGGCTACATTTGCGACGGATAGGGCGTCGCAAATTTCTACTTTGAGTTTGCGACGGTCCATTCCGTCGCAAAATATACCCGTTTAAAAGTGACCGTTCGGGAAGTGACCCATTTGACTGATTTGCGACGGAATAGGCCGTCGCAATTTTTAACTTTGTATTTGCGACGGACCAAAGTCGTTGCAAATCTTACATTTATATTCGCGACCTTTCGGGAAACGGTCCATTGACTGATTTGCGACAGAATGTCCATCGCAAATCCAACCCGGTTTTACGCGTCTTCTCGGAAAATGGTGCGTTGACTGATTTGCGACGGAAAAGCCATTGCAAATCAGTAAAAAACGACATCATTTCGGCTTTGACAAGCATAATTTGCGACGGATAGGCGTCCGTCGCAAAAAAATTTCCACTTATAAAACTCTCCTCGCGAAGCAGTCGGAGAATGCGAGAAAAAAAAAAGAAGAGGAGGAAAACGAAAGGAAAAGGAAGGAGAAGTCGGGTTTAGTTGATTGTAGAGCCAATCCGTCCCCACCGAGTTCTTGTTTCGACATTTTCTACAAATAAACCGTAAGTTTTCTTCATTTTTACCGTTTAAAATTTAATTTTAAAGCATGTTTAGAGAATTGATTTTAGTTGAGAATTGATTTTAGTTGGATTGTTTGAATTATATTAGTAATGAATTGATTTTAGTTGAATTAGTTGATCGAATTTTAATTTAAAGCATGTTTAATTTTTGTTAAGTTTAGAATTGAATTAGTTGAATTGTTTGAATTATATTAGAAATGAATTGATTTTAGTTGAATTAGTTGATCGAATTTAATTAGTTGATCGAATTTTAATTTAATTTTAAAGCATGTTTAGAATTTCTTAAGCTTAGAATTGAATTAGTTGAATTGTTTGAATTATATTAGAAATGAATTGATTTTAGTTGAATTAGTTGATCGAATTTTAATTTAATTTTAAAGCATGTTTAGAATTTCTTAAGCTTAGAATTGAATTAGTTGAATTGTTTGAATTATATTAGAAATGAATTGATTTTAGTTGAATTAGCTTAGTTGATCGAATTTTAATTTAATTTTAAAGCATGTTTAGAAATAGTTGAATTAGTTGATCGAATTTTAATTTAAAGCATGTAAAATTTTTGTTAAGTTTAGAATTGAATTAGTTGAATTGTTTGAATTATATTATAAATGAATTGATTTTAGTTGAATTAGTTGATCGAATTTAATTAGTTGATCGAATTTTAATTTAATTTTAAAGCATGTTTAGAATTTCTTAAGCTTAGAATTGGATTAGTTGAATTGTTTGAATTATATTAGAAATGAATTGATTTTAGTTGAATTAGTTGATCGAATTTTAGTTTAATTTTAAAGCATGTTTAGAATTTCTTAAGCTTAGAATCGAATTTAGTTGATCGAATTTTAATTTAAAGCATGTTTAATTTTTGTTAAGTTTAGAATTGAATTAGTTGAATTGTTTGAATCATATTAGAAATGAATTGATTTTAGTTGAATTAGCTTAGTTGATCGAATTTTAATTTAATTTTAAAGCATTTTTAGAATTTGTTAAGTTTAGAATTGATTTTAATTGAATTATTTGAATTATAATTTAATTTTAAAGCATGTTTAGAATTGATTTTAGTTGAATTGTTTGAATTATATTAGAAATGAATTGATTTTAGTTGAATTATAGTTGATCGAATTTTAATTTAATTTTAAAGCATGTTTAGAATTTGTTAAGTTTAGAATTGATTTTAGTTGAATTGTTTGAATTATAATTTAATTTTAAAGCATGTTTAGAATTTGTTAAGTTTAGAATTGATTTTAGTTGAATTGTAGTTAATTAATTGATTTTAGTTGAATTAGCTTAGTTGATCGAATTTTAATTTAATTTTAAAGCATCTTTAGAATTTTTTTTTAATTATGTTATAGATTTTTAAAGCATGTTTAATTTCATTGATTTTAATTTAATATTTCGAATTTTGTTATAGATGAGCGGACAAGGCAGTGGCAGTCAGCAGCCTCCGAGGGATGAGGAGGCGAGTCGAGGAGGGCGAGGAGGGAGGAGACGACGGGCCTCACTGAGACCCGTGGTTCCACCTATTTTCATACCGAGGTCTCAATCAGAGACCTCTTCACAGCCTGGCTCCTCCTCACAGTAGGCTGCTGAGGGCTCATCCTCCTCCCGCCAGCATCCGATTGTTCAAGCACGGATGACTGTTCAGCCACATGGTTTAACGTAAGTTTTAATATTTTATACTCAATTTTTTTATTAATTAAAACCTTATTATTTTACTAACTTTGAAGTTTTAATTTTACAGTTGGATTCCGGGTCATGAGGCTAGTAATCAGGTTTCCAAGTCCATCCTTGCCGGTGGATTCGATCTCACCGTTTACAGTTGGGGGCTAGTGTCCGATGCAAGAAAACGGACATACTTCGAGGAGTTTAAGGTATTAATTTAATTTATTAATTCACCGTTTATTAATATCAAATATATAAACAGATATTTACATTTAAATTGTAACTGCAAGAATGTGTCTGGGCACCGGAGCACGATGACCAGATGTGGAAGAATTTCGAAAAATATGCGGCCGAGAGATACAGAGACGTCCTTTATAGAATAAGGGAGATGTGGTACAAGCATGGAGTGGACACCGACATGGGGACTGACAGTGAAAAGCGGTCGATTTGGGACCAATTTCTCCGGTACTGGGATTCTCCTGAATTCAAAGAGAAGTCGGCGAAAAACAAGGCGAATCAGCGTAGTGACCCTGATGGAGAAGGGATGGCGAGACATCGGACCGGTTCTTGGTCCATTTATGAGCACAGGTTGAGATTTGTAAGTTTCGTCTTTAATTTTGTAGTTTTTGAATTTATATTATTTTTTTCCTAATTTTTTATGAGTGGTATTAATTTTTACTATCTTTTTTTCTAATTGGGTGGCAGAGCAAGGACGCGAGCCCTCTCATTTTGAGAGATTGCAGCTCGCCCACCCACTCGTCGAGGAGACTGGAAGTCTACCTACGACCGTACCACCGAGATCCACGTAAGTATTATTTCAATATTAATAGTATTATTTCAATTTTTAAAATTAAAAGTATTATTTTATATTTTGTGTTCAATTTATTTAATATTTTGTATAATTAATTTGCAGAGAAAGATGTTCGAGGACCTTGCCTCTCAGCCTCAGCCTGAGGAAACGGCAGAGGGGTCGGGGTCGATGCCCCCCACACAGCCTTCTGTTGACGTTCAAAATGAATTGTACTTCAAGAACGTCAAGGCTAAAAAGGGGCGGTTCGCTGGAATGGGCAGCTTCGGAAAGAACTTTTTTCGACCTCGTGGCTCGGGCTCATCCTCCTCTCAGTCTTCCATCGACTCTCATTCCAGTGAGGTCGAGAGGCAGCTTGCCACGGTGGTGGAGCAGATGAAGAACATGCAGAGGCAGCAGCGAGAGAAGGAAGAGTATGAGAGGCAGCAGCGAGAGGCGCACGACCGGTATACAGCCGAGATGCAACGATATTCAGTCGAGGTGCAGCAGTATACAGCCGCCATGCAGGCGTGGTGGCATATATTCGCCTCTGATTCAGTGCCACGAGCGCAAATGCCTGCGCCACCGATGCCGCCGATCCCGCCGACCCAGCCATCGATGTCGCCGATCCTGCTGACCCAGCCACAGATGTCGTTGATGCCCCCAAGTCAGCCGCCGATTGTTAACCTGGGCGAGGATGAGGAGGAAGAGGAAGACGGATTTAATTCCGACGGTTAAAAAAATTTGATTTTTAATAAATATGAAGTACAATTTTTTTTTTTAGTTTGAATTGTTACTTTAATTTAATTTTTGAATTGTTACTTTAATTTATAATTTTGTGAATTTATTTTAGTTTGAATTTACTTTTATTTAATGTCAAAATAAATAATTTTAGCAAAAAATAATAATAAAATGGACACAACATTTATAAAAACAAGTGAGAAACGAAAATGAATTAATTTGGTGAATTGTGGAAAAAAAAACGAGTCAATTTGGATACATATACAATTAATTGCGTACAAATGAACGAATTATAAATTTAAGAGGGAGTCGAAATAAATAATTTTACAAAAATAATAAAAATTAAATGGCCCCAATATTTATAAAAACAAGTGAGAAACGAAAATGAATTGATTTGGTGAATTATGGAAAAAAATGAGTCAATTTGGATACATATACAATTAATTGCGTACAAATGAACGAATTATAAAATTATACATTGTCGAAATAAATAATTTTACAAAATAAAAAAAATAGTTGGAAAAATATTTTAATAAACAACTTAGATACGAAAAGAAATTAATTTGGTGAATTATAAAAAAAAAAGACTTAATTTGAATACATATACAATTAATTGCGTAAAAATGAACGAAAGAAGCACATGGCCTAGCGGCCGCCCCTCCTCCCCATGCACAAGAGGTCACGTGTTCGATTTCTCTTGAACGCAAACTTGGATTAATTGTTCAAGGCCTAATATTGATACATATAGAAGGTGGGCCGCATATAATAAGCTATGGGCCGATGGCGGATCACTTTGATAATTCCTTGTTGTATTTTCTCCCGAGTGAAATGGTAATCAATCTGGATATGCTTTGTCTTCTCGTGAAGCACTGGATTGTGTGATATACAGAAAGTTGATCTACTATCTGTGTATAAGATTGCAGGTTGAGGATGAGGCACTTCCAAGTCATGGAGAATGTATAGAATCCATTGTAGTTCACTTGTGGAGTAAGCCATAGCCCTGTACTCTGCCTCAGCTGATGATCTGCTCACTGTTGACTGCTTCTTTGATTTCCAAGAAACTAAGGAATTTCCAAGGTAGACAACATAGCCACTTACACTCCTTGTAACCTCACATCTTGCCCAATCTGAATCAGTGAAAGCTTGTAGTTTGAGACTACAATCTGATGGATAAAAAACACCATGACCAGGTGTACTCTTGATGTACCTAAGAAGCCTGTGAACAGCAGAAAGATGTGCATCTGTGGGCTTGCTCATGTACTGTGTTAGTTTTCTTGAATAGAGTAAGAAGATAGGTCTAGTTATAGTAAGATATAGAAGCTTACCAACCATCCTTCTTTATGTAGAAGGATCCTTCAATAATGGTGAATTTTTATCACTTTTAAAGTCTTGCTTGGAATCCATAGGTGTTTCACAAGGTCTGCTTCCAAGATATCCACAATCATTTAGAAGATCTAAAGCATACTTTCTTTGACATAATTGAAGACCTTTGTTGTTTTTGGCAACCTCAATACCAAGTATGTACTTCAGTTCTCCTAAATCTTTTATAGTAAACTTTTTGTCTAAAAAAAAATTGACTCTCAAAATCTCATTTAAACAGTTACCAGATAAAATATTGTCATCAACATAGCAAACCAAAACAGTAAATTCATAATTCAAATCTTTAAAAAATATTGAGTTATCAGCTTTTGATTGAGTATAACCAAATTTAATAAGATAATCCTGTTGTTGATGACCTTTTCTAACTAAGAAGGTTAATGGCTGTTTTTCATCTAATGAAGATCACCAAACAAGAATCAAGATCATAGAATTTTGCTAAGTAAAGCTCAAGTAATAATTTGACAAGAGTTTTGACTTGTATTGAATTGTTCTCCCCTTTTTCATGTACAAGAAGGGAGTATTTATAGACATACAAAGTGACCATGTGTCACCATCTTGATGGCTTAGCCATTGGATCTTTGCCAAGTGTTAGGACACTTGTACAACATCTACACTATTACTCATTGGATGGGTGCCAAGTGTTAGGACACTTGGACCATATCTAAGCTAGTGACTCTTGGGATTCCCCATGTTGTACTTGATCTTTGGCACTTCTGAGATGCTCTCGACGGTGACCGGCTGCTCGCTTGTACGTCTCCGTTAGATATCATGGTCCTTTGCGTTCTGAGTTGTTCGCTCCTCGCTTGGGATCATTTTACGATTCTGCTCGCTCGATTACGTCCTTGTTCGCCCATATTGTTTGGCTTGAACCGCTGGCATAGCTGTTCTTTGCAAGGCTACTCGCCACAATTCTGATTGCCGCATTAGTGCTTCTCTACAAAGCTGTTCGCCCTACGAATCTGCTAGCTCCGCTACGAAGCTGTTCGCTCCACGAGGCTGCTAGCTCATTTGATTTGCTATCCTGTTATCAAGTTTAATGATAATCTTTCGTTGATTAAATGCGAAGTTGTTCGCCCATCAACAATTGCCCCCTAGCTTGGTCTCATGTTGAATGTGGAGTGATCAACTGAGACCAAGCTATAATTTCATCTTCGAATAATGGGCGAGCAGGAAGAGAGTATAGTAAGCTACATGGGCGAGCATCCGCGTAGGCGAGCAGTAGCGAACGCCCTTTCGTGTCGCGACGGTTGGATTCCCGAGGCACGGAATGCGAGGTGTCGCGTCAGTCACGCGCGACCCCCAATTTGCTCATAGGGGCCTACAGAATTTTGCGAAAATTGCATTTTCGACCCAGCCTCATCCTTATAAATAGGTGACTTCCCCTTCATTTCTCTCTTCCTTCTTCCGTCTCTCACGTTTCCGCCATTAACAAACATTTCAAAGCTTTTCCGTCTTCGTGATTCTTGTGCTTGAATCTTCTCGTGTCAAATAGATCTTAGTTTTAGAAGGTAATTCATCTTGCATTTCTTTTTTCTACTCTTAATTTCGTAATTTCTGCACTTTTTCCGTATTTCTCGCGACTGTGGGTGTGATTCCGGCCGTGAACCGCCGTCGCGCCGCCGTGCTGTTGATTCCGTTACCATCGTAACTCCTCCATCGCCGGCGTTATCCTTGTATACTACCTCACACTTAGCCAAATCCCTATATCACTTTTTTTTTTTTGAATGGATTTTTCCCCCTCAAGTTCCTCCCAATCCGGACCCGGGCGAAATCCGGAAAAACGACCCGTAAATCCGGATTCTCCGCGCAGATCTGTTCGCCAAGCATTGGCGAACAACCCACGCACGTTGTTGGTGGACGAAGATATGGACTCCGATGCGAGCTCCATTGTTCGCTCGGTAGAGATGTGCGCCGCTGACCGTTCAAGCGATCAAGAAGAGACTCACCACCCTGCTCGCGAACCTGAGACGTCCTCCGACCTTGGCGAAGACTCTACCGAAGTGGCCGCGGAGATAGAGGGTTCAATCGACCTCGAGGGCGACCAGGCTGATGCTGCTGGCGAGCAGCAAGTTGGCGAGCAAGAAGGTCCTATGCTTTCATGGGAGTTTTTAAGGGAAATCAATTTTCCCATCTCTCAAACTACGCCAGAATCCCGGATCCCAGAAGGAGTTGTTCGCGACAACGAGTGGGCAGACTATTCTGCTCGCTACTCGAAGACTTTTGCCCCCACATCGAGGGTAATCATGAAAGCTCAGGACGGGGATTATGCAGCGAGCAAAGTTACCAGTGTTGTCATTGAGGAGGATCTGGCGAGCATTCGTGCAACATACAAGATTCCTTACGATATTTTCATGTATGTGCCGAAGAAAGGAGAGACTGCTGATCGCCCCCCTCCTGGCTGCACGGCGATCAACTTGGATGTGTTGAACACGGGTTTCCCGCTCCCCGTTCATCCTCTCATCGGCCGCTTCCTATCCGACATGAACCTGGCGATCACCCAAATTACTCCAAATGGTTGGAGTAGTCTTCTAGCCTTCATGACTCTCTTTGGTCTTGAGGGCTACAAGAATAAGATAACAACCGCGGAGATCCTCTACGCCTTGACCATTTCCGAGGATGGTGCTGGATGGTATTACGCCAAGGCGAAAACCGGATTGAAACTCATTGAGGGAGTTCCCAATAAGATTAAGGGTTGGCATTGCCAATTCTTCTTCATTGGTGGAGATTGGCGAGCAACTGAGGGATTTGCTGGCGGGCAGGCGCGCATCATGTCGCCTGAAGGCTTTGGAAAAATCAAACGTAGGGCTAACTTTATCTTGCTAGTTCATAAGTAGGACTAATTTTAATCCTCTTCGTTGTTTTGCAGGTCCAAGGAACTTGAAGTGGGGGCACCCCGACATCAGTGACGAGTTCCTCTTTACCTTAGCCATCATCTCTCTTCGCGACGTTGCTAGTCGCGACATACACCATCTCTCGAAGGCTCATTGTCGCAAACTTGCTGGCTTGGTCACGAGTCCTCACCATCTTGAAGCCCAAGCCGTCGTTCCAGAAGGTAACTTTTTTATTTTTGCTCGCCAATCATTTTTGCTCGTTCATCATTCTTGCTCGCCTAACACTTGTATTTTTCTTGTCAGATCAACAAGTCACTGTTGCTATCCCAGCTGTGCCCAAGTCATATTATCTACTCGCCAATCGAGTTAAACAGATGGCTGATGCTTCAAGGAGAAAGATGGATCCTCCCCTCGCTATCATGCGTCTCCGGGCCGGAGAGAACCCTTCTGGTCGCCCAGCCGCCGGAGCTGGTCGCCGCAAACCTGCGGCCAAATCTACTCCCTCTCCACGGGATGTAAGGAAGGATAAGGAGAGGGAAAAAGAGAAGGAGAAGAAGAAGGCGCCGCGAGGCGATGATGCTCGCGGCGATGATCGCGCCTCTAAGCGATCAAAGACCATGGCGGAGGCGAGCAGTGCTGCTCCTCGATCTCCTGCCTCTAGATCCACCTCTTTGGAAGTGGTGGACGAGCAACAGGTGGTCGCTAGCGTGGCGGCGACCAAAACGGTGGTGTACCCCAAGGATCTCTCCTACCTAGGTTGGGATCCTTCTAGAATTAAAGAGTAAGTTGTTCGCTTTTTCAGGTTTTGTTGTTCGTCTGATCTTAGTCATCATTTTTGTTCTTACTCTTAATTCTTCATTTGGTTAGGTACAAACCGGAGCGTTATCCCGGTCGAGGAACTGCTCTTCACCACTTTGCTGTTGTGAAGGATGCCCCCCCCAGCTTTCGCGACATTCCCGATGCTCCTGTCCGTCGAGCAGCTGAGATGGTCCCGAGAGCTTGGACCAAATCGGCGAACACCCTTGTCACGGGTCAGACTGTGAGCGACAATGTTCGCCTGATGGCGTACAATGCTAGCCATCAAGTGGTCCAGGCTCAAGTGCTGCTCGATCAAGTTCTGGATCTCGAGCGAACAAACCGCGATTTGGGCCGTTGCGTGGAGAGGATGGACGAGGAAAGAGCCTCTGCCATCAAAGAATGCAAGGCCGAGCATGCTAAGATGCTGGCTTTGATGGAGAGGAAGATGGAGGCCTCGTTAACTGGCGAGAAGAACGCCTTGGAGAAGGCTGAGAAGATGCTGCTGGAGGTGAAGTCCTCAGACTTGAGAGCTGAGAGAGCTGAGAAGGAGCGAGCAGACTTATCCGCTCGGTTGCTCGCTGCCGAGGAGCATGTCAAGAGGCTGGAGGAAGAGCGCCAGAATCTGATCGAATACGAAGTCCATGAGCAGGAAGTGATGGACAAGACCAATTTTGGGTACATTTGTGCCTTTGCAGAATGTTTACGGTCTGTTCACTTCGCTCACGATCATAACCAAGATATCCGTGATGCGGTGAAGGCGGACTTCGTTGAATACGTGAAAAATTATCCTCCTCCTCCTGGCTCGACTTTGTTCGTCTCCGATTTGGCCGACCTCGGCTTTCCTTTGGAAGTCTTCGGCGAGGACGTCGACATTGCTGCTCCTACTTACGGCGGTCAGCCTGACCCTGCTCCAGCGGCGACCAACGCGGCAGCCGCTGATGAGGTTTTTGAAGGGTTGTCTTCGCTTCCCTTGACCCCCATAGACGGGGCTGGTACAAGTGCCCAGGGCGAGCAGCCGAGCGCGCCGGCGACCAGGACTGAAGATGCTCCTCCTCCTCCTCTTCCTTGAAGACTTTAGTTTTTTCTTACAATAGGATGTATAACATTTCTGTATTTCTCATTCCTATTGTAAAACTTTTTGATCTAATGAAATGAAGATTTTTTGTTCGTCTACAAGCTTATGCCTCTTCATTTGTCTTTACTTAACTGCTCGCCTCTTGTTTTTTGCTCATGACAGTTTTTAAGTGTTCCTTTTTCCTTAAGGTAAACACTTAAATTTTAAGTTGGTCATTTGGTTCTTACAGAACTTGACCTTTAGTTGTTTGGGCCATTTTGGTCGCTCGTGGACTTGGCCTTGCATTAATGTGGGCTATTGGTCCGTTATGGACTTAGCCTTATTTTTGCTTTTAATAAGCTTTTCTGTTCGTCTTATAACAGACTCGTATTTTGCTAATTTTTGGGCGAGCAACTAAGTAATTTGGACTTGAGGCTTAAAAACTAAAATTCAACAAGACAAAAGATTAAAGCAATTCTGCTCGCCTAGTAAGATAAATGCAAATCTGCTCGCTTATAAACTTGCGCAAAAATTTCAAAAATTTACAAAGGATCTATTTACAAACTTTCTAAGACTTACAGGACTTCATTGGTAGTACTTCTTGAGTAAAGTTGTATTCCAGGAGTATTGGGACGACTTGCCTTCCATGTCTTCAAGGTCGTATGTGCCGTTGTGCCACTTATTCGTCACCTTGTATGGGCCCTCCCAAGTCGGGCCGAATACTCCTGGTGGTATTAAAACTTTTCGAAGTACCAAGTCCCCAATTTCGAATTCTCTTGCCTTTACTTGAGAATTGTAGTACTTTGCTGCTCTTCTTTTGTAGATTGCATTTTTCAATTCTGTTGTTATTCTTTTTTCTTCAAGCAAGTCCAACTCTGCTGCCATTGCAGAGTTGTTTGTTTCTTCGTCAAACGCAGCTGTTCGTTTTGTCGGGACTTTTAACTCAATCGGAATTACTGCTTCTGTCCCGAATGCCATTGTGAACGGTGTTTCGCCTGTACTTGTTCTGTGGGATACTCGGTATGCCCACAACACCTCTGGTAGCTCTTCTGACCATTTTCCTTGCTTGTCAACCAAACGAATCTTCAGTATATGCTTGATTATTTTATTCACTGCTTCCACTTGACCGTTTGATTGGGGGTGGTATGGTGTCGAGAAATGTTTCTTTATTCCCCATTTTTCGCAAAAATCTCTGATCTCTTTTCCCTCAAACTGCTTTCCGTTGTCCGTCACTATCGCCTGAGGGACCCCGAAACGACAAACAATGTTTTTCCAGATAAAGTTGATCATTTTCTCCTGTGTGATTTGCCCGAGTGCTTCTGCTTCCGCCCACTTCGTGTAGTAGTCCACAGCCACCACCGCGAATCGAACATTTCCTTGTCCTGGGGGAAAAGGCCCGATAAGGTCAATTCCCCATTTCGCGAACGGCCATGGACTATTGACTGAAATCAATTCATGTGGGGGTTTGTGAATGTTTGGGGCAAACAATTGACATCTATGACAAGTTCGGGCAATCTTGATTGCATCTTGAAGGAGAGTTGGCCAGTAATATCCTTGCCTTATTGTTTTATGTGCCAAAGCCCGTCCTCCGGCATGATTTCCGCATACACCTTCATGGATCTCTTTCAGCACTGTTTGTCCTTGCCCCCTAGCCAAACATTTCAGAAGTGGGAGCGAAATTCCTCTCTTGTACAACTGTCCGTCCATCATGGTGTACCTTGCCGCTCTTTTAACCAACTTGTTAGCTTCGAATGGGTTGTCCGGTTTTTTATCGTTTTGCAAATATTCAACGATCGGCATCCTCCAGTCGTCTTCTTCGAAATTTTCGTCGATCTGATAGATCTTGTAATCTTCGGTTGATGGTTTGGACATTCTTGTTAGCGTCACTTCCGACAATTCTGCTGGTCCGGTGCTGGTTGCTAGCCTGGCTAATGCATCTGCTTGAGCATTATTGTCTCTTGGTATTTGTTCAATGTATATTTGTTCGAACAAAGAGGCCAAGTGAGCAACAATCTTTTGATACAAAGCCATGTCTTCATCTCTTGCTTCATATTCTCCTCGGACCTGGTTGACGATCAATTGTGAATCTCCAAAGATTTGCAACCTCCGTACTCCAACTGCTAATGCTAGGCGTAACCCAACGATCACAGCCTCGTACTCTGCTTCGTTGTTCGTCGCCATGAACTCGAATCGAACAGCTGAAGTAAAAACCTGCCTATCTGGGCTTATCAATACTATACCTGCTCCCGATGCTGTATTGGTTGACGACCCATCAACATACATGTGCCAGGGATGGCTATGTCCTCTCGTTGGATCTCGGGGGAAAGTTAGTTCGACTATAAAGTCTGCTAAGGCTTGCCCCTTGATCGCTGTTCGAGGAACATACGAAATCCCGAACTGACTGATTTCCAAGGACCACTTTAGGAGCCGACCAGCCGCATCGGGTCTATGCAGTATTTGCTTGAGTGGGAACGTTGTCAACACTTCCACCTGGTGGTCGAAAAAATATGGACGAAGTTTCCTGACACTCATTACCAACGCATATGCTAGCTTTTCTGTTGGTGAATATCTGAGCTCTGCTTCGTGCAAGGCATGACTTACATAGTAGATGGGCAGGTGGAACTTTCCTTCTGCTCGAACGAGCACTGAACTGATTGCTACCTCTGAGGCCGCCAAGTACAAGTATAACTTTTCCCCTGGGATTGGCTTGGCAAGAATTTTTGTATCACTGAGGTACTCTTTCAGCTGCTCGAACGCTTGTTGACAGGCGTCTGTCCATTGAAACTTTCCTTTCTTGATGGCCTCGAAGAATGGCCTGCACTTATCTCCGGATCTTGAGACGAACCTGTTCAGAGCTGCTAGGCATCCGGTGAGCCGTTGGACTTCTTTGACTGATCTGGGTGGTTGCATCTCCATGATCGCTTTCACTTTTACGGGATTTGCTTCAATTCCACGCTGACTAACCAGGTGTCCCAAGAATTTCCCAGAATGGACCCCGAAACTGCTTTTCTTGGGATTCAGCTTCATATTGTAGGTCCGAAGTATCTCAAATGTTTGAGCCAGGTGCTGTAAGTGATCTTCCTTTTTTGAGCTTTTGACAACAATGTCGTCTACATACACTTCCATCGTCTTCCCGATGTGATCATCAAACATCTTGTTGACCAGCCTCTGATATGTAGCTCCAGCATTGATTAGCCCAAATGGCATTCTCTTCCAGCATAGCAAGTTCTTGTTGGTGTAGAACGCAGTGTGCTCTTGATCATCGGGATGCATCGCGATTTGATGATATCCTGCGAATGCATCCATGAACGTTAGCAGCTCATGTCCGGCGGTGCTATCAACTAGCTGGTCAATGTGAGGCAATGGGAAGTTGTCTTTCGGGCAGGCGGCGTTAAGATCTGTGAAATCGATGCAGAGTCTCCATGCTCCAGTTGCTTTCCTGACCAAAACTGGATTTGCCACCCATTGCGGGCATAACGCTTGTTTGATTAAGTCGTTATCCAGCAGCTTTTTGACTTCCACGTCGAGCGCCTCGTATTTGTCGGGTCCAAATTTTCTCCTCTTCTGATGGACTGGCCTCTTCCCCGGGTCGATGTTGAGCCTGTGACAAGCATGTTCGGGGCTGATGCCCACCATGTCTGCATGCGACCATGCGAACACATCGAGGTTTGCTTTAAGAAACTCAATCATGTTGGTCCTGTACGGCTCTGGTAGCTCGGACCCTATGAAGAGTTCTAAGCCCTCTTGGTTCGGGTCGACTTTTACAGTTTCCAACTCTTCGACCGGGGTAGCCCTTCGTTTTTGGCCTTTCCATCTGGGGTCAATAATGGGCCCTTCTATCTTTGGCTCGTCTTCGATTCCCATCGGTTCTGCCCCCAGTCGTGGCTCTATGTCTTCTGCATCAACGTCCATTGCCTTTGCTTGTTCTTCCTCGTTGCTAGTAGTAGCAGCTTCTGTACCTCCTGTTTGGGCGAGCTGCTCGTCTTCGCGTTCCTGCTCGTCCTCGTCCAACTGTGCGCCTTCGCACATCTGTTCGCCCATGCGCATCTGTTCGTCTATGCATAGTTGTTCGTCGCTGCGTGACTGCTCGTCGACTTCCATTATTTCAGTATCAACGGAAGTCATGGCCTCGCTATCATCTCCGTCCTTGTCTGAGCACTTGTCTGCCATGTTGACTTGGTGATCCTGCAACTGTATTTGCAACAGACACGCACGAGCTTTCCTTTGGTCTCCTTTGACTGTACCTGCACCCTTCTTTGTTGGAAATTTTAAACAATAATAGTACGTTGAAACAGCTGCTTTAAATTCATGCAAGAAAGGACGGCCGAGGAACCCGTTATAGGTGGACTGTTGGTCTACAACCAGGAAGTCTACCATTCTATTCATTTTCCTCTCCGGGTCCTCGATTGATACAAGCTCAACTGCCAACGTAACTATTCCTAGCGGGGTAGTTACAGCATTTCCAAAACCCACAATCTTGTGATTACAATCTTTGATGTACTCAGCACAATCTCCTAGCTGGTCCACCGTGCTCTTGAACAGGATATTCGTGTAGGAACCAGTGTCGACAAGTAGACGATGTACTTTTGTCCCCATAATATTGGCGCAAATGACCAATGAGTCGTTGTGGGGGGTAAGTATCCCGTCTAAGTCTTTTTCTGAGAAAGTCAGGTCCCCTGTTTGCTTGGTCGATGGATTTACCCCCACTTCCATTACCTGATCTACTGCTCTCAGCTCTGCTTTCCTCTTTCTTTTTGACATAGGTGGTCTCCCATCAGAACAACCACCTACTGGCCCAGTGGGTTCCAGCATCAGGATTTCTGGGATATGCCTTGCTGGAGCTGCTGGGACCTTCCTTCCCCTCTTACCAACTTTGCTTGGTTGGTCATCACTATCTTCGTCATCCGAACTGGATTGCACTGGCGCCCTTGGTCTTTTACCTGGTTCCCTCTTCACGAATTCGGACAGCTTCCCTTCCTCATAGAACCTCCACAACTGCTTCAATAGATCTCGGCACTCGCTCGTGAAGTGGCCGATGTTCTGATGATAAGCACAGTATTTGTTCGGGTTCAGCTTACCTTTCTCTTGTCTTATCTTCCGCGGCTCTGACAACATCTCCATGTCCTTAACGTTGTTGTACACAGCATCCACGGACATAGTAAGGACTTGACTCAATTTTTCTTTCAATTCAGCTCCATCATTGAATGACTTCATGTTCTTCGGAGCTTTGTAATCACTTCCTCCCGACTTCTTGTTAGACTTTTTTGGATCAGTCTTGTCTCCCATCTCTCGGTGTAAGGCCTCCTGCATTGAAACGTGAATTCCCGCTTTGTGTCTGAACTCTGTGTATGTTTTCGGGCAAGTTAGATGCATTTCCTTCCACAAATCAGTTCCTTTCTTTAAACCAGCCATCACTGCCACAATTTTCGTGTCCTCACTCACCATCTCGCCCTCCAGTAAGACTTTATCAAATCTTTCCAGAAATTGCTTGTCAGACTCCTCGTCTCCTTGCCTAATATCTGCCAGACGGTGTCTGTGGGTCAAGTAGGACCCGGCAGTTGAGAAGTGAGACAGAAACTCTTTGCTTAGCTGGGCAAAAGAGTTGATGGAGCCAGGAGCCAGTGCTGAAAACCATCTGTGCGGGCCATCTCCCAGGGTGAGTGGAAAATTTCGGCATTGCGTGGCGTCGGTCGCCCCCATTGAGATCATAAAACCCGAATACTTCGTCACATGAATACGGGGGTCCGACGTTCCCTCGTACAGATTGATGGCTGGGAACTGTATCTTCTTCTGGATCGGTGCACTGAGGATAGACGGAGATAATGGTGAAGATGGGAGAATGATTGATCCGACACCTCTCTGAGACTCCAACTGTTTCTGCAATTCTTCAATTGCCTTTCTCATTTCCTGCAACTCATTCGGGGGAGTTCTCCCGATGGAAGGCTGTTCATCGTGATTGGGTTCAGTGACCTCTTCACGATGCAGTCCCTTGCCAACGGGACGTTTTTCCTGAGTTGTCTTCCTAGCAGCGTTGCTAGCTCCATTTGGCCCTAGCCGGCCAAAAGCTGACCTACGGATTCGGTCATGCACTGATGGGCGAGCAGGATGGTGTGATCGCTCCTCATGCCTTCGGGATGGCTCCCTCCTATTCACATTCCTTGTTCCTAATCTCTCCAAAGCACTTGTCCGGGAAGTACTTTTGCTTGATTCATCTGCTCGACTCGGTGATGATTCTCCTCTGCTTCCTAGACGTTCGCTCAGTGGAGCTTTTCCTTTATTTCTGCGAACTTCCTCGCTGTCGGCCTCGTCCCGACGTGCATCTTCTCTCATTTTACTCCTTTGTTCGCCAGTACGCTCCTGCTCGCCTGTTCGTCTGGTCGTCACAGGTGCTCTTGACGGTCCTGCTATATGTCGATTTTGCAAGGATTGAAGAACAGCAATGGTTTTTGCTAGCTCTTCGGGATTTTGAGCAAGAGCTTCAACTTCTGGTGGAATCGTGTCAATAGTGACTTGTATATTCCTCTGCGAAGTTGCTCTCACTGTCCGTGCATGTCCTTCGGTGGAAGAAACCCTAGTTCTTGGTCTACGACTTGGAGATATACTTGAATGTCGTTCTTCTTGCGATCTAACCATCTTGGCTATCGAAATGTGGGTAAATAAGCAAATGGATGAAGTAATCTTGTACTTACAGACACCTTTTCCAAGGATTACTAGCCTTGTGTATGATTGTAAAGGTTTGAAAACCCTAGTTCATGCACACATGCATTGAAATCCTTAAAGTGTTGTAAATCTTTGTCCTAAGACTATGCACTTTTGTTTTCCGGCAGCCTCACCCCGGATTCCGGCGAAATTATGCAGATTCTGTTGGTAGTCTTCAACCTTTCTTCGATTTTTTCTACAATCGAAGGTTCGATCCCTCCTTCTAGCGCCAATTGTTGATGACCTTTTCTAACTAAGAAGGTTAGTGGCTGTTTTTCATCTAATGAAGATCACCAAACAAGAATCAAGATCATAGAATTTTGCTAAGTAAAGCTCAAGTAATAATTTGACAAGAGTTTTGACTTGTATTGAATTGTTCTCCCCTTTTTCATGTACAAGAAGGGAGTATTTATAGACATACAAAGTGACCATGTGTCACCATCTTGATGGCTTAGCCATTGGATCTTTGCCAAGTGTTAGGACACTTGTACAACATCTACACTATTACTCATTGGATGGGTGCCAAGTGTTAGGACACTTGGACCATATCTAAGCTAGTGACTCTTGGGATTCCCCATGTTGTACTTGATCTTTGGCACTTCTGAGATGCTCTCGACGGTGACCGGCTGCTCGCTTGTACGTCTCCGTTAGATGTCATGGTCCTTTGCGTTCTGAGCTGTTCGCTCCTCGCTTGGGATCATTTTACGATTCTGCTCGCTCGATTACGTCCTTGTTCGCCCATATTGTTTGGCTTGAACCGCTGGCATAGCTGTTCTTTGCAAGGCTACTCGCCACAATTCTGATTGCCGCATTAGTGCTTCTCTACAAAGCTGTTCGCCTTACGAATCTGCTAGCTCCGCTACGAAGCTGTTCGCTCCACGAGGCTGCTAGCTCATTTGATTTGCTATCCTGTTATCAAGTTTAATGATAATCTTTCGTTGATTAAATGCGAAGTTGTTCGCCCATCAACACCTGTAACTTATGAAACCATTGCGTAGAGGCTCGTTTCAAGCCATAGAGACTCTTATTGAGTTTGCAAACTCTTTTGTCATCAACATTGCAATAACTAGGGGGAGGGGGCATATAAATATTTTCATCCAAATCACCATGTAAAAAGGCATTATTCACATCTAATTGGTGTATAAACCATTTATTTGCAGTAGCAATAGCAAGTAAAATCCTTACTGTTGTGATTTTTGCAACAGGTGAAAAAATATCAAAATAATCAATTCCTTCTTCTTGAGTATAGCCCTTTGCTAAAAGTCTAGCTTTGTGTCTTTCAATAGTTCCATCAGCCTTATATTTAACTTTGTGTTCATTTACAACCTATGCAATGCTTCCCTAATGGTAAATCAACCAAAGACCATGTGTTTGTTCTTTCAAGAGCTTGCAACTCAAGTTGCATAGCTTGCTGCCAATTAGAATTGGTGCTAGCTTGCTTATAAGTTGTAGGCTCTTGTATTTAAGAAATAGTAGCAATAAAATGCATATGAACAGTTGAAAGTCTATTAGTAGATAGAAAAGCAGAAATAAGATACTGATGTCCCTTAGTAAAAATATTATTAGCATCATGAATATTTTCAACAGATATACCATCAGATTTGTCAATAGTACTAGTACAAGTATTTAGAGAAGGAAGAGAAGTCTCATACACTTGTAAATAGGCAGGTGGATGTCTTGTTCTGGTGGATCTCCTTTGATGTGGATCCTCAACTGGAACAATTGGTGGGGAAAGAGTAACTGGTGGTTCAACAGGATTATCTATAGAACCTGTCAATTGTGTTAGTTCTTCTTCCAAATCCTGATGGAAAATCTTATTAGGATCATGAAGATTGCTAGTTTGAGAATTTGAATCACCATTTATAACAATAGGATCATCAATAGAAACATTAGAATTTGATTGTTCAAGAAAGAGTTTATCAAGAAAAATAGCAGTACCAACTGTATCAGAAAAGGGGAAAATATGCTCATAATATCTGACATTGAACAAACAAGCGAAAATTCATCAAATAGCTTTGTTTGACACTGGCTGATTGAACAAACAGAAAATGTTCGACCAAAAAGGTCGAACAAATGCTCAATGTTCAATTTTTTCCCAAACATTACGTCATTGTTCAAAACTAAAATTCAAACACAATGTTCGAATAAATGTGTCGAAAATATGACAAATATTTTAAAAAATAGACAATTGTTTGAGAAAACAGACATGAACACGAACCGAAATAGAAAAAAAAAACGATTGTAAACGCGTGAAACCATATTTTCCAATATAAATTCGTTCCTACACAATGTTATACTACTCAAACAACACCATTAGTCATAAAAACAAACAAATAGGCATAAATAAATACAAACATCATCCAAATGTGTTTAATATTTAACTTAGTCTTACAAAAGTTGAAGGTAACTTACAACTGTATTTGAACAATTACAATGAGAGAGTTAAAATTTGAACACAGTGTGGAATTTACATCTCTTTAACACCAAGAACAATATTAGAAGCCCTCAAGATTGTTGTGAAAATTGGAATTACGGTAAAATTGAAACGGAGGGTGAATTGATCGTATTTGTCTAACTAAAATTATGCATAAGGGTAGTTAAGTTTTTTCAAATGTGTTTTCAAATAATGGAAAATTGTTTGAAATGGGGTTTTATTTACTAATACCACCGAAAATGATAGCATAGACATTTCATGTGTTTACTGTATAAGTAAAAAATGTGTATCTACCAATTATGCAAATCACCTGGGTCTCCTTTAAATTATTTAGCCCACCCGAGCAATAAAACAGCCCATCAAACTGACCCAAATAAGAATCCATATGCTGGCCCAATTCATCAATCATGTGACCCAAAGAAACATAATGCAACTTCTTATTTCGAAAAATGTTACTTACTCTAAGAACTCACTTGAAAATTATTACCAAATAAATATTAATGTTATTAATGGTTCGAAACCCATGAGGTGCGATCAATTTGTTGTAATTAAGTGCGTAAATTAAATAGACAGCGTTTGTTTACCCAGTTCGTCCGGAAGGACTACGTCTGGGGGCGATCCAAGCCAGGAGTTCCACTAATATTGTTGTGTATGAGAGTACATAATTCATGAATACAATGGGATATATATAATAGTATAAACCCTAGTCTAATGGATAAGGCCCAATATGATTCTTGGTCCTCAAGTAATGTCCACACCAAATCTCCTAGATTTGGAATATCAAATCTTCCAGATTTACCACACTCCCCCTTGGACATTACGACATAAATGTCTTGTCATAAAAACTCCACGTGCTAAGGATCGGCCACAATAATAAGTGGAAGGAATGTCATTGATCTTCTAGATCTAAATCTTCCAGATTCATTTCGAGGTTACCGCTCCCCCTGAAGACAACAACACTTTAAGTCTTTGCATCCCAATACCACGAATGTACTTTTCAAAAGTAGACGTAGGTAAGGATTTAGTAAACAAATCTGCAAGATTGTTACTAGATTGCACCTTTTGAATGGTAATCACGCCACTCTTCTGGAGTTCGTATGGGTAGAAAAACTTAGGTGAAATATATTTCGTCAGGTTTCCCTTGACGTACCCATTACTTATTTGTGCGATGCAAGCATCGTTGTCTTCAAATATAACGGTGGGAGATGTATCGCCCTTGGCGATACCACACGAGTCACCAATGTGTTTTACCAAGGACCTTAACCAAACACATTCTCGTGTGGCTTCAAATAAAACTATGATCTCTGAGTGGTTTGAAGACGTGATAACCATGAATTGTTTAACCGATCTCCATGAGATTGTGGTTCCACCACAGAGAAAAACATAACCAGTCTAGGATACAGCGTTGTGGGGATCAGACAAATAGCCGGCATCCGCATAACCTACCAAGGTTTTATCTTGGTTCTTACGATAAAACAGTCCAAGATCTTGAGATCCTTGGAGGTATCGTAGAACATGCTTAACACCATTCCAATGTCTCCTCGTAGGAGAAGCGCTATATCTCGCAAGCAAGTTAACTGCAAATGCAATGTCCGGCCGGGTACAATTTGCAAGATAGAGCAAAGCTCCAACTGCGCTAAGATAAGGAACTTCTGGTCCCATAATTTCTTCTGAATCTTCTCTTGGCCTAAATGGATCCTTATCCACTGCGAGGGATCAGACAACCATTGGGGTGCTAAGTGGATGAGATTTGTCCATGTGAAATCTACCCAATACCTTCTTCACGTAGGTCGATTGATGAACAAGGACTCCTTCTGGGAGGTGCTCGATCTGCAAGCCGAGGCAGTACTTGGTTTTACCCAAGGACTTCATTTCGAATTCAGCTCTCAAGATTGAACTGGCTTCTTCAATCTCTTTGCATGTTCCGATTATATTCAGGTCATCAACATATACGGATATGATGCAAAAAACCATCTTGCGATTTCTTTGAGAATACGCACGGGAAAGCTTTATCGAACGTGTACCCCTTCTTCTGAAGGAATTCACTAAGTCGGTTGTACCACATGAGGCCCGATTGCTTCAGGCCATACAATGACTTACGCAGTTGTATATTATACATACTGCGATTTTCTCCATCCCTTAACTGAGGAATGTTAAATCCATCTGAGATTTTCATATAAATGTCGGCATCGAGTGATCCGTATAAGTACGCGGTTACTACGTCCATTAATCTCATTTGGAGATTCAACTTAACTGCCAAAGATATCAAATAGTGGAACGTTATTGAGTCCATGACGGGAGAATAGGTTTGATCGAAATTAATCTCGGGTCTCTGCGAAAACCCTTGCGCTACCAGACTCGCTTTGTACCTCTCCACAGTATTGTTCTCATTTTGTTTTCGTACAAATACCCATTTATATCCTACAGGGATAGCGCGCGCGGGTGTACGAACGATTGAGCCAAATACTTGTCTTTTGTTAAGCGAGGCGAGCTCCGCATCAATTGCCTCTTTCCATTTAACCCAATCGTGGTGCTTCCGGCACTCTGCGATTGTTTTAGGTTCAGGATCTAGATCATTAATAATGGAAAGAGCTATTGACGCTGCAAATATGTCGTCGACGACAGTAATATTTCTATTATATGTTTCTCCCGTATCTGTGAAGTTCACAGAGACTTCGACGTTTACGTCAACCAGACCTTCCTCATTTCCCATTGTATCTGGGTCTGGTCGTTCCACGGTCCTAGTGCATGGGATGTTTTGTGCACGTGCTTCATTACTAGGACTCTCGTCTCCTTGAGACTTGGGATTATCTAGACGGATCTCTTCTAGAGATTTTCCATTCGCCTGACCAGATTTGCTAGCCTTTCGTTTAGGTGTGTTACTATCTCTTGAGGGTCCCTTACGCTTTTGGCGTGTGGGGGCATGAGTACTCGTTTTGCTTGGGACCTCAACCCTTTGGGGAGCATTTACTGCAGGTATATGCGATCTAGTCACACCTCTATGGTCAGTGAACGCGTCTGGCAGGTTATTTGCTAAGTTCTGCAGGTTAATGATCTTCTGAACTTCTAGTTCAGATTGGTTAGTGCGCGGATCTAGATACTGAAGATTACTTACGTTCCAGGTAAGTTCCCGACATTCATTCAATTTTGAATTCGGATCTCCCCCTAATGCCGGGAAGTAATCTTCATCGAACATGCAATCAGCAAACCGGGCCGTTAATTGATCCCCAGACAAAGGCTCGAGGTATTTCACGATGGATGGAGAGTTGTATCCAACGTAAATACCGAGTTTTCTTTGTGGGCCCATAGAGGTTCGCTTGGGTATCGTAATCGGTACGTATACCGCACATCCGAAAATACGCAGATGGGAAATGCTAGGTTCTTTCCCACGCACTAACTGTAGGGGGAATGATCATTATATGCAGTTGGACGGATTTGGATGCATGTAGGACTGCATGCCCCCAACATGAGGTGGGTAGTTTAGAGTTCATAAGCAATGGTCTCGCGATAAATCTGATACGTTTTATTAGCGCCTCAGCAAGACCATTTTGGGTATGGTCCATACAGTAATCTGTAATGACCTTCGAGCTAAATTCAGCTGCATTATCCATGCGAATCGATTTAATTGGATAATCCGGGAATTGAGCTCCAAGCTCGATAGTCTTCGCAATGAGCTTCGCAAATGCTTGATTGCGGGTGGACATCAAAATGCAAATGTCCACCTAGTGGAGGCATCAATAGGGACCATGAAATAACGAAATGGTCCTGATGCTGGGTGAATCGGTCCGCAAATGTCCCCTTGAATTCACTTCAAGAAAAATCGGAGACACTAGCCCAACCTTAATGCGCGACTGGCGCACTATTAATTTACCCTTAGAACATGCATCACAAACAAATTCATCAACAGGAAGGATTCTACTATTCAAATTGGGTAGAGTCATATGTATCATATATTGTCCTGGATGACTTAACCGCTGATGCCTTAATTTAAAGAAGTTCGGGTTATAAAATTTCATACTCATGGCTAGATGGAGATTTTAACGGCGGATGTAGAAATAGTACAATCCGGGGGAGAAGGAAGAAAGTTCTTCTATAAGATTGTATGAGTGGTGGCGCTATCTACCAATCATAAATCACTACCTCAACCCTATCATGCCAGAGGAAATTAACCCAAACCTATTAGCTGATATGTTTACTAGCCATAAATTAAAAACAGCAATATCCGAATAAACACATGGACAGCTATTATGATAAACACATCAAAGCTAATAAATTCATCCATAAATAAAATATCTGAAAGAAATGATCCAAAAAATAAAGTACTAAAACAATCAAATACACAAATCACTCATCATCTCCATGGTCCTTGAGCTTGATGCCCAGAGGATCGACGTTGTCTTGTTTAAAGTCTGCTTCAAGCAGTCTGGCATGGTGAGTTTCGACTCTAAGGGCCTTTCCCTTGTCGTCCTTCTGCTGCTTTTGATAAGCCTCGACCAAGTGCTTGGGAGTGCGACACGTGCCAAACCAATGGCCTCCGCATCCGTATCTGTAGCAGGACTGCTTTAACCTTGCCAGATTTTGAAGAGCGAAATTCGAGGTTCAGTGACCACCGGATTTACGACGACCTCGGTCTTTAACCCAGATCATCTTACTCTCTCTCCCCCTTCCACGTTTGCAACCAATAATATAATCGTCCCTATACTGCTGCTGGAGTATAAGGTTGCTAGCGTGGAATGTTGGCAGATTGTTCTGCATCAACTGGGTTACAATACGGTATAACACGGACGTGTTGTACCGGAGGGAGGAGTATATGGTCCTACAGGGAGCTCCATAATATTCCGGGGTCCCTGAGTGAGGATATGAATAATGAATTCCTCACTCAGGTGGTTCATGAGTAAAATCAACGCCTTCGCCTTCAGGACGTTAGTGGATTTCGAACCTTCGAGAATTGTTTCGCTCAACTCATTTAAGGCTAGATGAATCTCAACATCTAGCGCCCATGTCAGGTAGTTATTACCATCGAGAGCAAACTCATCAAATTATATCATGGTAATATTGGACTATAATTTTTAAAGTGACATGGTAAGATTTGTGAACAAATTAATTAACAACGGAGGAATAAGGATTTATTTGATTATTCTAAGACACATAGATGCACATACTGGGCGCCGTCTACCCAAGACATAAATTACGGTCCGACAAATACCGGGCGCCGCCTACCCGGGCATGAAGAGCGGACTATAAACTATGTGCACAGTGTTAATGCACGTAGGATAATAAAATCACTTAAGCATGCAATAACAATAAATAACGATAATCACATGAAAATGATTTGCATAAAATATACGGTTTAATGGACAGAGGAAATAATCATTAGAATAATTATTTCATATACATTAACGCAATTTAACGAAATATTTTCAGGATTATATAATAAAGCGAAACATGGATTTTATGATATCAAGAACACAAACGAATCGGGTTAAAGAATCATGAAAAATCCGAAGAAAAGCGTCGCGTGCGTCGCGCACGGCAGACGGGTGCGACGCTCGTAGGTCGACCTCGTGCGTGCGGCAACGGACATAGGCGTGCGCGGCGGGAGGGCGCAAGCGTGTGCGCGACGGGCGCGTGCGTGTGCAACTTGCGGCGCGGGCATGCGACGGTGGGACGCGACGGGCGCGAGTGCGTGCAGCACCGGGCGAGACGGGCGCGAGTGCGCACGGCTCCGGGCGAGACGGGCGCGGATGCACGCGGCATCGGGCGCGACGGGCAGTGATCGAACGCCTTCGGGACGTCGGCCGTTGCTCGTCAATTCAAGTCACATTGATTTTGATTCGCATACAAATATGATAAATTTATAGCAAAGGTACACATCAAAATATGGAATTCATATGAAATTTAATTTAGTGTGTACCGTGTAATCTCGGGCAGAGACTTGGACACGTCTCAAGTGGGTGGAGCAACGATTTAGACATCGAGTCCAAAAAAAAGCTCAACACGAAATTGGTTAGTAAATTTCCAAGAGACGTTTTAAAAAAAAAAAAATTAATACGAATAAATAGTTATACAATTTTCATATTTTCTTTAGGTAAACTAGGCCAAGGTAAATTATCAAAGAGGCCCAAGTTAAATTAATTAAGGGGTCAAGGCAAATAATATTTTTAAAGAAAATCCCAGGTTAATAATTAAAGGCCAAGCTAAGCAATTCCATTTCATCATGAAAGTCGGCCCATGTTAATTAATTAAAAAGAAGGACCCAAAAGCGGACGCCGATAGCCGCAGACCGCTATTGTGCATGGGCGGCGGTTCAGCTCGCGAAGACGTGGTTGACGGTCAGCCTACGGCGGCACGGTTGGAGACCAGTCCACGGCAGCGCGGTTGGCGTGCGGTACGGTGAAACTGTCTCGACTCAGATCCTCTTCCGGAGGATCAAATCCGGATGCCGGAGAAGAGAACCGGCGGAGGAATTGGGCGGAAAAGGAACATATAGTCATATATATTCTCGGCACAACTAATAATATATGCATACATCTACATGAATCTCAATAGTTAAAGGTATGCATATAATTAATAAACAAAACATGAATAAATTTGATCATTAATTATCATGCTTAAAGAGAAAAATAAATCGAGATTCATACCGATTAATTATGGGTAGAGACTCGTGCTGATAACGTGTTGTAATTAAGTGCGTAAATTAAATAGACAGCTTTTGTTTACCCAGTTCGTCCGGAAGGACTACGTCTGGGGGCGATCCAAGCCAGGAGTTCCACTAATATTGTTGTGTATGAGAGTACATAATTCATGAATACAATGGGATATATATAATAGTATAAACCCTAGTCTAATGGATAAGGCCCAATATGATTCTTGGTCCTTAAGTAATGTCCACACCAAATCTCCTAGATTTGGAATATCAAATCTTCCAGATTTACAACACAATTTTTGAGATAGACTAATTCATATAAAATAAAATTTTGGCTTGAAATGAGACCCCTCGCAAGTGGACGATGGAATATAAGTCTCCCGAATTAGTCGATTCTTGAATCGGATAATATGCTCTAATTCCCCTAATTCTAATTAATTACACTTCTTAATCAAACTTAATAACTACTTAGACCATTAACAACGCAACTGTTTTTAACTCTAGCTGTCTAAATACATCTCCATCGCAAACTCAAAATTGACCACAATTTGACATATGTGAACATAAAAATTGCCACTATGTTCACATTTGCAATTTTTTAAAATGAATTTTCTTATTTAATTTTCAAACAAGTTCTTTTTTTTTTCCTTTTTTTATTTAATTTTACTTTGGTTAATTATTGTTTGATAATATCATCTTTACAATTAATACTTATAGATATATTTCAATATTACGAGACATTAAAATTATGAAACTATTAAAATAGGAAAATTTGTAAGTTAGTCGTATTTTTTCATTTCCTTAGAAGTCTTAACAACATCATCATAAACTAACTTTAAAGTGATAAGTGATACTCATTCATAATTCATAAAACGATCTCTAACAATTTGTTTCGAATGCACTTTCAAGCAAAATACAGCTACATTCTCCAGTAAAAATATTTAAGAAATACACTTGTAGTATACACTTAATATTGTGTTTTTTCTAATTTGATTTTTTAAAGAACATTTTGCCTTTTTTTTTCTGATGTGGAAGGTGGGGCACAATTTAGATTCAGTATTGAATGATGTAGTTTTGCATTATTGTCGACATTATCAATGCTTCAAAAACGTCCATTTGTTTATATTATCAATGATTATCAAGAGCGAGAATTATTTTTCTGGGCTCGTATTTCATTTCGATAAGGTTGCAGATAAAACAAAAATTAATATTAACAAACATTCAAACTAAGTTATCCATAATCTTGGAGGTAAAATAAAAGTTAACATTAGCAAACATTCAAACTAAGTTATTTATACTCCATATAGTTGGTATCTTTGAGAGGCAATTTCACATAAATATCAATAATTAAGTATTTACTAAAGGTAAACCATCAAACTGCTCAAATTCAATTCAAATTCAATTTAATTTTTAATCCTTCACAAATTCTAGTATGCACTCAAATGCATAGCATGCAATTAAATTTTCAACTCAATTTTTTAATTTTTTCAAAATATACATATACACAGTGAACTATGTGTTTTTTTTTTCAGTTGGGGTATTCTTGATTACTTCTTGGGGTGCTCCTAATTATTTCTTGGGATATTACTAATTACTTGTTGGAGTATTACTTATTTCTGCTTGAAATATAATTTTTCAAAATCCAAGTTTATAATATGCACCAAAGTGCACTCTAAAACTACTCTTACTCATTCGCTCAATTAATAATAAATAAGTACGCTAAATCAGGTGGCTTAGCCCACCTGACCACTGGAATCCTCACTTTAGTAAGTGACCCAGATTTGATTCCCTCTGTGAACGAATTAAGGGAGTTATAAGGTGGTTTGGAGATTTCTTGAAGTATTTGGGGGCTTGGTGAACTAAATTCTAC
Organism: Ballota nigra; assembly: GCA_947034835.1. Classification (NCBI taxonomy): domain Eukaryota; kingdom Viridiplantae; phylum Streptophyta; class Magnoliopsida; order Lamiales; family Lamiaceae; genus Ballota; species Ballota nigra. Next base: position 95,150,571 of record OX344725.1, read on the forward strand.
CTACTAACAACTAACATTATTGATCAAACAAATAAAATAAGTAAGTTAATTTTTTTTTTTTGTGAAATAAATATAGTGAACGCGAAATACAAATTTATTTATTTAATTCGTAAAAAATATTATATTTAGGGGCGTATTAAGTTAGAGTATTTTTACTATTTTCTCCTCTCACCTGCAGGTAAAGGTGACATACCATCTACTTTATAGGAAGTCCATTCAAGTGTATATGAACTTAGTTGATTAAAGTAGATGAATGAATATATGAGGAGAATGTATGAGTATGAACTTAGTTGATTAAAGTAGATGAATGAATATATTAGGAGAATGTATGGGATAGTTGATGAGTAATGTATGTTTGAATTTGTGTATTTTTTGTTGGAATCAAAAGTGAAAGAATTTTATCTCATCTAAAAGTTCAAACTTAAAGAGTGATGTGAAATTAATTAATTTATTTATTTTATCTCATCTAAAAGTTTGAACTTATAGAGTAGTGTAAAATTAATTCATTTAATAATTTCTCTAACACTCCCCTTCACTCATGGGGTGACTCTCAACGGGAATCGAACTCAATTTTTATTTGGGTGCAAGTATTTTTGACCTTAATACCATAAAAATATTTCATTTTATCTAAATATTTGAACTTAAAAAGGTATGAAATCAATTCATTTAATTTTTTTTTTTTACCAGAGATATCCACTTTAAAATTTGTACGAGACTATCTATTTTTTACCTTAGGTACATCTTATTTTATATTAATATTTTTTAAACTTCACAAAAATAATATTTTAAAACAAAATCCAGAACGAAACCTTTTTTTTTTTTTTTAAGAAAACGGTGGAACCATTTTGAATTTATGCACACTCAATTTTTCACGGGACTTTGCTGTCAGCACCAAGTACCAAGGTTAACGACGAAATGGGTCACCGTTATTGTCCTCGAAAACACTCTCTTATCTCTCAACAATCACCATCACCTTTTCATCTTTCTCCTGTAATTTTCACAGACAAATCAACCACACAATCTCCCATTCCCATCACCCAAAATCCCTTCCCCCACAATGCCCTCTTCACTCGATGAAATCGCCCCCAAAATCCGCCCGGTCGGCACCACCGAGTACAGCTGGTGCCGGGCGGCGCCCGGCGGCACCGGCGCCACCGTCCTCGCCCTCCTCGTCTCCAAACCCCCCAACATCCCATTTTCCCAAAACGCCCTCCACAATCTCCAAATTTCCCACCCCATCCTCAACTCCAAGCTCTGCTTCGACCCCACAACCAACTCCTTCTCCTACGTAACCCCCTCCGACCCCCACCTCAAAATCCACCAATTCGACCTCCAATCGACGGCCCACATTCTCCAAACCCACTTCCCCGAAGAGCAGAGCTCGATTTCCCCCTTCCACCTCATCCTCGAGCACGAATTGAACATCGACGCGTGGCGAAATCCCGACCCTTCATCCGACGCCGATCTGTTCTTCGCCAGCGTCTACGCTTTGGAGAATGCAAAGTGGGTTTGGGCTTTCAGGCTGCACACGTCGGTCTGCGATAGAACGTCGGCGGTGGCGTTGCTGGGTGAGATGCTGGAGATGATGGGCGCAGGGGAGGGGGCGAAAGTGGAAGATCGAAAAGAAATGGAGGTTAGTTTGGGAATTGAGGATTATATCCCTTCTGGGCAGGGGAACAAGCCGTTTTGGGCTCGAGGGGTTGATATGTTGGGATACTCTTTGAATTCTTTTAGGCTGGCAAATTTGAATTTTAAGGACGCTGAGTCTCCAAGAATGTCGCGTGTTGTTAGGTTGCAGATGAATGCAGATGACACTAATCGGATTCTATCTGTAAGTGGATTATTAGGTTGTTAATTCTTGATTATAGTTTTGATGGGACTATCAAATCTGTTGTTAGATCACTATTTTGGCAGATTCTTGTCTACTCTATTTGCATTGTTCACTCTTTCTGAATGGTACTACTCGTTTCGTCAAACAAATTAAATGGTAATGCTCATTTTACTGAATGGTATTACTTGGAAGTGTTCCTCTTTCTTGAATGTTCATAGTGGTTTTTGTCCCTTTGCTTTTATTATGTCAGGTAGATAAACAAGTGAGCAGGGTTATATGCATTCATTGTGGTAGATTACTGTGGTTATGGCATATAATGCTTGATTGGTTTGGTAGTTGAAGGGTGATATTTAGCTTCCATGTGAGTAGTTAAGAGGATATTAATCGAACGGAGAAGGTTGAAGTTTAATACAAATTGATTGATTAAAAGAATAGAATTATTCATCATAGAAATATATGAAGCCTAGGACCACTTGAATAGTTAAATGTATGCTACCTTTTGGCACAGAGTGTTAGTGAAGATATTGCAAGATTCATTTAATTAATCTGCTTTTATGTATATCTTCTTATATCCATGTTGGAGAATTGAATTTTGGCATTGTTTTGCAGAGTTGCAACGATAACGAGATAAAATTATCCGGGGCGTTGGGGGCAGCTGCAGTATTTGCTGCTCATTCGTTAAACGAGATTCCCGACAATCAATGGCAGAAGTATGGCGTCGTTACGCTCATGGACTGCCGATCCGTTCTTGATCCGGCGCTTAGCAGCCACCATATGGGTAAGTTCAGTTAGATTTCAAGAAACATGGTGAGCCCCTAAAGAAATCTTTATGGCACATTTGACTAAATATAAATTGAATTCACACCTTAACATAGTCAAATTTAAGTCAAACACAATTTTTTATTTTTTTGTCAAAACTACTCCTCAGATAACTTTAATTTGTCCTATACATTGGATTTGTATTTAATACCATAATTCAATGTTTTTAACAAACTTGTTAATATTATTCTACTTGTTAAATTTTGAATTCAATTAATAAGTGCGAAATAGCCTAGGTCAGGGTTTTTGCCTATTTTTCCTATTTAGGGACATGGGATATGGGATATGGGATATGGGATATGGAATTTGTAAACCAGTTTTACTGTATAACTCAAAACGGTATTAGTTGCTTGCATTATACAATATTACTATTAAACCAATATCTTTTAATGAACCAATTAATTTTGTTAGAAATACACACAAAAAACAAATAAATTTTACGGTGATATAGATTCACAATATACTTATGCCATGAAATTTAAGATGTTGAGTGTTTACTCTTCAACTTACCCCACTATTAAGTTTTGAATCCGTCTCCGACTCTGCTTTTGTGCTTTATAAATATTATACATTTCATTTTAAACTTTTTTTTATTTTGAAAATGGTATCATGATATAAAAATATAAAAATAGAGATTTAGATGGAAGATATAACATTTATAAAGCATAAGGTTATTTTTTGAGAATTTAAAGCCGCTTGAAGTTTTTTTTTTTTTAGAAGAAATTAGAGTGTGAATTTTGAAGTTTTAATGCTTAAATATTTCAATCTCTAACTAGAGTTGACTTAATAAGCTCAAAGTCTACACTCACTAAATGAAGAATTTTGTTCAACACTTGTTCAAGTATAGTGCATGTTTTAATCACATAAAACTATACCTCATTGAGAACTTCCTTCTTCATCTTGTGATAAACCGACATGTTTCGGTCATATTGTTCGAAATCGTTGCAGGTTTCTATCACTCTGCCATTATGCACACCCACGATTTTAAACAAGGGGACGATTTGTGGGATTTGGCGAAACGAATCCACTCTTCCTTCATGGATGCCAAACGTAAAAACAAGCATTTCACGGACATGTCCGATCTCAACTTCTTGATGTGCAAAGCTATCGAAAACCCGGGCCTAACACCCTCATCGGCTCTCAGAACTTCACTAGTGTCCGTTTTCGAGGACCCCATGATCGACCATCCTAACAAACTGCACGAGGCTATTGGACTAGAAGACGTAATCGGTTGTGCCTCAGTTCACGGCGTGGGCCCATCCATGGCGATATTTGACACGATAAGAGACGGGAAATTGGACTGCGCTTGCGTGTTCCCGTTCCCGTTGCATTCGAGGGAGCAGATGGAGGGGCTTGTAGATGAAATGAAAAGGGTTCTATTGGATGGAGCAAGTTAACTTGGTGGGTTGATATTCATGTGTTGGTTGTTGGTCTTCCATGTATGAATAAATTCCACTTGAGGTACCTACTTCCCTGAATTGTATCCTTGGCCGTTGGATGGTTCATGTGATAAATTTTAGGGTTGATTGCCTAATAAACGCAAGTTTTGTTTTTCAAATGCATGTTTGAGTAAATTTTCCAGATTTCGGAGAGCATTTACATGACATAAAATAGAGTGGTGGATAAATATCTACCACTATATGTAGAGGATTAGCAAATTGACTAAAACTTATGTATATCAGGTTTTATTTTATTTTATTTTTTACTCTAAAATGGGTCAAATCTTTTAGCATGCAAAATAAAATATTTTTAGTGATTTTGAAAAGATTGACTTGTAAACTCACGAGATTCTCTATTGTTTTGTTCAAATGTTAATTAAAAACTGGTATGTGTGTATTGCATTATTAAATGATAAAAATTAATTTATTTAACGCAATTGAAGTGTACCAAATCTTTTTCTTTCTTTTTTTTTCTGAACAATTATTATTTATTCGAAACTTTTCGAACTGAAAATTTGGATGATGAAGTGAACAACTTAATTGTGAAATAAGAAATCTGCCGCATATCATATCAATGGATAATTATGCTGAAAAAATAAAACCATATTTTACAGTAATAATTTTGAAATCAGAAATTAGCCCACACAAATACTGTCATGGTGGGCCGTGATCCATCAAATATCCAAATCAATGCAGTTGTTGGTTGCGGTTTATCCCACCTAATTCTTTTCTATTATATATGTTAATTATCCTGTAGCTATAATACATTACACTAGTGATTTGACTACAGTATTTTATAACAATGTAAATTTTCAAGTTTATAGTTTATATGTTCACCTAAATATATAAATAAATAAATATTAAAATTGTATCAATAATGACGATTATACATAATATTAAAAGCACACATACAATTTACTGCTAAAGAAAAAATACACACATATTTTCTGCCAAGGGGCCTAAGTTGAGGCCCAAAGAATATAAGTCCACCTTCTACATACCCTTGAATTCACAAGTAACGGTCGAAAAAGACCACGGCACTAGCCTCTTTGTTAAATACACTACCAGAATGAATACGCTATTCAATTTTCCGAAAAATTGAAACATTTTCGGAAAAAAATTCCGAAAATAACAAAAAATTCGGAAAAAACATTCTAAATATTGTATTTTCCATTATGTTCGAAAAAATGGAGAATTTCGAAAAAAAAATTCGAACAACAAGTAGTGTATTCATCCAAGTAGTGTCTTTAACTAAGAGGCTAGTGCAAATAACCTGGGCCGTCCAAAAAATACACACACATATTTACTGTCAAGGGGCCTAAGTTCAGGCCCAGAATATAAGTCCACCTTCTACATACCCTTGAATTCACAAGTAAAAGTCGAGGTAGAGGATAGGTGGTCATATATAGTGTTGTTATTCGAGCCGAGCGAGCTCGAGTACTTGATACTCGAGCTCGGCTCGAGCTCTTATCGAGTCGAGCCGAGCTCGGCTCGGTAACATTAACGAGTAATAATTCGAGCTCGGCTCGGCTCGTTAACGAGTGTAACGAGCCTATCGAGCCCATCGAGTCGAGCCGAGCCTATCGAGCCTAATGGAATTTTAAGAAAAATCTTAGTTATCGAGCCTAACGAGCCGAGCTCGGTTGGGCTCGTTAAGAAATCGAGTATTTTTTTAGCTCGAGCTCGAGCTCGTTTAACCTAACGAGTCGAGCCGAGTCGAGCCTTAACGAGCCGAGCCGAACCGAGCTCACGAGCAGCTCGTTTCGTGTAACAGCTCTAGCATATATCTCTCACTGGTGAGATGTGAAAGTTTATGATGTTATGAAGAAGGCAGGGAGAGGAGGGTTAGATTTTTTCTGGAGAATTGTTAGGTAGTCATCTTAATACTAATAGTGGTGCTGGTGAGGATATTAGGAACGCTAATGCTAAGTGGGGGACTAGTTCAATTAATAAGAACGAAATAGTATAGGTCAGGGCCGGACTCGGGTTTTCTGCCTATTTTTCCCATTTAGTGACATGGGATATAGAATTTGTTAATCAGATTTACTGTGCAACTCGAAACAGTATTATTTTGTGAGAGTGTTTTATTATTGCTTTATTACTGCAACTCAAACTGCTTATTTACTTTTTGAACCAATTAATGAAGAATATTTTGAAATTAAACTAGGTATTGTAAAAATATTTTATTTCTATATTTGGGGTTTAAAACTTATTGTGGAACATCCCAAAAGGGAAAGTGTGAAAGTTATTAGGGGACGGAGGGAGTAGTTCCTTGCATTATACAATACTAGTAATGTACCCGTGCTAACGCACGGTCAATTTTGTAACTTGAATTGCACCAAAAATTTTATATGTTACTCTTCTGTCCCCAAATTTATTCTCTTTTTTTTTTTTGGAAATTATTATTTTATTATTACTTACACAAACAATCACTTAATGCATTATGAACCCCACAATATACATATTTTATCTCATTTTTCTTAAAACTCGTATTAATTCCAAGGGGAATTGATTTAGGGACGGATGTAGTTTTTTAAATTATTAATATAACATCAAAATTTTATATTAACATTTTATTGTATTATTTATATTCATAATAATATGCATCAATTTCTTTTATTTTAAAGGGTTAAAAAGTAAAAAACATCAATGTGTTTAATGATAAATGCACAAAACACCCCTTTATTTCATTAGTTGCATAAAATCTCACAAAACCCTCTCATGTTACATTAAATGTTTAAAATCCCCTTATGTTTGATAAAACATACACACAAACTCCTCATGTTTCATTAAAAGCATAAAACTCATGTGTTTGTTAAAAGTATGCATGAAATATCCACCTTTCACTTTTTGACACCTTTAATATTTCAATGTTCTATGTCTATGTGTTTTTGTATGATCTGTGTGAGTGTTTTTGTTTAAGTATAAGACAATTATATGAATTTTTGCTTCAATTTTACAATTTTAGAGTCCTTTGAACGATAATGGTTAATAGGGGGTTTCATGCATATTTTTACAAAAATTGGTGAATTTTATGCAATTTAAAAAATATAATGGTGTTTTGTGCAGTTATCATCAAACTCATGAGTGTGTTTTACTCTTTACCCTATTTTATTGTTACCTTTTAATTTTATTCAAAATAATAATATCGATCTTTTAAAGTATATTCTACACAAGGAAAAAAAAAAACAATATAAAAAATATACTTAACATTATTTTTTGGCATTTAATGTATTAATGTTATCCAATATGCATCAATTTTAACATTACTCTTTGACATTTTTTTTACTATTTAATTTACAACAAATAAATTATATCAATATTCTGTTATAGAATCAAATATTCACAAAAAATATATGTTTACACTTATAAGCTATCTAACATTGATGTGTTGTGTTGTAAAATAAAGAGTGTAAATAGGAACACCGATTTGTTTACCCAGTTTGTCATGAATGACTACATTTTGGGGAGTACCAAGCTAGAAGTTTTCAACTATATTTTATGTGTACGTACATGTGTGTGTATAACAATACTAAGTACAGGGATATATATATATATAATGTTAAAACCCTAAAGTCTATCAGACTACTTGGCCCATAAGTAATGTCCACATCAAATCTTCTGGATTAGGCATATCAAATCTTCTAGATTTACAACACTCCCACTTGGACATTACAAAATGACGTCCATGTCTCGTCAAAAAACTCCATAGACTAGGTTGCCAGAATAAAATATTCGACTGGGTATTGATCTTTCGGATCCAATCTTCTGGATTGTTTCGATGTTGTTACTCCCCCTGAAGACAACAACTTTCTAAGGCTTTGCATCTCAATACCATAAAAATACTTTTCAAAAGTAGAGATAGGTAGAGACTTAGTGAACAGATCTGCTGGATTGTCACTAGATCGCTCCTGTTGTATGGTAATTTTGTCACTCTTCTGAAGTTCGTATGGGAAGAAGAATTTCGGGGAAACATATTCCGTTAAGTTCCTCTTAACGTACCTGTTGCTCATTTGTGCAATACAAACGGTGTTGTCTTCATAGATGATAGTGGGGAATGTATCGTTTAATGGATCTCCATGAGATCACAGTGTCATTACAAAGAAAAATATAACCAGTCTGAGATATCATAGAATGTGTTTAACATCATTCCAATGTCTCCTTGTAGGAGAAGCGCTATATCTCGCAAGTAAATTTACCGCAAATTCGATATCCGGTCTGGTGCAGTTTGTGAGATAAAGTATGCACCAAATAGCGCTTAGATAAGGAACTTCCGGTCCTAGAATATCTACCGTATCTTCTTTGGGCCTAAATAGGTCCTTATCCACTTCAAGGGATCGAACTACCATATGTTTACTAAGTGGATGAGATTTATCCATGTAGGATCTCTCAAATAACCTTTTCAAGTAGGTTTGAATGGTGTATAAAATTCATTCGTCCTTCAGGGAGATATCATATTCATTTTTACTTCAGGAAAATGCTCGAATTAATTTTCCTTCCGGGAAATACTTAAATTTAATTTTCCTCAGGGAAATGCTCGAATTAATCTTCCTTTAGGGAAATACTTGAATTCATTTTTCCTTCAGGGAAATTCTCGAATCAGCAGGTCGAGACTGTACTTGGTTTTGTCCAAGATTTTCATTTTGAATTCAGCTTTCAAGATTGAACTAGTTTCTTCAATCTCTTTGCATATTCCGATTATGTTTATGCCATCAACATAGACAGAGATGATGCAAGAACCACTTTGCGATTTCTTTATAAATACGCAAGGGAAAGCTTCATTGTTTGTATATTCCTTCTTCAGGAGGAATTCACTAAGTCGATCGTACCATATTTGATCTGATTGTTTTAGATCATGTAATGATCTTCGCACTTTTATACTATACATACTGCAATTTTTCATCATTCCTCCTCTGGGGAATCTTAAATCCATCAGAGATATAACTATTGATATGTAATAACCATATAAAACATGTGTTTACAAGATCCATTAACTGCATTTTATTTTAGCTGCCAGTGATTAGCGGAATTTTATTTGTTCATACTAGGAGAATATGTTTTATCACAAACAATCATGGGTCTCTGTGAAAACCATGGGTTTCTGTGAAAGCCCTAAAGCTATTAATCTCGCTCACAACCTTATTTTGATTCTCGTGTAAACACTCATTATCCAACAGGGACAACTCTTCGAGTGTATGTACGATAGAACCAAACTTTATTTTTAGCGAGTTTAGCTCTGCCACATTTTTGCTTCTTCCTTATTGCACCCAAATCAAAGTGCTTCGGGCACTCAATTTAGGTGCTGGATCCAGATTTTAGAAAGAGCAATTGTGGACACAGATATGTTGTCGACAACAGATTTATATAGTTTCTCTAGTGTTTTATTTATTGATCTCATATTAACTAGATTCACATCTGATAAGTGTGAATATTGCTTGAAATTTGTGCATTTAATTAGTCTATTTTATAGAGTTTCATGTGATTATTTACATTAATTTGATATTTTGTGCTTAATTGTCAAAAAAGGTATTTGTGATTTATTTTGCAGAAAATTAGCATTTTTGGATACAAAAACGTGCTTAATGAAGTCGAGAAGAAGACAAGAAATTGAGATGGGATCGATTTAGATTTTAATCCATGGAAGTTGGCCCATTTGCACATAAAAAAGAGCAGCTCATTAATTAAATTACAAAGCCCATTTTGACGGCCCAAGTTGAGGAAATAATTGCAAAGGCTCATGTGCTATTTTAAACAAAGAATGGAAATTGTCTGCAAGCAAACTCACGTGACTTGCTTGGAGAAAAGAAAGAAAGCACGCGGGTCCCACTACCTTTTCTAAGAAAGGAAAGGTCAAAGCTGCATTTTTAAATTAGAAACACACCATCTCCATTGTTGTCGCTAGCTTCCAAGATACGAAGAGAGAGAGAGAAAAGCTTTAATGGAGGAAATAGTAGCAGAATTTGCAGCACCGCAAGGCATTCAGCGTCGGCAAAGCTCCGAGCCACCACCACTCACAACCGCCGCCAGAAATTGAAGAAGCCATTACAGCAAGCTTCGAAGTGCCGGGATGTTACGGCCGGAAATTGGAGCTCGATTCGTCGGAAATTTGAATCAATTGCCAGAATTAATGGAGGAAAAGAAGCAGATACGCTGCTGAAGCTTAACTCGCCGGAAAAAGCATAGCTCATCGCCGGGACGCTTCTCACGCCTGGAAAGCCACCGTTCGCCGGAAAATCGAAGCACGCAGCCACATGAAAGAGTCGTGCAATTTTAGAAAAGCGTGTTTGTTTCTCGTGCAAAAACCGAGCTCGACCAAGTACTTCGGTCGAGTTACCCAACTCGTGCGAGTCAATGTCGGTTTTAACAGAAGTTGGGAGCAAATTTTGCTGTACTCGACCGGGAAGCCAGCTCGAGTTGGTCAACTCGGTCGAGTTGACCGAGTCAACTCAGCAGCTTTTGGTCAAAATTCGAAATTTCATCATTTTTTCAGGGGCTCCATTGCAATTTCGTCTCAGGCCCTCATTTCACACTATAAATACCCACATTCTCAGATTTTTTAAAGGAGGATACACACAATGCTACACACAGATTACACACATTCCATACACCCCTTTGGGGGCACACACCTCACACGCCAATTTAGCTTTATTTCACCTTCATTCTTAGATTTTTATTTACTTTCAATCATTAGAGTAATTTAGCATAGATTTTGAAGATCAAAGTTCTATTTCAAGCTTGTAATCCCTATAGGTGACTTCTTTCCATTTTAATGCAATTTTATTTCCATTTAGCTATGTGTTTATTGTTTTGTTCTAGTTTAGCTATGGTTTGTGCTTGTAAAACCATGAGCTAATTGTTTTGATGCTTGGGATGTTAGATACCATGTGAAATCTTGAGTTGAGATTGTTCTTTGCTTATTCTAGGTTGATATTTGGATTTTGCTTCTATTGATAGATTTGTATTGAGCTTTGATTGTTGATCTCTTGTAGCTTGTTTTTCGAGGCATGTTTAGCGTAGACGAGAGTTACATGAACATGATTAGATGAATGAGTGTGAGATTTATGATTGAATGCGTCTATTTTGTGTTTGATTCGTCGAGAGAGAGTTAATCGCAAAGAACCCCATCATTAGACATCAATTGCTTGGATGGTTGTTTAGGTAATTGGTGAGGTCTCCTAGTAAATCCAAATTGATGCATAGAGTTGGCTTGACAATCCTACTTGAGTTTCACTGGGTTGAAGATATCCTAAGCATCACCACCTTCTTATGCCTTGAATAGTGGAAGTTATGTGAGAATTATGTTTGCGTTTTTGGTTTATGCCTAATTTTGATTGTTTGTGGAATTATATCCTTATTGATTGGAATTTAGCTTTGCTCTAAGCATGAATTGTTCATATTGATGTGTGAATTCACTTTAGTGTAGACGAGAGTTACATTGATTTGATGAAACCTTCGTGTATGAGCAAAGAGTGCTTAGATGCGTGTATCTCGTGCTAACTCGTCGAGAGAGAGTTAGAACGTAGGATACCGTCAATAAGTCTTAAACGTTTGATAGTCTGTTGAATGTTTAGGTGAAGTGTTACTTGTTATAATCCATGAACAATTGAGATTTTGGGATAATTCAATGTTTGAACCTAAGGATCACATAACGGAAACCATTTAGGGCATATCAATCCCCCTTGCACTTCGTCTCGAAGTTAGATAGATTTCTATTTCTTGCTTGTTTTTAATTTCCCTGTTTGTCGTAGCGTAATTATCCCGAGTTTGTCCTTTTATTTCCTTGCATTCCAACGTGAATCGACTTAGTTAACCACTTGCTTCCCTAGGGTTCGATAATTTTATTACTTGGTCAATTGCCTAACTATAACAACGATCTCGTACACTTGCGAGTGAGTTCAAATTGTGCTTAAACGAATTTGGCAATCAAGTTTTTGGTCATTCCGCAATTCTAGTATTAGATCATTTTGTGCACGTGCTTTGTTACTAGGATTTTTCGTCTTCAGGACGAATCTCTTCTGGAGATTTCAAGTCTTCTGGATGTATCTCTTCTGGAAATTTCAAGTTTGGCTGACCAGTTTTGCTAGCTTTCATTCTAGGTGTGTATGTTTCTTTTATAGGTCCTTTACGCTTCTGGCGTGTGGGGGCATGTATACTCGTTTTCATTGGGACCTCTACACCTTTGTGGTCAGTAAACACATCTGGCAGATTACTTGTTATGTATTGCAAGTTACTTATCTTTTGAACTTCAAGTTCAATTTAACTAGTGCATGAGTCTAAATATCTAAGACCTTTTTCCTTCAGGTAAATTTCTTGGTCTTTTTCCTTCAAGGAAATTATCTCGATCTGTTTCCTTCAAGGAAACTTCTTGATATTCATCTAATTTTTGGATTCTGATCTTCCCCTAATGCCGAGAATAGACTCTTCATCAATTATGCAGTCAGTCAATAGGTCTGTTAAGTGTTATGGTGGTACGCGTACTGCACAATGAAATGTTCGCAGATGGAAAACGATGTGTCATTTTCTGCGCTCTAGTTGTAGAGGGGAGTACTAATGATATGCAGTGGATCGGATTTAAATTCGAGTAGCTACATGTAAAATTCATGCCCCTAACATGTAGCTAAGTTGAAATTTTTGCAATAACGGTCTAGCGATTAGTTTGATGCAGTGACTCAGCTAGACCATTATGGTGTGGACGTGAGGGACTTAATGCTTCACTTTAATTTCTCAATGTCATATAATAAACATTGAATGATGTCAATGCGAGCTCACTGGCATTATCCATTCAAATGCATTTAATTTGATAATTTGGGAAATGAGAACTAAGCTAAATAGTTTTGCAATAGGCTTGGCAAAAACGTGATTGCAGGTGGATAACGAGCATACATAAGTCCACCGTGTGAAAGCTTTAATTATGGCCATTAACTATCAAAATGGTCCACATACTAGATAATCAGTCCATAAATATCTCAATGAAATCATTCTAAAAATGGGAGATTTAATTCCAACTTTAGTACGATTCAGCCATACTCTAAGTTCACCCCTTGTACATGCCATATAAATAAATTTATTTACTAAAGGGTTTGACATATTATAGCCAATGAGCTTAGACAAAATCTGACATATCACGTTAATATTTTTGATTGACTAACCGCTCATGCTATAATTTGTATGAATCTAAATTAGATTTTAAGACCACATCTACAACTCTTCAGGAGGTTGGATTTTGTTACTGAGGTCTTCCACGCTTCAGGCGTGTTTTAGATCCATTGGCATGTAATATTTGTCCTTCAGGGATATCAATTTTAATCGGGAATATTCTATATAAATATGTGATTCAGTAAATCTACTGGAGTTGTTAAAGACATCCGGTAATTGAGTTGTAATTTTTTTTAAATATTAATTATGACAAAGCATATAGTCATAACATGCATAAAAAAATCACAAAAAATGACACTATGTATCTTGACAACACATAGTCTTTAATGTCACATCACTGACAATGTTCATGTTTGCTTCAGGCAAACTGGTATGCTGAGATTCGCTTGGGAAATCCTCGATCTCGACCACCTCTAATTATTTGGCATCATCTATAATTTTCATCTATCAATATTTTCTACTATCGGTTTTATTCAAATTTTTGTCGATGAATATAATCCTTCAGGGATTTTTATAAACGACGATTTCTTTTCAATAAGATATTCGTTGATGAATACAATCCTTTAGGGATTTTTCATAAACAATTGATATCTTATTGAGATGGTATCAGAGAATGTAATCAGTGCATCTGCCTTCTGGGCAAAGATGGAGTCAAAATTTCATTATATTTGTCCCAAATGAAGCAAGACAAATCTCAATGCCCAAGTCAAGATAATAATAATGTTCAATTATGTAAATAACCCTTCGTCTCCAAAATCTTCGAGATCTAAGCTCAAAAGATCATCGTTGTCTATGTCAAAATCTGCTTCAGGCAGACTGACATGGTGAGATTCACCCTGAGGGACCTTGCCCTTGTTGTCCTTTTGTATCTTTCGATAAACCTCAACCAAGTGCTTGGGGTTGCGGATTTCCTCCCTTCCATGCTTACGCCTACACAGGCTCCCTTGAGCTACAACATGTGCTTGGGGCACTGCTTGTGAGCCAACTGGTCTAGCACTGTGATTTCTCATCAGGAGTTGATTGTATTTTTCTGCCACTAAAAGTACAGAAATTAGCTCTGAGTGAGAGGTGTATTGCTGCTGGAGTACAAGGTAACTAGCATGGAATGTTGATGAAATTTTGTGTATCAACTCGACCTCAATAATTTGTTGCTGGCATAATTTTAACTGAGATACAATATGATGCAGGGTAGAATTGTACTCCGTTATAGATTTAGATCTTGAAAATGGAGATTCAACCAATCGTATTGTGCCCGAGGGATTATATCATTTTGTTGATAGAAATAATCTTTCAAGGATGTCCATAAAATACTAGGGTCCATCTCAGTAAGGTACTCATATTTCAAGTCCTGATTTAGGTGGTATATGAGATAAATCAACGCTTTTGCCTTCTGGGCATCAATGGATTTGGGACCGTGGACAATGATTCTGCTTAATTAGGATGAGGCTAGATGAATCTCTATATCTATGGCCCATGTCACGTAGTTATTACCATCGAGAGCAAGCTCAGTAAATTCTCTCTTAGTAATACCAAGCAATTTCACTACGTTTTAAGAGGACATGGAAAGACATACAATTTGAATTTTTATTAACAAAGGAGAAAGAGGATTTAATTTACATGCTCAATCACAAAAGAACAAATATTGGGTGTCGTCTACCCAAACATGATTTACGGTCCGATAAATACTGGGTGCCGCCTACCCAGACAATATATGACTATAACTAATAATGTAAATTTAATTCACACAAATAGTTATACAAGTAGGAGCAACTATTCAAGTTTAAATTTTAGTCAATGCCCATGTTTGCTTCAGGTAAACCTGTATATGAAAATTTTGGGCATTGTTTGAGTGAATTAAAAATAGCCGCAAAGGTAATAATAGACACACAAGGATTTTTCACATAAATCCTAATTTCTACAGCAAATAATCCTTAAGCCTATTTCGCGACAAGCGGTTCTAAATGTTGAAATTTAGAAGGGATTAAACCATTTTACCAGAGCGGAACCCAATAATAAGGGTTCTCAAACATCTGATGAAACTTATCTCGCATCGAGCGCAGGCGAATGGACTACTTGCTTCCTCGTCTAAGTAGAAATGGATCATGCCACGTCTCATAATGATCACAAAAGGAGGAAACTCCACAAAACTGAATAAATCCTGAATCCACGTTGGAGATTCTTCAACCTTCTTCTTTAGCGATGAGGTGCCGTAGGTGATCCATGAGTCGCCGCGTGAGAAAGTGATTTCGTTGTCGAGAGAAAATAATTCCCCTAAAATTCTTGTCGGACAACTTCTATTGCTTTGACACAAATTCCTGAGAATCAAATTAAATGATTGAGTTATAATATTTTATCAAGGGGATTAATTAGGCTTAATAAATCCAGATTATTGGGCTAAATATAAGTAGAAGGTTATAAGCACAATGCAGAATGAGGCCCAAGTCATCTCCCAGGTTGAAGACCTGTTGGAGGGCGAAACATGGGTGGTGCAAAGTCCGACCACGGCACTACTTTATTCTTGAAGGGTGTGTGCGTGTGTTTTCCAGAATGTTGTCAAAAGTGTTGAAACATAAAAGACAACATGCACAGTGGAAGACTTTGAAAAATAGAAAATAAATTTGCAAATGGGATATCAAAACCCTTTCATAGATTATAAAAATAATATATGATGCCTCATGGCGAAACTTCACTATAACAAAGTAGTGATACAAAGACAAAGTAAAATCCTACTGTAAGATTTTACATCAAGATCATATACCCTAAGTATACAAACAAAAGCCTAGAACTCTAATCGTGTAAAATAACCTTAGAAAGGTCTAACAAAAACACTCTTAGAATTACAAAGGAGAAAATCGAAACAACTACACTTGCTATAAGTAAATAGGTATCTCGATTTCTTCACTTGATTGTGTCCCATGCATACGGTATTATAGAGTTCGATCCTTGCATGTGAACACATAAAAATACTGGGTTTCCATGATGTAAAACCGTCCAACACTTAAGCTCCATGACCTTGATAACCACCCATGTTGTATCTTTAAATAACTCACTCTAAACTGCAACCGCCTTACCTGGTAATTTCCATGTCGTCATCCTGCATGTTTAGACATTAAAGACAACATTGAAACAAAATGGAGTTAGTGTTAGGAGAAAGAGCGAATCTAATATTGCGGAAAATGTTGTAACACTCTGGACAACATTATCCTAACACCAACAATTCTTTCCATCCTCCTCTAACTCCTCATCTCTGTCATATTCCGTAGAGTCACTTTCAGTATCGTGATCAGAATTAGGAGCACAAGCGCGGTAAATAGAGATAGTATGACTGAGGTTAGGGCCGGTGGTGCTCCACGGCGTAGGCGATCGGTAGCATCGCGTTAGGTCGAGCCTGGCGGCATTGGTTATCGGAAAAGAAGGGGAGGCGACAGTGGCTCTTCGGCTGGAGAGAGACGATACACGACAAAAAGAGGCGGTGGCGCCGGCGAAGGGCTGTGCGGTCGGCGGATGTCGGAGAGGAGGGAGCGCGAGTGTTTGGCCACCAGAAAATTGGCAGTGTGAACCTTTTCGTCGTCTATAGTAATAATACTTATTTGGTCACTCCATTTAATCGGTATATACATGAAAAGGAATGGGTTAATAATAAACGCCTTCGACTTTTGCTACTGTGATCGGCTTTAGAAACCAGTCTGCGGATAATTTTCGACGATATTCCGCCAGCAATTGAGAAGATAGGCAGAGAGAGAAAGCTGTCACTTTCGGAAGGAGGGGATTTGTATCTGTGTTTTTTCCTTTTTGGTTTGCGGTTGAATTCTGTTGTGGCTCGGTTGAATGGGACACTCGTGCTGATAACGTGTTATAAAATAAAGAGTGCAAATAGGAACACCGATTTGTTTAACCCAGTTCGTCATGAATGACTACATTTGGGGGCTTACCTAGCCAGGAGTTTTCCACTATATTTTATGTGTATGTACATATGTGTGTATAACAATACTGAGTACAGCGATATATATATAATGTTAAAACCCTAAAGCCTATCAAGCTACTTGGCACATAAGTACTGTACACATCAAATCTTATGGATTTGACATATCAAATCTTCTAGATTTACAACATGTTGAACACAATTTGACAACCAATGTACTCATTATGAAGTATTGAAAAAATTATATAATTCATTAATATGCTATAATCCATAAATTAATATTGCAATAATACTACACCAACATAACATTAAAAAAAGAATAAACTAACATGAAAAAATTGTGATATTCAAACTTTATTATCATTGAACACATTCTTAAAAACTTCATGAAATCCTGTCAACTTTTTTTTTTTTTTATGAAATTACAACATATAAAAGTTGGGACAGTTGTAATTTCATAAAAAAAAAGTTGACAGGATTTCATGAAGTTTTTAAGAATGTGGTCAATGATAATAAAGTTTGAATATCATAATTTTTATGTGTTAGTTTATTCTTTTTTTAATGCTCCAACATAACATATAAAACAATCAAAAAAAAAATTATCGTTGTTGGAATTTGAACTACAGTTTAGATTAGAAGGAGACAACATAAATTTGGATATCAAAATTAACAAATAAAACATAAAATTTATAATATAATGATGTTATTTAAAAATTAAATATTCATATGACTATTCATAGAAATTTCATCAAAAAATTATTCATATAAAATAAATCCTCTTACATTATTAATTGTAATGTATTATATACTAATATTCTAATAAAAAATTATTTTCTTGTTTCATATCATTTAAACTTCAAACATATTTATATTAAGTTGTACGCTACAATAATTATAATATATAATCGCAATTAATAAATATATTCATATAATATGAAAAATTAATAATGATATCAATATGTAATAATATATTATTTATAAAATTTTATTCAATCATTTTCATGTGAACACATATTATAAAGTAGGATACATGCATGTACATATGTTATTACTAAGCATTGGTATAGATACATATTGATAATAAATTAATAATATTTGTACATATATTTGTACATATATTAGTACCAAATAATATTTTCCTTTATCTAGGGTAAAAAATCATGAAAGTAATATGTCAAAATATAAATTGTTATAAATTTATTACACATGTTGAATAAAAATAGCCAAGGCCTTGTATGTATAGGTGTACCATGCAACTAAATTATATTTTTAAACAATTAGGATTTTTCACTTAACAATAAGAGATGTTTACACTGAACACTTACAGATGTATAACCATAAATGTTTATTTTAAACCACCCCTAACTATTTATTAAAAATAGTTGTAACTATTAAAAGATATGATTGAGTTGCACACTACAGTTCATGCACAAGAAACTTACTCATTAAAATAATCTTTAAAAGTAATTAACAATTACTGATAAAAAAAAAAGTAATTAACTTTTGGGAACTAAGAGCAACCACAATGATAGAGGTGTTATAACTATCATCTCTCCTCCACCCTATTGCCACATCATTATTTGTGTAAGAATTACTATAATATTCTAAACACTACAATTGTGTGATAAAATTGTAACTCATTTTGGGACCACCATTCACACTATTTTGTTTTTATTATTACTATTTTGAGACATCATATGAATGCTATATATAATCTAGAAAGCTTAATAATTAACGAAAAATATACGGGGTCTGGAACCTTTGGAGAGCATATCGACCTTAAATTTTCATAAGTTTTTTATTTTTTAAGATTTTAGATCTTAGCCTTTTGCGTTGTCCTTGTATGTATGAATTATATCATTCTTTTGTGGTCTACCGTCTTTTCAGATTATGCAACCTCTATTTCTCTCCGAAAGTTACACAATGTGTTTTCTCTCCTGAGTTGAAATTACACAACTAAATTTTTTTAGTGAAGGCAACTAATTTCAGTAAACAACGAATACTCTTCAATAAAAATAACTAATATTTTTTAGTGAAAACAACTAACATTCTTCAATATTTTATGTATGAACCCATTTCAATCTATACATCCTCATAAGAAAAATATGCAAATAACAATAGGACTGAGGAAATATAATATAAAAAATATTATAGCAAAATAAATATTAAAAGGCAAATACTAAGTTGAAATTTTTTTTAACTGTCATACTCATGGTTGAATAATTAACTACGGTAGTTGAAAAATAATTATCATTCCTATTAAGAAAAGACATTTGGTCTCTCTTTCTCTCTCTTGTTTCTCTCTCATCAACTATTGGTGAACAATACTTTCCATACCTTTCAAGCTCCCCATGCTTGAAGATATACTTCCACACCCCCAAAAATTCTCACAAGATTTTTGTGGTGGGTTAGCAAGTTGGATAATAAAATTTTCTACAAGGACTTGTAAAATTATATCAATACAACGTATATAGTGATTATATAATTTGATTTGTTTGTAGAAAAATCAATGATTTGACTCATCCTTTTGTTAAGGTGTTCGAGTCATTCTCAATCCCTTATTATTGGGCCGAGTCTTTAATTATTGTAGATGATCATCTCGATTAGGAGTGCGCAGTATTCAGATAAAATTAAATTAACTGACATAACCAAACCAAAATTTTAAACTTGGTTCGGTTATCAGTTTTGTTCTGACTCTGTTTGGTTAGGGATGGTGGTGGATGCGATGGAGATGAAAAAAGAAAGATTGGGGTAAACCAATGAATAATAAATTTGTGTTTGTTAGAGATTGAGAAATAGAGTTGGATTGAGCTTTATGTCAAATCAGAATTCATATTGTAATATTTTATTATTGTTAGTTAGTGAGATAAAGATTTGATGAGAGAAAAATAGAAGAGATGATAAGAAAAAGTTTCAAAGATAATGAATGTGTAAGAAAAAACGAGAGAAATAATAAGTGTGTGAGATAAAAGTAGGAGAGAAGATGAGAGAGTGAGAGAAAAGTAATATGATTGTATAAAGTATGGATAAAATAGGTGTGTAAGTAGGGTCTTTCTTAGTTCATGCACTCTATCGTGTTGTCTGATATCAATTATGGTCTATAATTGTGTCACATGTCATCGCACTGTATCGCACCGACTTGCTACCTGTTAAGTTAAGTTTTTTTTTTCATATTGATGATTATATATTAATTAAAAAAAGATTTTAATCATAAACTAAAGAAGGATAAATTTGTAAATTAATAATTATAGATTTTTAAACTATTAAGTTTAATATAATATGGAATAATACGACACAACTCGATAGTACTTGATACAACTCGATATAAAATTAGATAATTAACTCAACAGGTTGTAGGTCATCAAATTTAAACCATTAGATTTATTATATTTTAGATCTAATGATTTATAGAGCATAACTGATATCAGACAACTCGATAGAGTGTCTGACATAAGAAAATCCAATGTAAGTATATAATAGGGGTTGATTAGTATTTGGATAGGGAATTAAATGTGTCCGTCCAAAATCGAATGGAGGATGACCCCATCCCTAACCATACATGGTCTTATTATTGGGTAGAGTCTCCAATTATTGTAGATGACATTCTTAATTAGCGGGGTGTGGTATTCAAATAAATCGAAATTTAAAATTTAGTTCGGTTATTGATTTTGTTATGGTTTTCAATATTATGAGTTTCGGTTTTCAGTTCGGTTTCGGTTATTTTATGGTTAAAACTAAAATAAAAAATTTAAATTACTACAAAATTACTTTTTAATTTATTAGATGGACTTTTGCACAGGAGCTTGATTTTGTTTATATGCATAGCAGATTCCATATGTTAAAGGAGCTTTATTTTTTTTAATGAGTTGTATATGTTATTAATTGATGCATTGCATATTTGGATATTTTCATTTAAAAAATAATATTTGTTTAAGCAGAATAAGTTAGATATTTATGGTTATAAGAAGTCCAAAAAAGGTAGTTATAGTTTGGTTATTCGATTAATAACCATAATCGGACCGAAACTTTCTATTTTAGTTGTATATTGGTTTTACATTATTTCAGTCGATTTCGATTACCAATAATTAAAATTTCAGTTATCACCATTCGATTTGGTTCGGTGATCGAACCGATCGATGCTCACCCTTATTCTCGATACCTTCTGTCCCTGCATTTCTCAAGATATAAAAAATTTGTTTAAAAAAAACCGAATAGTATTTTATTAATGGTAATATATTAATAGTTTAAATGCAGTTATATAAATATTTTCAATTGTATTTTATGATTGGTAGTTCAATTAAAATTAATCATGAAATTAGCTAACTTATAAAATTTTGAAATAATTGTATTTTTAGTTCCATATAAATATTCTCAAAATACATTTGGTCCTTATGTTCAATAGTTGTTCTTTTTTTTTTTTTTAAGTAAATTTAGTCCCAATCGTTAAATATGTAATATGTTTTGTTCCAAAATTGTAAAATTGTTTTTTTTTTTCAAACTTACAACTAGGATGTAAATTTGAAAAAAAAGCACCGCTTTTTAACACAGCAGACCAAAAGTGTTTCGTTTATATGGGATAAAACTGCAACTTTTCCTAGTAAAGTGCAATTTTCCCTAATAAAGACATGTTTATAAAATTATAAATACACTAAGAAAATCAATCGAAAAAGATATGAAACTTTAAATAAAGAGTGAGGCTATTACCAAAAACAATCTGTAATTTTTTTTGAACTGTAAAATGGGTCAAATCTCTTAGCATACAAACTAAAATATTTTTAGTGATTTTGAAGAGATTAACTTGTAAACTCATTTACAAGATTCTCTATTGTTTTCCTGTAAAAAAAAGATTCTCTATTGTTTTGTTCAAATTTATTATTTTAATAAAATTAATGTATTTAAAAAATTGATATGTGTGTAATGCATTATTAAATGATAAAATTAATTTATTTAACACAATTAAAGTGTACAAAATCTTTTTTTTTTCTTAACAATTCGGAACTTTTATTCTTATATTGTTCATGTTTGTTGTAAATAAGTGCGTAAAATAAAAGACGAGATTTGTTCATCCATTTCGTCGGGAATGACTACGTTTGGGGGCGAGCCAAGCCAGGAGTTTCACTAATATTCTTGTGTATGAGTGTTTACAATTCTGAGTACAATGATATATTTATAAGAGTAAAACCCTAGTCTAAGATATGAAGCTCATTGGGTTATTGGTCCATCAGTAATGTCCACATCAAATCTTCTAGATTTGGAATAATAAATCTTCTAGATTTACAACACTCCCCCTTGGACATTATGACATAACATAAACGTCTTGTCATAAAAACTCAACGTGCTAGGTATTGGCCAAATAATAAGTTAGGGAGGAATGTAATCAATCTTCTAGATCAAATCTTCCAGATTCATTTCGGGGTTACCGCTCCCCCTGAAGACAATAACACTTTGAGTCTTTGCATCCCAATACCACGAACATAATTTTCAAAAGTAGACGTAGATAAGGACTTAGTGAACAGGTCTGCTAGATTGTCACTAGATTGCACCTTTTGAATGGTAACAAGTCACTCTTCTGGAGTTCGTATGGGTAGAAAAATTTAGGCGAAATATGTTTCGTCAGGTTTCCCTTGACGTACCCATTACTCATTTGTGCGACGCAAGCTGCGTTGTCTTAAAATATAACGGTGGGAGGTGTATCGCCTTTAGCGATACCACACGAGTCACCAATGTATTTTACCAAGGACCTTAACCAAACACATTCTCGTGCGGCTTCAAATAAAGTTATTATCTCTGAGTGGTTTGAAGACGTGTTAACCATGGTTTGTTTAATCGATCTCCATGAGATCGCGGTACCACCACAGAGAAAAACGTAACCAGTCTGGGATATGGCGTTGTGGGGATCAGACAAATAGTCAACATCCGCATATCCTACTAAGGTTTTGTCTTAGTGCTTACGGTAAAACAGTCCAAGATCTTGAGACCCTTGGGGGTACCGTAGAACATGCTTAACACCATCCCAATGTCTCCTAGTAGGAGAAGCGCTATATCTCGCAAGCAGATTGACATCAAATGCAATGTCCGACCGAGTGCAATTTGCGAGATAGAGTAATGCTCCAACGGCGCTAAGATAAGGAACTTCTGGTCCCAGTATTTCTTCTGAACCTTCTCTTGGTCTAAATGGGTTCTTATCCACTTCGAGAGATCGGACAACCATAGGGGTGCTAAGTGGATGAGATTTATCCATATGAAATCTCTCCAATACCTTCTTCACGTAGGTCGACTGATGTATAAGAATTCCTTCTGGGAGATGCTCGATCTGCATGCCGAGGCAGTACTTGGTTTTACCCAAGACTTTCATTTCGAATTCAGCTTTCGAGATTAATCTGGCTTCTTCAATTTCTTTGCATGTTTCGATTATGTTCAGGTCATCAACATAGACGGATATGATGCAAAAACTACCTTGCGATTTCTTCGTGAATACGCATGAGAAAGCTTTATCGAATGTGTATACCTTCTTCTGAAGGAATTCACTAAGTCTGTTCTACCACATGAGGCCCGATTGCTTCAGGCCATACAACGACTTTTGCAGTTTTATGCTATACATACTGTGATTTTCACCATCCCTCATCTGAGGAATGTCAAATCCATCGGGAATTTTCATATAAATATCGGCATCAAGTGATCTGTATAAGTACGCGGTTACTACGTCCATTAATCTCATTTGGAGATTCATTTTAACTGCCAAAAATATCAAGTAGCGGAACGTTATTGAGTCCATGACGGGAGAATAGGTTTGATCGAAATCAATCCCGGGTCTCTGCGAAAACCCTTGAGCTACCAGCCTCGCTTTATACCTCTCCATAGTATTATCCTCATTTCGTTTTCGTACAAGAACTCATTTATATCCTACAGGGATAGCGCGCACGGGTGTACGAACGAAAGAGTCAAATACTTATATTTTGTTAAGCGATGCGAGCTCTGCTTCAATTGCCTCTTTCCATTTTACCTAATCGGAGCGCTTCCGACACTCAACGATAGTTATGGGTTCTTGGATCCGGATCATTTATGGAAAGAACAAATGTCGCTGCAAATGTGTCGTCGACGACAGTAATATTTATATTACATGTTTCTCCCGTATCTATGAAATTCATAGAGACTTCGACGTTTACGTCAACCAGACCTTCCTCATTTCCCATTGTATTTGGGTCTGGTCGTTCCGCGGTCCTAGTGCATTGAATATTTTATGCACGTGCTTCATCACTAGGATGCTCGTCTCCTAGAGACTTTGGGTTATCTAGACGAATCTCTTCTAGAGATTTTACATTCGGCTGATCGGATTTGCTAGCTTTTCATTTAGGTGTATTACTATCTCTTGAGGGTCCTTTGCGCTTCTGGCGTGTGGGGGCATGAGTACTTGTTTTGCTTGTGACCTCAACCCTTTGGGGAATATTTACTGCGGGTATATGCGATTTAGTTGGGGTTTAAACCAAAATCGTCTTGTAACTTTTTACCTTTATTGAAATGGTCCTGTATCAATTTGCTTTATTGATTTAGTCTTGTATGTTTTCAAAATTTGCCAATTTC
Source organism: Ballota nigra (assembly GCA_947034835.1). NCBI lineage: Eukaryota > Viridiplantae > Streptophyta > Magnoliopsida > Lamiales > Lamiaceae > Ballota > Ballota nigra. The sequence continues at coordinate 95,175,319 of OX344725.1, forward strand.
GTCCTAATTGGCCGGAAAAGGCATAAAACTGTGTCGTTTCGGTCACGTGACCGCGTTTTCCGCCGAGAATGTATGATGTGACATTATTTTACGACGTGGCACGTTGAGTGAGAAATTTGTCAATTAAAATCATAATAATAATAAGTTAAAAATTCCAACTCATTTATTTGAATAAAAATTAATATAAAATAAAACAGTTAAAATAAATTTAAAATCCTTAGAAATTAGATTAGAAGTTAAAACCAAAGAAATGAAAAAATTATCGTTAGAAAAGTGGAAACATTTACCAAAAATTTCTTGTAAATTAGCGTTATCTAAAATTGGTTGTAAATTAGCGTTACTCGTTTCTCCAACAATTTGATCTCCGGCAAACTCCCGGAATACCTCGTCGAAAGCCTCCGTCTTCTCAACCTCTCCGACAATGCCCTCACCGGAAAGCTTCTCCGCCCTTACGAATTTAACCGTAGTTTCGTTGAAGAATAATTACTTCTCTTGTCCACTTACTAAAAGGGTCAATTCGATTAAATTCCTTGATCTGTCTTCCAATTTGATCAACGGATCACTGCCGCCGGGATTCGGCAGCTCTAATTTATCATACCTAAATATTTTCTACAACAGACTCTCCGGCCAAATTCCGCTGGAATTTGCTTCCAAAATACCCACAAACGCCACCGTAAATCTCTCGTTCAACAATTTGACCGACCCAATCCCCGAATCAATCCCCTTCCTTAATCAAAACACAGAGTCATTCTCCGGGAACTGCGATTTATGCGGTAAACTGCTGAAAAACCTCTACCCAATTCTTTGTAACGCTAATTTCCACTTTCCACTGAAAAAAACATGATTTTTTTCCACTTTCCTTACACTAATTTTTTCATTTCTTTGGTTTTAACTTCTAATCTAATTTCTAAGAATTTTAAATTTTTTAACTGTTTTATTTTATATTAATTTTTATTCAAATAAATGAGTTGGAATATTTAACTTATTATTATGATTATTTTAATTGGCAAAATTTCCCACTCAGCGTGCCACGTCGTAAAATAATGCCACATCATAAATTCTCGGCGGAAAACACGATCACGTGACCGAAACGACATAGTTTTATGCCTTTTCTGGTCAATTAGGATGAAATTGACAAATTTTGAAAACATATAGGACTAAATCAATAAAGCAAATAGATATAGGACCATTTCAATAAAGGTAAAAAGTTACAGGATGATTTTGGTTTAAATCCCCGATTTAGTTACACCTCTATGGTCAGTGAACGCATCTGGCAGATTGTTTGCTAAATTTGCAAGTTAATGATCTTCTGAACTTCTAGTTCAGATTGATTAGTGCGTGTATCTAGATACTGAAGATTACTTACGTTCCACGTAAGCTCTCGGCATTCATTCAATTTTGAATTCGGATCTCCCCCTAATATCGGGAAGTAATCTTCATCGAACGCGCAATCAGCAAATCGGGCTGTTAATTTATCCCCGGACAAAGGCTCGAGGTATTTCACGATGGATGGAGAGTTAAATCCGACGTAAATACCGAGTTTCCTTTGTGGGCCCATGGAGGTCCGCTTTGGTAATGTTATCGGAACATATACCGCACATCCGAAAATACGCAGATGGAAAATACTAGGTTATTTCCCACGCACTAACTGTAGGGGGGATGATCATTATATGCAGTTGGACGGATTTGTATAAGTGTGATGCATGTAGGACTGCATGCCCCCAGCATGAAGTGGGTAGTTTGGAGTTCATAAGCAATGGTCTCGCGATAAGTTTGATACGTTTTATTAGCGCCTCAGCAAGACCATTTTGGGTATGGACGTAGGGGACCGAATGCTCCACTTTAATTCCCAGGGCCATTCAGTAATCTGTAAAGGCCTTTGAGCTGAACTCAACAACATTATCCATGTGAATCGACTTAATTGGATAATCCTGGAATTGAGCTCTAAGCTCGATAGTTTTTGCAATGAGCTTCGCAAAAGCTTGATTGCGGGTGGACAACAAACAGGCATATGTCCACCTAGTGGAGGCATCAATAAGGACCATGAAATAATGAAATGGTCCTGATGTTGGGTGAATCGGTCCGCAAATGTCTCCTTGAATTCGCTCAAGGAAAATCGGAGACTCTAGTCCAACCTTAGTGCGCGACGGGCGTACTATTAACTTACCCTTAGAACATGCATCACAAATAAATTCATCAACAGGAAGGATTCTATTATTCGAAATATTATGACTAATTGAGTTAGATAGAATCCTACGTATCATAGATTATCCTGGATGACTTAACCGCTGATGCCATAATTTAAAGAAGTTAGGGTCATAAAATTTTATACTCATAGCTAGATGGGAATTAGACGGCCGGATGTAGGGATGGTACAATCCGGAGGAGAATGAATGAAGTTTTTATATAACTTATTTACGGCTACCTCGAGTAATAGTCATCAAAGGGTATTCGTTATTGTTCTCAGTTTCAGTTTCAATGTGATATTCATTTATCCCAATGTCTCTAAAACTGAGCAGAGTACACTTAGATTGTGGAAACAATAAAGCATTGTCGATTATGAGTTCGGTACCCACGAGGAGGACAATGGAAGCTCTTCCGGAGCTCATTATCAACATACTATCATCGGTTATTGTAGTTATACTCCCCTAACGTTCTACCAAGTTATGAAAATACTTCCTATCTCTTAAGATTGTATGAGTGGTGGCGCTATCTACCAAACATAAATCACAATCTTAATCCATCATGCTAGAGGAAATAGCCCAAGCCTGATAGCTGATATGTTTACAAGCCATGTACAACAATATCCAAGTAAATTTAATGGACAGCGTTAAGGTAAACACATCGAAGCTAAAACATAATTTCTACCATAAAATAAAATATCCGAAAGAAAGGGTCCAAAAACATAAATTGTTTTATCCAAAAATAAAGAACTAAAACAATCAAATACGCAAATCACTCACCATTTCCATAGTCCTTGAGCTCGATGCCCAGAGGATCGACGTTGTCTTGGTCAAAGTTTGCTTCAGGCAGGCTGGCATGGTGAGATTCGACTCTAGGGGCCTACCCCTTATCGTCCTTCTGCTGCTTTTGATAAGCCTCAACCAAGTGCTTGGGAGTGCGACACGTACGAGACCAATGGTCTCTGCATCCGCATCTGTAGCAGGAATGCTCAACCTTATCTTGATTGCCAGATTTTGAAGAGCGAAATTTGAGGTTCTGTGACCACCGGATGTACTACGACCTCGGCCTTTTGCCCAGATCATCTTACCCTCTCTCTCCCCTTCCACGTTAGCAACCAATCATATAATTGTCCCTATACTGTTGCCGGAGTATAAAGTTGCTAGCGTGAAATGTTGACAGATTGTTCTGCATCAACTGTGTTACAATACGGTGCAAAGTAGAGTTGTACTCCGTTATAGACTTAAGGTCTTGGAAATGGAGTCTCAACCAATCGTATTATACCGGAGGGAGGAGTATATCGTATTGTTGTTGGAAACAGTTCTTCAGGGACTTCCACAACATTCTGAGGTCCCTGAATGAGGATCTGAATAATGAATTCCTCACTCAGGTGATTCATGAGAAAAATCAACTCTTTCGCCTTCTGGGCGTTAGTGAATTTCGAACCTTCGATAATTATTTTGCTCAACTCATTTAAGGCTAGATGGATCTCGACATCTAGCGCCCATGTCAGGTAGTTATTACCATCGAGAGCAAGCTCATCGAATTCTTTCATGGTAATATTAGACATTATTCATTACGATTTTAAAGCGACATGGTAAGAATTGTGACCAATTTATTGACAACGGAGAAATAAGGATTTATTTGATTATTCTAGAGCACATAGGAGCAAGTATTGAGCGCCGTCTACCCAAAGCATAAATTACGGTCCGACAAGTACCGGGCGCCGTCTACCCGAGCATGATATGCGGACTATAAGCAATAAACTATGTGCAGGAGTAATTATGCATGCAAGATGATTAAATCATAAAGGCATGCATATTTGCAATTTAGTTTGAACGATAATCACATGAAAATAATTTCAAAGAAAATTTGCGACTTAATAAACATGCATATTCATCATTCTAAATATTTCATGTATATTAATGAAATTTAACGAAATATTTTTAGGATTTTAAATTAATTGGTATTTTGTGATGCCCAAAAACGAACCCAAAAGTGGACTATGGCTTCACAAGATACACGGTCATGTGCGACTGCAGGTGCGACTATGGGCGCCGCCTACCTGGGCAAAAGTAATAATACATGCAAGATAATTAAATCATAAAAGGCATGTACATATATCAATTAAGCATATAAGACAATTTATTGAGAACTAATATTGAAATTAATTCTAAAATTTTCAGGCTTAATTCATATGCAAAAATTATTACCTTGGACACGTCTTCAAGTGGGTGGAGCAACCATACATGTATCGAGTTCAAAAGAAAGCTCAACACAAAATTGGTTAGTAAAATCTAAGAGACAATTTAAATTTAGTACGAATGAATATTTATACAATCTTCATGTTTGCTACTGGCCCAAGATAAATAATCAAAGAGGCTCAGGTTAATAAAATTAAAAGGTCCAGTTTAATAATATTAAAAGGGCCCAGATTAATTAAGGGCCCAAAATATGTATTCATTTTCTTTTCATCAATTCTACCTTGCATACTGGTTAAGCAACTCAGGGTCAATTCACAATAAGAGATCTCATCAAATAACATGGCCGCTGCATCACGCCACTAAGGCTGCAGGTTGTTCGTAGCCAAGGATGTGGCTGATTGTACTAGAATGTACCAGCCTCACACGAGCCAAGAATCCATAAAAATAAAATAATCATGGTTAAAAGTAATTTTGATTTCACGAAATTACAATACGTAGGACCAATATAATCATTGAAAGAAAATATTAATTAAAAAGAGGTAATCTCAAAACCAAATTCTTACCGAAAGAATTTGATATTTGTTAGAGTGCTCGGGCGATTAGCTGCGGGCAGAGACTCGTGCTGATAACATGTTGTAAATAAGTGCGTAAAATAAAAAATGAGATTTGTTCACTGATTAGTGTGAATATTGCTAGAAATTCGGGTATTATTTTTGCTAAATTTAATTGGACTTCTTGCATTTATTTACATTAATGTGATCATTTGTGCTTAATTGTCGAGAAGGACTTTTGTTTTTATTTGTAGGAAATTTGAGAGTTTTAAAAAGAAATACGAGCCTTTAAATTTATTGAGGTCGAGTGATGAGAAGAAATCCAGAAGAAAAGAAAACGATTGGGCCTTGCACATTTAATTTAATACTTGGCCCAAATCAAAGAGGTGCGGCGGCCCATTTGAAAAGAGGCCCATTTGAGAAAAGACATTCATTTCCTTTCATTAAAGTGAGAATACAGAAGCAGCAGCATTTCACGTGGCTAATCAGCTAAAAAAGAAGGAAAAAGGCTGGGCCCCTCCACTATTTTTAAAGAAGAAAAGTCAAGCTTCTTCTTTACCAAATTGGAAACCCACGTCCACGGGATTGTTAATCGCGTTTTGGATTCACAAGAAAACTTGTTTTCGGGAATCGGAATCAAATGCAATAAGAACAGAATTGAAAATCACACAAGAACACCAGAATTTTACGTGGTTCGGAGATGAATACTCCTACGTCCACGGGATCCGAGAGGATATCTTTTCACTAAGATAGAAAACGGAAGTTACAAGTTACAATCGCTCACAATCTCACAGTGTTTGCGCTCACAGATGAAGTTCTCTCAATTCTCAAAATCATTTCTCTCAGTTGAGAAACCCCCCTTTTATAATTACAGAGATTGGAAACGAACCCTAGGTTCGATTCAGTTGTAACAAACTCAATGTAAGTAGTTATCCAGCTGGCTAACGACTTCAATAACCGCCATGGTTGATTCAGTTAGAACCGCCTTCGAATTAGCTTCACTTTGGTGTACTTCGCGAATAGCGGACTTCAGGATCAGATGACACGACCTCCTCTGGCTCTGGTCCTGTTTCACCAGATGACCTCTGGTCCCAGACCTCCTCTGATGACTTATCTACCAGACTCGTATGACCAGACCTCACCTGATGGACCTCCTCTGGTAGCTCATCTGCCAGACTCCTCTGGTCAGGCTTCTCTGGTCAACCTCATCTGGTCCACCTCCTCTGGTACTCCAAATTCACTAACTCCCACGACTAACACTTTGCCAACATAGCTTCCTATTGAATTAAACCCAGCAGATTACATACTTCACATTTGACCCTTCACAATTCTCCACCTCAGATGAGAAGTATCAATCCTCTCCCCCTCTCCTCCATGCTCCAGCTTGGGCCTAAGGAACATCCCATACACTCATCTTTACCAATTCAACACAGAACTTGAATTTCGTACCTGGTAAAGACTTTGTACACATATCTGCAGCATTGTCCTCTGTAGATATCTTCTGGATGAGAACCACTCCTTTATCAATGATTTCCCTTACAAAATGCAACCTTACATCAATATGCTTTGATCTCTCATGGAATACTTGATGTTTCACCAGATGAACTGCACTCTGATTATCACAATGAATGACCACAGCCCTTTGATTTATCCCAAAATCCTTGATTATGCCTTTCAACCACAAAGCCTCCTTAACAGCCTCAGATACTGCAACAAACTCTGCTTCTGTAGTAGACAATGTAACTCCACTCTGCAGAACAGATCTCCAGCTTACAGCAGTATTGTACAGAGTAAAAATATACCCTGTTAAGGATCTTCTGGTGTCCAGATTAGCAGCAAAATCAGAATCTACAAATCCTTCCAGTGGACTCTTCTGGTCAGTCACCTTCTCAAACATCAAACCCAGATCAGATGACCCCTTAAGGTATCTGAATATCCATTTCAAAGCTTCCCAATGTAATCTCCCAGGATTAGCCATGTATCTGCTCACCATACTCAATGCATAAGCTAAATCTGGTCTGCTGCAGACCAGAGCATACATCAGGCTTCCAACCCCACTTGCATAAGGTACTTTCATCATAGTCTTCTTCTCTTCATCAGACTTTGGTTCCATTTCCTTAGATAATTTGAACTGTTGTCCCAGAGGAGTTGACACAGCTCTACTCTCATGCACGTTAAACCTCTTCAGGACCTTCTCAATGTAACTCTTCTGGGATAAGAATAGTCTTCCAGCTTTTCTGTCCCTAAGAATATCCATTCCAAGAATCCTCTTAGCATTTCCCAAGTCCTTCATATCAAATCTAGCACTTAGCTTCCTTTTGATACTCTGAATCTTCAGAAGGCTTTTACTGGCAATAAGCATGTCATCTACATAGATCAGAAGATAGGCTATCACATCACTACCTTGCCTTTCCAGGTATACACAAGTATCATACTTTCTCCTTACAAAACCAATGGATAGCATAACTTCATTGAACTTCTTGTGCCACTGCCTTGGACTTTGCTTGAGGCCATACAATGATTTCTTGAGCAGGCACACTTTCCCTTCACTCTCTGGTTCAACAAACCCTTCTGGCTGGTGCATGTACAAATCCTCAATAAGATCACCATGCAGAAAAGCTGTCTTTACATCAAGTTGTTGTAGCTCCAGATCCTCTTGGACTACTCTGCTCAGAAGTAATCTGATTGAACAATGCTTAACAACAGGTGAGAAAACCTCATTGTAATCAATTCCTTCCCTCTGAGTAAATCCTCTGGCAACTAACCTGGCCTTAAACCTCACCTGATCTTTCATACCAGATTCAAGCTTTCTTTTAAACAACCATTTACAACTGATTAGCTTCTGCCTAGGTGACTTATCAACAAGAATCCAAGTTTGATTCTTCTTAAGAGACTCCATCTCTTCTGTCATGGCTGTCACCCATGACTCCCTATCATCACACTCAAGGGCTTCCCTGTAGCTTTTAGGTTCCTGGTACTCTATGGCTTCTGCTGTAACAAGTGCATAGGAGACCAGATCCACACGGCCAAACCTTGCTGGAGGATGTATTTGTCTTCTGGATCTGTCTCTTGTCAAACTATAATTTCTCAAGTCTGCTTCTGGCACTTCTTCCTCCTCTTCTGCAGGTGCACTATCCTCGTCTGATGACCCATTCTCTCCTGTTTCCTGCTCTGGTTCAGAACCAGATGCACTCTCATGATTATCATGATCAGGCTCAACCTCAACTTGAGTAATTGGCTCAGAAATAACCCCATCCATCTCCTCAGCTGATGGCTCCCTATCACCTCCACCTGACTTGTATCCCATCTGAGATTCATTAAACACAACATCTCTACTGGTAATACACTTCTGGTTTCCAGGCTCCAGACACCACAACTTATACCCCTTAACACCTTTTGGATACCCAATGAAAACACATTTTAAAGCTCTAGGTTCAAGTTTGTCTTGCCTCACATGAACATAAGCTAGGCACCCAAAAACTTTCAACTTTGAGTAATCTGATATCTTTCCATACCAAACCTCATCTGGGGTTTTAAACTCAATAGCAGATGATGGCACTTTATTAATGAGATACACAGCTGTGTTAACAGCTTCCCCCCAAAAACTCTTAGGTAAATGAGCATCAGATAACATACACCTAACCCTTTCCAGAATAGTTCTATTCATCCTCTCTGCTAGACCATTCTGCTGGGGGTTTGAAGGAACAGTTTTATGCCTAGTAATACCCTTCTCCCTACAGAATTGTTGAAACTCCTCTGATAGGAATTCAAGCCCATTATCTGTCCTTAAGTGCTTGATAGTCCTGCCTCTCTTATTCTAAAGTTCAATCAACCATTCTTTGAACTTAGAGAAGACATCACTCTTCTGTTTAAGAATGTAAACCCAAACTTTTCTGGAATAATCATCAATAAGGGTAAGGAAATACCTGTCTCCACCATGAGTGGATACCCTTGCTGGGCCCCATACATCAGAATGTATATAATCCATAACCTCCTTGGTGGTATGCTTCCCTTTCTGGTATGCTTGCTTCTTTGATTTCCCAAGAACACACCTCTCACAGAATTCCAGCTTACATATCCTCTTCCCAGGGATTGCCCCCTTCTTGGATAACTCCACCAGGCCCTTCTCACCAACATGTGCCAATCTCTTGTGCCACAAGTTAACATCAGAAGACTCCATGGTAACATCAGCTGATCCTGTTACAGTTCTTCCAATCAAAGTATACAAACCATTCTTGATAGTCCCCTTCATAACAATTCTTCCAGATTTGGTTATTGACATAACTCCCTTTTCTGTCTTGAATTCAAACCCCTTAGAATTCAATGTACCAAGAGAAACCAGATTTCTCTTTAACTCAGGAACAAACCTGACATCAGATAAGATTCTATCAACCCCATCAAACATCTTGATCTTGATAGAACCAGATCCTTGCACTCTACAGCTCTCATCATTACCCAAAAGAACAAGACCTCCATCAATCTTCTCAAGATCCAGGAACCAGTCTTCATGTGGACACATATGAAAAGTACACCCAGAGTCCAGGACCCACTCTTGACTTAGTCTCTCATGACTAACCATCAAGACCTCTGCACTATCATATCCTTCAACCTCCACAACAGCTGCATCTCCATCTTGATCACCTTGATTGTCTTCTTTCTTTCTTTTAGGGCAATTCTTTCTCAGATGTCCTTCCTTATGGCAAGTGAAACACTTCCTCTTCTCAATAAAATCAGACTTCTTCCCACCCTTATTCCCTTTTCCACCATCCTTCTTCTTGGACTGAAACCCCTTCTTCTTCTTGGATTGAACATTCAATCCTTCAGCAGGCTTCTTCCCATCAGCTTGGATTTGTAGAAACTTGGTTTTCAGGGCAGTTTGAACATCATCAAACATCACCTGATCTTGCCTACCAAACAACAAGGCATCTTTGAAATTTTCCAGAGACTTAGGTAGGGCATTCAACAACATCAATGACTTATCTTCATCATCAATTGTAACATCCAAACTCTCCAGATCATCCACCAATCTGTTGAACTCGTCCAACTGATAACCAAGATTCTTATCTTCACTCATTTTGAAGACTTGAAGCTTCTGTTTCATGTATAACTTGTTCGTAACAGACTTGGTCTGGTATAACTGCTCCAACTTATTCCAGATCCCAAGAGCGGTTTCCTCCTTCGATACTTCCCTCAATGGCTTGTCCCCAAGACACAAGATAAGGGCACTATGCGCCTTCCTCTTGTTCTCCTCCACCTTCGCCGGATTAGATCCAGAAGCCACCTGAGCCGGTGGCAACAAGGCTTCGTACAGCCCATTGTGTACCAGGAGTGCCTTCATCTTGATCTTCCATAAGCTGAAATCGTTCTTCCCCGTGAACTTCTCAATGTCGAACTTAGTTGCAGCCATGATTGCTTCCCACAGACGGCGCCACTTGTTAATCGCGTTTTGGATTCACAAGAAAACTTGTTTCCGGGAATCGGAATCAAATGCAATAAGAACAGAATTGAAAATCACACAAGAACACCAGAATTTTACGTGGTTCGGAGATGAATACTCCTACGTCCACGGGATCCGAGAGGATATCTTTTCACTAAGATAGAAAACGGAAGTTACAAGTTACAATCGCTCACAATCTCACAGTGTTTGCGCTCACAGATGAAGTTCTCTCAATTCTCAAAATCATTTCTCTCAGTTGAGAAACCCCCCCTTTTATAATTACAGAGATTGGAAACGAACCCTAGGTTCGATTCAGTTGTAACAAACTCAATGTAAGTAGTTATCCAGCTGGCTAACGACTTCAATAACCGCCATGGTTGATTCAGTTAGAACCGTCTTCGAATTAGCTTCACTTTGGTGTACTTCGCGAATAGCGGACTTCAGGATCAGATGACACGACCTCCTCTGGCTCTGGTCCTGTTTCACCAGATGACCTCTGGTCCCAGACCTCCTCTGATGACTTATCTACCAGACTCGTATGACCAGACCTCACCTGATGGACCTCCTCTGGTAGCTCATCTGCCAGACTCCTCTGGTCAGGCTTCTCTGGTCAACCTCATCTGGTCCACCTCCTCTGGTACTCCAAATTCACTAACTCCCACGACTAACACTTTACCAACATAGCTTCCTATTGAATTAAACCCAGCAGATTACATACTTCACATTTGACCCTTCACAGGAATTATTAACCAAGAGAGAGGACGCAACCATGAAAATCAGAGAGAAAAGCAAAGTTTACGCTGGGAATTCGAAGCTACGGCCGAAACTGACCGCCACCGCTTCGCACCTTCACGCCTGGAGCTAATACTCGTCGCCGGAAGTTGAAGCTATCGCCACCATGCTGCTGCTCCTCACGGCCACCACTCACGACCGCGGCGGGAATAGCAGAAACCACCGTCCGATTTTTAGCTGAGAGAGAGAGAATGGTATTGCGGGTCCCACACGTAAAGTTGCTACCTATTCCCAGCACCTTTGTTAATGAAGAAAACGTATATTCAATTTCAACTCGATTGAGCCAAGCAACTCGTGCGAGTCAATGTCGGTTTTTACAGAAGGTTGAGAGGAGATTTGGCCGTGCACGACCAGGAGTCAAGCTCGAGTAGGTCAACTCGGTCGAGTTGACCGAGTCGACTCAGCTGATTTTGGGTAAAAAGTGCGAAAATTCATTTTTTCAGGGATTTAATTGCAATTTCGTCTCAAGCCTCATTTCACACTATAAATACCCACATTCTCAGATTTTTTAGGGAGGACACAGAGGAAAACACACCACCATACACCCCTTTGGGGGGCACACACCTCACACACCAATTTAGTTTTATTTCACCTTCATTCTTAGATTATTATTTTCTTTCAAGATTTAGAGTAATTTAGCCTAGAATTTGCAGATTAAAGTTCTATTTCAAGTTTTGTAGCTAAATCTCTCCATAGAGGTGACTTCTTTCTTTATTAATGCAATTTCATTTTCATTTAGTTTTGTGTTTAATATTTTGTTCTTGTTTAGCTATGGTTTTTCCTTGTAAAACCATGAGCTAATTGTTTCGATGCTTGGGATGTTAGATACCATGTGAAATCTTGAGTTGAGATTGCTCTTTGCCTATTCTATGTTGATATTTGGATTTTCCTTCTATTGATGAATTTGTATTGAGCTTTGATTGTTAATCTCTTGTAGCTTGTTTTTCGAGGCATGTTTAGCGTAGACGAGAGTTACATGAACATGATTAGATGAATGAGTGTGAGATTTATGACTGAATGCGTCTGTTTTGCGTTTGATTTGTCGAGAGAGAGTTAATCGCTAAGAACCCCATCATTAGACATCAATTGCTTGGATGGTTGTTTAGGTAATTGGTGAGGTCTCCTAGTAAATCCAAATTGATGCATAGAGTTGGCTTGACAATCCTACTTGAGTTTCACTAGGTTGAAGATATCCTAAGCATCACCACCTTCTTATGCCTTGAATAGTGGAAGTTATGTGAGAATTATGTTTGTGTTTTTGGTTTATGCCTAATTTTGATTGTTTGTGGAATTATATCCTTATTGATTGGAATTTAGTTTTGCTCTAAGCATGAATTGTTCATATTGATGTGTGAATTCACTTTAGTGTAGACGAGAGTTACATTGATTTGATGAAACCTTCGTGTATGAGCAAAGAGTGCTTAGATGCGTGTATCTCGTGCTAACTCGTCGAGAGAGAGTTAGAACGTAGGATACCGTCAATAAGCCTTAAACGTTTGATAGTCTGTTGAATGTTTAGGTGAAGTGTTACTTGTTATAATCCATGAACAATTGAGATTTTGGCATAATTCAATGTTTGAACCTAAGGATCACATAACGGAAACCATTTAGGGCATATAAATCTCCTTGCACTTCGTCTCGAAGTTAGATAGATTTCTTTTATTGCTTGTGTTGATGATCTTTTCTAACCAAGATGATTAGTGGCTGTTTTCTATAGTGAAGATCACCAAACAAGATCAAGAAATCATGAAATTTGGCTAAGTAATGTTCAAGAAATAATTTGGCAAGAGTTTTGCTATGTATTCAATTGTTCTCCTTTTTTCATGTACAAGAAGGGAGTATTTATAGACATACAAAGTGGCCATGTGTCACCATCTTGGTGGCTTAGCCATTGGATCTTTGCCAAGTGTTAGGACACTTGTACAACATCTACACTATTACTCATTGGATGGGTGCCAAGTGTTAGGACACTTGGACCATATCTAAGCTAGTGACTCTTGGAATTCCCCATGTTGTACTTGGTCTTTGGCACTTCTGAGATGCTCTCGACGGTGACCGGCTGCTCGCTTGTACGTCTTCGTTAGATGTTATGGTCCTTTGCGTTCTGAGCTGTTCGCTCCTCGCTTGGGATTGTTTTACAATGTTGCTCGCTTTACTACGAACCTGTTCGTCCAAATTGGCTTTGGCTTGAGCCACTGGCACAGCTGTTCTTTGCAAGGCTGCTCGCCACAATTCTGCTTGCCGCACTAGTGTTTTTCTACAAAGCTGTTCGCCCTACGAATCTGCTAGCTCCGCTACAAAGCTGTTCGCTCTACGAAACTGCTAGCTTCTTTGGTTTGTTATCCTGTTACTAAGTCTAATAATCTCCTGTTTATTAATTACTTAATTGTTCGCTACCCAACAATTGCCCCCTAGCTTGGTCTCATGTTGGGTATGGATTGATCAATTGGGACCAAGCTATAATTTCTTTGAACATTGGGCGAGCAAGAATGGAACATGGATGTTTACATGGGCGAATATCTGAGCAGTTGGGCGAACAGGCGAGCATGAGAGCTCACGTGCGCGACCAGTAGCGAACGCTTTTTCGTGTCGCGACGGTTGGATTCCCGAGGCACGGAATGCGAGGCGTCGCGTCAGTCACGCGCGACCCCCAATTTGCCCATAGGGGCCTATAGTATTTTGCGGAAATTGCATTTTTGCCCCAGCCTTGTTCTTATAAATAGGCGTCACTTTCTTCTTCTTTCTTCTTTCCGCATTTCTCAGATTTTCGCCATTGATAACTTCTCAAGCTTTTTCTTCTTGTAATTCTCGTGCCCAGATTCCTCCGTATTTGCCCCTGATTTTGATTTCTTCGAAGGTAATCTATCCTACGTTCCTTTTTCTTCTTTAATTTCGTAAATTATCTCTTTTTAAATTTGCACTTCTTGTAACCGCGACTGTAACTCCGGCCGCGAACCACCGTAGCGCCGCCGTACTGTTGACGCCGTCGCCGCCATCGTAACTTCTCCGGTGGCATCTTTATCCGTATATTACCCCACTTAGCAAAATTCTTCCATCATTTATTTTTAAATGGAGTTTTCCCCCTCAAGTTCATCTCAATCCGGACCCGGGCGAAATCCGGAAAAAAGACCCGCAGATCTGGATTCTCCGCGCAGGTCTGTTCGCCAAGCATTGGCGAATAACCCGCGCACATTGTTGGTGGACGAAGACACGGACTCCGATGCGAACCCCGTTGTTCGCTCGGTAGAGACGTACGCTGTTGATCGCTCTGGCGAGCAAGAAAAGATACAATCTCTCGCTCGTGAACCTGAAACTTCTTCCAACTTAGGGGAAGACTCTGCAGAAGTGGCCGCGGAGATAGAGGGTTCTGTTGATCAAGAAGGCGACCAACGAGTTGGCGAGCAGCAATGCCCCACTCTCACTTGGGAGTTTTTAAGGGAAATCAACTTCCCCATCTCTCAAACTACACCAGAATCCCGGATCCCGGAAGGATTTGTTCGTGACACCGAGTGGGCGGACTACTCTGCTCGCTACTCGAAGACTTTTGTCCCCACATCGAGGGTGATCATGAAAAAGCAAAGTGGGGACTTTGCAGCGAGCAACCTTGATAGCGTGCTCTTCGAGGAAGACTTGGCGAGCATCCGTGCTACCTACAAGATTCCGTATGACATTTTTATGTATATACCGAAGGAAGGAGAAACTGCTGATCGCCCTCCTCCTGGTTGTACGACGATCAATTTGGATGTGCTCAACACGGGTTTCCCACTCCCCGTTCATCCACTCATCGGACGATTCTTGTCCGACATGAATTTGGCGATCACTCAGATTACTCCAAACGGTTGGAGTAGTCTCCTAGCCTTCATGACTCTTTTTGGTCTTGAAGGCTATAAAAACAAGATAACAACCGCGGAGATTCTCTACGCCTTGACTATTTCCGCTCAACAAGAGGATGGAGCTGGTTGGTACTATGTTAAAGCTAAGACCGGGCTGAAGCTCATCGAAGGAGTCCCCAATAAAATTAAGGGTTGGCACCGCCAATTTTTCTTCATTGGTGGTGACTGGCGAGCATCGGAGGGATTCGCTGGCGGGCAGGCGCGCATCATGTCGCCCGAATGCTTTAGACATGCTAAACGTAGGCCTTCCTTTATCTTATTAGTTCATAAATAGGACTAATTTTAATCCTTTTTGTTGTTTTGCAGGTTTGAGAAATTTGAAGTGGGGGAACCCTAATCTGAGCGACGAGTTTCTCTTCACCTTAGCCATCATCTCTCTTCGCGACGTTGCTAGCCGTGACATACACCATCTCTCGAAGGCTCATTGTCGCAAACTTGCTGGTTTGATTACGAGTCCTCACCACCTTGAAGCCCAAGCCGCCGTCCCAGAAGGTAACTTTTTATTTTTGCTCGCCAATCACTTTTGCTCGTCCATCATTCTTGCTCGCCTAACACTTGTCTTTTTCTTGTCAGATCAACAAGTCACTGTTGCTATCCCGGCCGTGCCCGAATCATACTATTTGCTCGCCGGACGAGTCAAGCAAATGGCAGACGCTTCAAGAAGGAAGATGGATCCTCCCCTTGCCATCATGCGCCTCCGGGCAGGGGAGAACCCCACTGGTCGCCCCGCCGCCGGAGCTGGTCGCCGCAAGCCTGCGGCCAAAATTACTTCCTCTCCGCGGGATGTAAGGAAGGAGAAGGAGAGGGAACGAGAGAGGGAGAAAAAGAAAGCGCCGCGGGACGATGATGCTCGCGGCACTCGCGGTGATGATCGCGCCTCCAAGCGATCAAAGACTATGGCGGAGGCGAGCAGTGCTGCTCCCCGGTCTCCAGCCTCTAAGTCCACCTCTTTGGAAGTGGTGGATGAACGGCAAGTGGTCGCCGGCCTGGTGGCGACCAAGAAAGGGGACAATCCCAAAGACACCTCTTATTTAGGTTGGGACCCCGTTAAAATCAAGGAGTAAGTCAATTGTCTTCGCCTTGTTTGTTGTTCGCCGCTTGGCGCAATGTTGCTTGATCACTGACTTCTGTGTTTTCTGTTTTAGGTATAACCCAGCGCTTTATCCTGGCCGCGGGACTACTCTTCACTATCTCTCAGTAGTGAAGAATGCGCCTCCTTCATTCTCCGACATACCTGATGTCCCTGTTCGTCGAGCAGCCGAGATGGTTCCAAGTGCTTGGACAAAATCGGCGAACACCCTTGTCACTGGCCAATCTGCTAGTGACAATGTTCGTCTGATGGCATACAATACTAGCCATCAATTGGTCCAGTCCCAAATGCTGCTCGACCAAGTCATGGAGCTCGAGCGAACAAACCGCGATTTGGGTCGTCGCGTGGAGAGGATGGACGAAGAAAAAGCCTCTGCCATCAAAGAATGCAAGGCCGAGCATGCTAAGGAGCTGGCTTTGATGGAGAGGAAAATGGAGGCCTCCTTAGTTGGCGAGAAGAACGCCTTGGACAAGGCTGAGAAGATGCTGTTGGAGGTGAAGTCCTCAGATTTGAGAGCTGAGAGAGCTGAAAAGGAGCGAGCAGACTTAGCTGCTCGACTGCTCGCTACCGAGGCGCATGTCAAGAGGTTGGAGGAAGAGCGCCATAACCTGATCGAATATGAAGTCCATGAGCAGGAGGTGATGGACAAGACCAACTTTGGGTACATCTGTGCCTTTGCGGAATGTTTACGGTCTGTCCACTTCGCCCACGATCACAATCAAGATATTCGTGATGCGGTGAAGGCGGACTTCATTGAGTACGTGAAAAATTATCCTCCTCCTCCTGGCTCAACCTTGTTCGTCTCCGATTTGGCCGACCTCGGCTTTCCCCTGGAAGTCTTCGGCGAGGAAGTCGATATTGCTGCTCCCACTTATGGCGGCCAGCCTGACCCTGTTCCAGCGACGACCAACGCGGCAGCCGCTGATGAGGTTTTTGAAGGGTTGCCTTCGCTTCCCTTGACTCCTATAGACGGGGCTGGTACAAGTGCCCAGGGCGAGCAGCCGAGCGCGCCGGCGACCAGAACTGAAGATGCTCCTCCTCCACCTCTTCCTTGAAGACTTTAGTTTTTCTTACAATAGGATATACAACATTTCTGTATTTCTCATTCCTATTGTAAAACTTTTTGATCTAATGATATGAAGATTTTTGTTCATCTACAAGCTTATGCCTCTTTATTTGTCTTACTTAACTGCTCGCCTCTTTGTTTGTCTTACTTAGTTGCTCGCCTGTTGCTTTTTTCTCATGACAGTTTCTAAGTGTTCCTTTTTTCTTAAGGTAAACACTTAAATTTTAAATTGGTCATTTGGTTCTTATAGAACTTGACCTTTAGTTGTTTGGGCCATTTTGGTCGCATGTGGATTTGGCCTTGCATTAATGTGGGCTATTGGTCCGTTATGGACTTAGCCTTATTTTTGCTTTTAATAAGCTTTTCTGTTCGTCTTATAACAGACTTGTATTTTGCCAATTTTTGGGCGAGCAACTAAGTAATTTGGACTTAAGGCTCAAAAACTAAAATTCAGCAAGACAAAAGATAAAAGCATTTCTGCTCGCCTAGTAAGATAAATGCAAATCTGCTCGCTTATAAACTTGCGCAAAAATTTCAAAAATTTACAAAGGATCTATTTACAAACTTTCTAAGACTTACAGGACTTCATTGGTAGTACTTCTTGAGTAAAGTTATATTCCAGGAGTATTGGGACGACTTGCCTTCCATGTCTTCAAGATCGTATGTGCCGTTGTGCCACTTATTCGTCACCTTGTATGGGCCCTCCCAAGTCGGGCCGAATACTCCTGGTGGTATTAAAACTTTTCGAAGTACCAAGTCCCCAATTTCGAATTCTCTTGCTTTTACTTGAGAATTGTAGTATTTTGCTGCTCTTCTTTTGTAGATCGCATTTTTCAATTCTACTGTTATTCTTTTTTCTTCAAGCAAGTCCAACTCTGCTGCCATTGCGGAGTTGTTTGCTTCTTCGTCGAACGCAGCTGTTCGTTTTGTCGGGACTTTTAGCTCAATCGGAATTACTGCTTCTGTCCCGAATGCCATTGTGAACGGTGTTTCGCCTGTGCTTGTTCTGTGGGATACTCGGTATGCCCACAACACCTCTGGTAGCTCTTCTGACCATTTTCCTTGCTTGTCAACCAAACGAATCTTCAGTATATGCTTGATTATTTTATTCACTGCTTCCACTTGACCGTTCGATTGGGGGTGGTATGGTGTCGAGAAATGTTTCCTTATTCCCCATTTTTCGCAAAAATCTCTGATCTCTTTTCCTTCAAACTGTCTTCCGTTGTCCGTCACTATCGCCTGAGGGACCCCGAAACGACAAACAATGTTTTTCCATATAAAGTTGATCATTTTCTCCTGTGTGATCCGCCCGAGTGCTTCTGCTTCCGCCCACTTCGTGTAGTAGTCAACAGCCACCACCGCGAATCGAACATTTCCTTGTCCTGGGGGAAAAGGCCCGATGAGGTCAATTCCCCATTTCGCGAACGGCCATGGACTATTGACTGAAATCAATTCATGTGGGGGTTTGTGAATGTTTGGGGCAAACAATTGACATCTATGACAAGTTCGGGCAATCTTGATCGCATCCTGAAGGATAGTTGGCCAGTAATATCCTTGCCTTATTGTTTTATGTGCCAAGGCCCGTCCTCCGGCATGATTTCCGCATACACCCTCATGGATCTCTTTCAGTACTGCTTGTCCTTGCCCCCTAGCCAAACATTTCAGAAGTGGGAGAGAAATTCCTCTCTTGTACAACTGTCCGTCCATCATGGTGTATCTTGCCGCTCTTTTAACCAACTTGTTAGCTTCGAACGGGTTGTCTGGTTTTTTATCGTTTTGCAAATATTCAATGATCGGCATCCTCCAGTCGTCTTCTTCGAAATCTTCGTTGATCTGATAGATCTTGTAATCTTCGGTTGATGGTTTGGACATTTTTGTTAGCGTCACTTCCGACAATTCTGCTGGTCCGGTGCTGGTTGCTAGCCTGGCTAATGCATCTGCTTGAGCATTATTGTCTCTTGGTATTTGTTCAATGTATATTTGTTCGAACAAAGAGGCCAAGTGAGCAACAATCTTTTGATACAAAGCCATGTCTTCATCTCTTGCTTCATATTCTCCTCGGACCTGGTTGACGATCAATTGCAAATCTCCAAAGATTTCCAACCTTCGTACTCCAACTGCTAATGCTAGGCATAACCCAACGATCACAGCCTCGTACTCTGCTTCGTTGTTCGTCGCCATGAACTCGAATCGAACAGCTGAAGTAAAAACCTGCCTATCTGGGCTTATCAAGACTATACCTGCCCCCGATGCTGTATTAGTTGACGACCCGTCAACATACATGTGCCAGGGATGGCTATGTCCTCTCGTTGGATCTTGGGGGAAAGTCAGTTCGACTATAAAGTCTGCTAAGGCTTGCCCCTTGATCGCTGTTCGAGGAGCATATGAAATCCCGAACTGACTGATTTCCAAGGACCACTTCAGGAGCCGACCAGCCGCATCGGGTCTGTGCAGTATTTGCTTGAGCGGGAATGTTGTCAACACTTCCACCTGGTGGTCGAAAAAATATGGACGAAGTTTCCTGACGCTCATCACCAGCGCATATGCTAGCTTTTCTGTTGGTGAATATCTGAGTTCTGCTTCGTGTAAGGCATGACTTACATAGTAGATGGGCAGGTGGAACTTTCCTTCTGCTCGAACGAGCACTGAACTGATTGCTACCTCTGAGGCCGCCAAGTACAAATATAACTTTTCCCCTGGGATTGGCTTGACAAGAATTTTCGTATCGCTGAGATATTCTTTCAGTTGTTCGAACGCTCGCTGACAGGCGTCTGTCCATTGAAACTTTCCTTTCTTGATGGCCTCGAAAAACGGCCTACACTTATCTCCAGATCTTGAGACGAATCTGTTCAAAGCTGCTAGACATCCGGTTAGCCGTTGGACTTCTTTAACCGATCTGGGTGGTTGCATCTCCATGATAGCTTTCACTTTCACTGGATTTGCTTCAATTCCTCGCCGACTAACCAGATGTCCCAAGAATTTCCCAGAATGGACTCCGAAACTGCTTTTCTTGGGATTCAGCTTCATATTGTAGGTCCGAAGTATCTCAAATGTTTGAGCCAGGTGCTGTAAGTGATCTTCCTTTTTTGAGCTCTTGACAACAATATCGTCCACATATACTTCCATCGTCTTCCCGATGTGATCATCAAACATCTTGTTAACCAGCCTCTGATATGTAGCTCCAGCGTTGATTAGCCCAAATGGCATTCTCTTCCAGCATAGCAAGTTTTTGTTGGTGTAGAACGATGTGTGCTCTTGATCATCGGGATGCATCGCGATTTGATGATATCCTGCGAATGCATCCATGAACGTCAGCAGCTCATGTCCGGCAGTGCTATCAACTAGCTGGTCAATGTGAGGCAATGGGAAGTTGTCTTTTGGGCAAGCGGCGTTAAGATCTGTGAAATCGATGCAGAGTCTCCATGCTCCAGTCGCTTTCCTGACCAATACTGGATTTGCCACCCATTGCGGGCATAACGCTTGTTTGATTAAGTCGTTATCCAGCAGCTTTTTAACCTCCACGTCGAGCGCCTCGTATTTGTCGGGTCCAAATTTTCTCCTCTTCTGATGGACTGGCTTCTTCCTCGGGTCGATGTTGAGTCTGTGACAGGCATGTTCGGGGCTGATGCCCACCATGTCTGCATGCGACCATGCGAACACATCGAGGTTCGCTTTAAGAAACTCAATCATGTTGGTCCTGTACGGTTCTGGTAGTTCGGACCCTATGAAGAGTTCTAAGCCCTCTTGGTTCGGGTCGACTTTTACAGTTTCCAACTCTTCGACTGGGGTAGCCCTTCGTTTCTGGCCTTTCCATCTGGGGTCAATAATGGGCCCTTCTGTCTTTGGCTCATCTTCGATCTCCATCGGTTCTGCCCCCAGTCGTGGCTCTATGTCCTTTGCATCAACGTTCATTGCCCTTGTTTGTTCTTCCTCGTTGTTGGTAGTAGCAGCTTCTCTACCTCCTGTTTGGGCAAGCTGTTCGTCTTCGCGTTCCTGCTCGTCCTCGTCCAACTGTGCGCCTACGCACATCTGCTCGCCAATGCGCAGCTGTTCGTCTGCGCACAGTTGCTCGTCGCTGCGTGGCTGCTCGTCGACTTCCATTATTTCAGTATCAACGGAAGTCATGGCCTCGCTTTCATCTCCGTCCTTGTCTGAGCACCTGTCCGCCATGTTGACTTGGTGATCTTGCAATTGTATTTGCAACAGACACGCACGAGCTTTCTTTTGGTCTCCTTTGACTGTACCTGCACCCTTCTTTGTTGGAAATTTTAAACAATAATAGTACGTTGAGACAGCTGCTTTAAATTCATGCAAGAAAGGACGGCCGAGGAACCCGTTATAAGTGGATTGTTGGTCTACAACCAAGAAGTCTACCATTCTATTCATTTTCCTCTCCGGGTCCTCGATTGATACAAGCTCAACTGCCAACGTAACTATTCCTAGCGGGGTGGTTACAGCATTTCCAAAACCTACAATCTTGTGATCACAGTCTTTGATGTACTCAGCGCAATCTCCTAGCTGGTCCACCGTGCTCTTGAATAGGATATTCGTGTAGGAACCAGTGTCGACAAGTAGACGATGCACTTTTGTCCCCATAATATTGGCGCAAATGACCAATGAGTCGTTGTGGGGAGTAAGTATCCCGTCTAAGTCTTTCTCTGAGAAAGTCAGGTCCCCTGTTCGTTTGGTTGATGGATTTACACCCACTTCCATTACCTGATCTACTGCTCTCAGTTCTGCCTTCCTCTTTCTTTTCGACATAGGTGACCTCCCATCAGAACAACCACCTACTGGCCCAGTGGGCTCCAGCATTAGGATTTCCGGGATATGCCTTGCTGGAGCTGCTGGGACCCTCCTTCCCCTCTTACCAACTTTGCTTGGTTGGTCATCACTGTCTCCGTCATCCGAACTGGATTGTACTGGCGCCCTTGGTCTTTTACCTGGTTCCCTCTTCACGAATTCGGACAGATTTCCTTCCTCATAGAACTTCCACAATTGCTTCAATAGATCTCGGCATTCGCTCGTGAAGTGGCCGATGTTCTGATGATAAGCACAGTATTTGTTCGGGTTCAGCTTTCCTCTCTCTTGCCTTATCTTCCGCGGCTCTGACAACATTTCCCTGTCCTTAACATTATTGTACACAGCATCCACGGACATAGTAAGGACTTGACTCAACTTTTCTTTCAACTCAGCTCCATCATTGAATGACTTCATGTTCTTCGGAGCTTTGTAATCACTTCCTCCCGATTTCTTGTTAGACTTTTTCGGATCAGTTTTGTCTCCCATCTCTCTGTGTAGGGCCTCCTGCATTGACACATGGATCCCTGCTTTGTGCCTGAATTCTGCGTATGTTTTCGGGCAAGTCAGATGCATTTCCTTCCACAAATCAGTTCCTTTCTTTAACCCAGCCATCACTGCCACTATCTTTGTGTCCTCACTCACCATTTCTCCCTCCAGCAAGACTTTATCAAATCTTTCCAGAAATTGCTTGTCAGACTCCTCGTCTCCCTGCCTAATATCTGCCAGACGGTGTCTGTGGGTCAAGTAGGAGCCGGCAGTTGAGAAGTGGGACAGAAACTCTTTGCTTAGTTGGGCAAACGAGTTGATGGAGCCAGGAGCTAATGCTGAGAACCATCTGTGCGGGCCATCTCCAAGGGTGAGTGGAAAATTTCGGCATTGTGTGGCGTCGGTTGCCCCCATTGAGATCATGAAATCCGAATATTTCGTCACATGAATTCGAGGGTCCGACGTTCCCTCATACAAGTTGATGGCTGGAAACTGTATCTTCTTCTGGATCGGTGCACTGAGGATAGACGGAGATAATGGTGAAGATGGGAGAACGGTTGATCCGACACCTCTCTGAGATTCCAACTGTCTCTGCAATTCTTCGATTGCCTTTCTCATTTCCTGCAACTCATTTGGGGGAGTCCTCCCGTTGGAAGGCTGTTCATCGTGATTGGGTTCAGTGACCTCTTCACGATGCAGTCCCTTGCCAACGGGACGTTTCTCCTGAGTTGTCTTCCTAGCAGCGTTGCTAGCTCCATTTGGCCCTAGTCGGCCAAAAGCTGACCTCCGGATTCGGTCATGCACTGATGGGCGAGCAGGATGGTGTGATCGCTCCTCATGCCTTCGGGATGGCTCCCTCCTATTTACATTCCTCGTTCCTAATCTCTCCAAAGCACTTGTTCGGGAAGTACTTTTGCTTGACTCATCTGCTTGACTTGGTGATGATTCTCCTCTGCTTCCTAGACGTTCGCTCAATGGAGCTTTTCCTTTATTTCTACGAACTTCCTCGCTGTCGGCCTCGTCCCGACGTGCATCTTCTCTCATTTTACTTCTTTGTTCGCCAGTACGCTCCTGCTCGCCTGCTCGTCTGGTCGTCACAGGTGCTCTTGACGGTCCTGCTATTTGTCGATTTTGCAAGGATTGAAGAACAACAATGGTTTTTGCTAGCTCTTCGGGGTTTTGAGCAAGAGCTTCAACTTCTGGTGGAATCGTGTCAATAGTGACTTGTATATTCCTCTGCGAAGTTGCTCTCACTGTCCGTGCATGCCCTTCGGTGGAAGAAACCCTAGTTCTTGGTCTACGACTTGGAGATATACTCGAATGTCGTTCTTCTTGCGATCTAACCATTTTGATTATCAAAGTATAGATAATGAACAAATGGATGAGGTAATCTTGTTCTTGCAAACACCTTTTCCAAGGATTACTAGCCTTGTGTGTGATTGTAAAGGTTTGAAAACCCTAGTTCATGCACACATGCATTAAAACCCTTAAAGTGTTGTAAATCTTTGTCCTAAGAATGTGCACTTTTGTTTTCCGGCAGCTTCTTCCCGGATTCCGGCGAGATTATGCAGATTCCGGTGGTAGTCTTCAAACTTTCTTCGAATTTTTCTATAATCGGAGGTTCGAACCCTTCTTCTAGCGCCAATTGTTGATGATCTTTTCTAACCAAGATGATTAGTGGCTGTTTTCTATAGTGAAGATCACCAAACAAGATCAAGAAATCATGAAATTTGGCTAAGTAATGTTCAAGAAATAATTTGGCAAGAGTTTTGCTATGTATTCAATTGTTCTCCTTTTTTCATGTACAAGAAGGGAGTATTTATAGACATACAAAGTGGCCATGTGTCACCATCTTGGTGGCTTAGCCATTGGATCTTTGCCAAGTGTTAGGACACTTGTACAACATCTACACTATTACTCATTGGATGGGTGCCAAGTGTTAGGACACTTGGACCATATCTAAGCTAGTGACTCTTGGAATTCCCCATGTTGTACTTGGTCTTTGGCACTTCTGAGATGCTCTCGACGGTGACCGGCTGCTCGCTTGTACGTCTTCGTTAGATGTTATGGTCCTTTGCGTTCTGAGCTGTTCGCTCCTCGCTTGGGATTGTTTTACAATGTTGCTCGCTTTACTACGAACCTGTTCGTCCAAATTGGCTTTGGCTTGAGCCACTGGCACAGCTGTTCTTTGCAAGGCTGCTCGCCACAATTCTGCTTGCCGCACTAGTGTTTTTCTACAAAGCTGTTCGCCCTACGAATCTGCTAGCTCCGCTACAAAGCTGTTCGCTCTACGAAACTGCTAGCTTCTTTGGTTTGTTATCCTGTTACTAAGTCTAATAATCTCCTGTTTATTAATTACTTAATTGTTCGCTACCCAACAGCTTGTTAGTTCACTTGTTTTAATTTCCTTGTTTAGTAGAGTAGCGTAATCAACTCGATCTTGTCCTTTAATTTCCTTGCATATCAACGTGAATCGACTTAGCTAACCACTTGCTTCCTTTGGGTTCGATAATTTTTATTACTTGGTCAATTGCCTAACTATAACAACGATCTCGTACACTTGCGAGTAGTTCGAATTTGTGCTTTAACGAATTTGACAATCATTCACCCAATTCGTCGGGAACGACTACGTTTAGGGGCGAGCCAAGCCAGAAGTTTCATTAATATTCTTGTGTATAATCGTTTACCATTCTTCTAAATTTACAACAATGTTCACTTCGAAGTGCAGTGAAATGCTTAATTATGAGTTACATTGTTCACATGACTCGTTTTTGCAAGTTGCATGCTCGTCTCTCAATAATCACAAACAAATTAACCAACCTGAGCGAAACCCAAATTACCAAAAATGTCCCTCTCTCCACCGTCACTCGACGAGGCAGAACCCAAAATCCGGCCCGTCGGCGCCACCGAGCTCAGCTGGTGCAGGGCGGCGCCGGGCGGCACCGGCATAACAGTCCTCGCCCTCCTCCTCTCCAAACCCCCCAACACCCAAATTCTCCAAAACGCCCTCCACAAACTCCAAAATTCCCACCCAATCCTCAACTCCAAACTCCGCTTCCACCCCGCCTCCACCTCTTTCTCCTACGTAACGCCCCCAAAACCGTACCTCCAAATCCAACCCTTCGATCTCGAATCAACGGCCCAGATTCTCCAAACCAGTTTCCCCGACGATTACGCCTCCGTACCCGCGTTCCACCTGATCCTCGAGCACGAATTGAACAACAACGCGTGGCAGAATCCCGACCCTTCATCGGACACTGATGTTTCCTTTGCCAGCCTGTACACGCTGGAGAATAGCAAGTGGGTTTTGGCCCTTAGGCACCACACGTCAGCGTGTGATAGGACGTCGACGGCGGCATTGCTGAGTGGGGTCCTGGGGATAGAAAGGGGAGATGGAAAAGAAATGGAGGGCAGTTTGGGAATTGAAGAGTGTGTACCTCCTGGGGTGGGGAATAAGCCGTTCTGGGCTCGTGGGGTTGATATGTTGGGGTACTCTTTGAATGGTTTTAGGACAACTAATTTGGAATTTAAGGACACTCTGTCTCCCAGGATGTCGCGCGTTGTTAGACTACAGATTAATGCTGATCACACTGCTCGAATTCTTGTGGTAAGTCTTGCACCCTCACTTTTTGGTTATATTAATTTTTTTTTTAAACATCCATTAATCTAAAAAATAATTGAGGTATAAGCACATCAAGTTCGTAGTTACAGCTTGTAAAGACAGTACTTATCCACCAAAAAATAATCTAGGACTTCTACTCCAGCACTAAAATTAGAGTTGCTACACTTAAAAATCTCTCACTGTCAACCAACTTCATAGTCTTGATTTTAACTCCTCCACCACTTGATCCACCGACTCTCCTCCCCACTAAATAATTTTGCATTCCTCTCGTTCCAAAGAAGCTAAACTGTACAGTCCCACATGCATACGGCCACCTCTCTTCTTTGATTCCCCTAAAAAATCCACCAAAGTGAAGCAGATTTCTTAGTGGAATCGAGGAGAGCACGATTCAACCCAATTCAATGCATACTTTTCATCCACACTTGATATGAACATTCAAATAAAATATGTCTAACAGACTCTTCGTGTTCCCCGCAAAATACACAACACACCTCATCTGTTTGAGACAAAATTCCACGTCGTTATAACTGTTTTCTTGTTGGGATGTGTTCTCCGAGTACTCTCCAAGTTATATTAGCTTATATGTTTCAATTTTATTAGTTAATTTTTATTCAAATATAATCCGTATACCTACACATTCTGCACGTTTCACCTGTGTGCCCAATTGCACTAACAGACCGACTCTATTTTAATTGGTTTTAATCTGATTATTAGCTTTAGTTAAATTAGTATTCTTGAATGTTGAATGAAGCTAATAAATTCATTTTTTTTTTTTAATTTATTGCTGTTTTTTAGCAATTCAGTATTTAGAAAATGCTTGATGCTTTATCAAGATTTGACGATATTCATCGATATTCCATAATATTTTTGAATGTTTGGTTGATTTTGCACTATACTTTGGGGCTATTTTAAAAAAATAAACTAAAAATTGTGGTATGTAAAACTTAGTAGCATAGCCGCTCTTTATGACTTGAGCAATGTTTATGCTGTAAATCAAAGTGTTGAAGTTGGATACAAATTGATTGATACTATAATGCAGGGTTGACCCCATTTTTCATACATGTATCAAGCCAAGAAAGTGTCAAGATCGGCATTGATTTAAAGAGTATAAGTATTGCCAAAGAAATACATCATACTGGTCTTACTTATCTTAGTACTCAAGAGTCAAGTGCAAATTAGATGTTGCCTTAATTTGCAAAGTAAACATTTGGATTTTAGAGAAATAACTTCATTTAACTATATAACCATCATTGCATAAATAAGTAGTCATTTGAGGGTCAAGTATGTGAATTAAAAATTGCTTAACTTGAGAAGTAACAATATAATCATCATTGCATATACAAGTACTCATTTATCAGTCATTGTTCTCTATATGAAGAGCGCCCAAGTCACGGAGTGTTTCCAAACACAATTAAAAGGGCACAACTACTTTTTTTTTAAAGCTTTCTCGTCATAACTTTTGATTTTCAGAAATACTACTAAATTGTGAGTAAAAATTCAAACACCCTTAAATGTAGATTTATTTTTGAAGTGTATATTACTACTCTCTTTATCCATTAAAAGTATGCACCGTCTATTTTTTTTACAATAACTTTATTTTCTTCACCATCACACCGTGATTTAATTATTTCACATCCGTGATTTAATTATTTCACATGTAGTTGATTTTACACTTACAAAGAATCACTTAACTCATAAATTAATGAACCACACAATACTCTTATTTTATCTAGGTTTTCTTAAAATCTGTTAAAAGTTAATGTGTGTATACTTTTAGTAGATAGAGGGAGTACAATTAAAAAAATAACATAAACAAGTACCCCTGCATATATATACTAATTTGATGTATTTGCATTACCTTGACAGAATTGCAATAATAATGAAATAAAATTAAGCGGGGTGTTAGAAGCAGCTGCAATAATGGGATCGTATAATGTAAGCGAGATCCCTGATGAAGAATGGCGTAAGTATGCGATTGCAACACTCATCGACTGCCGTCCCTTTCTCCATCCCGTGCTAACCACCCACCACGTTGGTTAGTAAATCTCCATTTATGTTTCTATCAATCACACGTATCTATTAAACAAATATCGGGAGCATCTTTACTAAATTCATGCTATTTAATAAACATTAGAAAAAATAAAATAAAAATCCTCCAAGTAACCTAATCCGCCACCACAAATGTCAATCCCAATTGAAAAAAAGATTAGTTGAAATCAACGGGTTTGGTGATGCAATCAATGTATGGCTTCTTTTATTTTATTTTATTTATTTGAGTTTGGGGTGGGTGGGTGACATAGTAGTGTGCAACATGTTAATTTTCTCAATTTTGATTAAAAAAAGAAAGAGTTAGTATCAAGAATTGTCATGTAATTTTTTGTTTTTTTGGATAAAAATTGACATCAAATTAACAACATTTGCAAAAAATACATGATTGAATTTGGACACAATAAAAACAACAAAAATTGTAAGAGGTAAAAACGATAAGAATCATATTGACACCAACAGGACCAAAGTTGATACGGAAAAAATCAAGATAAAATTGAAGACGGTCTGATCTGAGTTACATGACTATTCTTGATATTAACTCGTAAAAATATTGCAGGTTTTTACCACTCTGCCATTCTTCACACCCACGATTACAATGGAGAGGGCAATCTATGGGAACTGGCAAAGAAAACCCAGTCTTCCTTCATGGATGCAAAGAACAAGAACAAGCATTTCACAGACATGGCCGATCTCAACTTTTTGATGTGCAAAGCTATCGAAAACCCGGGCTTGACACCCTCATCGTCTCTCAGAACTTCACTAGTATCCGTTTTCGAGGATCCTATCCATACAACCAATGCGGATGGTCCAAGCAAGGCCATTGGATTGGAAGACTTCATAGGGTGCGCCTCCGTTCACGGCGTGGGCCCGTCCATGGCGATATTCGACACCATACGAGACGGGAACTTGGATTGTGCTTGTGTCTTCCCCTTCCCGTTGCATTCGAGACAGCAGATGCAGGACATTATTGATGAAATGAAAAGGCTCCTCTTGGATGGATTGTCTTGATGAGTTTTGTTTACCATGTGTTTATGTGATGTGTAATGGTAAAATTTGTTATACGTGATGTATAGATAAATAAACATAAATGTGATTAGACAAGATCTTTTGTACACAGATTTTACACTCCGATTGGTTTTTATTTTGTGTGTATTTTTTAATTGTATTAGTTGTTTTATTGAAAAATATTAGTTTGATATGATCTGTTGCCGTTGGTTCATTAAAATATATTAATTGTTTTAATATAAAATATTAGGTGCAAAACAAATGTACGATAAAATTGGTTTACACTATATTAACACTTGCGAACAATTGCATGGTCTTAATTTGAAAAGAAATAAAAATTAAGTAGGTTAATTAAAAAAAAAAGTGAACCTCTTTTTTATTTGAAACTACAACGGCATCCGTGTGTGGATGGAATTAACTGATTTGTGATAAATTTGTTATTAACTATTTTTGAAGTTGCTGCGAGTTGTGTTTACAATTTTGATTCTCTTATAAGCTTTTCCTTATAATTCTTTTTATTATTTTTTGCTACTTATTTATGAATTTTATATATAATATTTTATTTATTTGCATTCTTAGATTTTCATGACTTCAAATATAAAGCAATGTGTTTGTGCAAATTTATTTCCTACACCTCTCGATTCAAAATCAGAGAAATTTTAGGACTTGTTGTCAAAATGAAGAAATAGTGTATGTTGACTATTATATCCTTATGTTTTATTGAAAATATTTATCACATCTTTAATTTTAGTTCATTCTCTTTCCCCCAAATATCTCTTCTTTACAAGATAGACTATGGTCAACTGTTTTATGTAGACAATAGTAGTAATAAAAGGTATGATAAAATTTAAGTGATAATTTAGGGATATTGAAATAAGGGTATAATTGAGAAATAAAATGAAAAAATATGTAAAACATTAAATTTTTTGAAACAAGAATTACACTCTAAATTTTTTAACCATTTTGAATCGGAGGGAGTATAATTCATTGATTACCTTCATTTTCAAAATTCCAAATTCATCAAGGCGTAACAAATGATGCAACATAAAAATGTAATGGATGATATGTCGAATTTGGTGGGGGTGTGTTGTTTGAGATTGGTGCCACATGTCAATTTATCATCATTCTTGCCTGAATTAACGGAGCATGTTAGGCCAAACTACATTGTACTATGTTCCCTTCAATGTGAGAGAGAGAGAGATCTTTTCTGGCTTTCTATTTCTACAGTAATCTAATTAAACATACATTGCAAAATGCATGTGTATTACAATACATCCTTTGATGAAATCCAAATGATCTCATTCTAAAGGATGATGAATTCTATTTAAAACTAATTAGTCTAAAGAAACTCTTGCACAAACTCCCCAAAATCGAACTTCCCATTACAACATTCTACGGCACTCACCACTTCTTGGAATATATTGACACTACACGGCACCACAAGCCCATTCCTTTGATCAAATCCAAATTCATTGTACGCCTTCTCTAACACTATCTTGAACAAAGGGTGTGACAAATACCCCGTTGGGACGACGAATCTTTGCCGCTCCTCCCCCACGTACACCACAAAAGTCCCCGTGGGCGTCGTGGTGGTGCTGCCGCCTCCCTCCTCCTCATCCTTGATCAAGCACTCGTAATACGATCGTCCCCCTCGATCGGCATTGCCCACAACCTTCACTTTCTTGGCTAGTTTTTTCATGGAACCAAGTTTCTTCCCTAGCATTTTTGTACAAGAATAGGTAGAGAGGGGCAGAGAGGTTTCTAGACTTAAATTGTGGAAAAGAGGGATTGAGGTTTCTTTTGTAGTGCATGAAGTGGGGAGGGTGGGGCCACTTTTGACTTGGACTTACTTCCTCAATATGTGGTCCTTTTAGAAAAAAGAAAAAAGAAAAGAAAAAGGATGATGTTAATTTGTGGAAGATAATATATTTTCTTCAATGAATTCCATTCATTTACTTTGACTAAGAAGAGTTGGGCGATTTTGAGATGTCAACGACCGGTAATGACTAACGTGGAGAAGACACAGTCGGCAGAAAAAAGACCTATCACAAGTTTTAACATATTAGAGATCCAAACATTTTATTTGGGCAAGACGGTAGAAATTTATTAATTAATTAAACATAAAATATAGGCAAAGTATTGTGTACGGTAATTATTAACGTGAAATTTTTAATAATATTTTATAGTGGAACAATTAATACTTTTAGTGTAAATAACTAATATCACTTCAACTAATATCTTTAGTAAAAATAACTAATATCCTTCAAAATTGATATTTTTAGTGAAAATAACTAATGCTCTTCAAACAAATTTTACTGTTAATACCTTCTCTCTGGGGACTCTGTGACATTAATTTTAACATATAAGACAGAAATCCTCCGACACTTCTAACGATTTTTACAAATAAATTTCATTATGAGTAAGTTTTGTGTGAGACTGTCTCATAATATGAGATCAATACTATTTGATTAACTTTTAATTTAAAATGTGTCACTCCCTTTTAAATTAAAAGTGATAAATTTTTAACAAAAAGTGATAATATTTTTGTTAAAAGTGACTTATCACTCTTCTTTAAAAATATTATCACTTTTTTTAGTTTGGTCAGTCGCATACTATGAGACAGTCTTATACAAATTTTTATCATTCATTATATATAAATTTAGAGTAGCATTATTATAAACAATTGCATAAAATAATTAATATTGTTCAATAAAAATAATTAATACTGATCAACTAATATTGTTCAACAAAACAAGTAATATTGTTTAATTTTTTTGACGATAATGTTGTTTAATAAATACTAATGTTGATGTATATAAGAATTTAACATATATTTTTCACCATTTACGGATAACCGTACCCCTTCTTTATCATATTGTACGGTTGGACTGGAACATCGAACATGGTATTGAAATTGAACCATTGCTTAAATTCGATAAAAGAAATTCACCTTATTTGTCTTTTTCGAGTTAGGTATCTTTGAGTAAAAAAGAAACTTAGTTAGTAACTCACTCTTCTATAATTGAACCAAACCCTTATTTTAAGATTTAACTTTCTTATCAACATAAAGAGCATAAATTATTACTTAAATTTCTCCCAAAGTAAGAAGGAATCAATCACCCACCAAGAATAAAGATATCTTGTTTGGTGCCGGCTTGAAATGGTGGATAACATGAAGTAAAGTGAAAAATTATTATAATATTCATTACAAATTTTATTTTATGGTACATTACAAATAATAAGTTAGAGTGGTGACCCCCCATGAAGATATAATATAAAATAGGGCATATTCGGTTGTGAAATAATCAAATAAGTAAACAAAGACGGCAATTTCTTTCCTAGTTACTAAATAAAATAAATTGCAAATGGGAAGAAAAATGGGGTTTAGTTGTAATAATTGGGTGGAATTGGAACGGTTGACATGGCAATTTGCAAAGTTCCAAATTAGAACAAGACACTGAGTACAAGTACGGTTGAGATTTGAGGCCAAACATTCCCAAGTCAATGGTGCGCTCATTTTCTAGAAGCCTAACGAAATTTCATATACAACCCATTTGATTGTAATTTATAAATGACAAAAAGTTTAAGTGGTTTTTTTTGGGTAAAATTTATTTGGATTTGTATGTATTTATTTGTTAGTATTAATTATTTTATTAAAATATAATTTTAATAAAATAATTAATATTGTTTTGAATAGCTCGGTGAAACGACTAAAATCATTTTTATTTATTTATTTAGTCACAAATACATATTGACGAGGGCAAAATGAAACTCATCAACAAAGATTCATGTAAAAGAGGATGGAGCCTTGAAAACTCCAGTCCGTCTTTGATTTCTGCAAACTCGGCTCTCGAACAGCTGCCACGAGCTCCACCGAAATCCTGCACAAAATCGAGGCGGAGGGGGCTCCGGCGTCGATCCTCCGACGCTCAAGTCAGCACACTTGGTATACAAGAAATGCCATGAAAAATGCAGTCAAAATGAGGTATTAGGATTTAGGGTTCAAGTGATACCTTGAGGAAGACAAATTAGGGT
This sequence comes from Ballota nigra, assembly GCA_947034835.1. Lineage (NCBI taxonomy): Eukaryota > Viridiplantae > Streptophyta > Magnoliopsida > Lamiales > Lamiaceae > Ballota > Ballota nigra. The sequence continues at coordinate 95,208,530 of OX344725.1, forward strand.
ATTTATACCTTTGTCATGAAGGGGCATAAGAGTCGTTTTCTTAATGTAACTCTAATTTTCGTAGGGATCACAAATCAGTGTGGTGTGGATAAGTTGCAGATTGCTGCCATTTAGTGAGTTATTTGCTTCACAACTCTGATGGAAAACGGCTGTGGCATAGCCTCGTCTCAGAGTTGGAAGATGTGGCTCGTCCAGTGATGGCCGTGATCTCATAAGCCAAGACAAATATCATGTCATAGAATACAATCTCGTTACATCGAGACCCCCCCTCCCCCCCCCCCCGACTCTTCGCTTATTCAGAGCCTTTAAAGGCAGAGATGAGAGGAATGTCAACTCTGCCATCAAATATCGATATGCTTTCATTGTTTTGGTCTCCATTCAGAGACGATTGCTCCAGAGTCGGTCAGCTTCAGACTCAGTAAGTTCAAATCAAGACATCCAATACCAGAGTTGAGAGAATATTCAACTCTACTCTGACCATGTTCACATAAATCCAGGTTTTCACCCTAAGCACACATCCACACGTGTGTACTGAGACGACATCATATTTGAGTGAAGTCTCTTTCAGCTCTGCTCCAGAGCTCAACTGTAAATCACTTGATGTGAGCCTACAAAGTGTGAGGTCATGCACACTTAGATCACAACACATATGTAGTTGATAAATGGGGTAAAAAATTCATATATATTTGTAGCGAAGAAAAGTAGTTGATAAATGGGATAGAAAATTCAAATATATATGTATGTAGTGAAGAAAAGAAGTAGACGATGAGTGCGTGAGAAAATGAATTCACCACTTTTAGTTCTAGTGTTATCAGTTATGTAATAATATATTTAATCCACATAAAATAACTGATACACAAGTTATAATACGAAATATATATTATTTTCTAATATGATGCAGTCATCAAGCATATATTAACGCTCCCTAAAAAATAAAAAATAAAGCATTTATTGCTAACTAAAACAAAAAGGAATATATCAAGAAGTTTCTTGTACAAATTAGGCTTGTACGGATTTAATTTCATGGTGTAAGCTTCCACTATCAAAAGCTGTTCAAATATTTCAGCTAATTGGGACCCACGAAATTTTTTGTTTAATAGAAAATCTAGAAGATAGCAGTTTTCTTTAAATCGGATCGAACCGGCCTGTTGACTTGGTACAATTTATCGACGTCCGACAAAAAGACGTGGTGCCGGTCCAACTTGGCTGTAAAAAAACAGGTTAAATAGAATTTAAAGAAATAGAATTGTTAAATTGTAAAAATATCGAATGGAAACTAAATTATTGATAGTCTATTTCTTTTCGAAAAAATGTTGGGATATTTTTATTATTTAAATAAAAAGTTATGTGGAACCCGAATTGTTTTTAGTGAAATTTAAACCCAAAATTTTTCTAATATATTATGAAAAAATTTCATCACTGATCGAGTTGTAAAATTAATTAATCTATATTAATTCCTAGCATGTATGGTCTCATACATTCGAACATGTTTCTATTTCACATATATTATGTTGTTTGTGAGAGGGTGTGTCTCGAACACTGTACGAATAAAAGTAAATATACGAAACGAATTCGTAAGAAAAACCGAGTCAAGGAAAATCATTTTTCTGCAAGACTGAATACGCCCCGTATAGTGCTTACGGTATCGTGCGTATGAGTCTCCAAAGGTAAAACGGTTTAACAGTTTACACCAGCAACACCACCGTGTATAAACTATCGACGAACGAAATCGAAATTTCGAATTGAACGAAATAAGTATATGCGAAAGACTTTCTAAACTCTAAGATTCGTAGGCTGAAAGGTGAGTGCGAAAGTCTGGATATGAAGGGGTATATATAGGCGGAAATCTGCACTGCAGATGAGGACGATCGGTTGAGAAAATCGTGAATCATTACTCGAGTGTATTAATCATGTTCGTGGGCCGACCCAAATCCGATGGGCCACCCAAACCGGTTCGGCCCAAAAAGGTACTGGGCCTTTTCATATTTTTTGTACTCTAAAAATATAGGTAGACCCCAAAGCCCAATTGTCAAACGACCCACAGACCCGGTCTCAGGCGGGATGAGGCGCGCGCGTGTGTGGTCCATGGTTAGGGCCCCCATGTACCAAGTTGAAGAACATGAACATTTTTCTACTTATATCCAAGGAACACTTCTTGTAAGTTTCCAATGTGGGATGGAACTCAAGCTTTCTATTCCCATAAAGTTATTTAACACACATGAATAATTATCCAGCTTCCCAAATTAATTTCTCATTCACCGGAAATCGGTTTTGAGATATTAAATATACCACGTTCATCTACTCCGTGAGTAGAACAATCTCGTTAATTTTTTTTCCAAAAAATTAACGTTTTCATTCCTAAAAAAATTAGTCAAAATCAGAGTATAAACCCTTTTGTTTAACCAATTTCCAACCTATTATATGGAACCATGGATTTATAACCCCTGAATCATGTTTTAAAGCAGGTTCACGTTTCAAAATGAAATTATGTCTCATGAAATTGTATTCTTAAGTTTTTCTTTTAATTTTGAATCTTATTAGTAATCGAAAAAAATATTTGGATATTCAAATACCACGACCGACTTTTTTTAAGGCCATTACATGAGCGAAATTGATGTAAAAGTGGTGCATGATGCAATAAGAAGTTTAAACACTGAGGCTAAGATGTTTTTTTTTCAGTTTTAAGTGATTTTTGTAATTCATGAGATTTTTAAAATTTGTGTTTTTATTTTTATTTTAAGTAGGATAGATTTTAAGTTTATTATGTAAAAGTAAATGAATGTTGTATATGTTATTTATAGGGTTGTAGCATTGAGATTTAAAAAATCTAATTTTAAAACTCAAACTAAAATGAGTTTTAGATTCCAAAATCCAATTCCGAGTTTTTAAAACCCAAAAAGAACATAGCCTGATATTATGTTTATTTTGGGATTTACACAGATGGATTTATATAGGACTTTGCGATCCATGCTCCATCCGAGTTTAATATTTAAAATTCGATTTTTAAATTTCAAATTCAGTTCATACCTTTTTTTTACTGAAAAATTCAATACCTTAAAATACCTATAAATCTATTATTACTTTTCACAAAATTCAATATAATTATTTATCAATTTTTATCATCCACTCATTCTCTCTCTTACTTTTCTTTCACACTATGTATAATACTCCCCCCATCCATAGAAAATAAGTTTATTGTTTTTTTTTCACAGTTATTAAGGAAGTAAATATAATATGTAAAAAGTAAGAATATTATGTCAAATCAAGTACAAAATAAGTTATTTTAAAAATATTATGAGCTTATGTTGAAAAAAATAGATAAAATTTATTATTTCCATTTTAGAAAACAAGACTATTTTTTTGTGGACAGAAAGAGTAATACAATTATTACTATTAAATTGATTTGATATAAAGTAAGATATCAAAACAAGCACATATTTATATTATTCATCAAAATTTTCACATTTTAGAATTTTAAAATCGTGACTTTCTCCCGCACCTTAATTCTAAAACAAACATACCCAAAATAATCAGTATTCTTAAATATTTAGTATCATGTTATAAGAAACTTTTTGAAGTGTGTCTTTATTTCTGTGTCGATCTTTTCAAATGTGATTATGTGAGGTAAATTATGACGCTTGCCTTATTGCTAGAGTCTATCGGGCCGGTGATAAAATTGATCCAAAATTAAATTAAGGCCAAGATTATATACAGTCTTATCTTTTGTTAGTTCACTCCACCCAAAAAATAATTTTTTTTTGGGTGGAGTGTTTTTAATAAAATATGAGACTGCATTTAACGTGGGCTTTAAATTTTATTTTAGAAGACTGAAAAGCCCAAGCTCTAAGCCCATCTATGAATGTAAAGAAAACTTTTTAAGCTCCAACATCCACCACAATTGGGATAGTTTTCTAGGGTTTGAAAAATTAAAGCGCGATAAACCCAGAACCAACTTCATTCTCGCTTAGGATTTCGCCATGAGCAGATCAGGCCAGCCTCCGGATCTCAAAAAGTAAGCATTTTAGACGATTTGTTAGTGTTGTGCGCGTTTTTTTCCCCTTTTTCTTCAGAATATATTTCGTTTGTATCTAACGATGATTGTTCATCTTTTCTTCCGAATACAGGTACATGGACAAGAAGCTACAGAGTGAGTTTTCTGATATTCCTTGTTTTTTTCTTTTTTGGTTGAAATAATGTTATGTTTAACAATCGGAGCTGAGATTTATACTTTTTTCGAATATTGTTTCTGTCAGTTCATCTTGAGTGCTCAATTATAAAAGTAACTCACTGTTTAATCTTTTGTTATGTTGAATAATTGAAACAATAGCCGGTAGAGGACTTTAATTGGGCTAGCAGTACTTCAAAGTCTGTCACACTTGAATTGAGTGTACAGTTTTGGAGCATAATGTTAGTAACCGATTGCTTCGTATTCATAAATAATTTTTTAGAAGCTGCTATTCAACATTCACCAAAATTGAGTAATCTATTTTGTATATTTACTGGAATTCTGGTTAGATAGGTCGCATCTTGGTTTGAAAAAGAGATGTTAGACTTGTGCTCTTGGCCCAATTTGGTTGTCTCAGAGGGGTAGAAAAGATATGAATAGTTGATATAGGCCTGTAATGCTAAAGTACTTGCAATACATGTTATAGAATGCCAATGTCTTGTTTAATGCAGTGTTGCTGCGTTAAGTTTATTTGAATCATGACAATTAGAACTCTTTTTGTGCCCCTTTGCAGTCACTTACTTCCATAAAAGGGTTAAGCTGTAACACTAACAATTTGAATGTTTTTACAACAAATTCTAACTTAAATTCGTGGAAGTTGTTCTTTACTTAGATCTTCAATCATCTGTTAATAGGGAAAATATCAATGTATGAGAGACTCTCTTAGGTGCAGCCAATGTTTTGAATGGACGCTAATTGCTATTATTTGTTTTTATACTGATTGAGCTTCGATCTATGTTTTGCAATTTGAAATACAGAACTGATGGTTCTTAGCATATATCATGTTCATTGAGTTTATGAGGAGAAATTCCTGGGCTAGGCTACTATTTCTATTCTTTAACTATAAAATCAAATCTCAAACCCTTTCTCTGAGTTGGAAACATCTTTTAGTATTTTCTTCTTTTAAAGTAGAATAATTAGGACAAACTATCTTCTATGCCCTACATTTTGTTCTGTGGTAGTATGCTCGATATAAACTGCCTCCTGCTTTCTATAATTCAGAAAGTCAGGATGCCTGTATTCTTTGGTTTGCTCAATTATTGATGTTTTGGTCTTATGAATGTTTCAGTAAAGCTTAACGCCAACCGTATGGTAGTCGGAACCCTTCGCGGGTTTGATCAGTTTATGAACCTGGTGGTGGACAACACTGTTGAAGTGAATGGAAATGAGAAAACCGATATAGGCATGGTGGTGAGTATTATCAATAATTCGTAGTTTGTTTTTATCAATAGGCCCAAACTTATGATGGTCTTTCTTTGCTCCTTACTATTGCAGGTCATCAGGGGTAACAGCGTGGTTACTGTTGAAGCTCTCGAGCCAGTCGCTAGAGCACAATAATTGTATAATTCGATCAAATTTGTAGTGCCAAATTATCTCTAAATGTTGAATCTTTAGTTTAATTGGTGTTATCTTGATTAACTTTGTCTCTAACTGTATCCAACACAGTTTATTTGAAATGTTTAAAGAGTGAGGCAGCTTTTTGTGCTATAATCTACCATACTAGGATGCACGTTATAATTCACTAGAGATGTGCAAATACTTGTGTGTATGTGTAAATCTACAGTACATCTGTACTAAAATCTATGGTCAAGTTCAACAGTACATGTGTGCAAATTAACATTATTAATTACTGCTGATTATTATTGACCCTACTTCGGTTTCCTTTTCAGGGCACCGATACACTTGTTACTGTTGTAAGTTGTAAGTTGTAACTTGTAATCATACATAATGTTAAAAAGTATTGTATATATGAGTGTAATCATTTTAAACTCTTGTCTAAAGCAATCATCGTCTTTGAATGATTAAGTGGGTTTAAAATACAATATACTATTTTTAAAGTATAAGACTATGGAGTTCCACCATCCCCAAGGGATTATTTTGTCCATCATTTGATGGATTAGGTAGGTTTATGATTCGGACTCCAATTTTATCCTGGGCCGTAAACCTGCGAACTAAACACAATATTACATGGGATTGAGTGAGACTAAAACTTTAGTCCCGCCTAATCCAACGAACCAAACGACCCCTAAAATTTATAAAATATAAAAATGGACAGAAGAGGCAAAAAGTAATTTTCATAATAAATGCATATAATTTGATAACTAATTTTTTAAATTAATGAATAATAACATGCTAGAAATACTTCCTTACACTTTATACATTTTTTTTGGTATGTCCCAAACACCTTGCATTGCACATAAGCACTTGAACATTACATATACATACTCTCTTCGTTCCGTAATTATTAGCACACTTATCATATTCGTCTATTCTAAAATTATTTGCACGTTCTAGAAAAAAGAAATATCGATTTGTATGCATATTTAAAAAATATACATATATTTATCCATATGTCACTATTTTATTAAAAAAATGTGTGTGTCTAATTTAGTGTACCAATAATTCTTGGACTGATGGAGTACTTGGAAACAAATTTTGATTTTATTTAATTAAATCTGATTTCCGCGTGTACATGAACATGACCCATTTTATAATGGATCGAGTTGGCCCGTAAAACTTGTTCGATGCCCTGCTCTCGCTCGCTCTTTTCTTTTCCCTCTCTTTCTTCCGCTTCTCCGCTTAGTCTCTCCCCCTCTTCCTCCTAACTCTCTTTCTACACCGACTGGACATTCTTTTTTTTTTTTTGCATCAGGGTTTCTACTTCCGCCGTTTCTTCATCGGAAACTGAAAAGCCTCGAATATCAACTCAACCCAGCGTCTCTGCTCGGCCACGAAAAATAGCCTGGAGCTGCGGAAGAAACTGGTTGAGTATCCTTCCTCAGTCGCAGTTTTTTTTTTTAAAATTTGTATGTCTTCCTGTTATTTGATTTATTGACAATTATTTTTGGGAAATTTTCAATGAATTGTTCATTCTAGTAATTGTGTCGATGAAACGTTGCTTATTTTGGAGTGGAAAAATCCTTGGGCAGAAATTGAAAAACATCTCAAATCTTTGCTGAGATAAATGAAGAATAAGAGTGCAGAACATTCAATTTGGATTTAGTGTACTGGGGAGTTGGGCACATAATAGGAGTTACTGTTGAATAAGTTGGACGAATGTCCGCGTTAGGCCTATATAATATAAGGTCGTATGCCTTTAGAATTTGCCCAAAAAAAAAAAAATGGTTGAAGTAAGGTCGTGCTAAAGATTTGTTGTTGTAATCCTATTGACTATATTACTTAATCTTGTAACTCATCCTTATAATACACAAAGTGATGTCAATACAGATCGATTTTAAGATATTTCGTCTGCACTCGCAAGTTATTTCAGTTAGTTTGCAGACATTTCAAGGAGGCGATGATCAAAGTTGAATATGGAAGGAGAATTGGTTTCCTGATTACTAATTCGGTTACAGAATTTTTTTAGTTTTTTTACGTTTTTGAGCTCAATGTTAGCGAATATTGCGCATTTATGAAAAAACTATGTCAACAAATTTAGACATTTATCATTGTTCATTGAATTTCAGGAATCCTTGCAAAATATGTAAAGAGGATGTCAAGGTTTCGTGCATTGTGGCAATCTTCTGTTAATTCAAATAAAATGGGTACTCTTTAATTGCTTTTGATATAAACTTCAGTGTGTGCATGCGTGTTTGTTTGTTTTTTGTTTTCAGAAAATAAATATGTTCACATTAGAATATTATTTGTAGCTTTATGGGTAAAGGAGGCAATTTTGTGTGTGATTGATGTGTTTATGCAATGCAACTCATTTGGAGTTGGGTATTAATCTATGGTTCTTCTGCTGGTTTTAAGTTTCTGTGGTTGTTCAGAGATATGAATGATCTCAACTAGCACACGTTGGCATTTCATGGCTTTCTTACAACAGAACTGTAATGACTTCCACGCTTTCTCAAGCATTATAGAAACATCAAACATGCTTATATGATGTTTTTGTGTTTTAGGTAATTTTCCAGGATAGCTCTTTTAATATGAGAAGGGGTTTCCACAACAGAAGTTAATCATCTTATAGTAGCACACGTCTTTCTTCCCAATCCCATGTCTAAAGCGATTATCGCCCTCATCAAACCCCTAAATCACCCCAAACCCAGAATCAGACCACCCAGAAAGACTCCCATCACGCCCCAAATCAAGAAGTTAGCAAATGAAGTTTGTGAAATTCTCAGAAGTGAAGATAAACAGTGGGAAGAGACCATTAAAAATCGGTTCTTTGAAGAGGAAATCGCTCCTGTGGAAGTTGCCCACATAGTGTTTGACAAAATCCGTGATTGTGAATTGGGTCTCAAGTTTTTCGGTTTTGTCTCTCACAACAATCTTTCCATTGATGGGTTCGCTTATTCTTCCCTTCTGAAGATGTTGGCCCGGTCTAAAGTGTTCACAGAAGTCGATAATGTGTTGTTGGAGTGCTTGCAATGTGATGAGAAACGGCCTACCACTGAGGCTTTAAGTTTTGTAATATGTGCCTATGCAGATAAGGGTTTCGTTTCAAAAGCTCTTGAGTTGTATTCCTATATGTTGAAAAATATCAATGAGTTGCCTCAGTTATGGGCCAGTAATTCTTTACTCAATGGGCTCGTAAAGGATGGGAGAGTGGAAGCTGCTTGGCGTGTATACGAGGAAATGGTGAAGAGAAATGGTTCTAATGAGAGTAGTTCTTTGGATAATTATAGTGTTTGTATAATGGTGAATGGATTGTGTAAAGAAGGAAAGGTGGAAAAAGGTAGAAGGTTGATTGAGAAAAGGTGGGGTAGGAGCTGCATTCCAAATATTGTGTTTTATAATATTCTCATTGATGGATACTGCAAAAAAGGAGATGTTAAGAAAGCTCATGAGCTTTTCGCGGACTTGAAAATGAAGGGGTTCTTGCCTAACCAAGAGACATATGGGGCGATCATTAATGGATTTTGCAAAAAAGGGGATTTTGTGAAGGTTGATCAAATCTTAAAAGAAATGGAGTCGAGCGGTGTGGAAGTAAATACTCAAGTGTATAACAATGTTGCTGATGCTAAATTCAAATATGGCTATGTTCGGGAAGCTTTGGAGACCACAAGGAATATGATTGAAGCTGGGTGTGAATTGGACGTTGTTTCATATAATACTTTGATTTCTAATGCTTGTAGGGATGGGAAGGTGCAAGAAGCAGAGCAACTTTTAGAAGAGGTAATTAAAAGTGGACTGGTTCCTAATAAACTGACCTTTACTCCCCTTGTACATGCTTATTGCAGAGAGGGCAATTTTGATAAAGCCTCACATTTGCTTGTTGAGATGACCCAATGTGGACATAAACCTGATTTGATTACCTATGGAGGTCTTATACACGGTTTAGTCGTCTCTGGTGAAGTTGATGCTGCATTGGCAATTCGAAATAATATGATGGAAAGGGGAGTAGTCCCTGATCCGTGCATTTACAATGTTTTGATTAGTGGGCTTAACAGAGAAGGTAGATTTGATGATGTTGAGCAGCTTGTTCAGGAGATGCTTAGTCAAAATGTATCTCCAGATTCATATGTATATGCCTCCTTGATTGATGGGTATATCAGAAGTGGTAATTTTGACAAAGCAAAGATACTTTTTCATGACATAATGAAAAGAAATATGGATCCTGGGCTTGTGGGGTATAATGCTATGATTAAGGGCTACTGCAAATTTGGGATGATGAAAGATGCTGTTTCTTGCATTAATAAGATGAGTAAAAGAAAGGTGTATCCAGATGAGTTCACATATTCTACGATAATCGATGGATTTATAAAGCAGAATGATTTATTTGGTGCATTGACTGTGTTTTGCCTCCTCGTGAAACAGAGATGTGTACCAAATGTTGTGACTTATACCTCAATCATCGCTGGATTTTGTCGTTGTGGAAATCTTGCAGGAGCTGAGAAGTTTCTCAAAGGAATGCGATCTAATGGTGTACATCCTAATGTGGTGACTTATTCTGTACTGATAGGTAGCTGTTGCAAAGAGGGTAAAGTGGCGAAAGCATCTTCGTTTTTCGAAGAAATGCTGATGAGCAAGTGTAATCCCAATGATGTTACATTTCATTATTTGGTTAATGGATTATCAAACAGCACTTCCAGTGAATCTGATCTGCATAAGCCGATGCTTCTTGATATCTTCGGGAGGATCGTATCTGATGGGTGGCATCCAATATCTGCTTCGTACATTTCAATAATTGCGTGTCTTTCTTTAAACGGGATGCTTGAAACTGCACTGCAGCTAACTGATAAAATGTTGAAGAAAGGGTTTCATCTAGACTCTGCGACTTTAGCAGGCCTGCTACATGGGGTTTGTTTAGTTGGCAAATCTAAAGAATGGAGGAACATAGTTTCATATAAGTCAGTTGGTCCGAAGCTTGATGATGTTGCTCTAAAGTATGTATCCATATTCGGGCAATACTCTACACGTGATGCAACCAAGGAGGCTTCCGCAATCTTGCATAGCTTGCTAAAACAAGGTAAATCCGATGAATGAAAATATTTTAAGGATGGTGGTGCCTTGTACTTATACAGGTGTCACTGGCTGTAGGATGCAATGCGGGTGCTTTCCTTCGTAAGTTCTCCTCTAATTGTGTGCTCGCTTTTTATCATAATTTGAAATATTAATGATTATCGACTTAATTAATATAGAGATGGCATGTTGGATGATCACTGGAGAGAGACGAGCTGCACAGTAAGGACTCTATCTTAGAACTGTTTTGCTGCTATTGTCGTCGGACTAACAGTTGGCGCTATTAGAACGGTGAGCGACCCTCACCCCCCAAATCCTCTTTTTATCTCAATAAAATATTAATGTGTTGGGTCTTCGATGTATTTCAGTAAAGCTTAACGCCAACCGTATGGTAGTTCGTGGGTTTGATCAGTGAACGGAAACGAGAAAACGGACATAGGCGTATGGTAGTTCGTGGGTTCAATCAGTGAAAGGAAACGAGAAAACGGAGATAGGCATGGTGGTGAGTATTATGAATTCGTAGTTTTGTTTTTTGTTAAACACGCTTGGCATAAACTTATGATGATGGTCTTGTTTTGCTCCTTTTCATCATAGCAGGTCATCAACTCTGGGTCCAGTTGCCAGAGCACAATAATTGGTACTATAATTCAATCAAATGTGGAATTGTAGTTTCATGGATGAACAGATTATATATATGTTGATGAGCTTTGTGTCAACAACAATTATTTGAAATGTTTGCTGCTTTTCGTGCTACAATAAACCACACCAGGCACGTTATTCACTATAGAGGTACAAATCTACTGTACCCAAATTAAAACTGTTGTAACTAAATTTAATTGCATAGAATATTACTGTTTCTATTTATCACTTGTAAAAGCCAATAATTAGTGAAATTATTTCATTGCTTAAATCAGTATGATAAACATCCCAAGGTAATTTAGCAGTAGTGGTATTAACTAAAGATATATAATACGTGAGTTCTATCAAAATGACAATAAAATTTAACTGGAAGTAGTAAATTCTCTGTCTTATAGTTATTTCCAACTCATGGACCTATTTCAGTTGTTGGTCAAATTATGTCAAGATTAATGAACTTACTTAATTTGAGATTTTAGCTCAATACAAATTCACCGCCTTTTTTAAATTTAAAAAAAAAAAAAAACACATTTATTACTATCAGAGCTAGCACTTGAAACCTTACTTTCGAGGACACCATAAATTTCAATTATATCCATTAATGTGCTCGATTTTAAGGAGTTTTAAAAAATAAACCACATTTACTACTATCAGAGCTAGTACTACTTGAAACCTAACTTACTTTTGAGGACTTTATAAATTTCAATTATATCCATTTATTAGGTCGATTTAAAAAACCTAACTTACTTTGAGGACTTCATAAATTTATTTTATATCCATTTATTAGCTCGATTTTGAAAAGGAAAAAAAAAATAGCTATAGTAAATATTAAATTAAGAATAAGTCTCTTGTGCACTAAGTGCATTGTGCAATTTAAATAAATTTTAGAACAATTGTTTTTACTGAACAATTATGATTTAGTGTAATCTATCATAATTGTTCAGTAAAAACAACCTCAATTGTTAAATATACATTTAAATTGCACGATACACCTGATGCATATTAGATCTTGACTTAAGTTAAAAGTGTAAGCTTCATGTAAATCAATTTTATTGTACCATTCGATAAATTATTTTATTATATAATACTATTATCAAATTAATTATTTCACTAAAAAAAATTGAACAACATACAAAAAAAAAATTACGATAAAACCCAATATACAGGATATTTGCGTTAGAGTTAAATAGTTTGACGGTGAGCTGCATGCAGCGGCGCCGTTTTGAGTTCAAAATTTAAACAGTAACATCACACACGGTCGCAACGGCCATATCATGTCGGGGGAGCGGTTGTTCTCTTCCCCTTTTCTGGGATATTGGAAAAAATGAATTCCGCTTTTTCTCTTTATTTTTGTTTATTTATTGCGTTTTTACTCTCCGTGCTTTGAGCTGTCCAAACAGCCCGTTACACTCCCCTTTTAATTACTCCTTTTTATGTTGTTTATTATTGGGAAAAGGAAGCATAGTTTCACAATTTCTGTTGTGGTCCTCGTGTTTTATGCTATATGTCATTTATACATTTATTTGGGATGATATCAAGGGAGAAAACGATCCATGGATGTAAAATTGTAATTCCTACATGTAAAGTATACTTTTTTTTTAAGTAATTTCATCGTAAAATTTATTTATAATTTATAATAGTATTAATTATTTTATTAATTAATATATATTAAATTAATTGTAATACTATATAATAAAAAAATTAATATTATTTTGAATTGTAATGATAAAATTGATTTATCAAAAAAAAATGTGAACATAAATATTTGTATTGCTAAGGTAATTCACTAAACTAAGCTTTGATTTATCAGCGGGAAAGTGTTTTAGAAAATATAATTTATATAAAAAAATATTTAAAAAGTCGCGATGTAAATTAAATAAAATTTTGATAGAATAATATTAACTTTAAAAAAAAAGCACTCTTTTAATATTTTTCGCACTGCTTTGTTTTTCGGTATATTCTAAAAAAAAGGATAGATAATTGTAATTATATTTTGTCACATGCCCACAAATTGTGGCAATTATGTTTGCCACTAGGGCTCTAAGTGCACAACAATTTGCAGTCACAAATCATAGTTCGACACTCTCATTAATATCTAAAGTATTTGGGAATTAATTATAATATCACATACTATATTTTTATTATTAATATCTCAAAATCATGGTCAATGTTACCTAGATATTGTTCTAAAACTCTTAACGTTTTTGTTATATGTATACATCATATGATTACTATGTGCATGTACATAACATCATATACTTAAGTATGCATTTTATGTTCTGCAAAATATTAAAGTTGAAACATGAACCGCCTTAAGGATTGATGAGAGAATTAATATTAAAAATTTCCAGATCAGTGATTATAAACCATGAAATAAAACCATTTTTATTATTTTTTTTGGTATTAAAATTGCCAGTATATAGTTTCTTTCACCAGAAGTACTATACTACAAGCAGAAACAAGGCAGCAGCTACAACAAAAGATCATCATAGATTTTTATCGTAATCTGTAATATTGAGTACTTATGTTAACATGTAAATCATGTTATGACAGTAGATAAAGTGAGAGAATATAAATCATTATCTCATGGTGAGTTCCAGTAATGTTAAACTGTAATGTAAATAGTCATTCTTATTATTCTTACCAATTATTACTTTCTTTTCCTGCTTATTTATTTAATGAAGGGGGAAATAGGTTTTCTTCTTTGTAAATTTTTAAGTAGTGTACGTTACCTCTATTTCTATTTTAGTCATGTCGACTTTCACGAATTGAAAGTAGTTATGAATTTTCAATTTTTAACATTCGTCCAATAATGGATTATAGGAGGGGAACATTTGGTTGACACTGATGTGATAATTAAAGTTTGACTCATTAACAAGATAGAGTTTGATTGGTAAATCAAATGTTTCATCTCTAATAGTTGGACAAAAATATTGAAAAAATGAAAGCTAGAGGACTATTTTCAATTTGTGAAAGTCGACATGATTGAAATCAAAATAGAGATAACTTATACTACTTTCTCCATTTCTTTTTATCCGTCTCATTTTCTCCATTCACACAAACTAATTTTCTAATTAATAAAAATATCGAAAGACTCTTATACCCACATTAAATTTATAAAAACCATAATAAATATTACTTCCTCCATCCCATTTTTTATTGTTTATACAAAAACGGTCTATTTTTTTTTCAATTGTCCCTTTCATAAATAGCAAACATTTATTTACCATAATGCCACTAAAAACAATTTTTTATAACATTTTTATTTAACACAGTGTCACTAAAAAGTAACTTTATTACTTTCTCCATCCCGAAGAATCCTTCACATTTTCTTTTTGGTTTGTCCCACTACAACCTTCATACCCCTAAAATAGAAATAATTATCTCTCACAAAAGTCAATCAAATATCAAAGTATCATTATTTTATGCAACTCCACATTTACATACTTTTTTTTTCATTTCAAATTGTGAAGGGTTCTACGAGATGAAAGAAGTATTATAAACAATTCTCACATTAAATCTGTGCCAAAAACAAAAGGATAATTGAAAATGGGACAAAGAGAATACTCCCTCCGTCCCAAGATTTTGTTCAGACTTGCCTTAAATGGACGTCCCAAGATTTTGTTCACACCCCAAAAAAAAGAAATAACTCTCTCTCACAAAAGTCAATAAAGCATAAAATTATCATTATTTTATTCAACTCCACACTCACATACTCCAATTTTTCTTAAAAAATGTGTCAAACCCAAGTGTGAACAACATCCTGTAATGGATGGAGTATTATTAAAGATATTTTGTTGAAAAAAGAATGTAATTTTACATTGATATTAATGTAACAATAAATAAAATAAGACAATCAAATAGAAATGGGGTAGAGTAATAAAAGAGTCATTTTTCCTAATTTATATTTGGGAAAATAACGGTAAATCCAAATGGTAAAAAGCTGAAATTCTGTACCAAACGGCAGACTACACACCAGCCAAATTCATTGTTCATTTATAACAAGGAATCTCCCTCCCCCCCTCCCAAAAGCTTTTCAAAGTGGAAATTAATGTACGTTGTAGTATCGAATGAGCAAAGTGCAGATAAAGCAACGAATCAAAACGATATAAAAAAATCACACCACCAACATTCATTTCTCAACCTCCCACCCTTACCCTTTGCTTGAATCCAAATCTACTCAACAATAACTCCAAAAAATTCCACCAAACCCCATCATTAAAAAAATCCAAAATCCCCCATATAATGACAGATATTCTACTCTCCCCCTCCCAATTTGCTTCGAATGGAAGCACCATTTCACCCACAAACAATGATGGGTTCCGCCAACAACCTTTGTTCAATCATGACTCCCTTATTAGCAGGGGAGCTTTAGATTTGTACAGTAGAGGAAGAAGTAGACAAGTAGAAGAAGAGGAGAGAGAAGGGGTGTCTGTTCTGGCTATTGTGGTGAGCGTTGTGAGGAATTCTTTAGTGGGTTGTAAGAATACAGAAGAAGAACAAGAGTGTGGGGTTGAGGGGAAATTAATGGATATTGGATGGCCTACAAATGTTCGACATATTGCCCATGTCACCTTTGATAGGTTTAATGGCTTTCTTGGTCTTCCTGTTGAGTTTGAACCTGAAGTCCCCAGGAGGCCTCCCAGTGCCAGGTAATCTTTTCTCTTAGTCGAGCCGATTACTTGAAGTTTGGGCTCGACTCGAGACTATGGAGCTAAAAATTAGAGTTGAGTTCGACCCTAATGAGTCCTCATATATTATATTGAAATACAACAAAATTATCATATATTAGAGTATTTTATGAGTTTGAGCCTAATGAGCCCTCATATATTACATTGAAATTTAAGAAAATTCTCCTATATTGAGCCTAAAGAGTTGAACTTGTTAGTAAAAGTCGAGTATTTTATGAGTTCGAGCCTTAACGAGTCGAGCTCTCGAGCTGCTCAATTCGAATAACAGCTGTGTGTGTGTGTGTTTTCTTGAAATCTTGATGAGGGTTATCTCTGGTTTTGATATATTAAGAAAATAATTTGCCTGTTATCTCTGGGAATGTAAAATCATATTAATGTGTGTGTTTTCTTGAAATCTCAAAGTGGGGTATCTCTGGTTCTTATTAAGAAAAGATTTAGCCTTTCATGTCTTTTGAGAATGTAATTTTTTGGATTAAGTGAGAATTAATTCACTGGATACATTGTAACTCTGAAAATAAAGCATTTTTTGAGATAATATCTGCATTTTCGTAATTTAAAGATTAATTATTGCAACTTTTTTTCACTATATGGCTAATATATATTCCATGTTTTATTTTCTTATGTAAGAAATCTGTCTTCCCTTTATGCTTTATCTGTCATGTTTGAAGATGATCATCATTTTTATGCTTTTTGTCCCAGAATTTTAGTATACACTCTTTCCAGCATCTAATTGCCATCACTCAACAGCTTCAATATTCAAACAAACCTCAACTTTCTTCAATCGTATTGACATCAATATTTCCTTGTCCAGCACACGGGTGTTCGGAGTTTCAACGGAATCAATGCAGCTTTCATTCGATCCACGAGGCAATTGTGTGCCGACTATACTACTAATGATGCAAAGACGCTTGTATTTGCAAGGTGGTCTCCAGGTAAAAAACACCACCAACTAGTACTCTTTTCCTCACTCTTTTCCCATTTGTTGCTCAAAAATTCGCTTTTAAATTTCAGTCGGAAGGGATCTTCAGAATCAATCCAGGGAACGGGCAAGAAGAGTACGTAAGGGAGCAACTAAACAACGGAGTGATCCCTGAAAACATCGACGTTCATTGCTTAGCAGGTCTAATCAAGGTACTTCTCTTCAATTTCATAACCATTCCTTCTCTTGGTAGGTCAGTATTAGTTGTTTTCACTGAACAATATTAGTTGGTGCAATCAAATGTTACTCTAGATTCAAATGCGTTATGCTTGTTATAGGCATGGTTTAGAGAACTACCGAGTGGGATATTGGATTCTCTGCCTCCGGAGAATGTGATGGAAGCTCAATCGGAAGAGGAATGCTCTCAGCTCGTGAGCCTTCTACCACCTACCGAAGGTGCTCTCTTGGATTGGGCCGTTAATCTTATGGCCGACGTTGCTCAGTTCGAGCTCTTTAACAAGATGAATGCCCGTAACATTGCCATGGTTTTCGCTCCCAATATGACACAGGTGAGTGAGCAAATTTACGACGAAATTACAAATGATTTTGCATTTTCCGATCATTCAAACTAACTTTTTGGTTTTTTTAGGGGTATTTGATAATTATTCCAAACTACAGGATTCTATTGGTAATTTACCCCAAGGATTCTGTATAGAAAAGTTTAAGTGTTTCATATAAGTTTTAAGTGTTAAAATGACTTATATACCTTTTTATAGGTCCTCTATACTTATTGGTAGCAAAGAAATCAAGAAATTGATTCTTAATAATGAGTATCATGAAATTAAGAAAAGAGCAAAGTTAAGAAAAATAAACATTTTCCCTAATACAGTAGTTAAATTGGAACAGAAGGAGTATCATCTTCCACGCGTTCCAACATCTTTTACAAAAAGGGTATCTTAGTCTTTTTATCGAGCTGTATCTGATTCGATTGTTTGGTCGATTCAGATGTCGGATCCCCTGACTGCACTAATGTACGCCGTCCGAGTAATGAATTTTCTCAAGACACTGGTGGAGAAAACCTTGAGAGAAAGGGAAGATAGTTTAGTCGAATCAGGTCCAACGCTGCAGTTAGAGCCCACAGATGAAGATGGTCATCATACGAAACCAGCAAACGACTTGGAAGAAGACAAAGCAAGTGATCAAGATCACGAAGTAGTAGAGCTACCTGAAGAACCAGCTGAATCAAGAACAGACAACAATGGTCATGGTTTTCTAGCTTCGATCGAAAACATTCTATCAGATGGAAAGAGAGAGAAAGACAGTAGCTCTCTTGATCATCCAAAGGTTGCAACTGAAAGTGGAGATGGCAATGTAGGAATCAAAAGGACTCAATCCAGAAACAGAAGGACGAAAAAGGACAATGTTAGCAAGGTTAATGATGCTAAGAAAGGATCCAAAAAACGAGCAGATGTTCGCGTCGATGAGACTGCAGAGAAGAAGAAGGATATAACCGCCCTTAGCCGCGTAAATTCGCATGCAGAAATGGAGGCATGGAGATGAAGTTCAGGGATTCATGCATTTGCCTTATGAGAGGAGATTTTCCTTTGTTTTAAGATCAATGTCTGTAATCTTGATTTTAATGTGCATGATTCTACTGTGATTTTTATTTATGTGATTCTTTTGATTTGGATGAGAGTTGTTACCTGGGCTCTCAATTTTTGCAATCTGTGTTTAATGTTTATAGTAATTTGTATTAAATGTAATGAAATACAAAATGGAACAATGATGTCATTTCACTGGACGTGGGCATATTTTGGGCAAAGGCACTTCACAAATTATTACCAATGATTTTGAAACCGGACGGACCGGTCGGTTCAACCGGGAACCGGCCATGAAACCGGTCCAGAACACCCCAAAAACCGTTTTTACGATTGAACCGGTCGAAAACCAGTAAAACCGGCATAACCGTTTGAACCGGTCAAACCCTTTTTTTTTTTTTTTTTTTTCTTATATGTTTGGTCATTGTGCTGTCACGACTATACCAATTCTAATTCCCACCACGCAGCCCCACTCAACAGCCGTCGTCGCCCAACAGCGCAGCCACCGGCGCTCGCCCCCGATGCCATAGCTGCTGTCGCCGACCATGGACGCTAAAATATACAGGCAAGGCGAAGGTTTCAAAATCACTGCATACTATTTCTTAGTTTAATACTGTATAGTGTATACTAATTGCTAGGGACTATATTTGTAATGGTTGGCTAATATAATGAATAGTTAGGGTTTTTTTTTTTAAAAAAATATTCCTAATGCGGTAATGCCCCTGTTTCCTATTCATGCTTCCAATTTTTTAATTAGATTTTAATTTTAACTTGTGATATATTTATGACTCTCACTTTAGGACTATATTGTGTTTTGTTGTCTGACTCTATTAGAATTTTAAATTGTGTTGCAATATGACTCATATGTGTTTATATTAAATATTCAATATAAAAAATATTTTAAAAGTGTATATTTATTTTTTAATATATATAGTTTATTTTATAATATAACATAGAAAATAATTAAATAAAATTAAACAAAAAATATTTTTAGCGGTTGGACCATGAACCGGTGGCCAGACCGGTTTGGTCTCCGGTCCGGTTATGAAAATATTGTTTATTACATTAAGGGGGAGTTTAGTAAGGGAAAAAGAGTGATTTTTTTAAACCAAAAAATGTTTTCAATTATTTGCAGGGAAGACAAAAGGAATCGAGAAGATCATTCACAATAGTGCGATTATCCTGTTAATAGTAATTTGCTAAAAAACATTATGATCATGGTAAATAATACAAACGGCCTCACTCAGAATCAGAATACACCAATGTTTGCCCTCAAAGCTAGTTAAGAAGTAGTTTCACCTTTAAAAATCTACATTTATTATAACACTTTAATTTTGTCTAGTCTACATACCATTTTTAAGTTACTAGGTGATCCCATGAAGAAAAACAAGATGAGCAAAAGACAATACGGACTATTTAACTCACTCAACTCAATAGTGTCCGATCTTGGAAAAATTACATAAGCCTTCTTCAAAGGCTCAAAGCAAATAGAGCCTTATAAATTGATATTTGTTCTCCCTAGAAAAAATAAATAAAAAATCGGAGAAGCCATGGGTGATCGTCTTTAGATGGACCGAGCGTGTGGACCACATACATACAACATGGTTGTTAGCATTATAAATACCTGAAAGGTGGGTATTAGTAGTGAACTGTGTTGATGGACAGTTGAATTTGGAACTAATTTTTGGCCCCAAAACCACGAGGACTAGTCCTTCCGGGTGAGTCTGCAAATTGCCTCCTCGATTCTGCTCTTTTCTTCCTCCTCGCTGTACCAGGGGGAGCCTGAATATGAAATGAAATAGGCCGTTTATTGTCAAAATATTAGCCTACGAGAAACACATTTTAGTTTCACATGTTTTATAATGTTCCTCCCATAATAAGCAAAATAGACACTTTGTTCATTAAAGTGAATAAAAGTCAGCGTACCTTCTCTTCGGCCTTCATGGCCTCTTGGATATTTGCCAATGAAGGAAGTGACCCACCTTCCATTACGCCCATCAAGTTCTTCATTTTTACTCGCATTTGGAAAAGTTGCGCAACGAGTTGACTCACCTGAAAAGTGGAACTCGGTAATGCTTTCAATGCTTGAAGCTAAATATGGAAAAGAGAGAAAAAGTGAATCCATTTCTGGCTACCAACTCAGCCCTCCATGTGTACCTGTTGCTCTGTTTTGCCAGACTCTTGAGCAACTCTTCTCCTCCTTTCAGGTGATTCTGCCAACAGTTCTGGTTTTTCCCTTTCCTCTGCATACAGATGATTAAAATCAGACGGGAAGGGCAGAAGCAGTATCCGCCAGAAACTTAAAATCCGATCGCAACTATGTACTTTTTATGAAGGCTGTAGTCATGATATTCACCTAAATTCATGTGTGAAATAGGAGAAAAAGAGTAGCACTCTTGTACACCAATTGTACAATGCAACTAATATTTTTCAGTGAAGACAATTAATACTAAAAACAAATTACATTTTAGTAAAACAACTAATACTGTTTTAAAAATATACATGATTGCATGGTGCACCTGGTGCATACAAGTTTTTGTTGGAGAAAAAAGTAAAACATCTAGATTCAAAATTATCAATAAGCTTACTTAAAAAAAAAAAATCAGTAAGCTATACAGCCTATGCTGGCAACTTGACAATCTTAAGAGATACATGATTCAGGCATAATAAAAGTTCATGTTTTCAATGTAATTTTTTGCAAAATCTGTTATGCCAATTAAACAAAAAGTAAGAAGCAGATGAGTTACATGACCAAAGACACAAGATGTTAATAAGACGCTACAATAATCTTATGCATCCCCATATGCGAGTTTGGTGGAACTAATGCTAATAAGATGCTACGGTAATCTCTTGCAAAAAATTTAATTGAAAGAGAGGGAGAGAGGTAATATATAACCTGGGGTCATCACTTCGATCATCGATTCCATCATTTTCACATTCTTTTCTGCCTCTCGAATTTGTGCAGGAGTAACCTGTATGAATTTCATGATTTGGATATTGGTTATGATTCTGAAATGAATCTTGAGGTTTTTTTTAAAGACATAAGCATACAACCTAGTAAAGACGAGGTTTTATACCTTGCCCATGCCTGGCATCATCCCAATAACACGAGACATTGAGCCCATCTTTGAAACTGCACGAGTTTGTTTTAAGAAATCATTGAAATCGAATTTGGTACTCATTATCTTCTTCTGCAAATCTTCAGCATCTTCTTGTTGCATCTACTCATTTTTGCACAAGACATTGAATAATTTTAGCATTTCATATTATTAGTTACATATAAACAAATTCAACTGATTGGTACTCACTACTTCTTGGGCTTTCTCCACAAATGATAAAACATCACCCATTCCTAAGATGCGTCCAGCCATGCGGTCTGGATAGAAAGGTTCAAGGTCTTCCATACGCTCGCCTCTTCCTACAAGCTTGATTGGCTTCCCCGATACCTAAGGTGAAAATGCAAATTACAGTTTACACTTTATAAAATGAATCAAATTTCTCCAAGTACTTGCAACACTTAACTCAAAATACTTGCATGACTGATTACAGCAGTGACGGCAAATGATATCAGGTATTCAAGTTATATTTTGGGATATTTCACTCGCATCATATCTATTTTCATTTGCAAATTCAATTTCAAGAACCTTACTATTTTTTGGAATATTTCACTCACATATCTATTTACGAATATAAATTAATTTCAAGTACCTTACTATTCAAGTCAAACATTTGCATGACTGCAGCAGATATCCAGTATTCTAATTACATTTTGGAGTATTTTGTTAGATTTCCATTCCATAATCATGCAGCATGCACACTACTACATGCAGCCTCTATACATCATCCATGCATGTATAGATAACACACATACACGCACAAGGATCACGCACTCTCATTCTGTTATAACCAACCTCATGCATACGTTCATAACTTGTAACAAACTGCATTTAGTCATTCATGAATACAGCTCATAGGGTAGCGGTTATAACAAACTTTGGAAGCACCTAGAAGAGCTCTCTACTTGTATAAATAAGACACATTGTACCTATCTTCATTTTTTAGAGATTGAATACAATTAGTTTCAGCAAATATCAGTTCTTTCGATGGCTTTCTTTACAATTCAGTACATTTATGGAGTTGATTTCTACATATTTCACTCACATATCTATTTACAAATACAATTTCAATTTCAAGTAATTTACTCCCTCCGTCCCTCTATTAACTTCCCATTTTGTCATTTTCATTCGTCCGACTATATTAACTTCTCATACCTTTTTTGGACATCAACTAATAATATTATATTCATACACTTTATTCACATCTACTCATTTAAACACATTACACTTTATTCTCTTCTCTCTCCACCACATCATCTGTACTGTATCTATATTTAATTACCCTCTTAAATGTTGTGCCCAAAAGTAACGGGAAGTTAATACCAGACTGAGGGTGTACCATTTTTGTAATCTAATTCATGGGTTGCAAGTATGGATGTAAAAGAATCAAATCATTTTAATTTAGTAAATAATTAAGAATATATATTATTAATTCATTAAATAATAAATATATATTATTAATTTATTCAAACAATTAATAATAGTATATAATATTTAATACATTCATATTTCAAAATAATTAATGAATAACAATATATATGCATTAATTTTTTAAATAAGTCAGATTTTTAATGAAATATATATAATAAAACAAATAATAAAAATAAAATTTTGTATTGAATGCTAACGAATAAGTCAATCCACTTTCAAATCGAATACAAATCAAATTTAAAATCCGAATTTTAATGAATTTTAAATGAACACGATATTTGAATAGATTGTTGAATCAAATCAAATACTATAGTATTCACCTCTACTTGATTGTTTACATCCCTAGACCCTAGTAGCGAGTCTAAGCAATCTCATTTCATTATATCAGAATTGTTTCCTGTTCTTCTGAAATCAACAAATGCATTGGGGTCCAAGTATTAGCAAAGAGTGACTCTTTTGTTAGATGGTCTCAAACATGAGAAGGTGTTCCACTTAAATATTTGGGTCATACTCTCATTTAAAATATAGTTAGATTGGAGCAGGGACGGATCCAAGATTTCATCCCAAGGAGGGCAAATTTTTTCGCAATGTAAGAGAGGCGAAATTTTATAATCCAAGGGGGCAATGACAAAATTGACAAATTTAAGGATAAATAGATAAAATTTAAATCCAAGGGAGCGGTCAAGGGGGGCGACCGCTCCCCAAAATCCGTCCCTGGGTTGGAGCCCCATGAAGCTCACGAGTCATAGAGTAAAGTAAATGAGATCAGTCTTGTCATTAGCAAAGCCAAAAGTAACATCTCTTAGAAGTTTAGTTACCCAACTTGCCCTTGCTTTACATAGACATATTCATTCACATAGAAAGAAAATACGATATGTGAAAGGAAATTAAAAAAGATTCTGTTGTCTGACCTCTTTAACACTCAAGGCTGAACCACCTCTAGAATCTCCATCTAGCTTTGTTAAAATGGCACCAGTAATTCCAATTTCGACATTGAATGTTGTGACCAATGCTAAGTATCAGGAAACATTATTATAAGCAAAGATGGAAATTTTGCAATCACATAATAATTGTTAAAGCATGACATGAAGAAAGCACATGCATGCTAGTTCAGGCGACGATACCAACCAAATAAGTACATTTATTAAAGTTATCTAAAAGATTGCTGTAATATTTTTGGCATAAAGAATTAAGAATTTAACATTATAAAACAATTCATCAAGAAAATGGGAGGATAACAACCTTTGATGTATGCTTCCATTAGAATGGTTGCTCGATTTTTTACAAATAATAAATCCTGTTAAAGGCTATGTGAATAATACATACCGGCAGCTTCTTGGCCAGTCATTGCATCGACAACAAGCAAAACTTCAGTGGGATTTAATACTTTTTTAACTTCTTTTAGTTCTTCCATCATTCCTTTATCTATCTGAAAAGAAGAAAAAATCAATTAATGTGTAACCTGATTGCTTTTAGCCATATCATTCTCATGGCCGACTAATCTCACCTGAAGTCTTCCTGCAGTATCCATTATGACTACATCTACTTTCTTTTTCTTGGCTTCTTGCAAACCTTGCCTTGCTATTTCTGCAGGTTTAATTTCTGTTCCTGCTGCATAAACGGGCACCCCTACCTGCTTAAAGTTTATATGTGAGTAATGAATGGATTCAAGAACATGACTACTAAGATATGAGACAACAAACCAATTAGATGGAAATCATTCTTTGATATAATAATATATCCTTTTTCTTTATTTATAGGCATATTTACCTTATTCCCATTTTCAGATTTACTATTTCCAAGAAACAGATAATGATGACATTAATCATTCACAAAATCTTCGACATTAGTGTAACACTGGAATACTAATCTGAGAAATACTACCTGTTCACCTAGGATAACCAGCTGGTCAATAGCGGCAGGTCTATACACATCCCCAGCAATTAACATGCAACTCTTTCCCTGTAGGTGACACCACATAGCTCAAGTAAGGTCAGGTCTAACATAATTTTGGACTGCAGAATTTAGAGTGGGAGAGAGATCATAGTACAGAAATATGGATTCAAGATGAGCACCAGCTTTTTAAGGTATAAAGCTAGCTTTGCACTGACTGTCGTCTTTCCAACACCTTGCAACCCAGCCAACAAAATGACAGTTGGACTAGTATTTGAAAAAACTAGCTCAGAAACTTCTCCTCCCATTAGGTTTACTAGCTCATCACGAACTATCTGCATTGATTAAAGAAAAGTTATGACCATGATAAAGGTCAACAGTTAACCTACAGGCAGCAAATATTACTCAGCATTCACAAACCGGCCTCATTTGACAAATAGAACTGATTTGTATAATTGAATTAAAACTTTTACGCAATAGTGCATTTGTGCATGTCAAAATAGTAAAAATATTCCGATTGTGGCCAATGCAACACATAAGTTAATCAATTCATTTACAAACTACAATTATGATACACAAGCTAGTAGCAATAGTTTATTCAAATTTTATATGGCATGGTTCAACAAAAGAATTACTTTCTAAGAAACAACAAATCAGTAAAGAGATTCAATAAAGGAACTTTTTTCTATATACAAGTTTTTAACAACCCCCTTATATGGCAGATATCCGTAATAAGACCCTCCAAAACACATCCAGACAAACTATAGTGGGGAAGCTTCGTTATGAAGAAAGCTAAGTCTTCAAAATAGCAGAAACTAAATATGATACGTTAGGTTCCTGTAAAGCAAGTGTAAATGCATACCTTAACTAATTGCTGATCTGGTTTTACTCCTCTGATCACTCCAGTACCAACTGCTTGATCGCTTACGGCCTGAATAAATCTTCTAACAACAGGAAGGCTGACCTGCCAATCGAAACTAAATGTATATGGGACACAAATAAGAAAGCAGAATACAAATTTTATACAGCAAAACTTACATCTGCTTCCAGAAGAGCTCTCCTGATGTCTCTCATAGGTTCCACAATGTTTTCCTTGGTTAAAACCTCTGCATAGAATATAATGCAGAAATATTTTAGTCAAGTATGAAGACTTCCTGCATATTGCTTTTAAATGAAAAAGGAGTGTGAACACAAGCACAAAAGTACAGATAGATCATGTACATAATCAGTCAGACCATCAAATTAGTAGGTACGAGGAGATTTTTTCAATCTTTCAGCATGAGACCAGTATCTAGTCTACACACTACTACAGTTGCTATCTTGAGAGTTTTACCTGGATGTTATATAATGGCATATTGGTATTTTGCTTAGCATAAGAAATGAGTTAGTCCTCATCTGATCTTTCTCAGCCCAAAATACATATAAACCGATTTTTTTTCATTTTCCTTATATCTGAATTGAGCATTCTTCGAAAACATATTGATCTACAGAATTGCCCACGAAGCTTAATCCATCATCTATTCAAGTACATACTTCCGATTTAGGACTGAGTTTATCTATTTGATTAATCAAATCAATTGAGCTATAAATTCAACATATAACTGTACCAATTTACATGCAATACCGAAGACCAAAAATCAAGGATCGAGGTAAGAATCACCTCACTTAGAACAGAGTCCATGTATAAACGGGATTTGTTAACTAAGACTCAAGCTGAAATAGTGAAAATGACATGAAGGAAGAACATAAAACTCTAAAGAAAAAAAATATAAACCT
The DNA here is from genome assembly GCA_947034835.1 of Ballota nigra. Lineage (NCBI taxonomy): Eukaryota > Viridiplantae > Streptophyta > Magnoliopsida > Lamiales > Lamiaceae > Ballota > Ballota nigra. The sequence continues at coordinate 95,235,220 of OX344725.1, forward strand.
TCTCCCTTGAGCTTGTTCCAAGCAGCTTCGAGGCCACTAGTGAGTTGCCCAAACATCTCCGCTCTCACAACGCCTCGCATTTCCCTTCTCTGGACGACACTGCTCTTGGAATTTATAACTCCCCATACTTCTCTCTACATCAAACCAAAATAAATCGATAAAATTAGACATGGATTGCCAGTGGCGATTCAATGGAGCAGCGGAACTCACCGTGAAATAATTTCCGGCGGAAAAGGCGAGGGAATGAGCGGAGCAGGTCCGGGAAGAGGAGCTCCGGGGAAATATGGAGCTGGTGAGGGGCAATTTAGGGATTGAAAGTGAGGAAGAAGGGGGAAAATGGCGGGAAGCAACGGTCGAGAATTGTGCAGAGGCCTCCATAGGTGCAGGCAGCTTAACAGATTCTTTTATCTTCTACATTATCCGTGATCGTCTCTATTATATATTTATATAGTGGCTGTGGTTTATTCAAGTGCATCGCGGTCTACCGCGTTATCCTACTCCTAGTTCCTAATTTGGCTCAGTGAACAAGGGAGCAAATTTGTACAATTGGTCTCTTACTTAGTCACAAGTTCTACCATTCAATTTCATCTTAGCTTCGATTTTGATTTTTTTCAAAACACACATAAATATATAAAATTGCACAGATTCTAATATGCGTGTGTGCGTGCTATACACTTGAATATAAAATTCAATTTTAACTTTTTAAATTAAAAATATATAATTAAAAAGTATTGTTGATTACTAATTAAAATATTATTAATTATTGTTTGAGTATTGTTGATTATTGCTCGTAATATTATCTACTATTATTTAGAGTATTGTTAATTATTATTTAAAATATAGCTTATTCAAAAAATACCATTCATGTGGAAGTGCAAATTTTTTCTTGCTCTTTGCAAGTAATTTGGTTTGAAAGACAGAGGTTGGGGCTTAGAAAGACAGAGGTTGGGGCTTGGTTTAAACCCATGATCATCAAAATCTTTTTTTTTTTAATAAAGTTTAGAGTGAAAATGGTTTATAAATTAATAATTGTAGAGTGTTAGTTGTTTTCACTGAAAAATATTATTATTAATTAATTTTATTAATAATTATTAGTTATTTTAAAAAAAACTAATACTCTTCGTTATAAACAATTTATATCCTTCAATAAAAATAATTAGTACTCTTTATTAAAAATAACTAATAACCTTCGATAATTAGAATCAATTTTACTCAATCATACATTTTTTTCTATTTTACCTTCTTATTCTTTTTCCCTTTTCTTTTTCCTTTTAATTTTCCTTTTCGTTTCCTTTTATTTACTGATACACATACACCCAGCATATTCGAGTGCCATTTCAGAAACAACTTCAGTCTTCACAAAGATCGAATGGAATAAACTTAAATTAGGGCTCCATCGACCTAAATCACTGATAAAAGCTCAATTCTACCAACATTTTTAATTGAAATATTGATCAGGAATCAGCTGAGAAATTAAACCGAACAAAAAGAAGAAGAACTGAGAGAGATCGATGGCAAGTACTGCGTGTTTTATGATAGTCAGCAAAAATGACATCCCGATTTATGAAGCTGAAGTTGGTACTGTCCCCAGAGTACGTTTTCTTCGGGTTTTCGTTCAAATTATCTTATTATATTTTATGCATTTTCATGATTTTGCTGAAATGTGTCTATTTACTTTTGTTTCTACAAATTGGCAATCTGTTACGGTAGAAAGAGGATTCTGCTCATCAACACCAGTTTATATTACATGCCGCTTTAGACATTGTTCAGGACATGGCGTGGACTACAAGTGCTATGTGAGATCTATGCTTCATTGTGTGTTTATGCTTGATTACGATGAAATTGTAATGATTGTCCGATAATAGCAACTATTTTTTTGTTCGTTCTGTAGCTTCTGGAATTGATGCATTGTTTGTGTGTGTTTTTATGGATCAGGTTTCTAAGAGCAATTGATAGATTCAATGACTTGGTGGTGTCAGTCTTCGTGACTGCTGGTCATATCCTTTTAATTTGTTCTGACTATTTGATGCCTTACCTGCTCTCTTGTTGAAATACTTTGGAAGAAATTGAAAAATTGGCAGAATTTCGTCGAAAGTGTAAAGAGTAAATTATTTTATCTAAAGTGATGGAACTCGTTACCGTTGAGAATTCATTCATGGTATAAGTGTTGAAATAGAGCATTTCGTCAAAAGTGTAGAGAGTAAATTGTTTCTATCGAAGTGATGGAACTCGTTACTATTTTGAATTCATTCAAGGTATAAGTACTGATGTTTCTGCAATTATGCGCAATGGAATTCTGTTCTTTCCCAATGCATTTTCACCTTCAAATTAATTTCCTCTTTCCCTAATGGCAATACAGACACAAATTTAGGAAATATAGAGTTGCTATGTAGTGTTTCAATCCCGTGTTGCAGTGGAAGATTGCTTCTACTTTTAAAAATTATTCCTAATTTCCCCTGAAATTATAGGTCTGGAATAGGATTTTTCAACTGTGCCATAGTATTTTGTGATTCAAAAAGATGCGTAGTAGACTAGTAATTGAGAAGGGAGAACCCTAGATGAGACCTAGGTTTGGATCACTTCCATCTAGATGAAAAATTGCTTCATGTGTTTGACGGAGGGCCCATAACTTAACTCCTAATAATGTAACATTATTATTTGTTATGTTGAATTTGAAATCCACTGATTTGGACTATGTAATCTGAAATTAAATTTGTACGTCCGAACCTGATCTTTGTTGCATATTGTTGTATGGTATTGCGTCACTTTTTTCCCACATCAGTTACAACCAAAGGATTGTTAGCATGCTTAATTTATTTGGAATTTTATAACATTGATTTGGTTGCTCAGACTACTGCTTTGTTTTTAATATGGTCTTGCTTCAATGCTTATTAGGTTTTACACTTTATAGAACCATAGGACTTAGGATTAATTACACTTAACACAAATTGTTTTCCCTTATATTTTTTCAATTTGAGTTCTACTTGATGTTTGTTACTAGCTTTTCTCTCAGTTCACTATCTGATTCTTTATGTTCTCTCATATCAGTTCATTAAACTGTAGCTATTTCCCATCTGGCCTTATATAATCCTACTTTCCTTAACCACTAATCGTCATACATACTCGATTAATGCTGCTTCATGATTCTCGAAATGATGACGGAATCAAGGGTTTCTTCCAAGAGGTCCATGAGCTATATATCAAGGCAAGTTATTTATTTGCACACCTTCAAACATAATCTGTATTTCATGTAGAAATAATTTGATTTGATAATTAATTCTTTTTTATGGTCACTGGATTTTTGAACTATCTTGCGATGCAGCATAGTTTGTTACTAAGATAGTAAGATAACATACTTCAAATCATGTCATCAATCATCCATTGTAGTGCTTGTCTAAAATGTTTCTTTTAATCGTCACATATCTCCAATTATATCCTAGGTCTTACCATAACGTCATGCATGTGTTATGTAAATTGGCATTTTTGAGTTTCTTCTTTTAATATTCTGAGTGCATATGCAAATTCATCCTTGTAAGGTTTTTAGAAATGCCCCCTAGATGTTAACTGGTGTGGGTTTCCTTGGTTCTTATCATATCAACCTGTCTTTGAGAAAATGAAAATGCATATATTCAGTTTAGGCATAAAATCTAGAGTAAGTCTTGCTCGAGACCGTCTCACGGTGAGACGGAGCATAAGTTGGGCATGACGCATCAACACTTTAAAAGGGATGAGTGTTAATTTGTGCTAGTTTGTGCACCGTCTCACACAAGTTATTGCCTAAAATTTACATAATTTCATACGATCGAGAAGTTTCAACAAATATGCTGATCATGTGCAGACTCTTCTGAATCCTCTTTACCTTCCTGGAAGTCGCATCACATCATCACATTTTGATACAAAAGTCCGAGCCCTTGCAAGAAAGTATTTGTGAAGTCGTTCCTTCAACACACAGGTGTGCTATGTTATCAAAAACTCTTACCGTAAGCCTTTTGTTTTACTAATATCTTACAATCTGGTCATAACTTCTTCAAGGAAATTCTTTTTCATGCATGGTTGGTGGCATTGGAAAGCCAACTCGATTATCTTTCCAGAAATATGTTGTTCAGTGCCAGATTCCACGTTATCGAGGAGATATGATCCTTCAAAATTACTAGTAGATGCATTGAAAGCTTGAAAGTGGTTTTTATTTTATTTCCCTACATCCATTTAACTGTAAATTATTGGAGTTTGGAAGCCTGGTATTTCGTGGTTGGGAAAATTGTTTTTTTTGTCCTGTAACTTTGCCTCATTTTGATTTTCGTCCTGCTGACTTTCAAATTTTGATTTTAGTCCTATAATTTTTCCTAATTTTGATTTTCGTCCTGCTAACTTTCAAATTTTGATTTTGGTCCTGTAACTTACATATTTTTTTGATTTTGGTCCTACAACCTACCAACCCTTATAAGACGAAAATAAAAAAGAGGTAAAGTTATAGGACTAAAATAAAAAATTGAAAGTCAACAGGACGAAAATAAAAAAAAGGTAAAGTTACAGGACTAAAATCAAAATTTGAAAGTCAGCAGGACGAAAATCAAAAAGTGGTAAAGTTATAGAAAAAAATTATTTTCCCTTTCGTGGTTAGAAGGTGGATTAGAGTATTTGTATATTTGGTTATCGAGAATCCAAGATTGAGAATAGATTTTTCGTTTTCTTTTTTCCTAACATGGAAGTCGAATTAAGTATTTTTAATATATCACTTTTGCTTTCTTTATTTCCAATCCTCCTCGTTTTACCTTTGAAGAGTGATATATATTTAAAAATTACTCCTGAGATATTAATTTATAATAATATAGTATGAGCATAAAATTGTTTTAACAACGTGTGAATAAATGAGGGTCTGCTTATGCTTTTACATGTTTTTTATTTTAATTAGTTAGAAGTATAAACAACTATTTAAAAGCAGCGATTTTTATTTCACAAGTTTAAAGTAAAAGCAGCAGCATTTTCAGACGCCACCATAACCTCATAAACGTAACCACAATTATGTCAACGAACTTAACAATATAAATTCTTACCGCCACAATTTTGTTATATATCAACGATTTTAACAATATATAAATTTGACCAAGGAGAGTGAGTGCTCTTACAAGCCAATCATTTTTTTCTTTTTATGTTGTATTTTCTCGTTATTACTCACCATTTGAAAGTTCAATAAAATTATTCATTTTAGGTCTATTTTCTACATACCACTACATAACAAAATAATGTCTTTTCACAATATTTAATTTGCCATTTGTATTATGTATATAAAAAATTCAAATTTAAAATATTAATTTATTATTCCAATTTTTTTTAGTGAAGATCATATTTTAACTTGCATTGATGATTAGCATATTATTTCCTTTCTCCATTTCTTGTTTATTTGTTTGTTTGAGAACGATTTTTAATTCTAGCGAGAAGATTTAATATTGCTGTATCCACTTGTTTATGGTGTAAATTTGTGACTTAGATATATACTTCACTTTAGGTTTCAAGTTCGAAACTCACAAAATACGATGAACCAGCTCATCTTGTCGATCAATTTCTAAAATGAATAATTCCATACAATTTTTTGCTATGGTTTCAATTGAAGTCTCCACTAATAGACGAATAGATTAGTCTCTTAGATTAATCGGTATGTTAACAAACAAAAATAAAAAACTTTAATTGATAAGTAAATAAAATAAACTTAATTATTCATATCAAAATGTATCTTACACTACCTATTTATATACTAAAAGTTATAAATATTTAAACCGTGCATACATGAATAACTCCCTACATCCCAACACTATTTTCACATATTTGTAAAATTCTCTACACAACCAATAAAATTATGATATGTGTATAATGTAATACTTCTTCCTACATTTAAACAAAAAAATTATAATACTTTTTAATATAACAATCCAGACCATTTAGTAAAATAATAATTCAGTTCATCCAGGGAAAACAATTACTACATTTTACTAAAATATTTTATTTTATACCCTCAAAAGTGTCTTGTTCGTATGAACTAGTTTATTTTGCTTTGGATTATAAATAGGCGAGTCAAACAGAGACGAAAGAAACCCTACCCAATTCTTGTTTACAGCGGGTGCCATTCCAGGCTTCGAACCTACCAGAGCTGCCCTTCTCCAATTCTCCTCTCACTACCGTCGCCGTTCATCTTTGGTCGTCGCCAGCCCCCATCATTCGACCCATAGGTAGGCCATACACCCTCTCTTGTTATTTACGCTAGCAATTAGATATCTGAATCAGGGGTTCTCTAACTGAAGAAATTCTAGGGTTGAGCAATGAACGAGTTCGTCCCTCTTCAGCTCGTTTATTCTCTAATTTAAGTAAATTCTAAGATATTTGTAACTTCTTGGTGTTATAGTTGGATAATTTCTGAAATTTCTGTAGTTTTGATTGAATTGTTTGCTTGTACAACCACAGGTAAAACTGAAAATTCATGAAATGTACTGAAAAATTGGATAGGCTAATTTTAAAATCGAAACGTTTATTTTGGTTTCCTTGGTGTTTGGGTTCACCTAGTAATCGGTTTTTGATTAAATCAACAATTTCGGTTTTGGTTTTTACATTTCCTTTCGGCCATCAATCCGACCTATGCTAGCCCCTAGATACAGTTGACACGTGTACAACTGAGCTAACTCAAATTGACCAAGATATGAGGTGATAAAGTTGTAACTGAATTCTGAAGTTGTGTTACAAAGCTGACATATAAATCTCTGCTAGTGTAGTCATAGGCTTGCTGATTGTTGTTTGAAGATATTATTACTCACCTTTCATGACATAAAAGGGAAATAAAAAAAAAAAAAAAAAAAAAACAGCACCAAGGTTAGCACATAGAATTATGTGGTATTACTTAGTAGAACAATTTTTCTAGATTCATTCAAAAGTTTTTGGAGGCCCAAGGCACACTGAGGCACAAAGGGTCTGATGTTGCCTGAGGCGTGCACTTCTTTAAGATGGTATGCGATTCTTTTATTTTTTTAGACATATGCCCAATGTGTGCACTTCTTGCTGAATGAAGATGACAGACTAATTGTGAAGTGACAATTATAGATGATTTATAACAAGTGTTAAATCATAGTAAACCAATTCCTGCTTCTCCATTGTGTTTGATTATTAAAGGCGTATTAAACGTTCCATGAAACTGAATCAATTCCTACTCCTCTGTTACACACTTGCACCTGAAGTTCAGATGTCTGCTTCTCGTAATCCTCCATGTGATAGTGATCTCATTCCTCTCAATCTAAGTGAAATTATAACTTGCTTAAAAATACTTATGGTTGCTGCTTACTTCTACCTCAGTAATTTTTCATCTCCCCCATAATAATTCTTGGTACTTTCTCCAGCGCAATCTTCCTTCTAAGATAAAATTGTGTTCCTAAACGAATGTGCCTTTTACTTTCGTTTCTGATGTCTAGAGTCTAGAGGACACTCTTTGCTTTGTTGTTAGCTGTTCCCTTGACACTTTAATACTTCTTCCCTTTCCAGAATCCTTGAGTCTCACTGTTCACCTGAATTCTTCCTGTTAACTAACCGATGGAAGTGTAGCTATTTCTGGGTGTAATGACAATCATTTGGCAGCTACTAAATATTTGAATGCAATCCATAAAAGAGGCTTTCAGGTAAAGCTTAAGAGTTGGAAGATGTTCATGTTCTAATTACTGAGCCGAGTAAAACTATAGAATGGTAGAATTTGATGACCAAAAGTATACTACCATTAATTTGTTTCTATAAGTTTCTCTTTCTCTTTATATGGTACATCTTTTTGAAATATAATGATACCTGATTTTTCAAAGTATTGATCAACTGGTTGTACTATGCATAGTTATCGAATTCAATTTCATAAAATATGTTAGAAGGTCGTGAATTGTTCTAATATGAGCAATGATTTTGATAAAAATGCATCTGAGGTTGCTCATTAATCACATTTACGGTTCCTTGCAAATGGCTGCAGGAAAGTTACAGACTGGACATGTATTCAGGAAGTGGAATTAATCTTTTAAGCAATTGGTCTATCTAAATATGGAACCTTTAGCTTTTGATTTATTGGAAATACTCTCATAGTGACACCATTCTCTGTATTGTGTCCTATTGGATAATTGCTGTCTATCGTGATTTTCATATCCCTGTTTTCTGTTACTCAAATTCATGTTAGTTGCTCCGTCCCCTTCATATTGACTGTGAGTGTGCTGGTCCTATAAAATTAATATAGACTGAATGCTTGGCCTTTTTCCATTTTTTCCGGAATCCATCATTGTCTATATTTCAAGATGTTCAATGCTTCATTGATTTTGCACCTGTTGAGCATCATGCTCATACAATTCAGCATTCTCTCTTGCCTGTTTCTGTTTATACTACATTTTTTCACCCCTGGTTTTAACATTGTTCACTTTGAAACTCCTTGGAGCCATACCTCATGGAGCCAATTCACTCAAGACTCTTACTCTGGAGCTCCTTATACCCTTTCTTTTTGTTATTGCCAATCCACATTTTTCATCTTTCTTTTGCAAATGGTTCCGGCTTCTGCACTTATCTCAGAGCGTATCTTGGAGATATAAGATGCCAAGGACCAGAGCAAGTGCTGCAGCTACTAAATCTGCTGAAACTGAGAAGCCTGTAGAGACTGAAGAAGAAGAGGTTGGAATTGGTGCTGGCAATGAAACAGATCCGGAGGAGATGGAGGAAGAGGTTGAGTATGAGGAAGTAGAGGAAGAAGTGGAGGAGGAAGAGGTGGAAGAAGAGGAAGAAGTTGAAGAGGAAGTTGAAGAAGAGGATGAAGAGGAAGAAAATAATGTTCAACATGATGCTTCAAAGAAGTCTGATGGTGATGATGACATGGAAAATGCTGAAACTGACGAGGAGTTGACGAGAAAGCATGCTGAGCTTCTTGCACTTCCTGCACATGGTTCGGAGGTGTACCTTGGTGGAATTTCCCTTGATACATCTGAAGATGACTTGAAGCGCTTTTGTGAGAAAGTTGGAGAAGTTACGGAGGTAAATGAGTTTCTCATGTGTCTAGTCTCTTTCAGTCACTTACACTGACAGGAATATTATTGGCAGGTCAGGATAATGAAGGGAAAGGACTCAAATGAAAATAAGGGATATGCTTTTGTGACATTCAGGACCAAGGAATTGGCTTCACAGGCTATTAAGGAGCTTAATAATAGTGAATTGAAGGTAAGTGTTTGATATAAAAGACACAATTTTTTCCCCATTACAATACTATATGTGATATAAGGGAAATTCCAGTTGGGCACATGGAGGTGCCTTAATGGAAAAACAATGTTATCAAATTTCTCAATCTTTATTTTCTGGAAATCTCTCAGGGGAAGAAGCTGAAGTGTTCTACATCTCAAGCAAAGCATAAGTTGTTTATAGGAAATGTACCCAGAAACTGGGGAGAGGAGGATATTATGAAGGTTGTGAATAAAGTAGGGCCTGGGGTAGTCGCTGTGGAACTTTTAAAGGTTCGGATGCCTTTCTTCTTTTTCATGGTACATCTAATATTCTGGTTTTTGTTTTACAGTTGGATCTTATTTTGAATCTTATTTACATAGGACCCACAAAACTCTAGTCGGAATCGTGGATTTGTGTTTATCGAGTATTACAACCATGCTTGTGCTGAGTATTCACGACAAAAGATGTCAGATCCAGAATTCAAGCTTAATGATAATGCTCCAACTGTCAGTTGGGCTGATCCAAAAAGTGCAGAATCGTCCTCTTCTCAGGTTTGTATGCTTTGTTATTTCTGTACAGTATTTGTGGTCCATAACTGTTATCTAATCTTAAAAATGCTGTTATGTGGTTAAAACTTTTGGGGAGTAGCATTATTTAATCAGCATTGGCATGTGAATCAGCCTTTTTACCTTCATCTCCTGAAAGCTAATAATTTACAGTTCTGATTCTAGTGCTGTTATATTATATTTACGGGTTCTGGTGCTTTTGCTTGTGACTAAAATTCTGAATGAATAAACTAAAAAATTGACCTTTTTTTTTTTAAGAAAACCACTAAAGAGAATGGCTTAAAAATTTGGTGCAAGTTAGACCATTCTCTATAGTAATTTTCTTAAAAAATCTATTGGTAGCACAATTTGTAACATTGTTTTTGATCTAGTCTTGCTTTTCTTTCCACATATGTATGCAACTTCGACTTCAATATCTTGTATGAAGGAGCTTTGCTCCATTAGTTTCAAGTGAAAACATTGATATTTGTCAGCAATGGGGACATTTTTGCCCAGAGGTTTGGTCAAACCTATGCAATTTGCCCTGAAATATTTTTTAATAACCAATTCCCCGTTCCTTATTTTATCATTGAATAGTTTGAATCTTAATATCACACAATTAGCCAATACAACTAATTAATAAGTAGTATTACAATTTTAATATAGTTTTGTAGGAAGAATGTTGTTTAAATGGAGGCATATTCACGAATTGGGGCAAATCTGTGTATATTATTAACATGATTAGAGTAAATTTGACCATTCAGCCAATTTTTTGTGGTGACAATTATCTTCTCTTCTTTCTACTCGTGGACATAAGATTCCTGCTGCTTTCCACTTCAGTATCCAAAATTAGTGTTGGTGTGGCAAGTTGTGTCAAATCGTCGTGTGTTTACAAAATACTGATTGCTTCCCGTCTACAGGTCAAAGCAGTCTACGTGAAGAACCTGCCAAAAGATATAACTCAGGATCAGCTTAAGGATCTGTTTGAACATCATGGGAAGATCACAAAAGTTGTTCTTCCTCCAGCCAAACCAGGACAAGAGAAGAGCAGATATGGTTTTGTTCACTTTGCAGAAAGATCAAGCGCAATGAAAGCACTAAAGAATACAGAGAAGTATGAGATTAGTGGTAACTCCCATTTCCCTATATTTCCAGGATATCTGTTCATCGATTATAAGATTCCAATCGGGGAATTACTCTGTTTCTTTATCCTGGATTTGGGTTTTGTTTTGACAGGCCAAGCAGTAGAATGCTCACTTGCAAAGCCACAGGCTGATCAGAAAACTACTGGTGGATCAAATTCACAGAAGGCAGCTATATTTCCATCATACCCACCGCGCGTGGGTTATGGGTTGGTTGGATCGCCCTATGGTCTAGGGGCAGGATATGGTGCAAACTTTGCCCAAGTAAGTATACTTTTGCTTTATTTCTTCTGTTCTCGTCTTGTGGTGATGTCTTCACTTCATTTGCAGTTAACTTCCTCCTAACACTTGTTTATTGCCCCATGTCTAATGTGCTGACATCTCAAACTCTTGTAGACTTGTTTAGATTTTCTTATTTGAGTTTGGAATTGATGAAAGCTCCATTTATTGTTCGGATAATTTTATATTTTATCACTATGTTAGTACCCATGATAATTTAAAGGTGCAGTATTATGTTGGAAAATCTGTGCAATATCCACCAAATAACATCTTCACATATGACGTTAAGTTGGCCTATAAATTAATACTCTTAGTAATGGAACATCAGCAATTTGATACTGAGGCCAAACTATTTTACTTGTAACCACGGGTAATAATTGTGATTTTTTTATGAACTTTGGGTAGAGGTGTCATGTAGTGAGGAGGGAGTTGGTGGTGAGAAAGCATTGTGGTTTGAGGCAGAAAGAAGTTTAATGTCTCTGGGTGAAGACAATGAATATGAAGGAAAATAGAGAGAAATGGGAGATGGTGTAGCATGTATTGGAAGTAAATAGTCATTTTGTTCCAACACTATGCCTTGACCTATGCAATCACTGGATTGCTGTGGCCTATGGGGTGTAGATTGCTGTCTATGAAGATTCTGCATTGAAATCTGAAATTTCTTCCTTTCAGGCCCAATATAAGTAAAAACATTTGTGGGTAAAATCATTCAAGGAACATTTTCTTATTGGATCAAGGTTCTTGACGTCAATCATGTCTTCTGTACTGTTGAAAATGATGAATCATTGATCATCAGAGTGGACTAACATTCTTGCCAAACTTGATTTTGAGTTAATTATTTTTATGTGAAATAGCAACAATAATGCTGGTGATCTGTATTAATTCTGTCTCACGTTTTTCTGCTGATTGTGCATTTTCCAGCCATTGATGTACGGAAGAGGAGCTGCCCCAGGCATGCCTATGAATATGATGCCCATGCTTTTGCCTGATGGGAGGATTGGATATGTCCTGTAAGTGCAATCTACTTAAGAGTTTTTGTTTATTGGCACATGTTTGAAAATCAAAAGATAGAATACCATAAATACTGAAAATTGCTAAATTGAATATTAAGATGATCATATAAAGTGATAAAAAGGACACTATGCACCAATTCATCTGACCCTGTATGAAACATAAAAACCAAATGAGAGTTGATAGGAATTTTGGACATCTAAGATGTAAATATACATTTTGTCCAAAAAATATATCAAAAGTTAATGACTCGAGGCTTTTGATCTTTGACATGATCCATTTAGGCATGCAATTTGTGAATTTCAGCTCCAATCACTATCATAGGAGAACGAGCTTATGAAAATGTAGTCGAACTTAAAAGAATTTCACCTTCCACGTGATTTATTTGTCAACAACACTTTTTGACTCCGTAAATCAAAAGTGGGAATGAATGGTTATGATGGTAGTGGGAAAAGATTAGCAACTTTGATTCTCCCATTTTGGAGGGTGTTGTTGATTCCTTAAAAGTGGGAATAAAATCTTTTGTAGCTCTATCATTCCATGTCTCCAAGCATCTCCTTTCGTTCTGTCGCCCTTCCCCCTTCCCAAAACCATCTGATCAAGCATTAACTAAACCAAGAGAAGAAACCGATTGAAAAAAAATCAACAATAGCTACACTTCAGGGTGATTTTTCACTAGTTGGCCACACATTTTGTCTATGAAATTTTTCTTTGTTTGTTCTTTCACGAATTGTATTTATTTTCCATATCTTATCTAGACAACAGCCTGGAATGCAGTCACACACCCCGCCTCCTCAGCAACGAGGTGGCCGTCACAGCGGGGGAGGGAGTTCAAGCGGTGGAAGACGTGGCAATGATAGTGGGCGTGGTGGTCGTAGCCGTTATAATCCTTATTAAGTCTGTTATCATCCAAGGAATCCTATATTTGGAGTTGAGCCCCGGGAAAAATGATTGTGTGGATTCTGCTAGTTATTTGTGGTTGCTGTATTGTTTGTATTGGCCATTGGAAATGAAAGCTTCATCCAGAGAGAGAATGAAATCCGAGACTTGTTATTGCAAAAAGTTGTTCAGTAGAAGGTTTTTCTTATTAGGTTTAGTAGCTTTACAAACATGGTTCATTGGTCATATCGTGTGTACATGCAATCTGATAATTTATTATGATAGATTTTGTTAACTAGCTTTAAAATCTCAAGGAGTCATAACCTAAGTTCAAATTGTATAAAAAAAAAAGAAAAAAAAAAAAAAGCAAAATGCTGCTCAAGTATTGAATTAAGCACGAGGGAGTTATATTGTACAAAGAGCATGGGGTGTTGGCAAATACAATTGAAAATGCCAGAAGTACTTGTTTCTAAAGTTGCTCACCCGTAGAGTCATTTCAAATACAGATATTTTTTTACCTACGTCCCAGCCAAACAGCTTTTTAATCTTATGACCGCAAAATTGTTCCACAAATGAAAATTACAAGTCCAGATAGGTGGAAAAAACTGCAGAATAATGTGCTTGGTGTAAATATGGCCACATTTTAGTTATATTTGTTTGTACATTCTAGTTTTGCAAATTTTACACATATATACAGTTTCTTAGTGTCATAGGTGCACGACTCTCTTGAGATGTGGGACTCCTCTGATATAATAATTTTATTACATTGTAAGTTCAGTATAATTCGAATAATTTGTCAAGTTCCTTATGGAAGTATGATATTCAGCATCAATCATTTACGCTCAGAAGCGTTCAGTTTTATAGTAAAATTTGTCAAAACATGGACACGAATGTTGTGTATTTTATGATGCTACACTTCAGCACGTAGAATTGGTATCAATTTCATTCAAAATTTAACTTTTTTTTAAGGCTACAAAAATCTAACATTATAACTGTATAAATGTACAATATGTACATCAATCACAACTACCGAGACCCAAAAGAAAAATTATTGTAACAAAAGGAAAAAAAAAAAAATAGTAATTCACAAAAAATTTAAGCCGATAGACCTCACAACTTCGACAAGCAAACCATTTCTCAATATTTTAATGCATTTCTTAAATTTTTATTTATATAGATATTCTATTTTTGCTATGAATCACTGGTTCTTATACCATCAGATTTTGAGATGAACATCCAGTTCTTAACAATGGCTTCGAAAACAAGTTCTAGCAAACCAATTACTAGAATCAAGAATCATGAAAATTCAAGAAATTACATATAAAATATGCAACCTTTTTAACAGACAGCCTAAATGCCTAGCCAACAAAAATCTCAATAACTTACAAGTATGAGAAGAGAGAGACACTTAATTTCACCATCTCTTTCTGAGGTCAAAACCAATGAAAATAAAGGAAAACGAAGGGACGAAACTCTCTTCCATTTTCCATCGATCCTTAGTTTGTTTTACCTCTACTACGCCTGGACGAAACTACAGTCCATCCATCTCCAACTTCAGGTGCTTGATGCTGAGTAGACTCATCCTTTTTAACACTAACATTTTGATTGAGACTAGATCGAGATTGTGGATCGTCAACTTCCATTTCGGATGAGTTGTTTCCTTTTATTGACTTATCATCATCATCTTCATCATCTTCACTGTCTTCCTCATCATTGTCGTTGGGCTGACAAATATACGAAGGGAAACAAAGAAAGTTATTAATAAACAGTAGATACAAGGAGAAGTACTGATATTTTCTACTAGTTCCCAGCAGGTGTCAGCTAAAATTAAACCATCATCTTCATCCAACACGTTGATTCTAAACCCACGCCATTGCATTTGCCATTTTTTTTTTTTTTTGGTTTGTAAACATTTCGAAATTGCCATCAAATGAAATAACATCTAGTTTGGATCAGGGCTTCTGTAGGACCAATTTATTTAACTGGCACAACAAATAAAGCAGAAACCAACTTAGCTAACAACACCGGGACATTTAGGCTCCCCACAAAAGAAAAGAAAATCTAAAGGGGGTGACCATTACCTGTCTGCTATACGAAATGGAAGGAATACTCGTTCCCCGAAGCGTCCTTATTGATTCGAAATTACCTTCTAAACACTCTTCATGCATCACCATCAATTTTTCTGCAACCTGAATGAAATTCGCAAGATAACATGACAATATGTAAGTAAACAAATGAGTAAGTATAAAAATCAGAATAAATTGAAATATGAACTCGTGCTTATCAAATAGTATAGATTTTCCAAGTATTTACGTTACTCATATGGAGAAAAGTTTTGAATTTCCCAACAGCGAAGCATTGTTACATAGAGAGAAACATAAAAATAAATAAAAAACATATACCTCCTCAATGCTGCCATCTCCTATCTCAGTATTAAGAGATAACATGAATTCGTCAAGCACATCCTCTAAATCATCCATGTACACTCGTTCTGTGCACCAAAACCAACAAATTAATCAACGAATATCTCTCTTACAAACTAATAAAAAGCTTCAATTTATTATACTCAATAGACATCCACTCTTTTCCCCTCTCAACACAGTTAGAATCTAAAACACTCTGTTTTAGCAGCGAGATTGACAGGTGATACAAAGCCAGAACTCAGGTATTCTCAACAGAAAGGATACCAGAAAAAAGGTAGCAAGATGAGACGTACAAAACAGAAAGGGGTCACTCGTTAAATTTCATCACATCACAACTTACAGGTAAAATCAATCTCATAGAAAGCAAAACATTAATCGGAAGGGCCAAAAACAGGGAATACAGTTGGCAGAGTTTGCCACCCAATACAAATGCAATTAGTTTAAAGGCTTAATTGGAGAAATGGCACAGAATTTTCGCAAATTTAAGTCTAATCTAAACTTTTGGAATCTTTGCAGATAAAACTCTGATTCAATATTTGTTTACAATTCTAAACAACGGGCAAAATGACGATTAATTGTGTGTTAGTCATCCGAACCACGATTAATTATTCATAGTCAGGTACAAAAACAAATCTATCAGTCGGTTCGAATTGCTAACAAATATTAATTTGGGATTTTGTTTGCAATTAAACCTAATTTAAATTAAAATTCTAGAGAGATGTACTAATAACAAGTCTATAACACATCGTTCATCAAAAGCTCATCTTATGCCTTGGAGGAAAGAACACTAGAAATATGAAAGAAATACCTTTTGATTGGGTGAGAAGATTGAAAAGATGGAGACCGAGTTGCTGGGATTTCTCTCGAGTATCGCGGCCGCCCCACTCATTCTCGATGGCCATCCGAAGTGCAGCCCACCGAGAAAGCACCAAATTAATCCCCTCATGCAGCTGCGCCGCCGCCTCCGCCGTCAGATTGTTGTTCATCCCTTTGCCCTCTACAAAACCCTACTCCGCCGTTGGGAAATTCACAGAAAAAATGAGAAGGGACCAGGGATGGAAATTGAAGCTTGTGTGGGTGAGTCAGTGTGTGAGAATCTCGATTAGGGTTTAAGTATTTTCACTATTTAATTTTATTTATATATATAATAATTATTTCTCCTTCGGTCTTAAAAAATAATGCTCGTTTAATCATGACACATATTTTTAAATATGTTTTCAGATTAAATAAAAATATTTTAGATTATCGTATGATCCATAAATGATTATTTATAATAAATGTAATATTAATAATATGTAAATTAATTAAATAGCGATTGAATGGTGAAAAATAAATTATTAAATAAAACATAATAAATATATTTTTGGGGACGAGGGAAATATAAATGGAAAATGAAATTGAAGGTAAAATAGGTAATACTATGAAAGCTTCAATAAGCTCGCGAACTTCTAAAATTTCCTGACAAATAATTTTAATTCGAATTCAGAACCACTCGAATAGTTAAAATTCGACATACTTAATTTTCAATTTTTTCGGAATCAGGCATAAATAGCTCGCGGAAGAACTATACTCATTTACATTATATGTAGATGGAATCACAATACCATGAGGTTAACTATAATATAATACATAAAGAGTTAAATATTGATCAAATAGAAGCAAATTTGGAATGACATATATGTCTCTGGTTGTTTAGTAGACCACATTTCAATTTTTTTTTTTTTTTAAATATGGTGAGCCAGCGTTTTGTACCATAGTGATTAGGATTGATAATATAGGTATTAATTCTTAATTCCTCGTTATCTCATGTTTGATATTGTATTGAAATAATACCTTTAACCCGTTATAATTTTTTGACCCGGTATTGCAATACTTTTTTAAAGGTATTATCCATCTCATCCTCCACATGGTATTGTTTAATACCTCATGCTTTTAATCATATAATTTACTAGAAGATCCCTACTTTTTATTTTACTAGTAATTCAGCACATGCGTTGCACGTTGTCGATAATTTTGTATGAGTAGTTGATAATTTTGTATTAGTAGTTGATAATTTTTGTCGACAAGGAAATCAATGAAATCATTCTTGAAAACACGCAATTATATTTACACATTCAAAGTTAGAAGGAAACAAATCAACAGTAAAACTTTAGCAGAAGAAAAAAAGAATTGTTTTTTAAACTTTAGAGAGATATGAATGCATTAATCATAAAAGGGCGATGTAACACAATGAATTTATTTTAATGGCCTTTTTGAATCTGCACCAGCTTGAGATGCAAGATAAAATTTAGTGTATCGGTGAAGAATTTTCTAGAACCAAAAATCAATATCATCATCTTAGGTTCAACAAACTCTCAATCCCATCTTTAACTTTCCGGATCTAGAATCGGCGATAATAAAACCAAATGGATTAAAAATTAAATGAAATAAGTCTTACTCAAACACTCCTATGATAAGGAATAACTATGAGAAACTGAAAATGAGAAAGAAAGAATTAACATAGAGATAAAGATCATAATTCAAGGGGAGTGGGAGGGCAAGTGACCTGCTGTTTGTTTACATAATAAAACCAAGAGTTTGTTTACCTCTTGTTTTTCTTTACAATTGCTTGTAAAGTTTCTTTCGTAGTTTCCATATTTATTAAGCATTAAACTGAATTTCATTTTCCTTAATCATAGTGTCTAAGTTTAATCCCTCGGAGATAGAAATTAGCAAGAGGATGATCACCGTGATTTTACTTCCAAACAACAAAAGAAAAATCATAGAAGCAAAACATCATCTATCCATCCAAGAAGACTGAGTAAAAGAGAACCTTGCACAGTTGATATTTCAATCTAAATGTGAATACATATTTGTATTGAAAAATATTATTAGTCAGTCTCTAGTCACATATTCATACCTCGATAATGCTTGCCCTTTAATTGTGACATTGCGGATGTGATTCTTAACAAATACAAAAATTACTTATCATGCACTTCTCTTCTCCTCCCGCCACTCATCTAGCAATCATTGAAAGAATTCTTTCATTTCTTTTGAAAAAGAAACCAAATTCTTAGTGAAATATATCTACTGTTAAATCTGCATCAAAGTGTATTCTCTTTTAATTGTAAGAAAAAAGTAAAAGCTTATTTGTTACAGAAACAAGCAAATAAGAGTTCTCACTGCAAATAGTACTCCATTTGTGTAAAGACAAGTTCAAATTATTTCCATCTCAATCGCCTGCCCAATTCAAAAGGAACGAACAACTACAAGTTACATCACTATATATTACCCAATCGCATCCCAGATGCAAAATATATAAACGGCGGTTGCACTCCCATCCTTTGCTGCACACCATCTCTCCCTTCACCTTCCTCACGATGATTTCATTTGAAGATTCGGCATCCGACATTGAAACACCGCGCGACACCTGTGTCATCACTGAAATTGCAAACCAGTCTTTACAAATCATCATCAGCAAAATGAAGAAATTTCCGAAAAATTGCGCCGGAAAACTGAAAGGACTACAAATAACCCAGTCAAGAAGTCCAAATCCAATCTAATCATATACTCCGATCTAAGGAAAAAAATGGACCCAATAGACTCTGCAATGAAAATCCGTCCGTCAACAGGGTTAATCAAAATGACGATCAGAATTTGTCTGAAAATAATTGAAGCACTGGGAAAAACAGTTCCTACCGATAGGTTATTGGGACAGTAAGACTATTGGTGTATTAAAATGTTAAATTATTTGATCCCAATCAAAGAGGCATTGATTTTGGTGACTTGGTGAGACGTAACCGGCTGGAGGAGTGGGGTGGTCGAAGCGCCGGGTGATGTAACGGTGAAAATGAATTGAGGAAAGATTAGAATGTTTGAAACTTAAAGTGTCAGGGGTATAAAAGTCCAAAAATGTTTCTCAAACTCAAGCCACTTTTTAATATAGTATAGATATAGATAGATTAGTGTAAATGAGAGATATATTTGTCATTTACTATGTTATCTCAATAAATAATGCACAATAACAAACACAAAATAACATATAACTTGAGTTATCACTTATAGCTTATCACTTGTAACAAATACTTGAATAAGTCTACCACGGTAACAAACGAATAAATTAAAGAAATGACCAGTGAAAGGGAAACGACACTTAAAATATTTCAGTGAGGTCTAAATAACCTGAGCCTAGTACTTATTAGTTAATGGTTATTGGTTAATTAGCGGGCCATCGGGTTTCTCATAATAAATGGGCCAATTGACCTGACCCGTTATTCACTTTTGGGCCGACGTTTATATGCGCCTAATTCTTGCCCAAATTTTTTGTGCGATGAGGCAAGTGGGGTTTATACATATATGAGCATGGCCACGGTTATAAGCACTAGCCTCTTGGTTAAAGACACTGCCATATCATAATAATTATACAAAATGTCAATAATGCCCTTCAATGAATTTCCTCCAAGATTAATGTAGTAAATACACTTCTCAATTTTTCTACAATTTTGGTCGAAAATCACTCAAATTTTCAACAAAAACGAATGAAACTTTGAACTCCATGAATTTGTTGAACCACGAACGAAAATTTGTGTATTGTACGGTTTGTTGAACGCCTATGTACTCAAGATGGTGAATACCCCAAGCCCTAATCACACATATGTAAAGGTTCATAATTTTTTTGTAAAGTTAGATTTTTAAAATCTTGAATATGATGATGTTTATTGTATTTGGAATGTTTTTTATGCATTTATTTATTGTTTGAGAATGTTAAATTGAATGGGTGTGATAATGTTGTTGTTGATTGATCATATTGAGTGTTAAAATTTCGAAAAAATCGCGACTTCGATTTTCATGACTGGTTTGCCGAAACTGATACACAATTTCGGAAAAAAAATTCGGCAAAAAAATGAGAAAATTTGTACAATTTTCGAAAATTCCAGCCGAAACTTCGTTTGATTTTCGGAAGATTTTATCGAACACGAATTTCAGCATAAATTTTCGAAATTTAGACAATATTTCGACTAAATTTTTTGAAATCTAGGCAATATTTCGACATAATTTTTCGAAAAACAGTAATCGAAGATTTTTGTTCATCAAATCTTGCATCAAATCGAAAAACAAGATGCGAATCATACATAATTATACATAGTTGCGGATAGCCCTTGCTTTTTCGTTCTTTATTTCCGAAATTATGTGTTGATTTTAGGTAGTGTATGGATATCAAAAGGATATTTTGGAATAAAGGGGTAGTGTATTTCTCCAAAAGTAGTGTATTAATATGGGAAGGGTATTTAACTCAAAGGTTAGTGCAAATAACCTGCGCCTATGAGCATGGAGTTAGCATGAATTTTTCTTTTGGGCCTAGCCATGAGTTTTTTAAAGTCCAGGTTATTGCACCCAATTTTTATTAAATACAACCAAATGAGTGAGATATGATGAATTCTTTATTTTAAAAGGAATCAAAGTCATAATAGTTTAATTCTAAACACACACTATAACTTTGATACTCACGTATCACCCCCAAACTCTCCCAACCAAACATATCCTAAATGTAAATACAAATAATCATAACTATGTCTACATCAAATGAAAGAATACCTTAGCCAAATACCCGATTTTCTTTTATTTTTCTGCATAAATGAGGGCCAAAAGTGATTCTTAAAAAAAAAAAAAATAGGGTTATGATTAATGATATAGAGTGGAGATTTTATCGTGGGTGAAAGAAAGTGAGTGTGTAAAGTAAATTTAAATATATTTTCAATCTCAAAGGATATATTAGTATTTTCTAATATGAATATTTTTTTAAAGGAAAGAAAGTGAGTGTGTAAAGTAAATTTAAATATATTTTCAATCTCAAAGGATATATTAGTATTTTCTAATATGAATATTTTTTTAAAGAAAAACAGGTGGGTCATCTTAGCAAATTAGAGTGGGTGAATAGCCACGCTCTATATTGTTTTAATTGAAAATACGAAAAATTAGACTCAATCAAACCAAAATTCAATGTCAAATTATATTTTTATTTACTCATACACTAATCCAAATATACAAAAAAAAAAGTACATTTCAAATTCTCAATGAAAATAATATAGAAAAAAATATAAATTGCCCATAGAAATGGACCAAAATCCCTAACAAACAATCCACATTATTGCAAATTTACAAATACTATATATATAAATGTCTTTATATTTATCAAACTATCGATAATTTTACACCTAAACCACCAAACAACTTTTTTTTCACTGGTCTATACAAACTATCAAATTTTGATATATAAACCACTAAACTTAATTCTGACAGAATTTTCAATGATTTTAACATATAATGGGTACTTTTGTAAAAAGAAATTCAATTGGTAGCAAACAATACAAAAAGATGGACGCACGAGATGAAGAACGGTGTCAAGGGACGAACGTGTGATACGGTGTATGACAACGCAAAGATGGAAAGAGGTAGATGATAAAATTTATAAAGGGTTTTGACTAAGATACGTTTCAATTTGAAGAACATTATAAAGGGTTTTGACTAAAATACTATTTTTTAAGGCATATGCATAACAATATATATATTTTTTAAGAAATAACTGTCAAAATATAAGTTTAGTAATTTAAATATTAAAATTTAATAGTTTATATACATACAACTACAAGTACAATAAAATATAATTTAGTGATTCATATGTAAAATGATAAGAGATTGGGGGTAACGCGCAGTTAGTTAGCTGTATTGCGGTGTACCTGATTTGTACTCCATTAATATCATCAAATCCACTTACACGGTTGCACCAAAACCATATATGCAAAAGACAGAATTAGTGGTCAATTATTAATTAGTTCGGTGCATAATTGGAAATTTCGAGGTGTCTAAGCCTAGGATGGTAGGATCATTTTTGGTAGTTTGGCGGAAATACAATATTCTCTTTGAAAGAAAAAATAAATTAAATAAGTTTTCATTTTAATATTTGAATTATATTCTACTTTAAAATATAAATTGGACCTCATAAGCTATTGCATTATAAAATAGCCTAAGTCCCCTTCCCCCATATTAATAGGGAGTTCATTTTGTCTATGTGTCGTTTTATGGTTCATTTATCCTATGTGTCGCTTAATATAATAAAGAGTCTAATTGTGAAAATAAAAATAAAATACATGCACAAGAATTAGAACCCTAAACCACATAAACACATAAACACAATTTATAGGGTAAATTTATATATATAGGCCAAAAAGAAATCAAATTTGTTTAAATAGGATGTTTGAAAATCTATATCTATATATATATATATATATAAATAGAAGTGGGGAGAGAGAAAAAATTGTCATTATTGGAGCAAGTGAAGTCTACTTGCTTTGTGGTGCAATGATGTATCTCACTCTCCATTAAAAAGAGTGAATTAACTTTACCATTTTCTTTTCTTTTTTATTTTGAATTAATAGTTTCAAAATTCATTAAGTTATTAATTTTAAATCTATTTTCAACACACTATATATCAAATTAATTATCTTTTGAACACTTTTATTTAATATATACTACACATATAAAAAGAAAAGTAATGTTTAAAATATTTTTTAAGTGTTTTTTATTGACTTTAACCATATATGATGAATTGAATTTAAGTAATTTTTATTTAGACTACATAAATTTTGTTAAAATACTAAAATCATTTTATGAATTTTAGTATTTGTCGCGAATTTAGTACATAATTAAAAATTGTATGATTAATTAAATAATTACAATGCTCACATATATACCATATAATCTATACATATTAATTGGATTATAGATTAAATAAATTTATTTTAATCTTTTTATATAAGTCATTATACGATCGCGCATTTAAAATTTATAATATTCAAACCGTGCATCGCACGGGAGAAACACTGGTTTATTTAAAGAATAAGATTGATCGCTCTTGGTAAAAGCGATCAACACCCTTCCCCTCACCCCCCACCCCCACCCCTTGATCGCTCCTCATATTGTTGGTAGGCGAGCAGCTAAGCAAAGGGTTAGTGAAATCATTAAGGCATTAAGCTTAGTGACGAACAACAGAGCAGCTGACGCGAGAAGCTGAGTACTATAATTCAACAAAACAACAGCAGAAATGAAAAATACAATCTATAAGAAAAGAGCAGCGAAGTACTATAATTCTCAAGTGAAAGCAAGGGAATTTGAAATTGGAGATTTGGTACTTCGGAAAGTTTTGGCTCCACCACCAGGAGTATTCGGCCCGACTTGGGAGGGCCCTTACATGGTGACAAATAAGTGGCACAACGACACATACGACCTTGAAGACATGGAAGGCAAGTCGTCCCAATACTCCTGGAATGCAACTTTACTCAAGAAGTACTATCAATAAAGTCCTGTAAGTTAGAAATTTTACCATGTAAAGCTTTTGTAAATCCCTTGTAAATTTCTATAAATTTGAAATTTTTGGGTAAGGTTGTATATATTTAGGCGAGCAGTTATGCATTTTGGAGTATCTTTGTTAGCCGAACAATCATGCATGTTTCAATAAACCACTTAGTTGCTCGCCTAGAACTTGCAAAGCACGTCGATTATAAGACGAACAACTGAGCGTAGTAAGCACCAAAAATAAGGCCAAGTCCAAAAGCGACCAAAGAGGCCCAAACAATTAAAAGTCAAGTTCTATGAGAACCAAATGACCAACTTAAAAATTTCACTAAGTGTTTACCTTGAGAATAGAAGGAACACTTGTTAATTATAAAGGTGCAAAACAATAGGCGAGCAACTAGGTAAAATAGAAAGGTGAACGCACATTCATAAACTAGCAAAAGTTTTCATTTCATCAAAAAGGTTACAATAGGAAGGATAAAGTTACAGAAGGTAAGGCACAAGTCCTATTGTAAATAGAAGAAGAAGAAGAAGAAGAAGAAGAAGAAGAAGAAGAAGAAGAAGAAGAAGAAGAAGAAGAAGAAGAAGAAGAAGAAGAAGAAGAAGAAGAAGAAGAAGAAGAAGAAGAAGAAGAAGAAGAAGAAGAAGAAGAGGAGGAGGAGTCTTCAAGATGGAGAAGGAGCACCAACAGTACTGGTCGCCATGGTGCTCGGTTGCTCGCCCGGAATAGTTGAAGTGTCAGCGCCATCAATTGGTGTCAATGGAAGCGAAGGCAACCCCTAAAAAACATCATTGGTCGCCGCGAGGGATGCCTCTGGCTTGCCGCCGTAAGTAGGGGGCACGATGTTGACCTCCTCGCCGAAAATGTCCAGAGGAAAGCCCAAGGCGGCCAGGTCAGCAACAAACAAAGTCGAGCCTGGAGCAGGAGGGTAATTCTTTACATATTCAATGAAGTCCGCCTTTACCGCACCACAAATATCTTGGTTATGATCATGGGCGAAATGGACGGACCTCAAACATTCAGCAAAGGCACGGATGTACCCAAAGTTGGTTTTATCCAACACCTCTTGCTCGTGGACCTCATAATCAATCATATCTCTTCGCTCGTCCTCCAGCCTCTTAATTTGTTCCTCGGCGACCAGAAGGCGAGCAGCCAAGTCTGCTCGCTCCTTCCCAGCTCTCTCCGCTCGAAGATCAGCAGTCTTCACTTTGAGCAACATTTTTTCGGAGCGATCAAGAGCGCTCTTCTCACTAGCCAAGGTGGCCTCCATCTTCTGCTCCATCAGAGCCATCTCTTGGGCATGATCAGCTTTGCATTGTTTAATAGCAATGGCTCTCTCCTCGTCCATCATCTCCACGCGGTGCCCCAATTCGCGATTTGTTCGCTCGAGCTCAGTAAACTGGTCGAGCAACATTTGGGATTGGACCAATTGATGGCTAGCATTATATGCCATCAGGCGAGCATTGTCACTCGCCGTTTGGCCAGCGATGAGAGTATTAGCCGACTTGGTCCTAGCTCTTGGAACTGTCTTAATAGCTCGGCGCACATGGACGTCAGGAATATCGTGGAGCGATGAGGGTGCATTTTTCACAACGGAAAAATGATGAAGTGTCGTCCCTCGGTCAGGGTAAAGAGCCGGATTGTACCTATATGGCAAAAAAGATCACAAACGTTAACACGCGAATAAGAATGTGAAATAAGCGAACAAAAAGATAAAAAAAGGACTTACTCTTTGATCTTAACTGGGTCCCAGCCCAAGTAAGAGGTGTCTTTGGGATTATCTCCCCTCTTGGTCGCCATCAAGCTGGCGACCACTTGTTGCTCGTCCACAATTTCCAAGGATGCGGACTTGGAGGCTAGAGACCTTGGCGCGATGTTGCTCGCCTCACCACTAGTTTTCGAGCGCTTTGAGGCGCGATCATCATCACGGCTGCCGCGAGCACCGTCTCCCCGTGACGCCTTCTTCCTCTCTCTCTCCCGCTCTTTCTCTCTCTCTTTCTCCCTCCTTGTATCTCGGGGAGAGGAGGGAGCTTTGGTTACTCGCTTGCCGCGAGCAGCTCCGGAATGGGGACGAGCAGTAGGATCCTCTCCTGCTCGTAGACGGAGAATCGCGAGTGGAGGGTCCATCTTTCTCCTCGATGCATCCGCCATTTGTTTAACGCGATCAGCAAGCAAGTAGTACGATTCAGGGACAGATGGGACGACAACAGTAACTTGTTGCTCTAAAAGAAAGGAAACAAAGTTAGGCGAACAGGAAAGATAAGTAGCGAACAAAAATAAGAGTAGATAAAACTACCTTCTGGAATAGCAGCCTGAGCCTCAAGATGGTGGGGACTTGTAATCAAACCAGCGAGCTTGCGATAATGGTCTTTGGAGAGGTGAGCCAAGTCGCGACTAGCGGCGTCGCGAAGAGAAATGACAGCAAGTGTGAAGAGGTACTCGTCAATGAGAGCAGGATGTCCCCACTTCAAAATTCTTGGACCTGCAAAACAACAAGGAAGAGATTAAAATTAGTCCTACTTATGATACAGTAAGACAAAACTAGGCCTACGTTTAATGTTTCCAAAGCTTTTAGGCGACATGATGCGCGCCCGACCACCAGCAAAGCTCTCAGTTGCTCGCCAGTCCCCACCAATAAAAAAGAATTGGCCGTGCCAACCCATAACTTTGTTCGGAACCCCTTCAATGAGCTTCACTCCACTCCTCGCCTTGACGTAATACCATCCAATACCATCCTCGTTTTGGGCTGCGATAGACAGGGCGTAGTGAAGTTCCACCGTGCTTATTTTGTTCTTATAACCCTCAAGACCAAAGAGGGTCATGAAGGCTAAAAGATTGCTCCAACCGTTCGGCGTGATTTGAGTGATCGTCAAATTCACATCAGCCAAGAAGCGACCAATTAATGGGTGCACAGGAAGTGGGAAGCCCGTATTAAGAACATCTAGATTAATCGCCGTGCAGCCGGGAGGTGGGCGATCAGCAGTCTCTCCTTTCTTCAGCGCGTACATAAAAATATCATAAGGGATTTTGTATGTTGCACGAATACTCGCCAAGTCATCCTCGGTAATGACGCTAGCAATTCTGCTCGCCACAAACTCACTCTCGCGTGCCTTCATTATCACCCTTGACGGAACAGGGAAAGTTTCTGAGTAGCGAGCAGCGTAATCCGACCATTCATTATCGCGAGCAACTCCGTTAGGAATCCGAGATTCTGGTGCAGATTCAGGCATGGGGAAGTTAATCTCCCTAAAAAATTCCCAAGTAAGAGTAGGTCCTCGTTGCTCGCTAATGACATCAGGCTGCTCGCCTTCGTGGCTATGGGAGCCCTCTATTTCTGCGGCCACTTTCGAGGAATCTTCTCCAAGATTGAAGGACGTGCTAGGCTCGCGAGCAGTTGGGTAAATCTCTTCTTGGTCACCAGAACGATCAACGACATGCTCTTCAACTGAGCGAACAATGGAGCTCGCATCAGAGTCCGTGTTCTCATCCACTAGCAATGTACGCGGGTTGTTCGCCAAAGCCTGGCGAACAGATCTACGAGGAGAAACCGGGTTTACGGGTCTTTTTCTCGGGTTTCGCCCGGGTTCGGATCAAGATGAGTTTGAGGAGGGAGAATCCATTCAAAATGATAGAAAAATTGAATGATTCCAAAAAAGAAGGAGGCGCACAATGGCGCCAGCAGCGAAGTCACAACGGTGGCGTTATCACAGGACGACGGCGCGGCGGCGGTTCACGACCGGAATAACGACGGTGGTTGCAAAAAAAAAAGAGTGCGAAATCGAAAGAGAAACGAAAATTAAGGAAAACAAAGGATGTATTACCTTAAGAAACGAGAATTTATCGACGCAAGGAAAAGTTCGAGCACAGAAATCACAAGAAGGAAAGCTTGGAAGTTGATCAATGGCGGAAATCTGAGAATTTTCGAAAAAGGAAAATGAAGAAGAAGTTTGCCTATTTATAAGAGAGAAAATGGGGGCGAAATTGCAATTTCCCGAAAATATATAGGCCCCTATATGCAAAAAGAGGGACGTGAGTGTCTGACGCGACGCCTCGCATCCCGTGCCTCGGGAAGCCAACCGTCATCATCCGGAGGGGCGCACCCTATTGCTCGCCCAAAATCCTCGATTCGAAGAAAACTAAAACACAACTGCTCGACTGCTCGCCCATCTCGAGAGAGGCTTCTGATTGTAGCTTGATCTCAGTTGATTAATTCATGTCCCAACATGAGATCAAGCTAGGGGGCAATTGTTGGTAGGCGAGCAGCTAAGCAAAGGGTTAGTGAAATAATTAAGGCATTAAGCTTAGTGACGAACAACAGAGCAGCTACCGCGAGAAGCTGAGGCTAGCAGCTGTGCATGAGGCCGTGGCGAACAGCTGTGTAAAGTTCAAACCCAGAATGATTTGGGCGAACAGCTTCGCAATGAAGCGAGCAACTGTGCAATGATCACGAGTAAAAGACGAGCAACTTGAAGTATAAGAGTTTTCAACGCCCAACGAAGATGTACAAGCGAGCAACTGGTCACCGTGGAGAGCAGCTAAGTGGTTCCAAAGACCAAGTACAACATTGGGAATTTCAACAGTCACTAGCTTAGATATGGTCCAAGTGTCTTAACATTTGGCACCCATCCAATGGACAATAGTCTAGATGTTGTACAAGTGTCCTAACACTTGGCAAAGATCCAATGGCTAAGCCACTAAAATGGTGACATATGACCTCTTTGTATATCTATAAATACTCCCTCATTTGCATGAAAAAAGAGGAGAATAATTCTAAAAAATACATCAAACTCTTGCAAATTTATTTCTTGATCATTATTCGCTAAATTCCATGATCTTAGATCTTGTTTGATGATCTTAATTAGGAAAAATATCCACTAATCTTTTTTATTACAAAAAGGTCATCAACACATATTAGCGTTCAAGGGGAAACAAAGTTTTTGTTTTTGTTTTGCTTTTTTTTTTTATTATCAAATTTTATTTTATTTTTAAAACAAAAAATTAGTGCTTCCTCCATTACACGATTATTTTCACACTACCTTTTTTTTTTCATATTTTAGCAAGCGAATTATTTATTAATATTAAAAATAATAAAATAACTTTTAAGGTAAAGTATGATAGATCTATCTCTTTACCATTATAACGTGACTTAAAAATTACTTTATCATTTTAAATAGCAATAAAAAATTTCTCACTAAAACATGAGAAAATAATAACTATGAAAGTTGTTGCGGGACGGAGGGAGTATTTGTTAAGTAATAGATGCAAAATTCTACAATGTATCTATTTTGAAATGGAAAGAGTAATAATAATTAATGAAGTAACTCTCTTGTACACTTGATGCGTGGTGCACTCACTCAATAGTTGAGACTGTTTATATTTTTCATATTTATTAGTATTATATAAGGCAAACACTCATATACACCAAGTGCACGGTGCACTCACTCAAAAGTTGACCATGTTTACACTGAAAAGTTTGTTCCAATTACACTGAAAAATGTGGTTGGATTACACAGAACCTGATTTTTAGTGTAAACTTTTCAATGTAATTGGAACAAACTTTTTAGTGTAAATATGGTCAATTGTTGAGTGAGTGCACCATACACCAAGTGTATAAGAGAGTTACTCATATATAATATAAATAAAATGTTATATATAATACAATATAACTGCAATTAAAATTTCTTACTGATATTAAAAGGTAAAACAAATTCATTAATATGTTATAGTACCATTTATTTATTTTTTCAATTGAAATGTTAGTTTTACATTAAATATCTTAACATATATAATTTATTATTATTATGAAAGTTGGGGTTGTTTACACTAAAAAGTGTAGGCTGATTATACTGAAAAATATGGTTAGATTACAAAATGTTTCGGTGTAATCTAACCATACTTTTCAGTATAAACAATCTCAACTATTGAGTGGGTGCACCACGCATCAAAGTGTACAAGAGAGTTACTCCATTAATTATTATTACTCTTTCCATTTCAAAATAGATACATTATAGAATTTTGCATCTATTACTTAACAAATACTCCTTTCGTCCCGCAACGACTTTCATGGTTACTGTTTTCTCGTATTTTAGCGAGCGAATTTTTTATTACTATTTAAAATGGCAAAGTACTTTTTAAATCACGTTATAATAGTAAAGAGATAGATTTATCATACTTTACCTTAAAAGTTATTTTATTATTTCAAATATTAATAAATAATTTGCTTGCTAAAATATGAAAAAAAAAAGGTAATGTGAAAATAATCGCGTAATAGAGGGGGTACTAATTTTTTATTTCAAAAAAAAAAATGATAATAAAAAAAAAACACAAAACAAAACAAAAAAGCAAAAAAAAAAAGGTAATCCGAAGCCACGTGCAAACTCGCACGCCGGTGCCCGTTGCCGCACGCACACGATCGACCTACGTGCGTCGACCCCGTCCGCTGTGCACAACCAACGCGACGTTATTTCATGGATTTTAATGATTACCTTAACCCGATTCGATTGTGTTCTTGATAACATAAAATCCGTGTTTTAGTTTTATTAATGAATCCTGAAAATATTTCGTTAAATTGCGTTAATGTACATGAAATAATTATTCTAATGATTATTTCATCTGTCCATTAAACCGTATATTTTCTGCAAATTATTTTCATGTGATTATCGTTATTTATCGTTATTGCATGTGTTGATGACCTTTTCTAACTAAGAAGATTAGTGGCTGTTTTCTATAGTGAAGATCATCAAACAAGATCAAGAAATCATGAAATTTGGCTAAGTAGTGTTCAAGGAATAATTTGGCAAGAGTTTTGCTATGTATTGAATTCTCCCCCCTTTTTCATGTACAAGAAGGGAGTATTTATAGACATACCAAGTGGCCATGTGTCACCATCTTGATGGCTTAGCCATTGGATCTTTGCCAAGTGTTAGGACACTTGTACAACATCTACACTATTACTCATTGGATGGGTGCCAAGTGTTAGGACACTTGGACCATATCTAAGCTAGTGACTCTTGGGATTCCCCATGTTGTACTTGATCTTTGGCACTTCTGAGATGCTCTCGACGGTGACCGGTTGCTCGCTTGTACGTCTCTGTTAGATGTCATGGTCCTTTGCGTTTTGAGCTGTTCGCTCCTCGCTTGGGATCATTTTACGATTCTGCTCGCTCGATTACGTCCTTGTTCGCCCATATTGACTGGCTTGAACCGCTGGCACAGCTGTTCTTTGCAAGGCTGCTCGCCACAATTCTGATTGCCGCATTAGTGCTTTTCTACAAAGCTGTTCGCCCTACGAATCTGCTAGCTCCGCTACGAAGCTGTTCGCTCCACGAGGCTGCTTGCTCATTTGATTTGCTATCCTGTTATCAAGTTTTATGATAATCTTTCGTTGATTAAATGCGAAGTTGTTCGCCCATCAACAATTGCCCCCTAGCTTGGTCTCATGTTGAATGTGGAGTGATCAACTGAGACCAAGATATAATTTCATCTTCGAATAATGGGCGAGCAGGAAGAGAGTATAGTAAGCTACATGGGCGAGCATCCGCGTAGGCGAGCAGCAGCGAACGCCCTTTCGTGTCGCGACGGTTGGATTCCCGAGGCACGGAATGCGAGGCGTCGCGTCAGTCACGCGCGACCCCCCAATTTGCTCATAGGGGCCTACAGAATTTTGCGAAAATTGCATTTTCGACCCAGCCTCATCCTTATAAATAGGTGACTTCCCCTTCATTTCTTTCTTTCTTCTTCCGTTTCTCACGTTTCCGCCATTAACAAACATTTCAAAGCTTTTCCGTCTTCGTGATTCTTGTGCTTGAATCTTCTCTTGTGTCAAATAGATCTTAGTTTTAGAAGGTAATTCATCTTGCATTTCTTTTTTTTACTCTTAATTTCGTAATTTTTGCACTTTTCTATTTCTTTCGTAATTACGACTGTAACTCCGGCCTCGAACCGCCGTCGCGCCGCCGTGCTGTTGATTCCGTTACCATCGTAACTCCTCCATCGCCGGCGTTATCCTTGTATACTACCTCACACTTAGCCAAATCCCTATATCACTTTTTTTTGAATGGATTTTTCCCCCTCAAGTTCCTCCCAATCCGGACCCGGGCGAAATCCGGAAAAACGACCCGTAAATCCGCATTCTCCGCGCAGATCTGTTCGCCAAGCATTGGCGAACAACCCACGCACGTTGTTGGTGGACGAAGATACGGACTCCGATGCGAGCTCCGTTGTTCGCTCGGTAGAGATGTGCGCCGCTGACCGCTCTGGCGATCAAGAAGAGACTCACCACCCTGCTCGCGAACCTGAGACGTCCTCCGACCTTGGCGAAGACTCTACCGAAGTGGCCGCGGAGATAGAGGGTTCAATCGACCTCGAGGGCGACCAGGCTGATGTTGCTGGCGAGCAGCAAGTTGGCGAGCAAGAAGGTCATATGCTTTCATGGGAGTTTTTAAGGGAAATCAATTTCCCCATCTCTCAAACTACGCCAGAATCCCGGATTCCAGAAGGAGTTGTTCGCGACAACGAGTGGGCAGACTATTCTGCTCGCTACTCGAAGACTTTTGCCCCCACATCGAGGGTAATCATGAAAGCTCAGGACGGGGACTATGCAGCGAGCAAAGTTGCCAGTGTTGTCATTGAGGAGGATCTGGCGAGCATTCGTGCAACATACAAGATTCCTTATGACATTTTTATGTACATTCCAAAGGAAGGAGAAACTGCTGATCGCCCTCCTCCTGGTTGCACGGCGATCAATTTGGATGTGCTCAACACGGGTTTTTCTCTCCCCGTTCATCCACTTATCGGGCGATTCTTGTCCGACATGAACCTGGCGATCACCCAGATTACTCCAAATGGTTGGAGTAGTCTCCTAGCCTTCATGACTCTTTTTGGTCTTGAGGGCTATAAAAACAAGATAACAACCGCGGAGATTCTCTACGCCTTGACCATTTCCGAGGATGGTGCTGGATGGTATTACGCCAAGGCGAAAACCGGATTGAAACTCATTGAGGGAGTTCCCAATAAGATTAAGGGTTGGCATTGCCAATTCTTCTTCATTGGTGGAGATTGGCGAGCAACTGAGGGATTTGCTGGCGGGCAGGCGCGCATCATGTCGCCTGAAGGCTTTGGAAAAATCAAACGTAGGGCTAACTTTGTCTTGCTAGTTCATAAGTAGGACTAATTTTAATCCTTTTAGTTGTTTTGCAGGTCCAAGGAACTTGAAGTGGGGGCACCCCGACATCAGTGACGAGTTCCTCTTTACCTTAGCCATCATCTCTCTTCGCGACGTTGCTAGTCGCGATATACACCATCTCTCGAAGGCTCATTGTCGCAAACTTACTGGCTTGGTCACGAGTCCTCACCATCTTGAAGCCCAAGCCGTCGTTCCAGAAGGTAACTTTTCATTTTTGCTCGTTCATCATTCTTGCTCGCCTAACACTTGTATTTTTCTTGTCAGATCAACAAGTCACTGTTGCTATCCCAGCTGTGCCCGAGTCATATTATCTACTCGACAATCGAGTTAAACAGATGGCTGATGCTTCAAGGAGAAAGATGGATCCTCCCCTCGCTATCATGCGTCTCCGGGCCGGAGAGAACCCTTCTGGTCGCCCAGCCGCCGGAGCTGGTCGCCGCAAACCTGCGGCCAAATCTACTCCCTCTCCGCGGGATGTAAGGAAGGATAAGGAGAGGGAAAAAGAGAGGGAGAGGAAGAAGGCGCCGCGAGGCGATGATGCTCGCGGCGATGATCGCGCCTCTAAGCGATCAAAGACTATTGCGGAGGCGAGCAGTGCTGCTCCCCGATCTCCTGCTTCTAGATCCACCTCTTTGGAAGTGGTGGACGAGCAACAGGTAGTCGCTAGCGTGGCGGCGACCAAAACGGTGGTGTACCCCAAGGATCTCTCCTACTTAGGTTGGGATCCTACTAGAATTAAAGAGTAAGTTGTTCGTTTTTTCAGGTTTTGTTGTTCGTCTGAGCTTAGTCGTCATTTTTGTTCTTACTCTTAATTCTTCATTTGGTTAGGTACAAACCGGAGCGTTATCCCGGTCGAGGAACTGCTCTTCACCACTTTGCTGTTGTGAAGGATGCCCCCCCCAGCTTTTGCGACATTCCCGATGCTCCTGTTCGTCGAGCAGCCGAGATGGTCCCGAGAGCTTGGACCAAATCGGCGAACACCCTTGTCACGGGTCAGACTGTGAGCGACAATGTTCGCCTGATGGCGTACAATGCTAGCCATCAAGTGGTCCAGGCTCAAGTGCTGCTCGATCAAGTTCTGGATCTCGAGCGAACAAACCGCGATTTGGGCCGTCGCGTGGAGAGGATGGACGAGGAAAGAGCCTCTGCCATCAAAGAATGCAAGGCCGAGCATGCTAAGATGTTGGCTTTGATGGAGAGGAAGATGGAGGCCTCGTTAACTGGCGAGAAGAACGCCTTGGAGAAGGCTGAGAAGATGCTGCTGGAGGTGAAGTCCTCAGACTTGAGAGCTGAGAAGGAGCGAGCAGACTTATCTGCTCGTCTGCTCGCTGCTGAGGAGCATGTCAAGAGGCTGGAGGAAGAGCGCCAGAATCTGATCGAATACGAAGTCCATGAGCAGGAAGTGATGGACAAGACCAACTTTGGGTACATCTGTGCCTTTGCGGAATGTTTACGGTCTGTCCACTTCGCCCACGATCACAATCAAGATATTTGTGATGCGGTGAAGGCGGACTTTATTGAATACGTGAAAAATTATCCTCCTCCTCCTGGCTCAACTTTGTTCGTCTCCGATTTGGCCGACCTCGGCTTTCCTCTGGAAGTCTTTGGCGAGGAAGTCGATATTGCTGCTCCCACTTATGGCGGCCAGCCTGACCCTCCTCCAGCGACGACCAACGCGGCAGCCGCTGATGAGGTTTTTGAGGGGTTGTCTTCGCTTCCCCTGACTCCTATAGACGGGGCTGGTACAAGTGCCCAGGGCGAGCAGCCGAGCGCGCCGGCGACCAGAACTGAAGATGCTCCTCCACCTCTTCCTTGAAGACTTGTCTTTTCTTACAATAGGATATGCAACATTTCTGTATTTCTCATTCCTATTGTAAAACTTTTTGATCTAATGATATAAAGATTTTTTGTTCGTCTACAAGCTTATACTTCTTCATTTGTCTTTACTTAACTGCTCGCCTCTTTGTTTGTCTTACTTAGTTGCTCGCCTATTGTTTTTTGCTCATGACAGTTAAGTGTTCCTTTTTCTTAAGGTAAACACTTAAATTTTAAATTGGTCATTTGGTTCTTATAGAACTTGACCTTTAGTTGTTTGGGCCATTTTGGTCGCTCGTGGACTTGGCCTTGCATTAATGTGGGCTATTGGTCCGTTATGGACTTAGCCTTATTTTTGCTTTTAATAAGCTTCTCTGTTCGTCTTATAACAGACTTGAATTTTGCTAATTTTTTGGGCGAGCAACTAAGTAATTTGGACTCAAGGCTCAAAACCAAAATTCAACAAGACAAAAGATTAAAGCAATTCTGCTCGCCTAGTAAGATAAATGCAAATCTGCTCGCTTATAAACTTGCGCAAAAATTTCAAAAATTTACAAAGGATCTATTTACAAACTTTCTAAGACTTACAGGACTTCATTGGTAGTACTTCTTGAGTAAAGTTGTATTCCAGGAGTATTGTGACGACTTGCCTTCCATGTCTTCAAGGTCGTATGTGCCGTTGTGCCACTTATTCGTCACCTTGTATGGGCCCTCCCAAGTCGGGCCGAATACTCCTGGTGGTATTAAAACTTTTCGAAGTACCAAGTCCCCAATTTCGAATTCTCTTGCCTTTACTTGAGAATTGTAGTACTTTGCTGCTCTTCTTTTGTAGATCGCATTTTTCAATTCTGCTGTTATTCTTTTTTCTTCAAGCAAGTCCAACTCTGCTGCCATTGCAGAGTTGTTTGTTTCTTCGTCAAACGCAGCTGTTCGTTTTGTCAGGACTTTTAACTCAATCGGAATTACTGCTTCTGTCCCGAATGCCATTGTGAACGGTGTTTCGCCTGTGCTTGTTCTGTGGGATACTCGGTATGCCCACAACACCTCTGGTAGCTCTTCCGACCATTTTCCTTGCTTGTCAACCAAACGAATCTTCAGTATATGCTTGATTATTTTATTCACTGCTTCCACTTGACCGTTCGATTGGGGGTGGTATGGTGTCGAGAAATGTTTCTTTATTCCCCATTTTTCGCAAAAATCTCTGATCTCTTTTCCCTCAAACTGCCTTCCGTTGTCCGTCACTATCGCCTGAGGGACCCCGAAACGACAAACAATGTTTTTCCATATAAAGTTGATCATTTTCTCCTGTGTGATCCGCCCGAGTGCTTCTGCTTCCGCCCATTTCGTGTAGTAGTCAACAGCCACCACCGCGTATCGAACATTTCCTTGTCCTGGGGGAAAAGGCCCGATAAGGTCAATTCCCCATTTCGCGAACGGCCATGGACTATTGACTGAAATCAATTCATGTGGGGGTTTGTGAATGTTTGGGGCGAACAATTGACATCTATGACAAGTTCGGTCAATCTTGATTGCATCTTGAAGGAGAGTTGGCCAGTAATATCCTTGCCTTATTGTTTTATGTGCCAAAGCCCGTCCTCCGGCATGATTTCCGCATACACCTTCATGGATCTCTTTCAGTACTGCTTGTCCTTGCCCCCTAGCCAAACATTTCAGAAGTGGGAGCGAGATTCCTCTCTTGTACAACTGTCCGTCCATCATGGTGTATCTTGCTGCTCTTTTAACCAACTTGTTAGCTTCGAATGGGTTGTCCGGTTTTTTATCGTTTTGCAAATATTCAACGATCGGCATCCTCCAGTCGTCTTCTTCGAAATCTTCGTCGATCTGATAGATCTTGTAATCTTCGGTTGATGGTTTGGACATTCTTGTTAGCGTCACTTCCGACAATTCTGCTGGTCCGGTGCTGGTTGCTAGCCTGGCTAATGCATCCGCTTGAGCATTATTGTCTCTTGGTATTTGTTCAATGTATATTTGTTCGAACAAAGAGGCCAAGTGAGCAACAATCTTTTGATACAAAGCCATGTCTTCATCTCTTGCTTCATATTCTCCTCGGACCTGGTTGACGATCAATTGCGAATCTCCAAAGATTTGCAACCTTCGTACTCCAACTGCTAATGCTAGGCGTAACCCAACGATCACAGCCTCGTACTCTGCTTCGTTGTTCGTTGCCATGAACTCGAATCGAACAGCTGAAGTAAAAACTTGCCTATCTGGGCTTATTAAGACTATACCTGCCCCCGATGCTGCATTTGTTGATGATCCGTCAACATACATGTGCCAGGGATGGCTATGCCCTCTCGTTGGATCTTGGGGGAAAGTCAGTTCGACTATAAAGTCTGCTAAAGCTTGCCCCTTGATCGCTGTTCGAGGAACATACGAAATCCCGAACTGACTGATTTCCAAGGACCACTTTAGGAGGCGACCAGCCGCATCGGGTCTGTGCAATATTTGCTTGAGTGGGAACGTTGTCAACACTTCCACCTGGTGGTCGAAAAAATATGGACGAAGTTTCCTGACACTCATTACCAGCGCATATGCTAGCTTTTCTGTTGGTGAATATCTGAGCTCTGCTTCGTGCAAGGCATGACTTACATAGTAGATGGGCAGGTGGAACTTTCCTTCTGCTCGAACGAGCACTGAACTGATTGCTACCTCTGAGGCCGCCAAGTACAAGTATAACTTTTCCCCTGGGATTGGCTTGGCAAGAATTTTTGTATCACTGAGGTACTCTTTCAGCTGCTCGAACGCTTGTTGACAGGCGTCTGTCCATTGAAACTTTCCTTTCTTGATGGCCTCGAAGAATGGCCTGCACTTATCTCCGGATCTTGAGACGAACCTGTTCAAGGCTGCTAGACATCCAGTTAGTCGTTGGACTTCTTTTACCGATCTAGGTGGTTGCATTTCCATGATTGCTTTCACTTTCACTGGATTTGCTTCAATTCCTCGTTGACTAACCAGATGTCCCAAGAATTTCCCAGAATGGACTCCGAAACTGCTTTTCTTGGGGTTCAACTTCATATTGTAGGTCCGAAGTATCTCAAATGTTTGAGCCAGGTGCTGTAAGTGATTTTCCTTTTTTGAGCTCTTGACAACAATGTCGTCCACATATACTTCCATCGTCTTCCCGATGTGATCATCAAACATCTTGTTGACCAGCCTCTGATATGTAGCTCCAGCATTGATTAGCCCAAATGACATTCTCTTCCAGCATAGCAAGTTCTTGTTGGTGTAGAACGCAGTGTGCTCTTGATCATCGGGATGCATCGCGATTTGATGATATCCTGCGAATGCATCCATGAACGTTAGCAGCTCATGTCCGGCGGTGCTATCAACTAGCTGGTCAATGTGAGGCAATGGGAAGTTGTCTTTCGGGCAGGCGGCGTTAAGATCTGTGAAATCGATGCAGAGTCTCCATGCTCCAGTTGCTTTCCTGACCAAAACTGGATTTGCCACCCATTGCGGGCATAACGCTTGTTTGATTAAGTCGTTATCCAGCAGCTTTTTGACTTCCACGTCGAGCGCCTCGTATTTGTCGGGTCCAAATTTTCTCCTTTTCTGATGGACTGGCCTCTTCCCCGGGTCGATGTTGAGTCTGTGACAGGCATGTTCGGGGCTGATGCCCACCATGTCTGCATGCGACCATGCGAACACATCGAGGTTTGCTTTAAGAAACTCAATCATGTTGGTCCTGTACGGCTCTGGTAGCTCGGACCCTATGAAGAGTTCTAAGCCATCTTGGTTCGGGTCGACTTTTACAGTTTCCAACTCTTCGACTGGGGTAGCCCTTCGTTTCTGGCCTTTCCATCTGGGGTCAATAATGGGCCCTTCTGTCTTTGGCTCATTTTCGGTCTCCATCGGTTCTGCCCCCAATCGTGGCTCTATGTCCTCTGCATCAACGTTCATTGCCCTTGTTTGTTCTTCCTCGTTGCTAGTAGTAGCAGCTTCTGTTCCTCCTGTTTGGGCGAGTTGCTCGTCTTCGCGTCCCTGCTCGTCCTCGTCCAACTGTGCGCCTTCGCACATCTGTTCGCCCATGCGCATCTGTTCGTCTATGCATAGTTGTTCGTCGCTGCGTAACTGCTCGTCGACTTCCATTATTTCAGTATCAACGGAAGTCATGGCCTCGCTATCATCTCCGTCCTTGTCTGAGCACTTGTCTGCCATGTTGACTTGGTGATCCTGCAACTGTATTTGCAACAGACACGCACGAGCTTTCTTCTGGTCTCCTTTGATTGTACCTGCACCCTTCTTTGTTGGAAATTTTAGACAATAATAGTACGTTGAAACAGCTGCTTTAAATTCATGCAAGAAAGGACGGCCGAGGAACCCGTTATAAGTGGACTGTTGGTCTACAACCAAGAAGTCTACCATTCTATTCATTTTCCTCTCCGGGTCCTCGACTGATACAAG
This sequence comes from Ballota nigra, assembly GCA_947034835.1. Lineage (NCBI taxonomy): Eukaryota > Viridiplantae > Streptophyta > Magnoliopsida > Lamiales > Lamiaceae > Ballota > Ballota nigra. The sequence goes on from OX344725.1 coordinate 95,274,465, forward strand.
CTCAACTGCCAACGTAACTATTCCTAGCGGGGTGGTTACAGCATTTCCAAAACCCACAATCTTGTGATTACAATCTTTGATGTACTCAGCACAATCTCCTAGCTGGTCCACCATGCTCTTGAACAGGATATTTGTGTAGGAACCAGTGTCGACAAGTAGACGATGCACCTTTGTCCCCATGATATTGGCGCAAATGACCAATGAGTCGTTGTGGGGAGTAAGTATCCCGTCTAAGTCTTTCTCTGAGAAAGTCAGGTCCCCTGTTCGTTTGGTCGATGGATTTACACCCACTTCCATTACTTGATCTACTGCTCTCAGCTCTGCCTTCCTCTTTCTTTTCGACATAGGTGGTCTCCCATCAGAACAACCACCTACTGGCCCAGTGGGTTCCAGCATTAGGATTTCCGGGATATGCCTTGCTGGGGCTGCTGGGACCTTCCTTCCCTTCTTACCAACTTTGCTTGGTTGGGCATCACTATCTTCGTCATCCGAACTGGATTGTACTGGTGCCCTTGGTCTTTTACCTGGTTCCCTCTTCACGAATTCGGACAGCTTCCCTTCCTCATAGAACCTCCACAACTGCTTCAATAGATCTCGGCACTCGCTCGTGAAGTGGCCGATGTTCTGATGATAAGCACAGTATTTGTTCGGGTTCAGCTTTCCTCTCTCTTGCCTTATCTTCCGCGGCTCTGATAACATTTCCCTGTCCTTAACGTTGTTGTACACAGCATCCACGGACATAGTAAGGACTTGACTCAACTTTTCTTTCAACTCAGCTCCATCATTGAATGACTTCATGTTCTTCGGAGCTTTGTAATCACTTCCTCCCGACTTCTTGTTAGACTTTTTCGGATCAGTCTTGTCTCCCATCTCTCGGTGTAAGGCCTCCTGCATTGAAACGTGAATTCCCGCTTTGTGTCTGAACTCTGTGTATGTTTTCGGGCAAGTCAGATGCATTTCCTTCCACAGATCAGTTCCTTTCTTTAAACCAGCCATCACTGCCACAATCTTCGTGTCTTCACTCACCATCTCGCCCTCCAGTAACACTTTATCAAATCTTTCCAGAAATTGCTTGTCAGACTCCTCGTCTCCCTGCCTAATATCTGCTAGACGGTGTCTGTGGGTCAAGTAAGACCCGGCAGTTGAGAAGTGGGACATAAACTCTTTGCTTAGTTGGGCAAAGGAATTGATGGAGCCAGGCGCCAATGATGAAAACCATCTGTGCGGGCCATCTCCTAGGGTGAGTGGAAAATTTCGGCATTGTGTGGCGTCGGTTGCCCCCATCGAAATCATAAAATCCGAATATTTTGTCGCATGAATGCGGGGGTCCGACGTTCCCTCATATAAATTGATGGCTGGGAACTGTATCTTCTTCTGGATCGGTGCACTGAGGATAGACGGAGATAATGGTGAAGATGGGAGAACGGTTGATCCGACACTTCTCTGGGATTCCAACTGTTTCTGCAATTCTTCGATTGCCTTTCTCATTTCCTGCAATTCATCTGGGGGAGTTCTCCCGATGGAAGGCTGTTCATCGTGATTGGGTTCAGTGACCTCTTCACGATGCAGTCCCTTGCCAACGGGACGTTTCTCCTGAGTTGTCTTCCTAGCAGCGTTGCTAGCTCCATTTGGCCCTAGTCGGCCAAAAGCTGACCTCCGGATTCGGTCCTGCACTGATGGGCGAGCAGGATGGTGTGATCGCTCCTCATGCCGTCGGGATGGCTCCCTCCTATTCACATTCCTTGTTCCTAATCTCTCCAAAGCACTTGTTCGGGAAGTACTTTTGCTTGATTCATCTGCTCGACTCGGTGATGATTCTCCTCTGCTTCCTAGACGTTCGCTCAGTGGAGCTTTTCCTTTATTTCTGCGAACTTCCTCGCTGTCGGCCTCGTCCCGACGTGCATCTTCTCTCATTTTACTCCTTTGTTCGCCAGTACGCTCCTGCTCGCCTGTTCGTCTGGTCGTCACAGGTGCTCTTGACGGTCCTGCTATATGTCGATTTTGCAAGGATTGAAGAACAGCAATGGTTTTTGCTAGCTCTTCGGGATTTTGAGCAAGAGCTTCAACTTCTGGTGGAATCGTGTCAATAGTGACTTGTATATTCCTCTGCGAAGTTGCTCTCACTGTCCGTGCATGTCCTTCGGTGGAAGAAACCCTAGTTCTTGGTCTACGACTTGGAGATATACTTGAATGTCGTTCTTCTTGCGATCTAACCATCTTGGCTATCGAAATGTGGGTAAATAAGCAAATGGATGAAGTAATCTTGTACTTACAGACACCTTTTCCAAGGATTACTAGCCTTGTGTGTGATTGTAAAGGTTTGAAAACCCTAGTTCATGCACACATGCATTAAAATCCTTAAAGTGTTGTAAATCTTTGTCCTAAGAATATGCACTTTTGTTTTCCGGCAGCCTCACCCCGGATTCCGGCGAAATTATGCAGATTCCGGTGGTAGTCTTCAACCTTTCTTCGATTTTTTCTACAATCGAAGGTTCGAACCCTCCTTCTAGCGCCAATTGTTGATGACCTTTTCTAACTAAGAAGATTAGTGGCTGTTTTCTATAGTGAAGATCATCAAACAAGATCAAGAAATCATGAAATTTGGCTAAGTAGTGTTCAAGGAATAATTTGGCAAGAGTTTTGCTATGTATTGAATTCTCCCCCCTTTTTCATGTACAAGAAGGGAGTATTTATAGACATACCAAGTGGCCATGTGTCACCATCTTGATGGCTTAGCCATTGGATCTTTGCCAAGTGTTAGGACACTTGTACAACATCTACACTATTACTCATTGGATGGGTGCCAAGTGTTAGGACACTTGGACCATATCTAAGCTAGTGACTCTTGGGATTCCCCATGTTGTACTTGATCTTTGGCACTTCTGAGATGCTCTCGACGGTGACCGGCTGCTCGCTTGTACGTCTCTGTTAGATGTCATGGTCCTTTGCGTTTTGAGCTGTTCGCTCCTCGCTTGGGATCATTTTACGATTCTGCTCGCTCGATTACGTCCTTGTTCGCCCATATTGACTGGCTTGAACCGCTGGCACAGCTGTTCTTTGCAAGGCTGCTCGCCACAATTCTGATTGCCGCACTAGTGCTTTTCTACAAAGCTGTTCGCCCTACGAATCTGCTAGCTCCGCTACGAAGCTGTTCGCTCCACGAGGCTGCTAGCTCATTTGATTTGCTATCCTGTTATCAAGTTTTATGATAATCTTTCGTTGATTAAATGCGAAGTTGTTCGCCCATCAACAGCATGTTTGAGTGATTTTACTATCCTACGTGCTTTAACACTGCGCACATAGTTTATAGTCCGCTCTTTATGCCCGGGTAGGCGGCGCCCGGTAGTTGTTGGACCGTAAATTTATGCCTTGGGTAGACGGCGCCCAGTACGTGCATCTGTGTGCCTTAGAATAACTAAATAAATCCTTGTCTCCCCGTTGTCTATCTTTTTCGGTCAATCCTCTTACCCATGTCACTTTAATTGTAGTGCATAATGTCTGATATTACCAAAAGAGAATTTGCTGAGCTTACTCTTGATGGTAATAACTACCTGACATGGGCGCTAGATGTTGAAATACATCTAGCCTCGAACAACCTTAGCGGCACGATTGTCGATGATCCAAAATCAACTGACGCCCAGAAGGCGAAAGCTTTGATCTTTCTTAGGCATCATCTCAATCAAGACCTGAAAAATGAGTATCTCACTGAAAGAGATCCTGGAACCTTGTGGAAGTCCCTGAAGGACCGTTTCCAACAACAAAATGATATACTCCTCCCCCAAGCCCAATACGATTGGTTGAACCTCCGTTTCCAAGACTTTAAGTCTGTAACGGAGTATAACTCAGCCCTACATCGTATTGTGTCTCAGTTGAAGTTATGCCAGAAGACTGTAACTGAGGACGACTTAATCCAGAAGACTTTGTCGACTTTCCACTCAAGCAACCTTGTACTCCAGCAGCAGTATAGGGCCAAGAACTACACTGTACACTCTGAGCTAATTTCTGCACTCCTAGTAGCGGAAAAGCACAATCAGCTCCTTATGCAGAATCATAATGCGAGGCCGGTTGGCTCAAAAGCTGTGCCCGAAGCACACGCTGTAGCTCAAAGTGGTACAAGAGGTCGCAAGCGTGGAAGGGGGAGAGGAAGTAAACGAACTCGTAGCCAAGGCCGAGGTCGTAACAAATCCGGTGCTTCAGGTGCCTTGAATGACAATCAAGCTCAGGTTCGTGAGAAGGCTGCACCTAACACGAACTCCGCTCCCCGAAAATCTGACAATCAAGATAAGGGTGAACAATCCTGCTACAGATGCGGATGCAAGGGCCATTGGTCTCGCACGTGTCGTACTCCCAAACATTTGGTCGAGGCTTATCAAAAGCAGCAGAAGGACGATAAGAGGAAGGCTCCTAGAGTTGAATCTCACCATGCCAGTCTACCCGAAGCAGACTTTGACCTAGACAACGTAGATCATAAGGGCATTGAGCTTAGACATTTTGGTGATGACGAGTAGATTTACGTATTTAGTTATTCCTAGTTTTTGTTTTCCGAATAAAACAATTGCTTATTATGTTTTGGATCCTTTCTTTTGGATATTTAATGAATGAATTTATTAGCTTTGATGTGTTTACCTTAATAGCTATCCATGTGTTTATTCGGATATTGCTGTTTTTATTATGGCTAGTAAACATATCAGCTATTTGTTTGGGGTTAATTTCCTCTGGCATAATGGGATTGAGGTAGTGATTTATGATTGGTAGATAGCGCCACCACTCATACGATCTTATAGAATAACTTTCTTCTCCCCCGGATTGTACTATTTATACATCCGCCGTCAAAATCTAGCCATGAGTATGAGATTTCACGACCCGAACTCCTTTGAATTATGGCATCCGCGGTTAAGTCATCCAGGACAATACATGATACGTAGGATTCTATCTAATTATATTTCGAATAAAAGAATCCTTCCTGTTGATGAATATCTTGTGATGTATGGGAAAGTTGATAGTGCGTCCGTCGCGCACCAAGGTTGGACTAGTGTCTCCGGTTTTCCTAGAGCAAATTCAAGGAGACATTTGCGGACCGATTCACCCAGCATCAGGACCGCTCTGTTATGGTCCTTATTAATGCCTCCACTAGGTGGGCATATGCTTGTAGCTGTCTACCCGCGATCAAGCTCTTGCAGAGCTCATTGCGAAAACTATCGAGCTTGAAGCTCAATTCCCGAATTATCCAATCTAGACGATTTGTATGGATAACACAGCTGAGTTCAACTCGAAGGTCTTTACAGATTACTGTATGGCCCTGGGAATTAAAGTGGAGCATTCGGTCCCCTACGTCCATACCCAAAATGGTCTTGCTGAGGCGCTAATAAAACGTATCAAATTTATCGCAAGACCATTGCTAATGAATTCTAAACTACCCACCTCATGCTGGGGGCATGCAGTCCTTCATGTATCACACTTGTTTCAAATCCGTCCTACTGCATATAATGATCATTCCCCCCTACAGTTAGTGCGTGGGAAAGAACCTAGCATTTCCCATCTGCGTATTTTTGGATGTGCGGTATACGTACCGATTACGATACCCAAGCGAACCTCTATGGGCCCACAAAGGAAACTCGGTATTTACGTAGGATTTAACTCTCCATCCATCGTGAAATACCTCGAGCCTTTGTCCGGGGATCAATTAACGGCCCGGTTCGCTGATTGCACGTTCGATGAAGATTACTTCCCGGCATTAGGGGGAGATCCGAATTCAAAATTGAGTGAATGCCGGGAACTTACGTGGAACGTAAGTAATCTTCAGTATCTAGATCCGCGCACTAATCAATCTGAACTACAAGTTTAGAAGATCATTAACCTGCAGAACTTAGCAAATAACCTGCCAGACGCGTTCACTGACCATAGAGGTGTGACTAGATCGCATATACCAGCAGTAAATGCTCCCCAAAGGGTTGAGGTCCCAAGTAAAATGAGTACTCATGCCCCCACACGCCAAAAGCGTAAGGGAACCTCAAGAGATAGTAACACACCTAAACGAAAGGCTAGCAAATCTAGTCAGTCGAATGGAAAATCTCTTGAAGAGATCCGTCTAGATAACTCCAAGTCTCAAGGAGACAAGAGTCCTAGTGATGAAGCACGTGCACAAAATATTCCATGCACTAGGACCGTGGAACGACCAGACCCAGATACAATGGGAAATGAGGAAGGTCTGGTTGACGTAAACGTCAAAGTCTCTGTGAATTTCACAGATACGGGAGAAACATGTAATATAAACATTACTGTCGTCGACGACACATTTGCAGCGTCAATAGCTCTTTCCATTATTAATGATCTAGATCCTGAACCCAAAACAATCGCTAAGTGCCGGAAGCGCCACGATTGGGTTAAATGGAAAGAGGCAATTGATGCGGAGCTCGCCTCGCTTAACAAAAGACTGAAAATGCTCCATTGATGTAGAAAAGTTGGCGCCACAATCTAGGCAGGTCAGTGGGGGGTCTGAAAATAAAACAGTACCACTTTTGCTTGAATACACGCAAGACTGGTGGGTTTGCTTGAGTACACTACCACATGGGTGGTTTTCCGGCGAGCGATGGAGGTAGGGCGGTGTCGTTCCTCTTGTGGTGACGGTAGTAAGGCCTTGGTTCCAGAGTGGCGCATTGTGGTGCCCCGATGCAACGGCGGGATCCACGTGCTCTATACCGATTCTCCCGTCATGGACTCAATAACGTTCCGCTATTTGATATCTTTGGCAATTAAGTTGAATCTCCAGATGAGATTAATGGACGTAGTAACCGCGTACTTATACGGATCACTAGATGCCGACATTTATATGAAAATCCCAGATGGATTTGACATTCCTCAGTTAAGGGATGGTGAAAATCGCAGTATGTATAGCATACAACTGCGTAAGTCGTTGTATGGCCTGAAGCAATCGGGCCTTATGTGGTACAACCGACTTAGTGAATTCCTTCAGATGAAGGGATACACGTTCGATAAAGCTTTCCCATGCGTATTCACGAAGAAATCGCAAGACGGTTTTTGCATCATATCCGTATATGTTGATGACCTAAACATAATCGGAACATGCAAAAAGATTGAAGAAGCCAGTTCAATCTTGAGAGCTGAATTCGAAATGAAGTCCTTGGGTAAAACCAAGTACTGCCTCGGCTTGCAGATCGAGCACCTCCCAGAAGGAGTCCTTGTTCATCAGTCGACCTACGTGAAAAAGGTATTGGAGAGATTTCACATGGATAAGTCTCATCCACTTAGCACCCCGATGGTAGTCCGATCCCTCGAAGTGGATAAGGACCCATTTAGGCCAAGAGAAGATTCAGAAGAAATTCTGGGACCAGAAGTTCCTTATCTTAGCGCTGTTGGAGCTTTGCTCTATCTTGCAAATTGCACCCGGCCGGACATTGCATTTGCAGTTAACTTGCTTGCGAGATATAGCGCTTCTCCCACGAGGAGACATTGGAATGGTGTTAAACATGTTCTACGATACCTCCAAGGATCTCAAGATCTTGGACTGTTTTATCGTAAGAACCAAGACAAAACCTTAGTAGGTTATGCGGATACTGGCTATTTGTCTGATCCCCACAACGCCATATCCCAGACTGGTTATATTTTTCTCTGTGGTGGAACCGCAATCTCGTGGAGATCGGTTAAACAATCCATGGTTACCACGTCTTCAAACCACTCAGAGATCATAACTTTATTTGAAGCCGCACGAGAATGTGTTTGGTTAAGGTCCTTGGTAAAACACATTGGTGACTCGTGTGGTATCGCCAAGGGCGATACACCTCCCACCGTTATATTTGAAGACAACGCTGCTTGCATCGCACAAATGAGTAATGGGTACGTCAAGGAAAACCTGACGAAACATATTTCACCTAAGTTTTTCTACCCATACGAACTCTAGAAGAGTGGCGTAATTACCATTCAAAAGGTGCAATCTAGTAACAATCTTGCAGATTTGTTTACTAAATCCTTACCTACGTCTACTTTTGAAAAGTACGTCCGTGGTATTGGGATGCAAAGACTTAAAGTGTTGTTGTCTTCAGGGGGAGCGGTAACATCGAAATAAATCTGGAAGATTTAGATCTAGAAGATCAATAACATTCCTCCCACTTATTATCATGGCCGATCCTCAGCACGTGGAGTTTTTATGACAAGACATTTATGTCGTAATGTCCAAGGGGGAGTGTTGTAAATCCGGAAGATTTTATATTCCAAATCTAGGAGATTTGGTGTGGACATTACTTAAGGACCAAGAATTATATTGGGCCTGACCCATTTAGATTAGGGTTTACTATTATATATATCCCATTGTATTCATGAATTATGTACTCATATACACACGCATACTAGTGGAACTCCTGGCTTGGATCGCCCCCAGACGTAGTCCTTCCGGACGAATTGGGTCAACAAATCGTGTCCCTTTATTTACACGCTAAATTACAACAGTTTGGTTGGTGTGCTTCAAGATTAGTTCAAATGGAAAAGATATGTCGGTAATATTTCGTTTAATAAAATTTGGTTGGACAGATTGTTTCATAAAATATTTCGTTTCATTATAAGATTATTGATCCCCTCAATTCTGAAAGGAATAAAACTCGTTCAATACCAACACTCATTCAATAAAATATATCATAAGCATTTATCGATCCGTACATATATTTACATGTGTAAAATATTACTATATTAATTTATTAAAATAGTAATATTATCCGTAAAAAAAAAAGTAATATTAGTATTAAATAAATATTACCCCCTTCCACCCCAATTCTATTCTACTTGATTTGATGTATTTTGAAAAAAATAAGAAAAAATAGATAAAATAAGGGTATTTTGGAGTTCTTTTTATGAATAAATTATTATTTGTGAGAATGGTAATAAAGAATTCATTCCGTTGCTTTTAAGATTGCTTATATGAAATAGTGTAGTTTTATTGAAAAAATTATTAATTAGTATTAAAAGATATAAAATTGAGAGCATATTAGTCATTTCAATTTTATTTAAGGAAGTTTAGTTTATTGTTTAAGTGTATATTGAGAAATATGACATGAAATATAAAAAGAGAGGTAAGTGATTAGTTTTAGAGGGTAAATATGTTTTTCCGTAGTTTTGTGCCTTCTAAAAAAGGGACGGAGGAAATAATAATTTCCAAAAATGAAAGATGAGACTCCCTCCGCCCTAAAGTTGTTTTCTATTTTACTATTTATCACTCTAAACTAAATTGAGTTTAATTAATAAATGTGAATTAGTATGTGCAAAGTAATAACATGAGATGTAGTATACTAGTGTAGGGAACAAAAATAGTAGTTCTAGGATGCACTTAAGTGCATGGTATGCACTTGAATTTTGAAAAAAAATACTTCAAATCGAAATTAGCAATACTCCAAGAAGTAATCAATAATATCCCAAATGCAAAAAAATACACAATTCGGTGTCTTTGTGTGTATTTTGAAAAAATCAAAATTGAAGTCAAAATTGATCTTAAAATCTTGCATAGCATGCATTTGGATGCACCCTAGAATTTGTCTTGCAAAAAATATTATTGTTGTATTGTCATTTATAGATATATCGATTGAATAAGGGGAGATATAGTTTTGACAAGTAGCAAACAAATTTGGAATAGAGGAAGAATTGAGAGGAGGGCAAAAAAGAAAAGAAAAGTGGGATTAGCTTGAGGGACAGATGGAGCATAATATTACTGATAAATCCAATTTTATATGATGAATAAATCCATAAGAGAATTTGTCATTCTTATATCATTCTCATTCTTAGACACAACGCTTTAAATGGAAATATATATGTATGGTTTTATTTGATGAGACGAGGTTGTTTTTTTAGCTTGTAGAACGTTGGTGTACAATGGTAAAATGAAGGTTGAAGAATGTGAGGTATGAGGGATTGTTTGAAGCAATTAGTTGGTTTTACATATAAGTTTTAGCAAGTTCATGGTTGAAACGGATGCCAAGCATTTGAGTGATGTAGTTCGTTTAATCTGCTTTTGATGATTATGTTACAATATTGAGGAAACTCTTAGGGGGCGTTTGGTTCGCTGGATCGGGTGGGACTAAAGTTTTAGTCCTACTCAATCCCTTGTAATATTGTGTTTGGTTCGCAGGTTTACGGCCCGGGATAAAATTGGGGCCCAAGTCATAAACATACCCAATCCATCAAATAATGGACTAACTAATCCCTTAGAGATGGTGGAACTCCATAATCCATGCTTTAAAAATGGTATATTGCACTTTAAACTCACTTAATCATTCAATTCAAACACACATTCCTTCTCAAATAATCATATCTAATCCAATGTCATATAATCCAATCCCATCTAATCAATCCCGTCTAATCAATCCTATCCCGTGAACCAAACGGTCCCTTAGAGATTGTTTGGTTGCCTGGATTGGGTGGGACTAAAGTTTTAGTCCCACTCAATCTCATATAATATTGTATTTGAATTGAAGGTTTAAAGCCCAGGATAAAATAAGGGTTCAGGTCATAAACATACTTAATCCATCAAAAGAGAGACTAAATAATCTCTTAGGGATGGTGGGACTCCATAATCTCATACTTTCAAATTATTATTTTGTCCTCACAATATTTGTGAAAGAAAATAAATATTTAGGAGGCTGAATTAGTTGGGGGTAAAAATGGTATATTGCACTTTAATTCTACTTAATCATTCAATCAAAAAAAAAAAAAACAATCCTACAGTCCAAACACACAATCCATCTCAAATAATACTATTTAATCAAATCTCATCTAATCTAATTTCATCTAATCAATCTGGTCCTTCAAAACAAACGGCCCCTTACAGTTTAATTTTTGAATTTATGTTCGTTTTGGTTAATCGTAGCGCCAATTTTGTTGTGCATACTCTTGCTAGGCCGTCTCTAGGAGAGTTTTTATTATTGGATTGAATCTCTAATATTTGTTGATGACCTGCTCAATATTTGTCAGGGTAAATTGTTTTTTAAGGACCGTAATTTTGGGGGTGGCAAAACAAGGACCGTAACTTTTCGGACTGACAAAACAAGGACCGTAACTTTAAAAAGTGGCAATTTAAGGACCGCAATTTTTAAAAATAGCAATTTGAGGACAAATTAACCCGGATTACTCTCTTTTGGGCTAATTAGATCGGATTTCGGTCTCAAATCGCCAACATGGATATTATTTTGAATGAAACTATTTAAAAAAAAATTCACTTCATTTTTTTCATTTATTTTTTGAATTAATTTCCAACTCATTCATTATACTCAAAATACTCTAAGAAAAAAAAAATGAAATGAATATTTTTTTAAATAATGAAAGTATTTTATTTTTTTGAGTATAATAAAAGTATTTTATTTTTTGAAATAATTTCTAACTCACTCATTAAACGTATAGTAAGTATTAATTTACCTAGATTAAACATTTAACAGTAAGTATTATTTTATTGCAATGTGTGTGATGTGTTAAACGTATAGTAAATGAAATAATATTTAAAAAAAATCCACTTCATTTTTTAAAGTATAATGATATGAGTTGGAAATTAAAAAAAAATAGAGGTAGAATTTATTTATTTTTTTTTCAAACGAATATCCACGCTAGCGATTAGAGCCCGAAAGAGAATAATCCGGGCTAATTTGTCCTCAAATTACTATTTTTTAAAGTTGCGGTCCTTAAATTGCCACCTTTTAAAGTTATTGTCCTTATTTTGCTAGCCCGAAAAATTACGGTCCTTGTTTTGCCAGCCCGAAAAGTTACGGTCCTTGTTTTGCCGCCGCCCCCCCCAAAGTTACAGTCCTTAAAAAAAAAATTACCCATATTTGTCATGATTGCAGTAATTTTTTTTTCCTTAAAATAAAATAATTTGAGTTCTATTTAAAGGAGGAACAACACCTCTCCCTTTAAGAGGCATCCTTCATCTAATTCCATGTTAAGATTTAAGAAGGATAAAATTTCAGGTAGTAACTAGTACTACCTTCGTTTTTAAAAAGTATGTTGTATTTTTTGGGTACATAAATTAACAAAAGAATATAATGATAGAATGTGCAGGTGAAAATTGTGAAGAAGATTTATATTTTGGGAGTATGAATTTTTTTGTAAAACAAATAAAAAGAAAATATTAAATTTTCAGGAATGGAGAAAGTAATGGTTAGTTATTACTTTTACATCTTGAATTTGTTGTAAAGTTTTGTTTGTTATTTATATTTAACAAATTTTATATATATATCAAGTCTATATAATTAAAATCACATGCATCATGTAGCTAGGTTCTATTTTCAAATTATTTTGTCAAAACACATTTCATCTTGCACCCATCAAAAAAACATTGAAAGATGGCCTAGGGTGTGACATGTTTCGGAACACCGACTCCACTATCACATGGTTTGGTTGATTTTTTCTAATTGATGAACCAGTTCAATCAAAGTTTTTTAATTCACCAAACAATCTAGCATGTGCCATATTAATAATTGTTTATTAATATCTTAATTAAGCTCTTTAATATATTTTTTTATATTATAATCCCATTTATTTTTTATCTTTATACTAGACAGTGTAATTAATACCACACATTATACAAAATATTTAATAAAATAAAATTTTGAAATATGTCATCATGAAACGATGAAAATGCAAAATTGAACTTCTAGAAGACTTTTTGGCCACAAGTACTTATATCTATGAACAAATAAATAATTATATGTAGAAGATTCAAAGTGAAAAGATGTTTCCACCACCTAAAAGAAGGATATGAAAATTCTAATTGCTCGTTCACACACACTCACGAGCTTTGAATCAAATTTGTATTAAAACTACATAAAGTCAAAACATCAAATTATATGAGAATCGGTTTCATTTCTAGATCCTTGCATATGTATGGTGTGTTTAATTTTGAAACCTCAATTTGTACTTGTAGTAGTAGTGAGTAGTTTCTTTTAAACAAAATACGGTTTCATATACGAAATAAATTTTACATTAAAATATGATTCAAGTACTATTAAAGTAAAGATTCAATACTTTTTTTCTTGTATTTTTATTAGTGTAGAACTTTTTTTTTTACGGAAAAATAAACTTTCATAAATCAAAAAGCCATAAAATCGGCCTCAACGTCTTGAACAATAGAACCCGGTATTTGGGTTGAAATAATAACGGAAGAAAACGATAAAGCAAGCAAAGCTAATTTATGTGCCACTTTGTTGCCCTGTCTTCTCACCCAAGTGAATGAAATCTCACTAAAAAGACTCTTCATTCGTAGTGCCTCCGCCACAATTTTTCCTTTGTACGTTAAATCTGGAAGAGGCCGTAAAAGAGCATTGATCACTATCTTTGAATCAGCCTCCACTTCCAACTTTGAAATCTCACTTTGCGACGCTATCTCCATGCCTAACTTTACCGCCATAGCCTCAGCTATCTCCACTGTGTACACACCCGCACATCTAGCTCCAAACCACCATTGAACGGAATGAAACTGATCACGAACAACGCCAGCAATAGATGCCCCAATACCAGGCCGTACTGAAGCATCTGTATTCAGCTTCCACCTCCCACTCTCCGGTAGTTTCCATCGCAGCTGCAAGGTCGTACAGGGCTTTCGTGGCCTGCTAATCGCGGCCCCTCTAAACTCCTCAACCAGCAACAACGCCTTGCCCACAACATCCTGAAGCGTGCCTCTGAAATCATGAAAAACCACCCTATTGCGCTCATACCACAATAACCATAAGAGTGTAACAAAAATTCTCCTCGATTCCTGCGATAGAGCGCCCAAGGAGCTCTCAAACCACTCCTCCAAAGGCAACATCCCCTCAACCTCTAGATTCCACCCCAATCTCGCATCTCTCCACATATTCGAAATTCTACCACAATCTCAAAGCGCATGTTCCCCAGTCTTTATCTCCACACCACATCCCATACATATTGGATCAACATCAATAAATCTGGAAATGAGATTGATTTTCTTAGGGAGAATACCATGAGCAACCCTCCACGAAAAATATCTTATCTTCGGCATAACTCCCAAGGACCAAATCCACTTCCATACTATTCTATCCCTCTCCAACATCAACTCCGGCTCCGCATTACGTAACACATCGGTATAGCCCGATTTAACCGAGTAAAATCCATTCTTAGTGAACCTCCAAGCAAGCTCATCCCTACCACGCCCCAACCCCACAGGTAACGTTGCAATCCTTTCCACCGTTTCATCCTAAAAAAGGTCATGCAATTTTGGGAAATCCCATCCATTTGAACCGCCTAGCATCAGGTCGGCCACACTAAGGTGGTCGAGCCCCGCCACTTGGTCGTCAATGATCGGATTACCACCATAAAAAATCCACGACTCCCCCCAAATAGCAACCGAATTCCCATCTCCAATGACCCACACCAATCCACCCTCTAGCACCCTTCTCCCATGCAGAATACTTTGCCATGTAAAACTCGAATTATAACCAACCCGTGCTCTCCTGAAACATCCCCTCAGAAAATACCTCGCTTTTAAAACGTGAGCCAACAAGGAATCCTCGTGCTGCACTAGTCTCCATCCTTGCTTAGTTAAAAGAGAATCATTGAACTTTGTTAAATCCCTGAGCCCTAGGCCTCCTTCATGCTTTGGCATACACAAAACACTTTTCTTTAGCCAGTGAGTTCGCCTCTCATCATCTTTTTGGCCCCATAAAAATTGGTAATAACCGTCTCTATTTTGCTGATCGTCTTCTGAGGGATCTTGAAGCACGTCATCAAATAGGTAGGAATCGTCTGTGCCACTGATTTCACTAGTGTGAGTTTCCCTGCATAAGATAAAATCCTACTCTTCCAGTCCTTAAATTTTTTATAGACCCTGTCAACCAAACTTCTGAAAAGTTGGTCTCGGGATCTCCCACACGAAGCAGGAATACCCAAATAGACCGAATGTTGATCCACACGGCGGACTCCAAGGACACTCGCCAATTCCTCCCCCCGAACTTGCGTAATACCACCACTAAACATTATATCAGACTTCATCAGATTAATCTGTTGACCAGATGCCCGCTCATAAATTTCCAAAATATTTTTTACTCTGAATAACTCTTGAGGGGTCGCCCATCCAAAAATCAAAGTATCATCTGCAAAGAAAAGTTTAGAAACACTTGGTGCCCTCCTACAAATTCTAAACCCAAGCAAAACCCCACTTTCAACATCTTTTCTAATCAGACAAGAAAGCACCTCAACACAAAAAAAGGAAAAGATAGGGTGACAAAGGATCACCCTGACGAATTCCCCTAGTAGGACAAAAAGAATCAAACGGGATCCCATTAATCAAAACAGAAAAGGAGACAGAGGTAACACATCGCATAATCGTATCAACTAACCCACCATGCATTCCAATTTTACGTAACACCCCATCCAAAAAACCCCACTCCACCCTATCATAGGTCTTGCTCATATCTAATTTGAACGCATATGAGCCCTTCGTCATTGCTTTATTATGCTTCCTATAATGAAACACCTCAAAAGCAAGCAAGACATTATTAGTTATCAACCTACCCGGGACAAAAGCTGACCGACAAGGATCAATAATATCAGGAAGGAAAGTTTTCAAACGATTTGCAATGGTTTTTGTAATTATCTTAAAAGATACATTACAAAGGCTAATAGGCCTAAAATCCACAGGAGAAATCGGCTTCTTAGATTTTAGAATCAGAATAATATGAGTATGGTTAAAAATATGTGGATCCGCCCCATTGTTAAGGACGTGCAACACAACATCAACAACAGACCTACCTACCACACTCCAGAATTTATGATAAAAGATAGCAGACATACCATCAGGGCCCGGTGCTTTTGTTGGATGCATATGAGAAATCGCACTCGTAACCTCTTCCTCTGTAAATGGGAGGGATAACGCAGCATTTATCTCAGGCGTAATTCTGGAATCCACAGCCTCGAGCGCTTCCTCTATTTGTAAATCCTTAGTGTAGAACTTAAGTGTACTTAATTATGATATCGAGATCTATTAAACAATTACGATACTTGATCTTGAAAAATATAACATATCAATTAAAGATTTACCAAATTAAAGTCCCGGCAAAACGAAATTCATTATTAGAATTGCGCAGTACAAGGACTTACCATCTAAAATTATTCTTGAATGGTAAGCTAATCAGTAAAAAAAATCTAAATCACTTTAAGCTCTTAACATCAAATCAACTCCATAATTTAATTTTCAACTCATCAATAATTTCATCAACTGAAAAAACAATACCATTAAAAGTCAAATCATTTCCCTCTCTCCATATTAGCTAATACCACTCCAAATCACATAGAAACCGCAATTAAAACAATACCATTAAAAGTCAAATCGTTTCCCTCTCTCCATATTAGCTAATACCACTCCAAATCACATAGAAACCGCAATTTGTTTCCCCTTACGAAGACGACTATGTGCAATCAAGTTACTCAATTCATAGCCTTATTTGTTAATACAATTATTTAACAAAGTGAAATTTGTTTGCATTTTATATGTATCTTTTAATAGTATAATTAATTCGTTAAAATATATTAGTTTGATAATAATATTATAATAAAAACAATTAACACCACAAGTTCTTAATTTGTAGGTTGATTTTTTGAAGCCTCGTCTATGTATTTATTTATTTTTGGTCTGTAGGGTCTGAATTAAAATTATTCAATCTCTGGGTGTTATCTTCTTTTGAGCGAGTCTCATCGTGCAATTGATAATAACAATATTATTTAATAAAAATAAAATTAAAAAATAATAAAATTAACACTGTTTAAAAATATCCATAAACCGAAGAATGCATCTTTAACAAAAAGAAAGGTTATAATGGAAAAAAAATGATTAAATGAGCTTAAACTCGAGGCCACACCAAGATGCAACTAATTTTGTGGATGATATTTTAATAGTTTTTATTATTATATGAGACGATATTGTAATACTTAATGAAATTAAATGTTTATAATATTGTGTCATGATATAAGTGTGTCTTACATATATCATCGAGTCACTTAATGAAATTAAATGTTTATAATATTGTGTCATGATATAAGTGTGTGACTTACATATATCATCGAATCACTAAAGTAGAGGTTTGGATATCAGGTAACAATAAGGAGTAATATAACAGATTGAAAAAATACGAAAAAGGAGAAATAATGAATACATTATTTATGTGATTTATTAACGTTGTATTAATTATTTTTATAAAGAGAATAAAAGAATTCATATATTATAAATCAAAATAGCTTACAGAGTACAAAATAATCATGACAAAGTATAGAGTGAAATTGGTTTATACATGAATCACTAAAGGATATTAGTTGTTTTTATTGAAGGATATTAGTTGTATTTATTGAAGAGTTCAATGAAAATAAACTAAAACTCTTCAGTGTAAATCAGTAATACTCTTCAGTAAAAATAATTAATATTTTTCAGTGAAAACAACTAATACCCTTCCGTAATTTATATATAAATCAATTTCACTCTATACATATCCAATAATCATAAGTCAACTAATTAATAAAAGTATTTATAAACATCTAACCGACTAAACTTGAAAAATTGACCTAAAGGTCAAACTGAATGGTGGATTTTTTTTTTATAAGCACTTTCTCATATGAAATAGTTAAAATTAATTAAATAATTAAAATAAAATAGAAAGTGTACGGAGTTAGTGGGTATATGGATAACTTAATGAAAATACACTTATCTTGCACAACATTCTCGTACAAAAATTTAGATTTATTACCAACGAAAATACACTTAATTTAGATTTATTATGTGTCAAGAGTTGGTAGTGTTGTGTGACAAATAATACAAGCCAGTCGAGGCGGAACCATTTAAAGAAGACGAGGCCTCAGCCTCTGAAGGTACAGGACGAGGCGCCATGGGGAGTGATGGCGACATTAACAGGCCTAGGCCTCGGCAAGGTACATTTTGGACCGGGGGGGGGGGGGGGCATCGACGGAACGGGCCCCGACCACGGCATACAGGAGTGACGTGCCCGATAAGCATTCCCCAACCCCGGATTAAAGAAGAGCGGGACAGGGGCGAATTGAACCTTGACACCAAAGTCACAGAGCAAGACAATAAAGGAAAGTATGGAACGAGGCAAGACTTAAAGACGGAGAGTGATCAGCTTCGGCAACCTTTACGACGAGGGCGCCACGTGTTTGCTCTTATCTCAAGTAAAGCCAAATCTGGACGCCATCAGACGATCATTTCATTCCAAGTACGAGGAACAGTGAATCGACGCCAATCCAGAGGGACAGACCATACTTATGGCTGGAAATCTCACGATCTCAGGAACAAGTACAAGCTACTTTCCACGTGGCCGACTCTTACTGAGCCGAGCTCACCAACTCTAGGGGCCTCGGCCCATTCCTCGAAACTAGGGTCAGCCCGAGCATTTAATGTTGGGTTGCCCGCGTAGAGATAGGTCAGTCCAAGGGCATACCCTTTGGCTATAAATACTTGCTCATTGACATTTAATACACATCTACCACTTCAAGCCCAAGACTACACAAAGACTTGACAAATCTTCTTGCATTTATTGCTTTCAGTTAACATTTATTACATATGGCCTTATGCATTAATCATCTAACTCAACGAAAATCATTAAGTTAGTTACTCGACCCAAAAACCACATTAATCGTATTATGATACATATTTCGAGTAACAACAGGTAGCTCAGTTGGTTGAGTCCACCACTTAAGACCCCAAAGGTCTTGGGTTCGAGACATGGAAAATAAATTTATTCCTTCTTGTGGTGGTTGCGGTTCCGGCTGCAGTGCAAACCACCACAAGAGGGGAGCATCACTCTACTACAAGAGGAAATAAATTCCCTCTCCGTGTCTCAAACCCAACACCTTTGAGGTCTTAGGTGGTGGGCTCTACAAACTGAGCTACACACTCTTGACAACTTTTTTTTTTATTGATCACTACTTTTTATCGTTACTCTCTTGGATATAATTTAAATATCGATCAATATAAATTTCAAATTTAAATTGCAATATATATATATATATATATATATATATATATTAAATGACTTGATACTTGAGTAAGTTAAACAATATATTATTCTGAATTCCTAAATTTTAGACCAAGCCGTCATTTTTTTTTTTTTTTTTTTTGCAAAATCAATTTGTATACTAAAAATATTTTTATTGATCAACAAATAATCTAATAATTGATATATATTTAAATGAACCAATACTAATTATTCCCTTTTTCTAGGTTTTATAATTCTTTAAAATGTCAAAATTTGGTTAAAATTACATTAAATGCACAGCGCAACTAATGTCATAAGTTTTAGCACCGTAACTTTGGTATTAATTTTCACCCCTCCACCCAGTATAAATGTTCTCAAAACTTTTTGCATGGACTTTTTAAAAAATTGATTGTCTATAAATAAAATAGAGATATATGGGTCAAAATTAAAATTTTTATTGATAAATTAATAAAGAGATAAAAGGTGATTGATACGACTGGTTGAAATTATGACTGAATGTAATGAACTCATTAATGGAATAAAGATCTGAATAGAGTGATATATGAATAATTATTTTTATAATTGGCATTAACTAGGAATAAATATTATACTGTTTAAATTGATTTTAAGTTATTAATATTATGGGGTGTTAAAATTATTATTTAAATAATAATAATATTGATTATGTTATTAGTTATAAAATTAATAAATATATTATTTTGTTATTGATAGTTTAAAAATATTAATTGATAGAAGAGTTATTATTATCATTAATATATATTTATATTATTATTGATTATATCATTTTAAATAAGAATAGTAAAAGTATTTTTATTATTAGTTATTATTATATTATAAAATAATAATATTTTTATTTTTATTAATACATTATCGAAAATTATCATATTATTATTATTTATATCGTAGAAAAATAATATTATTATTGAAAATTATAATATTATGATTCATAGTGTTTACTAGTAATATTATTCTTGAAAAATATTATATTATTTCTCAAACTATTAATTATTATTTTTGTGAGTATTAATATTTTTTTTTATAATTTTGTTATTATTATTATTTATAATATCGAAATTATTATAATGATGTTTATTATTAGATAAATTTTTTGACTTATAGAATAGAATTAGCTAAAAACATGAGTTTTAAATAAAGTGATTCTTTTTTATTTTTGAGAATCACCATTTTTTATGGAATCATAATTCTAATTAAAAATTCTTATTAATCATAAAATTAAGAATGTATTTATGAATAGTGATTTCATTTCTACGTTATTCCACCATACCAATCGGGTAAAAGGGATGAGATAGTACTATTCTCATTTTAGATATGACAACATTAAATAGGAATATCCTGATAAAAAAAGGACATTTGTATTGAAGGGGGGAAGTGGAAAGTGGCATCTCAAGGTTGTGTGTTTGATATCCGGCTGAGATAAATTTTCCCCATTTCAATTTCACCTATACCCCCTGTTATTATCAAATCATTATCTCTTATTTTCTTCACCAAATTTTTTTTATTTAAAATCAATTTGATTAAGTTTATTTAAATACTGAAATATCTTATAATATTTTATAGGTTATTTTAAAAGTTTATAAGATATAATTTTTCATAGTTTATTAATTGCTAAAGTGTCTGACTAATACAACTTATACGATTTTTGATAATTTATAAAGAATATTTTTAAAACTTTAATATAAAACTCCCTCCGTCTCAACCCTATCTTCACACTTTTTTGAATTTGTGAGGAAGATTTCACTAAAGTATGAAGATAGAGTTGGAACAGTGATAATTTTTTATTTTATTTTTTATGTTAAGTTAGAGGTGTGTGGAACCGTGTGGGTGAGATAAGGTTGGGGGTGGAGGTGGTTAGGAAAATAAGTTGAAAATTTTCAATTTATTTTTTAAAAGCTTATAAATTGTAAGAAACTTATTTTGCCAAATAGTTTAAAGATGCTTATAAGTTTTTAAACAACTTATGATTGACATGACTGAATGGAATGAACTCATGAATGAGATGAAGTTTGAATGAAATGACATGGGAATAATCATTCTTATGATTGGTATTGATTATGAGTGAAATGTTATAGTGTTTAAATGAATTTTAAGTTATTAATATTATGGGGTGTTAGAATTATTATTTAATGATAATAAAATGATATATTATTGCTATTATTTATATTATTAATAATATATTACTACATCCATCCCTGAGTAAACTTCTCACTTTCCTTTTCGGGCCGTTTCCCAGTAAATTTCTCATTCCATAAATGACAAAAATAACAATTTACTACTTATAAACTTTAACCTTCAAATTCACAGAATATTACCAAAAATGTCACTCATTCAATTCATATTTCAACACTATTCATTACTTTATCTCAAAAGTCAACATGTGGCCCACCATATATTAATAAACAAATACATTTTTTTAAACCATTCAACAAAAAGAAATACTCCCTCCGTCCCAAACTCATTTTTCCATTTACTGTTTGCACGAGTTTTAAGAAAATAGTTGTTTATAGTATTTTAAAGTGATAAGGTGATAAAATAGATGCTTTTGGTTTTAGTGTATGGAGAATATAATATTAAAGACAAAGTTTCATATGCACCAAGTGCACGGTGCACTCACTCAACAGTTGATACTGTATACACTAAAAAATTACTCTCAATTACACTTAAAAGTTAGTCTCAATTACACTGAAAAGTTTACATTGAAAACTGATTTTCAGTGTAATTGAGAGTAACTTTTTAGTGTATACAATATCAACTGTTGAGTGAGTGCATCATACACCAAACGCACAAGAGACTTACTCAATATTAAAAAGTAATATTATTTTTTTGCCAAAAGTAGATGTAGCAAACGAGTATATGACGAACCTTTTTGGCAATGTAGCAAACGAGTTTGGGACGAAGGGAGTAGGAAACTTACTCATGGACGGAGGGAATACTTTATTATTAATAGTTTAAGTTATTATTAATATATTGATAGAAGAGTTATTATTAACATATATTGTATTATTATTGATTATATCATTATTATTAGTTATAATATAAATATATTTTCAATAAGGATATAATTTTTTAAATAAGAATAATAAAATTATTTTTACTATATTATTTTTTATATTTGTATTATTACAATATTGGGAATTATTATATTATTATTATTTATATTGTAAAAAAGAATATTATTATTCATATTTTTTAATAGTATTATTAATCTTGAAAATTATTATATTATATCTCATTCTATTATTTATTATTTTACAATTATTAATGTATTTTTTAAATATTTTTTTAAAATAATATTATTTTGTAATTTTATTATATTATTATTTATAATGTTGAAATTATTATATTGATATTAATATTTTTATTATTAAATAGTAAAATTGAATTAATATAAAATTGAATAACCAAAGACATGAGTTTTGAAAGGAATAAAAATTCTTTATTTTTTGGAATCATCATTCCTTATGGAATCGTGATTGTAATTAAAAATTTATATCAATCATAAAATTAGGAATGTATCCTTAATTGATGATTCCATTTTTAAGCTACTTTCCACCCAATCCTATTATATCACTAAAAAATCAACTACTACAAATTGACACACTTATATGAGACACAGTTCATGGTGAGATACAAACTAGTACAAAGCCATATTTATAATTTTTAAAGTGTTAAATCATTATGCTCAATTTAAAATTCATCATCATTTTCAAAGTGTTAATGCATTATGTTCAACCAATTTACTATCTTCATGCAAGACCTACTAATACAAATTTACAATTTACATTATTTAATCCATCGAATTTTTTTCCATTCCAACGTGCTCAATTCACCTCATAGTAAAATTGAAATTTACTAACACATCCCAAAATAAAAATATTGAAGATATGTATGTATTAGTATAACTAATTATCAACCAAATCAAACCATTATCTCCTTAATAACCTTTTTGCTTTTCCATTATCTCGACATGAAAATTTGAAGCTTCTTTCCCTCCTCACTTTTCTAGAAAGAAAAACGGTGGTTTCTAATTTCCTTTGTAGGTACTGTACACGGTTTTGGATCAGGTGCCTCTAAAAACGAAATCACCAGTCAATGCTCCAAATCCCTACCCTCACCTCTCCATGCATTTATATACAATTTCTTCAACCTTTCCCACCATCATTTTCCCCTCTCTCTTTCTCTCTCTAAAAATCCCTCTATCTCCCTCTCTCTCTCTCTCAAATGCCTCAAGTCGATCTCGAAAACCTAGTCTCCGCCTGCGCCGGCGCCTGCAGCGACAGCAAAATCGCCTCCGAGACGCTCGCCGAGAGCAGCGGCGACGACGATCCGTCGGAGAATGACGTCATCCCCGTCGAAATCGCCACTGTGGACCCGGATCTCCCGCCGGAATCGTTCTGGCTGTCGAAGGACTCGGAGTACGATTGGTTCGATCGGAACGCCTTCCACTACGAGAGGAAGGATTCCACCAAGGGAAATTTGAATCCGAATTCCAACTCCAATTCGCAGCGATTTTCGGTTAGCTTGAAATCTAAAGCGGCGATAATCGGATTACCTAAAACGCAGAAGACGACCTATATCGATTCTAGGCGGCGGTCGTGTAAACCGGCAAATGTAAAGCTGTTTCCGAAACGGCAGGAGCCGGTCCTGAAGTCAACGATTTCGATGGCGGAGCCTGGTTCTCCGAAGGTTTCGTGTATGGGGAGAGTCCGGTCGAAGAAGTGTCGGCGCCGGTCGAATTCGTTGAAATTGAAGGAAAAATCGGCCGAGAAGCAGAAGGCCGGAATCTATTCCAAGGTTATGAGTATGTTCAGGTCGAAGAAAGGGCGGAAAAAACCGTCGCGATCGGGGAGTAGGAGGGTTGCGGAGGAGGAATCGGTGGTTGAGCGGCGGCGGGAGAGCGTGAGTTCTATAGGGACAGAAATTCCGGTCGAGGCTCCAGGTTTGGGTGGGGTAAAACGGTTCACGTCGGGGCGGCGGTCGGGGTCTTGGACCGATGATGATTTCAACCAGACGATCGCGGCGTCGATTGATCGGCGAGTGGGAAGAAGCTGATGCAGGGGGCGCGTGGCGGTGGTTGATTGGTTATAACTCCTTTTTCTCTACGATGCTTCCAAAGAAAAGATACAGGCCAGGTTTCTACAGATTACGATTTTCCCTTTTTACCCTTTTTGTTTTGATAAATAGTAATGTAAATATTTAGTTTTGGGTGTGAAATTGCATATTTTCTGCTTGTACATTGTCCTATGAGTGGAAAAGGGGTTTTGACTTTTACTTAAATTTTTTTTAATATCACACAATTGCCTCACCTTTTTTTCTTTTTTGACAGGATTGTCTCACCCAATTATTGAATGTAATGTTGATTGCTAATTAATACTTGGTAATTTCTTATATGAGCAAAATACTAAATTGTATAATAATCTAATTCGCCGGTTCATTAGATGGTTTGATACCATTATATTATGAGAATAGTAATGTAACTAACCATAAAATTTAGGAAAAAACATTATATGAACATGGTTCATGATAATACTTTACATTACATTATTTATGAAAAAAATTAAAATACCTTATATTTGATTAAGAATAATAATTTTTGAGTATGTACAGGATGAAATTGGTTCATTTATAAATTATTAAAGGGTATTGATTCTTTTTACTAAAGAGTATTATTTAATTTTATTGAAGAATATTAATTGTCTTACCTAAAGAGTCTTAGTTTATTTTCAATAAACAACTAAAATTTTTTATTGAATGCAACTAATACTCATTAGTAAAAACAACGGATCATCTTTAGTGAAAATAACTAATACCCTTCAATAATTCATGTATGAACCATTTTCACTCTATACTTCATCTATTTTTTTATAGAGTATCAAGAACCTGGCAGGAATATTATATTATTGTTCAAAAATATCTACAACAATCTTTTTTACGATTCATATTTAATAAAAAAAAAGTATTTTAAATTAAAATTTAAAGGTATCAAATCTTAAAAATATAATTAATATATCAAGAATTTGATAAGAATATCAGAATATTAAAATTAACAATTAATATAAAATATACTCAAAAATTAGATATTGAAAATATCCAAGACTCGAGGTAAAAGATAAATATTGTAATAAAATTGATAGTGCAATAAATATGGTAGTAGGTTGGTTGGTACGTGCGCAGTCAACAAAATGAAAGTAAGGCACACGAAAATGGAATTGCTTTCACGTCTGTGAAATGTGGAATTATTTGAGGGCGCCATTTTTAAATAATTCATTTAAGAAAGTTAGGAACATTTGTTGACTAAGATGTTTACTTCACCCTTAATTCCATCTTTTTATGACAATGATGTTTTAATTTTTTCGACTCCAATCAATATTCTTAATAATTGCATGAAAATCCCGTGATGATTTTTTTTTAATATAAGATCAATATATTAATCTAATTAGACTGTATTAATATTTAAAATAATCTATCTTTTATATTTTAAAATCATTGTACAACAACATCATGGCCAACATTTCTAATTGTATCTATGTTACTTGTAATTGGTGCATATAATTTTTTTTTTATCTCAGTTAAATATCAAATAATACTCCATCTATTTTAAAATAAGTTTCGTTTTAGAGATTATACGTTAAATTATATATATATATATATATATATATATATATATATCTAAAAGATCCATTATATTCTAATAATCCCTTAAATTTTTTTTTATATTTTAGAATTTTTTTAAAGATCTCTTATATTTTAAATTAAGATTTGGGGTAAATTAGATAAAATTGTGTAAAAACGGTACTAAAATGACACTTATTTTGAATAAAATTTAATTTCTAAAACAATGTTTATTTTTGGAATAAAGGGAGTACTGAACTAAGTCTCACTAGATGAGCTTAACCCAAACTACCTATGATCGAGGGGTGACGAGTTCAAGTTACAACTTTATTGATTAAAGAAAATCTCAATTTTAATACTAAAATATGAACTTTATAAATATTTTTATTTCAGTAATTACTTACCACCCCAATTAGCAACATGGAACGCCCTAATATCCGAATCCATCCACTTTTTATTAAAAAAAATTATTTGAAATCGTCACAATTATATTTTTATAATATTTTAAAACATAAAAACTTGTGACGAGGAAGCCTTTGCAACTTATTTCTTGATAATTTAATTTGTTGAAAGTTCAACGATTTCTACCACTAAAGTAATTCCCTCCCATAAATATTGACTAATTTTTAATAAATTCCTACATTTCTTTTTTCATATTGGTCTCTATCTATGGTAGACTTATTAGTATTGGTGTTGGATTTGAGTCAAATTTTCATCCACTGAAAGTTTAGTTTGAGAAAGTGTGTATTCCGTTTGTTCGATGTATGACCAATAAAAATCTTTAAAGTAGAAAAAGAAAAAAGTGTGCTATTTATGAAATTTGTTTTATTTTTTCTTTATTTAATTTATTATTAATAAAATGTGTTCATTTTTTTTTCCCCATCTCAGGAGAATATCAATTAATAATTTGTACCCACTCTAATCGAAAAATATCACTATGTATATATTGTGTGTCGTTTCAATAATTTAAGTACGTAAAATTTTATATTATTATCATACCGAAACTTTTGATATATGAATAATACTTACAAATACTGTAGCGAAATTTCAGTATATTTTTTTTTTTTATATAACTTGCGTACCATCGTATAAAGAAAAAAAAAAGATCTATATATATCTTATCGAAAATATCAATATAAAAAAAATCGATATTTTTAGTATTTTTCCCACTCAAAGTGTAGCCGTTCTTGACTGGCTATTGTATTAAAAACAATCGTGTATAGTATTTGATTCAAATTAATTTGAAAACTTAAAGACTGGTCTATTTATATTTTACTTAAGCAAATGAATGATTTTGTTACTAACTTCCGGAATAAAATACACCAACTAATTAAAAAGGGAGACGACTGATTTACTTTAGAGAGGAGATTACCAACTCCTACGGCTACGAATGGAGACTATGCCCAATAAATTAAAGAATGTTAAAAACAATAGAAAAAGGATAGAGAGAGTCGAGATAACTAATTTTTTTTTTTTAACACAACAACAAAATGTTAACGGAATATGTACAATTAACAAGGTCCATATAAATACATCAAATTATTTATTTTGATATATTCAGATATTCTTGTAATCCTCACAAAATTTATAAAAATGGAAGTTTTTAGCATAGACTATTCAAAAGATGCTTAAAAAATTATTCTCAAGTTTGGTAGAAGTGCATATGAATGTCGCACCAACTAAGGTGGTGGCAAAAAGATTTCGCTATCTATTTGACATATCCTTTTCTTTTTTTCCCTTTTTTTCCGCATAAACGTCCATTTTGATATAATTATACATACAAGATATCGTCTCAGAATTTATTTAGATGATAAATGAGCTAAAATATTTGGTCATCAAAATCTACCCAAACAATAATCTTAAAGAAGACAAATAAATATAGTTGTAGGTTTCCAATCAATTATCTAAAAATAATACTATCTGAATCTGATAGTATAATATGTGTGTGAAATCTATTCCATTTCGTGCGTCATACAATTATCATAATGTTTAATTAGATAGTATGTACAAGTGTGATGCATTTCATGTTAGAAGCAGGGTTGTTTCTTGTGAACCAAGTTGGCATGAATAGTTTAAAAAAAAATTAAATATATATTTTAAATCACTAAACATTATATTTTGTATGTTAAATAATATTAATTCGTACGATAAATAGCATATGGAGTTCACTATAAAATTTCTATAAATCGGTTGTGCATTATAAGAAAAGTATACTAGAGCATTAATTATGATTGATGAATGTATATATTGTGAGTATAATTTCAATCCTACATGAATTGTAAGGAAGTTGGGTGACACATCTCCAATCAATTGTCTAAAACTTATAGTGAATCCAGTAGTTGGAATATGTCGTCATCAACAGAGTTATTACTTAAAAAAAATTGAATGAATCAACACAAAATTATTATAAAGTAATCCATATGCTTGAGTCCTAATCTTCTATGCACTATATGTGTTGTTAATGTATTTTTAAATAGTTACCTTGTTCTTACGAAATAATTACGGTTGTTAAATCATAACTGATCCCAATTATTTCAGTAAAAAACAACCGTGTATTTTCAGTAAAAATAAAGTTGATTTATAAAAAATGCATTTAAATTGTACTCCCTCCGTCCCGAGCTTTCTTCCCACTTCTTTTTGTTGAATGGTTTAAGAAAGTGTATTTGTTTATTAATATATGGTGGGTCACATGTTGACTTTTGGGATAAAGTAATGAATAGTGTTAAAACGTGAATTGAATGAATGAGTGACACTTTGGTAATATTGTGTGAATTTGAAGGTTAAAGGTTATATGTAATAAAATGTTATTTTTGCCATTTATAGAATGAGAAGTTTACTGGGGGACGGTCCGAAAAAGAAAGTGGGAAGTTTACTCAGGGACGGAGGGAGTATAATACATCAGATACATTAGTACTATATTAAGCAATATAATGTATAACCTAGTGGTTTTAAGGCTATGTATAAACTATAAAGTTTTCCCCTTATCATTTTTCGAGTCATAACAAATTTTTTTTTTTAAATGCGTTCAATTAATAGTAAGAAATGCATATGTAAATTAATAATTCAATTTTGGTAACTTTTGGTTAAATTAAATATAAAACATTAATCGTTGAGTTTAATTCCATAAAGAATGTATGACTATACACATTTGTTACAAATTGAAGGTACACCTCTGTCATTGTGTCAAGTTGAAATATTATATGTTAGTATTAAATAATTATTATGTTAAAATAACGCAAATAATAAAGTAATCTTTTATTGTTATCATGTCCGTCCCTCATCTATATTGCTCTCAGCTTTTGATTTTATTAAGAATAAATATCTTCTAAACCAAATTCATCCTGCAATTCACATAATATTAATTACTTTTATTATACATTATTACTATTATATTTAATATATTTTTAATGCAACAACTAATTTTTTTTTTTAAAATACACACATAATGCAATTTTTTTATGTTGAAACAGATTACCAATATACTTTTGTCTTTTATTTATTAATACTAAAGCCAGCTGATATTAGTAACTAATTCATTTTTGGATTTTCAAGAATTCATATGATATTTTTTTTCCTCTTAATTTTATGTTTTGTTTATTGGATAAAATCTTCAATTAATAAAATTGATCAAACGTATGCCGTAAAATATCAAATTTAAAGAAGCATTTATATTGATTACTAGAAAAGTGTCCGCGTAATACGCGGAATTTTCGTAAAAATTAATTATATATGTATTATGTATACTTAAATAAATTTGTTCACTGTAAAATAATATAATTATATTATATGATGAATATATTCAATTATAATTTTGATTTTATGTGCTTTCTAGACAATAAGACTTGTCAATTGAATGTTAAAATTTAAGATAGTTAAATTTAAAAAAAAATTAATAATTTAATCGACATAATAAGTCAAATTTATTTAATATATTTAAATTCTATTTTTTTTTTTTTTCACAAATTAAGATTCACTAAAAGGAAATCTTCAAATACAGAGAGACAACGAAAATAATTCAATTGAACATTAAAGTTTCACATAATTAGATTTAAAAAAAAAAATTTAACTAATCAATTTAGTAATAATATGTAGAGTTAAGTATACATAAGTTACTTGTTTGAATTATCAACACATTATTTTTTTTAAAATATATCATGGTATCCTAATATATAGTTAAAAAAAATATAAATTGATACAATTATAATATAATTTATAATATTATTTTATAGACTCAAGTTATATACGATAGAACTATAACTTCATTGGGATTTATAGCATAGCTTAATTGGTAATCATATTAAACTTTAATCATGAGGTATAGGGTTCAATTCCATATGTATACATTTTTTTATTAGACTACCTATTATATAAAGCCACATAGATGACATGACACATAAGACTCATGCATGCCACATAGATCACACATAAGACTCAAGTATTGACATGTATAGCTTCCACAATTATGCCACATAAGCGAAATTAACCACAAAATGACACGTAAGTGAAACTAATCTAAAGACGACACATAAGCATAGCAAACTCCCTATTAGTATAATAGGGGATGGCACATGACGTGGCATATTAATGCTTAATATGCAGGCAAAAGTTTCACACTCCACCATCTATTTTCTTGTACTATAATTTATTTATTACTCCGTTTCTGGGGTGTATAAAAAGAAATGATATTTTGTCCAAGGTGGGCCTAAGCTTACGCCTTCAATCCTTTGATGGGTGGGCCATGTTTGTGTGACCGGGTTAGTAAGATGTTGATAATAGGGCAGGTTCAAACCCAAACTCGCATTGAATCCGCCTCGTTCGGGCCGAGTTTAACCGGTATGCACTTGACTTGAAATTAAAATTAAAATTGCTTTGAAATTTAACTTAAAATTCATTTAAAATTGAACTCAAAATTCGGATGCATATTTTACACTTGAATACACACGAATAACTCATCTTTTAAATGCTTTGACTAGTGAGCAGATTTTTTTTACTAATAGGAAAATATCTCTATTAATATATCAATTATTAATTAAATAAAACTTCATCTCACAAAATAAAATCAGTAAAATGTTCTCATGAAAAAAAAAAAAAAACTCCCAATAATATTTTCATTGTTTGTGTTGTCACCAGGCAGAAAATATTTATGATCGTAGAGGTTTTTCGGAATTTATTTTTATAAGCCTCAAGCACTTCCTCGTATTAATTCTAATGGGCCTATTTATAAATGGCCTCTTGGGCTTAAAATAGGTTATGTAACTCTATCCCAACATGTCTATAATTGAATTCTAATGGGCTAACCCAGAATCCGATTAGGGTCAGGTTAATTGGACTCGCGAAAACAGTGAAATAAAATTAGGGCCCAGGTTAAATACAGTCCCATGTTTTATGAATACACCACACCAAAAAAAATGTTCGGAAATTTTTTCCGAAAATTGTTGCATTTTTCATATGTTTTGTGTTTTTTTCTTTTTTTTTCCCAAAAGTTGTTAAAATTTTTAGATTTTTTTTCCAACACTTTTTATAGGATTGTATTAACATAAGATAGGACTGATATATAACCTTGGCCTAAAATTAGGGTTAGAAGGAAGGCGGGTACGGGGTAATAGGCATCTGATGTGATGATGATTGATGGGTATATTGATCTAGTGGGGGTACTAACTAAAAATTTGGTTCCAATTAACCTGGCCCATCCGATTATTTAAAAGAGTATTAATATAAGCTCTTATTATGATTTTTTTTATAGAGTGAAACTGGTTTATACATAAATCACCGAAGGGTATTAGTTGTTTTTAATGAAGAGTATTAGTTATATTTAATGAAGAGTATTACTGATTTACACTAAAGAGTTTTAGTTTTATTCGGTGAAAATGAACTAAGACTCTTCAGTGTAAACTAGTAATACTCTTCAGTAAAAATAACTAATACTCTTCAGTGAAAACAACTAATACCCTTCAATGATTCATATATAAACCAATTTCACTCTATACATACTTATGTCATAAATGTTAAATCATATTTTTATCGAGAGAGAGAGAGAGATATTACCAAATTACTACATACTTTCTTAAACGGACTTAGATTCAATTCTTGAAGTCTTGAACTTAATGTCTTTTTGCTTCTATATAATATCTACATCCACCTACTAGTTAGCAAAACAACGAAATGGGGTAAACATTTTTAAGGACCTATAAAGATAATAAAAGAAGGACCATAATTTTTTGGATGATAAATTAAGAACAATAATTTAAAAACTTGCGAATTGAGGACAAATATAGTCCAAGTAAACACGAATTGGGCTAATTGACCCGACTTAGGCGCTTATTTTATACAAAACGTCGGGCCGATTTAGCCTAATTTTGGGCTGAATTTGGACCCGATTTTAGTTTCTTCGTGTTGAATTTGGCCTCAATTTGCGACTATTAAAAATTACGGTCCTTAATTTACCAATTTGAAAAGTTACGTCCTTATTTTGCTAGCGCAAAAAGTTATGATCCTTATTTTGCCGGTTCAAAAAGTTATGGTCCTCATTTTGCCACTCCCCATAAATTACAGTCATTAAAAAATTTTTTTTTTTACCCCAATCAAATTGTATGCATTCTTTAATTTAGAACCATCTCAGCAACACTGATTTTTTTAATTTTTGTTTTTGTTTTTAGAAATGTTGGGATTGTGATATATAAGCGAGTAATTTCGGCACAACTTTAGAGTACAAGTAATTTATGGTGAATTAATAATGAAGAGATTAACATATTGTAGTAACTTGTGGAAAGATTTATAAAATGGCGATAACTCTCATTAATTTTTAACAAGTGAGAACATATGCATACATATATATATGACATAATTATTAAAGAAGTAGATAGAAAGAAGCGATGTTCTGATTGCATATTTGCACTAATGTTTGTGGTGGTGGTGGGTTATATCACCGTCGTATAGCTCCACGTGGCGTCCGTTCATTGGCTGACAAGGCCTTGCATTGTGCTTGCATCTGACGTCTAAAGGAGCCCTCAGCTCCTCTACTTGCTCCCTTGATACCGATCTCACCTGCATCATTCATTACATTTATCAACAACCCAACACAACGAAATAACTAGTCAGGAATCGCCCTCTTTTCAAATTTTCCTTTTAAAAATTATAATTATATATGCACAAATTGATTTTTAATTTATATATACCTTTGCAAGAATGTTCCAAACGACATTTTGAGTGCAAGGAGGTGTGGTAAAAGAGCCAAAATATTTATAATACTTGTGGCATCTTTTCCTCACTTCTGTCGGATGGAATGTCCCGATCGAAATTGGATATTCCTCGTGAAGTTTTACTTCGTGTGCAAGTTCCTTCAACTTTTTTTGCATCTGTAAAACAAATAAAATTGGTAAATAAATTAAGCGTAGGCCATATAATTTTTTTATTTAATAATATCATAATACAATAGAACCGTGGTACTAATTAATGAATGTAATAGAATTATTATGGAGTTTGTCGTAAATTAATTAATGAAGGGTCGTTTTAGTAAATCCACCTTAGCCAGGAGGGCGTCGGGGCGTCCGTAGTCGAAAAGAATGGCGATTACGGAAACACTCCCGTCTTCAGCAATGTGCACTAGATGAAGCTCTGCAGCAAACCTGTATATAGGTATATACAATCAGATGAAAAAATGGAAACTTGTACACACAGTGAGTGTGTTTGTGAGTGTCTAAAAATAGAAAGAAGAGACATACTGCTTCCCATTAATCCTGTGCTCAGAAGGAGAATGCCAATGCATTTGCTTCAGAGTGTACATCTTGTTGTCTTCAAGTAGGCCCCCTGAATTATCAGGATAACGCACCTGCATATATTTAATTTAAAAGCTAATCCAATCTATTTAAAAAATATATATTTATATAATGGATTCAACAAAATTAAAATGAATTGTGGCATGGCAAATACAAAAAATTGTTGAGATAATACAAAACAAAATAGTTCTCTAATTACAACACCGTGCAATTCAAATTCATCTTTTAAATATAGTATTTGTTTTTACGGTACTTTTTAATAAAATTACCATCAAACAATACTGTTAAAAATGTTATTGAATTACATGATGTACCTAGTGTATATAAAACTTTTTTTAAAAAAATACATAACTATATGAATGGAGGAAACACTCAATGAAATAAATATCAACTTTCCATATAAATCACTTGGTGGAAAATATCTTAGAATAAATTAATGGGAAATAAATTAACATTATGTATTGAAAAAGTAAAAAAACGTGATTTACAACTACAAAGGTGGGAGCTATTATGACCCAGACGGGTTGCTTGTTCTTTCACCCCTTGAAGGAGTAATAATCTTTAAAGGAAAATATATTATGTGCAACTTGTGTTTTATGCACTACTAATATTATTATTTGAAACCTGTCAGAAATAGTATTATTATTTGAAAAATATTAATACTATTGTTTGTGAGAACTAATACTATTATAGTTAATAGTGTACAGTACATGATGTGTACATAACGTTTTCTTATTTTTCAGAGGAGAGTTATTTCCTGAATTGCACTATATATAATTTTGATTTTGTATATCATGATTGAGCAAGTTTCTTGTCAACCAGTTTCACTGTACGACTAAAAACGATATTAGTTGTTTTTATTATACAGTATTACTGTCAAAGTAGTATATTTTAATGGAATATCTAAAAATATGCATAATATGAAAACAAATTTTAGGTTGAAATTGATTTACGGTATACCTTTTCATCCTAATAATAATAATAAAAAAAACTCCGTTTGTCACTTGCATTAGAATGCTGGACTCTCTAACCACACACCTCGTAAAAAATTAGCTAGAGCATAGAGGTAATTGAATGAAGAAGAAGAAGAAGAAAATAATAAAGTACTAACCCCGACATTGAACTTGTTATTGACCAAAGTGACATTGGTAACCTCGTATGATCTAATTAAGGGCTTCAATTTCTTGTTAAGCACCACATCTTTTGTCACAATATTGATTGGTGATTGCAATTTTCCAGTCCCACACATGGAGAAATTTGGGTTTATTTTAGCCCACTTGTCAGGTCCAGTCGTTCCAGAGTATGTGAATAAAATACTTTCATCTGCCTCTGTAAAAAAAAAATCACAAAATAAACGTACATGTTAAATGGCAACTCAGTTTTTGAGAGAATGAAAATTCAATGTTTTTATGACAATTAGTATAACATGAAAGTCAAATAAGTGTACATAGATAAACGAGTAAGTGAAATAGCTCAAATAATTAGAGTTTCGCGGTCTATAATCTTATGATAACCAGTAAACATATATGCAAATTCTAATACGAAATAAATACGTTATATAGAGGAGAAACGTACGCGGGGTGGACGGGGTGAAAATGAGAACGCAAGTTGCAATGAAGAAAGCTAATGTTGGAGCTTCCATGGAGGATTATTGGTATTGTTTTTGTAAGATGGATAGAGGAGAAAGTTTGGTTGTATTGATAGAAGATGAGGCTAGCTCATCACTTATTATTACACACTACAATCCATGTTTGTCAACTGGCACCCTCACTTTATGTTGCTGTCTTTATATACACATTAAGACCACCTTCTTAATCTATTATTTGCCTTTTCTTTTCCAATTATTATGGTTTCCAAAAGGCAATTTATCGCAAAAATCACAAACTTTAAGCCTAATTGTAATTTTAATGCTCCATTCTAATCCTTTTAAATGTCATTCTGGACTTTATTAAGAATATTTTTTTAAGAAAAAATTAACCTTAGATAATAATTACTCCTAGGGGTGTGCAAAAGACAGTTTGGTGGACCGAACCAAACCGTAATATAAAACCAAAATATAAACCGAAATATTTTAACCAAACCGAAACCGAACTGTATTTGTAAAAACCGAACGGTCCGAACCGAAATATCCCGATTTTTTTTTTAAATTTTTTTTTGAATTTTCAAAAGTATGGACAAAAAACATACGATTTTTTCATGAACCACACTAAAGAATATATATTCACTCCTAATGAAAACCTTCTATTGAAGTTGGAGGGAGTATACACAAATTAGACCAAATACCAATGGGTCCTACTTTCTACCTCCCTCGTCGGTATAATTTCTAGTGAAGAAATACAAAAGAAACGAGGGTCCAATCCTCAGTCCTTCCATTTTCATCCACCTTACACTAACAGAGAATCTTCAACGTGTGTGATTGATTCACCCATAAACAAAATGGCTTTGGAAATTATGGAACCAAACACTTGTATCAGGGGTCGGCGGTCGGCGCCTCGGCAGCTTCCTTCACGAATTTTTTTTTTTTTTTTTTTTTTAAAATGAGGTTCTGCCTTCTTATCCTTTTCAGTTTTCACGATAGAGAGATTGGAGAGTGGAGAGTGGAGAGTGGAGAGTGGAGAGTTAATAATTTTGTTTTGTTTTAAGTTTATTAATTAAAATTTAGTTTAAAAATTTGCAAAAAGAACCCCAATTTTTTTTTAATTTTAAAATTTCGTACCCGCCCAATTTTAGGTTGGTTGAAATTAAATTTACATTTAAATTTTTTTAAAAAATATATAATTTTATATATTTGATAATTATTTCAGTTTACGGTTCGGTTTGAACGGTTTTTATTAATAAAAACCGAAACCAAACCGAAAAAAATATACTCTTTTTTCAAACCGTAAACCGAACCGTAAATTGAAATTTGGACCAAAATTTCAAATTTCGGTCTTGTTTGGACCGTATTTTGCACACCCCTATTTACTCCCTCCGTCCCATACTTGTTTATTACTTTACTATTTGCACAAGTTTTAAGAAAAAAAATTGTTTATTAATATTTAAAGTGATAAAATAGACACTTTTTATTAGGAACGTATAGAAAATATAATATTAACAAATATTATTATTTGTTTGTAAAAAATGGATGTAGCAAATAAGTATGCGACAGAGCTTTTTGACAATGTAGCAAACAAGTATGAGATAGATGGAGTATTATTAATTAAATATTTTAACAATAATAATAGGAAAATATATTCTCCATCTTAACTTGGTCGATTTTTTATTTGAAATTCTGTCCAATGGTTTCAATTTTATTTGGCACCTCAAGTGATGAATATTCTTATCAGATTTATGGCATGATGTTGCTCCTTTAATCTAGAAAAGAGCTTCAAACTTTTCATTACGTACATAATATTGAATATGAAATAAATGGTTATATGTCTTATTGTGTGTGAAGATGATTTATGTATATGACAGTCAAATTAACATAAGGAAGTGAAACATTTTGTGATTTGTCAATAGCTTTCGATTTGTGAAATTTTAAAGTTGTATTAGAAATAGTTGTCACAGTTTGTATTGCACGAGTGTATGAAATAATAATATCTTACAAAAATAGAGTCTAATTGTAGTCTAACTTTTGTGTTAAATTTGTGCCTATCATCTTTTTGTACACACCGAAAGAAGACAAGCTTAAAAAATTTAGTCACTCTTTGTATAAAACTATCAACAATGTTTTACTTATGTAGTTGAGTTACATTTCCTTTTAAAATGCAGCTTGGTGGAAGCCTCGTAAATTTACAAATCACATAATTTATATAAGTAAAGTATTATACGAAAATAGTTCATGATAAACTTATCATAAAGAAATAATTTTAAAGTATTAAATATTTAATCATAAATATCATTAATTTAGATTAGTGGTATTATATTATAATTGTTGTAAAAAATTTAAACTCAAATTAATGATACTTTTGAGAAACTTTTTGATACTTTGATCAAATATTCTTTAAAATTTTTATTATGATTCATTCTCGTATAAAATCTACGCATTCTATAAGATTTATCAATTTTATGTATGAGATCATTTTAAACAAAATGTGAAATAGAGTTTATCCGTTATCATCGAAGCTGCACAATTTTGAGATTTTCGATGATATCAATGGATACGATTGAGTGATTTCAATGCACGAATGTTGAGACTTTAAATACAAACCATGATTTATGGTCATTTCTTTTCTGGTTACTTTTTAAGGTGACGTTGATAAGTAGAGGGTCTCAATCATTGTAGACTAGTGCCAAAATTTAAAATTGATAAATCATTAGAGAGATAAATAAACCCAAAAATGTAAGGCCACAACTTCCCACTATCGAAGGTCAACCGACCTTCCTTGTTGCCAAAATATTTCTATTCATAATGTGTACTTCAGTCACCAAGTATTCAAGCGTATGAAGATTTTCTCTTAAATAAAAATATTTATTTATATAAAGAACAATTTTGTACCATTAAAAAAAGAACTTTAAACACTTGGGATTATATAGTTTTGTACATTTTTTCTCTACACATAGATATAGTTTATATGTGACATGAGATTAAAGTCCAGTGGTAAATTATACATTAGTATTTGAGAGAAAAATAATATATCAAAATGAAACCCCATCCTCTCATCTATCCAATTCCAAACTAGCCGAACATAAGAATCATTCCAGCATAAAACTTATTTATGATATGAAATTAATAATTTTTTTTATCGGTAAATATTAGTTTTTAGTAGTTAGAAGTTAGTTCACCAAACCCAGTGGCCAGGTGAGCTAAGCCACCTGGTTATATGAAATTGATATTATATCATTCATTTTATTAATACCATTACTTTTAAATTCATATCCATAACATTTTACCCTATTATAGTAATTTATAAATGTAATAGTATCACTAAATAAATGTAATGCCGGTGATTAAATGTTATTGTATAAATTTTATATTATGAACACATTTTATAGAAGAGTTTGTACAACTATAAATTATTAGAATATATATAAAAAAATAAAAAGGGCATATACCAGTATAACCTTCCCCTGCTAACACCTTTTATTCCCTCAATCTAGAAAATTGGCACGTTCAATGGTCTATAGTTCTATAGTACTACATTACACCATCAATAAAAGGGGGAAAAAAAAAAAGGCTAGATAGTATTCCATTCCTCAACGAATATGCTGTTAAAAAGACGGGCAATATCTTTGTAATAAACTAGTGATGTACCCCACCCGTGCGTTGCACGGAAGCTAGTTTTATTTATATATTATTTAGATTAATCATTGTTTGCATTAAAAATATTATATTATTATAATGTATATATTGTTTGTATTAGATAAAAAAAATTGTATATTTTTTAATAAATCATCATTTTTGTTATAATTATTACATATAATATTAAAATATTATTTTATTATAAAAATATATTTGTTTCTTAAATTTTTTTAAATAAAATTTTTATTTTAATTTGTCACTCTCATCGTCCCACGTCAATTTGCACACTTGATATGTTTGTCCTTCTACGTCAATTTGCACACTACCAACAAAGAATGCATTGATATTCATGCACACTAAAAAATATATAAACATATTTACCCATACACTACTACTTTATTAAAAAAAAATACATCTTCCTTAAAAAAATTGCAACCCCTTAAGGTGCAAATTGATGTAGGATGGAAGGAGCATAATACATTAATCAACACATATTGCCTATGTAAAGATATTTTTAAATATCAAGTAATATATATATATATTCATCAAACATTGTGTGTTATATAACTTTTAGAACATATAAATTTTAAAAACTATATATATATATATATAATATTCATCGATTAAAATATGATTTAATAAACTTTATCATCACTTGAACATGTTTAAAACGATTTTTAAAAAATTACAATCACCACATTTATAAAAAAAAAAAAATTCACATAAAGCAACCAATAGATCCAAATAAACAAAAAAAAGTATAATATATATCCAAACGTTTAAAAATTTCTAAACACTTCTTGATATACAATATTTTTCGTTGTGTTATACTCAAGACGATCATTATCACACAACATAATCTTCAAACCACGGTGGCTGGTAATCCTTGAAACTGCAACATAAAGCTTACCATGACTAAAC
Organism: Ballota nigra; assembly: GCA_947034835.1. NCBI lineage: Eukaryota > Viridiplantae > Streptophyta > Magnoliopsida > Lamiales > Lamiaceae > Ballota > Ballota nigra. Next base: position 95,314,019 of record OX344725.1, read on the forward strand.
AAAAATTTCTTAAGAAATACTCCAACATGACTAAAAGATTTTTCTTAAGAAATACTCCAACATGACTAAAGTATTCAACCTTAGTTCACAAACAATGAAAATTAATCTTGCTCAACACCATTATATTTTTTCAAATCAATTTATAATCTTTACACAATCCAACATTTATAATAAATTTATATCAAGTTTTAGCTAGATAAAGAATCTGATAATCTATGGCACCAATAAACCTGGATTTATAAATTAAATTGAGAACAAATCTCTAGTTGATAATAATCCAAGTCCATTTAACTTTTCACTCGACACTTGTATGTGCTTAAAAAAAAGATTCAAAAAACATATTAAACTTATAATTTTAGTAAGAAAATTAGACTAAGACAACCAAAGAAATATAACTCTCACCAACGTTTAAATGCAGGATTATTACATTTTACAGAAAGCTCAATATATTACTTCGCTGATTTTAATTTTCCTTTGAAAAATATCTTCAAAATAATCAATTTGGCTTTCAGATAATACATTTGGAGAAAAAATTAAATTTTCTATAAATGGTTCAATAACATTCTTCACTGATCAAACAGAAAGTAAAAAATATAATAAAATAAAAATGAAAAAAAAAACAATTTCATTAACTTTGAAAAACTAAGACATTATCATACATTTGAATAAATTATTTTTCTTTGTTGATTTATTTTACACTCAATTTTAAGACTTTCTAACATATAAACACTCATGTACAGTGACATTGTTCATGTATCTAATTGTTGGTTTGAAGAGGTGGGGAACTCAATATGTTTGATGATATTAAAATTGAATGAGATTGATTTCAACAAAAATATTTATAGAAAAACTTAAATTGTTTATACATGATCCAATATAATTTTTCATCATTGTTCAAACAGAAAATATTAAAAAAAGTCATAAATTGAGGTCAAACCAGCCCAAATCAACCCAAGTTGGGATATGCTACATGGCCCGGTTTGGGATGAATTCAGACTAATTGACCCGATTTTCCATAAATGCAGACTAAATTCTATCCTAATTTTTTTTATTACTACTGATTGCGCGTAAATTTGCCCCTCTTAAACATTACAGTCCTTAAATTGTCATCCTAAAAAGTAACGGTCTTCATTTTGTCCGTCCAGAAAGTTATGGTCCTCTACTTGTCATCCACGGAGTTATGATCCCTTAAAGTAATTTAAAAAAAAATCAACTTTATATTAATAAATGAACAAACACACAAACAAAATTTAAAATTAAATGTTTAAGTTAAGTATGAAAAAAAAACTCAGACTATGAAAAAAATCACTAAATTCAAATCTTTGTAACCCGATCTAAAAATATTTTTATTAGCATCCACATAAAATAATAAATTTTTTATACAATAAAAAATATTATATTTTTGTTAAAATATTGCAATACAAATAAAAGATGCTAATCATTTTTCCCTGCTAGAGTAGAGAATAGAGAGAGTGAGTATGTTTGGTAGTTGTATTAAAATTAAAGAAGATTGGTCAGTGAATATCTTTAGAGAAGTGAGTGCAAGTATTATATGTTACATAAAATTATATTTTTAAAGTTGTATAATTAGTAAAAAGAAAAAAAAAAAGATTGAGTTTAAAAGTGAGTGAACTTATTAAAATAGTGTGAGAATGTAGTTACATTCTATTGAAATTGGGCCGACATAATTAGGATGATAGTGAGTGAACTTGTTAAAATAGTGTGGGAATATAGTTACATTCTATTAATGTCGGAGAAATATGATTTTCGTAAGGATAAATTTGGGCCCAATTATGCCTAAATTTGCAGCTCTTAAAAATTATTGTCCTTAAATTGATAGTCCTAAAGTTATGGTCCTTAAAAAAATATTTTTAGAGTATTAACTCTCCTCTTAAGGATTGATTTATAGACATTAACTCTTTGGGTAGATATTTCATTTGGTTGGGGAGGGAGAATGAGGACCGTAACTCTTCAAACTGAAAATTTAAGAATTGTAACTCTCATAGTTGACAATTTAAGGACAATAACTTTTAAAAGTAGCAAATCTATGTCACATCAACCCGAATCAGTTAAAAGTTGGTCCAAATTCAACCTGAATTCAAGCCAAATCACGCCAATAAGTCAGAATTTCAGGCCAATTAGCGTGATTTGCTTTGATTCAAGCTTATCTAACCTTAAATCTCGATTTTTATAGTTATTGTCCTTAAATTGTCCACATAGATGTTGAAAGTCCTAATTTTTATATCGCCCCTTATTTATCCTTACGAAAATCATATTTCTTCGACATTAATATCATTATACTTAAAAAAATTATACACAATACAACAAATATAACAAATTTAAACCAATCATTAGTTAGACAAATTATACTATGATCTGTGCCACCAATATACCTGTATTCATAATAAATTGGAAAAAATCTTTTGTTCTGAAATTATTAAAATATGATTCTTCTCCAAAAAAAAGTTTACCCTCAAGACTATTATGAGCTAAAAACAAAAAATAAAATATAAAAAATAATAAGAGTATCGTTTAAGGTGTAAATAATTATATGACTTTCCTCATAAATATAACCAAATTTAAAACTTAAATTGTTTTCACATGGTCGGTTAACATTTTAGAGGAAAACTTAAATTGTTTATATATGATTACTTGGATTTTTTTTGTCATTATTCAAACAAAAAATTAAAGAATATATATGTAAGAGTATGTAGAGAGTGAAATTGTTTCATACATGAACCACTTTGCAATTTTTTTTTAGTATAACCAACTAATTCTCTTTAGTGTAATAAACTAATACCCTGCAGTTAAATAATTAATACTCTTTGTGGCATTCAACTATCACCCTTCAATGAAAACAATTAATACCCTCCAAATGTAATACCCTCTAGTAAAAACAACTAAGACCCTTCAAATGGTTCATGTATAAACCATTTTCACTCTACACTTTGCCAAAATATAATATAATACAAATAAAAAAAGACTATCACATTAACATTAAGATATATAAATATATATATATATATATATATATATATATGTATATGTATATGTATATGTATATGTATATGTATATGTATATATATATGTGTGTGTGTTTGTGTGTGTGTAAAAAAATAAGTATTATCTTTTAGACAAAATTATAATTTTACAGTGGGTATATTTAGTAAAAATATAAAATAAGGCGTGTGAACTTAATAAAATTGTGGGTGTAGAGCTACACCAAATAATAAATTTATTTATTAAAAATTTCATTTTTAATCTAATAAAAATTAATGATTTAATAACAAAATCATTAAAATTAATTTATATTACGTTTGGTAGTTATATTAGAATTAAAGTAAATTGGTGAATGAGTATCTTTAAAAAGTGAGTGCAAGTATTACATGTTGGATAAAATTATAATTTTAAAGTCATATTTTAGTAAAAAAAAAAAAAAAAGAGGAGATTGAGTTAAGAAGTGGGTGAACTTATTAAAAAACAATGTGAATTAGCTACATTCTACAAAAAAAAAATATCTATAAAAACATCGTATTTAATTTGATTAATAACTTTCATATTTATTGATGAAGTGGTATAAATCAAATGGTTAGAGCTACACTATCTATGACCAAGAGGTCATGAGTTTGAGTCACACCTTTACTGATAAAAAAAGTCGTATTTGTTTGTTGATATATAAGAAAATGTTATTTAATTTTAAAATCTATAAATAATAACAATGTTAATGTTATTTATAAGCAAACATTAATTTTATGATATAATTGTTAAAAAAACACAGACAAAATATTAGAACAAATAATTAATTCAAATATAACAAAAATAAGTATCTCTAATAATGTGAAATAATTTTTAAGAACTTGAACTTAGTGTGTTGCAAGATGGGGAACATAACTTTTGAGATTGTAGCCAAGGACAATAATTTTGAAAATTTACAAATTGAGGTCAAACCATCCCAAGTAAACGCAAACCAGACTATTCTACATGACCCGATTGGGCTGAATTTGATCTAAAATTGGGCTAACTGACCCGATTTGGCCTGATTGGGGGCTAAATTCGAGCCCAATATGAGTTTATTATGGTTGGTTGTGCCTAAATTCGCAATTCTTAAAAACTGCAGTCCTTAAATTGCTAGCCCCAAAGTTACAGTCCTTAAAAAATATTTTAAAAATATTAACTCTCACCTTAAGGATTGAGTGATAGACATTGATTCTTTCAACTGATATTTTATTTCGGTGGGGGAAGGGGCAAAATGAGGACTATAACTCTTCGGGCTAGAAAAATGAGAATTATAACTCCCAAAGTTGGCAATTTAAGGACAATATCATTTAAACGTAGTGAATTCATGCCATATCAGGCCAAATCACCCAAGTTGGGAAAATTAGTCTGATTTGCTTTGATTCGAGTTGTTTTAGTCCCAAATCTTGATTTTTTTAAAGTTATTATCCTTAAAATTTCCGCACAGAGATTGAAAATTCTAATTTTCCTATCACCCCTAAATTATATCCTTATGAAATTCATTCTACTCCGACATGAATACTAATATACTTCTTTAAAAAATAAATCATTTTTATACAATTATAATTATAACAAATTTAAATCAAGTTTTAGTGAGATGAATTATGTACTTATCTGTGCCACCAATAAATTTTTATTCATAATAAATCGAGAAAAATCTTTTGTTCTTAAATACTTCAAACGTGATAAAATATGATTTTTCTCAACAAAAAAAAAGTTTACACCCAACACTATTATGCCCTAAAAATTGAAAAAATATGAAAAACAATCCGAATATTATTTTGGGTGTAAATAATTATGATTTGTCTCATAAATATAACCAAATTTAAAACTTAAACTGTTTACACATGGTCGATTAATATTTTGGAGGAAAACTTAAATTGTTTATATATGGTCACTTAAATTTTTTTTTATCACTGTTCAAACAAAAAAATATAAGAGTATGTATAGAGTAAAATTGTTTCATAGATGAACCACTTTGCAATACATTTCAGTGTAACCAACTAATACCCTTTAGTGTAATCAACCAATACCCTTCAGTTAAATAATTAAATCTCTTCATACCATTCAATTCTTACCCTTCAGTGAAAACAACTAATACCATCCAGAAGTAATACCTTTCAGTGAAAACTGTTGTTACCGATTTTATCGAGTCTAGGTGACGGATTTATGTGGCTATAGGGGTAGTCCCGATTATCGGGTAACGAACATATAAAATAATATGAACACGAAGAACACAAGAATGGGGGAAGAACCGATGGGTTCTTCCCTTGAAGATGGCTTTGGGAGTCCCCAAGAAGGGTCTCCCTTGCCTAGTATTTTATTTATGTGGGGAGAATTTTGTGGGGAGAAGAAAACTGATGAGCTTCCTTTTACAATGGGTTAGGACCTCTATTTATAGAGCCCCAAGCTTCTAACTAAGGAAGCCATCCTGACCCTTTATTTTAGGGTATTTATTACAATCGTAGATCTAATAAACAATTAAGAAAAGCAATAAATCTATTATTACAATATCTTCTCAGTATTTCGATATCTTTACTGATGTTTGACCTTTGATTCCGTCGGACTATTTGATGCCGAAATCCTATTGTCGGGGCCTAAACCCCGGTTCCGATATACCCCGGTTCTGAGATAGTATTTAGGCCAAATACGGGATTATTTGTGCCACAACAAAAACAACTAATACCTTTTAAAAAAAAAAAAGATCCTTCAAATGGTTCATGTATGAACCATTTTCATTCTATACTTTTTCAAAAAATATTCAGGTACAAAGCAAAACTAAGTATTTTCCATCTGATTCAAAATGAGTGATGTCTTAGGATAGATTTCTTGTTTCAAAATATTTGATGTTTTACTAATTTTTACTTTATTTCTCATTATAACCCTAATCAATTCCAAAAAGAAACTCACTCATATTACAATTTGCTCTTAATAAATTTAACAAGAGTTATAATTAAGGAATAAGATAAATTTCTCAATAAATCAGAGGACATACTTGTCAGCATACACTAATTCTTAATTTCAACAACAAAGGGTGTTGCTATTCACCACATAAAAATGCTTTGTTCACCCACTTTTTTTTTAATCAAAAAATATGTTTAATAAAAAAAATACCAATATACCCTTTATAAAAAATAAACATTAAATGTATTAAACGCTCACGCTTTCAAACAAATTTTTCTACTCTTTCACACACAATTACACCATTAAAGAAGAAAGCGGAGAAAAAGAAAAGGTATAATCATGATTAAAATATATATTTTTCTATAAATTGGTACACCATAAAAATAAAATGAATTGAGTCTTTTTCTTCAAATGGTCAGAAAGGGAGCGCTGCAGAAAAGGAAAAAATTAGGGTATACTGGTTAATTTTGGGAATGAGAGGGTAGTCAAGAGGCGCATGAATATGTGGGGGGAGGGGTATTAGTTGGTTCGGGTGGTTTGCAAAAAATGAAAGAGAGAAACAGAGAGACATTAGGTGGTTTCAGTCTTTCAGATTTGGAAAGGGGATGTGAAAGGAAAGAAGAAATAAAGAAAGAAAAGGGAATTGGTTATGGTGGTTTGTGGGGTTGAAACTGTAAAAAAATGAAGACGTGGGTGTGCTATTTTTTATTTTAAATTGGTGGATGTTTATATTTAGTGAATTATCTAAATATTATATTAAGGTTATAGTTTTAAATTTTAAGGGAGTACATTAAGCAAAATAAAATGAAAAGTAAACTATATGGTGGATTAACTTAGTAGTGGGTGAACAAAATATTTTCGTGGGTGTTATTAGCAGCGCCCATTTTAAAACATCACTCTTTTTTTATTAGAAGGGAGTATCGTTTAGATAAAATTATAATTTTATAGTGAGTATATTTAGTAAAAATATAAAATAAGACGGGTGAACGTAAATTGACTTTTATTAACATGTACATTATGGTCTATAAATAATATAAATTATGTTAATTCCAATTATATATATCCACTAATTATGGTCCAAAAATATATCTACTAATTATATATAAACAAAGGGTATTACCAACAAATATCGTTTACAATAATATATATTTCTAGAGTAGGTCTTGTATGAAACCGTCTCATGACATTAGACAATAGAAATGTATATAATAGGGTATTGACTTAATAACACTTTGGTAGGAGTGCATGTTAATTTGTGTTGTTTCATGTCATGAGACGGTCTCATATAAGTTATTGTCACATCTCTATTGTTATTGTTAGCTATATTTTCATGAAAAGTATTAATCAGTTGATGGTTATTTAAAGAGTATTTATTATTTTACCATAAGATTTTAATTATATTGATCAAAGAATAAATATAATCATAGTCACATTTAATTGATTATTTTTATAATGTAAACTTTAACTAATTTAACTAATCTACCGAGACTTACTGGATTTAATTCATTTAAAAATATTGTGAGTACTAAATAAAAATCGTGACTATGTATCCCTTAGTTTTAGGGAATAGGGCACAAAGATAGTAAAAAATTGCTCCTTAATTATGGAATAAGACAAACTGATATTGAAAATAAATGTTCTTTTTTTATGGGATGTGATATTGATATATTTTTATTATTTAAAATGACTTTCATTAACATGTAATTAATACTTTTATTAACACGTAAATTATGGTCTATAACCATGGTAAATCATATTATTTTCAATTATTTATACATCCACTAATTATGGTTCAAAAATATATCCACCAATTATATATAAACAAAGGATATTATCAACATATATTGTTTACAATAATATGTACAATATTTTACTGAGATGACTAAGTACAAACCTAAGTAGTTTGAACCATAAAATTTTACCCTTGAAATTTCAAACCCCAATATTTAAATACATCTAAAGTTTATAGCTAGGGAAATCATAATATATGTAACATTATATAATTAAGAATATAAAATTTAGTATACTATAGTAAAAAAAAAAAAATCCAATTAATCAAAATATAACACTTTCAATTTTCAAAACTTAAACACAAGCCAACAATAATAGAAACATGTCGTACAACTAAAAATTCGATATGACCAACAATTTTAAGAAATAACAGGATTTAAACTTATATACATAATTGCTTGAATTGAGATTTAGATTATTTTTTAATTATTATTTGAAATATTAACAAAATAGTTATACATTACACAATGAAATAGTGGAACTATACGATGATCGGCAACATTTTAAACGTGGATCATGGAAAATTATTTTGATTTTAATAAATTAAAGTTGTAAGCTAGATTTAATGAATTGCACGATCTATAATCATCCCCATGTATACAACCAAGTATTTTCAAGCACATGATGTATAACCAACCTATATTAGGTATCCAACTTTCACTCAACACAATCAATTATCTATCTATAAAATTAAACGCAATATAAATCTTCCACATTAAGATCAAATTCTTATTTCTTAAATAATAATGGATACATCATACATTCACAATTTATAGATTCTAAAAATATAATAAATCGTCAACAACTTCTGATACAACACTACACCTTTGATCAAATAACAACTAATTACAAAATAAATAAAAAATTACATTAAAACCAATAAAATATCACTTTTCATTATTAGAGGGAAAAAACCACGTACACCAATAAATCCTACGGGTACATGCACATCTTCATCAAAAAACCTACTCTCAGAATAAAACAAAAAAGAAGTGCGTTGATATCCTAGCAAACGAAAATTCACAGAACATAGACTCTACCTCCCATTCATCCTTTAGCAACCTTGACACGGTCTCAAAAAGTCGATCACTAACTCTGTAAAAAAAAATCGTTAAAAATAATGAAAAAAACTGATCCACAAAATAGATCACCACCTATGAACGAAATTCCAAATAATAATGTATATAAAAAAACTGTACACACACCAGAAACTTTAGGCCAAGGACCAAGAACAAAAAATTCAGCCATTATGGTGATGAGGAAGAACAAAGTGTAGAATATATATATAGGAAAATAACTAAATAAAACTCCTACATTTACGCACCTAAATTGGCTAAAATAATGAGTAATAATAGTAATTGCATTCATTCACCGAACATTCCAAATTAAACACAAAGACAATCCGACGGACATGATACAAAATGATAAAACGATCAACGGTGATAAAGCACTTCCCGCCAAAACTATATATAGCAAGGTTAGTGCTATTATATTATTTAGATGATGAGGTGGGAAGGTGGCAATGAGGCATTGGCCGAGTAAAAAATTTAAATTATGGTACGAATATTTAAATAATACAATTCGGTATTAAAAAAAGAAGAAGCAAAATATACATAATAAACAAATAAAAATACCTAACTTCAAAAATATATTAATTTTTTCTTTGTAATAGAGAATGGTGTATAACTTTTTTTTTAATATATATATATATATATATATATTTATTTATTTTAATTTGGGGTTCACCCAAACAGGGGTGAGAGATGACATGCTAAAAGAGTTCGCACCGATGGCCTATGTTGCACGGGTGTAAGAGCTCTTGGGATAGAGTTTATTCTTTCATATTCCATAACATTTTAATTTTTTCAAAAATGTCCTAAAAAAAAGTTAATTTCTCAATTACGTCCCAATTTTTAGCTAAATGTATAATTTATGTCAAAAAAAAGTTAACTCTCCAATTACGTTCCAATTTTTGGCTAAGTGTACAATTTACATAAAAAAAAAGTTAATTTCTCCAATTACATTTCAATTTTTGGCCAAGTGTATAATTTACGTCCTAAAGTTGTCGGAATTGACAAAATGCGGTCATTTTTACATCATCTGCCATGCACATGCTCGTTAAATTTAGTTTCTTCCCGCAAAAAAAAATGCTTATGTGAAATTAAATTTATTTTTAAATTATTTTTTGCAGGTAGGGTAGGTGACAGTGAGGAAAAAGACGACGTTTTATTATGGGGAGTGGATGAGATATGGAGATTTTTTATTAAATAAATTATATATTTTTTTATTTTAGTTTAAATTATTAGATTTTTTTGTTTTGTTTTGTTAAATTTTAAAAAGTTATTAGTTTCAATATATGATGTGTCCATTTTGTTCAACTTTATTGGCTACATACAGCCAACATGCCACATAGGTCCACTAAAACATATTTGCCTGAAATCCCAAAATTTAACAAGCATGTGTGTGACACATGAGGTAAAACGAATGTGTTTTGTCAATTCCGGCAACTTTTAGGCATAAATGGTAAACTTAGCAAACAATTGGGGCGTAATTGGAGAAATTAACTTTTTTTGGGATGTAAATTTACACTTAGCCAACAATTGATACATAATTGAAGAAATTAATTTTTTTGGGTCATAAATTGTACATTTAGCCAAAAATTGAGACGTAATTTGAAAAATTAATTTTTTGGGATATTTTTTAAAAAGGTAAAAAATTATGGGACGTAAAAAAAACTCTATCCCCGTGAGTGATGGAGCAATATGATATGGGCTCGGAAATATGAATGTTAAAAAAATTAAGGCGCAATTCCATAAAAATGCGTTCATTTAATTATATTTTATTATATATAACATCTAAAAAAATTATATAGATTTTAACAATTTGTAATCAAATATATGTAATTAATATTTTCTTCAGTCCAAAACTTAAGTATATTTAGTCATTTAATATAATTAAGTAACAAAACATCAATTCAAGTTTCATTAATCTAATACATAATTAGTCATAATAGTGAATTTAATATAATATGGATACCAATTTAAATTATATTACATAATAAAATTCAATTATAAGTAACATATTTAATAATTAACAAGTTGGATTCACACAATGAATTCGACAACCTAGGGATGACAATGGGCCAGGTCGGGTAGTTGGTTACCCAGACCTGCCCCGTTTTTATTTACCCTGCCCCAGACCCGCCCCGTGACCAGCACGGGTCCTGAATAGCCGCCCCGTGTGGGTCCGGGCTGACCCGCCCCATTTTCAAATTTGCACTTTTTCTTTTTTTATCTTTTTTTTTTAAATTTTGAAAGTCTACTACCATACCCTATACTATGATAAAGTTAGGCTTGATTATTATATGGTCAAATCATAGACTGAAAACATGTGAGAGATAATAATTTGATTTATTATACAAAACTAGGAATGAATATTGACACAGTTATAGATAAAAATGAATTGAAGAAATAATTAGAAAATAAAAGATGAAATATTGAGTTCGATCCCCTTAATCTATTTTTATTGTACTAAAATATAAACATATAATATGTTAATATATCTATTTAATTATATATTAATATATATACACATTAATATTAATATGTATATATGTACGGGGCGGGTCGGGGCGGATACCCACGAGGCCATCATAATACCCATACCCGCCCCATTTTCAAAACGGGGCTGGCCCGACCCATACTCAAAACGGGGCGGATCCGACCTGACCCAAATGTCTTGGGACAGGACAGGTACCCACGGAGCTGACCAATATTGCCATCCCTACGACATCAGGGGGGGGGGGGGTCTTGGGGTAAAAGATTTAGAGTGTTTTAATAAATCTTTATTGGGAAAATGGGCGTTGAGATTTTATAATGAGAGAAACAGTCTTTGGAGTCGAGTGATTGAATCTAGGTGGGGTCTCAGTTGGAGTGAGGGCTTAGGTGGGAGTAGGCGGGGAAGAGTTAGGAAGCCAAAGGGGTGGTGGGGAGAAGTCTTAAGGGCATCAGGTGAGGGAGAGTCAAAGTGGTTTTCGTCGGGTCTAGTAAAGGAGATAGGAGAGGGAAATGATATTGTTGGAGTTAAGGGCGAAAGAACACACACACACACACACACACTCAAACACAACAGAAAATTCCGTCCCACGCCTATAGGCTGAATTTCAATTTTATTTCTCCCCTCTAGCCTTAGAAATCAAAGGGTATATATAGTCCACCCGGCTCATAGGCCAAAAGAAGGCAAGAACAATATTTGAAAAGGAAATAAATCATAGAGGACTAAAAAAAGAAAATGATATAAATAAAACATAATTAATGGCAGCAGTCTCCACTCAATCTGCCTTCCCTTCAGCTGCCACTCTAACTGCCTTTGACCGGCGCGTATAAACAACTGGTGTATCAATTCCTTCCCTCTCCAGAACGGCCTTGTCCCCAAGGCGGAATTCAGGGAATTGGGATTTGAACAGGTCCACATCAACCCAAGCTGCATCATCCAGGGGACGATCTTCCCATGCAATCAATGCTTGAGAAACTCGCACATCCCCCCGCCAAATATCACGGTATCGCAGCACTCTAGTTGGAATGAACTCCAAAAAAACCCCATCAACATCAGGTGGAATGGATGGTTCTGTGATGGCATCACCCACAAAGGCCTTCAACTGGGAAACATGGAAAACGGGGTGTAGACGACACCCCTCCGGAAGAAGTACACGATATGCAGAAGGCCCATTTCGTTGCACAATTTCAAACGGGCCAAAGTAGCGCGGAGCAAGCTTAACACCAAGCTTCCGAAATAGGGTAGCCTGTCGATAGGGTCGAAACTTGAGGAACGCGTAATCCCCCACCTCGTAGTGAACATCCCGCCGGTGCTTGTTCACCTCATGAGACATGCGCTGCTTGGCACGTTCTAGATGGTAACGCAGATTGCTAAGGATCGAATCTCGTTCTTGTAAATCATCAAGGACAGCCTTCAAACGGACTTCACCTGGAAGGAACTGAGATAACACCGGCGGTTTCCGACCGTAAACCACTTCAAATGGAGTGAATCCCGTAGACGAATGGAAACTGGTGTTGAAACAATATTCAGCCCAACTGAGCCAATCAACCCAGCGTCGTGGATGGTCTGAGATGAAACACCGTAAATAGGTCTCCAAGCACCTATTCATTACCTCCGATTGGCCATCCATCTCGGGGTGATAAGCCGAACTCATCCGAAGTTTAGTACCTGTAGCCCGAAATAATTCCTGCCAAAATGTATTGCAAAAAATCGAGTCACGATCGGAGACAATGGACAAAGGAATTCCGTGTAATCGAACTACTTCTCGAGAGAACACCACTGCCACATTTCGAGCGGAGGAAGGATGGGATAATGGCATAAAATGGGCAGCCTTCGACAAACGGTCCACAACCACCAAGATTACGTCGAACGCACGGGATTTTGGAAGGCCTGTGATGAAGTCCATACTCACGTCTTCTCAAACCCGAGCAGGAATCGGCAAGGGCTGGAGGAGACCAGCTGGGGCGCGTGTATCTGATTTATTGCGTTGACACGCCACACATTCCGCCACAAATTTAGTAACCATTTTCATCATTCCCGGCCAAAATACATTTGATGTCAACCGCCTATACGTTTGGAAAGCCCCTGCATGTCCCCCCACCAGAGTCGAGTGAAACTCCGAAATCAACTTTTGGGTCCATTGGGGATCATTAGGAATGGCCAGCCTCCCTTTGAAATATAGCAGGCCGTTCACAAGAGTGTATGACTTCGAGACAGCTTCTCCTTGTTCCAAAGCTTGTATTATTGGGGCCGTACGTCGAGTCCGCTTGAATGGCCCGTCGAAGGGCAGTCCACTCCAACCATCTAGGAACGGAAATGGCCCCCAGGGACACATCATAATCTCGGCGAGATAACGCGTCCGCTGCCACATTCGAGTTCCCAGATTTATACTCGACCACAAAGTCAAAACCAATAAGTTTCGACACCCAATATTGTTGCGCTGGAGAAGGTATTTTAAACTGTGATGATCAGTGCGGACGATAAAACGCCTACCCAAGAGATATTGGCGCCAATGAAGCACAGATAGTCCCAAGGCCATAAGCTCCTTTTCATAAGTTGATTTCGCAGCATTTCTTTCGGATAAAGCCTTGCTGAAAAAAGCCACTGGTCGTTTGTCTTGCATAAGTACAGCGCCGAGCCCTCTACCCGACGCATCACACTCGATGTAAAAAGGAGTATCAAAATTTGGAACAGCTAATACGGGTGCCGATGTGATGGCCTTTTGAAGAGATTCAAAGGCCAATTGTGCGTCCGTGCCCCAAACAAATTTCCCCATCCAAAGCTTCCCTCCGAAGTAATGTCGTCAGAGGCAAAGCAATCTTCCCATAATCTTTGATAAATCGGCGGTAGTAGCCCGTTAGTCCCAAGAATCCACGCACTCCCTTAACGGATTTTGGAGTGGGCCATTGAAGAACAGCCGACACCTTGGAAGGGTCTATTTGCACCCCCTCCGAGGAGACGATATGACCCAAATACTCAATGGACCGTTGGGCCCACAAACACTTCTTTGGATTCACCACAAACGAGGCGGTAGACAGGATAAGCAACACCTCTCATAGATGAAGTAAATGAGAATCCCAGTCCCTGCTGTAGACCAATATATAGTCAAAGAAGACCAGTACAAACTTACGTAGTAAGGGCCGAAATAGATTGTTCATGACCGCTTGGAAAGTAGAAGGGGCATTGCAAAGACCGAATGGCATCACCAACCACTCGTAGTGCCCGGAATGAGTACGAAACCCTGTTTTGTGAATGTCTTCAGGAGCGACCCGAATCTGATGGTACCCAGCCCTCAAATCCAGCTTAGTGAACCAAGAAGCCCCATGCAGTTCGTCAAGCAATTCTTGAATAACGGGAATCAAATATTTGTCCGGTATGGTACGTTTGTTTAACTCACGATAGTCCACGCAGAACCACCAACTCCCATCCTTCTTGTGGACCAAGAGAACCGGACTCGAGTAGGGCCCCGAACTAGGCTGGATAAGTCCGGCTCCCAACATTTCCTCCACCATTCTCTCTATTTCAGATTTTTTTGTTGAGCTGTAGCGGTAGGGACGAATTGTGACAGGGGAAGCCCCGGGTTGCAATGGGATTCTATGATCGGATGCTCTTGGTGGGGGAAGGCACGGGAGTGGCTTCATGACCGATGAAAATTCTTCCAAGAGGCTGGCGATCTCAGAGGGTAACTCCTTCGGGACAGGTGTCTCCCCCTGTTGGAGTTCAAGAGGCCACAACAACCAACAATAATCAATATCATGCAGTTTAAGAATTGAATTTGAGGAAACCTGACATTTTTGGAGGCCTGGGACGCCTTGTAAGAGATGTTGGCGACCATCGAGGTTAAATTTCAACACTTGAGTATTCCAGTTCACCATAATATCTCCCAAGGCGGCCAAGAAAGTGACGCCAAGGATCACGTCCACTCCACTCACAGGAAACACATGCCTAGAAAAAATAAACGACGTTGTTCCCAAATGTAGTTCAATATTTGGGCAAACCCCTATTGTGCTGATATTTTTCCCATCCCCAAGGGTAACTGGTAATACCATGGACTGGTCAATTTGCAGTTGCAACGCTTCGACCAGGTCCGGAGCAATGAAACAGTGCGTAGCCCCGCTGTCGATCATCACAATAACATCCTTGTTCTTTATTGTGGCCACAAATTTCATAGTTTGGGGTCCATCAAACCCGTAGGCCGTGGCTGAGGAGAGCAGCAAGGATTGGAGAGTGGTTTCGTCGTTGCTAACCCTTTCATTTGTCGCAAAGGGATTATCAAAAACTTCGCCCTCTAAATCCTCGTCCGGGTCTAGAGCCACCAAGACTTGGAGTAACCGATTTGCACACACATGTGAAGGTGAATATGGTTCCTTGCATCGAAAGCAAAGGCCACGAGATCTGAGGTTGCGATATTCAGATTGGGTCATTTGTTGTGGAGGACAGGAAATATGCCGACCCGTGGAGAAGGTCGACTCGGCTGGTTTGGGAGGAGAATACCCGCGATTGAAGGACCGTTGTGGTTCTTGTGACCTCGCCACTCCTGAAGTTGCGGGTTTTCCAGACAGCACCCCCGTGGAACGCGTGTACGGGTTTGAAGAATTTGGCGGTCTTCCCCCGTAAGTATTACGCGAGAAAGGTGGTCGAACTTGGGAGTAGGTTTGAATATCTGAAAGGTCCCTCTCTATTTCCCTCGCGAGGTGCATGGTAGTCGCGATGTCGTCAGCGTCCTTTGAGCGGATACGGAGTCGTATGTCATGCCGAAGTCCGTGGAGAAACAGACCCAAAGCATTGGAATCAGTCATGGTGTGGAGCGGACGCCAATCGTGCAATGAACCGATGGACGTATTCATCCACTGTAGAGGTTTGTCGGGTCAGGGCCAGGGCCTCGCAAGGATTGGCTCGCGGATCAGACACGTATTGTTTCACCAGCTCTAATTAAAATTTGGCCCAACTAAGGTTGGAGTTACGTGACCGCAACCACTGTAACCAATGGAGTGCGGGTCCCTCCATGGCGACCAAGACGTACTCCAATTTCATATCCTCTGGGGTTTTCTCTATTGCAAAGAATGGTTCGAATCTGGTAGGTCGGACCAAATTGTTGGAGTTAAGGGCGAAAGAACACACACACACTCAAACACAACGGAAAATTCCGTCCCACGCCTATAAGCTGAATTTCAATTTTATTTCTCCCCTCTAGCCTTAGAAATCAAAGGGTATATATAGTCCACCCGGCTCATAGGCCAAAAGAAGGCAAGAACAATATTTGGAAAGAAAATAAATCATAGAGGACTAAAAAAGGAAAATGATATAAATAAAACATAATTAATGGCAGCAGTCTCCACTCAATCCGCCACTCAATCTGCCTTCCCTTCAGCTGCCACTCTAACTGCCTTTGACCGGCGCGTATAAACAACTGGTGTATCAGATACTTTCTTTTGGGAGGAGAGTTGGGCAGGGAATACACCACTTAAAGCTATTTTTCCGAGATTGTATAACCTTTGTAGGGAGAAGTATGCGAGAGTGAGCGATTTGGGGGAGTGGAGTGATGTATGTTGGGCGTGGAAGTGGGAGTGGAGACGTCCGCTTTTTGAGAGAGAATTGTCTTGTTTTAATGATCTGCTAGCCTTGATTAACAGGTACCCATTAGCTCGAGGTGAGACAGACAAATGGAGATGGAGATGGGCAAGTGACGGCTCTTACTCGACGAAGGAAGCGTACGAAAAGCTGCTGGAATTGAGACGTAGAGGTGATGAGGAAGAGAAGGAAATTTTCAAAACACTGTGGAATAAAGTGACTCCTCTGAAAATAATGGTCCATGCTTGGAGAGTCATTTGGGGGAGGATTCCAACCTGTACGAAGCTAATTGGCAAGAGAATTCTAGTTGACCAAGAAGATCATCTTTGCACTTTTTGCGGGCTGGAACCTGAATCCGTAAGTCATGTTCTATTCACATGTTCATTTGCCTACAAGTTCTGGATGGAATGCTTAAGATGGATGGATGTATATTCAGTATTACCATCTAATCCAACGAGCAGCCTATTAATGTTTAGTAGGCTACTTAATGGAAAGGAGGGTAAAATACTTGGGACTTGCATATGGGAATGTGGGGTTTGGATGTTAGGGAAAGCAAGAAATTCGATTCTTTTTCAGAATAAATCAATTCAAGTTACAGAGATTTTGGAAGAGACGAAGGCTAGAGTCTGGTCCTGGTTCTTGGTGAAGAAGCCAAATAAACAAGTTATTTCGTTTTCCAATTGGGTTGTTAAGCCGTGTTTTGTCTAGCTGATTGTGTTTTAGACTAGGCTGGAATTCTTTTACAGTGTTGCTAATTCTCAAAAACTTCATGTAAGGCTTGAGGGGGTATTTCTTATACCCGCAAGTAATGAAATTTATTTTACTGATAAAAAAAAATTGCCATCCCTACGACAATCCATTAGTTAATTTCATCAAATGGCAGTTGAATCCGCTGATTTAAGAATCGCCCACAATACTCACGCTGTATAAAGCTAGTATAAAAATTAATTGTTTTGGAGTTGAATCATATTTTTATCTAGAGAGAGAGATTACCAAATTACTAAATATGTACTTTCTATAACGGGCTTAAATTCAATACTTGAAGTCTTGAACTTAATGTCCTTTTGCTCCTATATGATATCTATATCCACCTGCTAGCTGAAATGGGGAAACAATATTTTTTGAGGACCCTAATTTATAGGGAATAACAAAAGGAGGACCGTAATTTTTTGGGTTGACAAATCAAGGACAATAACTTTATAAAACGATGAATTGAGGACAAATCAACTCAAGTAAACACAAATCGGGCTAATTGACCCGACTCGGCTGATCTCAGACTGAACTTCGGTCAATTTAGCCTGATTTCAGGATGTATTTTGACCGATTTTGATTTCTTCGTGTTGAATTTGGTCTCAATTTGTGACTTTTAAAAATTACGGTCCTTAATTACCAATATAAAAAGTTACATCTTCATTTTGCAAGTCCAAAAAATTATGGTTCTCACTTTTGCCCGTAGTCCTTATTTTTTCACTTCCCACTGTCATTTAGGGTTCGCTTGATTGGGGGTGAAAATTGTGGGGTAATAGAAATTAAAGTGATTGAAGAGCCATTCAAGTAGAGGGTAATGAATGAGGAGTTATTTGATAGGTAAATTATTACACATTTTCAATCTTATTATAATGTAATAACAAGCATTACTAATGATCATTCTCATTACCATATAACATCACCTCCAACTAAGCGGGCCCTTACTCTTTTTTTTTTTTTTTACCCAATCAAATTGTATGCATTCTTTAATTTAGAACCATCTTAGTAACATTGATATATAAGCGAGTAATTCCGGCACAACTTTAGAGTACAAGTAATTTGTGGTGAATTAATAATGAAGAGATTAACATATTGTAGTAACTTGTGGAAAGATGTATAAAATGGCGACAACTCTCATTAATTATCGATCATTTTGAACAAGTGAGAAAATATCCATGCATAATATATGCATGTATATATATATGACATAATTATTAAAGAAGTAGATAGATAGATAGAAGTGATGTTGTCATGGCATATTTGCACTAATGTTTGTAGTGGTGGTGACCACCTGATCGCCGTCGTATTGCTCCACGTGTCGTCCGTTCATTGGCTGACAAGGCCTTGCATTGTGCTTGCATCTGACGTCTAAAGGAGCCCTCAGCTCCTCTATTTGCTCCCTCGATATCGATCTCACCTGTACCATTTGTTACTTAGACTATATTTATCAACCACCAACGCCATTGAATAGTTAGGAATGGAGTTAAGGGACGACCCCCTCTTTCAAATTTTCCTTTTATAATTTTAAATTATATATGCACGAATTGATTTTTAATTTTCAACAATAATATGATATTATCGTATATTGATTTCCATCCTCTTTCAATACTACGTGAAGATAACTTTTCAAGAGAAAAAGAAACCGTGAAAGGACGACTCCTTAAAAAAAATGATTATGCCCTTTTGAAGCAATTGCAAATATTCTAGAGAATTCTTAATCATTTTAAGTTAATCCTAAGCTAATTCTAGATTATTTTTTTCAAAAAAAAATGTCGGGTAATGCTTTAATGGAGTATAACACAGTAACACTTAGTGCCTCTTTGCAAACTCTATATTGGGTAGAATTACTTATTTTTCTTTTGAGAAAAAAATAATTTTTTAATATATTTGCAAATACTATTATAAGCATTTATAACATATTTTGGAGAAGTTACTCAAATCTATTTTTGGATTTTGGAGAATTGATTTTTCTAAGACCCATGATTTTTTGCCCATCAAACTTAACTATTGATTTTTTTGCACACTCTTATTTTTAAAATCACTTTATTTTAAAATACTTTCCATTTTTAATTTTACTATAAGAATTATTTAACATAATTTTTTATTTTTCAATAGTATTTCAAAACATACTCTTACTTTACTAAGTCGAAATCACTTTAAATTTTCTTTTAAACTGCTCTTTATATTTCCTGAATTTTAGAAATAATTTTCGCTAGTGAGTAGTGATTGGAAACGGTCCCTAAAAATGAGTCGGCATTTCTCGATCCTAGTTATAAGTTAAAACTTCAAAATGAAAAAAAGATATAGCTTGTTTATAAGTTTAGACCATGATTCATACATGAACCATTAAAAGGTATTAGTTGTTATTACTAAAGAGTATTAGTTGTTTATACTGAAGGGTATTAGTTGCTTTCACTGAAGAGTATTATTATTTACTGAAAACAAACTAAGACTATTCAGTTAGAGCAACTAACACTCTTCAGTGAAAACAACAAACATTCTTCAATAAAAATAAATAATATTCTTTAATAATTCATGAATCAACTTTAACTCTATACATACTCATAAGTTTATGACATACCTCATCAAGAATGTACCAAACGACATTTTGAGTGCAAGGAGGTGTGGTTAAAGATCCAAAATATTTATAATACTTGTGGCATTTTTTCTTCACGTCTGTCGGATGGAATGTCTCGATCGAAATCGGATACTCCTCGTGAAGTTTTACTTCGTGTGCAAGTTCCTTCAACTCTTTTTGCATCTCCAAAACAAATAAAATTGGTAAATATATTAAGAGTAGATCTCAATAAAACTTATTCACCATATTAAATTTTCATTTAATAATATAATAACATCTATTATTAAATGTCATCCACTTTTAATTAACGAATATACGGTGAATAAGTTTCAATGAAGAGTTTGTTATAAACTAATTGATCAACGAAAAAAGTAACGAAGGGTCGTTTTAGTAAATTCACCTTAGTCAGAAAGGCGTCGGGGCGTCCATAGTCGAAAAGAGTTGCGATTACGGAAACACTCCCGTCTCCAGCAATGTGCACTTGATGAAGCTCTGCTGCAAACCTTGTATGTATTTCCAAAATGTGTGCAATCAGATAAAAAATGGAAACTTGTACACACAGTGAGTGTGTTTGTGTGTGTCTAAAAATAGAAAGAAGAGACGTACTGCTTCCCATCAATCCTGTGCTCAGAAGGAGTATGCCAGTGCATTTGTTTTAGAGTGTACATTTTGTTGTCTTCAAGTAGGCCCCCTGAATTATCAGGGAAACGCACCTACATATATTTTACAAGCTAATCAAATCTATTTAAAATAAAATAAAATATATAATGGATTCAAGAAAATTAAAATGAATTGATCGTATGGCAATTACAAGAAATTGATGACATAATACAAAACAAAATAGTTCTCTTGTACACTATTGTGCAATTCAAATTCATTTGCATTTTTTTAATAAAATAACCGTCAAGCAATACTGTTAAAAATATTTTTGAATTGCATGATGCACTTGATACAAATAAAAATTTATTTAAAAAAATAAATACATAAGTCATAACTATATGAATGGAGGAAACACTCCATGAAATAAAGATTAACTTTTCATATAAATCACTTTCTGGAAAAAAATCTTGAATAAATTAAAAAAGAAATTAATTATCATGTTGTATTGAAAAAGTAAAAACGTGATAACGTTGTCCTACAACTACAAAGGTGGGAGCTATTATGAGTTATTTATGACCCAAACGGGTTGCTTGTTCTTTCACCCATTGAAGGAGTAATAATCTTTAAATGAAAAAGTATCATATGCAACTTGTGTTTTATGCACTACTAATATTATTATTATAAAAACTAATATTATTATTTGTAAGAACGGTGCATTATATGTATATGATTTTTTTTCTCATTTTCCAGAAGTAAGTTAATTCCTGAATTGCAGTATATATAATTATGATTTTGTATATCCCAATTGAGCAAGTCTTTTGTGAACCAATTTCAACAAAATAATATGAATTTAAATTACAAATCGTCCCATAAATTTCTGGCAAAATATATTTAGTCTCAAAATTAATTTTTTATCAGATTTAGTCTCAATTTTTATGACAAAGTCCAATTTTGATCTCAAATCGGCCGGAAAAGTCATTAAGAAGTTGTTTTGAAGTTCGAAATTTGTGATTTCTGGCAATGAAACTGGTTTGGCCCGAGTGTGCTAGTTATATTTAATTTTTTCTTTTCTTTTACAATTTTATTATACATCATGCGTATTTAATTTTATCAAATATATGACAGTCAGATCAACTTCATCGCTAAAAAAAATCCCCAACTTTGTCTGTTATGTACCACTTAATGAGGGAAAAAAAAAACATCGTTTCACTTTTTCCTACCAAATTGGGATCAAAATTGGATATTGTTAGAGAAATTGGGACTAAATTTGATAAAAAATTAATTTTGGAACTAAATCTATTTTGTCAAAAAATTATGAGATGATTTGTGATTTAAACTCAAAATAATATAGCTGTTTTTAGAGGTGTATTAATAAAGAAGAAGAAACTAATAAAGTACTAACCCCGATATTGAACTTATTATTGACCAAAGTGACATTGGTAACCTCGTATGATCTGATTAAGGGCTTCAATTTCTTGTTAAGAATTACATTTTTTGTCAAAATATTGATTGGTGATTGCAATTTCCCAGTCCCACACGTGGAGAAATTTGAGTTTATTTTAGCCCACTTATCAGGCCCATACTTTCCAGAGTATGTAAATAAAATACCTTCATCTGCCTCTGTTAAATAAAAAAATCACAAAATACACGCACATGTTAAATAACAATTCATTTTTTGGTAAACGCAAAATTAAAGAATTCAACACATTCTCTTTGTGAAGAAAGACATTTTTTTTAAATAAATAAAGAAAGACAGTTTTAAATCCTCGAGAAAATGGAAATTCAATATTTCTATGACAATCATGAAAGTTAAATAATTGTACATAAATAAACGACCAAGTGAAATAGTTTAAATGATTAGAGTTTCATTGCCTATAGCTTTACGATAACCAGTAAGCATGCATGCTATACTAATACGAAATAAATATGATATTTAGAGGAGAAATGTACGCGGGGTGGACGGGGCGAAATTGAGAATGCAAGTTGCAAGGAAGAAAGCTAATGTTGGAGCTTCCATGGAGGATTTTTGGTATTGTTTTTGTAAGATGGATAGAGGAGAAAGTTTGGTTGTATTGATAGAAGATGGGGCTTAGCTCTAATCACTTATTATTACACACTACAGTCCATGTTTGTCAACTGGCACACACA
The DNA here is from genome assembly GCA_947034835.1 of Ballota nigra. Lineage (NCBI taxonomy): Eukaryota > Viridiplantae > Streptophyta > Magnoliopsida > Lamiales > Lamiaceae > Ballota > Ballota nigra. The sequence goes on from OX344725.1 coordinate 95,336,928, forward strand.
TTTTATGTTGCTGTGTTTATATACACATTAAGGCCACATTACTATTCTATTATTTGCCTTTTCTTCCCCAATGATTATGGTTTCCAAAAGGCAAAATATCGCAAAAATCACAAACTTTAAGCATAATCGTAATTTTAATACTCCCTTCTATCCTTTTTAAATGTCATTCTGGACTTTATTTTATAAATTAAGAATATTTCTTTATGACAAAATTATCCTTAAATAATAATTACTATTAATTAAATATTTTAACAATAATAATAGGAAAATATATTCTCCATCTTAACTTGGTCGACTTTTTATTTGAAATTCTGTCCAATGGTTTCAATTTTATTTGGCACCTAAAGTGATTAACATTCTTATCAGATTTATGGCATGATGTTGCTCCTTTAATCTAGAAAGGACCTTCAAACTTTTCACTACGTCCATAATATTGAATATTAAATAAATGGTTATATATCTTATTGTGTGAGGATGATTTATGTAAAAGTAACAATCCAAATTTTCAAGTTAATTATTTATTTTATTTTTCAATTTTTTAAAATGCCAAGTTCTTTTAAATTTTTAGATGTGTAGTATTTAATTTATTTTCAGGATTCTTTTAATTCTACTACTATTACTATCATTATTATTATTAAGTATTATTTATAAATATTATTAATGTGATTTCAATAAATTAATACTACTATTATTAAATACTACATAAATTATCATAAAAGTTAGGGACATAAAGAATCTTTTTTTTTTAATAATTGACTATTTATAACTCTTTGTAGCAAAAGGCGAAGCCCTCGCCCCCAGGGCCCCCACCCCCTGGCCCGACAGGATTGGGTGGAGGAAGTAAATCATGGTGACTCAGCGGCCCATTAGGTGGGAGGACCAGTGTCTGGTGCCCACAAGGAGCTATCCCCCACATTGGAGGGATAAAACTCCCACACTGCGGACTATTTATAACTCTATCCCTTGGTGTGATTGTTATAATTGATAATAAGATTCATTTATTTATATATAGTTTTAGATGACAAGAATTAAAGAAATTTCATTTCATTCATCTACATCCACAAGATTATTCCAGGTGAGGATTTCGATCTTTTAAGATTATCACTATTAAATGTGATTTGTGATTTATTAACGTTTATGTGAAATATGTATGAATATAGGTCTTTTGACCTTTATAAATGAGGTGATGATAGGTCTTATAACCTTTATCAACGAGATGATGATATGTCTTATGACCTTTATAAACGAGGTGATGTTTACGAATTACATGTTAACGTGATTGATTAATTGAGATTGTTTATTGTATTTATATTTGACAAGCATGTCCCTACTGAGCCGTGGTTTTGCTCACCCCTTCTTTTCTCCCTTTTTAGATGAAGAGTCGACGTGGTACGAAGGATGATGCAATGCCGGAAATTAGAGAAATTATTTTCCTTTTTATTAGTTTTTAATTTAAAAGTTGACATTGATGATTATCTTTATTTATTAAAAATCTTATAGTGAGGTATTTTAAAACAATTGTGTTTGAGATTTAGTTTATTTACAAAGTTTCCACATGATTTTTCTAAAACTTCTTGTTCATGCCCTAAAATTTATATTTTAATAGCAAAAGTATTTTAATTAAATTCTGTTAAATTTAATTAAATACTCTTTAAATTATAAAGTTATATTTATGAAAAATTGGGGTGTGGCAGTATATGACAACCAAATTAAAGTAACGAAGTGAAACATTTTGTGATTTGTCAATAGTTTTCGATTTGTGAAGTTTTAAAGTCATTATATTGAAAATAGTTGTCACGATTTGTATTGCACCAATATATGGGATAATTACATTTTACGGAAATAGAGTCTAACCTGCATTTTTATCTTTGTCTACCCACCACTTAATTTTTGCAATGGAAGACAAACTTATATATTTATTCACTCGAGACTATCAACAATGTTGCATTTATGCAGTTGAGTTATATTTCCTTTTAAAACGCAATTTGGTGGAAGCATAGAAAATTTATAGATCACATAATATATATATACAAGTGTGTATCCCCGCGAATTTCGCGGATTGGAAAAAAAACTATTATTATTATTTCAAATTATAGACATTAACTTTTTTTTAAATATCTTGTAATTTTGATATAATATTAAAATTGTACTTATAATTCAATGAACAATAAAAAAAATATATTAAACATGAATAAATAGAACATTTAAAAAATATTAACTAATTCACATTCAAACTCACATTAAATATTACTTAAAATTGCAGTTGTTGTATACTTGCATGCCCAGTTTTTCCCCATGGTATGAAGATACAATAACAATCGAACACAAAAGTTTAAATCTGCAGATAGAATCACACATTTCAAATCTAAAGGTAACATTTGACAAAAATGATGTCATAGTTAAATTAAATATTGTGTAGATGTTTGTGTGGGAACAATTGATTAATGTGTTGGTATTTATAACATAATTCATCAATAAAAATAGTGTTTAGGTATTAATCTTAGTCTTTTTTTTTTTAATTCAATTTACATATAGATATTTTGAAAATAAAAAAAGTTAAAAAAATCAATTGTTAAAAAAAATCGAAATCCTACTCTACAAAATAATATCTATATTTTATCGTTTCAAATTCTATTTTGCAGGTAGAATTTTATCCAAAATAAAAAAATTGTGTTACAATCTATTATTGAAGATAGGGTATTCATTTGGTGGTAATATTATTTGAGAATTATATGCTATCTCGGTGACAATATTTTTTTCTGAAAAGTTTCAATTCCCTTCTGCAACTTTTACATCTATCTATATTTTGCAAAAAAAATTCTAAAAATATCTAAGAAAAAAAATCGTTCGAAAAAAGTATTTTAATATTTGTATGTTAAAACAATATAAAAGAAAAATTGAAATCCTAGACTATAAAAGAGTATATGTACTTTACAGTTTAATAATCTATTTTGGCGGCACAATTATATCCAAAAATAAATTTTTGTATTATAATTTATTATTGAAGGCAAGATATTATATTTGGTGTCAAGATTTTTTTAGTATCATACACTATTTCGGTAACAATATCTGTTATGAAATATTTCAATTCCCTCCTACAAATTTCACATCTATCAATATTTTATAAAAATAACTTCCAAAAATATTTTAGAAGAGAAATCAACCGTGAAAAAAATCAACTTGCACTAATATAATATTTAAAATAATATTCCATATTTTAGGTAAATGTTATGTTTTCATTGATTAAAATATACTCAGATTTATTTTATTTTAGAGTAAGATACTTTAAAAGTTATATACTGAAATTGTTAGTAAATAAATTTAATGTCCTTTTTTTCCCAACACTATAATTTTCAATCCATAAAAAATTTATTCCACATATTTTAAGAAAAAATATATAAATTAATTATATAAGAAATAACATCTTTTTACTTATTTATAAATTACAATTTTTTTTTAATATTTTTATGTTAAAAAATATTAAAGAAAAATCGATAACCTAGTATAGAAAAACTATCTATATCTTTCAGTTTAATAGTCTATTTTGGCCACATAATTTTATCCAAAAATAATTTTTTTTATTACAATCTATTATATTTGATGGCAGAATATTTTTGGTATTATACATCATTTTTGGTAACAATATCTTTTCCAAAATATTTTATTTTTCTCCTACAAAAATTTTACATCTATCAATATTTTACAAAAATAACTTCCAAAAATATCTAAGAAGAGATATCGTTCGACCATGAAAAAATGTCTCTACATCACTTTTAGGTTACCTGCAATACAAAACGAAAAAATATAAAACAATAACGCACACCTTATTCGAGAAAGAATAATTGTTGGATCAAAATCGTAGACGTGTGATGAGAGAATTTTCTTATTGAAAGAGAAAAAAATATTGATGGTGGATTCTAAAAATACATAAATGTAAAGATATGAATATAAATATACTTTAGAAACTTACAAATAATTTCTGAATACGTTCGAATTATCTTCAAGATGCACATATAATTTTCTTATAATGTGTGTCTAATCATCTCCATGTGCATAATAAATTTGTTTACCTGCAAAAAAAGAGGGATGGTGATCTACACAAAAAATTACAGAAATAATTCAAACAAACGAACAAAAAATAAAATCATATTTCTTCACATAGTACACAACAAATGAGAAAATGAAGAGAAGATATGAGGATTAGGGTTGTGAATTAGAATGAAACTAAAGAGAGATTTGACATTTATAGAAAATACAAAATGAAATGTATGGTTGAGATCAAAAGTGTAAAATATATGGTGTAGATTAAGTCTTAGTAAAAATTAAACCATGCCTAAAATAACTTTTAATGAGAATTATGTATTTTGAAATAGAGAGATTTTAGACATGCCACATCACCCTAAGAATAAGGTGGTGTTGACACATCATTTTGGAGAGGTTTGGAAATATAGTATAATAAGATATATGTTGGTGATCGAATTTAATCGGATGGATTAGTGACTGTTTAATTCGGTTTAGGATCACCAAACAAAAACGTGTGATTGATTACCACCGTAAATGGTAAATCGAGTGTTCGGGTTATGAAATCGTAAATACGAAAGTCGAAATCGTATTAATTTCGTATGTGTGCACGTTTAGGTGTGTTTTGGGAGTATTTGTGAATTTGAACTTATATTTCTTAGCTGGAGAACAACTATTTATAGAGACTAGCAAGCATGAGGTGTCCGAGACTCTTGAACTTCCTAGCTTGTATGCTAGACACGTGTCCTTTGACCTTGTTTGACCTTATCTAAGCTGAATCTTAGTTACAAAGTCTTCTTTGGTCTTATCTCGGACTCATTGTTGTTCGCCCAGGTCGGTTTAACTGGTCCATAGTGGTCTTTCGATAAAAGTTGTTCGCCTTTTGAGGCTATGGCTCAGAAGTTGTTCGCTCGTACGTCTTATTGAGATTGGTTTAGGAATCTTGGTTGTTCGTCGTCATACACCTCTTAGGCTGGTGGATGTACTACCTTTTAACAATTATGTTCGTCATATGTGATATGTCGAAATGTTTATAGCTGGTTTCGAGTCTTAAAACCTGTTCGTCGACGGAGTTGTTCGTTATTTTATACACCACTTTGTTTGGTTTGTGCACCCCAACCTTGATTTTCTTTGTTAAGTCCCTGATGTCTGTTCGTACAATAATGATCGATGTTCGCCCATCAACACTATATATTATATGAGTTTGTATATAGTGAAATTGATTTATACATGAATCATCAAAATGTATTGGTTGTTATCACTAAAGAGTAATAGGTGTTTTCCTTGAAGAATATTAATTATTTTCACTGAAAAGTCTTAAGTTTGTTTTTACTGTACAACTAAGATTTTTCAATGTAAATTAATAATACTTTTCAGTGGAAACAACTAATACTGTTTAGAGAAATCAATTAATACATTTCGATGATTCAATGTATGAACAATTTTCACTCTATACTTTGTCATATATTGAGTGAGATAGAGAGGGAGGTAGATAGAGTTTATGTATATATAAACAAGATTCATTTCATTTTGTGTACGACATTGTTTCAAACAAAATGGAAAATAGAGTTTATCCGGTATCATCTAAGCTGCACAATTTTGAGATTTTCGATGATTTCAATGCATGAATGTTGAGACTTTAAGTACTCCCTCCGATTCAAAATGTTTGATGTTTTAGGGTTTTTTTTTTTGTTTCAAAATATTTGATGTTTTAGGGTATTTTGCACCTTATTTTCCTATTATGCCCCTATTTAAATTCTCATAAAATATCACTCATATTTTCTCCTTACCTTTTAATAATTTTACTCCATAAATAAACTAGTTGACCTTCCATCAATCTCTAATTTTTCAATCAATAAGGGTATAATAGTCATTATACACCACTTTTTAATTATCACAACAAATCCTAAAACATAAAACATTTTGAACTATGATTTAAGGTCATTTCTTTTCTGTTTACTTTTTAAGGTGACGTTGATAAGGGGCTCAATCATTGTAGACTAGTGCCAAAATTTTAATATTCATTAATCATTAGTGAGATAAATAAACCCAAAAATGCAAGGCCACAACCTCCTACTATCGAAAGTCAACCAACCTTCCTTGGTGCCAAAATATTTCTATTCAGAATGTGTACTTCAGTCACCAAGCATTCAAGCGTATGAAGATTTTCTCTTAGATAAATATATATATTTACACAAATTCTAGTATGCGCTCAAGTGCACAGCATGCATTTAAATTTTAAACTTAATTTTATTTTTTTCATAACACACACAAACACACCAAATTATATATTTTTTACAGTTCGGGTATTACTAATTAATTCTTGGGGTATTACTGATTACTTCTTTGAGTATCACCGATTACTTATTCGAATATTGTTGATTTCTGTTCTGGGTATTTTTTTTCAAAATTCAAGTATATACCATGCACTCAAATGCACAGTAGAACTACTCATATATTTATATAAATATTTTCTCTTAAATAAATACTCCCCCCGTCCATAAAATTTGGATTGTTACTTTTATCACGGTTATTAAGAAAGTTGATATAATATGTAAAAAATAAGAACATTGTTTCAAATCAAGTACAAAATAAATTATTTTAAAAATGTTATGTATGTATGTTGAAAAAGTAGCTAAAGTTAATCATTTCCATTTTAAACAACATGACTATTTTTCGTGGACGGCCCAATAAAACAACCAAATCTATATTTTGTGGACGGAGGAAGTATATATATTTATATAATGAACAATTTTTACCATTGAAAAAAGAACTTTAAATACTTGGGATTATATATTTTTGTACATTTTTTATCTAAATTTAAAGTCTGATGGTAAATACTCCCTCCGTCCCAATTTTGTTTTCTCAAGTATAATGCGAGAGTTGAATTTTAGTATTTAAATGAATAAAATAGTATTGTGAATGATGAATGGTGAATAAAGTAGTATTGAGAATGGTGAATGATGAATAAAATATTATTTAAATGAATAAAGTAGTTTCTATTTTATGGATGAGAAAATAAAATTGGGACGGACCTTTTTGGCAAATGGAAAAATAAAATTGGGACGGAGGGAGTAATACACTAGTATTCGAGAGAAAAATGATATATATCAAAATGAAAACTCCATCCTCTCATCTCTCCAATTCCAAACTAAGTCAAACATAAGAATTATGCTACTGTAAAATTTGTTTATAATATAAAATTGATATTATATCATTCATTTTACTAATATCATTGCTTTTATAAATTGATATCCACAATATTTTACACTATTATAGTATTAGTTTATAAATGTAATAATATCACTAAATAAATGCAATGTCAGTGGATGAATAATGTTGTATAAATTTTATACTATGAACAAGTTTTATAGAGGAGTTTGTACAAGTATAAATTATTAGAATTTATATATATATATATATATATATATATATATATATAGTAATAATGATATAGAACCAACCATCTGGTTTTTTATGGAACCAGATTAATGAGTTGGCACGACAAGTCATCATCCAGCCAAGTCATTTTACTTAAATAATAAAAATGATAAAATCATACTAATATGTAATAAAGATTTGATTTTGAATTTTTGGCCTTTTAAATTAATTTTTCCTGGGAAACAATCACCATTCATATTTTTGTTCTTTCATTTTTTTTTTCCTGAAAAACTATTAGAGATCATAATCTTGCTCCCTTTTCAAAATATATTTTCTACGAAAACTATCAGAAACCATAAACCTTGTGTCCTTAGTCTCGTCCCCGGAATCAATTTAATACACGTCATATTTTACACAAATTACAATATTCATATTTTAAAGAATTGAATCGTCCATCCCCGTAATCGTTTCAAAATTATTTACACATTTCAGAAAAGAAAAAAAAATTGTATGCAATCTTACAGTAATAAACATATGTTTATCACATGAGACTAATTTACTCAAAAGACAAAATATTATATGTACGGTACGCATGGTAACTATTATCGTGAACAACAATTTACTAATATATTTAGTGCAATTTACATCAATTTTTAGTGTAATGTACTAATACCCTTCAAACAAGTTTATCTATGAATATTGTTCACATAATAACTTCTCTACTAAAAAAAGTACATTAATCTTACTCAAATTCTAGCATGCACTTGGATTTCAAATTCAATTTCGACTTTAATTCTGATTTTTTTAAACACACACTAACACACCGAATTTTTTTGTTTTTTTGTTTTTTGGCAATTGAGACATTACTGATTACTTCTTGAGCATTGCTGATTTCTGCTTGGAGTATTTTTTTTTTTTTTTAAATTTAAGTGCATATCATGCACTCAAATACACACTAGAATGTGAATAATTCTGGAACGAAGAGAACACTATTAATTAATAAAGAGTAAATAAATAAAGAAAAAAAATTAAAAAATGGTTCAAAAAATGACCGCAATTACAAATTGATTCAAAATATTTGCACAAACACATATATTACACTTCTGTGCAAATATTTTTTATGCTTTTGTGTAAATGTTTTGAACCAATTTGTAATTTTAGTATATTTTTTTTTGCACCAATATGTTATTGGCCCATAAATAAACCGAATTAAATTTCCAATTCAAAAACAATAATCAAATAAATATACATAACTTAAAAAATGTATTAATTTTTTATTTGTAATAGAAACTGGGGGTATAACTTTTTTTAATAATATATATTTTTTAATTTGGGGTTCACCCGAGTAGGGGTGAGAGATGACATGCTAACTGGGTTGGCAACTGTAGCCTATGTTGAACGGATGCAAGAACGCGAGTAATGAAGCAATACAATATGAGTTCGAAAATATAAATTTAAAAAAAGAAATTAGGGTGAAATTCGTTAAAAATATGTCAGTTTAATTATATTTTTATCATATATAACGTCTACTTAAATTAGGCAAATATTAAACACATCATGGGTCGGGTCGCTCCAGTTAAAAAATCTCGGATTTTGGCTGGGTCGGGTCGCTCCAGTTAAAAAATCTCGGATTTTGGCTGGGTCGGGTCGAATTTGGTGAGTTTTTTCCAAAATCTCGCGCAGGTCATGTTCCAGGATTTTCGCTCCCAGTTTGTGTTACAAAATAGGCAAAATGTATGTTACAATATGGACAAATGTGTGTTACAAGTCATTAAAAAATATATTTTTTCTACTTTAAAATAATAATAATGACAAATTGACAATTATATATTTTTACAAGATCAAATATGTGTTTTAAATTTATTTTTCATCCCTTTAAATTTAAATTTATAGTTTTATATATTAAAATATATTTGTTCCAACAATAACTTACATTTGCTCTAACATCAAATACATTTTTTTGCTCCAACATTAACACTCATTTGCAATAATACACATTTGCTATAACATTAACACACATTGCTTCAATAGTAACACATGTTTCCTTTAACATAACACACATTTGCTCCAATAGTAACACATATTTTTAGTAACATACATATACTCTAACATTAACACACATTTGCAGTAACACATATTTACTCTAATAGTAACACACTTTGCTTCAATAGTAACACATATTTTCTCTAACAGTAACAGACTATTTGCTCCAATGGTAACACATATATTTAGTAACACACGTTTACTCTAACTTTAACACTCATTTGCAATAATACACATTTACTCTAACATTAACACACTTTGCTTCAATAGTAACACATATTTCCTCTAACAGTAACACACATTTGCTCCAATAGTAACACATATTTTAAGTAACGCACATTTACTCTAACATTAAAAAACATTTTCACTAACACATATTTACTCTAATAGTAACATACATTTGTTCCAATTGTAACACACATTTGTTCTGACAGTAACACACATTTTCTCCAATGGTAACATACATTTGCTCCAATAGTAACACACATTTGCTCCAATAGTAACATATATTTTTAGTAACACACACTTGCTCCAATAGTAACACACATTTGCTTCAATAGTAACAAATATTTTTAGTAACAAACTTTTCCTCCAATAGTAACACATATTTTTAGTAACACACATTTGCTCCAATAGTAACACATATTTTTAGTAACACAAATTTGCTCCAATAGTAAAACTCCTTTGCTCCAATATTAACATATATTTTTAGCAACATACATTTCCTCAAAAAGTAACACTCATTTGCTCCAATGGTAACACATATTTTTAGGGACTTTTTCAAGGCATTAGGATCGAACAAGTGGTGTGCAAGGTTTGTTTGCATCCCTGTTAACATATTATGAATTGTTGTCTTATTTGCTTAATATAGATTTGTTATAATTCAAAAAAGAAAAAATGTTAGCATCAAGAAATGGGTGGGAAGAAGTTGCGGGTGCGGGCGGTGCAAGTGGATAGCAAAAAAAGAGGATGGTTGGGGAATTGTGATTTTTTTTAACCCAAAATTTTAAGCATATTAAGCCATTTAATATAATTAAGTAATAAAATATTAATTCAAATTTCATTAGTCCAATACATAAGTCATAATAGTGAATTAAATATAAAATGAATGTCATTTTAAATTATATTACATAATAAAAATTCAATTAAGATATCATATTAGCAAATTTGAGAATCCGATAGTTGAATTCGTCAATTGACAGTTCGATTCGCGATTCAAGAATCATACCCCTTTTAGGAGGCGGGTGTGAATCGTAATATTTTTTTAAAACCAGTACATCATTGACCATAGAGTATGCGTTCGATCCATGCTAAATATATGGGAAAAAAAAAAAAAAAAACCACACACATATATGTATGTATAAGCTTTCAATTCTACTTTTTTAAATTGCATTTGGATGGAGTCTTTTGAAACGCAACGAATTTGAAAATAAATGAATTTCAAATGGCATAATTTTGCCAGATATTTCAAATTCCTCCAATTTGAACAAGGACAAAAGCTAAGAATCATCTAAAAAAAAACTAAGAATTTGAAATCCATCCATTTAAATATCTTAGTCAAACAAATAGAGTGAATTTAGGTTATAAATTTAAAATTTATTACCCAAATCCTTCCGTCCAAACACAACCCCAACATATATCCTGCAAATTTTCATTCTTTACTGATTTGTGAAACAAGGATAGTATGACCCTCAATTATGCGATACACGATTCTAGAGGATGAAGTGGGATGGTTAGAAACATGAAAGTTACACCAATGTTTGGTCCACATAAAATGGGGATGCATGCTTCTACACTTTATAGTTATGTAGATGGGAAAAGTTGTAGAGACCATACAACAATTATATATAGTGGATGCATGTTGTACATCTTTAGTGCTCATCCTTTTTACAAGACAAACCTCACGTATATGCACACTTGTTATGTCACGTATACTTGACATGTCGTTATATGAATGGTGGTGGGGATGGTTATTCAATTACACTACCTTAATATATATATATATATAGAAGTGAGTTGGCTATTCTCAAAACAAATTAATTTGTGAAAATGTATGAGTTGGGTTGGATTAGGAAAGTTATGGAACTTATTTGGCCCATCCGGATGAACTCCCAACATTACTTGAGACGTCTGTTTTCGCAAGCTTATCAAAACATGGAGGAAGTATTATTAGTGCTTTAACTCATTATCTTTTAAAAAACAATAGTAAGTACTTATATATTAAAATAAAGTTCCTCCTCATATGTAAAATTGTCCCGCACAAAATTAGAAATGACATTAGGGTGAGACCGAGACAAGTATCTATCTATTCAAGACCAGACCCTCACTGCCCCTTTATTTTTAATTTTTTTAAATCAAGATCTAAATTTTAATATTAAATGATTCAAATTAAAACATATAATTGTTTAAAGTAATATTTAATATCCAGGTAATATATAAAAATAACACATTATATATATTTACACATAAACATTAATAAAAAAATATTATGAATATAAATTTATATGTATTCATATTTATATATAAATATATTAAAATATGTATGCGACGGGTCTTGAGACGAATACGCAATGCATTCTAAGTGAATTCGATTCCATTTTCATAGACACCCTCATTATTGAGATTTTGGGACTTGGGCTGGGCCTTAAAATTTAAAAAATGTTAGTCTGAAGTGGGTTCACTTGACCCAACATTACTCTACGGGCTTGGCCGAACTTGATATTTTTTTACACGAACAAGATTTATATTTAATAAATATTTTCTTTATTTTGTATGATACCCATTGTTCTCAATTCATTTTAAAGAAATATACAAATAAACAAGTTTTCTCCATTTTATTTTAGAAAGAAACCACGAAATATTGCTTAAAAAATCAGACTAGGTTGGGCTTCATTACATACTCAACAACCTTTGAAAACAATCAAGAGGCCCAGCCCAGGACTGGGTACATGTCCAAGCTTGCAATTTACAAATATGGCCCACTTTTTGTTTTTCTTATTTTAATCTGAAAATAAAAATTATTAAAATTTGGAATTGATTATCTATATGCTTTCTGTTTATGAATGAAAATAATTGAAGGAATCGGGTCGAAGAAGCCCACCGAATCTCACACAATATTATTTCATGCATAGGTTTTTTTTTTTTTTTTTTTTTTGAAATAATTTTTTATTTTAATATATTATAGTGCCAGTACAAATAATACTAAAGTGAGAGATAAGGACTTAATGTAAGTCTAATGTGGTTTGACATGATATATAGGAAATGCAAAGAGATGATACAAGAGTAAAAGACAATTTCATATAAACAAATAATTACAATAGCGTGCATTATGGATAGTGCATGGAAAAGTAATTGTTATGTGTAAGTATCATAGTTGCATGTGACCAATTCTTGGGAATGTTAATTGTCATAGCATCTTGAAATGTGTGTAGTTCTTAGAGATAATTATAAATTTTTTTAGCACACAAGTGTTGGCGTGCATATTATTTAGCATGGAAGTTTTTAGTAATTAGTATATTACATAGTTAGCATGCATTTTGTTCAGTTAGTATATTATATAGTTAGCATGCATTTTATTTGGTTAGTATATTAGTAATTAGCATGCATATTACTTAGTTAGCACGAAAGTGTTGTAATTAGTATATACTAGTATTATCTTTAAGAAAAATATCACATTTATTTTTTAATATATATATTAATTGATACTCTTTCCGTTTCTGAGTAAATTTCTCACTTTCCTTTTTGGGCAGTTCCCCAGTAAACTTCTAATTCCATAAATGACAAAAATAACACTTTATTACATATAACTTTTAACCTTCAAATTCACACAATATTACTAAAGTGTTACTCATTCAATTAACTTTTCAACATTATTCATTACTTTATCCCAAAAGTCAACATGTGGTCCACCATATATTAATAAACAAATACACTTTCTTAAATCATTCAACAAAAACAAGTGGGAAGAAAGCTTGGGGACGGAGGGAGTAGTATTTGTTATAAATTAATATGAATTCATGTCAAAAATAGTAAACGACTTTTGATTTCAAAATTATATTTCTACTTTTAGTATAAATTTTTGTTATTATATATATATAGATTATAGTGCCCATACAAATGATATTATCAAATATTATTAGTTGGGTAGTAGATGGATTCACATTAATGATATTATTAACGTACACTTTAATACGTACATGATACAAATTGTTATTATATTTAAAAAAAAATCAGACTGCAATATATATTCAACATATATCAATAAATAGCAATATTGTATATAAATTCTTATGCAAAATTAATTGTGGAATTGATCTAAATTATACGTATTTTTCTCACATGAAAATTAAAATGTATACAAAAGAGCGAAAATGATCACATGCCCAACGGTGGACATAATATTATATACCCACCGCGAATGTGTTAATGACACATAAGCAGTGGGCCCACTATTATTTTAATTAATTGTTTATATCTGCTTATGTGTCATTAACACATTCGCGGTGGGTAGATAATATTATGCCCATCGGTGGGCATGTGATCAATTCCGTACAAAAGAGTGCAACAAATTTTATTATATATTGTGTTGATGAACCTGTTATCTAACTTTTCATGCTCATATCCTTTTAATGGGTCATAAATAGATAAATGAAAATGAAAATTAATAGTTCTTATAAAGAAAAGTATCATTTGATATAGATTAAAATATTAGTTTATATTCGGAACAATATCAGTACATTTTCAATACAAATTACTTCTACAGAAAACAAATAATTTGGTTGAAAGAAAATAGGTTAAAATTGCGCTAGTTATATGGTACAGTTGATGCATAGATTTAGTAAAATCAACTACTACAGTTCAAAATCTATATTTGATACTCAAACATTGAATGTATGCACATTGCACAATGATTTTCATTAAAAAAAAAAATGGCCAACTTAGAAGCGAGCATATGCCCCTCCCACAAGTCCAACAAGAAACATCACTTTATCAACGAAATATTTGATCCCAACATAACTATAATTTGCATCAACTTTCGAACAAGTGCTTCTTTCTCTTACCCCCTCAACCCCACCCCCACCCCCAAAATAAATATATAAATAAATCTTTTATTTACTCAATCCTTGTAATGGCTAATGTAGTAATCTTCAATGATCTATAGCCTCTCTAAACAACATAATTAAAGAAAATCTTAGACTTACAAGATATATGCTTTATGTACTAATATCCCACTAATAACATCACTAATACATGGAATATTAAATTATCGCTAATATAAGGAATATCAAGAGCAAGGAATCAACCTGGGGTCACTAATATAATCAAGTTGAGCTACATAACTGTACATACATGGGGAGAACTTTTCATTTGACTGTTTGTTAGAACACAACAGAAAGCTATACAAAGAAGAAAAGATTATCAAATAACACCGAATATTTAGACAAAAAGGACAGTACTAATCAATAATTAATCCATAAATGTGTCATAAGAGGCATCTAAAAATCCTTCTTAAACTGTTAAGCAAGAGGGCAAAGTTATAAAGAGAGAACCCAACTTTTGTGGCCTTGGTAGGAAAGAATAATTAGCAATATATTCTTGACTTGAGAATCTGGCTCATTACCTTCACTTTGAGTTAAGATTCTCACATTCCATTCCTCAGAATCTAACACTTTTGATTTCCGTTTTCCTGCATCGAATAGCATCCCGTTCCATCCTCGTTTTTATCTAACACGGTTCGACCTAGCACACCCAATCACCGCACGACACATGGCATGAGTTACCTGTTAATGATTATGATATCGTAAGGTTCTTTTTAAGTAAAATTATGCAAATAAACAGAAGTGGCCATAAAAAGGAAAATACAAGTACAAGAAAGAACAATCTTAAGTGGAGAATATTGTACTGCATGCTACATAAATATTGCAGAAGAACATTAGAGTTGAACAACAGCAAATTACTAAGCTTTTATCCCGTTATATTATGCTGAATATATGGATCATATCTTGTCATCGTGTATAAATCGATATGAATGCTTTATTTTTAACATGGTGATAGGCTCTAACAGAAAAAAAAAAAAAAAAGGATAATTGAAATACTTATTTTCAATGTTACTTGGAATAAATTTGCATAGGCTATGAATAATAGGGAGCGCTTGGTTCAAATTCTTCAATTGTAATGGTAATCAAAATTTATTTTCCATCTATGTCCCCGTAATGAAATGATATACCGGGGGGATGATTATCTCAATGGTGGTTGCATTGCTAGTGTTATGCCCCAATTTTGGAATAAAAGTGGACAACAAATGGTTGTTGGTTGGGAATAGAGGAGTGGTTGAGGAGCGGAGAAGGGCAATCAAAATGGGGCAGTGATTACCTTATTTAGGAGGAGGGGTGATGGTTTTGTTCTCATGAACCATCATAATTACACTAGTTTTTAATCTCATTCCCATTACCATTGATAAATTTCTAACCAAGCACCCCCTTAGTTTTGCCATCTCTATATACACCCTAGGATTTCAACAGTCTTAGCCATGCAATAGCTTAAATATTGATTAGGGATGCTAAACTTGTATATATAATTTTATCTGGGTCATCAGGTGATTTAGCTTCAAGAACTCAATCTTGATCAGTTATTATATTCCTATTTCCTAGCAACATGCCAGCAGAACTATTGAGGAATTCTGCTTTACCACTTTATACAAAGGTTTTTACAGATTCCTCTGGACTACATATATTATCCTAACATACAAGAATCAACGGACCTTCCTCGATAAAGTTGAGCAAAGAAATCACCCAACGAGAAGAATATTATTTACCTTGCATGAGATCATTGACAGTTTAATCATGAAAGCTTGAATTAAACAATAATGTGAAAAACCAACATCTATATTTTTCACGAGGCGATATATGTTGTAATAAATTTATTTTAATGGAAACACACAACCCAAACTCCAAAAGATTAGATATGGAGAAGTCTCTAGTCAAGGACAAAGCAAGTGATCATCTTTTGGCTATGACTTGTCATGTTTCTAATAAGTAATGAATGGAAGTATAAGGTAAGTACATGCCTTTATTTTCTTTTCTGAAAGGATTCCAATGAATGGGACCAAATTCTTTATTCCATTGCAATATTTAAAAGATCAAATTGGGTCCTCGTAACTGTCCCTCTCTCTCTCTTTATTAATTCCCTCCTAGCTGAATGGATACCAAACTTACCAAAGGAGACAAAAAGGAATGTATTCTGTATGCCATTCCTGACCTTCAAACAAAGCCAAGAAGAAGCATTTCCCAACTTTTATGACTCAATCTACTAGCCTGAATATGTGAACAATTTATATATTTGCTAATCAGAAACAATTTTACAGGAAAGATATACTCAAATGCACTTATTGTACATCAAAGAATTAAATAATAGGAGCATGCATGCTTTGTCGAATACTATAAGTGAACTCGCAACACATAACAGGTGTCTTTATTAAAAATTAATTGTTATCAATTGGAACAGACTAGTAGAACAATGTGTTTAAATCTTTTCAAGCCTTTGCATTTGCTGTCAAAATCAACTCATCAGTTATGTCCTTTTCCATGTCTCAAATAAAAATTGATGCTTCAGTCAACAGAATCATACTAATTAAGAAGAAATTAACTCCAAATGTTTCAGGTCTTGAATGATAGTGGATTCCTTCAACCCGAATCAGGAAAATGTTAAAAGTCTCATCATTCATTCCTGGAATAAGGTTCGTAATTAAACTAACGCAGGAAAAACCGAGGTGGATCTATTCTTGTACCTATTGTAAGAAGGTCTCATGTTTCACAGTTGGCCACAGTGAAAGGAGTTTTAAATGGGGTAGTGCTGCTGTCGGGGAATAGAAAGGAAAGTTGGCAGGAGGACCCACGGATATAAAGATTGGATTATATCTCAACTACAAGATTCTATATGCCTCACTTGTATCCTATTCTTCTCATAAGCTTATAAGGCATACCTGCAGAGGGCAACTCTAATATGCAAAACCAGTAGAATCACAACTTCAGGTATGGCTTAGTAATTTCTAAGTTCTTGTAATTTCCTTAAGTCTATAGGGGAAGCTAATATTTGCAAATAATCATATTGAAGGCATAAAAATGTATGGCCACCACCAAGGAAAGAACAGTCATCCTTCCTCGAGGATGTCTGTTCCACCTGAAAAGCACATGTTCCTTCAAGGACCAAATAGCGATGGAGATTCAGGACTTGTGCTCTCCACTGATGCTAAGCCAAGGCTAAAGTGGACAATGGACCTCCACGAACGGTTCATAGAAGCAGTAAACCAATTGGGTGGAGCAGAAAGTAAGTATACACAAACTAATTAAAGAATGCATTCTCATAATCATGCGTTGTGCTAACAATACTATTCCTTGTATTTCAGAAGCTACACCAAAATCAGTCTTGAAACTTATGGGCATCCAAGGATTAACCTTATACCACTTAAAGAGTCATCTTCAGGTAATCATCCTAGGGTTGATATGAATTGAGATTTCGACGATGCATATTTTCTCCCTGCTGAAAATCCTTTGTCATATTTTTTATTTAAAAAAGTATCAATAATGCAAGTAGACAGAACCTAGAATTTGTTTTTTGTATACGTACGTAACATGCCTAATCTAACCATACATATGTGCAAAATGGCTGCCTCTGATTTCCCCTAATGTGCCTGCAGAAGTACAGACTCAGTAAGAACATCAATGGACAAGCTAATAGTGGGGGGAGCAAGAAATCTTGTAAGAAATTCTATAATTTACAAGAGCATAATTTTGTGCATTATATCTAACACAAAGGATTACTCATTACTCATGTATTAACGTACCTTGATGTAAATGATTGCAGCCACAGCAGATCGAGCACCTGAGGTAAATGGACCTCACATGTGGAATCAAAATACTACTGCTTCCCAAACAACCAAGTATGAACTGAAAAAACTTTATCATTTGTTTCTCCTGCTATTTTCATATTCTCGTTAGTAATTTCAGCTGACATGATATAATTTGGCACCTATACCAGAAATTTACAATTAGGTGAAGCAATACAGATGCAAATTGAAGTGCAACGAAGACTACACGAACAGTTAGAGGTAAACAACATTGAATATTTCTATTTCTGAATTCTAATGTGTTCACCAAATATAACCTCCAATTCCACTATTATATATAAACCGTATTATAAACAAAAATTAAGTAAGAAAACTTATTGCAACTCTATAAGCATGGGAATATGGGATAAGTGCAAGTTAATTATACACCAAAGAAGAAGATGAAAAAAAAGAAAAGTCGTTTGATTGAGTACTATTAGAGCTTGCAATAACACACTGTATTGAGTTCTATTAGAGCTTGCAATAACACAATTACCACAACGAAATCGCATTTGATAAGAAACACACACACACCAAAACCTTCAGTGCTAGAGGAAAATGTGTCCTCTTCTAGCTTTAAGATAACGCGTTTTATCTTCTTAACGTGCAATTTTTCACTTTTCCAACAATACAGAAAAAAAGTTTACCATGATGATAATAAGGGTCCTTTTGTTTCACAGGTTCAACGTCATTTGCAGCTGAGATTAGAGGCTCAAGGTAAATATTTGCAAGATGTACTAGAAAAAGCACACGAGTCCCTTGGAAGAGAGAACTCGGGATCATTAGGTCTGGAGGCTGCCAAGGTTCAGTTATCGGATCTGGTTTGCCAAGTATCAACACAATGCCTGAATTCTGCATTTTCAGGAATGAAGGAACTCTCAGATTTGTGCCTAAAGCAAGCAAAAACAGATTGCTCAGTAGATAGCTGCTTAACCTCATGTGAAGGTACTATGAGGGATCAAGAACTGTACCAAAATCCAATGGGGTTAAAGTATATAAATTTCACAGCACCTACAGAGCCAAGAAACAGGATAGACAACAAAGAGGGTGCAAAGTATTTGGCAATAGGAAATGACAATGTGGAAAACACATTTGTTACAGAAACCAACTTCGATAGTTTATCGATGAACATTGGCCTTCAGGGCGGTGAATGGAGTTGGAAAGGCGGTGATGGGAATGATTCGACGAAGGCTGAGAGGCGTAGGTCATCACCAGATCTGGAACTGCCTCTGTTATCAACAAGATTTGACCTAAACACAGATGATGAAAATAATGTTGCTTCAAGATGCAAGCAACTGGATTTAAATGGCTTTAGCTGGAGCTGAGAGGTCACAGAAAAAAGGAAGAAATTAGGTTTTTATTTAGTCCTATATATCATTCAAATAACAAAACCTCCAGATCCAGATCTTCTGGAGAATTGTGACACTATGAGGTTTATGCTTACAAATTTTTCAATCTTGTATTTGTTAATGACCTCAAAAAACTAGAGATATTCAGAAGTGTTAAACAGATGAATGAATCTTGAGTTATTTTCTCAAAATTAATCGAATCTATTCAATTCATCGGGTCCTCACATTAGTCACATTTCACATATGCAGAAAACGAGAAAAAACAGACTGACAAGTCACAACCCATCTCAATCCCACACAAAATTTACCACAAACTTCCATTTGAAAACAAAATATAAACCTATAATTTAGGGAATTCCATCACAATTCACAAGTTACAGTTCTATATATCCAGAAGCCAACATACATTACGATTACGAACATAAACCTATATAGCTGCAAATAAATATCAGAGTACCCACATTAGACATACATATTACCTTCTACAGCTCTCTCGATGTTGCTACTTTGATCATATAAACACTACAGCTGCGAATTATAATTTAGATTGAGATCGATGCTTGAAATCTTTCACGCATTGATTTTTTTCCCCTCCTTTTTTGATTTGCATCATCACAATTCAAATAACAAGCAAGAAATTAGAGCTAAACAACGCACTGGATTGCAAAATCATATGAAACAAACAAATGATTCGGCGATCATTAATTTTTATTCGTGTGCTCGGTTGGGTTTGAGAGTATACAATCATAGAGAACGAACAAAATGTACATCTAAATTTTCAGATTTAATTTTGGCGCGGTTAAACACACGGAATTATTATTCCGATCGATCCTAAAATATTTTTATGAAATATAATATAAATAAAATAAAAAATGTATATCTGTAATATAATGGGTGATTCTTACGTGCACACAAGTGCATACAGAAAATATACAGTTCGGTGTATAGTGAGTGTTTTAAATCGGTAAATTCAAAGTAGTAGTCAGTAATATCCCAAGTAATAATCAGTATTATCACGAGCAATAATCAATAATACCCTAAGTGGTATTTAGTAACATTCAAGCATTAGTCAATAGTACTCTAATTTTTTTATTATATTTTTCTAATTGAAAATGTCAAAATTAATTTTAAAATTGAGCTTAAAATTCAAATGCATATTATGCACTTGAGTGCATATAAGTATTTGTGTAATTTTAATTGACTTGATTCCCTCAATATTTATTTTTACTAGAATTCCATTTTTTTTAATGTTTCAAAACATTGTTCTTCATTGTTGATGAGGTTAATTTCACTCATTTAATTGAAGATGTTTTTTGCTTAATTCTATTGATGAAAAGAATAAAACAATATTACCCTGCCATATTGTAACTCTATTAATTAGCAATTCACTATTTTTGGCCCCTCATATGACTTCATCGATCCCTGTGATAAATGATTATATTTCTCTTATTTAAAATATAATTAATAAAATATTTTCAGTCGGTTGCTTTTTACGAACGAACTACATATTGTCATTCACTTATGAGTCAACTATAATATGAAATAATTCGCTCATAAAGAGCACACACAATAAATAAATAAATAAAAAATCACCATACGCTCCTGATTAGTGAAAATCCTCATACAATCTAACAAAATAACTTATGCGGATGGTGGATGGAATTAACAGTTAAAAAAATAACGCAACGTTGTGGTTTGCTCTTGAGGAGCAAACACCAAACTGAGACACATGTTTAGTTGGGGTTATAAAAGAGAGAAATGGAAATGGAAATGGAAATGGAAATTTTGGTTGATAATTTTAATTACTTGAATAGTGTTATGATATTCTAAAACAAAGAATGATTTTGATTACCTAGTAAATATATTAAATTTATTTTTCATCTCATATTTTTATATAAAAAATAATAATTTAATATCAACGATAGTATTTCTCATCATCAACCAAACATCATAATTTTATAGTCCATATTCATTTCACTCTTCACTACTATTATTACTATTTTTTGTTACAAATCAAGCACCCCTGAACTAAGACCATTCACTCGTAACAATTAAACGCTATAATTTTTTAAGAAATAATAGAATTGTCTGGGGTGTGTTTCATTATTTTTTTAATAAGGTGCATATAGTAAATGAGATAAGTAAAGTTATTTAAAAATATCTTTAGTTGTGGTTTTAAATTATAGTGTGTATATTATTTTATAGAAACATATTTCATAGATATTTAGAGTTGTTTCTAATTAATTTAAGATGTCAATGTCGATATGGTGAACAAGGCTAAAGCATAAATTAGTATTTCTCTCATATCATTATAAAATATTCAGAGATTTATAATGAGATTTTGGTCAAACTGATAACCAACATGATATTTGAGACGAGTGAGTATCCAATCACAAAATCGACGAGGTTTATGATGAACCAATAATTTAAATAAAAATGACAATGTTTTGGCGAATTTTGTGACAATATGTCCATCACAATTCATGATTTTGAATTTACAATGGGATAGTAAAATTAATCGTGGCGTCTCGTCTTTCTTGAGTAGTTAATGGTCATTAATGATTTGAGGAGGCCATAGTTTGTCATAAATACAAAATTAAAGTTTGTGTAGGTCTTTGTATGAACATGAGACAATAAAAATAGATGTAATTAGGACATTGACTCATTAACACTTTGGTAGAGATAAATGTTAATTTGTGTGATCTCATGCCATAAGACGGTCTCATACAAGTTTTTGTTCTAAAGTTTTGGATTAGAGCATTAAATTTAGTGATGCAATTTGGTACCCTCACAACACAAAATCATCGCAAAATTTGCCAAATATAGGAACAAACAAACTTGCGATTTCTCATTTTGCAGTCATCAATCAACTTTTGTTTATACTAGTTGTATATATGTGCGTTGTACGTTGTATGTAATTTAGTTGAAAAAATAGAATAAAGATTTAAAAATCAAGATTTCAATATTCTAATTTTTCAAGAAAACTGTGTAGAGGCTTCACTTATACACATATATGTGATTCACAAAGATTTTTCAATGAATTTAACATAAAAATAATTTTTAAGAGAGATCGAAAAATAATCTGTCACATGATCTTCTACATTCGGGTATAATTTTTAGGTTGCCAACTTCTTCATGGTATCTTATTTGATGTAGGTGCTTTCCTAAATTTTATTTGATAATTTTTTTAAAGATTTATGAATTATAAATATTTTGTTTAGAAAGGCTCTAATTTTTATATTATATTGGTTTTAAATTTTATTTTTTGATTTTAAAATTTAATGATATTTATCATAATTATAATTTATTAAATCATTTTACTGATTAAAGAAATTAAGCAAGTTTCTTTGATTCTTAATCAAACATCCTAGATACATCTATGATTGATCTTGTCAAGTTTGTAAGTATATATGAGAAGTCGGAGAATTGAAAAATAGAATACTTAATTAATAATACTTTTCTTGGATGAAAAAAAAAAGGTTTATAAGCATCAATAACAATGTCAATTTTAAAAACACTATATGAATAAATCAATTTGTAGAATACTCTTCCTATATAAATTAATAGTTAAAACAATCTAAAGTTTGTAATTAATAATTTTTAAATTTAAGCTCTCTTCTCATCTTTCATTCTCCGAGCTTCTGCCATGAATGTATAAGAGAAGTTGCTTTGAAGATTGCTCTTGTCAAGTGTATGTGACTGTTAACCTCAAAATTAAGAAGAATAAGATTTTGTTAACTTATAGGAAACATGTAGTATTTGAATTTTGAATTTGAGGCCAATAATAATCCACTAATAAATATATACCCCGCAACTAATTAACTATGATATCCTCGTTTCTATTACATCTCTCACTAACCCCTTCAGCCTTTCTAATATGATTGTTGCTTGATTATTATGACACCTTGTATCAGAAGAAGTCTTCAGTTTATCTTTTTATAGCACATTATGCAACTTTCTGAGTTCCTTCATCGATCATTAGTCCATCTCATTACGTAGGTCGCACTTAAAACCAAACACTTCACTGGAAAAACAGTGAATATTGTAACAAATTAACATTTACTGTGAAATTAATAAAATTGAAGGGACCTATTCGGCATATTTTGTAATTGAAAATAGAGAGAGCTAGAATCTCTGAATATATGATTGAACGAACTCAGACTCAAAAAAATTAAATTCGAGTTTTGAATCATTAATTGCTACCACTCATGACAAATTAACATTTAGTGTGCAACTAATCAAATAAAAGAGAATTATTCGACATATTTTGCAATTGAAAATAGAGAGAGCTACAATCTCTGAATATATGAATGAACGAACTTAGAGTCAGAAAAATTAAATTCGAGTTCTGAATCATTAATTGCTACCACTTATGCTATTACAATAATCTATGAAATAAATAAGCAAAATGAGTATTATAATTACAGAAATAGAAAAATATTGAGCTGACTTTATAGGGAAATGGAGGAGTACCCGACAAAAATGATCTTAGGGCTTATTAGATTACTGCAAATACTATATAAATAATTCTAATTATAATTTTTAATGTAAGAATTTCAAATGTTGTAAAATAAATAAATTAGATAGTTAGGAGTTAAGATTAAAATATATCATGGCTAATTTATTGTAAGAATTCCAAAAGTTATAAATATGACTATATAAATAATACTAATTATAACTTTTAATTTAAGAATTTCAAATGTTGTAAAACAAATAAAATAGACAGTTAGGAGTCAAGATTAAAATATATCATGACTAATTTATTGTAAGAATTCCAAAAGTTATAAATATAAAATAAATGAATATAGGTAGTTGGGATGTAATAGTAAAGATTAAAATATGCTAAGGACAAAATTGTCCAAAAATGTTTCTCAACCTCTTGTCACTTTTTAATATAGTATAGATCTCTAGTCTAAAGCTATCAAACAAGCTCATTTCAAAGTCATCGTAGCTACTAGAGTTTCGTCTACCGTTATTCTTCATCACCGTACATATTCGCATTTTACCGGTTAAATCACCAGTTTGGATTTATAGAATAAATTTGTTATTAATTGATGAATTGGCACTTCAAATGCATCAAGTTATTATTTAAATTATATATGATCATTAACTTATAAATTCGATTATAGTAATACATATTCTAATATTTAAATTCTTCCCAATATTAGTACCTCTTAAATTAAAGATTGTACCTTGGTCCCCAAGCGTTAGTCGAAAGGGCTTCTCTAATTGCTTTTCTTTACGCCTAGACATTTAAAATGCGATTTAACGTTGGTGATGATTGTGGGCGGCAAGTAGATGGCGACTATATTGCAAATTAGAATGGAATCTTTGTCTCGTCCAAAAGCATTGTAATAAACGGAAAAACGTGAAATGCTCCATTACTTACGAAATGAAAGCAAAAAATATCCTCCATCTTATATTTTGTTAGTTTGCTAGTCCCAATGTTCGTAACTAACATTATTTCGTTCCATATTTTACATATAAATTAACAAAATTAATCCATGACAAATCAAATTTTAAAGCAAATTCAATATACATCATGCATGCAATGATAATGAATATATGATATGTGTCGATAAAATAAAATATAATTTTTACAATAGCCAACCAAAAACTTATCTAGATGAAACTTTATTCTACACATTATAAAATCAATTCCCATTCAAAGCTTTCAGGAGGCTTTTTTTAGAAGATAAAATAATCTAAAAATGATAAAAATTAAATTTGGAAATAATTAATCTGCACATTAACTATAAATTATTAAGATAAAACGTTTAAAACAGTTCTAAAATTTATATGGCAAATCTTCCTGCCCTTCTTTTGAATTTTTCTTTCTTTTGCCCAAAAAAGTTAGCAGGTCAACTATTTTGTCAACCATTTTTAGCCAAAAAAAAAAAAAAATGGTGCAAAAGGGCAAAAAATTGATTTTTTCAAAAAGAGAACAAAAGAAATTTGTCTTACCAAATTTGGGGCAAATTTTTTTCTTCTCGCAATTATAAACAACCTCTTAGGCTTGGTTGGAGATTGTTCGATGACAATAAAAATAAGTATAGAACAATTATAGCGGTTAAGGAAAATAAAAATTAAAAAATTAATGACATTATTTCTCCTTCTAAATAGGATAATTATTACTCATTTAAATTAATTTTTTTGTCCTTCTACAATTGTTTCTCGATCTATTATTCCCCAACCACCATCAACCTTGTCTTTTTTTTTCCCATTTTATCTAAAATTTAAAATACAACACCAATAGTGTGACTGCCCTTGAGATATTCTTTTATCCAACATATTTAAGAACATGGAAAAAAAATCCACTCTATTCTTATTAAAGAGTTTGAAACAAGCTATTTAAAAACAAAAAAATAAAAAAGACACATACCAAAATAAAGGTAAAAGAATTAACAAAGACAAAGTATTATATGAAAATAGTTCATGATAAACTTATCATGAAATAATTTTAAAATATTATTAGTTTTACCAGGAATTTTATTAATCTCATCAGGAGTATCTTTAATTTCATCAAGGGTATCATTAACTTGGGACAGTGGTATTATATTGTAATTCTTGTAAATTTTCTTGAACTCAAATTAGTGATACTTCAGTTGAGATTAATAATATTAGTAATGAAATTAATAATATTTTAAAATTATTTTATGATAAATTTATTATGAACTATTTTCATATAAAACTTACTCATTTAATTTGGTTTTTATATACGGATTTACTTTCTCGATAACTATTCTCCGTAAGCATGCGTATAATGCATTATTAATTTATTACTATTATGGGGGAAATATCATTATTAAGCTAGGTAAATTCGTGGTTGATGCTTTACCATAATTCTCCATTTACAAGTGCGCCATTACTCTTGCGACTTAATTTCACAAGTTCATAATTTTGTCCTCCAATAATCTCACGTTTTCCAAATTACATACAATGCGGGTAATGACATTGTATTCATTTAATAATACTATAATATTTAGTATTTAGCAGTATCTCTATACTTATAAACTAGTTCCGTAATTAATATTATAATATTTTACATACATAACCAAGATGCACTATATGAATAAATGCTATAATATTCATTTATAAACATAATGATATCAATTTAGTGAACATAATGGTATCAATTTAATGCGATGAATAAATTTCATTGAAGACTGGTCCTTTTATTTCGGAACTAGCCGCTCATTTTTTATATTCTTTATTATAATTTTAATCTGTTTCATTCCACTAATATATCTTGTGTGGTTAAGATTTAATTATATAAGGTATTACTTTAATTAAGTTTGTCTGTAAATTCACAAATTTATGCATCCCTTAATTTGAGTAAATCCAAGTCTCATTTTTCCAATTATAACTTACTAAAAAAATTATAACTAAGTAAACGAGGAGGGAGATAATGTAAATGAATAAATTTTATCACTCTATAAGTTCGAACTTTTAGATGAGATAAAATTATTTCATGGTACAGAGCTTAAAAAGGATCATGTACACACATTCATCCATAATTTAAAGGGAGTGTTAGGGAGACTCTATAAGAAAATAAAGAATTGCCCAATTTTTTTTTTTTTAATATGCATATGAAATTTCCAACAAAAAAATTTGTGGTGGAGATTGCCTACATTTTGTCTAAATTTTTCTAATCATATAGACATGTTCATTCCTTAATTTAATAATAATTTACCTATGAAATCAATTTTTTTATTAAATGAAAATGGTAAGTAATATTACCTAAAAGCAGTTTGTTTATAAAAATACATACAAGCAATTTTTCCTACAAATTGTTTGCAAGTAAGGAATATAAATACCTATATAATTAAGTTATAGATAATTTCTACTATTTTTGTTAAAAATTTTGTAAACATATTAGAAAAATTGTAAGTAATTTTTTATTTTCTTCTAGTAAAATAATATAAATTTCTTCAACATAAAAAAGTTTGTATGTCTCCTTCTCCGTATTTACCATTCTAATTATATTTCTCAATTCTAGGCATCATGCATTCGTGTTGATAACATCACTCAGCACCTACAAACAAAACCATAGTTATCTTTTATTTACAAGTATATCATAATGACTCTAAAAAGTTTATTTTGTAATTATGTTTTACACCATGAAATATATTAAATTTCTTATACTATGTTACAATATAATGCAACTGATTCTTGGTGAAATCCCACGCTAACAAAATCCAAGACTTAAGATTCCATACTAGATTTTTATAATAATATCCATTTATATGTCCTTCATACAACTTTTTTTTTTTAATTTTATGAGACGTACTTTTCATGGTTAAAAAAAGATATATGAAAACAAAGTTTTTTTTGGCTATTAACCCTTTTATTTTCACAACATTTTAATAACACTAACACTCAAATAGAGATTTTTGACAATTTTAGACGTTTAAATATCAAATTAAGATCAAGTAATCCAAATGAGAACTTTCTCATGAAAAATTATCTTGTAAAACTTGTTCATTATTTGCAACTGATTGAAAAATGGACTTTAATTAATTAGTGATAACAATTTTATCATTATAGTTTGTCTAGTGAAATATTTTTTAAGACATAAAATAATTTTTAATGGTAAGTTCATTACATTAAAATATATTGAATTAATATCAATTCAGGGTCTAAAAGATGGTGAAATTATCAATTTAAGACCTAAAAGTTTTTTCTTATCGATACAGGGCCTAAAAGATAGAAAACTATCAATTTAGGACTCGAAAGATAGAACCTATCAATTTAAAACTAAAAAATATTAAGACCATGTTTGACATATTATAATATATATTCTTATTTTATTTATATATATATTATTTTATTTTATTTTGTTTTTTTTTCAAGCACGTGAAATTAATATATCTTATACTACATTTTTTTAATTATGATATAAAAATATTATCAGATAACAAGAAATTATTAGAGATCAAGCACAATCTTAAAATGAGTGAGTCCTAAATTAACAATCTTATCTTTCAGGTCTTGAATCGATAGTTTTCAATCTTTTCAGACCCTGAATTGATAGGAAAAATCTTTCAGGCCTTAAATTAATAGTTTTACAATTTTTTTAGGTCCTGAATCAATAGGAAAAATCTTTCAAGCCTTAAATTAATAGTTTACAATTTTTTCATGTTCTGAATTAATAAATAATTATTAATGACAAGACCTGTCACTAGAAATTACATTCATGTCATTAAAAATTTCTAACTAGAAAATCTATAATAGCAAAGACAAAGTATAGAGTGAAATAGTTCATATATAAATCATTGAAGGGTATAATTAGTTATTTTCATTGAAGAGTATTAGTTGTTTTCACTGAAGAATATTAGTTGTATAGTAAAAATAAACTAATATTACTTAGTAAAAATAACTAATACCCTCCAATGGGTAATGTATAAACCAATTTCACTCTATACATATTAAAAATCAATTTTCTTACAGCAAATGCAATGAAGTTTATATAATAAACATTAAACAAGTTTCATCGGACCTACTCTCTTATGATTTATCTGTAAAAATAGAAGATAAGTTAGAAATTAAGGTGAAATGGAATTTTCATGATTAGGTATAACCGACCTTGTAAATTGTAATGAATAAAAGCTAGCAAATACTCAATGTCGCCAGAATGGAATTAACAAAACCAAATTACTTAGGTTGATGGTAGACACTAGTCAACCACTAACTGAATATTTAAGTGGTCCTAAGTCCTAAGTGGATATTATCTGATTATTTTATTTTACATTCAATTAACCATAAATATAAAAATAAAATTAAATGGTGTTTGGTGATGTTCCACTAATACCTACTACAGTAACAGCAACTCCATCCATTGTTGCACTCAAACTCACTTGATAGTATGCATACTTACCCTCTTGATTTACGCTTTCGTCTATTACATCCATATGTATACATGTCATACATGTATATTTAATAACATCATCAATATATACACATATATATCGATGATATCACATAAAAGACTAAATATCAAAAAACACTTTCAAATCTACTATATATAAATATGTTGAAAATCAAACCAAGTTGTATTTGATACATGATTCGAGATCATTTGGTAAAAGTTCGTTTAAGTTAAGTTAAAAAAATACCAAACAAACTTGAATATAAATTTATGCATATTTTAAATAGTCTAAAGCTCTTCTCGAGCTCGATAATAAAAAAAAGTGTTAAAATGTCAAACTCCTTGAGTTCAACTTGTGTTTGATTCAATTAAAGCTCGTTTGAGCTTGACACTATCAAACAAGTTAGTTCAAAGATGGATATCAAAACTCGATAACATTTCAATAAATTTAAACACTGGGTTTAACTCGGCTCAATTTATTTACTGTCGCGTATATATCAATGACATAACATCATCAATATATACATATATTTATATCAAAACACTTTTTTTTTTTTAAAGATATCAAAACACTTCTAATCTACTATATGAGGATAAGTGTCGACGACATATACTGAGTACGCAAAAGTCTAAAGAAAATTAAATGGAGCATACACTTCATTGAAAATGCATCCTAATCAGCTGATGAATGGGCAATGAGGTCATGGCTCGATCCATTGTATATATATAATATGCATAAGAAAGTACTCAAATTGGAAGTCAATACTCATATTGGTGTTTATAGCCAACGAAAGTACTATGCTGTTAGTTACTGTTAAAGGCTGGGAGAGTTCTACTCTGTCTCTTTGTAATCAAAAAGCTGAAACTTTCGGTATAAATTTGGGTAATCCTTTTACCCAAGTTTTAAATTAATAAAATTATTTCCTTATAAAAAAAAAATATATATATGCGACATAATGCATAAATCAAGAATTAACACTACACGCTCAGTAACACGCTAAACGTAATGTCAGTGGAGCATGAGACTTAATGATCACGAGTTTAAATTAATTCGAACATTTTTTTGAACGAGTCAACTTATTTTACCTAGTCTGTTTTACCCTGTACACATCCGAAGATACAAATTTAGAAAAATATTAGGATGAAATTTGTCAAAAATACATCAGTCAATTCATATTTTATTATATATAACACATAAATATATATATAAATTTAAAAAAATGTAATTCACGTATTCTCTTACCAAAAAAAATAAATAAACATATTCTAAAATTTAATATTGTTAAATAACAAAACATCGATTCAAGTTATATTAGTCCAATACATGGGTCATGATAGTCGTCAACTTAAATTATAGTATTACATAATAAAATTCAATTGAAATAACATATTTAATGTTAAATAAGTTGAATTCGCACAATAAATTCGAGAATCCGTGAATATAATTTGTCAAATGGTAGCCGGATTCACCACGCGACGAATCGGAGACGTGGATTGAAGAATTGCATCTCTTTTAGAAGGCAAATCTGATATTAATTATATCCTGATACTTTTAGAAAAATTTGTGCATCATAGGTACAGATCTTCATATAGCCAGCCTATACACAAGGTGGGCCTTTTCGTAATATTTGTAAAATAGAAGGGCACCCTGGTGTCTATCTTCATATAAATATGACAACCATTAGTTAAAAGTTAAAACCCAATTTTCACTCCCATATTATATATTCCTTGAAGCTAGCTAGCTAAGCCTGTTTAATTAATTATTAAGAATGGGGAACTACCTAGTTCTTCAAGAAAAGGTGGTAAGAGTAATGAAAACAGACGGCAAAATACTAGAATACAAACACCCCATCAAAGTTCACCAAGTTTTATCCCAATTCTCCCACCACGCCATATCCGACAAACTCCCCTTAGTAAAACACATGCATCCAAATGCCGACATGCTTCGGGGCCGCCTCTATTATCTGCATCCGATCGAGAAGAAGACGAAGACGAAGAAGAAGAAGACGGTTCGATTTTCGGATGAGGTATTAGAAGAGGGGGCCCCACCTAGTGGGGTCGTGAGAATTAAGATTGTGATGAGCAAGAAAGAGCTGTTGAAAATGCTGAGTGAGGGAAACGTTACCGTTGATAATATGCTTTCTAAAGATAAGAACACAACTTATAAGGATGGATTGGTTTCAAAAGGATGGTCACCTGCCCTGGATTGTATCCCAGAAATACTATAGTTTAAGATCTCTATACATCATGATTGCATCATCTAGCTAAGCTAGGACCTAAGGTGAACAAAAATATAAAGGTTTTTTTTTTTTTTTTTGTTGACATAAATGTAAAAGGCAGTTCTTAGTTGTAGCAACTGTATATTATATGATCTTTGTCAAAAAAAAAAAAAAAAAACTGTATATTATATGATGTTAAGCTAGTCCATGCATGGCTAAGGATGCGGAATAGGAAACTCTCTCTGTTTTTTTGTTTTTTTTTTTAAGAGAATTTTTAGTTAATATCCAAGGATGCAAATTCTGACCATATATATGATATAGAAAAAAAAAAAATCACTTTCAATGAGTTGAAGAACAAGATTGAACATTATTCGGTTATAATCGAAATAATCAATTGAACCGAAATATAAAATTCAATTAGATTCTCATTATTATTATTATGTTATTGTTGGTGTTCTTCTTTCAATTTCAATTTTAAAATTCAGAGAATTCGATATTTCAGCTAAGAAAAAGGAAAGAGGGACCCCCAATCCCATTTAAGGATTAAACTAAAGTATAGGAAATAAAGAGAACCACGCGAAGTTGTGTCTTATTTTTGGGTTTGAGTGGAATTTGACATATTCAAATGGAAAAATAAAGTGAATGAGACAAATTTAATGGATAATAAATCTATCTTATAATCTGACATGGAGGAGTAAAGGTGGATGTAATTTATGTTAAATTAATACTTTTAAACAATAATAGTAATAATATATTATTTATAGTTATTAGTTAGTAAAATAATAAATACATTTAAAATATAGAATATAGAAAAAAATTTAAAAAAGTAATGATATAATTGTGTGTGTATATATATATTTATATACTATATAAAAGAGGGAATCTGCCATTGATGGCTAGTTTCCTTCCAGTATCAGGTAACAGCCTTGTCAGGTGTTCAATGGGCCTCCACCTAAGTACTACGTGTCATTGTTACTTGCTCTATATTTTTTTTCTCACTATTTTTTTTGTTTCCCTCTAATTTTCGTCCTTATTTTATGTCCGTATTTTGCTCCGTCTCTCTGTTTTTCCTTTATCACTTTTTGCCTCTTCTCCCCTTCTCTAATTTCGCAGTCGTCTTCCGTTTGTAGAAACAACACTGAGATCCAGGATTGTATTCGCAGCCGTGGCCCTCCCTCTTCCGTAGGCGTTTCTTTGAATTAAATTAGGTATTTCACTACCGCCTGATGCTTACAATTTTAGGACGGTCTTCAGATTGTCATACGAATATAGATTTTCATCGCCAATTTTTCGTATTTTATTAATTGCTCCATCGTTGTATCATGTATGCTTGTTGCTCTCGTCCAATTCGGTTAGTATTTTATTAATTGGATTGTAATTAATAGGTCTAGGTTGCTTAATAACTTTCCGCTGCGTTGTTCTATTTTCGCATCAATCTGTTGTCCATCGGTTTCTACAGAAAGGTATGTTGTAATTCTTTTCTTGTATTTCCTAGGACTCACATTCTTGATTTTCCAATCACTATTTATACATGGTGAAGATGGAATCTT
This sequence comes from Ballota nigra, assembly GCA_947034835.1. NCBI lineage: Eukaryota > Viridiplantae > Streptophyta > Magnoliopsida > Lamiales > Lamiaceae > Ballota > Ballota nigra. The sequence continues at coordinate 95,370,242 of OX344725.1, forward strand.
GATATAATCTGAGCTGCAAAATGTATTCAACCTAAATAATAAGAGGATAACATTACTCCGTCATTTTATTGAGTATGCTAACCACCTGTTTGATGAAATGCTCCAATCAAATTTCGACCTCATTTTTCACACCTTCACTCCTCTTTGTCGAACCCTTGTGATGATTGTTTATTTAAAAAAATATTTCACTTCGTCTCTGTAGTTGCTTGAGTTTTCAATTTGAGAATTTTGGAATTGTGAAATGGTTTTATGCATTTGAGAATTTTATGTTTTCTATTCACTTTTGGGATCGTGCATAACTGGTTGTTCTTCTGTTCATACAAGTAGCCAATCAAGAATTCGTCATCTATTCTCCTATATATATTATAGATTAATATGTTTATAACTGAAAAACTAGAAAAGGAGAAAGAGAAACATAGTATGCATATAATATTCATTGTGATAGACTGAAGGCTATCAGTAATGGTCCCCCCTAAAAGCTAAATTGAAATTGATAGGCAATTCATCAATAATTTTACAAACGAAAACACATTGGAGTCGAACTCAGCAGCGATCACACCAGTATATATCACCAACAGGAAACATTTGAAATATATATAGTGACTGCTGGAATTAGAAATATACCAAAATGCTACAATCAAAGTTATGACCTGATTTTTCACACCTTCATTCCTCTTTGTCGAGCCCTTGTGTTAATTGTTCATTTAAAAAATCTCTCACTTTATCTCTGTAGTTGTTTGGGTTTTTAATTTAAGAATTTTGGAATTGTGAATTGGTTTTATGCATTTGAGAGTTTTGTATGTGTTGGGATTCTTTCTCAATTATTAAGTTTTTGTATTAATTTGAGTATCCTTAAAATACTTACTTCTTTGATTTTCTATTCGGGACGATAAAGACGGCGCCAGATTGATTGATGAACTATGAGCGTGCGTGTGCGCTTGTGTGTAATAACTACTTTATTTTGTAGGATAATTTTGGTGATCAAGGTTGAGGACTGGGGATTATATAAGATTTTTTCATTAGGAGTTCCTTTTTTTCTTTTTTGGTAATAAATGTTTATAGGAAATTCGCGTCATCAGGTTGTGCGTTTACGAGTTGTTGCCTGTAACTGTGTCAATTTTATACATCAAATTATCAGTCTGAAGAGTTCAGTAAATACTGATGGGCATGAGGGATGCATGAACCATTTTTTCGTTTTTGAAAAAAATTATGCCCCTTTTGTTGTGTGCGCAACTTACCTACTAAGCAATTGCTAATTGCCTAATTCTAATTTCTAGCTGTATTAAGACATGGAACTTATTTTTCTTTACTGACTTAGCTTATACGTGGTAGTTTTAAACCTTTTGTTTAATGTGGAAATCCAGATAATGCTTCAGCTGTTTCTATGTGAGCTTGTTCATATATATTTGTTTGATCATAATGTTATTTCGCTTGTAGAGCAACGAAAAGGGGTTGCTTGAAAAAACAAGCTTACTTATGGGTTTCCTTTCTGTTCAATTTTCTTATAATAGATCGACCAACAACTGAACTGCTAGGTTCTTCCACCCTTTTTAGTAACGTTGAAATTTTTTAGGTGCATTTTTCTCTGTGATTTGAGTTTGTAGCTTTTATTTACGTTTACATCTTCTATAATTATCCAACATTTTCTTGATAATTAGATGCTCATTATGCGAAAGATACGAATAGTACCTGCACATGACGAAAGACCTAATGATGCTCGCCGACCTATAAGCCTTGTTTTCATGATCATTTTTCAATTGGATCTTGGGATTTTTCTTCAATGAAATAAAAGGCTGAGAGGAACTAGATGAATATATTTGTGGAACTATCCAACTAGGTAATTAGTCATCCGACTGCTTTATGTTGCTTGATATAGCAAGTCTCTCAGTTTACTTAATCTTAGCTGTGAAATGAGACTAAATATGTATTTAATTTTTTTATTTGAAGTAAAAAGGAGTTATACATTTTGAGCTTCCTCTAAGTATGTTGGTATATTCATCTTTCTGCTGCTTTTATTTGTCCGGTGTTCTCCCCACTTATTTTCTCCCCCCTCTTCCTCTACTTTGGTCTCATGTTCATATCATCTATTCCGATTTTGTTTCAGTGTTGATCTCCCATTTCCTGCAGCTGCATTTGGTTCTCAATTGCTTGTGCATTTCTCTCTTTTAGTAATGAATCCTTCACTTATGCTCATTCCTTCGGGGACATCCCACAAAATAAAATTGGTATGATACAGAGAAGATTAGCATATATACTACTGCTAGCATCCTCATCCTCTTCTGTAGTTTTCGACATAAGGGTTTGTTTCTATACAGATTGTGAAACTGAAACTCCTTTCCATATCTCTCATTTTTGTACGTATAAGAAAAATCTAGCTATATGTATATGTATTTATTTTGGGTTTTTAACTGTTTGGTATGATTCCTTGATCAGTCTGATATGTGTTATCATGAAGGTTCTCTTTCTTGAAACAATAAATAATCTCTGGTGATAGTTGAGTAAAATTCTGTCATTTTACTAGAGTTATTGTATGGAAGTTTAAGAATTAAATAATGGGTTTGCATCATGGGATGAATTGGGGAGCTTGTTTTTATGGAGAACTAAAAAAATTGAACCAGGATTCTTCTAGCTTTCTTTGTCCTCTCTTTTTAGTACAGTAGGAATTTTCTTGTTAATCATGCTTTGGGTGTTTAAATTTCTCATTGTTGAATTTTTTGTTGTTATAAGATCAATTATTATATTATTATCATCATCATTATTATACCAACTACAATTTTTGGTGATTTTTTTCTTATTCCCTTTGCGAATGTCATATTGTGATGGTCCACTAATATATATAAGTGGTAGATGAAATACAAGTAAATTAACAATTGATTAGTAATTGTGTGTACTTTTGATTACTCATGAATCTATGGACAGGTTATTTTATGGCCAAACATAGCGAGAGGTTTGTACGGATTTATAACAGGAGCAGCTGTAACTGATTGAGAGAATGAGTTAGTTGGTGTGGCAGAGCTATCATGAGGAGGGTGTTTTATCCTTTCGAAGGGGTTATAAGAACAATGATATAAGATATTTTCCCTCTCACTTCACAACATTGTTCAATTAGTTGTCAGATGTGTTTTTATCTTCTTTAGTTGAAATTGCTCCAAATTATTTTTATACCTCGAAAATTTAAATCTTATCCTAAACAATATTCGATACTTCCAAATATACTATAATAAGCATGCTTTGTAACATAATATATCTATGCAGGTTTTGTTCAAGATGAAGTTGTTTGATTGAACAAGGAGAATTACCGCCCCTCAAGTTGGTTCATATTGTGTATGTTACAGAGAGTTGGTTCATCATTGCTGCAGTAAAGTTGTCCAAAACATACAATTTTGCTTCATCATTGTTGTAGTCTTTACTCGACATACGTATTGTGTATGTTATAGGGTGTTGGTTGATCATTGTTGTATTCTTCTTAGGTAGTTGATAAACATCCTATGAATACTCTCTACTCTGTGCCTGTGGGCTGTTTTATGTTTCTGTGATTGATTTTATGGTCTGTAAATGGGTTTAGGTAGATTGTTTCCATTTGTTTTTATTTTTAACTTTTTAATAGATGTCTTGATGAACTATTCCTGATGAGGTATAGGTTGTCCACTGATGATGTATATTGGTTGTTCTTTCATTTGTCCTTTGCATATTTCTAATATTTATAATACATGGACCTTAGTATAAATGCCATTCTATTTATTTTAATATTACAATTAATACATAGCATTATGTAAAAATTATTAAAAGAAGTATGCATATTTCTCAATTTGTGGTGAAAACAATTATTGTATTATTGATCAAACAAAATTTTGTTTTATAGAATATGTTTGTTATTCCTATATATTAACACTATTAATATTTTACTTCAGAAAAAAAAAAAACTATAATTACTGATAAGAAAAGAAAAAAAAATCAGAGTGAACACCTCAAGGATTGAGGTGCTCTTTAACTAGTGTATATATATATATATATATATATATATAGGTGGATGTGTGTAATTTGGATAAAGAATTGGATTTGCAAATAGAAAAAGGCTTAGGTTAAATACATCCCTTCTTTTTGTTAATGCAGTACTCAACCAAAAAAATATTTGCAAACAAAATCCAAAAAACCTTGAAATTATGGATTTTTTTTTCTGAAAATTTAGAAAAAGACAAAAAGCACATTTTCGGAATTATTTTTTTCAAAAATTGTCAAATTTTTTTTTAAAAATTCCGAACACTTTTTAAATGGAGTGTATTTGAAAAAAAAAATAGAACCGTAGGTAACCTAGCCATAAACGAAAAAGGGATGAAATGAAGAAATCAACCGTTCGAAAAAAACATGACCCTATAAGGATGCGGATATCCCCCCCCCCCCCCCTTAATTTTTTCACCCCCTTCTTCAGTTGACTACTCTATTGTTCAGTTCACCATCCATAATTTTTCAAAATTGTCCAATCCTCATTTTCAGTCCTTGTTTAAATCTTGCAAATCACCCCCTTTATTTCATAGAGAGAGTACGCGCGAAAAAATTTCGACCGTCGTTCCGCCGCCGTGACCTGCCCCTGTAAGCCGCTGCGACCTTCCGCCATGACCCGCAGCCGTGACCCGCCATCAAAGAGGGGTTCCGTAACATCCATGGATAAATATTGGTTTTTTTAATTTTTCAATTCTAAGGTTTATGTGTGTGATTGTTGGTATATATTAGGATTTATATGTGTGATTATAAACGTAATGGGGCATATAATGTTTATTTTTGTGATGGAATACAACAAAAATTGCGATTTTTTTTTTTGAAGAAGACGAATGGCTTTGTTTGACACTGGTTGTTCAAACATATGTCCAATGTTCGAACAAAAGTGTTAAACAAAGACTCAATGTTTTGATTTTTTTTTTCGAACAAAAGTACATTGTTTGGAAAAAAAATTCAAACTATGTGTTCGAATAGATTTGGTCGAATTATGACAAATGTTTGACAATTTTTTTTGAAAATAATGCAGATGTTTGAAAAATCAGAGCTGAACACGAACCGAGAGAAAAAAAAAAACGATGAAAAATGTGCAAGAGCAATGTTAGAAGCCCTCAAGATCGTTATAACTGTTAGTATTCCAGTAAGCTTGATTTCAAAAGAGGTGAACTGATCGAAATTTTTTAAGTAAAATTATGCATAATTGTATTTAAGTCTTTTTCAAATGTGTTTTCAAATTCAAATAAAGAGAATTTTTTGGGGTGACCAATTAAAAAAAAGGAGCCGAATATCCGCGTCCCCCTAGAAATCGTAGTATTAAACAAAGCCCAATAGGCCCATACAAAAGAAAGCCCAAAGAATTCTCAACATTATAAGGCATGGAAAATTCAATATCCCGCCTAAAATGACCTCACGCAGCCGTTGCTCCGGCGAGGATGAACCCTGAAATGACGCCGGAATCTGAAAAACCATTGTTAGAAGTGCATCTTCTCCATGAGAAACCATTGTTAAGAAGTGCATCTTCGCCAAACACCGATAGCACCTGTCTCCCCTTTTCTGAACCGAATTGGAGAGTATAACCGAAATCGAAACCGAACAGACCGAATTGTCGGAGTATAACCGATAACCGAAATCCGATCACCGAACCGAATTGGAGGAGTAAATATATATATGTAAACCCTAATTCCTTTATTTGTTGTCCTCAAATCCATCCAAATTACAATCCCCCCAGCCCAGCTATCCCCATCACTTCAGTGCCTTTTCTCATAAAACCCTAGCCGCAGATCCCGCCGCCGGCGCCGACGCACTCCCGTCCACCGGCGCCTCGTTCTCGAGGTTTGTACATAAGCCTTAATGTCTTGTACTGTTTGTAAACTCTTTTTGTGCGATATAACGTCTATTTTCGATTTTTTGGTTAAATTAAAGCTTAAGAATGTATAAGACAAATTTATTTGTGGCTAACTTTAGCTGAAAATTAACTGCTAAAGCGTCTTTGTTGCTTTCGAACGTGAATCGATTTGTGGTGAAACATTATCTACAATTCTTCGTAAATCAAACTTAGGTCTTAAAAAATATTTAGGATTCATTCCGGTAGTCATTTTCTCTGGGGCATCTGTACCAAGATAAAGTATGTTAGTGGCTGAAAATACTTGATGCTAACTTTTTGTTGCATAGTTTTGCTTTTATCATTACTCAAATATGAATGGGACTCTATCTCTCTGTAACCCAAATATTTGCATACCAAGATACTTAATTCAGAGTGCTATTTTTAAAATCTTTATCATCCTAGAAAATGACTACTTTGCAAATATTTGTTGATTTGAGTTTGTCAAAGGCAAAGGGTCTACACGATTTCGATTTGAAGTTTTCGGTTTATTTTTCTTATATTCTTTGAGTGTAATTGGTTCGCACTTCCAGAAATTTTTGCAGTTACAACTATAGGAAAGATGACTCAAAAAATTTGTTCCATATTGAAAAATATGTATAATGGATCTTTCAGAGTATCAGTCCATCTTTTTTAGCTTGATAAAGCTGTTTTTATTGCCAATAAGTTGTTTCACAGCACTTCACCATATGATTCTGCACATAAGCCTTATATTCGGTTTTTTGTGTCATGGAGTTGATTCAAAGCTGCTTAATTCTTAATTTTTTTTTGTGCAATAAGCCTCTGAAAAATTGTTTTTTGTGACTAAACTTCTCACTTTATATATTTATTGTAGATGTCAAACAAACAAGAAGAAGATAGAGACATTGGAAACAATGCAGTTGAAGCCTTGCAAATTCAGACTTCAAATGATGCGTATTCTGAACCATGGGAGGATGAGGATGAGGACGATAACGGGGATATCCTGTCACCTATGTGTAAGTATTGGGATCAACATGAAATTATGGCAGCACTTATAAAAATGATTATTGTTGATGAATTGCCGTTTAAGTTTGTGGAGGGTGAAGGATTTAAGCATTTCGTGAGTGTATCATGTCCTGGGTTTATCATTCCTGATCGATGCTCAGTGATAAAGGATTGTTATCAATTGTATGTTGATGAAAGGACAAAATTAAAGTCTTTTATAAAGACAAACTGCAAAAGAGTTTGTATTAGCACTGAGACTTGGGCATCTTTGCAAGGAATTGATTACTTGTGCATTACTGCTCACTTCATCGATAATGAGTGGAATTTGCATAAGAAGATCTTGAATTTTGTGCCTGTTTCTAGTCATAGAGGTGAGGGCCTTGGTAAGACACTAGAAAATTGTCTTCTGGATTGGGAATTGAAAAATGTGTTCACTTTAACCGTGGATACTGCAAGTCCAAATGACACTGTTGTAGCGTTCTTGACAAAGAAAATGATAGACTGGGGAAGTGGTATTGCAAGTTGTAAATACCTTCGCATGAGATGTATTGCACGTGTAATTAATTCAGTGGTTTCTGATGCCTTGAAACAAATTAACCCCTCAGTGATGCGTGTGAGAGATGCAGTGATGTGCATTAGGAATTCACCTGCTAGGCTCAGAAAATTTAAACAGTGTGTGGACCTAGAAGGGATAGAAAGTAAGAGTACGCTGTATGTAGATGCTTCTTCAGGATGGAATTCAACCTATTTAATGCTTACAACGGCTGAAAAGTATGAAAAGGCATTTGTGAAGTTTGATGAACTAGATTCAAGCTTTAGAGCTGATTTGGGGGATGGTGGGGTTCCAACTTCACTTGATTGGACTTGCATTCGTAAATATATTGATTTGTTGAAACCATTTTATGAGTTCACTTTGCTCATTTCGGGTTCCTCGTATGCCACATCTAGCTCAGTTTTTAGTGAGATTAGTGAGTTGTGTTGTATGTTGAATGAATGGAAGGAAAGTACGGATTGTAAGACTAAGAGTTCGGGTGAGTCCATGAAAAAAGAACTTGATAAATACTGGGGAAATCCGGAGAGAGTGAATAAGATCATCTTTTGGGCTAATGTTTTTGATCCACGTGCCAAGTTTGAGTTCATTGAGTACTCATTGTGTGAGCTATATGGCACGGAAAAGGGTGCCAAAACCTTTCAATGTGTGAAGAATGAACTTTTTGAGCTGTTTGATGAATATAAAAGTAAGTATCATCCGGAGAGTGATGGTAACAACAGCTTATGTTCTGCTGTCGTGATTGGTGGTGAAACGGTTGGTAATGTGCCCCGTTCAATTATGAAAGACAGATATAAGAAACAAAAGATGGAGGGTGAGATACCTGGGAGCAAGAAAAGTGAACTAGAAGTTTACTTGAGTGAAGGTGTCGTAGAGGATGAAGACAATCTTGATGTGTTAAAGTGGTGGAAGGAGCGCTCCGGAAGGTTTCCAATTCTTTCCAGCATGGCTCGTGACATATTTGCCGTTCCAATTTCGACTATTGCATCGGATGCTGCATTTAATACCGGTGGTAGGGTACTAGATGAATATAGGGGTTCTTTAACTCCTGATATACTTGAAGGTTTGATATGTGCACGAAGTTGGCTCCGAAAGCCGCAGCAACCTACTTGTGTTGAAGAACAATTGGAGGAGCTTGAGGATTTAGAAGAAGGTAATTAAGTGATTGTTTTCATTCTTCTTATGATGCAACGTAACTTTCTTATTTATTAACATGTTATATTTTATTTCAGAGCTGTTTAATTTGGAAATTGGAGGAGCATTCTCAGACACGGACGATTAGAATGGACAAACTCAAGATTCTGTCATTTTGGACAGATTCAGTAGCTGGGCAGCTTTTAATATAATCTTCGCATTGTTATTGGCTTGTGGACTGATTTTATTTTATGGACTGTATGTTTCATTTTATTTTGTAAAGACTTTATTGATATGGTTGTGAACTAGAGAATTCCTGCCTTTTTAATCTAATGATGTTAATTGATTGTTGAGCTGTGTTATTGAATTAGGAATATACTTCTATTTATTTGATTCAGCAGGTAGGTTTGTTACTAATATATGTTATTGAAAATATTCAGGTTTGAGCTCAAGATATACTTATTTTGATGTAAAAAAATGACTCAAAAATGCCCATTAAATTTCAGTTTTAGACCTAAATTGAACTGAGAAGTTCGGTTAGGCTAATCTCGGATTTTTTTTGTCGTAGGTAGTGGAGCTCTAACTTATGCTTTTATAACCTGTGATCGCAGATGTAACTCGTCTGACAATAAGTATTGTATCATGTATTTTTTATTTTTTATAAGTAAATTAAAACGTGGAAGAAGCGGATGATTCCTACATAATTTTTAACACAAAAACATGTTTACACTAGAAAAAGAAATAATCAGTTCCAGAAATCGGGAATTTTCTCCACACTCAATATATCTAAATCCCCAAAACGTTTAGGTTTTTTTTTTTTAAATGACAGATCACCTATTGCCGGATTGATTCTTTATGTTAGCCGGTAAAGTGACTAAAATATTGAATCTTGTAAACATAGAGGACTAAGTTCAAAGTTGAAATACATAGGGGACACAATTTAAAATTGATACAAGTTAATGGAAAAGAAACATATTTACCCAAATCTTTTTATATACTTCATTACAAAAGTGAGCATCAAAAAGTTACATCATCGCATCGGAGTAAAAATGCTGAATTGTGCATAGAATACATTTATCTAAAAACGAAATGACTACATGAAAATAAAACAGCAAAATGCATTCACCAATTCTCACCAGGATAGGCTTTTATCTTTCGCCTAAACGAAACCAAATTGCAATAAATAATACAAGCAGAGCCCAAAAGTGAAACGAAATTTAAAGTTGTAGGACGGAATTTTAAAATAACGATGACACCGGTTATATACAACCGTGATAGTAGCATATATAATAGTGATACCTAAAAAGGCGAAGTAATAATGTATCTATATATATATAACAATAATATTTAAAAAAAAAATCACAATAACTCAGGTTTATAAAAGATCTACTCAAATTAAAACAGAACCAAAAATTTCAATTTTGCATGTGCAGTTTGGTCTACTAACACAACACATTTTATATAGGGCCAAGGTTATTGTTATACGTTCCATTCAAAAAGTGTTTGAATTTTTTTTCACAAAAATGGATAATTTTTGGAAAAAAATTCTGAAAATTTATCAAATGTACTGAAAAGAAAAATTCAGAAATAAAATTTCGAATATTTTTTTGGGTAGAGTGTATTAACAAAAGGAGAGATTGTATTTAACCTGCCACTATATAGTGTCTTAAAATGGACCGCGGCCCATATAAAAGAAAAAGCCCAAAGAAATCTCAATACTACAAGGCCCAAGTAGTATTCCCGCCAAAACTGCATACTAATAAGCGCCAATTCCAAATTACGCCGGCGAGGAAGAACCCGGAAATGTGCCGGAAACTGCAAAAACATTCTTAGAAGCGATACATATTCTGGTAGCATCTCTCTCCCCTTTTCTGAAGGAATAATTCTTAAAACTTTGTAAACCAAAATCCCATAACCGAACAGATATCCAATACCCGAACATACCGAATTGGAACCGAAAACCGAACTGCAGGACTATATATATAAACCCTAATTCCTTTATCTGTTTTTCTCAAATCCTTTCAAATTACAATCCCCAGCCCGCTACTCCCGTGCCTTTTCTCAAAAAACACTCGCCGCAGATACGGCAGCCGGCGCCGGTGCCGCCGCACTCGCACCACTCCCGTCCTCCGGCGCCTCGTTCTCGATCTAAGCTCCCACAGGCCACCACACGTCGACACCCATTCTCTCGACGAAGAGGTTGTACATTAGCCTTTATGACTTGTACTGTTATACACTGCTATTTGTGCGAAATGCCTTGTACAAGGTCTATCTTATTCTGCTCTAGTCAAGTTATATCTTAATAGAATATATAAGAGACAAATTTATTTGTGGTAAACATTAGCTGCTACAAATTCATTGTTGCTTTTGAGCTTGAGTTGTTTTGTGGTTAACATTATCTGCAATTCTGCATAAATCAAACTTAGGTCTTAAAAATTATTTAGGATTCATTCCAGTAGTTATTTACTCTGGGGCATCTGTATCAAACAACTACAGGAAAGATGACTCAGAAATGCATCTACCAGAATATCAGTCTATCTTTTTTTGGTGTGATAAATCTGTTTATTGTGTGTGGCAAGCCTCTTAAAAAGTGCTTTTTCTGTGACTAAACTTCTCATTTATATATTTATTGTAGATGTCAAGAAAACGACAAAAAGATGAAGGCAGTGGAAGGAATGAAAATGAACAAATTCAGAGTTTAAAGGATTCAGCTTCTCATTCATCAGATGATGTGGACGGCAGTGTCATGTCACCCGTGCGTAAGTATTGGGATCAACATGAAGTTATGGTAGCACTTGTAAAAATGATTATTGTTGATGAATTGCCGTTTAAGTTTGTGGAGGGTGAAGGATTTAAGCATTACATTAGTGTAGCATGTCATGGGTTTCTTATTCCTCCTCGATGGTCAGTGGCAAAGGATTGTTATCAGTTGTATGCTGATGAAAGGACAAAACTGAAGTCTTTTATAAAAACAAACTGTAAAAGAGTTTGTATATCCACTGATACTTGGACATCTTTGCAAGGAATTGATTACATGTGCATTACCGCTCATTTCATCGATAATGAGTGGAATTTGCATAAGAAGATTTTGAATTTTGTGCCTGTTTCTAGTCATAGAGGTGAGGACCTTGGTAAAGCACTAGAAAATTGTCTTCTGGATTGGGGATTGAAAGATGTGTTCACTATAACCGTAGATAATGCAAGTTCAAATGACACGGTTGTAGAGTTCTTGACTAAGAAAATGTTAGACTGGAGAAGTGGTATTGCAAGTTGTAAATACCTTCACATGAGATGTATTGCACAAGTAATTAATTTAGTGGTTTCTGATGCCTTGAAAGATATTAACCCTTCAGTGATGCGTGTGAGGGAAGCAGTGAGATACATTAGGAATTCACCTGCTAGACTGAGAAAATTTAAAGAGTGTGTGGACCAAGAAGGGATAGAAAGTAAGAGTTCTCTATATTTAGATGTTTCCACAAGATGGAAATCAACATATTTAATGCTTACAACAGCTGAGAAGTATGAAAGAGCATTTGGGAAGTTTGATGGACTAAATTCAAGCTTTAGGGCTGATTTGGGAGATGATGGGGTTCCAACTTCACTTGATTGGACTTGTGTTCGTAAGTATGCAAAATTGCTAAAACGGTTTTATGAGTTCACTTTGCTCATTTCGGGTTCCACGTATGCCACATCTAGCTCATTTTTTAGTGAGATTATTGAGTTGTGTTATACTTTGAATGTATGGAAGGAGAGTATGGATTGTGAGACTAAGAGTTTGGGTGAGTTCATGAAAAAGAAACTTGATAAACATTTGGGAGATCTGGAGGAAATGAATAAGCTCCTCTTTTGGGCTAATGTTTTTGATCCGCGTGTTAAGTTCGATTTCATTGAGTACTCATTGCGTTTGCTATATTGAGTGGAAAAGGGTGCCAAAATCTTCCAATGTTTGAAGGATGAACTTCTTGAGCTGTTTAATGAATATAAGGATAAATATCAACAGGAGTGTGAAGCAAGTAATAGTCACAACAGCTTATCTTCTAGTGGCGTGATTGATGAGCACGGTTCATTTATGAGAGCTATATATAAGAAAATGAGGATGGAGGGTGGGATAGGTGGAAGCAAGAAAAATGAATTAGAAGTTTACTTGAGTTATGCTGTAGAGGATTCGGAGAATCTTGATGTGTTAAAGTGGTGGAAGGCACGCTCCGGAAATTATCCAATACTTTCAAGAATGGCTCGTGATATATTAGCCGTTCCAATTTCCACGGTTGCATCTGATGCTGCATTTTGTGCCGGTGGTAGGGTATTAGATGATTTTAGGAGTTCTTTAACACCTAATATTGTTGCAGCTTTGATATGTGCACAAAGTTGGCTCCGAAAGGCGCAACAACCTACATGTGTTGAAGAAAAATTGGAGGAGCTTGAGGATTTCGAGGAAGGTAATTAAGTTATTATTTCCATTTTCTTATTTTGTTACATAATTATCTTGTTTATTAACATGTTTATATTTTGTTTCAGCGTTGTTTAATTTAGAAAATCAAGGAGAATGTTCAGCCACCTACGCTTAGAGTGGACAAACTCAAAACTCTGTCGTTCAATTTTGGACAGATGTTCAGTATCTAGGCAGCTTTTATTTCATCTTTTGCATTGTTAATGACTTGTGGACTGTATTTTTTCATTTTATCTTGATATGGTTAATGGACCAGAGAATTACTGGCTTTTTAAATCTAATGATGATAATTGATTGTTCAGTTGCGTTATTGAATATGGATTGTACTTCTATTTATTTGGTCCAAAAGGTGGCAAATTTTTTAAAATAGGCCAAATCAAAAGGAATATAGTAAATATAGGTGAAGTTCGAAGTTGATATAAAAAATAGGGTTGATCGCGCTCGGGGGAGGCGATCAAGGAAGTAGATCGCGCTCCCCAAGCGCGATCAAGGTGAAGTACTAAACTCGCGCCTACCAGAGGCGAGTTCCATGCAGCTGTTTCCCACCCACATTTGTCGTTACCAAACTCGCGCCTCTGGTAGGCGAGTTTCGTTGATATCTGTCTGGCATACTGAACTCGCGCCTCCCAGAGGCGAGTGCCACACTTTGTCGTTTTTCTATTACTGAACTCGCGCCTCCCAGAGGCGAGTGCCACACTTTGTCGTTTTCTATTTGGCCTGAGAATCGGATTCCCTCCTCCCTGATATATAACTCCTCCCTCCATGGCGTAAGAACTCCTTCCTCCCAACTCCCAACTGATACTTCTTGCTCCTTCCTACCTCACTCATCTCCTCATTATATTTCTTCTTCGTTCTCCTTCCTTCCTTCCTCTCTTCTTCTTCTTCTTCAAATGAAGGCTAGTCCATAAGAAAAAAAAAATTTGCCCTCCAAAATACAAACTTGCAGTCTCACGTACTTGAGGAATTGATATTTTGCTATCTACCTGAGGAGTACAGACACTACAATTAAGTGGTAAATATTTCAAATTTTTTTGTATATATTTAGAATTATTTTGCATGCAATTTTTTGAAATAGTGTATATATAGTATATATATAATGTCGATATATATATATATATATGTTAGAGAAATTACATGTTTTAGCATGTTACTTTTGATTTATTTTGATTTAAAATTGGTAGTAGTGTTGCTATTTCGATTTAAAATAACATTAATAATGTCATAGTGTTGTTATTTTGATTTAAAATTGGTAGTAGTGTTGTTCTTTTGGTTTATTTTGATTTAAAATTCCATTAATAAGCTCATAGTGTGTTATTTATTTAATTGGGATTCAATTTATTTAATCAAATATATGTAGAATTTTATTTAATAAAAAATGATACACTTTTTTAATTTTTTGAATGTTTTGGTGATGCATAACTTTTATACATTTGAAGAATCGAAGAGTAAATTAGACATTTTATCAATCAAAGTTATTAAAGTAAAATTTGACTTTTTTTTAACGTGATGTTAATAACCATTATGTATACAATGTAAGTTTTATTTTTATAAAATTCTAGTGTTTTTAGTGTTTTAAAAAATCTAGATTTAATATATATAGTGTATTAAAAAACTCTAGATAACTTACTTAATGAAAATATTGATCATCATTTTAAAATTTAATTTTTGCAATCATAAGATAATTTTATTTAACTATAATAAGAGATTAAGAGATAAAATAAAATAAAATGAAATGAAATAAATGAAATTAAATAAAATATTAAAAACGAAATAAAAAATAAAAAAATAAAAAAACAAAATTAAAATAAATAAAATAAACGAAATAAAATAAATTAAAAAAGTAAAATAAAATAATATAAAATGAATTAAATAAAATAAAACTAATTAAAATAAAAAAACGAAATTAAAATAAAATAAAATAAAATGAATTAAATAAAATAAAGTAAAATAAACGAAATTACATAAAATAAAATAAACGAAATAAAATAAAATAAAACTAATTAAAATAAAAAAACGAAATAAAATAAAATAAAATAAAATAAACTAAGAAATGGAATTAAGAATATTAAATACTTTTTATTTGTTAAAAATTAAGAAATGGAATTAAGAATATTAAATGTAACAATAAGACTATATATATTCCTATCTTTTGTTAATACACCCATCAAAAAGTGTTCGGAATAAAATTTCAATACTGCAAAAAAAAAAACACTAAAAATGTATGGAAATTAGGGTGTTGGGTTTGATTTACTATACTAGATGTAAACATAATTGAGGCCAATAATTAATTTAGTGCCTATAGATAAAATTTTTATAAGTGTTTTGTGTTGTTGAAGATATGTCAACCTCTCGCGACATTGGAATCATTGTGCGCTCTTGCGGAGCTGTTATTGGAAAAAGAAGAGTTGATCGTATGCTTGATTTCTACGATCTATTACGTGAGTTGTCTGAGGTTACGGGATTAGATTTGCGAGTGTATTCTTTGAATGTGTCTTGCATAATAAAAAATGGGAATGCCTCGTCTAGTTGTCCTATTAGGAACAACAACGACCTACGATACTTCTTCCATCCACAAGCTGGGCTCAATTTCGTTGAGCTATTAGTGGAGGTTGAAATGAAGGTGCAGTACCCAACAGGCCAATATGGCCAGTGGGGGAACCAGTACTATCCTTCTGAATGGCCAGGTCATGGTGGTGCCAATATGGATAGACCTTCCGACGTTGAATATCAGGCCCAACATTTAGGGTCTAGTCATGCCGGGGGTTCAGATCCTAATATTGGACCTTCTGGTATCACTGAGATGGCCCCTGTTGGGACCTCCATAGTTGATATAGCTGGTGATATATATCCAGACTTTACTTGTAATTCTGAACCAAGCGATAATGGTTCTGAGGACGAGGGGTCGTCTGATGAGGATGGTACCACTGACAATCCTTGGATGCCAACTGTTGCTGTACCAAATTCCCTAATGCCAAGAGTGAGACCTCATCCAAATTTGGTTGGAGTGCCATTTTTTGATAGGTCATGTGATGATGTACCTGTCGATTCAGTAGGTGTTCGAAGTGGTGATCTAAGCTATGATGCGGATGATGGGGTTTTGAGGTTAGGGATGATTTTCAAAGACAAAGATGCTGTGATCAATGTCGTGAAGGATTATTCGGTCCGACATGCAAGGCGTGAGTATAGAGTCGAAGAGAGCAACTCGAAGACAATGAAGTTGGTGTGTAAGCAGAACTATGCCAGTGAAAATGATAATTGCTCGACATCGCAACGTTGTGAGTGGCATTTACGCGCATCGTACCGTAAAAGATACGATTATTGGGAAATCACTAGGTTGGGGCCGCCACATACCTGTTTGATGAATATTGACTCGCGCAATCATTCAAATCTCTGTAAAAACTTGCTTGCAGCTGACATGGAGAGTCTCATACAAGTTGATCCAGCATACGACGTCAAATATGTCGTGGAGCATGCAGATAAGAAATATAATTACATTATTTCATATCAAAAGGCATGGCAAGCGTTGAAACGTGCTAGGGAGAATGTGTTCGGAACTTGGGAGAGTTCATGTCAGTATTTGCCCAAGTACATGGGAGCCTTGCAGAAATACAATCCCGGGACCATTGTGGAGTGGAAACACAGGGATACGATTGAGTGGAATGTGCACACGTTGGGATATGTCTTCTGGGCATTCAAGCCATGCGTTGAAGCATTCATGCATTGTCGCAAAATACTTTGTGTAGATGGTACTCACCTTTACACTAAGTACAAACACAAATTGCTGATTGCTAACACCCTTGATGCTAATCAGAAAATCATTTCAGTAGCATATGCCATTGTTGATGACGAAAGTTATAGGTCTTGGAAATGGTTTCTTAGAATGTTAGCTACACATGTTGTGGGTGATATGGAGGGGATATGCCTTATTTCTGATAGGCATAAGGGTATTTTGAAGGCAGTGGAAGAAGTCCCAGCATTTTCACCACCAAGAGGAGTGCACCGTTATTGTTTAAGACATGTCGCTTCAAATTTTAATACTCAGTTCAAGAGTCAAAAGATGAAGGACTTGTGTTACAATGCGGGAACAGCATTGTCGGTTAGACATTTTGAGACAAAGATGAACGAAATCCGAGTTTTAAGTGAAGAGGGTCATCAGTATCTACGAAATATCGATCCTGCCAAGTGGACATTTAGTCATGATGGAGGTCAACGTTATGGGGTTATGACAACTAACATCTCCGAATGCATCAACGGTGTTCTTAAGGGTGCACGACGCCTCCCAATTACAGCTATAGTTTGTGCAACCTTCACACGATCCAAAAATGTATTTATGGAACGTGCTAAAGAAGCAGGGATTTTAGTGCAGAGACATCGGATGTGGCCTGATCATGTTAGTGACAAATATGAATCAGCGCAGCGAGAGGGGATGAAACATCAAGTAGAACTTTATAATCATTCGGTGGGATCAGCCAGAGTTACTGCCCGTATTAAGGGCTCAGTACAGTGTCGCACATATAGAGTTGCATTATCAAGACGAGAGTGCGATTGCGGACAGTGGAAGTTGGATGGTATCCCATGCTCACATGCGTTGGAGGTGTGCAGAGCGTTCCAAATCGATCCAAGTGTATATGTGCCCGAATGCTACAGTACAACAGTGTATTCCTCAACTTACACCTCTAGGTATTTTGAGCCATTACCGGATCCTCAGGAGTGGGATGAACCCTATTTTCAGTTGAGACATAATCCAGATCGCAGGATAAGGCGTCGTGGTCGGGATGTGACGTCCAGGATTCATAATGAAATGGATTGGGCCCAAACCCGCGCTAGACAACAGTACCAAGCACAAGATAGAGCTGGTCCTTCACATTGATGTTGTAAATCCCTAGGAGCTATCAAAATGCTATCAAAATATTGTCAAAATGTTATCAAAATGTTAAATAAAATTAGTTTGTAGGATTGAATTAAAATGTTGACAATAATGTTGACAATAATGTTGAATAATTTCATATACATTATCCTTTATGTGTTTGAGCTTTATGTTTTATGTGTATGATTTGTGTTAATTCTAATACATCTGTTTGAATGTTTGAATTATAGATGAATTCTGATAGAGAGGCACTGTTATATGGACCGAAGAACAGATCTGTACTCACCATGCAACAAACCCATCGGTCGAGGCTAGATTATATTAATAGGAAAACAAGCGAGACAGTGCTAAGTACATACAATGGAGGTGATGGGCCATTCTGGACATTTAGACTAGAAGACCCAAATCCTTATAAGATCGCACTCCATTCTCGTGTGGTGGACAGACTCAAGACGATGGGTTTTTACGGTCCCCTTCGTTGTGGGACATTCAGACTCGATCGTCATCTTATCACTGCATTAGTGGAGAGATGGCGTCGAGAGACGCATACGTTCCATTTCCCCGTCGGAGAGGCGACCGTCACATTGCAAGATGTTGCCATTTTATGGGGTTTACCGATAGAAGGAGAGCCCATTATACGGCGAGATGAATATAATAACTTTGATCAGTGGAAAAGCTTGTGTGAAGAGTTGATGGGCATCACCATACAACAAGATGATATGAGGGGCAATAGTGCGATCAAATTGACTTCCCTAAACGAATTGGTGAGACATTCTGTTGATATTGATGACTATACACCACAGGAGGTCGTTGATCAATATGCACGGGGGTGTGCACTTTTACTCCTGGGAACTACAATGATGCCCGACCATTCTCGAAATGCTGTCCCATTAGTCTATCTGTATTTCTACGGGACGTGAATACAGTCGGGGAATACAGCTGGGGAAGTGCTGTGTTAGCGAGTTTATATCGCGAACTCTGTATGGCTTGCAACTATAAATGCAAGAGCATCGCTGGACCATTATGCTTGTTGCAGGTAATTCTTGGTTAATTTAAATTACTTTTAAATATTTCATTGATTAATTGTACATTGAAATAAATTTATCATTGAACAACAGATATGGGCATGGTCAAGGATAAAAACGATCCAACCATCGAACGCACATCCGATGCTCCAACAAGGGCAGATAAGTGTAGATGGTCGTAATTTGGGGCCTCCACCGTATGGAGCTAGGTATTTTTCTATAGACACATTTATCTATAATTCGTTTGGATATACATACTTATTTTTTTACCTACTATAGGTGGATACATTATCACAGTCATATTGACAGCACGAGGTTTTCAATTCGTGTATATCGCGACATATTTGAGCGTTTGTCTAATGGTCAAGTAAGTTATTATTATAATGATTCAAACTAATATAAATTATTTTTTGAGAATATTGATATTAATGTTTTGTGTGTGTCTTTACAGTTTATTTGGGATCCCTATGATGTGGACGCTGAGGAGATCAGGAATCTCGAACCTCGTTGTTGGACCTTAAATTGGAGGTCGCAATGTCCATTGATCAATATTTGGATAGTGGAGCTTCACTATCCGAATAGGGTGCTCAGACAATTTGGAATGGTCCAAAACATTCCAAGTCATGTAGAGGAAAGGGACCAGAGCTTGCATGAGTATAACCGCCAGGGGAGAACCGGCTTTGATTGGACGACCAAGCATGACAAATGGATTAGATATTGGAGAAGCAGGCAACCATTCATGCCTTGCACGCCTATCAACGGGGGTGATCCGGTCACGGAAGACTATATGCAGTGGTACTATGACATTACACGACGATTGATTTCACCAGAGGAGTATACTGCAGCACCGGTCCGAGGCTTCCAACCACCAAGAACATCTGCCAGTGATGTTTTGGTAAATTATATATCACAAATTTAATTATATATTAATTTTTGATGTTTGAAATATGAATAACATTCTATTATTTTTTTGTTACAGGTAAGCTGGTTTCGAAAATTTAAAATCAGTAAACGACGGGCTCACATTGATAATAGACCATCAATGGTGGAATTTTTAGAAACAGCTGAGAATTTCATCACTCAAGTGGAGCCTATTATTGAATCTCCTACTTATCTTGAACATCCACGAGCCTCAGTTGAAAACGTAGAAGTCGGGGAAACAAGTAGAGGACAAACAAGAAGGAGGTCTGTAGAGCGTGACGGCGATGAAGGTCCTTCAACGTCTGCGAGTCGAAGAAGACATTCCTCGGCAGTACCATCAGATTCCCCTTTTCCCCGACAAGGTACTCAATACCGAGTTCCTCAATCAGCGCCCCGCACACAACATACTGCTGGAAATGGTATGCAATTTACGGAATTACACTTGTAAATATGATATTCCTTTGGTTTATATTTATTTAATTATTAAATATTTTTATAACATGTTACAGATGCTTCTACATCGATGGGCCAACAGTATGGAGCGTCTCGAATTTTGGGCAACACACCAACTGCATACGGTGTGTAATTCAATATTATCAAAGTTACAATAATAAATTAAAAATATTCAAGAAATTATATTTACTTGTTTATGTATATTTCTATTAATTTGATAGATGCTCGGCAATCAAATGAGTGGCCACCTCAGCCTACGCCTCACACAAGTTATGAGTTGCCCTCATTTGGATTTGGAGCTTACGCACATCCTGCTGGAAATGGTATGAAAGTTACACATAACCCTTAATAATATTTTTTAAAGATTATGTTTATTTACTTATGATATGTTATTGTTAACTTGATAGTTGGTTGGGCAAGCGTTGAGGGGGTACCCCAGCCTGCTTCTACATCGACGTTGCAACAGGAGATACCTCAACCCAGTTTTCAGACACCTTATAATGAACCAGGTATATAATATCAACTTATAAATAATATATATTTTAATATATATATATATTATTGATCTAAATTAACTAAATCTGTGACAGATCTTCTTACATCATGGCCTGGTTCATTTACTGACATATTAAATACGGGTATTAATATGAGTACCTATTATCAACATCGACCTCAATTCGCACAACGCCCAGTTTACAGTTCAACGCCTATACCATATGCGGACACATACGGAGAGGAGCCCGGACCAAGCCAACATGAACAACAACTTCGTCGTAATTATCGTGAAAGACGTCCGCCGCAATGTGGAACGGGTGGTCGATTGGGCCATCGCTAATTGTATTGGTACTATTATTATAAATGTCATTTTTTTTACATTTTACATTTATTACTTAAAAATATTATTTAGTGTTTGAAATAATTTTCAATTTTTATGAAATAGTTTATAATTTTTTTTTTTAAAGATAGTATAAATATAAACCAATTTCAATACACAATTATATTTATCTCCACTAACAATTAGGGTTTTACATCTCAATAGCAATTTGAGTTTAGTTATAATATATCATTGAATAATCATCACATAATCATTGAAAAATAATTACTAAAATCAACTCAAATACACACCTATTTTAACCCATTTAATCATGGAACAAATTATAACTAAGAAACGAAAAAAAAAAAAAAAAAATTTAACATAAACACGCCTCTCCCAACGGCGTGATAAAATAAAAAAAAAAATAATAAAGGCTTAAACTCGCCCCTCCCAGAGGCGATTTAAAAAAAAAATAAAAAAAAATATTAAAATCGCCCCTCCCAAAGGCGAGCTAAGAAAAAAAAAAAATTAAAATCGCCCCTCCCAAAGGCGAGCTAAGAAAAAAAAAAAAAAAAAAAAAGGGAAACTCGCCCCTCCCAGAGGCGATTCCCTCTATTTTCGTAAACAACTTCCAGACCACTCTATATTATCAATCATACGCACTATTCACCATATATACATAAATTTGCCCCAAAAGGTAGATACGTGTTATTTAAAATATCCAGGTTTAAACCCAACATTCCAACAGATTATACGTATTTTGCTGCAAAAATGACTCAAGAACATGACCATTATATTTCAGTTTTACACCTAAATTGAACCGATGAATTCTATTATGTTAGTCTTCGGTTTTTGTGACTGTTCGTTGATTTCGGTTATTCGAATTGATAATTGAACCAACTCAATTATCAACTCCTAGACAACAGACCTGTTCTAACTTCCAAAAGAAAGTGCTCAATATTTGAATGAGATATACATATAAATAGTAAATAAATAATTAATAATTAATAATCTTAATCAGATATGGCCATTTTCACTATGTATATCATGTGCATCTTTCATCACTTGTCCATACGCTGGACCGCTGGTAAATGGTTTTAATACACAAAAGGAGAACTCGGCATTTTCAAATTTATTGCCTTAGAAATCATTTGGAAGGTAAAATAATTAGAATTCATTTGAACATTCTGTAGTAACATAAATAGGATAAGCAGTGAAACCCAAAGTCCAATCGTTTGTCATCCCGTTTAATCGCAAAATAGTGTTGAATAATAATATAAGAAATTAAAATAAAATATGAATTGGTTGGTTCATGTGATTTCTTGGTCCACACTCCCGGGTTCTTTTTCATATGGAAATATGCTTGCATTTTTTTTTTTTTTTCTCTGAGTTGGATTCATTTGATTGTAACTCGAACTTATAATCTCTATATTATAGGTAGTGGAGCTATAATCAATTGAGTCATACCACTTCATCAGTCCATAACCTGTTGAGATGCAAAGTCTGTTGCGACTATATGATACAGTACGTGCTGGAAGTAGTGTCTGAAACCTCTCGTCCCACAATATGACATTCTTTAAAAAAAAAGTCTCATTTCTTGTTTAAAACAATATATTAATTACTATATCTCAAATAATGCAAATCTTATTCAATGCATATTATTGTTCTTGAGCCAAGGAAAGAAAAAGGTTTCTAAGAAAGAAGGCCTGTGCAATATAATCCAAATATGCAGGAAAGTATACAGCAAATATAAAACCTGGGGGCCCGTATGCAAATGCTCCTATAAACAAGACCAGCAGTTTTATTACATGTATGAGCCTTTTCTTTTGCATCTATACAATTATATACAAAGCAATGTATATATCATACACAAAAATGAACAGAAACTATGCTTGCCGCCTTTCAACTTCAATGGCAATTTCATTACGACGATTGAATGGAAGTGTAAAGGGTGGGTTGTACTGCACATAGAATAACAAGCAACAAAGTTAATTGGTGATTATTATTACATATAGGAGAAATTCTTTATATGGGAATCATTCATTTGTATAAATATACCTGTGCAACTTCTACAGAGGCGCCGTCTCTTGCACTGAATTCTGGGTCTTTATCTAGTAAGATCCTGAGCGTTGATTCACGGCGTTCAACTTCTTGATCAGTTACAAATCCTGAATCCAAAATTAGAATAGTAATTCAACCAGTGTAAAAGCAAAAATAAAATTGCACCACTAATAGTCACTAAATCATGAGCCATGTACGTGCTAAAAATTATCAAATTTTTGGGTGAATACATTTTTTTTCCCTTTAACTTGGTACCAATTATGATTTTGTCCACCAAGTATTTCAACTAAATGTTTAGGAAATTCAGTATTTTAGACCCCTTTTACAGGCTAACAAAGGTAACTCATATGGCAATGGGTGGTGACATGTCGTGTAGTTTTCGATTTTTTTGGATAGAAAATTAAAACGCGGATGAAGCGGACGATTCCTACCTAATTTTTTAACACAAAAACACATTATGTCACTGAGATTAAGTCATAATAAAAAATAAAAAATCGTAATTAGTTCCAAAAATTAGGATTTTCTCCAATCCCTAAATCCCCAAAACGTGTTTAGATTGAAAAAAATTCTTCTGATCATCCGCTTCTTCCATGGTGATGCCACACATTAATTTTTTTTTTTTTAGCCGGTAAAGGGACTAAAATATTGTACCTTGTAAACATGGAGGACTAATTTCAAAGTCAAAATACTTAGGGGACAAAATCAAAATTGGTATAAGTTAACAGACAAAAAAACATATTTACCCAGTTTTTTTATATATTTCCACAAAAGTAAGCACCATATAGTTGCAACATCAGAGAAAAATGCTGAATTGTCTACATTTTTCTAAAAACGAAAGACAACATGGAAATGCAGAAAGATGGAAGACAATATTTAATTTTCAAAAATAATACAGCATAATGTATTCACCAACTCTCACCTGAAAAGGCAACAACTGCAATGATTCTTTTAGGCACCTCTTTAATAGACACAGATGAATCCTTTGGCAATGGTAAGTTGGCACCATACTTGGAGGGCATGACAAAGGACATTTTCCACTTATCTTGATCTTCCGTCTAAACAAAAACCAAATTGCGATTGGTTGCATACTTTCAAAGACGCTGAATCTTAACAATAAAAATTATATTAACTATAACTCATAGTAAAGTATTTACCCGTCTTGTTATCACTGGGGTTGTCATATCCATCTTCTCCCCTTCGGATTTTGTCTTACGAGTAAAAACTGGTGTAGTCATCTCCATTGGCTTCTCTTTAGTATTCTGAATTCAACGTGAACAGGGGATGAAATGACAGCAGTAACAATAATGTTAATGTTAAGCTGCTACTGATATTCTGATGTGTATCATTTTCTAGTCCCCCCTAATTTTATAATTACCTTACCGAACAAATACTCGGCCAATACATTGAAAGATCGAGATGCACCAGTAAAATCGAATCCATCCTTTCCAGGCATTGTCGTCTCAGCAATAAAGTAGGACTGTGTTTGCCCATGGAGAACAAGATACAAACACTTAGAAAGGAATGATCACTAAATAAAAGGAAATGGGTTAACAGTACTAAGCTTAAAATAGAAGCATATAGGACAAAAATCTTATATGTAAAGCAAGCACTTAAGTTGATAAACCATACTAATGTATCATAATCAATACACTAAATTGACAGTAAAAGAATCTTCATCACATCTACAAAAAGCCCGGTTTATAATAAACGCGGATCCAGGGATTTATAATGGGGTGGGCTATGAAGGAAAAAATTTAGGTCAAATATTTTATATTTTCCATGTTTCAAAACAAGTGCCGTTCTAAAGATTATGTATCAAATTAAGAAAAAAAAAATATGACATATATACCTCATATAATTCTCAACAAGGTATAGAGTGACATTAAAGAGTATTAGTTATTTTATTAAAGAATATTAGATGTTTCCACTGAAGAATATTAGTTATTTTCACTGAAAAATATTAGTTGTTTATTGAAAACAAACTAAGACACTACAGTGAAAATAACTAATACTCTTCAATGGAAACAACTAATACTATAATGAAAACAACTAATATCCTTCAATAATTCATTAGAGTATTAGTTGTTTCCATTGAAGAGTATTAATTGTTTTCACTGTAGTGTCTTAGTTTGTTTTCAATAAACAACTAATATTTTTCAGTGAAAATAACTAATATCCTTCAGTGGAAACATCTAATATTCTTTAATAAAATAACTAATACTCTTTAATGTCACCCTATACCTTCAGTAGAAACAACTAATATCCTTCAATAATTCATGTATAAATCAACTTCACTCTATACATACTCATAAATCTCTAAAAGATCTACTCCCTCCGTTTTGAAAGAATGCACACTTTCCTACTTGGTCCGTCCCAAAAGAACTTGCACACTCCACAAAAATATTAACATATATATCCATATGTCACTATTTTATTCAAAAAATGACTGTTTCTTGGAAAAAAATGTGTTTAAGGAGGTGTACAAGTTTCTTTGGGACGGAGGGAGTATTATATTTTGATAATTTCTAATAAATATATCATATATTATTATAATCCCTAAAAAAAACTCTTGATTTCAGATTCTGGATAAATTTAAAAAAATAAAAAAATAGTTAAAACAACACTTATTTTGAAGTGGAAGGAGTATAAAATAAAATGTACAAAACATAAGATTCATCAATTACTGAGTCCGAATTTATATTGTTAACAAATTCTCTCTTCCAATATAGAGCATCATATAATTTTCAAAAATTTCATCTTCCGTCTTAATATACAATTTTGTTTCACACATGTCAATGTTGAAATCGTCTTCACATTTTTCAGTGTTGAAATTTCCGTTTAATTGTAGCAGTAGAAATAGACAATACTAAAATAAGATGAATCAACCTAGTTGGTCTGACTAAAGAATTTTAGAAATTTATAATTTTTGCATCACATAACAAAATTTTGAGAAAAAAAAAGTTTTCGGGAAAAAAAAATTAAATAAAAATAAAATAATCCATCCAATGTCCTAAGCCTGTAACTCCTTACGTAATTTTTTTTTTTTTTTAATGTCCTATGCCGTAACTCCTTACGTAATCCATGTTCTTAATAAAAATTGAGGGAGAAAAGGGTTTTTAATTTTTGAAGGCAAGACAATATAAATAAACTATTTAAATAAGAATAACCTGTACCGTCCGCATAAGGCATAACATTGGAATGGGGGTTGGGCCGTGGAATTTAACTGTCCATTTTATTGGGGTGGGCTGAATTATTTGAAGACCATAAGTTGTGGGCTTATTTGTCCAATATATACATGGACGCGGATATTTACCCCCCCTTTTTTAATTTGTTCACCCCCCTATTTTCAAACATGACAATGTTTGACATTTTTTTCCAAACAAATGACAACATTTCGGATTTTTTTATCAAACAAAACATAAGACTATCCAACGTGACAATGTTTGACATTTATTTTCAAACAATTGACAAAAGTTCGAAAATTTTTATCAAACAATTGACAAAAGTTCAAAACTTTTTATCAAACATAGGGGTTTGAAAATAGGGGGGTGAACAAATTAAAAATGGGGGGTAAATATCCGCGTCCTATATACATACACCTTGTGGACTATAGGGGATGCTTGCACTGGGCTGAAGCCCAGTGGAGCTCACTAATAAATCTGCCACGTATTAAAACGATTGCTTTACCTTAACCATGTTTCAAAGCAGAGAGCAATGCATTAAGGCTGTGTTTACATTTGCTGATAAAGGCCATTTACAAGAATAGTAAGCCTTAATCAGCTGTTTACTTTGTAAGTTTAGGGTCCCGGGTTATCCTTCTGACCCGGATGAAACCCCTGTTAATTCGCACTTTTTAGTCCGGCTGTGTTGGGCGGATATTTATTGTCTCGAGATTAGACATGTAACGTAATTACCAAATTGTCCTCAAAGGTATACACCATTTTGACCAAACCCTAGTCATTTGAAGGGCGCCGCTCAACAAAATCGTGAAAGGAAAATATGAAACGTAATTACCAAATTGTCCTCAAAGGTATACACCATTTTGACCAAATCCTAGTCATTTGAAGGGCGCCGCTCAACAAAATCGTGAAAGGAAAATATGAATTGAACTGAGGAACCATAACAAGATCGTCGCCGACGTGTTAGCGATTAAGGTATGTTTTGTTCCGGCAATTACGACCAATTCATGTATGTTTGGTTCCGGCAATTCCGACCAAATTAAGGTATGTTTGGTTCCGGCAATTCCAATGCGGGGTTACGATCTCAAAACGACGCCGTCGCCGTCGCCGTCTCTCTTTATTTTGCCGTCCAGGTGCTCAACTCCACCGCTCTTTGGCTCTGCAATTTTATTCATGGTATTGGGTGATTGTTTAATATTGGTTTTTAGTGGATTCAATTCCTATGGATGTTGTATTAACAAGGATTTATTTCCCATGGAGTTGTATTAACACTGTTCATTCATTACCAGTAGTCAATCTATGGAAGAGAAGGTACGACGGCGATGGAGATAGACTTGGACCAATTCATCATATTTTTTTATTAAAAAGGATAAATTAATTTAGGCTGCACTTGGTAGGCCATAAAAAGCCATATTATGGGCAGGCATATAATTAATATTTCACTTGGTAGGGCATACTAAAATAATATTGACCTGTTTCTTATATGTCCGACCCTGTAAAATAGTAAGGCGTAATACCTCCAAAGCACTATTCACCTTTACAAAATTAATTCGGTCCGAAAGGTCGTACTATTTTATTATTGGTTTGTCACACGAACCGCCGCCGCCGGACCACCGCCCGACTGCCGCCGGCGCCGGACCGCCGGCGCCGGAAAGTCGCCGGAGGCTGCCGGACCTAATTTTTACCTTTTTTATTACTTCCTACCAAGTAAGTATAAGAATTTTGCATAAATTAGTAGGACCTTTTTTATATGATAACCAAGCAATTTTATATGACTTTTCTATACTAAATTTATACCCCCTACTAAAATTTATGTCCCCTACCAAGTACAACCTTAGTTTTTATTTTTATCCTATCTAAAACTAAGAAAGTAAACCCCAGTTTAGAGTTAACTCTCCTTTTTATTTTGTCCAAGTAAACAATTGATAAATGAGTTAATTTAGTCATACCTCCTAAAGTTATCTTTATCAATTTTATCCTGCACTCAAAAGTAAACATAGCCTAAGAATACTTGGATGACAACGAAAATCCACAAACCAAAATTGAAAAGTAGATAAGAGAGAAAGAATACCTCGACTTCTCTTATCTCATACTGATCATTCCGTTTCAGAACCTTGAATTCCACCGTCTCAATATCCGGAACTTCAATTGGTTTTCACAAACAAAGGGAAAAGACATATAAACAACCAATACAGCATATTTCTCCATCAACATCAAATCCAACTACATATAAAGAAATTCAAAATTACCAGACATCAATGCTTCCTCAAAACTCCTACTCTCGAACCTCCTATTCGGGAATACATACTTCGCCGTCTCATTTGCAAAATCCATCAACACTAAAAGAAATTAAGAAACTTCAAACGGGAACCTAATTAGAATTAAAAAAGACAAAATATTAGGTCTAATTCCTTACGGCGCTGAGAGAGGGAAGAAGTTTGAGCGGCGAGAGCGAGGACGAGTGAAAGACGGGCTTCCGACGGTGAAATCGGCGCCGTTGTTCTTCCCGTTCTTTTCATGTTATCGGTTGTGGCCGGAAATAGGATTTCTGGAAATGAATATGTTGTAATTTTGTTTCTATGGGGAAAGAGAACAGGGTTTTGAGCAGTAGAGATTGAACTGGGGCTAGTGAGAAGCATTTTCTCGATCCTGCTATTTTTCTCGAGAGAGAGGGATTTTATAGGCCACAGAATTCGGAGGGGGATTTATTGATTTCAAGGCATTCCACACATTTATCAGTTTTTTTTTTTTCTTCATTGAATGACTTAAAAGAGTATATACAACATATTGGATGATGACTTGTACAAAAATATTTTGTTAGAAATTGGGGTGTGAATATTTCGAAAAACTGAAAATAGGATGAAGAGTATGAGCACGAAACGAATTCGTGAAAACCGAGTCTAGGTGAAACTTATTCCCGCAAGATCGAATACGCCTGTACAGTGCTTACGGATAATGCGTACGGATCCCCAAAGGTAAAACGGTTTGTCTATTCACACCGGTAGCACTACCGAGTATGAATTTCCGGCGAACTAAATCGGAATTATAAGCTGAACGGGATTTTCTGGAGAGACAGAATTTCGGGAATTTCTGGGTTCGTAAGTGATTCTGGAAAAACTGGACGAAGGGGGTATATATAGGCGGAAATCCGACCCATTTGAGGGCTGCTGGAGTGGAGTACGTGGTGATCATGGATCACCCACGTTCTGTCGTGGAGAGAAACGCAGTTTCTCAGTCATGGAAAGCAAGACGGAATATTCCAGATTCTCTGGAGTGTATTAATCAAAATCGCAGGTGTATGAAACATGTTCGTGGGCCGACCCAATTCTAAATGGGCCAACCGAAATGGGCCGACCCAATTCCATATGGGTCACCCAATCCGATTGGATCCAAAAAGATAATGGGCTTTTTCATATTTTTGGTACTCTAAAAATATCGGTATGGCACCAAAGCCCAATTGCCAAGAACCAAGAACCCGGGCCCGGGCGCGGCGCGCGCGTGCGTGTGGTCCATGGTTAGGGTCCCCATGTCCCAATTTAGAGAACAGGAATAATTTCCTACTTATATACAAGACAAACTTCTTGTAATTTTCCAATGTGGGATGGAACTTTATTTTTCATTCCCATGGAATTATTCAACACACATGATTAATACTACAACTTCCCAAATTAATTTCTCACTCACCGGAAATCGGTTTTGAGATATTAAATATACCACGCTCATCTACTCCGCGAGTAGAACAACATCGTTAATTTTATTTTCCCAAAAACTAACGTTTTTACTCCTCAAAAAATTGATCAAAGTAAGGGTATGACACCTTTACAAAACCAATTTCCAACATATTTTACAAATCAATCTAAATCTAAATCTTTACATATAATGTATCTTCCTAAACTGAAATTGATTTATATATGAATTACTGAATGATATTAGTAGTTTGGACTAAAGAGTATTAGTTGTCTCCACCGAAAAGTCTTAGGGGTGCTTGGTTTGTAACAAAGAATGGTAAGAATGGAATACATATTGGCTATAAAATTATGATGTTTGGTTGATAATGAGGAATACTATCATTAATATTAAAACAATTCATCTTTATAAAAAAATGTGAGATGAAAAGTAAATTTAATATTTTTACTAGATAATCAAAGTCATTCCTCTCAATTTTGGGAGGAATGGTCTATTCCTTTGTTTTGGGATATCATGACACTATTCAAGGAATGAAAATTATCAACCAAACATTTTCTTTTGATGCCATTATTCCTCTCTTTCATAATCTTCAACCAAGCATACCCTTAATTTATTTTCAGTAAACAACTAATATTTTTCAGTGAAAACAACTAATATTTTTTAACGAAAACAACTAATATTCTTCAATGATTCATGTATAAACCATTTTCACTCTATACTTTGTCATCTTTCCCCATATTCTTCATATTTTCTAGCTTAGATGATTTGATAACAATATCTCTAAATTTTCTAGCTTAGATGATTTGATAACCATATCTAATTTTTGGATTATTCCTAGAAGGCAAATGAGTTAAGTCAAATCGAACGCATTGATTTTTATTTTTGGCAATACAAACGTTTTTTTTTTTACAATACGAACGCATTATTACTATTATTATATTTTTTTGCAATCCGAATGCATTGTTCTTTGGATGTGTTTGAAATATTATCAAGCTATGATATTTATGTTTAAATTTGCTCGATAATTAATCAAGTCGAGCTACGAGTCAAGCTCATGTAATTTGATATTTTTACATGTGCTCTATCTTAACTTATCGAGTTTGAGCTCTACCTGACCTTATGACTACACCAAACAAATATTTATATTCAAACTTATTTGATATTTATATCAAACGAGTATTTATGCAAATGATTTTGAATTCAATATCAAATCGTTAGATTTAATTTGCAGCCACATGTTAGACTTAGTTATTTAAAATTAGACAAGTTAATTACGTTTTCTTTTTTATTAATTAATAAAGATTATATAAGATAAGCTAAATCACAAAGAAAAGAACACATTAAAACCAAAGCCACTTTGAGTTTCAACCTAGCACTATACATTCCCCGATATCAAAGTCAGCCAAACCTCGTCGTGACAAAAAAATGTGTCCAACATTAAAATGTCACAAAATAGTAAACTATTTGATCAAATACAGACATACTTTCACAATACATCTGCCATGCAAAGCGGCCCTACAAATGTAGATGCTTAAGACACCAATATACCTGCCAAAACAGAATCGATGGCTTATATGAGATTCAATCTCACGGGCGGAGGGAGAGGGGGAGGGGTCACAAATATAAAAAAAGATGAGCAAAACCAACACTTACTTAAAATTAGTAGGGTCAGAAGCAAGGTCAATATGGAAATTACAGGATGATTTCTAACTTGGATGCGACGTAAATATCTCATGCAGATTTCCCTGTGATCCCTAATCCAGTTGCTTGAATGCAGGGCTCGAGCAGATAATATTGAAAATGGTAAATGAAAATTGCTGCACCCAAAAACTGCCCTCAGTCGAGCAAGATATCTCTGTCAAGACGAAAAAACATAATAGATATATAAGCTTAAAGGATGAAATCAAGAACAAAGGAAGAAATTTCCAAAGCAGCATAAAAATTCAATAAATCAGAATTATCTCATATTTCTTTCTCCTCAGCAAGCTTCTTTATCAAATTTACGATGTCAAGGACTCGAGGGGTCTCCAAAACTTGGCGAAGGTAACATTAGGAGGCCATGGTATGAAAAGTGTTGTTAAATAAATCTCAAATTAGGTCATAAAAAAGTTCTGAGATTGTAGTAGGAACTGGTTACCAAAACATAGAAATTTAAAAAAAAAAATCCCTACAATACGCAGGATTATCAAGAATGAGCATAAAGAAGACATCAATAACAGATAAATTTAAAAGAATTTGGTAATAGATCACTTTAATATCATACTAATGAATTATAGTACATATATATTAGTTCCTTTTGACAAGAGGTAACTGCCAATTTTAAATAAAATTTCCTATTGAGTTTTGGAAAGTTCAAATTTGGTCAAAACAAAGTTCAATAATTGTCATAGATCAAAAATTAAAGGAGAGGCCAGGTTACCTAAACTAAATTGAATCAATGCAGATTATCTCCAAATAGTGCTAAAGAATGTGTAACATTATTTATTGACAACTCCAATACAGCAATACTGTAAATTTAAGTATGATATCTTGACTCTAGTTTATATATGTGATCTTATTTTATCCCCATCCAATCCATGACTTCACATGGAATCATCATCGTGTTCGTACTTCATACAGCGATAGAGAACTAATGCATGTGATAAGCATAGCCAGAATGAAGAATTAAGTAGTTAATTATTACAGAAACCAAATCGAGTAACCTGCCTACTAACCTCTGAGAAAGAAAAATTGTGGAAACCTATTTCACAAACCCTCCTATAAGTACATGGTGATTATGCATAGTTTCTTTTTTTGATAGATGTTATTAATAGTTTAATTGTATCATATGTGAAATTGTATTAACAACAATGTTATTTTTTACTGAAATAAGTATAGCATGTGCATTACTCAAAACTTCAAAATATTTAATCATTGTAAGATGAAGAGTCCAAACAGAATGAAAATTCAACTATTTGTGCATCTATAATAGCATTCATGCACATAAAATAACATAAAGAACATTGAACTTTTATAAAATGTTCAACTCATTTGGTATTTTACACACAGACACACACATCTTGTCTTATATAGATCAATTTAGAAAAAAGTTCAAAATTAATTTGTAAGGCAACAATTAGCATAATGGATTCCCAGACCATCTGAAGCTATAATGTAAACGATGGAAGGTGTAAGGTTACCTGCATTCCTGGGTGAGCATCACTGTACAGTAAATATTGCCTCTGTTCATCCCCATCTTTTAACCTCTTCGTGAAGCTTGTGCTAGCCATTCTCGCATGACTAGATAAGAAATTTCTTATGGACCCAAATATGTTCATTCTCCCACGATAATCTCTCAAGTTATGCGAGTACGTCATAGATTGAACCTCACTAGCTTCCAAATCGTAATTCCCTTCTTCGTTGTAGCTGCCATAGTTAGCCCCCTGAAAAGAAGATGAAGGTCCCAAATCCATGTTCATCTGAAAATTCCCCTTGAACTCTGAATTATGGTCCAAATAAGCAATCTCATTCATGTTTAAACTCAGCATTTCACCATCGTTTTCCTTATTCATATCTTCCTTAGAACTCGATGAAACTGCAGGATCAGGAAACCTTCTCAAAGCATTGCTATCCTCTAGGTCTTGGTCTGCAACGTGTTTAACAGAGTTTCCCCCCGAAAGAAACATTGCTAACCCATCTCTGTCTTGTTCATTCAAGTTTATAGTCCTCAGTGAATTCCCCAGAGATGTACTCATACTCTGTTCCACAAGGCTAATTTGTTCTCTAATAGCCTTAATAAATTGCATGTGCCTTGTGATCACAGTTTGCTTCACAGGGGACTTTTCAGTTCTGGCGGACACGTTTACCTCTCTCTCAAAGTCTTCAAGCTACAATCACAAGGATATACACATAAGTAAAAAATATAAGGAAACGGTTACTTATGCTTGTCCCTAAAAACACCTGCCATTTTGCTGTTTCCAGAATGGTCGCAAGATCACGCCTGTGATATTCAATGGAGCTCTGCAGTTTTCCATCTATAAGATCTCCTTGAACAACACTTTGTTCATGCAATAGATGGCGATATATTGACTCCATCCTGAGTGAAACCATGAAAAGTGAGCGTGCTTTTCAGTACTTAGCGGAGAGAAACAAAAAAATATAGTTGCAATGTCAACTTACGCCAAAAAAATCGAAAAAGGGAATATGTTCCATGTTTAAACTATACTAAGCCCAACCATTTGCAGATTCAAGCACATAACAACAATTCTGATGAAAACCATGTGTGCATTAATCAACAAGTGGCAAATCATTAATGATCAATGAAGCAAGCGAAAACTAACATTCACCTAAACCACATATTAAAACCTGTATTGCCAAATTTGCAGAGATTTAAAATAAGCTAACTACAACACAGAAACACAAGGGCATTTTCGCACCAAATTTCTTAAAACACCAATTTATATTCATTTCCTTAGATAGAGATTCTCTTCTTGTTTCCGCTATTCAATATCATAATACAACAACATAATCCAACCGTCACACGATTAAAAAATAAACAATGCACTTGCATCACCGATTATGTACTCTAGAGAGAGAGAGAGGGAGAGACCGGTCCGCAGAGTCTTGAACGACTTCGGCAGCGGCGAACAACGGGTCCGACTCCCATTCACGCATATTGAGCCCCAGCTTTCCAATAATCACTTTTTCCCACCTGAAGTACGAGCTTTCAATTAATTAGCACTTCGAATAACCACTTTTTTCCCACCCTATGATTGAGCTTCACTTAATTAGCAGGAGAAGTTACTTGAACTAGGAGCAGGAAAAATTGGATCATCCGAGCTCGTTCCTACCGAACTAGAAATGAGGAAACAAAAGGCAGGGCAAAATTGTTCCGAACTGAACCGTTAATCTGCAGAAATTGAATCAATGTTTATTTACTTGTGAACTGGAATAGGTGAAAAGAATTGCAGAGAAGATCTTCGATAGGGTTTTTCGTTGGCCGAAAGAGGGATTTTACATGCTTAATTCGAAAAAGGCCACCAAGGATAAAATTGTGAACTGCCTGGACTTTCTAGCAATAGAGTTACGGACCTCCTAAAGTAAATAAATAAGTGTTTTCCAATATTTGGTTTCAATAAATAGCACAACTAATATTCTATCATCGTTCAACAAAGTAATTACTCCCTCCGTCCAATTTTAGTAGTCTTACTTTCTATTTTTGAACGTCCAATATTAGTAGTCCTATTTTCTTTTGGAAAGTTTTAACCCTCGCTTACTCAATTAAAAATACTCAATTAACACTAACAAGGCCCGTTTAATATAAACAAATTCCATTAATATTAATCTATGTAACCCTAATATTATTTCTTCCCTCCATATTCTGCCTCTCATCTAACCTACCTCTCTCACTTTTCATCTTCCACGAGTGAGAAGATTTAGGGTTTCTTCTCTCACTTTTCATCTTCCACGAGTGAGACAATTTAGGGTTTGTGAAGAATGAGTTTTCCCCCTCTCTCCAAAAGGCCCCCGTCTTCTCCATTCTTCCTCTAAATATATCGATTTTGTATATGATACATTCGTACCCGAATCTGACCTTGATTTCGAAGCGGTGCCTGCCGATTCCGACCTCGACGGCGACTATTTTGAAGCGGTGGCCGCCGATTCCGAAGAGGTGGCCGATTCCGACCTCGACGGCGGCGATCTCAAAGAGGTGGCTGTCGATTTCGAAAGGCTGGTCGCGGACCTCGAAGTGGTGGTCAATTCCGACCTCGACGGCGGTGATTTCGAAGCGGTGGCCGCCGATTTCGAAGAGGTGGCCAGAGACCTCAAAGTGGTGGCCAATTTCGACCTCGAGGGCGGCGATTTCAAAGCGCTGGCTGCCGATTTCGAAAGGGTGGTCAATTCTGACCTCGACGATGGCGATTTCAACGCGGTGGCCGCCGATTTCGAAGAGGTGGCCATAGACCTCGAAGTGGTGGCCAATTCCAACCTCGAGGGCGGTGATTTCAAAGCGGTGGCCGCCAATCTCGAGGTGGTGGCTGCTGACCTTGATGTGGTGATTAGGCGTGAAATTGTCATGATTCGTAGCTTGAAATACCCCAATCTTGGTCGAGTTTATAGAGTATTTAGAGTCAATTGAGCATTATTTCTATACATTGATAAATTTGTCTCTTTGATGCTCATAGGTGAATAGAGGACGAAAAACGGAGTTCGTAGGACTTTTAATCGACTCAAACGGATGCCCGGATGAGAAGATATTGAAGAAATACGATTGGTATTAGTGCGGACGAGGAAAAGTATCACTTGGGAGGAGTTAGAAGTCACTCGAGTGACTAGGTCGAGCGCACGCGCTCGAGCGCATTGCTCGAGCGCTTAAAACTTACAGAACTATTCTTGCGCTCGAGCAGCTCGAGCGCCACCGCTCGAGCGAATTGCTCGAGCGCCCAAAACATGCAGAGAGATTTCAGCGCTCGACCGGCTCGAGCGGAACCGCTCGAGCGATTGTGTCATTCGAGCTACACTGCTCGAGCGGGACCGCTCGAGCGTTTTGCTCGAGCGCCCATGGATTTTTGCCTCCGAATGCGTATTTTCGGCCCATTAACTCCCGTTTCGACCCGTGCCTATATATATCTCTTCCAAACACGTTTTGAACATAGACCCGAACTTTAGAAATAATTTTAGACTTAGTTTTTGGAGAGGAAGAAGACGAGCAAGCTTTATTTACGTTTTGTTGAGGTTTTTCATACGAATTCTAGTTTCTTTTCAATTCTTAGTTTCTTTTCATTAGTTCGTTACTTTGAACACGTTTAAATTTTGTTTTTATTAATTCAATTTCAGTTCTTCGTATTTATTTTCTTTTAAAACCCTAGTTCATGTTTCATATTTTCGTTCTTAAATTCATTATGTTTATGTTCGTCGTTTCTTCTATTGCTTTTAGTTTTGTTAAAACCATGTCCAGCTAAAACCCTTGCATGCTTAGGTTAGGATGAACTCGTAGAAGTAGGATGTGGGTACATAATTAGGGTAGCTTGTGACGTTAGTTTTAATTCTCTTAATTAATGAATTCTTATAATTAATCTGAACTTGACCTTTGAATTTAGTACGAAAGTGTTAGAGAGAGGACGACCACATCACTCAATAACAATTAGTAGTCTTAACGAGAAGGTTTAGGAAAGGTTAATTCATCTACCGGTTTAGCGAAGAAGGACGACCGCATCACCTTAGTTAAATTAGGGTCTCATTAATTGAGCACAATCCATTAACTTGTTAGTGGATTAGTGAAGTCGAGTGTTAGGGTAAAGTATTAGGGTTTAGAATCTTGAGCTTTCACCTTGCATTCTTAGACTTAGGTAATTCTTGTTTGTCACAGTTATTTTGATTATGTACCTGCTCCGTTAGTATACGTAGGGATTCCTATCTTAAGCATCACCATATCTTATTTGAATCCAACCCTTAGTTAATTCGTCTGCTTTAATATTTTAGTTTAATTAGTTTATTTTAGTTTTAATTAATCTTTCAAAAAATCCAAAAACATACACTCATATTAACTACGACGCGTAGATCTTCAGGGATCTATTCGCATATACACCATCTCTTGGGTTCGATAATACTTGGTCCCTATACTTGCCCATACTACAGTGAACCCGTACTCTTGCGGGGTAGCTACTAGTAGAAGCTAGTGTAAGTCGCTTCAAGTCAATGGCGCCGTTGCCGGGGATGGCGTTATATGCCTTTTGAATAGGACTTGTAGATAGCTTAGTAGTTAGTAGTGGGTGATTTAATTTCTGTTTTTATTTTTATTTTTATTTATTTTTATTTTTTTTATTTATTCGGCAGTTGCGTTTTGATCCTTCTGCTAGTGTGTCAGGTTTATGAAAACACGCTCACAAGGCAATACGAGCGAAGAGAGAATACCGTTGGACCCTGAGACAATAGCCAGAAGGAACCGAGCCTTCTTAAGAAGGATGAACGTTGCCGACTTAGGGAAGGAACCAATGGATATCAATAATGAGTTGGACGATGCTGCCAACGATTTCAATCAGGCAGTAGACCGAGTTGAAGGCACTGGAGTTAGTGGTAGCCAGAATCAAATTCCATTAGGGGATAGCCAGAGCCTAAACCCGGATACACAAAACGTAGGGAATCCATCTCAGAACCTTGTCCATAATCCTCATAACCAAAACCCTGCTTACCCACAAAACCCAAATAACTCTTTTAACAACCCAGTATACCAACATTACCCATACCCACCTTATCCTTACCCACCATATCCATATCATCCACCACCAGTCTATAATCAACCACCTGTTTACCCACCACCACCCCAACAAGTACCAGTACCTGCTGCTAATCCTCAACACGTTCCTCAGAACGTAGATCACAATATGGCTATTCGAGGGAGGTTTGCAGCGCAGCCACAGCGGTACTATGATGGAGTGGCTTTACCTCCAGTTGAGGCAAACAACTTCTCGATATCACCGGGGATTTTAAAGCTGCTGACCGAGAATCAGTTCAAAGGAGTGATAGGGAAGGAGAATCCTCACACTCACTTGAGGAGCTTTCTCATGATAGCCTCAACATTTAATTATAATGGCATATCTGAAGATGCCAAGAGGCTTAGGTTGTTCCCATTCTCATTGACGGGAATAGCTAAGGAGTGGTACGATAATACGCTTCCACGGGGAGGTATTACCACTTGGGCCGAGCTCGAGCGTCTGTTCCTCGAGCGATTCTACCCTCCATCTAGGACGATCAAGGCTAGAATTAAGATCTCGTCCTTTCGCCAGAAGTCTGGAGAGGATTTACGCCAAGCGTGGGAGAGATACTCTAACATGCTGATTGAGTGCCCGCAGCACGGGTACAATGAGGGAGACATTATGGCATTCTTCTATAGTGGTGCCAACAAAGCTGGGCAAGACCATTTAGACGCCTGTGCGGGTGGAGCATTCTTGAACCAAGGCATAGAGAGGTGTAGGGAGATCGTGGACAACATTGTCACGAATGCCGGTGCTTGGAGTGGAGATGCAGATTTTCAGGGAGTGCATCAGGTTGAAGAGGGAGAAGGAACGAGAAGGCTGCTGATGGCCATGATGGAGAAGATCAACAACCTCGAGTTGGGTAAGAATTTGGTTGGAGAGCATGCAGTAGAGAATGAGAGAGTAGACCAACCAAGTGGACAACAAGAGGTAGCCAATTACATGGGAGGTCCGTATTATAATCAGCATGGCTACCAAGGTGGAAATCAGTATGGAAGACCTTCTTATGGTCAACCATTTGTACTTCCAGGCCCACAGCCACTTCAAAATCAATGGAGGAACACACAAGGAGTTCAAGGAGGCCAGCAACCTCCTCAAAACACATGGAGGAAGAATGATAGCTTTTCTTATGCTAACCCAAAAGCTGGTGTTACTGTTCCTGCAGGTATTGATCCGGGGTCTAAACCTCCTGGTGGAGAAGGCGGTGCATCAACCGAGGAGATGTTGAGAGCGATCCTTCAGAAGGTGGAGGAAGGGAGTAAGTGGTTGTCATCCTTGGAGTACGATGTGAAGGAGTTGCATAAGAAGGGTGATCAACGTGATCAAGAGCTCCAGAAGATGAACGTTGAGTGGACTAGAACTCAACAAGAGAACAATCGAAGGTTCACTTCTTTAGAGTTCCAGATGAGCCAGATTGCAAAGTCAGTGAATAGAATGCCGGAGGGGAACCCGAATGAGCAGTGCAAGGCGATCCAGCTAAGAAGTGGAACCAACTATGAAGGGCCTCAGATGCCTGCTGATTCTGAGACGCCCCAAGTTGAGAAGGGGATTGAAAGTGAAGGGATTGAGAAGCATGAAGACATGGATGAGTCCCAGAAGGACAAGGAAAGTGGGGAGGTTGAGAGAGTTCCAAAGTGGAAGAAAGCAAAGGAAGCAAGGGAGAAAGTGAAAGAAACGGAAAGAGATGAATGGGGGGTACCCAAATCTGTGATACCCGTCCCGTATCCACAGCGCTTCATGAAAAAGAAGCTTGATGAAAAATTCGCTAAGTTCCTTGATGTTTTTAAACAATTGCATATTAATATTCCTTTTTATGATGCTTTGGAACAGATGCCGCATTATGCAAAGTTTCTGAAGGACTTGATAGCGAAGAGACGAAGAGTTGATGAGCCGAAGTTGGTGCAGCTGAACCACGAGGTGAGTGCACTAGTGCACAAGGCGCTTCCACCGAAGCTGAAGGATCCCGGGAGCTTCACGATCCTATGTGATATTGGGAACGGGATCAAGAAGGGAGCGTTGTGCAACCTCGGGGCGAGCATCAATCTCATGCCGTTGTCGCTTTTCAAGAAGTTGGAAGGTGGTGAACTTCAACCCACAATGATGACGCTTCAACTAGCCGATCGGTCTATTACTCGACCTCAAGGTGTTGTTGAAGACTTCCTTGTGAGAGTTGGAGATCACATTTTTTCAGCCGACTTTGTAGTGCTAGAGATGGAGGAAGATGAGCACGTTCCATTGATCTTGGGAAGGCCGTTCTTAGCTACGGCGGGGATAGTGCTAGACGTGGCAAATGGGAAGATTACATTGAAGGTTGATGATCAAGAAGTGAAGATTTCCCTATATGAAGCCATGAAGCACCCGAAGGAGGATGAGAGCTTGTATTGCATGGATGCAATTGATCCTCGTGTTGAAGACACACCTTCTATCCCTAATCCTTCTCATATTCATGAATTTTATACTCCTTCACTCAATAATTTAACCCATGAGCAGTATGTTCTTGATTATTTTGATAGGGATAAAGTGAAGAAGTTGAAGGATGAAGAGGTGAAGAAAGTGGACGTAGTCCAGCTAGAGGGAAAAGAAGGAGTTAAGAAGAAGAAGTCCAAATTCAAGAACTTGTTTGGTAAGACTCCTCCAGATAAAGGAAAGAAGGAGTTGAGACCCATAACATTTGGGAATGAGAAGAGAGCAAAAGGGCTCATGATGGAGGGGCATCAAGGAAAAGAATGCAAACACCACTCTTATGAGAGTGAGGGAGGTAAATTTGAGTATGATGTCCCATAAGCTCCTTTGAGCTTGGTCCGGCATGAGGACCTTAAAAATAGCGCTGAATGGGAGGCAACCCATTATTATTATTATTATTATTTTATTTGCTTTGTTTTTAGTTATTAGGGAGTTATTGTGAGTCGTATGTTTAACCTCGTTTTTGAGTGAGTTGCTTGTAGGCTTGTCTCTAAAGGAGTAAAGGTATCATGGAGTTATTCAGATTGAAGGAACCAACTTGAGACAAGGGAGTGTGCAAAGCTATTGAGAGAAAAGGAATTATTTGGTTGAGGTAACCCACAACCCCAAACTTAGACCTCTAGCAAGGTCGAAGTTTGGGGGGGTGGAGTTTTTTTATTTGTTTTATGATTACATTGCACATGCATGCACGCCCTTATCTTTGAGTTGAGTTTGATTGATTATTGGTTTGTTGAGATACTCCTTGGGCTATTATTAATTTGTTTTGTTACTCAATATTTTATGCCTATCAATCACCTTATGCTTGTTGATTGCTATCTTTGAGTATGATTTGATAAGTAGGGTGAATTGTGAGGCTGAGTTAGGAGTTTTCTTGTGTGAGTGTTTGAGTTAGAGTTGATTTGAGAAATAACTTGTATGCTTGTAAATTTTCCTTTTGAGTACTTGTGTGATGATTGTGAGAATGCACTAGGACTAGCATAGATGTGAAAGCTGTGAGATTTGAGCCTTATGAGATTTTGATGCATTATATTGATCTCTTCGATTGTGAGAGGATCGTCACCGTAGAGGATGCTAGAACTTGTGTGTGCTCTTGCTTCTTGATTGTGTCTAGTTTGATATGCCGAATGTGATCTTAGGCCGTCTTTGATTTAATTGAGTCACTTAGCCAAAATTTTCCTTACCAATGACATTGATCCCTTGTGAGCCCCTTTGAGTCGAAAGCCTATTTTATTTGCTAGCACATATGAAAACTATTCCAATTCCTAAGCCTTTTTGTCCAAATTTGAGTGGAGAATAGGAAAAGTGTGAATGTGAAGGGAGTGAATTGAGTTGAAAAAGGAAAAGGTTGTTTGTTGAGAAAAAAATGAGCGCATGTGTTTGTGCGAAAAAGAGAAAAAAAGTGAGGTGATTGACAAAAAAAAAAGTGAAAAGAGAAAGAAAAAAAAATTGAAGTGTTGAGAGAAGTGGAATTGAAAAAGTGTTGATTGAATATATTTGAAGTAGTCTGTTCCTAATCTCGAAGTACCGAAGTCTGATTTTCTATTCTCCATTCACTTGAGTCACTTTACCATATT
Source organism: Ballota nigra (assembly GCA_947034835.1). Classification (NCBI taxonomy): domain Eukaryota; kingdom Viridiplantae; phylum Streptophyta; class Magnoliopsida; order Lamiales; family Lamiaceae; genus Ballota; species Ballota nigra. Next base: position 95,412,495 of record OX344725.1, read on the forward strand.
GTTATCCCACCTGTCCAAAGAGCCTACATTACAACCTTGAGAAAAGTCTTTTTTGATTCGGCATTGATTTCTAGAGTATGGTCGGAGTTGAGAGTGCTTACAAGCCTATGGCTACCGATATGAGTGATTGATTGTTTGAGTGAGTCCCTTAATCATTGATATACACTTGTGAGGGAGTGAAACACATCGTTGAGTGCACATCCATGCTTGATCTTGGTGTTTCTTGTACTTGTTGCATGAGTACGATAAAAGAAAGTGAGTGAGTATACAGGTGATTGACTTATGAAGCTTGAGTTCATTAGCTTGCATGATTTGATTCGGTGACTCATTCCTAACAATTTCACTTGACTTATTCTTTCGTTGCTTGAGGACAAGCAACATGGTAAGTTTGGGGGGGTTGATTAGGCGTGAAATTGTCATGATTCGTAGCTTGAAATACCCCAATCTTGGTCGAGTTTATAGAGTATTTAGAGTCAATTGAGCATTATTTCTATACATTGATAAATTTGTCTCTTTGATGCTCATAGGTGAATAGAGGACGAAAAATGGAGTTCGTAGGACTTTGAATCGACTCAAACGGATGCCCGGATGAGAAGATATTGAAGAAATACGATTGGTATTAGTGCGGACGAGGAAAAGTATCACTTGGGAGGAGTTAGAAGTCACTCGAGTGACTAGGTCGAGCGCACGCGCTCGAGCGCATTGCTCGAGCGCTTAAAACTTACAGAACTATTCTTGCGCTCGAGCAGCTCGAGCGCCACCGCTCGAGCGAATTGCTCGAGCGCCCAAAACATGCAGAGAGATTTCAGCGCTCGACCGGCTCGAGCGGAACCGCTCGAGCGATTGTGTCATTCGAGCTACACTGCTCGAGCGGGACCGCTCGAGCGTTTTGCTCGAGCGCCCATGGATTTTTGCCTCCGGATGCGTATTTTCAGCCCATTAACTCCCGTTTCGACCCGTGCCTATATATATCTCTTCCAAACACGTTTTGAACATAGATCCGAACTTTAGAAATAATTTTAGACTTAGTTTTTGGAGAGGAAGAAGACGAGCAAGCTTTATTTACGTTTTGTTGAGGTTTTTCATACGAATTCTAGTTTCTTTTCAATTCTTAGTTTCTTTTCATTAGTTCGTTACTTTGAACACGTTTAAATTTTGTTTTTATTAATTCAATTTCAGTTCTTCGTATTTATTTTCTTTTAAAACCCTAGTTCATGTTTCATATTTTCGTTCTTAAATTCATTATGTTTATGTTCGTCGTTTCTTCTATTGCTTTTAGTTTTGTTAAAACCATGTCCAGCTAAAACCCTTGCATGCTTAGGTTAGGATGAACTCGTAGAAGTAGGATGTGGGTACATAATTAGGGTAGCTTGTGACGTTAGTTTTAATTCTCTTAATTAATGAATTCTTATAATTAATCTGAACTTGACCTTTGAATTTAGTACGAAAGTGTTAGAGAGAGGACGACCGCATCACTCAATAACAATTAGTAGTCTTAACGAGAAGGTTTAGGAAAGGTTAATTCATCTACCGGTTTAGCGAAGGAGGACGACCGCATCACCTTAGTTAAATTAGGGTCTCATTAATTGAGCACAATCCATTAACTTGTTAGTGGATTAGTGAAGTCGAGTGTTAGGGTAAAGTATTAGGGTTTAGAATCTTGAGCTTTCACCTTGCATTCTTAGACTTAGGTTAATTCTTGTTTGTCACAGTTATTTTGATTATGTACCTGCTCCGTTAGTATACGTAGGGATTCCTATCTTAAGCATCACCATATCTTATTTGAATCCAACCCTTAGTTAATTCGTCTGCTTTAATATTTTAGTTTAATTAGTTTATTTTAGTTTTAATTAATCTTTCAAAAAATCCAAAAACATACACTCATATTAACTCGACGCGTAGATCTTCAGGGATCTATTCGCATATACACCATCTCTTGGGTTCGATAATACTTGGTCCCTATACTTGCCCATACTACAGTGAACCCGTACTCTTGCGGGGTAGCTACTAGTAGAAGCTAGTGTAAGTCGCTTCAAGTCATGTGGCGGCTGATTTCAACATCGATTTGGTGGCCGCCAACCTTGAAGTGGCCGATTCCGACCTTGAAGTGGTTGATTCCGATCTTGAAGTGGTTGAGCTAGATGATTGGGCAAATTTTGGGGTCCCCGTCGTGGCCCACGATGTCCTAAATTACGCCAGTTTATGGTGGATGCATATCCCGAGCGTTTTATGCCTCCTTGACAGGTCTTCTCTGATTCCAGATATATGTGTGCATGTTTAAAACCTTTGGATATGTGGATTAATGTTAGCAATGTTTTGATATATGGGAGAATGATTGAAATTTGTTGATATGTGGGTAATTTATATGATATGGGTGTCCATATGAGTGTCCTGTTATGCATGTATAATCTGTCCATATGAGTGCTTTGTGCATGTATAATATGTTGATATGGGTGCACTGTGATGCATGCATAATCTGTTGATATGGGTACCTTGTGATGCATGTATAATTTGTTGATGCTTATGGTGCCCTGTGATGCATGTATAATCTGAGGGTTGTTGGTGATCAAATTTAATCGATAGGATTAGTGACTGTTTTAATTTGGTTTAAGACCACCAATCAATTACGTGTGATTGATTACCACCGTAAATGGTAAATTGAAGATTCGGGATGTGGAATTGTAAATACGAAAATCGAAATCATATTTATTTCGTATATGTGTGCGTTTATGTGTTTAAGTGTGTGTTTTGGAAATATTTGTGAATTTGAACTTTGCCTTAATGGAATTTGGGTTTAGCCTTAGGTTCTGCTCATCTTAAAAGACGAACAACCTTTAATTGGCTTTGGTCCTCAGAATGGACTTGTACCTCGAGCTTTTAGACTTTTCTTTTAACGAACAACTATGTATACATAATGAAAAATTTACAAGTGTTATAAGACTGACATATACAACCTGACGAACAACCTTGAACACTAACCCAAATCATGCTCGCTTATAATATTTTTTGCTGAGCAAAAATCTGTCTAAAATTAAAAAAGATGAAACAGCACGACTATACAATGTGTCGAACAACTTTTCATTCTACACTTAGCAAAAAATTTCAAAAAATTAGGCAAGTTTTTGGTTTGCCTTACTTGGTTCACTTGCCCCCCAAGACATTTGTTCGTCCAATCAAGAACTTGTTTGCCTCATTGATAGTACTTCTTTAGATGTACCGCATTCCAGGAGTATTGGGCCGGCTTGCCTTCCATATCTTCGATATCGTATACACCATTAACGAATTTTTCTGTTATACGATACGGGCCCTCCCAAGTTGGCCCCAATACACCTGGAGGTTGGGCGAGCAACTTTCTTAGAACCAAATCTCCAACTCTGAATTCCCTGATTTTAACATGGGAATTGTAATATCGTTCTGCTCGTTGCTTATAGGTAGCATTTTTTAGCTCGGCATTTAATCTTTTTTCTTCGAGCAAATCCATCTCTGTAGCTAGAGCAGAGTTGTTCGCCTGCTCATCAAAGTTGGTCGTTCTGAATGTGTTGGCCTTTAACTCGATTGGTATTACAGCTTCTGTTCCGAAAGCCATTGCAAAAGGTGTTTCTCCGGTGCTCGACCTGGGAGAAACCCTATATGCCCACAGGACTTCCGGGAGTTCTTCAGACCAACTGTTTTTGCTCTCCGCTAGCCGTACTTTTAACGTATGCTTAATTATCTTGTTTACGGCTTCGACTTGTCCATTCGACTGGGGATGATAGGGCGTAGAGTAATATTTTTTGATTCTCCACTTTATACAGAAATCTCTCAACTCTTTCCCATCAAACTGCAGACCATTGTCTGTCACGATGGTTTGTGGAACTCCAAAACGACAGACAATGTTCTTCCAAATGAAGTTGATCATTTTCTGCTGCGTGATCTTTACCATGACCTCTGCTTCCGCCCATTTCGTATAATAGTCGACTGCCACGACAGCAAATCGAACATTTCCAACTCCTGCTGGGAAAGGACCAATAATGTCCATCCCCCACCTTGCAAATGGCCACGGGCTATAAACTGATACGAGCTGTTGGGCCGGGGTATTAATGTTTGGGGCAAAAATCTGGCATTGATGGCAAGTCTTTGCTTTCTTGATCGCAGCGTGGCGTAAAGTCGGCCAATAGTAGCCTTGTCTAATAGTTTTGTATGTCAAGGCTTGCCCCCCAGTGTGATTTCCGCATACTCCGGCATGTATTTCTTCGAGTATTGCTCGTCCTTGCCCCCTTGACAAACATTTGAGAAGTGGGATTGATATTCCCCTTTTGTAAAGCTGCCCGCCCACCAGAGTGTATCTGGCGGCTTGCTTTGTTAGTTTGGCAGCTTCAAAAGGGTTGTTTGGTTTTTCCCCACTTTTCAAGTATTCGACTATGCTTGTTCTCCAGTCTTCTTCTTCACTTGCTTGTTCATTAAGTTGGTTGACATTATAACTTCTTGTTGGTGGATCATTCATCTTTGTAATTACAATGTCTGCCAACTCTGCGGGTCCTTCGCTTGTTGCTAGTCGGGCCAACGCATCTGCTTGCGTGTTGCTTGTCCGTGGAATTTGTTCAATGAAGACTTGTTCTAACAAGGACATTAGGTAAGCAACAATCCGCTGATACTCGATCATATGATCGTCTTTTGCCTCGTATTCACCTCGGACTTGGTTCACAATCAATTGTGAGTCGCCGAATATTTGTAACCGTCTAACACCTACTGCAAGGGATAGGTGGAGACCAGCAATGAGAGCTTCATACTCAGCTTCGTTGTTGGTTACCATGAAACCAAATTTGATCGCCGAGGTGAATACTTGTCTGTCAGGGCTAATTAGAACTACTCCCGCCCCCGAGGCTACATTAGTTGAAGACCCGTCAACATAAAGATGTCAGGGGTGATCAAGTCCTCTCGTCGGATATGGTGGGAAGGTTAGTTCAACTATAAAGTCGGCTAACGCTTGCCCTTTGATCGATGTTCGAGGAGCATAGGTTACTCCGAATTGGCTAATCTCTAGTGACTATTTTAGTAGACGACCGGCTGTGTCGGGGCGATGGAGAATTTGTCTGAGTGGGAAAGTTGTTAGCACTTCAACTTGATGGTCAAAAAAGTATGGTCGTAACTTCCTCACACTCATGACAAGTGCGTACGCTAGTTTCTCGGTTGGAGAGTATTTGATCTCCGCCTCGTGCAAAGCTTGACTGACGTTGTAGATAGGTTGATGAAATTTGCCATCTTCCCGTACCAGAACAGAGCTGATTGCCACTTTTGACGCTGCCAAGTACAAGTATAGCTTTTCTCCTGGGACGGGTTTTGATAGGATTTTAACATCTCCCAGGTAGTCTTTAAGTTGGTCGAACGCCTTTTGACAGTTGTTAGTCCATGTAAACTGTCCTTTCTTGATGGCTTCGAAAAATGGACGACATTTGTCCCCCGATCTGGATATGAACCGATTCAATGCTGCTAGGCATCCCGTGAGTCTTTGCACTTCTTTTATCGAACGTGGTGGTTGCATGTCCATGATAGCCTTGACTTTTGCTGGATTGGCTTCAATCCCTCATCGACTAACAAGATGGCCCAGGAATTTCCCGGAATGGACTCCAAAACTGCTCTTCTTCGGGTTTAGCTTCATATTGTAATATCGAAGAATATCGAACACCTGGGTTAAATGCTGAAGATGGTCTTCCTTTCGGGGACTTTTAACTACGATATCGTCTACATAGACTTCTACCGTATCTCTGATTTATTGTCGAACATCTTGTTTACCAACCTCTGGTATGTTGCTCTGGCATTGATGAGGCCGAAGGGCATTCTCTTCTAACACAACAAATTTTTATTCGTATAAAATATCGTGTTCTCTTGATCGTCTGGATGCATTGGGATTTGATGATACCCGACAAAAGCATCCATGAATGTTAGCATTTCGTGACCTGCAGTGCTGTCCACCAACTGGTCAATATGAGGAAGAGAAAAGTTGTCCTTCGGGCATGCTGCATTCAGATCTGTAAAGTCTATGCATAGCCTCCAGGTCCCGTTTGGTTTCCTCACAAGGACTGGGTTTGCTACCCATTGTGGACAGAGTGCTTGTCGGATTAGGTCGTTGTCTAACAACTTCTTTACTTCTTCATTCAAAGCCTGATACTTGTCTGGGCCATATTTTCTTCGTTTTTTATGGACGGACCTTTTTGCTTGATTGATGTTGAGCTTATGGCAAGCATGTTTTGGATCTATCCCCACCATGTCTGCATGAGACCAAGAAAAAACATCTAGATTTTTGCTGAGGAACTCTTTCATTCGGGATCTGTAAGGCTCAGGGAGCTCAGATCCTATGTATAATTCGAGATCCTGGTTTTCTGGATTAACTTTGAACGCCTTCAGTTCTTCAACTAGAGTTGCTCGTCGTTTTTGTCCTTTCCAATGAGGATCAAGTATTGGTCCCTCAGGGTTGAAATCATTTTCGATGCTCATGGGCTCTGCTCCCAGGCGGGGATCTGGATCATCTGTTGGTCCCAATTCATCGTTGTTTGTCAATACTTGACCCTTCAAGTCATCTGATAAACGTTGCTCGTCACCACCCCTTTGTTGTTCATCAGATAGAAGTTCTCCATGGGTGGTGATGAGTTGTTCGTCCAACACTTGTTCGTCAGAGTGTTGCTCGTCAGTATCCATGTGGTCTTCTATGTCCATTATGTTCTCGAGTATTGACGGTTCATCAGCAGGATAGCTAGTTGTGGCCTCTATCATGGATACTAATGCGTGTTTGGCCTGCAACTGTAGGAGACATTCCCTGGCCTTTTTTTGATCTCCTTTCACTGTGCCTGCTCCGCTTGCTGTAGGGAACTTTAGGCAATAATGGTAAGTTGAACATGCAGCTTTGAATTCATTTAGAAAAGGTCGACCAAGAAATCCGTTATAGGTTGATTCCTGATCGACGAGTAAGAAATCAACCATTCTCGTTATGTTTTTCTCGGGTTCTTCTACCGTAACAAGCTGAACGGACAACCTAATTTCCCCTAACGGGACTGTTACAACATTTCCGAAGCCTAAAATTCTGTGATTTGAAGGTCGAATGTAGCCCGAGTAGTCCCCAAGTTGATCAAGTGTCTTTTTGAAAAGAATGTTGGTGTAGGCCCCGGTGTCCACCAACAATCTGTGTACCCTGGTCTCCATAATCTTGGCACAGATTACGAGCGAATCGTTATGGGGGGTCAAGATTCCCTCCAAATCCTTCTCAGTAAAGGTCAATTCTGCTATTTGCATAATGGACGGCTTAACCCCATTGCTTGTACTTGATCGATCGCTTGCAGTTCGGCTTTTCTTTTTCGGTTGGAGATCGGCAGTCGTCCATCAGAACATCCTCCCACTGGTTCCGCGGGTTCCATCATATATAGATCTTCGAGTGGACGGGCAGTAACGGCCGGAACTGGTCGTCCTGGTTTATTGTTTTTCTGAGGTTGATCATCCTCATCCTCAGAGTTGTTCTCCCGGACTCTCTTTCCGGGTTACCTCTTAACAAAGTCGGATAGTTTCCCCTCCTCGTAGAACCGCCAAAGCTGCTTGAGCAAATCTCTACACTCGCTCGTAAAGTGCCCCACGCTTTGATGGTAGGCACAATACTTGTTAGGGTTGAGTTTGCCGGTGTCTTGACGGATTTTCCATGGAGGGGAGAGCAACTCCTTCTCTTTCACGTTTTTATAAACAGTATCGACTGACACTGTTAGTACCTGATTCAACTTTTCCTTGAGCTCCGTCCCTTCAGTGAATGCCTTCATGTTCTTCGGGACTCGATAGCCTGTTTTGCCAGGTTTCTTGTTATTCTCATTGGGATCAGCTTTATTCTCCCCCAAGTTTGATTGCAAGGCCTCGTGCATGGAAACGAATATGCCGGCTTGATTTTTGAACTATGATTGATTGGTGGTCTTAAACCAAATTAAAACAGTCACTAATCCTATCGATTAAAATTGATCACCAACAAGGGTTAGTTGATTTGTAGGTGAAACGTGTATGTACATGAGGAAATTATTGTCTTATGAATCTTTATGTCACCACTAGGAATTTTCCCTAGTTTAGGAGACTTAAATGATGTTTATGGTGCCCTGTGATGACTGTATAATCTGAGGGTAGGTTGATTTGGCAGTGAAATACTCTCTCTATCCAATATTAGTAGTCCTACCTTTCATTTTTGGATGTCCAATCTTTAATGTCACCACTAGGAATTTTTCCTAGTTTAGGTGACTTAAATAATGCATATTGTGCCCTGTGATGCATGTATAATCTGAGGATAGGTTAATTAGTGGGTGAAACATGTATGTACATGAGTAAATTGTTGTCTTATGCATCTTTATTGTCACCACTAGGAATTTTCCTAGTTTAGGAGACTTAAATGGTGCTTTTGGTGTCATGTGATGATTGTATAATCTAAGGGTAGGTTGATTTGTGGGTGAAATATGTATGTACATGAGAGAATTGTTGTCTTATGCATCTTTATTGTCACCACTAGGAATTTTCCTAGTTTAGGAAACTTAAATGGTGCTTTTGGTGCCCTGTGATGATTGTATAATCTGAGGGTAGGTTGATTTGTGGGTGAAATATGTATGTACATGAGAGAATTGTTGTCTTATGCATCTTTATTGTCACCACTAGGAATTTTCCTAGTTTAGGAGACTTAAATGGTGCTTATGTGCCCTGTGATGACTGTATAATCTGAGGGTGGGTTGATTTGTGGGTGAAATATGTATGTACATGTGAGAATTGTTGTTTTGTTAATCTTTAATGCCACCACTAGTAATAATTTGAGTCTACAATCTGAGAATCATCCAAAAAGTGATACCAATATTCCATTTGAGCAAAATACATACAAAAACTGATATCCTTACTTGTTTACAGCTTAAACAACAGGTCCTTATCTCTACTGCTTACATGTTTATGCTGTAAACATGTCAAAAAACATACAAAATGTTGTGCTACTACTTGTTATGCCCTAATAATCCAAATCTGAAATTAAAGTTTCCACATCATATGGAGACTCATTTTGATTCTCTGGTTGTCTTAGGTACTCTATGCATTCCTTCACTAAGTGCTCTTCAACTTCTAGGTTGTCTGGTAGTCTTCCTTCCCTTATGAGCTTTTCCTTGTCCATATGTGGAATTTTGTAACAGTTGTGACCTTTGCACTTCATCATCTCAATCATACATCCCTGCAAACTTAGGAAAACATTGTTTAATGTGATGTGGGTTAGTTGTTCATATGAATCAACAACATTTTTGACCAGGTCATCCATATTGTATGATGATGTATCTTCTTGCAAGCTTTGTATTGCTCTGAAAAAGCCTAGATAATTTATATTTGTATCTGTAGAATTAGCTGGTTGACATATAAGTTGGATATTGAACCCGTCTGATATTGCTGCTTCCCTGAACTCAATGTCATCATTCTTGATATGTGGCCTAGCATTGTCTTGTTGAATAAAAATTTCTTTGCTTATATTTGGTGGCCACTTGGACTTGATTGCTGGTAGAACCCGAGATTTTATTTGCAATGTAATCAATAAAGCAGTTAAGTACTCTATTACATGCTTTATTTTGGATACTTGCAATAATAACTAAATGATGAAAATATTATGTTAGTTAAATAAATTTCTGGTACTTGATTGATTAAGCAATCCTTTATGACTTGCTTTGTGATTGCCTCTATTGATTTTGTTTCTAGAGTGCCCTTTGCTCTGTTTTTGCTGTTTCTTTGAGCTGGTTCTTTCTTTGTGAAAGGAAATAACCCAATTTTCCCATAAAAAATAAGCTCCCCACTCATTGCATATATAGGTCTAGACACTGCAGCCATGAACATTACTTTGGTGAGGAATCTTTTGCTCTTACACGATCTATATGGCTCTGCTTCTTCTGGTAACAAGTAGTATCTGTCACTTGCTTTTGTGATGAAGAACCACTTCTCATCAATGTGGATTGTATTGTGCATTTTGAACTTGATTATGTTGCTGTCTCTTTGAAATTCAAGTGAACTTAAACTGAAATGTAACCTTAACAGCTTGTTTTGGGCTGTTAAATCAGTTTTGATAGCATTTGTATGTGGTATGATGAGCTTTTTCTTCACCCACAGACCCACTAGACTCTTGCTAACTACAAGTTCTTTTGCTATCCTTCTATAATTAGATCTCTTTTTCACAGGAAGTTCCTTAAGATTTTGAACTTTTGTTTGTTTTGTTTTTGCATGCTCAATTTTTCTAGCATTTGAAAAGGTGATAGCATTACCTTCACTGAGTTGCCTCTTTGTTTCAGCCCAAATTCTTCCAACACTTCGAACAGAAAGATTTAGAGTTGCAGCAGCTTCATTCACAGCCCCGTATTTTGGTTTGCCATCAATGCTATGAAGCAGCATGAATTGAGCAACTACAGCTTTCTTGTCTATAGACAAGTCTTTTTTTCCAACTTGCCTCATTTGTGGTTGAAGTGTAATGAATGCAGACTTGAATTGTTTGGGGCTGTTTTTGTATTTAATGTAAAGAGTTTAGGTGGGAAATGATGTAATTTGGGGATTGGGTGGAAAATCAAAATTTTTAATCACATCATCTTTTGTATTTAGGTGGGAAAGTAGAATTATTTGGGTATATTTTGAATTTCCAGATTTTTAATTACAGTTCCAGGTTTATATTCACCGTTCCAGCTTTTAGTTTACTGTTACAGCTTTGAATCCGCCCAAATTTTGGAATTTGGAGGGAATCCTTAAGAGAATCTTACTTTTTCTAATTGTATTAGGAAAAGGTTGAATTGACTACAATATGTACTTTAACAATAAAATACTATATTTTCTTAAAACCGTGTAGAATAAAGTAGGACTACTAAAATTAGACGGAAGTAGTATATTTCAGTGAATACTTTTTAGTAAAATAATCGATACACTGTATTGATTCTTGTTGAACTTGTTCACCAGGTACTTTGCCAATAAATATAAAAGGTAAATTTCTCAAAAATGAATTTCTTGGATAAAAGGGTTTTTCCTTTTTTTTTTTTTTTTTTTGTTTGTTTGTTTGTCTTAAAAGCCAAAACATGAAGTTCCGTGTCAAACGCATGTCTTCATCTTGTTTAGACTTATTAAAATAGTAGTTGCTACCAAGTAAAATTGAGGGTGTATAAAAATTCATAATAAGAGTTATATTATAGGCTATCAAGTGCTAATAAATTTTTAAACTAAAAATTAAATTTTGCTAAAAACCCTTAGTATTACCACTTCTTCCCACATAAATAGTCACACTTCAAAATTTACATAAACTAATGAAATATTATTGGTTTGGAATTTTGAATTTTACCTATAAAATACTTGATGCTCCCTCATCTCAAATTAGCTGCATCATTTGTTCAATAATATGTCCCCCATTTGATGCATCATTTTCGAAATCAAATATTTTTATCACTTTAAATTACAACTTGTAAGTATATCGATAGTTAACCATTGTCATTATTTTTGTCACGTTAAGTCAGTCCTCATATTAAAAGTTGTTTTGAGCTCTCACTCCATCTCAACTTAAAACCTATTTTTATCTCATAGTATTATTTTTTTATGTCCATAATAAATTTTACAATTTTCTTTCCTTTTTTTTTCATCCTACAATAATTTTTAAAATGAAAACAACACTATTTCATTATATCATTTTATATTCAAATAAAATCTTTAAAAAAATTAATTTTTAGCAACTTTTTATAAAAAGGAGTTCAGTTACATGTGAAGATTAATAAATGACGAAATATATACTAATAAACACCTCTCACATTAAACTCTGTACATATATTAAATGTTGCATCTAATTGAAAACGGTGAGAGTATATCCTTATTTATAGAATAAAAAAATTGAATAATATTTTTTTATCACACATCACAATAATAACTTCATTTAAAACGATAAACCGACTTAATTCCAATATACATCAAATATAAAATACACATCTTATTATAATATATTTCCAAAGATCTCCAAAGTGATGTGTCAACACCACCTTATTCTAAGGATGAGGTGGCATGTCTCAAATCTCTCCATTTTGAAATTTCTCATTAAAAGTTGGTTTAAGTTTTGATTTCAATCATTCATTTTATATCATTACATCTAAACCATTAAATTGTAACTAGGGTTAATATAATTATTTATCATTTTCATTCGCCCATAAACCGCCTCTCTCTCCCCTTCGACCTCTCTCACACCGCTATACGCCTCTTCGATCTTTTTCACAACACCACTTCGCCCCCTCTCCAATCAGCGTGGACTAGCCGTGAATGCCAAGTTATAACTTTCTCTGTTATTTCTGTCTTTTAATTTCTACTTATCTCACGGTTCATTTTCTCAAAATTTTCATTTCCTAACGCTCTTACGGCGCTGTCTTCCTTGCCGCTGCCTGCCATGACTCCGCACCAGTCTTATTCTCTGCACACGCCGTCTCATTCCCAGAATCTTCTAAAGGTTAGGGTTTTTTTTAATTCACGAATTTTTGTGAAATTATCTTATGTATTAAGTTTTCTCTGTGTATTAAGTCGTTCTTCCGCCTAGCCCAGCGCCGTGCAAGGTATGCAGGCGCTGCCTCGCTGCTCTACTCCCGCCGCCTCAAACTGCATCGGATACCAGGACCTTAAACCGAAGGTATGATACTGATTTTTTATAATATTTTTCTTGGTTTTGATTTTTTTCTTCTTGCCTCCTTTTTTTAGTTTTTGTCATCCTCCATTGAACAATTTCGGCGTTGCCGTCATGTCATCTAAGATGTAAAATAAATATCTTTTCCACAGTTCAACGTTTTCTTAATTAGATATTTTTGAAATTTATTTTTGCAAAATATTTATATATGCTAATTTTTGTAGGATGATATTGAAATATTTTGCAAAAAATATGGCAAGATTCTTTGAGAATCTTGCTATCCAATTCCATATCTCACCATGGGTAATAGATTGTAACATTTATTTTTTTGACAAAATTTTATTATCCAAAAGATATTGTTATTGAAATGGCATATTACTCCCAAATTTTTTTGCCATGAAATGCAATATCTTACCATGTATAATACAATAATAGATATTTTTGGAATAAATAATTTTACAATATATTTATATGCTAATTTTCTAAGAAGATTTTGAGATATTTTGCAAAAGATATTGTCACGTAAAAGATGACAAGATTCCCAAATAATCTTTTCATCCAATACCATAACTTACCATGAATAATAAATTATAACATTAATTTTTTTGGACAAAATTTTACTACCCAAAAGATATTGTCACTTAACACATTATTTCCAAAAAATATTGACATGATATACAATATCTTATAATATATAATACTATGATACTGAAAGTTAGCAATTATTTTTTAAAAAAAAAAAATCGATTTTCTTAATTTTTTTTCAAAATACATGTATACATGAAATATTTAGGAGAGAATTGATTTTTTTTAAAATAATTTGAATTAACGTTTAATACTATATCGAAATCACAAAATATTTAAAATAAAAAATATTTATACTTATAATTTAAAAATAAAATAATATTTTTTTTTCAGTCCGCGGAATTCGGGAATATACACTGGTTCTAAAAATAAAATGTGACTATTGGTTTAAAAAAATTGTGGATGGAGGGACAATAAAATTATTTAAGGACACTCCCAAAATTAAGCCATTAATGTAACGACCCGTAAACGGCCGATACGGGTAACTGCTCGGGTAGGGTCAGGAGCAATAAAACGTGTGTCTGGCAGACGAAGCTCCACATTTACCCAACTCATATCTCAAACCAGCACAAAGACAAAATTCAAAACGAAAACTTTTTCTTCAAGAATCAGAGCCTCCGATCACTATTTCATTTGATTTTTCCGATTGGCAACTCCATGTTTTGAAGGAAGCCATGGCGACGTCCTCCCATTCGCTGATTCGCCGTATCGCCCCCTATATTTCTGCTCGGATTCGCTGGAATTCGAGGCTTTTAAGCTCATCCTCCGCCGTCCAACCCCAGCCTTCTTCATCGGAATCTCCGTCTCCATCATCTCAAGCCTTACACATGACCGAAAGCTGCGTTAGAGTAATCTTCTTCGCCTTTCTGCTTTAGTTTTTGTATTAACCATGGTGGACTTTTATTTAAAAATGATTTTGCGAGATTATTTCTCTAATTTTTCAATTGGGTTGTGTTTCCATATCGGAATTGCTGGGAAAATGGTTTTATGTGTTTAATTAATTGGATGTGGCGGATAATCGATGTGAGTTTGTGAAAACTGTATTAGATGTGGAGATGACAGAGACTCTACATCGTTTTGATCATAAAATTAACTTTCTTAGGGCAAATACTTAGGGATGAAGAAGATTAACTGAATAGTCTTAGGATATGGAAATGATTCCTCAATGATTTTTATGTGTATCCATCTTAAACATCTATACTTGTGCATGGTTGTGCCCCATGAGAACTCAAGTCATTCAATAATTCTAATGTTATACAGAGAATGAAAGAGTTGCAAAATGACGAGGCCAGTAAGAAGTTGCTCCGACTGAGCATAGAAGCTGGTGGTTGCTCCGGATTCCAATATAACTTTTCACTTGATGATAAGACCAATGATGATGACAGGTAATTGAGTTTCCTAAAGTTTGAGGTTTCGTTTGGTTTTTTGTTGTCAATTGGTTCCAAATGAAATAAATCTTAACAATACTTGGTGATTTAAAAAAAACTCATCTAATAATGTTGGGTCTGTGCAGGATATTCGAGCAGGAGGGAGTTAAATTGGTGGTTGATAATATCTCGTTTGACTTCGTGAAAGGTGCAACAGTTGATTATGTAGAGGAGCTTATCCGTTCAGCTTTTCAGGTCTGTTCACTGTAACTGGTTTGTTTTTACAATATGTTTTTGCGGAGTATTGTTGTTGTCTGCCTTCAAATACACGAATTCTTGGGCTCTTTATGTTTGTTATAGATTTTTAGTCCAGTTACACAAGTAAAGAAAGTAGGGTCCAAATGAGCTTATTAGAGCAATCTTCTGTTTGAGTTATATCTGATGAGTAGTTATTTATTATCAGTTCTGTTAGTAAGAAAACTATGTAAGGAGTTTTGGATCAACCTGATTCATTAGATGAGAAAAGGATTTCATTTCCATCCATCCTTTGAGCAAAAATTGAAAAGAATTATTAAATTTCATTTCATTTTCCAGCTGGAACCAATCACTGCTGGGTTTTTTTTTCCTTTTCAAGGAACAAATGTTCAAACGCTATGATCAAGCTATGTATTCAGAAATGATTTGCATCTGTCTGCATCAGCTTGTGATATGTATTGATTTGATCCCAACCTCTTTTGAATGTTTTCCAACATTACGAAGTTGGGAGTTCAAATATGACAGTCTGCAAGTATGCCCTATTTAGAATTTCTTGTTATGTTTGGATGAGAACGGTCTAGAAATTTTGTGTTTCATACAAACTCGACCCTAAGAATAATTTAAACAGTTATTTTACCCCTCCCACATGTGCCTTTCCTTGAAACCAATACTTGACCTCTTACTCTGCACGGCTTGAGAACAAAAAGGAAAAAAAGGTAGTGAGTTTAGTGAATGTGCTAGGTTGTATAGAATGAAGAGTTTTCGGGGGCTGACTGTTGAGTTTTCTCTTAATTTTATAAATACTTGTACCTCTTGACTATCTATGCATGTCAAGAAACAAAATATTATGTACGCTTCCATGTTGGATAATTTTAAGTCGTCTAAGATTTTTGGAGTATGTGTAATGTGTCTGTATTTGAAATCTCTAGTGATATCTATAATCTATCAGAGGCTTGTTTCATTCTCCACTTTTATCTACCCTACAAAATCTGTGTTTTAACCTGATGAAATGAACCTTATTGGTAGCCTAAAACTTAAGTTCATGCAGAACAGTTATTTTAACCAAACAATTTATCTTGAGGGCAACCTACTAGTATCTATTGCTGTTAATATCCCTCCCCCCCCAATACAAATAAAAATACGACCGTATGTCCCCATGTATCTGCAATGTGAACATCAGTTTGGCCAGCTCCATTCTTAATAGTAAAATTTTCTGATCATTTGCTCTATTTTGTAATCCTTAATTGAAACATTAAGCATTGTTAGACACCTTATAAAGGAAATTGTTACTAAAAAAACATGGTTGATTCATAATTCATTCCCTTTGACTGTTTTGAGTAACATAATGGCTGATTCCTGTACAATTGAATTATCAAGTTTTGAGTAACATAATTTGTGACTCATTCCATTTGACAGTACAATTCAATTGAACCAAACATTCCCCAACTCTTACAACTGATTCTATACGCAGGTGTCGACTAATCCAAGTGCAGTGGGTGGCTGTAGCTGTAAAAGTTCGTTTGTGGTGAAGTAGTAATCGACACATCCCCAGGCACTCAGCGGAGAATGGAGATGCACCAAGCTTCAACGGTTCGCATGACTAACTGTATTCATTTTGATGTTGATTTTTTTTCCATACACGAGAAAAGTATTGAAACATGAAAAAGATATTATCTTGTGATCGTTTTTTGCCGGCTAGATTATGATAGGAAAATATCGTTTCTCACGTAGAGATTGTTCGCACGCCAGGTGGTGAAATTGATTCTTCGAAAGCCTCGTTCAGAGTGCAAATAGCAGACTTAGAAAGTTTCACTCTCTCTTTAGTGGAGTTGTAATAAAAGCATTGTTTGTAGTGCTGAAATTATGTATGTTGATATATGTATGAATGTAACTATAATTGGAGGGTTGGATCTTGTGGAAACATATTGAATATCTGTAACCATATTATATCCTTCCTCTGTTTAGGTAGGGTGGGTAGTTGATCACACAATGAATCCCATCCATTTTGGGAAACTTGCAGCAATACAACTTGAGGGAAACAATCATGGAAAGTGGAAACGACCTTGATATAAGTTAAATTATTTAAGATATTTAACATTAAATGTAAACAACACACCAGCATAAATTGTGAGATGGATTTGATAGTATTCTCCCCGTCCACCAAAATTATGTTCATTAATTTTTTATAGGTTTTAAGAAAATGTATATAAAGTTTGTAAAGTAAGGGTGTTTCGTGTTAATCCATTTTCTCTTATCCCTCACATTCATACGAAATTCATGAGTTTTTTTGTTCTTGTTCATTTATTTTATATTATTTGATAGATATCGATCCTAACAACCATCACACATATATCCATACGAAATTATCTATCAACATTTGTGAATGTAAAATTAACGGCATGTGAAATAATTAATTGCTAATTAAATGACAAAAGAAATAAAATTGTTATAAAAAATAATTTGATCATATTTTTAGTGGACAAATGGAGTAAAAGTTTAATCATACTCATTAATATGAGATGAGATGAGATGAGATTTAATAATTACGGTGGTTAAATGGTCTTTCTTCGCACAAACTTATACAAGTCCTTGTTTTTGTTGTAAATCTAGAAGATTTATTATTCAAAATCTAGAAGATTTGATGTGGATATTACTAATGGACCAATAACCCAATGAACTTCATATCTTAGATTAGGGTTTTATTCTTATAAACAGACTATTGTATTCATAATTGTAATTACTCATACACAAGAACATTAGTGAAAACTCCTGACTTGACGTAGTCGTTCCCGATGAACTGGATGAACAAATCTCGTCTTTTATTTTACGCACTTATTTACAACAGTTTTAATTAGGATAGGCTAAGGCCACACACACTACTATTCAAATTTATATCGATCTTGTCAAATGTTAAAACTTGGAGTCACACTTACACATTTATTAAGTAATTACACTACGCTTATAAAATACTCCCTCCGTCCATGAGTAAACTTCCCACTTTCCTTTTCGGGCCGTCCACGAGTAAGTTTCCCATTCCATAAATGGAAATAACAACACTCTATTATATATAAACTTTAACCTTCAAACTCATACAATATTACCAAAAATGTCACTCATTCACTTTACTTTTCAACACTATTCATTACTTTATCCCAAAAGTCAACATGTGGCCCACCATATATTAATAAACAAATACATTTTCTTAAACCATTCAACAAAAAGAAATGGGAAACTTACTCGTGGACGGAGGGAGTAATACTTAAAATGCTTCACACGCAAAAAAATATATTGAACTGTGTTGAAAAATATTGTTATACTTTCTATTGATTTATGAATTATAATATATACAAATAAGAACATTTCAATCAAGTTTTTTTTTTTTTAATGACACTAATCTTGACCGGCATAATCACATTAAACTTTCGATTTTATGTTTAAGATTTGTAATGTAAAAAAAGAGATGGTAATATTAGAGGGACTTTAGGCATATAAATAATAAATTGGCCCACCCTAATATCCTTCCCAGTTCGATCGTTGGCACGAGTTCACCACATTCTCTCTTTCCGCCATCAATTGCGGCGGCGCGTGTTCTGCAACCGCAAACCTTGATTGACCTTATACAAATTCAAACTCTGCTTATTGGAGTGATGAACTTCGAGGATGAGAATCTCGAGCTGAAGGAAGTCCATAAACTCGACGGACATACTGATAGGGTTTGGAGCCTCGCGTGGAAGCCGACCGCCGGAGTCGACGGCGTCCCCGCCGTGATCGCTTCTTGCAGCGGAGACAAAACCGTCCGTATCTGGGAAGAGGATTCCCTTACCGGCTCTTTTCAGTGCAAGGTTTCTACTCATAAACTTTTATGCTACTTTGGTTTTAATATTTTGTGACTGAGAATTGTTTATATATCTTTGAGTGTAAATTTCAATGCGAACTTTGTTTATACATGTTTGTATGTATGTATTATGTTGAGAGTATTGATCGGTATAATTTGTGAAATTCCATTTTAGTATCAACTTGTTCAATAATTTGGAAGATTTGCATTCTAATATACAGGCAGTATTGGAGGATGTTCATACTAGGACTGTTAGAACTTGTTCATGGTCGCCATCGGGCAAATTATTAGCAACCGCAAGTTTTGATGCCACTACTGCTATCTGGGAACAAGATGCTGGGGGTGATTATGCGTGTGTTTCCACCCTAGAGGTAATTTATTTCATTTAAGGAAGAAAAACACTCTCTTGGAGATCCAATCTTGGTTTCGATATATGTTCCTAATGTGTTTGAGTGAAATGCCAACATCAGGGTCATGAGAATGAAGTCAAAAGCGTGGCTTGGAATGCATCAGGCACATTGCTTGCAACTTGTGGGCGAGACAAATCAGTGTGGATATGGGAAGTAATAACACCCGATGAGGTGGAATGTGTATCAGTGTTGCAAGGGCATACACAAGATGTTAAAATGGTGCAGTGGCATCCATCAATGGATATTCTGTTCTCATGTAGTTATGACAATTCTATTAAGGTACTATTAGCTATTCACTTGACAATACTATTTAGGTGCTATTAACTATCTAACACTGAAAAATTTAAATGTTTGAGTATCTGCTTGTTGGATACCTTATATTTGCTCCAATAGTCAATATTTATTTAAAATAGTACTCATCTGATTGGTATAGGTCTGGACAGAGGAGGGAGATGCTGATGATTGGCATTGTGCTCAAACTTTGAATCAATCCAACAGGTCTCCCCACTTTCTGTGTTTGAATGTATACTTAGTACTCTCAATGCTTTTATATCCACATCATTAACTATGTGATATGGTCATATTGTATTTGGGTATTAATCTATCTAGTTTAAATCTTTAAATTATACTCCCTCGTCCACGAAAATTGTGCCTATTTTTTTTTTTTTTTTGGATAGGTTTTAAGAAAAGGTAGATAAAGTAAGGACATTTTGGGGTGTTGTGTAGTCCATTTATGAATTAAGTGGTTGTTTATGAGTGTAAAGTCAATGACATGTGAAGTAATTAAGTGATGATTGGATGGTGTAGAAAAAAGATTGTCGAGGGAATTGACACACTTTTGGTGGAAAGTTTAGTATATTTTTGACACATCGAATATCACTTGATGCCGCAAAGTTAAATAGCTAGTTACAGGTCGTAAGTTATCCTAAAAATAGAAAATATATGTTGGAACATGTATAAGCACAAAGTTGGTAAAATTCTTGTTTTGCAATATGTTCATGTAATTTTATCATATTCTTGCTAAATTATTTACACCACGCTCTTGCTTGCATTTCCTGATAGGATGTCGTTTTCTCCCTGAAAAATTGCCTTTTGCCAAATCCCTTTGTCCTGGCTCTGTTTCATTCCAGATCACTTGTGAAACAACTAAATTTGTTTTGTATAACAAATGATTTTCTTCTCCCAGAAAGCTATGTTTATCGGTCCAAATTGTTAGTGCTTGATGGACCGGGTTTTTTATCAATTGAAAGAAGGAATAATTTGTATTAATGTTAATTGATCAGTGCTTTAGAAACTTTTCAATTTCTAGGTACATATGCATGCTTGTAGAAGTTGACAGTGATCACTCTACGAAGTTCAAGTTTTATTTTATGTTTTGAATTATTTTCATGATTGTATGCTTCACTAGGGCTTTACAGTTGTGACAATTAATTGCATATTTGCATTGTAACTATCTTCTTCCTTTTCCTTTTCTTAAAGTGGACATACATCTACTGTCTGGGCCTTATCTTTCAATGCCACTGGAGACAAGATGGTTTCCTGCAGGTATGCATACTCTGCCTATCATTTCTATGCTTGCCTATTGAAGTTTGATAGCAGTGCCAAAGTCTTAATTAAGCTGCAGAACAAGAATTTACAGTTACCATTGCTACATATTAGATTAGTGTGCAGGGCTAATTCAGTCAATTTGATTGTGTAGTGATGACCTAACCATCAAGATATGGGGTTGTGATATTAAGAGGGCGCAGTCTGGAGGTGGATGTGCACCTTGGTGAGCAGCATTTTGATGTGTGTTTGATCTTTTTTTTATGTGGCCGCTCCAGACGCTCTTTTTTTCTTGTTTATTTTTTACAATAGAGTTTGAAGTTACATTGAACAAATGGTTGGGAATCTGACATGATCATCCAACATATATTTTGTACCTTTCTCCTTTTCTGGAACTTTTGACGATTACATGGTTATTACACTGACATGATCATCCAGCATACTTTTAAGTCTTGCCATGATTGTTTTTGTATGGTTCATATTTATTTTTTATTTTTTATTTTTTCAGTATGATAAAGTTTGTTTGTTTTTGTCTGATGTCTCATGTATGTTAAAGTGATACTTCCTTGATAACTAATTGAAGGAACTTTATGCTTTACTCCAGAATTTATAAATGTTGTGTCATTATATAGTTCAAAACCATATTGGACCATTTAGCACTTGATCCTGCTAATTATTTGCAATGCATGCTAAATGTGGAGATATTTCTCAATATATTTTAAGAGCTCTGAGTTGATAACACTTCCATATTGCCTTTTGTCAGGAGACACCTAAGTACTCTCTCTGGTTATCATGATCGAACTATTTTCTCTGTACATTGGTCACGGTAGGAAGGCCTAATGGGTCTATATTTGTGTTCCAATTTTTCAAATTTGTTAGATTTATCGGTCCTCTCATTTTGAGCTATGAATGTCGCAGGGAAGGGATAATCAGCAGTGCGGCAGCTGATAATGCAATATGTTTATTCGTGGAGAGTAAAGATGGCTCGGTACTAATACATAAATTAGCCTTTTCACCTCTTCTGTTTGGATTCCTATTGACTAGGCTTGTGAACTTTAAAATTAATCTAGTAGTTGAGCTTTTTTATCTTTTAAGTATTTATTTCTGTTATATGTTGCTGGCAGGTTGAAGAAAAGGTTGATGGACCTACATACAGATTGCTTCATAAGAAAGCATTTGCTCATGACATGGATGTTAATGCACTGCAATGGAGTCCTACGGTAAATTTAGCTTATTAGAAGAAATCTAAGTGGGAATGGGGGATATGATGAAATACCTAACTACAGATGCTTTTATTATCTTATACATTATGCTCCCTCCGTCCCACAAAGATAGGTTTACAGGTTTCTCACACAGATTAAGAAATTAAAGTTATTATAGTCAGAACATGTATTTTTTGCTTTAAATTTCCCATTTAGCCACTATGTGTCTCATATCCGAAACAATTACTAGTAACAAGATAAATTAAATAGGAGCAAAGATGTAGATGCAAATTTAATGATATTTTAAATATAGTAAGTGTTCTATCTTTGTGGGACGGATGAAAATAAGAAAACAAGTATATCTTTGTGGAACGGAGGAGTATCTTATTAGAACATTCTAATGTATTCCGACAATGAAACTGTAATTCTTCCCATAAGTAATCTCACATATATTCACTTGTTTGGTTAATCTGACAGGAAAACCGACGTCTTGCCTCTGCAAGTGACGATGGAACAATCAAGATATGGGAGTTAGTATCGTCACCTGAAAAGAAGAACCTGCTAATATAGTTCAAAGTGGTTAGTTATTTATCCGTAGTAGACATATTGTTGTTTGTATTTATTTTTGCCTATCACTGTTTATCATCAGTTAAAACCTGAGAAAAGCACTTGTACTATAGAATCCATCATTTTCGGAACATGCCAACCCTCTGAATTGGGATGTTTAGATTCGATCATTTTGCAGTTGGGTTTCATAATAAGCGTTTTTGCAGATAACTTCTTGATGTTTTACGGCTTGGATTCTATATATTTAATTGTATTCTAGTCTATTAGACTATTACTTTATGATATTTTGGTTGCTATGTGAAATTTATAAATTCTTCACTGTTTTCTCAAGACTGACATATATTGTATATGGGTAGTCTATTGTGCACTAGGTAGTCTCTTGAAGCAAGTAAAGTATATAAGGAAAGATTATGATGAATCTCCTAAATTAGGCTAAATCATAGTTTCAGGGATTTGATTAGATTTATTTCAATCCTACAGCTGTAACTGTGTGTATATATATCTGTTGTATCATTCTCATTAATCAAGCAATACAATATACATTTTTTATATGGTATCAAGAGAGGTTACGATCTAACCTAATTTCTTTTCTCCTATTTTCCATCGCCCACCATGTCTCCAAATTCAACAAATTCTGCTTCTGACACTACCGTCAACACCCCTCTCACTACCCAAACACCACCCACACCACCGCCAATCATCCGTATCTTTGCCCGCCATGATTTACCAATTAAACTCTCTCATAAGAACTACCCATCATGGCGCGCGCATCTCATTGCCCTTCTCAAAGGCCACAATCTTCTGGGCTTCATTGACGGTACTAACACTTGTCCGATTCGGCTCTCGGACGGTTCTAATGCTTCCGCTATTGCACTATGGATTCAGCAGGATCAATTACTCCTCGCTGCAATTTTTGGGTCTCTTGCCCCAGATGTCCTACCCCTCGTTTCTTCTGTCTCTACATCATTCGAGGCTTGGAACATATTAACACGGTTATTTGCGAGTCGTTCTCGATCGCGTGTTAATTAGTTGAAAAGCAAACTTCATCGCATTTCGATTGGCTCCTGCACAATTACCGAGTTTCTTCACTATGTGAAGTCAAAGGCCGACGAATTGGCTCTCATCGATCAGCCTGTGAGCACGGATGATCTCACCCTTTTCGTCATCAATGGCCTTGGTCCCGAGTATGACAATATTGTTGGACCAATTCGGACTCGTGAAACTCCTCTTCGATTTGAGGAATTACACGATCTGTTATTTGAACATGAACTAGCTCTTAAAAGCCAGGAGACGGCTTCTAAGCAGCTAGTTGCCACAGCGAACTCTACACAACATTCGTCGGTAATTCTCGTGGCAATTCTCAGTCCAATAAACACCGTGGGGGTGGTTCTTTCAAAGGGAATCGTGGACAAAATTCTGGATATAATCAACATTTTTACGACACTCAAAACCATGGTCCGCAAGTACGTGGTTAACAAGGGGTAACTTTTCTACTAGAAACCCAATTGTTTGCCAGCTTTGTGACACTCTTGGGCATATTGCGCTCACATGTCGCCGACGACCTCTACTTGCTAATTTTGCATCCTCTCCAGTTGGTGCTCTGCCTAATAATCAGTGGTTAGTTGATTCTGGTGCTTCTCATAATCTTACTGCTGATTTAAGTAACTTATCCATTCATTCTGAGTATGATGGAACGGATGAAGTGCACATTGCTGATGGTTCTGGGCTACCTATTTCGCACACCGGTACATCTCTATTAAATATCCAACTCGTAATTTCGTATTATCTGATATACTATGTGTACCGAGTGCTCGACAAAATCTACTGTCTGTTAGTATATTTACTCATGATAACAATGTTTCGATGGAATTTTTTCCGTCCTATTTTTTTGTGAAGGATCGAACCACTGGGGCGCATCTCGTTAAAGGCGATTGCAGGGATGGTGTATATCATCTTCCTTCAAGTGTCAGTGCCTCGACTAGTAGTAATAAAACAACCTCCTTGGGAGTTCGAACAACCTCCCCAAACTGGCCTGCTCGACTTGGTCATCCGTCTGTGGATACCAGTCGCTTTATTATTAATACTTTTCAATTACCAGTTTTGAATAAGTCCCAGGTTTTGGGCAATGACTGTGTTTCTTGCCATCTAAGCAAATCTAGTAAATTACCTTTTGCTACTAGTTCGTTTACAGCTTTACATCCTTTGCACTACATTTATGTTGATGTATGGGGTCCGACTTCCGTGATATCGTTAGATGGGTCCAAATATTTTCTGCTACTTGTTGATTTATTCTCGCGGTATTGTTGGTTATATCCTATGAATGCTAAGTCACAAGTGCACTCTATTTTTATGAATTTTATGCCCTTGGTGGAGAGACAATTTGGCCATAAAATTCGTAATCTATACTCTGATAATGGTGGCGAGTTTCAGGCACTTCGGCCTTCTCTTGTTCATTTGGGCATCAATTGGCTTACCACAACTCCTCATACACCGCAACAGAATGGTATTGTTGAACGTCGCAACCGCCACATATTAGAAGTTAGGCGTGCTTTACTCCATCATGCAAATTTACCTCCAGAATTCTGGGCACTTGCTCTACAAACCGCAGTGTATCTCATAAACAGGTTGCCATCTTCACTTCTTGGACGACTCAGCCCATTCCAAATTCTGTTTAAATCAAAGCCATCTTACACCAAGTTACGAGTTTTCGGTTGTCTCTGCTTTCCGTGGCTCTGCCCATATATTTCTGGTAAATTATCTCCTCCATCAAAGCCATGCATATTTGTTGGATATTCCACTTCACAAAGTGCTTATCGTTGTTATGATATTGATTTCGGCCGCATTTATGTCTCGAGGCATGTAAAATTTATTGAAACCACCTTCCCTGGAAAACCTATGCCACGACCATCTCAAGTTACTGAACCCCCAGGCACTATATCTCTACCCATTGTGCCGATATTGCCGTTCTCTAACTCGAATTCACTTTGCTCCTTGCCTAGTGAAAGTCGTGCTACAAGTCTTCTTGTGCAGCCTCCATCGGCCCCCACTCTACCTACAGTATCATCTGAGCCGCCTCCCGCGCCTCAGACCTCGACTGAGTTACCTCCCGAGCTACCTCATCATACTTCTAACTCATCTCCACAGCGTACACACTCTATGCGTACTCGAAGCTTGAACAACATCTATAAACCGAAGAGGTTCTATACTGCGACCAAACATCCTCTTTCGGATGATGTTGAACCCTCAACAGTGCACCAGGCTCTATCAAATCCTCTTTGGCGTAGCGCAATGGCCGATGAGTTCACTGCTTTACAACGACATGGCACTTGGGAACTAGTTCCACCACCTCCAAGGGAAATGTCATTGGTTGTAAATGGGTCTTTCGAATTAAACGAAAACCCGATGGCACAATTGACAAGTATAAAGCTCGCCTCGTAGCTAAGGGCTTTCATCAGCGTCCGGGGGTCGACTTCAAGGAGACATTCAGTCCAGTAATCAAACCGGCAACTATTCGGACTGTTCTCACTCTTGCTATCTCTTCAAATTGGTCTCTACGTCAATTAGACGTAAGCAATGCCTTCTTGCATGGTAATCTTGATATTCCAGTGTACATGTCACAACCACCAGGTTTCAAAGACCCGTCACAGCCTTCTCATGCTTGTTTGCTCAGACGCTCTCTTTATGGACTTCGTCAAGCCCCACGAGCTTGGTATGACTCCCTATGCATGGCTCTAGAGGCATTTGGTTTAGTTCGCTCCAAAGCCGACACATCATTGTTCACATATCATCGTGGATCGGATCGACTTTATGTTCTAGCATATGTGGATGATCTTATTCTCACAGGTTCAAGTTCATCTCTCCTTGCATCTTTGACTTGACATCTTCAATCCCTGTTTGCTGTGAAAGATCTTGGTCCCTTATCATATTTTCTCGGTGTTGAGGTTGCCTCATGTAAGGAAGGTTTATTCTTATCTCAACACAAATATATGATAGACCTCCTCCGTCGCCACAAAATGGATGGAGTGAAGCCTCTGTGTACTCCTATCTCAACAAAACCTCATTCTGCCTCGAATAATGTTGATACAACGGAGTATCGAAGTGCCATTGGTGGTTTGCAGTACTTAACTATTACTCGCCCAGACATTGCATTCACTATAAATCGTCTCGCTCAACACATGTCTTCTCCATCACCTGAAGATTGGAGCTTAGTCAAACGCTTATTTCGATATTTGAAGGGTTCACTTCATCATGGAATCCTTCTTCGCAAGACTGGTCATCTTTCTTTGACTGCCTACTCTGACTCAGATTTTGGTGGAGACCTTTCCGACGGTAAATCCACTTCGGTGTACATTGTTTTTCTAGGCTCAACTCCAATCTCTTGGCGCTCACGCAAGCAACGTGGTGTTGCTCGCTCCTCCACCGAAGCTGAATATAGGGCCTTAGCAACTGCCGCCTCTGAAGTCTGTTGGTTACGGCATCTTTTTGATGATCTTCGCTTATCATTTGCTATGCCTCCAAGGATCATTTGTGATAACATGGGAGCGACTCGCCTTGCTCTCAATCCTATCCTACACTCACGGATGAAGCACATAACCATTGACCTTCATTTTGTTCGAGACTTGGCCTCCAAAGGTGTCCTTTCGGTCTCGTATGTGAACACTCAAGATCAATTGGCTGATTTGCTTACGAAGCCTCTCTCTCGCACTCGTTTTCAAGATCTTCGTTCCAAACTAGCTGTTGCCGATGGCACGTCAATTTTGCGGGGGCGTATAAGGAAAGATAATGATGAATCTTCTAAATCAGGCTAAATCATATTTTTAGGGATTTGATTAAATTTATTTCAATCCTACAGCTGTAACCGTGTGTATATATATTTGTTGTATCATTCTCATTAATCAAGCAATATAATATACATTTTCTATAAAGTACGCTTGCTTTGTGATATAATCGTAAATCCCAACCCCTCATCAAAGAGAGTGACTTTGTTATATCAAAAAAAAAATCATTTTACTTTTCAACTTTTTATTATCATTTTCAAATTTCAATAACTTTTATTTTAACTCTATTTTGACATACTTTTAACTTTGTTAATGATCTTTTAAATATTTTTTATTTACATTTATATTGTACTTATAAAATTCAAATCTAAATTATTAATTTATTATTTTTAAAATGTTATATTTTTTTATTTTAAATATTAGTTGAATTAAAAAATTAATTATGAAACTTTTTTTTAATTTTTATTTCATATTATAAATTTTTATATTTGTTATGAGTTTCAATTCACCTCATATTACATAATTTCACATTAAAATTTATACTAATATATAATCCCTACATTGCACTGGGGAATTAGTAGTTATAAAATATAAGATCGGTACCATTCATATATATATATATTAATACTCCCTTCCTTTTCTATTAATTTTCAAATGTGGAGTGATACACTTAAAAAAAACTATTTTATTGACTCTTGAAACAATGAATGAAGAGTATTTTAAAACAAAATGAATAGTGTAAGAGTATTTTATTTCCTTTCTTATAGCGTGATATATTGTGAGACGTATTAAAAAGAGAAGTGTGAAGTTAATTAGGGGACATGAGGAGTATTTAATACCCAATTTTCATACAAAATTCATAAACTTGACACCTAACTTTATACGAATTTATGTTCACCTGAGGTAAGATCATTTTGATAGGATACTAAACAATGAGCAAATCAATATGCAGAGACAAAAAATTCCTATTTCATGGGTATTTGTAGTCTAGGGAGAGTCTTGCATGAGAATTTCTATATTTTCTTCCGTTATTGTGATATTATAAAATTTTAGTATCACAAAACTATTCGTCATTGACAGAGTATTATATAAAAATAGTTCATGATAAGCTTATCATAATACTATATTAAAATATCAAATATTTGATTAGGAGTATCATTAATATGGGTCGGTGGTATTATATTGTAATTGTTGTAAAAAAAATTGAACTCAAATTAATGATACTTTTGGTGAGATTATCGATACTTTTGATCAAATATTAATTACTTTAAAATAATTTTATGATAAATTTATCATGAACCATTTTTTTTTTATAAAACTTACTCTTAGTCAATATCACATTTTATTTATGAAATTGTCTTATACAAACTTTTGTATAAAACTTTTAGTGTTACATTGTGGACTTCAATACACCCACATAATTTGGAGTCTATAACCATTTTGTGCTTTGGTACGGATATTTTCACCCCTAGAATTTAGTACTTCACCCTTAAATTTTTGTTCGAGAATTTTTTTAGAATATTTGTCATTTGTTCAAAAAAAAAAAAAATGATTAGAACATTATTCAATTTTAGATATTTTTGTGGGGGGTGAATAATGTTCTAACTATTTTTTCGAACAAATGACAAATATTCTAAAAAAATTCTCGAACAAAAATTTGTGGGGGTGAAGTACTAAATTTTGGGGTGAAAATATCCGTACCCTTGTGCTTTTTCTTAAAAATTTGGGTATATACTAAATGGGCTATAAGGGGTTATAGTGGGCTTTATTCTTTGAGAACAGAAAAACCATATGGGCTTGGCACGTGTAGAATCATAACCACCACCCATGCCAACGGTAGCTCAGATTCTAAAAACACGTTTATTAGGCTGCATTTATAAGTTTTTAAATCTTTTATTTATAATCTTTTAAAAAATAACCATTTTTAACTGATAATTTAAAACAAGATTTTTTAAAAATATATTTCTTGGGCCCCCAAAAAAGAAAACGGAAAGCAACAGGCAACATCTCAAATCACTCTTCTGTCTTGCACAAATTATGAAAAATGAATATTTTAAATTAAAATTTTCTTTTCCCTCCAACCCGCCCAACTGATCCGTTTCCATATATTTCAGTTACAACAAATACGCACCAGTTGGAGCCTTTTCTCTAAGATCCTTCTCGTTCCCGCCTTCTGATCGTTGGCACGATTTCACCACATTCTCTCTCTCTCTCTTCGCCGTCAATCGCGGCGGCGCGTATTTTGAAACAGTTAACCTTGATTCATCCTTGCTTATTGGAGCGATGAACTTCAAGGATGAGAATTTCGAGCTGCAGGAACGTCAGACACTCCAAGGGCACACTGCTAGGGTTTGGAGCGTCGCGTGGAAACCGGAATCCGGAATCAACGGCGTCCCCGCCGTGATCGCTTCGTGCAGCGAAGACAAAACCGCCCGTATCTGGGAACAGAGTTCTCCTACCGGCTCATTTCAGTGCAAGGTTTCGCGATTTCTCTCCTCATGAGCTTTTGTGCTATTGCTCCTACTTTAGTTTTTTATTTTGGCTAAGAATTGTTTATATATGTGTGTGATTGTGAATGCCGAGGGTCCTGTCCTGATCGATATTATTTGTGAACTATGTTCATACAGGCTTGTATGTATATTAGGTTAGGAGTCTTGTATCTTGATCGGCATAATTTGTGAAATCGGATTTGAATATTGAGTTGTTGAATAGTTGAGAAGATGTTGACATCGATGAGTAAAGAGGTGTGTTCGTTTGCATTTTATTATACAGGCTGTATTGGAGGGTATTCATACTAAGACTGTCAGATCTTGTTCATGGTGTTCATTTGGCAAAGTTTTAGCAACCGCAAGTTTTGATGCTACTACTGCTATATGGAAAGAAGATGCTGAGGGTAATTTTGTGTGTATTTACATCCTAGAGGTAACACATATCATTTAAGGAAGAAAGACATTGTTTTAGTGTTAGTCTTTTGGAGATCCAAAACTTGGTATAGGTATACATTTCCTAATATTTTTCAGTGAAATGCTAACATCAGGGTCATGATAATGAAGTCGAAAGTGTGTCATGGAGCGGAGAATCTCTTGCAGCTTGTGGGCGAGACAAAAGAGTGTTGATATTGGAGCCAATTGACATAGAGACCACTGAAGTAGGGTCACCTAATGTGGTGGGATATCAGTTCATTTTGGACGGACCAGACGGTCATACACAAGATGTTAAAATGGTGCAGTGGCATCCGATATTGAGTACTGTGGTCTCATGTAGCTCTGACAATACTATTAAGGTACTATTAGTTATACACTTGATAATACTATAAAGCTATACATTGAACAATTTAAATGTTTGTGTATGTGCTTGTCGGGTACCTTATATTTGATCCAATGGTGAATATTTCTTTAGATAGTTCTCATCTGATTGATATATCATATAGGTCTGGACGAATCATATAGACGACGATTGGCAGTGTGCTGAAACTTTGGATCAATCCAGCAGGTAATCTTTGCTCCCCACTTTCTATGTTTGGAGGTATGGTTGGAACTTTTGATGCTTTTGTGGTATGGCCGTTTGGTATCAATCTAATTAGTATAAGCCTCTTAATATAATTTTAAGCAATATCCTCTTGACATGTTAATATCATCTGATATCGCAAAGAAGTGCCTAGCCAGAGGTTATAAGGTATCCTTA
Source organism: Ballota nigra (assembly GCA_947034835.1). Classification (NCBI taxonomy): domain Eukaryota; kingdom Viridiplantae; phylum Streptophyta; class Magnoliopsida; order Lamiales; family Lamiaceae; genus Ballota; species Ballota nigra. The sequence goes on from OX344725.1 coordinate 95,443,363, forward strand.
AAATAGAAAATATATGTTAGAACATGTATGGGCACAAAGTTGGTCGAATTCCTTTTGTTTTTCAGTTTGCTCCATGTAATTTTGTCATAACATCTTGCCAAATTTCTGATTTGCAATCGTTGCTAACCTGTTACACCACGCTCTTGCTTGCATCTGGTAGGATGTATTACTCCCTGATTGCCTTGTGCTCAATCCCTTTGTCCTTGCTATGTTTTATTTTGAGATCACCTGTGAAACGACTAAATTATATCTTGTGTAAAACGTGATTTCCTTCTCCCATAAAGCTATTTTTGTCCGTCCAAATTGTTAGTGCTTGTTGGACTGGATTTTATATCATTCATGCTAATTGATCAGTGCTTAGAAACTTTTCAATATCTGGGTACATGTGTATGCTTGTGGAAGTTGCCAGTGATCACTCTATGAAGTTCAAGTTTATTGCATGTTTTAAAATACTTTCATGATTGTGTGCTTCACTAGGTTTTGCAGTTCTTAAAATCGATTGTGTTGTAACTTTCATCTTTACCTTTTTTTCTCTTTCTTTTCTTTTCGTTCTAAAAGAGGGCATACATCTACTGTCTGGGCCTTAGCTTTCAATGCCGCTGGAGACAAGATGGTTTCGTGCAGGTATACATGCCCTTCTTGCATTTCTATGCTTGCCTATTGAAGTTCAATAGAAGACCAAAGTCTTAATTGTGTCTATTTAGCTGCTTTCAGTTACCGTTGCAGGGCTAATTCTGTCGGTTTAATTCTGTAGTGATGACCTAACCATCAAGATATGGGGTAGTGACATTGAGAGGCAGAACTCTGGAGACTCTGGTGATCCTTGGTGAGCAGCAATTCGATGTGTGTGTGATCTTTTTATATGTAGCCGTTTCGGATGGCTTTTTTTGGGTATCTTGTTTAGTTTTCCTGCCTGATACTATTTGTATTTTTTGTATCGTACACGATAATATTACTGTTTGTAAAAAAAAAAAAAAAGATTTCTATAAAAATTAATATTATTACATATATAATTTTATATTGTTGACTAGTGGTGTACGGTACACATGGTGTAAGTAATAACTTCTCTAGAGTTTAAACATAGAGTGAACAAAATAGTAGAGACTACAATCTTGGTTATGTATCAGCCGATGGTTTTTTTTATACCTTTCTTCTTTTCTAAAACTTTAGATGATTACATAGTTAATACACAGACATGATCATCCGGCATACTTTTAAGTCTTGTCATGATTGTTTATATATGATTTTATATTCCATTTTGATATATTCTTTAGGAAAGCCTATGACGGCCAGTGTATGTTAAAGTTTGTTTGGTTTTTATGATGTCTCATGTACTTTTGAAGTTATCCTTCCCTTAAACTAATTCTAGGAACTCTACTCCAGATTTTATAAAATATAGTGTCATAATATATTTCGACATCATATTGGAAAATTTTGCACTTGATCTTGCTGATTATTTTGTTGAAGCAACATGATCTTCATGTTGAGATATTTCTCCTTGTATTTTTTGATAACGCTACCATATTTCTTTGTCAGGAGGCATCTATTCACTCTCTCTGGTCATCATGACCGACCTATTTTCTCCGTCGATTGGTCACGGTAGGAAGGCTCAACGGGTGTACATTTGTTTTAGATTTGTCATTGCTCTCATTTCGGAGTTATGAATGTTACAGGGAGGGGATAATCAGCAGCGGGGGAGGTGATAATGCAATATGCTTATTTGTGGAGAAAAAAAAGGCCTTTGAGATTTCATTTTTGCCGAGTAAAATTGTCTACGAGCCTACATATCGGTTGCTTCATAAGAAAGAGAATGCTCATAACATGAAGGTTAATGCAGTGCAATGGAGTCCCACGGTAAATATATTGATGACTGATGTCATACAACTTCCTATGCATACTAACTTCTTAGAAGAAATCTAGTGGGAATGGGGGATGATGAAATGCTAACTAAAGATGTCTTTATCTATGTTATCTTTTGGCAAAGCATATAATATATTCTAGGCTTAATTGCAAACACAATCACAACTTTTTTGTAAATTGCAATCTAACCTAACCTTTTAAGTCTTGGTAAGGAAAAAGTTTCTCTTTTAATCTCACATACTTTTGTGTGGTTTTAACCTCTCAGGAACCAAGGCGTCTTGCTTCTGCAAGTGATGATGGAACAATCAAGATATGGGAGTTGGTACCTTCACCTGGAAACAACCTTCCATCATAGTGACTTTTTGCCCATAGTAGATGCATCATGTTTAGATGTCTTTGTACCTATCACCGTTTATCATAGTTAAAACCTTGGATTTACTCACTTGCGATAGAATCCGCCATTATCTGAACATAATCATGTATTTCTGTATGTTGCACTGCATAGCCCTTTCGGATTTTCTGAACATAATCATGCACTTCTGTTCTGTATAGCCTTCTGAATTCGGATGTTTTGAACTCTATGTGCAGCCTATATTTTTCATCATTTTGCAGTTGATGTTTTACTTCTCTTTGGATTCTATATTCTAGTCTACTTTGTGATATTTTTTTGTTGCTAACTGAAATTTATAAATTCTTCATTGCTTACTTAAGATTCACATATATGTGTATAAATTACTAAATTATGCCACTTTGACTTTTTCTAGTGGTACTAAATTTATAGATTGTCACAGTGATTTCATACCAAATTCTGCTTGGATTTTGGTGCTGACAATTGATTTAATTCACATGCTAAACCTTATAGTGGAACCGTCTAAATAGATATAAATTTAGCTCCTATCTCGATTGAATTTTAGCACTCAATTTAGGCTTGGCACATATAGAATCATAAACCTCCACCCATGCCAACTGTTTTCAATTTTGTAACTCAGATTCTAAAACACATTTATTAGGCTGGATTTAGAAGTTTTTAAATCCTTTATTTATAATCTTTTAAAAAATAATCATTTTTAACTGATAATTTGAAACAAGATTCTTTTAAAATATATTTCATGAACCCCCAAAAATAGAAAAAACTAAAGAAAAGAAAAAGAAAACAACATGCAACATCTCAAACCACTCTTCTGTCTTACCGTATTAACTATACATAAATTAAGAAAAATGAAACTTTTAAATTTAATTATTTTTTGTTTCCTCTTAACTCCAGCCCGCCCAACTGATCCGTTTCCATATATTTCAGTTATAACAAATACGCGCCAGTTGGAGACTTTTCTCTAAGTTCCTTCTCGTTCCCGCCTTCTGATCGTTGGCACGATTTCACCACACTCTCTCTCTCTCTCTCTCTCTCTCTCTCTCTCTCTCTTCGCCGTCAATCGCAGCGGCGCGTAGTTTGAAACCGTTAACCTTGATTCGGTCCTTGCTTATTGGAGCGATGAACTTTAACGATGAGAATTTCGAGCTGCAGGAGCGTCAGACACTCCAAGGGCACACTGCTAGGGTTTGGAGCGTCGCGTGGAAACCGGAATCCGGAATCAACGGCGTCCCCGCTGTGATCGCTTCGTGCAGCGAAGACAAAACCGCCCGTATCTGGGAACAGAGTTCTCCTACCGGCTCATTTCAGTGCAAGGTTTCGCGATTTCTCTCCTCATGAGCTTTTGTGCTATTGCTCCTACTTTAGTTTTAATTTTGGCTGAGAACTGTTTATTTATTTGTGTGATTGTGAATGCCAAGGGTCCTGTCCTGATCGACATTATTTGTGAACTTCGTTCATACAGGCATAATTTGTATATTAGGTTAAGAGTCTTGTATCTTGATCGGCATAATTTGTGAAATCGGATTTGAATATTGAGTTGTTGAATAGTTGAGAAGATGTTGACGTGGATGAGTAAAGAGGTGTGTTCGTTTGCATTTTATTATACAGGCTGTATTGGAGGGTATTCATACTAAAACTGTCAGATCTTGTTCATGGTCTGCATTTGGCAAATTTTTAGCTACCGCAAGTTTTGATGCTACTACTGCTATATGGAAAGAAGATGCTGAGGGTAATTTTGTGTGTATTTACATCCTAGAGGTAACACATATCATTTAAGGAAGAAAGACATTGTTTTAGTGTTAGTCTTTTGGAGATCCAAAACTTGGTATAGGTATACATTTCCTAATATTTTTCAGTGAAATGCTAACATCAGGGTCATGATAATGAAGTCGAAAGTGTGTCATGGAGCGGAAAATCTCTTGCAGATTGTGGGCGAGACAAAACAGTATTGATATGGGAGCCAAGGGACATAAAGACCACTGAAGTAGGGTCACCTAGTGTGGTGGGATATCATTTCGTGTTGGACGGACCAGACGGTCATACACAAGATGTTAAAATGGTGCTGTGGCATCCGTTATTGAGTACTGTGGTCTCATGTAGCTCTGACAATACTATTAAGGTACTATTTGTTAAACACTTGATAATACTATTAAGCTATACATTGACCAATTTAAATGTTTGTGTATGTGCTTGTCGGGTACCTTATATTTGATCCAATAATGAATATTTCTTTAGATAGTACTCATCTATTTGATATATCATATAGGTCTGGACAGATCATATAGACGACTATTGGCAGTGTGCTGAAACTTTGGATCAATCCAGCAGGTAATCTTTGCTCCCCACTTTCTATGTTTGGAGATATGCTTGGAATTTTTTATGCTTTTGTGGTATGGCCGTTTGGTATCAATCTAATTAGAATAATATCCTTTTGACATGTTGAATATCATCTGATATTGCAAAGAATTGCCTAGTCAGAGGTAATAAGCTATCCTTAAAATAGAAAATATATGCTAGAACATGTATGGGCACAAAGTTGGTCTAATTCCTTTTGTTTTTCAGTTTGCTCCATGTAATTTTGTCACAACATCTTGCCAAAATTTCCGATTTGCAATCGTTGCTAACCTGTTACACCACGCTCTTGCTTGCATCTGATAGGATGTATTTCTCCTTGATTGCCTTGTGCTCAATCCCTTTGTCCTTGCTATGTTTTGTTTTGAGACCACTTTGTGAAACAACTAATTTTGTCTTGTGTAAAACATGATTTCCTTCTCCCATAAAGCTATTTTTATCCCGTCCAAATTGTTATTGTTTGTTGGACTGGATTTTATATCAGTCATGCTAATTGATCAGTGCTTAGAAACTTTTCAATATCTGGGTACATGTGTATGCTTGTGGAAGTTGCCAGTGATCACTCTATGAAGTTCAAGTTTATTGCATGTTTTAAAATACTTTCATGATTGTGTGCTTCACTAGGCTTTGCAGTTCTTAAAATCAATTGCATTGTAACTTTCATCTCTACCTTTTTTTCTCTTTCTTTTCTTTTTGTTCTTAAAGAGGGCATACATCTACTGTCTGGGCCTTATCTTTTAATGCCACTGGAGACAAGATGGTTTCGTGCAGGTATACGTACCCTTCTTGCTTTTCTATGCTTGCCTATTGAAGTTCAATAGCAGACCAAAGTCTTAATTGTGTCTATATAGCTGCTTTCAGTTACCACTGCAGGGCTAATTATGTCCGTTTAATTCTGTAGTGATGATCTAACCATCAAGATATGGGGTAGTGACATTGAGAAGCAGAACTCTGGAGACTCTGGTGATCCTTGGTGAGCAGCATTTCGATGTGTGTGTGTGATCTTTTTATATGCGGCCGTTCCGGATGTTTTTTTTGGGTATCTTGTTTAGTTTTCCTGCTTGGTTCTTCGATATGGATAACAATAGAGTTTAGGCAATTTATTATTTGTACTTTGTGCACCGTACACCACTAATATTATTGTTTGTAAAAAAAAAAAAAAGTAGGAAGTAATATTATTTGTATTATTGTTTGTACTAGTGGTGTACGGTGCACATGGTGTAAGTAATAACTTCTCTAGAGTTTAAACATACAGTGAACAAATAGTAGAGTCTACAATCTGGGTTATGTATCAACCGATGATTTTTTATACCTTTCTTCTTTTATAGAGCTTTAGATGATTACATAGTTAATACACAGACATGATCATTCGGTATACTTTTAAGTCTTGTCACGATTGTTTATATATGATTTTATATTCAATTTTGATATATTCTTTAGGAATGCCTATGACGCCGAGTGTATGTTATTTGGTTTTTATGATGTCTCGTGTACTTTTGAAGTGATGCTTCCCTTTAACTAATTCTAGGAACTCTACGCCAGGTTTTATAAAGTATAGTGTCACAATATATTTCGACATCATATTGGACAATTTTGCACTTGATCTTGCCGTTTATTTTGTTGAAGCAACATGCGCTTCATGTTGAGGTATTTCTCGTTGTATTTTAAGAGCTCTGAGTTGATAACGTTACCATATTTCTTTTTGTCAGGAGGCATCTATTCACTCTCTCTGGTCATCATGACCGAACTATTTTCTCCGTCGATTGGTCACGGTAGGAAGGCTCAACGGGTTTACATTTGTTTTAGATTTGTCATTCCTCTCATTTCGGAGTTATGAATGTCACAGGGAGGGGATAATCAGCAGCGGGGGAGGTGATAACGCAATATGCTTATTTGTGGAGAAAAAAAAGGCCTTTGAGATTTCATTTTTGCCGAGTAAAAATGTCTATGTGCCTACTTACCGATTGCTTCATAAAAAAGAGAATGCTCATGACATGAAGGTTAATGCAGTGCAATGGAGTCCCACGGTAAATATATTGATGACTGATGTCATACAACTTCCTATGCATACTAACTTCTTAGAAGAAATCTAGTGGGAATGGGGGATGATGAAATGCTAACTAAAGATGTCTTTATCTATGTTATCTTTTGGCAAAGCATATAATATATTCTAGGCTTAATTGCAAACACAATCACAACTTTTTTGTAAATTGCAATCTAACCTAACCTTTTAAGTCTTGGTAAGGAAAAAGTTTCTCTTTTAATCTCACATACTTTTGTGTGGTTTTAACCTCTCAGGAACCAAGGCGTCTTGCTTCTGCAAGTGATGATGGAACAATCAAGATATGGGAGTTGGTACCTTCACCTGGAAAGAACCTTCCATCATAGTGACTTTTTGCCCATAGTAGATGCATCATGTTTGGATGTCTTTGTACCTATCACCGTTTATCATAGTTAAAACCTTGGATTTACTCACTCACGATTGAATCCGCCATTATCTGAACATAATCATCTATTTCTGTATGTTGCACTGCATAGTCCTTTCGGATTTTCTGAACATAATCGTGCACTTCTGTTCTGTATGTTACACTGCACAGCCCTCTGAATTCGGTTGTTTTGAACTCTGTGTGCAGCCTATATTTTTCATTATTTTGCAGCTGAGTTCCATTATAAGAGTTTCTGCAGATAACTTCTTGGTGTTTTACTTCTCTTTGGATTCTATATTCTAGTCAACTTTGTGATATTTTTTTGTTACCAACTGAAATTTATAAATTCTTTATTGCTTACTTAAGATTGACATGTATGTGTTTAAATTACTATATTATGCCACTTGACATTTTTTAGTGTTACTAAGTTTAGTGTATTTTTGTTTTGGGATTTAGGTGTGCGAAGGAAATCATGATTTTGAAATTTTAGGATGTGAAAATCTTGATGAATAATATAAGTATTTGTTTGTTTTGAGATTTTAGTAGGGTGTGATTTTACTTTATATCAAATTAATATTTATTAGTGATAGATGTTGTACTCCCTCCATCCTAATTTAGATTACTCATTTCTAAATGACACAGTTTTTAAGAAAAGAGTTGTTTATTAATACTTTTGGGTATAAAGTAGTCTTTTAAGAATTGTTTATTAATATTTTTTAGTATAAAGTAGCTTTTTGAAGGTTGAGTTTGAAAAATTGATGTTACTTTTTGCCATTTTAGAAAATGAGTAAACAAAAAAAATCTTCCTTTTTTGGGCTTTTGGGTAAACAAAATTGGGACGGAAGGAGTATTATTTTAGTATATTGAGTAAGAGAAGAGTACGAGAGAGATTGAGTTGATGATAAAAAAATGATGATGTGATTGTATTTAATTACGTAAAAAGTAGCACTAGATTTATAGGTATGGATTGAGTTTGAGATTTAACAATTCGATTTTAAATCTCAAATAAAACACTCTCACACTACTCATTTTATTTCAAAATATTTTTTATTCATTGATCCATAAAATTAATAAAAGCATTTTTTTTAATATGTCACTCCACATATAAAAAAATTATTGGGGAGGAGTGATATTTAATGCCTAATTTTATGCAAAAGCCATATACTTGACACCGAATGTTATACGAAATTTATATTTACTGACGAGAGATCATTTTGACAAGATACTAAAGAATTAGCAATTCATTTTGTAAAAAGTTATATTTTGTGAGTATGGAACGATTTTTTGCATGAAATGTGTATTCTTGTATTATTGTGATATTTAAATTTTAAAAATATTATAATCTTATCTATGACTATGAGAGCGTCTGAAGCATGTTTTTTAGTTAGAATGGACTTCAATACAAATCCACATAATTTGAAGACCCCTGGAAACCATATGGGCTTTGATCCATGTAGTATCATGCTATCATTAGAGCATAGTTGGATTGAGGTTTCAATTCATATTACAAAAGGGATAAATTATTTATAGGAATTCAACATAAAATGATATCATCATTCAAAATCAAGTGTTGTATAACAAATTATCAACATCAGAATCCGCTACTTTAATAATTCTCTACAAAAATGTGTGTGGAGAATAATTATTAAAAAAAATATATAAAAAAAATACCGAGATTATTGAGAAACAAAAAAGCGGCTTATTTGATCAACAAGGATTCTGTATTCTGGAATTGGCTCTCCTCCCTTCCTCCATCAACGACGCCCTCGCGGACATAATTCCGCTGTTTCTCACCGCCGCATCGAACACCGTGCAGTCGATCCAATCCTTGAGAAAGTCCTCCTGGCCCCACAACTCCGGGATCCAAACCCGTCCCGCCACCTCCACCCGGTGCCTCTTCAGCCGCTCCCTCCCGTTCTTCTCCTCTTCGCTGTTTGTCGAAGGATTACTGCACCGTTCGTGTAAATCGCTCCCTAATTCCTCGCCTTCCTTCGATTCGCTTCGATCCGGTGAAATCGGGTTCTGCAATTTCGGTTCAGGTATGGATTCTGGGATTAGGTTTGGATTCTTAGGAGGCATGATTGATTGCATCAACGAATTCACCACACGCACACTCTGATTCTGTGAGTATTGCGTGTGTGAGAGATATAAATACTAGAAGAAAAAAAGGTGGTTGATGGAAAAAGAAATGAGTGGGATATTTGATTACACGTCAACAGTTTTATTCTACTTCCCTGCAATGCCCTACTCACACTCACAAGAATGTCATCAAAATTTAACCGACTCTAATCTAAAAATATACGAGACCCTTTCGTAGTAAGTGAGAGTAGTTTCTAAATTATTTTATTAAAAATTTAGATTTGACTTTTATTATCAACTCAAATTCGAGTATAATTGTTGTATGAGTATAGGTTTGTTTAATTTAAACAAATTTAATTTTTTTTTTTTTTGAGTTCATAGTATGAAGCTAATATTATTATATACATCTATTTATACTATAATATTTTGGTAAACGCTCATATGCACCAAGTGCACGGTGCAATCACTCAACAGTTGCTCATGTTTATACTGGAGAATTTGTTTCAGTTACACTGAAAAGTTTACACTAAAAATTAATTTTCAGTGTAAACTTTTTAATATAGTTCAACCCACTTTTCAGTGCAATTGAAATAAACTTTTCAGTATAAATAAGGTCAATTGTTGAGTAAGTGCATCATACAACAAGTGCACAAGAGAGGTACTCAAATATTTTATATTGTGATTATAGTTGTCAGCTCAACTCGTTAGATTAAACGAGCTCGAGCTTGAAAAATACTCGATTGCTTAACGAGACGAGACGAGCCAAGCTCGGCCACTAGACTCGATAATTTTTTTATTTATAATTCCACTAGGCTCGATAGGCTTGATAGGCTCGTTAGACTCGTTAACGAGTCGAGTCGAGCCGAGCTTGTATTATTATTCGTTAGTATTAACGAGTCGAGCTCGAGTATGCACTCGAGCTCGCTCGGCTCGAATAACAACACTAATTGTGATATTAATTTATAAATATAATGATATCAGTTAATGCATGTAATGATATTAGTAAATGAATAATTCACGAACAAACCGAACACATGATTGAGTTTGAGAGACGAACTTTATTAAACGAACTCGAAAAAATATTTTTCGAGTCGAATCCCGAATAATTTGCAAACGGCTTGGTTAAATTATATTTTTTTTTATACTTTAATATATTAAAATACAATTTGACGGATGGTTGAAATTTTTCGATTGCACCAATCATACGGTACAAGACTATTTGTGATATAATTTCAAATTAGATATATTTATACTCATTTAAACACCCATTAATTATGTTTATGTTTCTTACTAATTAATTAACGAAATATGACCTCATGTGAGATGACATTGCAAGAATGACTTAATAAAATATTATTTAAGTAGCGTGTGAATAAAATATAAATAAATGATTTCTTTTATTTGATTTTTATTTACTTTTTGTGTGGGGTGTGTGGGACTGTTATTTGTGTGGTTTTATTCTTTAGCAAAAAGAGAGGCTCAAAATTGAAGTGGAGGAAATGATATCTTGCAAATGGGAGAAAATGATTCTTGGTGTGGATCTGTGAGGCTGACGTTGATTTTTTTTAATTTTGTTAGATTTTGGATAGGCTTGAGCATGTGAAATTATAAAAAAAAAATTTAATAGATACTCCTATCGTGTCGAAATTAATTCTACACTTTTTTTTTTCGTGTGTTACATAATAAAGGTCACCCTCTTAATATAAAAAATTCTTAAGAAACTCCACCTGTATAATATTTTCAATGCACAAAATATAATTACTTTTGGATCAACTCATACACACAATACTATTCTTTTTTTATAGGTTTACAAAATTATCTGGCAAATATATGTGCACTAATTGCTTTATTGTTTAAGTATATGTGTTTCCATTAAAATGTGAAGCTAACTTCAGGGATGAACGAGAGTGATAATTTACTCTCTCCATCCAATTTTAGTCCAATTTTAGAACGTATGATTTTTTTTACATGAATATTGATTGCTCATATATAAAATAGATGATTGAAGTAAAGAGTGAAGGGTAGTAATATTAAAGAGTGAGGATAAAATAGGGGTGTAAATGAGTCGAGTCGAGTAGTGTTGAGCTCGAACTCGACTCGAATGCAATGCTCGAAGCTCGAAACTCGACTCGAACTTGGTCGAGCCTAATTTTTTTTAGCTCGAGCTCGACTTGTCCAAAAACTCGTTAAACTCAAGTTCGACCCGACTCGATTCGGTAACTTTACTATTTTACAAAAATAAAGTGTAAAACGTATTTTAGTCCTTTTTTTTTTCTAAATCTTGCATATCAACTACAATTGGAAATTCAAACAACTCAAAGTTCACAAATACAATAATATTCATTAAAATTAAAAAAATTGAAAAACATTGTCAAATGGACAAATATTCTAAAAAAAAAATTATTTTGTTGGTCGTGAAACGTGATTTTCATTCAGATTTTAGAAGTTATAAGAACGTAAGCGTACCATTTGTATATATTTTATTTTATATTTAAAAATATTATTTTATATAATATAATTAATAAATAAAATTTATGGCAAAATAGTAAATACTGTGCAAGCTCGATTAGGCTTGCAAGCCTTGCGAACTGAGTGTTTATAAGCTCAAACTCGAGCTCGACTCGATTAGATTCGAGTCGATTCCGATCTTTTTACTAGTCGAGCATGAGTAGCTCGCGAGTTGACTCAACTCACTTACACCCCTAGGATAAAATATTGCAAGAGCATTGCCTTTTCTTTTTTGATATATACTTCATCTGTTTGGAATTAACTTGCATACTTGTGAGGACATACTTTTTGGGTATAGTAGTGTGTAAATTTTTGTGTAAGTGTACACATAAATTAAATAATTTTTTTTAGAGTATTCAAATTTTTATGGAACAAACGAAAAGATAACTTTATAAATTTTCTCGAGAAGGAGGTACTACATTCTAATTTTCTTTTTAAATGAATATGGACACTGAGTTTGGACGGGTGGATTATAAAAGAAGGGATTCTTGCATCAACTAACATCAATCATATAATTGGGGTTTGGAAGCAAGTTGAACCAGATATTTTTTATGTGGTAAGCTTTACTCACCATCGCTTTCAATTCTTTTCATTCATTTTTAATGATTTTTGTTACGTTGAATCTTCTCTTAGACTATATTTATTGGTGCTCCACGATTGATTTTAAGAATAAAAAAGAAAAAGAAAAATGTAATTCAATCTACAATCTAATCGGCCAACCAATGTTCTTATTAGAACCTCGACTTATTTTTTTTCTTTTCAAAATGTGTATAAAGATAATATTTCTTCCGTTTTATGGTGTTTTTTTATATGCTAAATGACACGTTAAAATAAGAAAATCAAGCAATGAGTGAGGATTCGTGGGTAATTTTGTAAACGTTCATCTATGAAATAAAAAATAAATTGGATTATGTATATATGTGTGTCAAAAATAATGACATTGTGTAAAATTATGAATATTTTCAGGTGAAGTTTATAGTGGATTTTCTATTTAAAAGTATGTAAATTATTTTGAGGAGTATAAAGAAAATGAAAAGAACTGGGGAAGAGAGTGAGAACTGAGAATCATTTATCCACTAAAAACAGGGACTTAACAGAATATTGTACAACCAAATGGGCTAAAGTTAGCATGTGTAAAGCCCTTTGTACTATAGTTGGGTATATATGCCTTTTCATCTAAATGAGAATTCTGTCCTTCCCATATTTTTATTGGAAAAATATATTTTTTTCCTTTTTTTTTATTATACTTAATACATCTTATTACGTGTATTCAGTAAAATGAATGTTTTTCCTCAACCTTGCAACCATCAGGAAATACCCAATAATACCATGAAAGGAGACAAAAATCTCATTTCAACCATGAATAGGAACATATACCACCAATTTAGCCATGTCATAAATAATGAGGAATTTTGGTCAATCTTAATTACTTTTATTTCAGGTAATCCTTATTATTAAGCTGTTTAAAAAAGGTTTACACATGCTTTAATTTAAAAAAAAAAAAAAAAAACTGAAGAGTGTAGGCAAAAAGAATGCTTATGCAAGCCTTTTGTAGAGGATATACAAGTTATTGAATGAAAAAATCTATCATGTTTCTATCTCATAATTCACACATTATATTTCCTAAAGGCAAGTGTTAAAGCTCCATCTCCTTGGCAAAACTAAGGTTCATATTTGAAAGATAACCAAAAATCCTATACAAATACAAGAGATGGCCAGGCTAAAAGGCTATAACATAACTAAGGATTTAAGCTCTTGGGTAGCGAGAGCGTCCTTTCTTCCTCAAGAACTCGGGAATCTCCACAGCACCGCCTTCTAGAAAGGATGATGGTCGCCTGTTGACACCAGTATATGAATCTCCTTGTCCCACCTGATTTGCCTGCATTGTTTCCAAAGAATATGTGCTCAATAAAGATAAGCGGGAGTAAGAGAGCGAGAGGGGGAGGAGGGGAGACAGACCTGGAGGTTTCTCCCATCGCCTTCCTCTTGACGTTTAAAGCCAGTGGCGATCAAAGTTATGCTAACCTGTGAATTATTAGCAGTCCATCCAAATTGATCAAATTCCAAGTTTCCAACCAAAATATACATTGATGACTAAATCAAAGTTGGCCCACTTTCCCCATTTTCACCCAGTTCCTCTTTTCATTATTGCTCTCCAATTTCATCAAACAAAGTCAAGAACCCAAATACATCCAGAAACCCCACTTAACAGTTGAAATTTAAATTTGGCAGCAATCAAGATGATTGCAAGATAGAATGCAAAAAGACAGCAACAAAAGCCCATATTCGCAATAATATCATGGACCTGAATCTAGTTGTAATAGTAGTACGAAAGAACATCAAAGGGACTATCAAAATGTGACAGAACTCAAGGAAGATCCCTATAAGTTGGACTGTAGGCACTATAGTTTAAAGAAAACCAGGATTATCCTAGGGGTTTGTTGTTAGGAAAGGCATATTAATTTGCCAAAAGGTGTGTATAGCATAGGTTGGTATCGTAATATTATAATAATATTATATTACTATTATTAATATTAAGAAAAGGCATGTGTAACATTGGATGATCAGATGAGTGGTATTGATATCAAAAAAGTGATGGTGTAGTAAATGAAAGAGTAGAATTTAATAGGTAGTATGAGGGTGATTGTATTAGATTTTTAAATTCGACTTTTAAATCAGAAAACAAACATGAAAAATATCGAAATCCCGAGTCTAAACTGAAAGAACCCAAACCAAACACAAATTGTCGTTCTTTCTAGCCAGAGTACCAACACAAGGCTGGAACAATCAGAAAACAGCTAATAACTAAACAAAATTGTGTTAAAACTACGATGAATTATTCACTAGCTTAGCTTCTTTGCCCGTGATATCTTTTGAAACTTGGGAAAGTAATGAAGCATCAGCTCCACTTTTACTTTCTAAGTTCTAACAATAAAAAAAACCCCTTATTAGCAGTGAACTTACTTGACCACTTAGTTCTGGATCTACTACAGCACCGAAGATTAGGTTGGCACTTGGATCCACTAGATCATATATGACCTCAGCTGCAGCATTTACCTGAGATTTAAAACATCCAAAAACTTATTAGTTATTAGAAAGTCCACAATTAAGAAGATGAAAATGGAATAAAATCAGATTACAAGCCACCAATATCTATATATGAAGCATACTTATCAATTACCCAAACCACTTGTAAAGATATCAAAGTAACACTTGATCATACTTTTTAAGATATACTTTCCTATGTGTAGCCAAATTAGCTAGCCTACTAAATTTTCTAATATTTGATTTCTCAATGGTGAGAACTGACCTATGCGTCACCAGAACATTCATCTTTAACAGGCCATTCATTGGAACTCCATGGAATCATTTAGACGGAAAAAGGAAATCACGGGCCAAATAGCCGAATAATATTGGATTCCAATACACGTTAAGTGGAAAAGAAAAAAAGAAAAACATATAGGAAGAGAGAGCAGCAAACCCTACCTCAAACAATGTTAGATCATTACCACCAGTTATATTCCACACAATTCCGGTGGCTCTCTCTATACCAATATCCAATAAAGGAGATTGAATGGCATTTAATGCAGCATCTCTTGCCCTGGTTTTCCCTGCATCATAGCAAGGTGACAATGTTGAGCGAAAACTCAAAAATACAATTCATATAACATTAGAATTTGGTAAATACGAAGTTTAAACCTAATCAACTAGCATTTATTCATTGCTCACTAATTAAGATGATTCAGGAACATGGGAAAATAAATGCGGCCATTTTTTTAAAGTCAATAGGTATTCATTCAAGAGCAACCTTATAATTGCTAGCGCTAGCTCTTGACTATATTAAAGAAAAAGACAAACCCCAGCTATGCAAGCATGTATCTCAAACAGCCCACCTCACTTCACCCTTATGTGAAGAGTAAGAACAATAAAGAGGGATCCTAAAGGAAATTTAGAAATGCCTTGTGGGAGTTTTTATTTTTAAGTGCAGCTTTATGAATTCTACAACCCAATTTACCACCTGCCTGTTAGACTTTGCAAATAAGAAAACTAAGGCCTTTTATGCAAATATCAACTCCAACACCCAATTCTGTAACATATTACTAATGAAACAGTTAGAAAATGTACCGAAGGAGTTGAAAACACAGATTTAAGCTATCAACAACTAATTCTAGACGATCATTTAGGAGAGGTCCAATACAACAGAGTAAGATGGATAAAATAAAATTCCCAGTTGCCATGGAACATAACTTTAAAAGAGTTTTTAATAACTGTGCAGAAGAAGTTAAATGTAAACTATCCTAACAACCAGTTCAATGAAGCAGCTCATTCTTCATCTCATTAATATTATAAGTTGCATGTGTGGGTTAAAGTAAGATGAAGCCATGGATATATGTTGATAGCATTTATGTTCAACATCAGCTTCTAAAGTCATATTCGCCATCAGGAGGGAAATAAAATAGTGATTCACTTGAAAACACTCATCCTATAACAGCCTCCATTCACTTGCAGTAATGCACAAAAACATTGAGGCTAAGTTGCTCCTAGACAATACCTGTAGCAGTTCCAATTCCCATTAATGAAGAACCCGCATTAGCCATTATAGCTCTCACATCAGCAAAATCTACATTTACTAGCCCTGGGATCTGCGAGAAAAGCAATTGGATTACAATCCAAAGGATTGGTTAGGTGATGTAGAGAACAATTTAGGGGGCGTTTGGTTTCAACATTCTTCGATGAAAATGGTAATCTAAATGAGCATAAGGTGATTGTGATGGTTAATGAAAATAAAAGATGATAAATTAACCTTCATCATATTTCACACGCATTGGTAAAACTCAGGAGCCGCTTGGTTAGGGGGGAGTGATTATAGGGTAATGGGAATAATTTCATTAGTAGTGTTTGGTATTATCAATACATTGTAATAAGATTGAAAATGAGTTATAATTTACCTATCAAATGACTCCTCATTCATTACTCTCTACTTAAATGACTCTTCAATCACTTTAATTCCCATTACCCTATAATTATTACCCCCAACCAAGTGGGCCCTCAAAATAAGTTGATCATTACCCTATTTTGATTAACTAAGTACTCATCCCAATTATCAATTCTCCTCAATCATTCAGTTATTCTTCAAACAATAGTCATTTTTTGTCCCCAACTATTCCAAGGTAAAAGCAAACACTAACAATATATCCATCATTTTTATTGTAATGCACTACCCAATGGTTCTCATTACCATTCCCAATGAACAGTTTGAACCAAGAGCCCCCAAAATTAATTTCACAACTGGAAAGTTCATAGAATCCACATTCATTCAGGTAGAATAGCTAATGGAACAGTAAAGTTTCATATAGTGACATAGGCAAATGCGTGTCTATAAATTCCTAATGTCATTCTTGGATGAAAGCTACCTCAGGCTTCATACTGATGAAGAATGGTTGTAAACATAACATCTAGTGAAGTTTCATCACCCCTGAACTTTAAACAAATATCATTTACATTTTCCACATAGATAAATCTATTATCAGCATAGATACTTTTATTCTGCCCAACGGATAACTTCCATATCCTATATAAGACTTATGAGTACCAAAAATATAAGTTCAAAGACTCATCAAAGCAAGCATATGAGCACACATCATTTATTCACATATTAATCCACCTTTATGTGTTATACCGTGATTATATCAGATATGCCACGAACACCTTGTCGAAGAATATCATCAGCAAGATTAAATGCTTCTGTTACTGGTGTGGATGGAGAAACTGCAGTAAGCAATTTATCATTCGGAATGACAATTAGGGTATCGACGTTTTCTCTTAAAGCTGCGATTCCTTCCTGGGCTTGAACAGCTCTTCTTCGTCCTTCAAAAGAGAATGGAGTGGTAACTATACCAACAGTCAATATACCCATAGACTTTGCAATTCCAGCTATTACAGGAGCTCCCCCAGTGCCTGTTCCTCCACCCATTCCAGCCTGCAAGTTTTAAAAGGATAGTGAATATCAGAATGAGAAACCAGAAGCAGAAATTTATGTTGCACACATATAATAAAGGCATAATGCATCAAAAGGTCCTTAAACTATCAACTTCTTCTTAGATAGGCCCCTAAACAAATTTTTTTTTTTAAAAGTCCTGAAGTATCGAAAATTTATTTCATGAGCTCTCTCAAGACGTAAATTGACAGTTTTTTTTATTCACCTTAATGATCTCGTAAATAATCTACATGTCAACTTTATTTAATTTTAATTACATACAAAAAGTATTATTCGCAAGCCATTTTCAGGTACCCATCACCTGAAGTATTGAGGTTAAAACAACTTGCACAAAACAGATTTGGACATTAATAAAATTGATGAGCATTATTAATGGGCCATTAAGATAAATCGAATAATTCCGTCAATTTTTTGTCTCAAGAGACCTCTTTAAATAAACTTTCAATATTTGAAGGGTTTTTTTTAAAAAAAAAAAAAAAAGTTAAATGACCTATCAAAACATTTATGCCTATAATAAATATCTGTGCTAATCGATAGATATCACTGTTCCTCTGACGAACTGCAATCAACCAATTAGGCCAGTAGGCCAGCAAATGTTACAAGATGTGCCTAATATATTTGTTTGAAAATTAAGATTAGAATAATGTTGAACCGTCTTAATGAATTTGTGCACAATGAGGTTGTTCATTTAGTGCATTGTGGAAATATGATATTTAAGCTGGCACCACACAACCCAAAGATAGGTACTATTAACAATGGACAGAATGCCTGAAAACTCACGAAAAGACTGCATGATTTGCTTGAAAATTTATTCTAAAATATAGAACTAAACCATTTGATGATTTTGGAAGATTGTTAGGCCAGTACTTCAAGTTTGGATTCTGTATCCATGAGTATAGTAATCTGCTACGGTTAAAAAATGAACTTACAGTTACAAAGACCATATCTGCTCCATAAACAGCATCCTCTATAGCTCCTTTGCTTTCATTAGCAGCATTTGTGCCAACATCTGGGTTCCCACCAGCCCCAAGTCCTCTGGTAAGCTCTTCCCCAATCTGCAAGCGTTGTTCGGGAATAACAGGTGACATCCTCATAGCTTGAATATCAGTATTAACGATCCAAAACTCAACCCCCTTCATCGCACTCTCTATCATACGGTTAACCGCATTCGAGCCACCCCCTCCAACTCCAATAACCTTGATCTTGGCCTCATTATAATTATTCAAACTAGATGAATCTCTCAAACTCTCAGTAACATTTCCACTCGAGTTATCCTGCCTCGGGTTGATTACAGTACTCGTCTCACCCCTAAGCATCGAGATCTCGGGATGCAGATTTAGAAAAGGATCCTTGCTTTGATATTGGTTCACATTTGATGAACATTTGAACTGTGGGAAATTCGAACCGCATTTTTGACCAATTTTTTGAAACCCATTCCTTTCCTCCACCATTTTCAAAGGAGAAACCCTGCCTCTAAGAGCAGTGGATGCCCCTTTCTGCCGTCGAGCATCCGGAGGTGTGAAATAAGGGGATGCACATGTAGCCATTAATGAAATTCCAAAACCAAGTGTCTGTAATCCAATATCAGCAACTCAATATACACAAACCCTATCAACAAATATCCCAATTCAAACCCTCTATTTATTATTTTCCAATTAAAACCCTAACGTTTTCTTTCTTAATACCTGTCAGTATAAAATCACAAACTAGAGAGAATCAGATTAAGATATACTAAGAATGCGCTCATTCAAAATCACCCAAAGAAATTACAACAAAATTGAAACCCAGATTGAGAAACAACAGTCTAACGGCAACAACACTGAAATTTGCAAAGGAAACAACGAAAATGAAGCTAGAATTCACCTGGAAAATAGAGACGAGATGTTTCTGAGCTGAGGTTTCTTCTTGTTTCAGTGGTAGACTAGTAGGCAAAAGCAAAACCTTCATTAAATATCACGAAAATAATCAAATGAGCACAAAATACATTGTAGAGAGTAGAGTGGTGCTGTCAATTTGGTGTTGGAAATGGAGGCTACAGAGATGAGCATTAATTAATTAATCAGGAAAAAGAAAAATCTTCACAATCACACGAGTCTCCTTCAACAAACTATCTTTTCAAGCAAAGTGTCACTCCGCCATTTTTATTTATTTTCCTTTAAAAAAAAGAAAAGAAAAGAAGGTTTCCAATTTATCCTTGCCTTTATTTTTGGAAGGACCTCGGGCTTTATCTCACCACCCTTATCATCCGGGGTTTTAGTTGATTGGTTGACTATTGATTTTCTATTTTTATTAACTCGCACCTAGTTTTTCCTTTAAAAAAAACAAAAAAACAAAACTCACACCTTAATTTCTTGTTTAATTTTTTTAATACTACTCCCAAATATAAAATAATTTATTTAAAAAAAAAAATAAGTGAGTGTAGGTAGAGTTGTCAAATAAATTAAGCAGATCCAACCCAGTATTGGGCTACCAGATTATGATTTTTTTTCGAGTTGAGTCAACCGAGTTGTTTTCGGGCCACATGTTTCCTAGGCCACCGAGTTACCGGGCCAAACCGGCCCAATTTTTTTCTAATATATTGTTATTGCACTTGATTTTTATATTGACCTCATTTTAGAATACAAATACTACTCATATAATCATAAAACGTTGTTCAAGACAAAAAATTTGCGTGAGACCATCTCGTGGCATTATACAGTACAAATTAACATCTATCTTGTCAAAGTGTTAATGTGTCATGTCAATCTATACTCCATGATGTTAAGCATTGTGTTAACATCTGCTTAGTGTTTTGTGTTGCTCGAACATTATGAACTTAACAATGTCTCGACGTTGGCAATTTTGTTTATTTTTTTGCTGACCTTTTTTTTCAAAGGTAAACTTCTTGTGATAAGTGTTTTGAGAATAAGTCTAGAAGAAATAAACAACATTCAAAAAAACTAATAATCTCTTTTATGGTAATCAACTAATCATGGATAATTATTGTATAAAAATCTGGGGTACATTACCTAGGATTTTCTTTTAGGGAAAAAAAATCGATTGGGCTCAGCCCACAAAATCGAGTCAAGTATGACCTGAGCCCGAGCAGTCTGATGGACCAATTGGACTGGATAAAAAAGTTCGATTATTTCCAGGCCTATAATTTTGAAGCCAACCCATCTTGAAAACGGAGCTTCTCGGGTTGGCCCAATAGACCGGACCCATTTTGAAAGCTCAAGTGTGGGGTTGATTACTTTGTAATAAAGTGAAGTTACATTATTTATTTTTGTGATAGAGAATTATTGATTTTTAGAAATGTGAAAGTAAATGGGGGACGTCCACATAAGATACATGTGAAAGTAATCATTGTCGTGGGACGTTCACATAAAATAAGTGTGAGTAATTGTGAGATGAAGGGAGTAACATATACTAATTTTCTATTTATTCACATTTAGATTTTTTCTTTAAAAATTTCAATATGGTATTTAATTGTAGAGAAAGTCTCATATAATTGTTCACTATAAACAACTATAACTATGCAATGATAACAATTGGTATCGTTTATATATTCATTTAAGTTGCAAGGTGCACCCAATGAATGTAAAAATAAGACTCAGAGTTTTTTTTACTAAACTTATTTAAAAAAAAAAATTAAGTTTTTTTAAAAGTTTATAAGATGTAATTGTTAAGTAGTTTTTTTTTTTTTTTTTTGAAAGGATAATTGTTAAATAAATTGTTATTGTTGTGAAAGTATTTGACTAATGAAATTTATGTATGATTTGGTAATTCATAATAATTATTTTTCAAATTTAAATTTTAAAACAAAATAATTATTTTTTTTAGGGGGACTTGCACTAGGGTATATTTTCAAACTCTAAAATTGCATACAAGTGTAGTACTTTTTTACAATTGCAATGGGGTTAACTTTTCATACACTATTCATTGATTAGACATCTATCTTTTAAATTTGTTTTTCAATTTTTTAATTTGACAAATTTTCTGTCAACTTTTTATTTATTAAAATTACATTTTTTTCCCTGCATTTATTTATTTTGTAATTGTTCTCGCAAATTTATAGTACAAAAGTTAATAACATAGTACAAATTTGACAATAGTATAAATTTTTATTTAACAAATGAATTATTTGTATCATAGTGTAATAATAATACCATAGTACAAATTTATAATCTGTAGTACAAGAGTGTGAGTTTTAGTGCAAATGAATTATTTTTACTATGAATAAAAAATCAATACCATGTAATATACATTTTATTAATAAACAATTATCTTCCCCTCCTATTCTCTTCTTCTCCTCATCCCCTTCTTTTGCAGAGTCCTCCACTTCCAACATAATTTTCCTATCATAAAATAAACATATAATCATTCAAAACTCCTAATAATTTGCAAAGAATCCAAATTATCAAATATGAATAGGTAAATAAATCATCTCAAAACTAATCATTGTTTATAATTTGTAAAAAATGCATGATTAAACTGAGTTTCAAAAGCCCCCGTCTTCCTCAACAAAAAAAACCCAAATGAACAATCAATCACAAAAAAAAAAAAAAAAAAAAACACAAAGTAAATTAAATCAACTGAAAATATTAATAATAATCATTCACAGATACAAGGATTCAATACCATCAAAAAGAAAATTTCAACACAAAATACAAAATTCATTTCAATTAATCAAACTTACTCACCCTTCTCTCCAACCAACCCCCCCACTATCTCCTGCTACAAAACCCACGCCCCCAGCCTCTGCAACCTAACCCCATCATCCCACACCAAGACCCCACACGTAACCCCACCTCAGAATCCCCACACACACTATATTCCCAATTGAAATTAAATTCAACAAAAACCGAACAAAAAAATCAAGATCAAGCAATAATGTAATTCAAGACTAACTTGTTGACGATCAGTTCTAATCTTGAAGATTAATGGCTGTTTTAGGTGGTTAATTGATCATCAAACAATTACGTGTGATTGATCACTAACGTAATTAGTGAATACGGATTTTCGGGTCTTGGTGGATTAGAATCGTATGTAGGCTTACATGTTTAAGTTCGATTGTAAGGTAATCGAGCTGTTTTAGATTCGTAATCGAAGTTTGGACGTGTATAATAATTTGTGCTTGTTTTATTTGCTGAAAAAATCTAAGTATTTATAGACTTTTGCCCAGCAGGAGGTGGCACGACCTTTGGCCGACCAAGCCTGCATGCTCGACACCTGTCCTTTGACTAATTTGACCTTATCTTAACTAAATTCTATCCTTATCTACTGGACTTGCTCGCAGTCAAGAGTTGTTCGTCATGTTGGACTTATCCTTGAGGAGTCTTTAGTCTGATTCTGATGGTCTTTCATCTTGCTTAATTGTTATTTCGGCGCTGTGGTTGGATCTGGTCGGCATGATGTCGTTTGAGCTCGTCATGTGGCTTTTGATCTGATTTTGTTCGCCTATGTGTCTTGATCGCATGTAGGTTTTGCTCGCCGGATATCTTGGGTGAATCATGTTGGGAAAAATAGGGGTGCTCGGAATCTATTCGGGATGAAATTTAAATACGAATTTAAATACAATTATTACTAGCATGAATTAATCCTAATTAATTCAAATAATAATTCCAACAACTACTTTTCATCATGCATGTTAAATTAATTTCACATATTAACTAGGCGGAATAAACAAGTAAATATGCGATTAACGTACCTCTTGTAGAATTGGCCTTTGGATACACGGGACAATTATAATCTCGCTCTATCAACCCAAAGCCTTCTCAAGTATTTCCCTTTCGCCTTACTTGATCACCGGTGGGAGATGCTTTCAAGTAATTTAATAAACTAAGGAAAAAGAAAAATATCTATGCTTCTTGATTTTTCCAACACATGAAATTACGTACTTGGGGATGAAATAATCATCCCCTATTTATAAGCATAGTGACCAATTTTTTTAAGGAATATTGGGCCTTGGAAAAAATCTTTTCTTAGACTCTAAGAAATATTGAATATTATATCTCATATATTCTTTTCTTCACAATAAAATATTCCACAAAAATCTCACTTACTTTAAAATAAGCAATTTTCGAAAATTTATGAATTAAGAATACAAGATTTGGATCTTCTTGAATATATGAGATAATCTTGTATTCCAAGAATACTTATCTTCCATAATATCTTTTCAAGAAAATCAACAAGATCTTTTCTTGCTCCATATTAACTAATTTCGAAAATAATGAAAAAATCAACATTAATATTTCTTTTTATTTTAATCACCTTATCATTATTGGGTTGGTTAATGGGCTACTTGAGGGGCCTTAAGGAGAATTAAGATTGGACCTCCTAATGGACTTCTGAATTTCAATATTGAGCCCCAATATAATTCAGCCCATTAATATTAATTATTACCACTAATAAATTAATATTGCACTATCCATCTTAATCCATATTACGATAATATGGGCTCCCGGTTATTATTTCCCGCGTTTAAGATTATCAAGTCCATTAATTAATTAAGCTTCTGAATAGCTCTAAATTAATTAATATATTTCACCTTGGAGTAAAGACAGCTCAACATTATTATTCGTACCGAAGAAACTAATTCTTCACTTGCAAGATTTGGTACAATAAAACTTCTGAGCCCACCATGGGGACTAATCACACGAGCCGTACTCACACACGTTTCTCCGTATTAAATCTTAGTAACCGTCGTATGATTAATATTACTGCCCAAGACACAAAGTTCGAAGTCGCAATAATTCTCACCCAACATGAATCAAAGCAGTAACCATTAAGCACACACGGTCCTATTTAAGTGACGGAGATTAAGAAATCAACAACCACTGAGGTCTAATTTTCACCTTTCAGAACAGAAGAATTTATCCTCGCTGTAGGTCCTCTTCAACACATACTAAATGTGCTAATGCAATCTCTTAGTCAAGATAGACCAATCTGAGCCTTACACATCGACCTTTCACGGCGGATTGTTCAATTCCACCTAGGTCGTGAAAATGTACGTTTAGTTACAAGTAAACTATTAATGTTGTCTTCCGTGATCGGGTATCACCACATTAACTACAATGTAACATGTACTATATATTGAACGGTTTGCAATAGAAATTCAACATTCAATCATAACTAAAGCAAATGCGATAAAAGAATTATTCTCATAAAACGAGTGTTTGATACACGAGTTATACAAAGTAAAAGCATACTTTCACGTATAACTCCAACAATCTC
The DNA here is from genome assembly GCA_947034835.1 of Ballota nigra. Lineage (NCBI taxonomy): Eukaryota > Viridiplantae > Streptophyta > Magnoliopsida > Lamiales > Lamiaceae > Ballota > Ballota nigra. The sequence continues at coordinate 95,468,171 of OX344725.1, forward strand.
CCACTTATACTTAAAGTCTGCTTTTAGTATACATCACGCATGTCTTAGTGTAGTAGCTCTCCGTGACATCTCATGTCAACCTACACTAACCTAATAATTCCTCCCACTTATACTTAACGATTTCTCATATAAGATGGTGTTTTCTTTCAATGTGTTTGCTGGCCTTGTGGGCTCTCGATTCCCTTGAATTTGCAACTGCTCTGGCATTGTCACAAAAGACAGTTATCTTGTCGGGCAAATTCGGAACAACGTCCAAGTCCACTAAGAAGTACTTGAGCCAAACCGCTTCTTTCGCTACTTCACAAGCAACTACTTATTCGGCTTCCATGGTCGAATCTGCGATGCATTTCTGCAAATCGCTTCTCCATGTCATGACTCCTTCTCCCATGCAAAACACACTACCCGAGGTAGGTATTTTGGAGTCTATGTCTGATTGGAAATTTGAGTCCGTGTAATCGTTAAATCAGCATTCCATACCAAGTTCTTTTCAGAAACTAAAGAACGCATTTAATTGCAATCTAATGTGCTTTCCCGGGGTTACTTTGATATCTTGCCATCATGCCCACGGCAACGCAGATATCCGGTCTCGTACACAACATTGCATACATAAGACTTCCTACGTCCGAAACGTACGGAACGTCTTTCATGTCATCTATCTCCACTTGCGTCTTAGGGCATATTTCTTTAGATAGATGGATTCCGTGCCTAAAAGGTACAAAACCTTTCTTGGAATCTTGCATGCTGAAATGCTTCAAAACAGTGGCTTTGTATGAAACTTGCGATAAACCCAACATCCTCCTCTTGCGATCTCGAGTGAACTTGATCCCAAGGATGTGACCGGTTTTCCCTAAGTCCTTCATATCAAACTAATTTGACAGCCATACCCTTACGTCTGACAATACCTTTACATTGTTTCCAATGAGCAGAATATCGTCTACGTATAATACTAAGAATACCACCGCAGTTCCGTCACATCTTTTATACACACAACTTTCGAACTTGTTTTGATCACAAACCCATAAGACTTAATAACTTGATCAAAACACTGGTTCCAAGTACGCGATGCTTGCTTAAGTCCATAAATGGATCTCTTAAGCTTGCATACGAGGTGCTCTTGGCCTTTTTCAACGAAACCTTTAGGCTGTTGCATATAGATCCCATCAAGACTTCCGTTAAGGAAAGTTGTCTTGACATCCATTTGCCAGATCTCGTAATCTAAGTGCGCAGCGATCGACAAGAGAATACGGATGGACTTAAGCATAGCTATAGGCCACAGGCCACAAGCCTTGCTTTGAAGGTCTCTACCCTTCCATCCGGTCCTCTTTTCCTCTTGTACACCCACTTGCATCCAATGGGCTCTACCCCACTAGGTGGATCAACCAACTCCCACACTTGATTATAATCCATCGAACCCACCTTGGTTTCCATTGCGGTTTGCCACGCCTCCGCGTCTTTATCTTGGAATGCCTCGTCGTACGTTCATGGGTCTGATTCATCGCCGGGAATCAAATCCGAAGATTCTCCAATTCCCATGAATCTCTCGGGTTGCCTTGCAATCCTCCCACTACGACGGGGTTCCGGTTGTGAAGGTATGGCGTGTGGTATATCATCTTGTATACTTGGTATAGGAGTTTGCCCTCTTAACTCGTCTAAGGTAATCTCACTTCTGGGCTTTCTTTTGTTCTTATAGTCTTCCTCCAAGAATTTAAAGTGTGAACTAATCACGGTCTTTCAATCCTTGAGACTATAGAACATACACCCTTTTGTTCCCATGGGATATCCTATAAACAACCTTAATTCCGAACGTGGATCCAATTTACCGGCTTCCTCGTCTAGCACGTATGCCGGACAACCCCAAATCCGCAAGTATCTTAGACTGGGCTTGCGCCCGGTCCACAATTCCATTGGGGTTTTAGGAACCGATTTGGATGGCACCAAGTTTAGAATGTAAGTCGTTGTTTCCAAGGCGTTACCCCAAAACGACTTGGGTAAATCCGAATAACTCATCATGGATCTGACTATTTGTAAAAGAGTCTGGCTCCTTCGTTCTGCCACACCGTTCTATTGAGGGGTTCCCGGTGCGGTCAACAGGGATACAATCCCTTCGTCTGATAGCTAGTTCAAGAATTCATCGCTAAGGTATTCGCCTCTACGATCAAATCGTAGAAACTTGATACTTCTTTCCCTATGCATCATAAGGTAGATGTATCCATATCTCGAGTAATCATTGAAAAAGACAATTTACTCATACCCCTTCTTGCTATGATCGTCATTGAACTACACATATCGGTATGAACGAGTTCTAACACTTCCGTGGTTCTATTCCCCTTGGCTCCAAATGCCCTCTTGGTCATTTTACCCTCTAAACAGGATTCACAAGTTGGAAACAGTTCGACTTGGAATGATTCCAAGGATCCGTCTTTCACCAATCTCTTTATCCGCTTTAGATTAATATGACCTAGTCTAAGATGCCATAGAAGTGTTTCGTTCATCTCCGAAGAACGCTTTCTTTTATTGCTCGGAATAATCGATGTATTATTAGATTCAATTTTGTGAGTGGTGTGCCAAAAAAAATGGTATAAAGATCATCCATTGAAGTTCCGGAACAGATAAACTCATCGTTTCAAGCAATAATAACATCCTTATTAAAAGAAACTGAGTATCTATTCAAACAGTTTAGAAACTGAAGGTTGAGTTCTTTCTAAACTAGGAACATGAAGAACGTCTCTCAAGACCATAACTCTATCTTCAAAAGATAGGCGCACTTCTCCCACTGCTTCAGCTGCCACTCTCGTAGCATTGCCCGATGTGATGGGGATCTCACTTCCGTTAAGTCGTCGGGTTAGCTTGAACCCATGAAAAAAATGTGATCAGTAGCTCTCGTATCCACTATCCACGAATAGACAGTATACGCCACTTCACAAGTTTCGACGACTAAGGTGTGTGAATTACCTAACTTTCCTAGCCTCTTAGGCTTGGAACAGGCAGACCTCCATTGTCCTCTCTCACCGCAACTAAAACACTTCCCCTTCGATGCTAGCCTTTGCATTTGCCTTTCACAACAATTGGATTTGCTTGGATCCGGCCTTTGGTTCTCTTCCTCTTTTTCCCTCCCTTGGGACCAAAAGAGGTAGACGGACCATTAACCACCATAGCACTAGACTGGTGCTCAATTTTCACCTCCATCGAAACTAAAGCTTGCAAGAGCTCGGGCAAACAATTTGTCCGTTCATTCATCTTACAGTTCAGACGAAACTGCTCAAAGCTTCTCGGTAGAGAATGGTATATGAAATCAATCAAAATCCGCACCAAGTACTTCCAACTTGTTAAGGTATGCCATTATCTTGAGAACGTGCTCCCTCACGGGCGTTCCCTCCACCATTTCCAACTTGACCGAGTCATGTATGGTGAACTGATTAGTCGTGGGTTTGATGTGAAGACATCTCTTCAAGGTGTTCCATGATTTCAACAGCGGATACAATGTCTCCATGAACGCGCCTCAAATCCTCAGACAGAGATGTCAAGATGATGTACTTCATGTGTTCATTGTCACGCTTCCAATCATAAACTGCCTCTTCACATTGCTTGACTTATCATTAGGCTTGCCGGGTATATTAACATAAATAACCCAATTGTATTTTCGTGCAGTAAGGACAAATTTAAAAAAAAACATTTCCAATCGATATAAATCACTCCAAAAAGTCTATTAACTTTAAGTATATTAAACAGTGGATTAAAAGGTTGTGACATGATGAAATGAGAATAAAACATACATTCATATCAATATCTAGAAAAATATGAAATTATCACATAATTCGATCACATCAATTATATTGAAAATTAAAACAATATAATCATGCATCAGCCAACATCTCGAAACAATTTAAATGCGCCACGAGGGTTGGTCTATACATTTAAACACATTCAAGCGGATTACAAACTTAAAAGTTACAAATCCTTAATTCAAAATTAATAGTTGGCTCCCACTTTGACCACATAGAAATTGACAGGGACTCCGAGGGGAGTAAGTTAATATCAATTTCCTATGCCTAAGTAATAACCATAATTAAATACAGGATTATTATTTCGTTTTGAGCAAGCCACTCGTGGTGAGGGTCAATACCGCCACTAGTAATAATCCACAATCATCCTTTCGGAATTTATTCATGTGAAATCCGTTCTTTTGGCCGATCCGAGGGGAAAATGTATTCCAAAAGAACTTCACAAATAAATAAATTATGGAGGTCAAAATAATCCAATTTTAATATCCGGAATAAAATTGCGATTATAAAAACATACTTAGTAATTTTCGAAAGTAAGGTTTTTCTTGGACAATTAAATTCATGCAAACACATATTAACAAATAATAATAGGTGCACGAAGTAAAACATCCATCAAAACAAAATTAAACACATTGGAGCACTCAAATCCAATTGTCACGGTTTAATTTCTTCACGTCTTGATGCAAAAAATCGTCCTCGTTGCTTTCCGACGTTCGTCTCGACTTGCTCCCACTCGAACAGCAACACTTCATCAAAAACAACATCGTTTGGGGTTCGGGACGGCGTTTAAAATCACACGAAAAAAACACGAACCGAAAAAATTCCACGGCCCGAGATACGGCGCGCGTCGGCCCACGAAGTGGGCCCGCGCGCCTCCCGGCCCAAAAAGCGCCGAAGCACTGCAGGAAGCGCGCCGAAGCACAGCCCCGAGGCGCATCCAAGGCGCTGCACGGAGGCGTGCCGAGGCGCTGCCCGGAGCGCCCCGAGGCGCTGCAGCCCGCGCCCGAGGCGCGCGCGCGCGCGCGTGCGCGCGGCGCCGTGCACCCCCGTGCGCCGTTTTTTCGCCGTTCGTCCTCGTTTTCTTCACTCCTTGCATGATTTTACGTCCATACACGCGCCACGCTTGTATGCGTCGTTCGGGTACGCTGTTTTTAATTCTTCGTTCTTCGTCACGATCCGGTTACAATTTATTTTTACAAAAAAAAATACTAGATCTAGACTAGTTTATTACAATGATCGAATCAAAATAAAAACAACTAATCTACCCGTGGATTTTCTCACGAGAAAAACGAATTCGAACGAATCGAATTAAAAAACAATTAATTCACACGCATGAAATTAACAACATTAAAACCATGACAATTGGATACCTGCAAAAAAGATCTAACAATTCTACTATCCAATTTCAATTTAATGTTTAACAATTTAAATTCCAATTTAAAATTCAGAGCCCGAAACCGTGGCTCTGATACCAGTTGTTGGGAAAAATAGGGGTGCCCGAAATCTATTCGGGATGAAATTTAAATACGAATTTAAATACAATTATTACTAGCATGAATTAATCCTAATTAATTCAAATAATAATTCCAACAACTAATTTTCATCATGCATGTTAAATTAATTTCACATATTAACTAGGCGGAATAAACAAGTAAATATGCGATTAACGTACCTCTTGTAGAATTGGCCTTTGGATACACGGGACAATTATAATCTCGCTCTATCAACCCAAAGCCTTCTCAAGTATTTCCCTTTCGCCTTACTTGATCACCGGTGGGAGATGCTTTCAAGTAATTTAATAAACTAAGGAAAAAGAAAAATATCTATGCTTCTTGATTTTTCCAACACATGGAATTACGTACTTGGGGATGAAATAATCATCCCCTATTTATAAGCATAGTGGCCGATTTTTTTAAGGAATATTGGGCCTTGGAAAAAATCTTTTCTTAGACTCTAAGAAATCTTGAATATATCTCATATATTCTTTTCTCCACAATAAAATATTCCACAAAAATCTCACTTACTTTAAAATAAGCAATTTTCGAAAATTTATGAATTAAGAATACAAGATTTGGATCTTCTTGAATATATGAGATAATCTTGTATTCCAAGAATACTTATCTTCCATAATATCTTTTCAAGAAAATCAACAAGATCTTTTCTTGCTCCATATTAACTAATTTAAAAAATAATGAAAAAATCAACATTAATATTTCTTTTTATTTTAATCACCTTATCATTATTGGGTTACTTAATGGGCTACTTGAGGGGCCTTAAGGAGAATTAAGATTGGACCTCCTAATGGACTTCTGAATTTCAATATTGAGCCCCAATATAATTCAGCCCATTAATATTAATTATTACCACTAATAAATTAATATTGCACTATCCATCTTAATCCATATTACGATAATATGGGCTCCCGGTTATTATTTCCCGCGTTTAAGATTATCAAGTCCATTAATTAATTAAGCTTCTGAATAGCTCTAAATTAATTAATATATTTCACCTTGGAGTAAAGACAGCTCAACATTATTATTCGTACCGAAGAAACTAATTCTTCACTTGCAAGATTTGGTACAATAAAACTTCTGAGGCCACCAAGGGGACTAATCACACGAGCCGTACTCGCACGCGTTTCTCCGTATTAAATCTTAGCAACCGTCGTATGATTAATATTACTGCCCAAGACACAAAGTTCGAAGTCGCAATGATTCTCACCCAACATGAATCAAAGCAGTAACCATTAAGCACACACGGTCCTATTTAAGTGACGGAGATTAAGAAATCAACAACCACTGAGGTCTAATTCTTCACCTTTCAGAACAGAAGAATTTATCCTCGCTGTAGGTCCTCTTCAACACATACAAAATGTGCTAGTGCAATCTCTTAGTCAAGACAGACCAATCTGAGCCTTACACATCGACCTTTCACGGCGGATTGTTCAATTCCACCTAGGTCGTGAAAATGTACGTTTAGTTACAAGTAAACTATTAATGTTGTCTTCCGTGATCGGGTATCACCACATTAACTACAATGTAACATGTACTATATATTGAACGGTTTGCAATATAAATTCAACATTCAATCATAACTAAAGCAAATGCGATAAAAGAATTATTCTCATAAAACGAGTGTTTAATACACGAGTTATACAAAGTAAAAGCATACTTTCACGTATAACTCCAACAAATCATGTGTTAATTCCACTTTAATTCTTGAGTGATTTGTGCTAATCTTGGTCGCCCAAATGTTGTTTATGCTCGCCTATCAACAATTGCCCCCTTGCCGATCAATAAATTGTGAAGATGGTGAATGAGCACTTTTTGGGTTGGCAACTTTTAAGTGTCACTAGTGCGAGCAAGAATGTTGCGGGGGCGAGCAGCTTTTCACGGGCGGACAACATTGGTCGAGCAGACTCGGGTCGGGGACGGTTGGGATCCCAAGGTCTGGGCACGGCTCGAGGTGTGACGCGGGCGGAATGATTGCTGCCGCCCACGTGCACACGATCCCGGGGTGACGCGCCTTCCCGTTTTGTCGGACAGGTGCTGCACGCGCCCAGAAATTGCACTTTGGTCCTTCAACTTTCAACTTTGTTCGCCCGGTACCCCGTTTTTCCAGAAAATATATAAGGAATTTTTTTTTCACTTTTTCATTTTCACACTGTTCTTCAAGCGTGAATTCCTCCTCCTTTCTTCTTTCAAATTTCCGGCGATCGTTTCCAGTTTCCGGCGACCTCCAAACGACGTCAAGGTAGTTTCTTCTTTGCTTTCTTCTTCTCTTTCTTCTTTTCTTGCGTTGTGTGCGTTCTAGACTCACCAAAAATCCCTACTCCGCCGTGGAAAATTCTGAACCGCCGTGTTCTTCCCTTGCCGGAATCTGCAAAACACAAACTTCTTCCCCTTAACTTATTGGATGGCGTTGCACTCTGAGACCGGTTCTTTTCCTCCCCGGAATCCTGAAAAACGGCTCGTCGAAGAGAATCTTCCTATAGTCAACTTGGAATCCAATCCCGAGGCGGCTTCGGTTGCACGCTCGGTCAATTCTGGAGCTCGCCCCTCCGGTGAAAGAGAGGAGCGAGCAAATCCTGCTCGCCAGCTCTTGGAAGAAACAAGCTCGGACCTCCACGAAGACGAGGACAAAGAGGTCGAGGTACTTCAGCCGGTGAACCTTGACGAACTAACCTGGGCCTATCTCAAAGACATCAACTTCCCTGTGCCCAGACTGATCGAGCATCGGGTTCCAGTAGCGGTTGCTCGCCGTGTTGACTGGAATGAGTACGAAAAGGAGCACTCCAATCGCTTCGTCATTCCTGCTCGCGGAGTACGGAAGCTAAAAGCGACCGAGTTTGCAGCGAGTTGTATCGTGTCCGCCATCACCGAGGAGAACTTGACCGAGATTCGGAGGGATTACAAGATTCCCTTTGACATCCCGATGTATGCTCCTTTGGCGGACGACAGAGCTGATCGCCCACCACGCGGATTGACGGTGATCAACCTCGCCACCCTGAATGCTGGAGTTTCTTTGCCGTTGCATCCTTTGGTCGGCCAATTCCTACATGATGTGAACTTGGCTATCACCCAACTTACTCCCGTTGGGTGGATAAATCTGATGGCTCTGATGGTGATGTTCGCCCTGGAGGGGTATCCCAATAGGCTGTCCACCGAAGAAGTTGGCTACCTGATGACGATGACCGGCTGCACTAGGGAAGAGGCGGGTTGGTACTATCTGAAGGCGCGACCAGGCCAAAAACTAGTCGAGGACATCCCTGGGAAGGTGCGAGATTGGAAGCATGACTGGTTCTGGGTCGGAGGCGACTGGCGTGCTTCTGCTCGCTCTTCAGGGGGTTCTGAACGAATCGAGACCCCAGCGGAGTTTAGGGAATTAAAGCGTGAGTCTTACCTCTTCTATATCTTTGAAGTGGTTGGACTAATTTTAATTCTTTTTTTCCTTTGTTTCAGGTCCCAAGAACTTGGGGTGGCGAACTGTGAAGAATAGCATAAGCGATCAATTCCTGTTCGTTGCGTGTTTGATCGCCCTTCGTCGCCGAGAGAATCGAAGCATTGGCCATCTCTTCACCGAGGATACACTGCGAGTCGCTCATCTCACTACCTACCCTCACCATCTTGAGGCTCTAGCTCATATTCCAGAGGGTAAATATCTTTTCATGGTGGGCGAACAGATCTGGTCGGCCTAACACTTAGTATTAACTTTTTTTTTATGTCCTTTACAGATCAGCTCGCCACAGTTGCTCTTCACCCTTCCTTCCTCGAGCTCGATAATCGGGTCTGGGAGATGCCGACCAAAAAAGGACGCAAGAAATCGGATCCCCTCTCGAAAATCATTGCCCTTGCGGCCAAGGGTGGAAAAGGCTACCTAAGGCAAGCCGGAGGGTCGAGCTCGGCACAGCCTCCTGCCCCAGTGGCGAGTCCGCCCAAGACATTGGTTCCGAGGACGAAGAGGCTTCTTCGTGGAGATGGCACTTCCGTCTCTGACACTGAAAAGGTAGCCAAACAAGCAAAGACTGCTCAAGAGAAAGTGACGGTGGCTGTCCAGCCATCTGAAGGCGACAGCGAGCAAACCCCTTCCGTGGAGCGTCCCGGCGAGCAAGCTCTGGTCGTCACCACCCGTGAAGGATCTGGTCCTTCATCCGACCCCACCTACCTTGGTTGGGACAAAGGTCGTCTTGACAGGTATAACCCTGCTCGCCCAGGACACTTAGCAGTTTCTTTCTTATCTCATTTTTTTTTACTAACTGAATATTTCTTTTCAGCTACTCGCCCGAGCAGTACCCAGGGCGATCTAACTTGGTGCATCGTTTTGCTTGCTCGAAGGTGCCGACCAACCTTCGCGAGATCCCGGACTCTTTTGTCCGTCGTGCTTCCGAGGTCGTGGCTCGTAGCTGGACTAAGGAGCTAAACGAGACCGTCAAGACACAGACGCCTCGTGATAATGGCCGTCTGTGTCTTGTTGAGGCAGGCAATACCTTGGCAGTCGTGCAGCGCTTGGTCGACCAGGTTGAGGACCTTGAGAAGGACTCACGTCAGCATGCGGCCACCGTCAGCCGTATTGCCAAAGAGCGCGATGACGCTAAGGCTGAGGCGAAGAAGATTATTGCCGACCTTGAGAACAAAGTCAAAGCTCACCAGGTTAGCGAGCAACGTGCCCTGGACCTGCACGTCAAAGTCTCAGAGGAGCTGAAAATCAAGATGGCTGAGGTCGAGCAAATGCGGGCAGAACTTGCCCGCGCACAGCAGCAGAAGGAGGTCGCCGAGAAATTCGCGACTGAGGCGACGGCCAAAATTACAGACCTTGAATCTCAGCTCGCCAACTCCATTACCCAAGAGGAACTTATTCCTAAAATGGAGGTGAGCTCGATTCTGGGTTATGTGACTGGCTATGCGGAGAGCATCCGTATCGCACATGAGTTTAAGGCTGCCGCCGTCGTTGAAGAGATCGGCAAGGAGTTGTGCAATTTTGTTGAATCTAACCCTCCTGCCCCTGGCACAACTCTCCAGATTGGTGACCTGCCTGAATATGGGGTCAAACTTGACTTCATTGGTCCGGAGATAATTATCACAAGTCCTCCAGAGGACGAGGAAGATGAGGAGGGCAATGCTGCCGAGGGCGAGCAAATCCTGTCAGCCGATCAAAATGAAAGGGCTCTAAAAGAGCGTGCTGACGCTGAGGGATTAATCGCCGAGCTAACCCAGGTGGTCCCAGTTGACCCTGCCCTCGAAGGTTCTCCTCTTGAAGATCCCAAAGATGACAACATCTCTCCTCCTGCCGGGCAAGGATCTTAGCGGACAGGATTAGCTAGAGACTTGTACTCTTCTTTTTTTGTTGTTGTAGTTGTTTGTCTTTATTGTAATTTTTGGGCGATTAAGCCTTATCTTCAATGAATACATTTTGCTCAATTGCTCGTCTTTTATCTTACATTAATTGTTCTTTGCATCTTTATCTGTGCTTCAACAATCTTAATGTAGTTGGGCCTTGTTCCTTAAGAACTTTTTTTGGCCTTAGGATTTAATGGGCTTTTGGCCTTAGACTATGTTCATTTAAAAACGAACAGCCTTCAATGGGCTTGGTTGTATAATCAACTTGCGCCTTGAGCTTACATTTTTGCTTAAACGAACAACTTAACATTGAAAAGATCTTAAAAAATTACAAGTGCTAAAAGTGACCAAAAACGTAACCCTGTACTAGCTAGGTTGGATCTGCTCGACAAAGACAATGTTAAGCCTCCAACCAATAAAAAACATTATTTACATCAGGAGTCAAAGTTGCTCGACTACTATACAATTTGTCAAGGCATCCTTTAGACTTCTTAAGAGGAAATAAAACCATACAAGATATTGACCTTCTAGCCCGCGACCAGACTTGACCCAATTCAACTTTGGTCGACCACTTATACTTGGTGAAAATTTCAAAAAATTAGGCAAGTTTTTGGATCCATCTTGTATCTTTGCCATTCCAGTTCGCCCAGTGGACTTAGTAGCTCGCCCATCTCAACTTCACTCTCTCATGAGGCAAAACTTGGTCGTCTACTGGAAGTATTTTCTTAGATTAGCTGCATTCCAAGAATATTGGGCTGAGTTGCCATCTAAGTCCTCTATGTCATATGCTCCATTGGGTAACCTGTCTGTTACCCTGTATGGGCCCTCCCAAGTCGGGCCAAATATGCCTGGAGGTGGGGCAAGCTTCTTTCTTAGAACGAGGTCACCAACTTCGAATTTTCTTATCTTGACTTGGGAATTATAGTAACGCTCTGCTCTTTGCTTGTACGTGGCATTCTTTAGCTCAGCATGTAATCTTCTTTCTTCGAGCAAATCTGCTTCTGTGGCTAAAGCAGAATGATTTGCTTGTTCATCAAAGCTGGTCGTCTTGACTGTGTTAGTCTTTAATTCAATTGGTATCATCGCCTCTGTCCCGAAAGCCATTGCAAAAGGTGTTTCTCCGGTGCTTGACCTGGGAGAAACCCTATATGCCCACATGACTTCCGGGAGTTTTTCTGACCAGCTACTTTTACTTTCTGCCAGACGTATTTTCAATGTATGCTGGATGATCTTATTTACAGCTTCAACTTGCCCGTTTGACTGGGGATGATAGGGAGTCGAATAGTGTTTTCTGATCCCCCATTTTGTACAGAAATCTCTCAATTCCTTTCCGTCAAACTGCGGGCCATTATCTGTCACGATTGTTCGTGGAATTCCAAAGCGACAGATGATGTTCTGCCTGATGAAGTTAATCATGTTCTGTTGTGTAATTTTTACCATGGCCTTCGCTTCTGCCCACTTTGTATAATAGTCGACTGCTATGACGGCAAATCGAACATTTCCCACTCCTGCCGGGAAAGGGCCAATAATGTCAATTCCCCATCTTGCAAATGGCCATGGGCTGTAAACCGATACAAGCTCCTGGGCCAGGGCATGAATACTTGGAGCAAAAACCTGGCACTGGCGGCAAACTTTGGCTAACTGGATTGCATCTTTCCGTAAGGTTGGCCAATAATAACCTTGCCTTACAGTTTTGTAGGCCAAAGCTTGCCCCCCAGTGTGTTTTCCACAAACTCCAGAATGTATATCCTCCAAGACTGTCATTCCTTGCCCCCTAGTCAAACACTTGAGTAGCGGGAGTGAAAAGCCTCTTTTGTAAAGTTGTTCATCTACCAGGGTATATCTGGTTGCTTGTTTCTTGATTCTTTCAGTTTCAAACGAGTTGCTTGGTAACTCCCCGTCCTTCAAGTATTTGGCTATAGAAGTTCTCCAATCTTCATCGTTGTTGTGTTCGACTACTTGGTTTACCTCGTAGTCCATTGTTGATGGTTGGACTTTTCTAGTAATGACAATGTCCGTCAGATCTGCTGGCCCATCGCTTGTTGCTAATCTTGCTAGGGCGTCAGCTTGTGTGTTGCTCGTTCGTGGTATCTGCTGGATAAACACTTGGTCTAACAGAGATACCAAGTGAGCAACTATTCGTTGATACTCGATCATTTGCTCGTCTCTGGCCTCATATTCACCTCATACTTGGCTTACAATGAGCTGGGAGTCTCCGAAAATCTGGAGTTGTCTTACTCCAACAGCTAGTGACAAGTGAAGACCTCGTACTCTGCTTCATTGTTAGTGGCCATGAATTCAAATCTGACTGCTGAAGTGAATACTTGCCGGTCGGGACTGATGAGCACTATTCCTGCCCCCGAGGCCAGATTCGTTGACGAACCATCCACGTAAAGATGCCATGGGTGATCCAGCCCTCTCGTTGGATTTTGAGGGAAGGTTAGTTCAACTATAAAGTCGGCGGCTAACGCTTGTCCCTTAATCGCGGTTCGAGGTGCATAAGTCACGCCAAACTGGCTTATCTCTATGGACCATTTCAATAGACGGCCAGCGGTGTCGGGTCGGTGTAATATTTGTCTGAGTGGGAAAGTTGTCAATACTTCGACTTGATGATAAAAAAAGTATGGTCTTAACTTCCTGACACTCATGACAAGAGCATATGCCAGTTTTTCAGTTGGTGAGTACTTCACCTCAGCATCATGTAGAGCCTGGATGACATAGTAGATTGGCAGGTGAAATTTGCCATCCGCCCGAACTAACACCGAACTTATGGCCGTGTCAGATGCTGCCAGGTATAGATATAATTTTTCACCAGGGATTGGTTTTGACAGAATTTTTACATCTCCCAGATACTCTTTCAATTGATCAAAGGCTTTCTGGCAGCTTTCCGTCCAGGCAAAGTTGCCCTTTTTGATGGCCTCAAAGAATGGACGACACTTGTCCCCTGATCGTGATATGAACCTGTTTAAAGCGGCTAGGCATCCGGTTAACCTTTGCACTTCTTTAACAGAACGTGGTGGTTCCATATCGACGATCGTCTTTACCTTTGTTGGATTTGCTTCGATTCCACGTTTGCTGACCAGATGGCCCAAGAATTTCCCAGAATGTACTCCAAAACTACTTTTCTTTGGATTTAGCTTCATATTGTATTTTCGGAGTATGTCGAATACCTGGGAAAGATGATGGAGGTGGTCTTCCTTCTGTGTACTCTTGACGACTATGTCGTCGACGTACACTTCCACTGTTTCTCCTATATGTTCGTCAAACATCTTGTTGACCAGCCTCTGGTAGGTTGCTCCAGCATTGATTAGACCAGACGGCATCCTCTTCCAGCATAACAAATTTTTGTTAGTATAAAAGGCCGTATTTTCTTGGTCGTCCGGGTGCATTGGAATCTGGTGGTATCCTGCGAAGGCATCCATGAATGTGAACATTTCGTGACCGGCAGTACTGTCCACCAGTTGATCGATGTGCGGGAGTGGAAAGTTATCCTTCGGGCATGCTGCATTAAGATCTGTAAAATCTATGCATAGCCTCCAGGTTCCGTTCGGCTTTCGTACCAGGACAGGATTTGCAACCCATTGTGGACATAACGCTTATTTAATTAGATCGTTGTCCAGCAACTTTTTGACTTCTTCGTTTAAAGCTTGATACTTGTCTGGTCCATATTTTCGTCGTTTCTGGTGGACAGGTTTTCGGACCGGGTTGATATTCAACCTGTGACAAGCATCCTTCGGATCGATTCCCACCATATCAGCATGGGACCATGCGAAGACATCTAAGTTAGCCTTCAGAAAGTCCGTCATGCGGGTTCTGTAAGGCTCGGGAAGTTCAGATCCGATGTAAAGTTCAAGACCATCACGCTCGGGATCAATCTTGATGGCCTCCAATTCTTCGACTGGAGTTGCCCGTCGTTTTTGCCCCTTCCATCGAGGGTCAACTATTGGTCCTTCCGGACTTAGTTCATCCTCGATGTCCATGGGTTCAACACCCAACCGGGGGTCAAAATTGTCCGCGGGTTCTGGGTTAGACTCGGCCACCAAAATCGGACTCCCCTGGCTATCATTTAGGCACAAACCGTCGGCCACGGGGAGTATCATTGCTTCTGGTAAGTTTTGCCCGTCGCTCTGCAGCATTTGGTCGCCCGTGGGCGAGGATTGGTCGTCAATGTCCATCTTATCGTTTTGAGCTCCAAGAATGTCCTCCAAGATTGAGGGTTCATTTTCAAGTTGACTAGTTGACGCTTCCATCATAGATACTTGTCCTTGTCTTGACTGAATTTGCAGAAGACATTCTCGAGCTTTTCTCTGGTCTCTTTTCACCGTGCTAACTCCACTTGCTGTTGGGAATTTTATGCAATAATGGTAAGTTGAACACGCGGCTCTGAATTCGTTTAAGAAAGGTCGACCCAGGAATCCATTATATGTTGACTCTTGATCGACGACCAAGAAATCCACCATTCTTGCGATATTCTTCTCAGGCTCTTTGACCGTCACAAGTTGCATAGCGAAAGTTACTATTCCCAACGGGATCGTCACAGCATTTCCAAATCCCAGAATACTGTGGTTTGTGTCTCTGATGTAGCCTGCATAATCTCCCATTTGATCAAGCGTCTTTTTGAAAAGGACATTAGTGTAGGCTCCAGTATCCACCAGCAATCTATGCACCCTCGTTTCCATAATCTTGGCACATATCACAAGCGAATCATTGTGTGGGGTCAGTACTCCTTCCAAATCTCTATCGGTAAAAGTTAATTCCTGTGTTTGCATGGTAGGTGGAATGACCCCCATTTCTTGTACATGTCCGATCGCTCGTAATTCTGCCTTTCTTTTCCGATTAGAAATTGGTGGTCGTCCATCAGAATAACCACCTATGGGTCCTGCAGGTTCCATCATCTGGATGTCTGGAACCGATCCCCCGGCAGGCGCCTGAGCTGGTCGCCCAGCTCGATTCCGATGAGGTGCCTATTCCTGGTCTTCTTCATCAGAATCTTCGTCTCTGTTTCTTTTGCCGGGCTGTCTTTTAAAGAACTCGGATAGCTTTCCCTCTTCATAAAAATGCCACAACTGCTTCAGCAAGTCACGACATTCGCTTGTAAAGTGTCCCACGCTCTGGTGGTAGGCACAAAATTTATTCTGGTTCAACTTGCTCGTATCCTGACGTATCTTACGGGGAGGTTTTAGCAATTCTTTGTCTCGGACATTATTATAAACTGTATCAATTGATACAGTAAGAATGTGGTTTAGTTTGTCCTTCAGCTCCGTTCCTTCAGTAAATGCTTTCATGTTCTTGGGAGCTCGATAACCAGTTCCAGGTTTCTTTGCACCCTCTTTCTGTTCTCCTTTGTCTCCCATGTCTTTTTGCAGGGCTTCATGCATGGAGACAAAAACACCTGCCCGATCCCGAAACTCGGCATATGTCTTCGGGCATCTTAAGTGCACATCTTTCCAGAGTTCAGTGCCTTTCTCGAGTCCAACTAGGACGGCCACAATCTTGGTATCTTCACTGACAGATTCTCCCTCTAACAAGACCTTGTCGAATCTTTCCAAATACGATCGGTCCGACTCGTCGTCAGTTTGTTTCAAGTTGGATAACCGATGTCTTTGGGATAGATAAGACCCGGCCGTAGAGAAATGGGATAAGAACTCTTTGCCCAGCTGGGCAAACGAATGAATTGAAGCTGGTGGCAAGGCCGAAAACCACTTATGGACACGATCCCCGAGAGTTAAAGGAAAGTTTCGACATTGCGTTGCGTCACTTGCCCCCATTGATACCATATAATTGGTATACTTCATCAGATTCACCCGGGGATCCGCCGTGCTCTCATATTGGATACTTGCTGGAAACTGGATCTTTTGTTGAATTGAAGCCTTCAGAATTACCACAAATAAGGGTGAGACCGGAAGAGTCGTGTTCCCGTATCCCCTTTGTTGATCTAGCTGGCCCTGCATGCTTTCGATGGCCTTTCTCATGGAGGCGAGCTCCTCTAAGGATCCCCCTGACTCTGAGGCTGTTCGGCGAGCAGAGGCGCACAGCCGTCTGTTCGCTCCAGTCCCTCATTGGGAGCGGGAACCCCCTGGATTGGCCTCCTGGGATTGGGCTCTGCATTTGGGCCAAGGCGACCAAAAGCTGACCTAGTCAGCCGGTCAAGGACTGATTGGCGAGCAGGAACTGCAGCTGGGCGAGCTGCTCCAGCAGGGGGATGGACTTCCAGGATTCCTCGGCCACGTCGACCCAATCTTTCGAGAGCACTTTGGCGTGTGCCCTGACTTGCCGCCATGGCCGGATTCTGAGTCGATCCTCCCTGACTGGCGGCCTCAACGTTCAATTTTTCTTTGCCTTTGGCCTTACGAGCTTGGGCGCTATCAGCCTCATTCACATGATCCCCCTTAGCCTTTTCATGTTCGCGAGTCTTTGTGGTGCTACACCTTGCTCGCACATATGAAGGGCCAGGTTGGACTTGTTGTCTTTGTAAAGCCTGGAGCATGGCGATTGTGCGCGCCAATTCGTCGGGGTTACGGGCAATGGCGTCCAACTCTGGTGGTATTAACTGGCGAGCAACATTAGTTTGATTTTCTTGGTTGTTTCTGCTCGCCCCTGCTCGCCCACCAGCTTGGGACATTCGGGAGTGTGAATCCCGGGTTATATGTTGAGAACGTTGTGTCTCCCGTGATTGAGGCATTTTCACAGAAGATATCAAGTGTTGTTCTTAGTGTTCTTGAGTTTTCTTCTTCAAAAACTCAAACTTGTTCTTCAATTCTGGGGTAATCTTCTCGTATTCAATGATTCGGAGGTTCGAACCCTCTTTCTAGCGCCAATTTGTTAACGATCAGTTCTAATCTTGAAGATTAATGGCTGTTTTAGGTGGTTAATTGATCATCAAACAATTACGTGTGATTGATCACTAACGTAATTAGTGAATACGGATTTTCGGGTCTTGGTGGATTAGAATCATATGTAGGCTTACATGTTTAAGTTCGATTGTAAGTTAATCAAGCTGCTTTAGATTCGTAATCGAAGTTTGGACGTGTATAATAATTTGTGCTTGTTTTATTTGCTGAAAAAATCCAAGTATTTATAGACTTTTGCAGCAGGAGGTGGCACGACCTTTGGCCGACCAAGCCTGCATGCTCGACACCTGTCCTTTGACTAATTTGACCTTATCTTAACTAAATTCTATCCTTATCTATTGGACTTGCTCGCAGTCAAGAGCTGTTCATCACGTTGGACTTGTCCTTGAGGAGTCTTTAGTCTGATTCTGATGGTCTTTCATCTTGCTTAATTGTTATTTCGGCGCTGTGGTTGGATCTGGTCGGCAGGATGCTGTTTGAGCTCGTTATGTGGCTTTTGAGCTGATTTTGTTCGCCTATGTGTCTTGATCGCATGTAGGTTTTGCTCGCCAGATATCTTGGGTGAATCATGTGTTAATTCCACTTTAATTCTTGAGTGATTTGTGCTAATCTTGGTCGCCCAAATGTTGTTTCTGCTCGCCTATCAACATAACTGTGGCATTTAAAAATTCCCAACAATCCTTAACTTCCGTGAAAGGGGTGTTGATGATCCTTGCTAATCACAAGTATTAGTGGTTGTTTTTAATCGTTAATTAGATAACCAAACAATTATGTGTGATTGATCACTAACGTAATTAGTGAATACGAAAATTTGGATTTGGATTGAATTAACACGTGTATAGATTACGTATTTAATTCGTATATAACAGAATCGAGCTGCTTTGGGTATGTAATCGAAGTTTGGACGTGTATATGAATTTGTGCTTATTCTATTAGTTGAAAAAATCTAAGTATTTATACAAGTTTGCCTAGAAGGAGGTGTACATGATCTTTGACCTCCCTAGTATGCATGTGTGACACTTGGACTTTGACTATTTTGACCTTATCTAAACTAAATTCTATCCTCTACTACTGAACTTGCTCGTATTCAAGAGTTGTTCATCCTGTTGGATTTGTCCTTGAGGAGTCCTTAGTTTGATTTTGTTGGTCTCTATTCTTGATAATTTGTTGTCTTGATATTGCAGCCAGATCTGTTCGCCGATATGCTAGATATGCTCATCGGGGTGTCATCTGGGTCCACATGGTTTTTAGGTTTAAGCTGTTCGACTAATTAAAGTTGTTAGGCGGACAATCCTGTTCACCTGATGTTTCCAACTCAGCCTGATTTGTTGGCTTAACTTTGTCTTAAGAGTGAATACTTTGAGTTAATTCTGCTTGCCCTAATGACGTTTCTGTTCGCCTATCAATAATTGCCTCCTTGCCAACCATTATGTTGTGATAGGGCAAGGCGAACAACTTATGGGTTGGCAATTATCCGGTGATATGGAGGTGAGCTGATATAACATGGCGCGATCAACTTTTCATGAGCGAACAACATTGGCCGAGCTGATTTGGACAGATGACTGTTGGGATCCCAATGCCTGGGTGCGGCTCGAGGTGTGATGTGGGCGGAATGATTGTCGCCGCCCACGCGCACACAAAATCAAGGTGACGCTCCCCCAATTTTATTGGAGAAAATTTGCACGCACCAGGTAATTGCAATTTAGTCCTCACATTTTCAAACTTGTTCACCTGAGACCCCATTTTTCCGTTCACTATTTAAGGAAAAAAAACTTGTCATTTTGGTTCATTTTCACTGTTCATTCTCAGCGCGAAAACTGTTCATTCCCTTTTCAAATTTCCGGCAACAAAAATTCATCTCCGGTGATGATTCATTTGCATCAAGGTAGTAATCTCTTCTATTCTTCTTCTTCTTCTTCTTCTAGTCCTCACATTTTCAAACTTGTTCGCCTGAGACCCCATTTTTCCGTTCACTATTTAAGGAAAAAAACTTGTCATTTTGGTTCATTTTCACTGTTCATTCTCAGCGCGAAAACTGTTCATTCCCTTTTCAAATTTCCGGCAACAAAAATTCATCTCCGGTGATGATTCCTTTGAATCAAGGTAGTAATCTCTTCTATTCTTCCTCTTTATTTTCATGATCGTGGGTGTAAGACACGCAAAAAAACCCTAAACTCCGCCATCTGGGATTTCGAACCGCCGATGTCCTTTTTACTTCCCGCTGGAAACCACCATTAACACTGCCTGAAGCTTTTTTCATTCTAAATGTCCTCTCACTCCGAAACTGGTTCGTACCCTCCTCGTAACCTTGGGAAACAACCGATCAAAGAATTTTCTGTCTCTATGGTTAACTTAGAATCCGATCCCGATGCGGCCTCAGTAGCTAGCTCAGTGAATTCAATAGCTCGCCCGTCTGGGGAAAGAGAGGAGCGAGCAATTCTCCTCGCCAGGTTGAAGAGGAAACTAGTTTCGACCTTCACGAGGACGAGGACGAGGAGGCCGAGGTGCTTCAGCCCATTAACCCCGACGAACTAACTTGGAGGTATCTGAAGGATACCCACTTCCCCATGCCTGATCCGCTCGAACATCAAGTTCCTGTTGCCATTGCTTGCCAAGTCGACTGGAATGAGTATGAGAGGGAGTACTCCAACCATTTCACAGTTCCTGCCTGCGGGAGATAAAAACTCAAGGCTACCGAATACGCGGTGAGCTGCATTGTGTCCGCAATTACCGAGGAGGAGCTGCCCGCGATTACGAGGGAATACAAAATTCCATACGATGTGCACATGTACACTCCTCTCACTGATGATAGAGCTGATCGCCCACCACGCGGGCTCACGACGATCAATTTGGCCACACTTAATATCGGGGTTACTCTCCCTCTCACCCTCTGATCGGCAGCTTCCTCGAGCGGACAAACCTTGTCATCATCCAACTAACTCCTGATGGGTGGATGAACCTTATGTCGATAATGGTTCTGTGCGCTCTTGAAGGATATCCCAGTAAGTTGTCCACCGAGGAGGTCAGCTATCTGATTATACCAACTGCCTGTACCGGGGAAGAGGCGGGCTGGTACTACCTCAAGGCGCGACCAAACTTGAGGCTGGTGGAAGGCATTCCGGGAAAGGTACGAGATTAGAAGCACGACTGGTTCTGTATTGGTGGGGACTGGCGTGCTTCTGCTCGCCCTTATGGTGGTCCTGAGCGTATTAACTCCCCGGCGGAGTTTAGGGACTTAATTCGTGAGTCTTATTTAGAGTGGTAGGACTAATTTTAATCTCATTTTCTTTTGTTTCAAGTCCCAAGAGTCTCAAGTGGCGAAGTGCCAAAGATAGTGTGGACGATCAGTTCTTGTTCACCGTCAGCCTGATCGCCCTTCGTCGCCCAGAAGACCGTAGCGTCAGCCACCTAAGTCTCAAATCGACCAGAAGGGTAGCCCGCTTCACCACCTATCATCACCATCTTGAAGCTCAGTCCCAAGTTCCCGAAAGTAAACTTTCTTGATCTTGGCGAACAGATCTGCTCGCACATTATATTATTCAGATTTAACTATTTGTTGTCTTCTATCTGCAGATCAGCTCGTCACCGTTGCCCTTCATCCTTCTTACCTCCTCTTAGACCAGCACATTTGGGAGATGCCGACCAAACGAGGACGGAAGAAAGCTGACCCCTTGGCGAAGATGATCGCCTTGGCAGCCAAGGGGGGCAAAGATGACCCAAGACGAGCTGGTGGGTCAAGCTCGGCACAGCAGCCCGCTCCTATTAGTAGTCCGCTGAAGATTACAACTCTCAAATCGAAGAGACTTCTTCGAGGAGATGGCACTCTCATCTCCGATACTGAGAAGGCGGCCAAGAAGGCCAAGGTGGGTCAAGAGAATGTGGTCGCCACTGCCCGCCCGTCAGAGCTTGAAAGTAGGTGAACTCCCTCGCTGGAGCAACATTCAGAGCAACATTCGGTCACCGCTGCTCCCGAAGGACATGCTGGGCAAGTCTCTGACCCGACCTATCTGGGATGGGATAAAGGTCGCTTTGATACGTAAGTTTCTCTTCGCCTTGGGTACTTCATTTTTTTAACACTTTGGTATGTTTTCGTGCAGTTATGACCCCCAACAACTATTCGGGGCGATCAAACATGGTGCACCAGTATTCTTGCTCGAAGGTGCCCGCCAACTATCACAAAATCCCGGACCCTTTTGTTCGATGCGCCTCCGAGACAGTCCCTCACTGTTGGACCAAAGAATTGAATGAGAAACACCTCGTGATAATGGTCGTTTGTGTCTCACAGAGGTGAGCAGGTTCCTGGTCGTCGTACAAAAGTTGGTCGACCAGGTCGATAGTTTAGAGAGGGATGCTCCTCACCACGCGGCTACCGTAAACCGCATTGCCAAGGAGAGGGATGATGAGAAGGCTAAGGCGAAAAAATGGTGGCCGACCTTGAGAATAAGGTTAAGGCCCATCAAATGAGCGAGCAACATGCTCTCGATCTGCACATCAAGGTCTCTAAGGAGCTAAAGCTTAAAATGGTCGAGAATGAGCGACTGCGTGCTGAGCTCATCCGGGCTCAACAACAGAAAGAGATCGCCGAGAAGTTTGCCACCGAGGCAACAACCAAGATTGCTAGCCTTGAAGATCAGCTCGCCAAATCCATTACTGAAGATGAGCTGATCCCAAAGATGGAGGCTGGCTCAATCATTGGCTTTGTGACGAGCTATGCCGAGAGCATCCGGATTGCTAATAAGTTCAAAGCCAAGTCCGTTGTTGAGGAGATTGGCAAGGAGCTTACTAATCGAATCCAACCCTCCAGCCCCAGGCTCAACCCTCCAAATCGGTGATCTCTCCGACTATGGGGTCAAGCTCGATTTTATTGGCCCTGGGATCATAATTACAAGTCCCCCTGAGGACAATGAGGAGGAAGAGGTCGATGGGGGCAAGCAGGCTCAGCTGGTCGATCAAAGTGAGAAAGCTCTTCAAGAGCGAGCTGATGCAGAGGGGCTGATTGCCGAGCTTACTCAAGAGGTCCCTATTGATCCTTCTCTAGCTAGGACACCTCTTGAAGACCCCAAATATGACAACATTCCTCCTCCAGCTGGACAAGGCTCTTAGAATTAGGATTAGATAGGTCTTTCCTTGTATTTTTCTTTTGCTGTAGTTGTTCGCTCCCTTTAGGAGTTTATTTTGTAACTTTATTGGGCGATCAAGCCTAGTTATTAATGAAATAATATTTTGCTCGATTTGTTTTCTTTACATTAATTGTTCTTTGCATTTATATTTATGCTTAGCAATCTTAATATAGTTGGGCTTTGTTCCTTAAGAACTTTTGCCTTAAGAATTTGAGGGCTTTGGCCTTAGGCTATATTCATTTAAAAACGAACAGCCTTTGATGGGCTTGATTGTATAATCAATTTGTGTCTCGAGCTTGAATCTCCTTTGAACGAACAACTTAAAGTTAAACTTGCTTTAAAAATTTACAAGTACAAATGACGACCTAAACTGCAAATCATAATAAACCAAGCTGAAGTTGTTCGGCCTCTATACATTTTGTCAAATAATCAACTTATCAAAGTACATAATTTACCCTCAAAGTCAAATTAGCTCGACTACTATACATTTTGTCAAGCCAACCTTAAACTTTTAAAGGAATTTAAATTATACAAGAGGACAACAACATTAGATCGCAAACAACTTGACCCAATCAATTCTGTTCGATCACCAATACTTGGTGGAATTTTTCAAAAAATTAGGCAAGTTTTTGGATCTTACATGTGCACATGCCATTTTAGCTAGCCCAAGGAACTTAGTAGCTCGCCCAGCTAAGCAGTGTCACTTTCACTTCTCATAGGTAAAGTAGCTCGCCTATTGAAAATACTTCTTCAAATTAGCTGCATTCCAAGAATATTGGGCCGAGTTGCCATCTAAGTCTTCTATGTCATATGCACCATTGGGTAGCCTGTCCGTTACCCTATATGGACCCTCCCAAGTCGGGCCAAATATGCCTGGAGGTGGGGTGAGCTTTTTCCTCAGAACGAGGTCGCCGACCTTAAATTTTCTTATTTTGACTTGAGAATTGTAATAACGCTCTGTTCTCTGCTTGTATATCGTATTTTTTAGTTCAGCTGTGATTCTTTTTTCTTCGAGCAAATCTAGCTCGACTGATAGGGCAGAGATGTTCGCCACTTCTTCAAAGTTGGTCGTTCTCAATATTTTGGTCTTCAATTCAACTGGAATGACGGCCTCAGTTCCAAATGCTAATGCAAAAGGTGTTTCTCCGGTGCTTGACCTGGGAGAAACTCTGTATGCCCATAATACGTCTGGCAATTCTGTAGACCACTTGTCTTTACTTTTTGTTAGCCGTATTTTAAGAATATGCTTGATTATCTTATTAACGGCTTCCACCTGACCATTTGATTGTGGATGATAAGGGGTTGAATAGTGCTTTCTGATCCCCCACTTTGTGCAGAAGTCTCGAAGTTATTTTCCATTAAACTAAGGACCATTGTCTGTTACAAGTGTTTGAGGAACTCCAAACCGACAGACAATATTCTTCCATTTAAAGTCAATCATCTTTTCTTGGGTAACTTTAACTAGAGCTTCTGCTTCTGCCCATTTTGTATAGTAATCCACGGCCACAACAACAAATCGTACATTTTCTTTTCCACGCGGGAAGGGCCCGATAATATCCATTCCCCGTCGTGCAAACTACCAAGGACTGAAAACCGAAACAAGTTCTTGAGCAGGGGTACGAATACTTGGAGCAAATATTTGACATCGGTGACAAGCTCTGGCCATCTGGATTGCATCTTTTCGTAAGGTCGGCCAGTAATAGCCTTGCATTATTGTTTTGTAGGCCAAAGCTTGCCCCCCAGCATGATTTCCACAGGCTCCAGAATATATATCTTCCAAAGTAGTCCTTCCTTGCCCCATAGACAAACACTTGAGTAGCGGGACTGAAAAACCTCTTTTGTAAAGCTGTTCATCTACCAGGGTATACTTAGCTGTTTGTTTTGTTATTCTTGCAGCTTCAAAAGATTTGCTTGGCAATTCACCGTCTTTCAAGTATTTAGCTATATGAGTTCTCCAATCATCGTCATCTTTTTATTCGACCACTTGATTTACTTCGTAATCTACCATCGAAGGTTGAATTTTCCTAGTGATGACGATGTCTGTTAGATTTGCTGGCCCGTCACTCGTTGCTAATCTTGCTAAGGCATCAACTTGCGTGTTGCTCGTTTGAGGTACCTGCTGGATATATACTTGGTCTAACATAGATACCAAATGAGCAACAATTCGTTGATACTCGATCGATCATATGTTCGTCTCTGGCCTCATATTCACCCCGTACTTGGCTTACAGTGAGTTGAAAATCTCCAAAAATCTGGAGTCGTCTGACTCCAACTGCTAGTGATAAGTGGAGACCTACAATGAGGGCCTTGTACTCAGCTTCGTTGTTGGTGGCCATAAACTCGAATCTGACTGCTGAGGTGAATACTTATCGGTCGGGGCTGATGAGAACTACCCCTGCCCTCGAGGCCAAATTTGTTGTAGAACCGTCTACATAGAGATGTCATGGGTGATCTAGCCCTCTCGTCGGATTTTGGGGAAAAGTCAACTCGAACTATGAAGTCGGCTAATGCTTGACCCTTAATCGTTGTTCGAGGTGCATAGGTCACTCCGAACTGGCTAATCTCTATGGACCATTTTAACAGACGACTAGCTGTGTCGGGTAGGTGCAATATCTGTCTCAGCGGGAAAGTTGTTAGGCGGATAATCCTGTTCACCTAACGTTTCCAGCTCAGCCTGATTTTGTTGGCTTAACTTTGTATTAAGAGTGAATACTATAAGTTAATTCTGCTCCCCTGATGACGTTTTTGCTCGCCTATCAACAAGGGGTTCCAATTCGATTGAACCCAACCAAACCCCCATCAAAAAAGATAAATCAACAACAAATCTACAATCCAAGTTCAAATCCAAATCTTGCGTAAACACATTTTCTCTAAAAAACTCTCAATCAAACCCAAATAAAAAACCCAAATCAAGACGACAACTCACCAAGAACCCCAATAAAAAACTCAAATCAAAACCCAAATCAAAAACTTAAATCAAAACTCCCACTTATACGTCTCCAATCAAACCCAAATCAAAACTCTAGTTATACAACTCACCAAGAACTCTTCTTTATTTTTTCCAATCCCACCCGGTGGAACTCACGACAAACGATGGCCGAATTTTGGTGGCCGGAACCCATGGTGGTGCGCGACATTGCTGAGCGGATCATCGTGGTGGTGGAAGGAGAAAAATCGTTGTCGGAGCTTCGAGGCAGAGGGAAGGCGGCTACGTTTGGAGATGAGAGGAAAAGAAAATTTAGAGAGAATATTTTGGTGTGGAGTTTTCTGAAAAAATGTGAGATGGAGTGGGGGAGAGAGAGATATATAGGGGGTGGGGTCGATATGGGTGGGGGTGGGGGTGGGTGAATTGATCAAAATTTAAAAAGTTAACCTCTATGCAATTTAAAAAAAAAGTGGTTAACTCCAATGCAATTTTGATAAAAAAAAAAAAAAAACTAATCCCTATAGCAATTTTTTTTTTTTTTTATAGGTGGGGGTGGAGGTGGGGTTAGCCGAGTAGGTGAGATTGGGTGTCAGGTTGGTGGGGGTCTAAGACCATCTTTATCAATGACATTACCATAACCCACCTTTTTTAATATAATATTCATTTTTCACTCATCCACATATACATTTTCAATTTAACTTAATTTTAATTGTTTTTATACTTTATCAATGACACCAACCCAACCTACAATAATTATTTTTTATCTATTATTTTTTAAATATATATTATGAATAATCTATTTTTATTATATTTTAATGTGTAAAAGAGTTTATAAAAATTATTTGATGTTCTAAATTCTTAAATATATAGAAAAAAATTACCATACACTTAAAATAAATTACTAACTCAATAACAAATTTAAAATTACAAGATTTGAAACTACGAAATTGGAAATAAACAAACTACATAGAAATACATGGAATATTAAATTACAAACACAAATAATGCTAAAAACATATTTAGTCTTGATGGCCGAATTTTTGCCATATATGCTCAATTAAGTCGTTCTTAAGAGCAATACGAGCTTCTCTATTGCGAAGAAGTTCCCTATTAGCCATATAAGTGGATAAACTTGCAATGCGGTCGGTAGAGTATTGAAAATGTTGATCATCATTTGTGGGATTATCCACTAAGAATTTTGCGGGATCATATTAATTTTGGTATGTGTCTCGTTCATCCTCTACTATCATATTGTGCATGATGATACAAGCCATCATAATTTTTCTCATCAAAGACTTATCCCAAATAAGACATGGGCGTCGAAGAAATGCAAAACGAGCTTGTAGAACTCCAAATGCTCGTTCTACATCTTTTCGTGCAGCCTCTTGGTGTTGAGCGAATAACTTATGCTTTCGTAGTTGTGGAGAAGTAATTGACTTGACAAATGCAGCCCATGAAGGATATATGCCATCAGTGAGATAATAGGCCATATCATTTTTGCGGTCATTTACGATGTAACTAACAGTTGGTGCTCGACCTTCCAAGACATCACTAAAAACAGGAGATCGGTGGAGTACATTAATATCATTGCACGTACCTGGTGTTCCAAAGAAAGCAGCCATATCCATAGATCATATGATGCAACAACTTCCAAAATGATTGTTGTTTTTCCACTCCTCCCTGCATATTGTCCAGCCCAAGCAGTTGGACAATCTTTCCATTCCCAATGCATGCAGTCAATACTGCCTATCATGCCCGGGAATCTACGTTGATCCCCTACATGGAGCAGTCTGACCAAATTATGCTCATTAGGCATTCTAAGATACTCGTTTCCAAAGCAAGAAATAACCCTTTCTACAAAACTTATGGGAGCTTGTCTTGTCACGGCTGCACTCATTCGCAAGTATTCATCGACAGCATCGGATGTTGTCCCATACGCCAACACACTCATAGCTCCAGTACATTTTTGCAATGGTGAAAGACCTCGTCTACCTGTAGCATCAGGTCTTTGTTGAAAATATTCATCATTCGCAGTAACGGCCTCCACTATACGTAGGAAACTGATTTTCGCATGCGAAACCTTCGTCGGAAGATCTCAGGAGCATACGTCGGATTGTCGCTAAAATAGTCGTTGATCAAACACTCTTCACCAATCTCGCGGTTTCTTTCACAATGCCTTCTTCTGGCTCTAGGAGTATGATCTCCTACAACCAGATTAGGATTGTCTATGATCATATTCTCGATGAAAAGATCAAGTTGACGATTCTGTTAAGCAACTCGTTTCTTCCATTCATCAAATGAATTGAACTCAACAGAATCAGAACTTGAATCTGAATCATTGAAAGACATTTGAAAAGCTTTGAAAGTAAACAACAAAGGGAGAAATTATATTTGAGAGGAAAAAACTGAGTAAAGATATGAATTTTGGTGTAGGTCTAATGAGGATTCAATAAGTATATATAGGGGATAATAATGAACTAGACAATAACATGTGATATAGAATACAATAATGGACTAGACAATAACATGTGATATAGGACACAATAATGGACTAGACAATAGCATGTGATATAGGATACAATAATGGACTAGACAATAGCATGTATTATTTGATATAATAAAGTTGACTAGACAATAACATGTGATATATGATACAGTAATGGACTAGACAATAACATGTGCTATCTGATATAATAAAGTGGACTAGGCAATTGCATGCGATATCTGATATAGTACTAAAAATTATTGAGTGGAATCAAACACACAAATAAAAAGGATTACAAGGCAGTACTAAAAACTAGACACACAAATTAAAAGGCCTACAAGACAATACAAAAAACTAAACACACACACAAACTAAAAGTCTTACAAAACATAAACTGAAGTTATATGAAAATAAATTACATTCACTGTTTAAACACAACTCCCATCAAATAACGTTTCATCTCTTCATCTTCAGGGGTTAAGTGTTCTTTCGCCATCAGTGCCATCAACATTTTACGATTCGACATCATAATCTCGAATTCTATTTTCTCTCTTTCCAGATTGTTCATCGCTTCAAATTCTTTTTCTCTAACGAGTCTCATTGCACGAAGCTCTTCAGCAACTACATTAGGTTGTGATACCTTATTTTTTCCTTTTCTTTTTGCTTGATCTCTACCCATAGGACGTGGAATAGTTGAACATCCACTGCTTGGAGTTTCTGGGTTAGTCGGGATGGAATATTCTCCATCTTCACTGGTCTTTGATCTCTTTGAGCTGCCGCCACTTTCTGCATTACCCTGTTCATTTTCATCAAATACAAGCGTCGAATCATGATCTAATTTAATTTCCCATTTGGGATATTTACACATAACCTCATTAAATACAATAAAATCCTAAAACTTGTTGCTACAACCCACTTCATAAATTACATGAGCTTCTTTCTCAATATCTTTCTGGCTCATTCCGCTCTTTTTTCGATGATTTGCTTCCTTGTAAGCAGCAACCCACTTGTTTGCAGTTTCGCTTAGTCATTTCCAATGACCTTTCATTGACTCAATGTTTCTTTCATTTATCTCTTTTAGATTTTCTTGTTGAGCTTTCTGATACATATTCTGCACTTGTTTCCACAACGACTCAGTCTTCCGATCTTTACCACGTATACTATTGGTGCTAACGTAACACAAGATGCTATTAGAGCTATATCTTCTTTCACACACCAAGGAACACTTGCCCCCTTTTTATTTTTGCCTCTCGGTGGAGCTTCTTGGAACAAATTTCGGGAGATATTTTGTGAGTTTGAGACTTGTTCGGAGATAGGAACTTGATTAAGATCCGGAGAAAATTGAGAATTTTGATAATATTATGTGTTTGAAAATTCTTCAGAATTCGAAAAAGAAGAGCTAAGATAAGATCCAAAGGTTGGATAATCTTGAGAGAATGGGTAATTTTGAGAGTTTGAAAAATAATTGAGATTATTTGGATCCATATAATAGATCAAATGATAGAAATTAAGCTAGAAATATTACAAGAGAAAGAGAAAAAATTTGTTGTGTTTCAAAATATTTGGATATTGGACTCTATTTGTAGAGAATTTTATTTTATGAATTTTAATATTTTTTTTAATACACATTATCTTCAATATCTACAAAATCTAATTATATAAAAAAAAAAAAATAACCCAACCAATTAGGAAATGACATGTGGCAATTGGGGATATTGGTAATGTTATTGCCATTGGGTTGCACTAGCGCCTTTGGGGCATGCTATTGCTGCAGAATTTGATTATTTTAATTAATTTTTTTTTTCTATAACACTAATAGGATGTCATGTTGGAGTTATACGTGAAAATATGCTTTTACTTTGTATAACTCGTGTATCAAACACTCGTTTTATGAGAATAATTCTTTTATCGCATTTGCTTTAATTATGATTGAATGTTGAATTTCTATTGCAAACCGTTCAATATATAGTACGTGTTACATTGTAGTTAATGTGGTGATACCCGATCACGGAAGACGACATTAACAGTTTACTTGTAACTAAACGTACATTTTCACGACCCAGGTGGAATTGAACAATCCGCCGTGAAAGGTCGATGTGTAAGGCTCAGATTGGTCTGTCTTGACCAAGAGATTGCACTAGCACATTTAGTATGTGTTGAAGAGGTCCTACAGCGAGGATAAATTCTTCTGTTCTGAAAGGTGAAGAATTAGACCTCAGTGGTTGTTGATTTCTTAATCTCCGTCACTTAAATAGGACCGTGTGTGCTTAGTAGTTACTGCTTTGATTCATGTTGGGTGAGAATCATTGTGACTTCGAACTTTGTGTCTTGGGCAGTAATATTAATCATACGACGGTTGCTAAGATTTAATACGGAGAAACGCGTGCGAGTACGGCTCGTGTGATTAGTCCCCTTGGTGGGCTCAGAAGTTTTATTGTACCAAATCTTGCAAGTGAAGAATTAGTTTCTTCGGTACGAATAATAATGTTGAGCTGTCTTTACTCCAAGGTGAAAGATGTTAATTAATTTAGAGCTATTCAGAAGCTTAATTAATTAATGGACTTGTTAATCTTAAACGCGGGAAATAATAACCGGGAGCCCATATTATCGTAATATGGATTAAGATGGATAGTGCAATATTAATTTATTAGTGGTAATAATTAATATTAATGGGCTGAATTATATTGGGGCTCAATATTGAAATTCAGAAGTCCATTAGGAGGTCCAATCTTAATTCTCCTTAAGGCCCCTCAAGTAGCCCATTAAGTAGCCCAATAATGATAAGGTGATTAAAATAAAAGAATATATCATGCTGATTTTTTCATGAATAATTCGAAAATTGCATATGAAGAATAAGAAAAGATTTTGTTGATTTTCTTGAAAAGATATTATGGAGGATAAGTATTCTTGGAATACAAGATTATCTCATATATTCAAGAAGATCCAAATCTTGGATTCTTATTCTCATTATTTTCGAAAATTCAAGTTTATAAGAGAGATTGAGATTTTTGTGGAATATTTTATTTTGGAGAAAAGAATATATGAGATATATTCAAGATTTCTTAGAGTCTAAGAAAAGATTTTCTCCAAGCCCATAATATTCCTATAATTTTCGGCCCCTATCCTCTATAAATAGGAGATGATTATTTCATCTCCAAGTACATAATTCCATGTGTTGGAAAAATCAAGAAGCATAGATATTTTTCTTTTTCCTTAGTTATTAAGTTACTTGAAAGCGTCTCCCACCGGCGATCAAGTGAGGTGAAAAGGGAAATACTTGAGAAGGCTTTGGGTTGATAGAACGTGATTACAAGTGTCCCGTATATCCAAAGGCCATTACTACGAGAGGTACGTTAATCGCATATTTACTTGTTTAATTCCGCCTAGTTAAATATGTGAAATTAATTTAGCATGCATGATGATAATTAGTTGTTGGAATTATTATTTGAATTAATTAGGATTAATTCATGATAGTAATAATTGTATTTAAATTCGTATTTAAAATTCATCCCGAATAGATTCCGGACACCCCTATTTTCCCAACATGTCACCTATAAATGTAGTCTAAGGTAGGGTGGATAGGCTAGGGTTTGGGTGGTTAAAAAATAAATTGACTTTTTTTTAGCATATAAGTTATAAATATTTTAACATAATATTTTATAAATTATTTAACAATTTTTTTTTTATCAAATATTTATAAGCATAGTCCAATAGAATTTTAGGGACGCTTTATTAGCAAATTTTTAATTGTGATAGGAATGGAATAAAAATTAATGTAACTATGATGATTTATCATAACAAAATTATTATATCAACTTCTAAATAAGATAAACACTACGTTATTTTGATTACCATTCTTCCCTCCTACAAGCATTCTCCTCGATCATTCCTTTATTCCCCAACCAACAATCATTTCTTATTTATTTTGTTTTTAAAATTGGGACAAAACACTAGCAATGCAACTACTATTGTGACAATCTTTCCCTGGACATATAATATTTAGAGTAGTTATAATGTGCACTTAAGTGCATAATATGCACTTTGATTTAAAAAAAAAAATACCCCAAACAGAAATTAGTACTACTAATACACCAAGAAGTAATCAATAATATTTCAAAAAGTAATCGACAATACCCCGTGTGTTAGTGTGTGTGTTGAAAAAATCAATTGAAGTCAATATTGAGCTTAAAATCCAAGTACGTACTAAAATTTGTGTATTTTTTATTAGGGGAGCATAAATGAAAAATAAATATTTATTACCAATACCATTGAAAAACTTGAACCAAGCGCTTCCTTAATTGTATATTTTATGTGTCCTTGGTGTAACATGTATGTTGTGGATTTGTGAGGATGAATTACGATATGAATTTAATTTTCATTCCTTACCTCCTAAAGCCTCCAACCAACCATCCCTTACATTAAAAAAGCATTACAGGCCAAATATACAGGAAAATAGTTTAAATATAAATCATTTGAAAGAATAATAGTTATTTTTATTGAACAATATTAGTTGCTTTCATGATATTAGTTGAAGGGTAGAAGAATATTAGTTGCTTAATTAAAGGGTATTTGATGATTACTTTGAAGGATATTAGTTGATTACACTAAAAAATATTGAATAATGGTTTATGTGTGAACGAATTTCACTCTATACAGACTCTCATTAATATTACTGCTTATAATATATTCTTACAAATAAAAATATAGAGTAAGTCTTGTGTAATGAGGTATAAATTGAACAATGCACATTAATATTTTGATAGAGATAGAATATTAATTTATGTTGTTTCATGTCGTGAAATAGTCTCATACAAATTTTTATAAAAAAATTATTAATATTATTGCTTAATACTAATATTAAATGAAACATCAGACGCTAAAATAATCATATTTAATGCAAAAATTGCAAATCTCAATTGTAACGTCATGACAATGAAATAAATATATTACTACCAACAAGCATAACATCAACCCATTCATTAATTTCTGATGTGAACATCAAAAGAAAAGAAAAAAACCTCTAATATTGTATTTGGATGGACGAATTTAAAGCTATACATTTTAAATTCACGATCTAAATCAACTTTGATTGCATTTTAGATATTTAATTTAAATTAACTTTTTTTTAAATATTTAGTAAAATTACATCATATGAAATTCATTTATATTGATCAGTCATATTCAATTTATGTCCTGTTTTACCGTGAGTTCCTCTTTATTTAATTATTTCTCACATAAGGGAAAAAAAAGAGAGTATATCTTGTATGACCGTCCCATGACATGAGACAATGAGAATTGATATAAGTAGGTATTGACTCATTAACACTTAATGGGGTAGAAGTTAATTTGTGTTGTCTCTAATTTTGCAAAAAAAAGAAAAAAAAAGAAAAAAAAAAGGAAAATAGAACACAAAAAACTGCAACCGGCACTGATTGGATAGAACCAGAGTACACGTATTTACGTGGGTCCAAGCACGTGCGCACCACCGCTGCACGTACCATATTACGCCCACTGTGTGTATTTCTCACACACCCACTCACAGCAATTCCCTCCCTACCCCAACCCTTTCGTCCCTTTTCTTCACCCAAATTAATTGCTCCTTTTGTTGTTTCGCCCAATCTGATATGCCCGATGCGGATGCCGTTTATGCCTATTGTTTGATCGCATTCAATTGATGAGGGTAGCTTCTGATTATTGCGGTAAGGAGCCCCTGTTTTAGATTCTTATTTTGATTATTTAAATGCGTTATAGAATATGTGTTTTACGTATTTTCCCCGAATATATGATGGTTTCAGGATTATGAAGTTTATGCTTTCCAAAAATGTTCAAGAGATGAGGTTTAATCGTGTGATTTGTTATTGGGTTTTGTTTCGACTTCTGATGAAATAGATGGATTTTTCTGAAATTATAGGTCGGATAGTGGGAATAGATCAGATGATGGGCTTGATATGTGTGAATAATTAGTAGTTGTGTTATTACATCTTCAAAAGTTCAATGATGTGGTTGAATTTGGCTCAATTTAGCATTTCTTTTGGCTTCTAAATTGTTGGGATTGATTGATTTGGAATGGAATATCTTCCCGTTGAAGTAGTGGGGAACATACTATCGAGGCTTGGGGCTGCTAGGAATGTAGTGATTGCATCTGCAACTTGCAGAAAATGGCAAGAGGCATGGAGGAATCATCTCCACACTCTTAAATTCAATTCCAATGATTGGTCTTTGTATCACGAGTTTTCGACGAGTAGACTCGAGATACTCATCACTCAAACAATATTCCAAACTAAAGGCTTGCAGTGTCTTTCGATTATTATGGATGATGTAGATGAATTCTCCGCTGCCCCCGTCATTGCTTGGCTTATGTACACTAGAGAAACCTTACGCCAGTTGCATTATAACGTTAGGACGACGCCTAACATTAACATTCTTGAAAAATGCGGTAGGCAAAAGCTCGAAGTGTTGACGTTATCGCACAATACTATCATGGGGGTTGAGCCTAGTTATCAGAAATTCACCTGTCTGAGATCTCTGTCTTTGAATTATGTCAGTATATCGGCGTTGGATCTGAGTCTCCTTCTAACTGCCTGTCCGAAAGTCGAAGTATTAGCACTCGTTAGTCTGGACATTGTGATGTCCGATCCACAGGCGATGATGGAGTTGGCTACTAACTCGTTGAAGGATATCTACGTCGAAGCAATCAGTTTGGATAAGTTCATACTGGAGGCTGATAACCTGGAGAAGTTGCATTTAAAAGATTGTACACTCGAAGATTTTGAGCTTATTGGTAAGGGAATGCTGAGATTCTTGAAGATTGATGATGTTAGTGTCATCCATCTTGATATTGGTGAGAATGCTGAGAATCTGGAGATTGTTGATGTTAGTAATTTTACAATCATGTGGGCGAAGTTCTACCATATGATATCACGATCGAAGAAACTGAGGAAGCTCAGGCTTTGGGGTGTTGTGTTTGACGATGATGAAGAGGTGGATATAGAGACTATCTCTTCATCCTTTCCGTTATTGAATCATCTTTCCTTGAGCTATGATCTGAGAGAGGCAGCAGTTCATTATGGCCTACAAGGTTCTGTTGTTCTGGAGAATGTGATTGTTTTGGAACTTGGGTGGACGGTGATTAATGATCTGTTCTCGTCGTGGGTCTCTGCATTTCTTGAAAGGTGCCCTCGTCTCAAGAAGTTGGTCATCCATGGTGTCGTGTCGGAAACTAAGACTCATGAAGAATGCCACATGCTTGCTAACTTCACATCATATGTTGTAAAACTTATGAGGAAGTACCTACACATAGAAGTTAAATTTGAATATGAATAGAACTATATTCATGCAATTCAATGCCAGCTTCTATGGGGATTCTTCTTTTTCGATTGTCATGTCCTTGCTAGATAATTGTTGAACTTGGAACCATCTAGATTTATGTGTTATCCTTGGAAAGTTCAGGCCATGTTTTGCAATCACTGATTATATTATTTTCGTGATAAATCTTGAGATCTGAATGCAATTTTTTGTTTCTTGGACAATTTTTTTTTTTGTTTCTGTATTATGTTTTGCTTGTTTCCTGATTTTCATCCTATCTTTCATCTAGATTTCGTTGTTATATAACTTTGTTTACAGTGAGGTAAATTGGGAAATGAATAGATACATATAAACTGTACTAATGAGATTCATAGATCAGCATCTTCCTTCTCCCTCATTAATATGAAGTTATTTCCCATCTCTTATGTTCTTGTTTTCCTTGAAAATAATAAAACATCTAATGTACATTCTGTTCCTTACAATGGTTTAAGGTTATCTCTGGCCAGTACATTTACTTTGTGTGATAATGACAGAA
Organism: Ballota nigra; assembly: GCA_947034835.1. Taxonomy (NCBI): domain Eukaryota; kingdom Viridiplantae; phylum Streptophyta; class Magnoliopsida; order Lamiales; family Lamiaceae; genus Ballota; species Ballota nigra. The sequence continues at coordinate 95,504,011 of OX344725.1, forward strand.
GGTCCATTTATCAAATTTCTGATTTGAGTAATGAGTGTTCCCTATATCATGACTAAGTAGTGATGGAGAGGTAACATCCCTTTTCTGCAGTCGAATATGTTCTAAATATAAAGGAGAAATATAGTTGGTCTTTGATAGCATATCAGCACTAGGTATCTCATGTCTGCTAACTTGGATACAAAAGGCATGATCTGAATTAGAGGACAATTCTGATGAAGGTTAATATGTAATTTGTGAAATCGTGGAAGATAGCACATGATTGTAAGATTCACCATCCTGTTTCTGGTAAGGCAGCTGATACTTTTGTTTCTTAAAGTAGAATTGGTCATAGGTTTCTGCATCTATTATGCTTCAAAATTCATATCTATATTCATAGTTTTTCTGTGACAGGGTTCATAATCTTGCGTTTCTGAAAGTTGCAGATCAATACGAAGATTGAGAACCAACATGAGAAAATCAGAACCAACATGTATGTCAAGAAAATCATAACATCGGATTTAACAGGTAAGACAACAAGATTGTCAAGAAAAAAATTCTGATCTGCCATCCTATCTTATTACATGCATGTCCCATATTCTTTTTCATATAAGATCACATTAATTATCATTCAGGACCAGAAACCGAGTATATTTAATCAACTGGTAGGCTTTTGGAAAACACATAAATCTTTAGGAGATACAAGCAGTACTACAACTATAACCTAAAAAAGCTATATATTGTATAGTAATAAGCCTCTATCTGGAAGAGAGATGCAGTATGTCAAATTTCCACCAGTATTCCTCCTTCAATTTCGTCTCTTCCCAATAGGCAGCAGTTCTAAAGCCATTCTGTCTATTTGGTTTTGATACCTCAGTAGGGACAACTCATACTCCTCCTCATTGCTCGTAATTTTTCATTAGCTTTGTACGACTTGGACTGCATCTGTGCCTTAGCTCTAGCTTCTTCTTCCTCGTAGTACTGCACATATAGTTTATGGGAACACATGTTATTATTCTAGGACTACTAGAAGATCTGTTTATGTAATTAGTTGTTAGACATAATTTGAGCTTCAAGAAAAATCGAGATGGTCCATATTCAGGCTACATCCTTGAACAAGAAACTGCTCAGGTAAACAAATAACTAAAGTTATAAATTAAACTGATTTACCTGCTGTTTCCTTTGCCTCTCTAATTCTGCCTGTTACAAAGACAACGGCACAAGTCTATCATTAGTGATACTTCTTAACCACATCCCTAATTGCAATATTGTTGAAAAATGGTGAAAAAAATCACTATTTCTATAGTCTGAAGTCTTGTTTATGATTAGTGTGGTACTAGTAATCAGTACATCCCTAATTGCAATATTGTTTAAAAATAGTGAGAAAATCACAATTTCTATAGTCTAAAGGCCTGTATGATGAAAATTATGGATGTTACCAGAGCTTGCTGTAGTTGTAGATTCTCTTCTTTGAGTTGGTTCAATTCTGCCTCGAGCTCAACCGTATAAGCCTGACAAAAACCACGGGCTTTATACATATGTATACACTGAACAAATGTAGTATATATGCTAATTATATTAAAAATTGGAATTGTATTAAATGATGAATTTGCACCTGCTTCCTGGCCCTAGATCGAGCAGCAGACTCTCTGTTCTTGATCATTCTTCGTTGCCGCCTCTCCACCACCTTCTCCACTGGGCCATCTATGACCCGTTTCCTTGACCCTCTCATCCCATCCCCTCCATACTGATTTCCACCATCCACTTGATTCGCATCAGACAATGGACTCACCGGAGACCCCATTCCCAGCCCTTGTACTTGCCCAAACCCTCCTCCACTCCCGTTCCCCAATCTCACCCCATAATTAACCGCCGGAGGGGGTTGTGAGAACCCGCCCCCCCTCTTCATTCCTCCAGGGTAACCGGGTCCTGCATCTATGACCCCACTCTGCAGCGTCTGATAAGTAGCAACATTGTTAATGCCACCCGGCACAACCCCACCCCCACTGCTGCCACTGCCTATGGCCATTACTGGCCTTGGGGCAAAGGTGGGCCCCATCACAGGATGGGGATTGCTTGGGTACATCGCGAAACCAGGGTTTTGCGGTGGTCCCGCGGCAAAATTCTGTTCCCGTACGACTCCAGCCCTAACGAGGAAATCTTCTAGAGTCATTTCTCCGAAAGTAGATTGCTTTTGAGTAGTGTTCAGATTCTGAATCTGTTCGTGCCCGCTATTTTGGTGTTGATTCTTGTGAATCTCGGACCAGACTTCATCTACGGTTTTCCTACATAGAGGCTCGGGGATGCTGAGAGAGCCTTGTCTTGGTAAGCTATGCTGCTTAGCGATTCCCTTATGATCCATTAAATTAGGGTTCATCTCTTGTGGGCCCGGATACTGGATTGCGTTGCCATTGCCGTTGCTTGTAGCCATCGCGCTCGTCCCTGCTTGATTTTGATTTTCTTCGGCGGTCCAAATGCTGTTGAGAAATTCATCCATGTTCATTGAACCGAAATTCTTGCCGCTATCACATAGAGTGTGTTGGAACTCATCGAGGGTAAGTGAGTAAATTGACGATTGCCTGCCTAGAGATTCGAGCGTATGGTTCTTCGAATGCTGTTCGTCCGATTGCGTTGACGGATCCATTTCTATTTCGGATATTATTTCAGAATCTGTAGCTACCATTCTTGGATTTTTTTTATGCTAATCTGCAAAATTAAATTTGATATTAGGTATCAAATCATTAAAAGAAAAAATAAATATTTCTGTCACTTTGAATGGTAAAACAAGAATCAATCAGGAAATTACTTTTACAAGGAAATCACTGAACATTTGCGATATAATTAACCTTCTGCATTAATTTCCAGTTCATCTGAAGAATGAAAAACAAATATAAAAGTTAATAGTTGCAAAAAGGGCAAAACTAATTAGGGCATTATATCTGCTTTAATATATTTCAAGTTCATCTGAGGCATGAAAGTAAATAAAAAATCCCGAAAAAGAGTGGAGCTTCCGATAATCTACCATTCAACGTAATTTATCGTGTCGCGATAAATCTACTAATCTAGAATGAGAATTTGTTACAAAAGCATCAAGGCCTTTGTATATATAGCATATACACATTAGAGTACCCACAAATACTAAAAACACACACAAAGTTACATGTTACCCAGATACAGTAATTCACATATTACCAAAGGGGTCCACCACTCGGGCCGAATTATGCAAATAATCTACAACAATTTTGCTCTTGGATTTCAGGATAAGGCTAAGAAATATGCTCCTATTTTTATTTTTTATTTTTACCTTCCACAAAGTGAATGATAAATTTTCTTAAGCTTTCTTTCCCATTAAGTTCCAGTCCAAAATTAAACAACTAAGACGGTAATTTAAGTTAAAGATGCTGAATATTCAGCAAATATTTTGAATAAACGGTATTAATTTTCATTAAACAATATTAATATATTATTATCTTTTAATGAAAGAACTCTTATGGTAGACCTGTTTTCACACCGAAACTGGTTCACCGTATATTTTTGTCAATTTCTGACCAGAAACCTTCACTAGAAAGAAAAACATCTGAGCACTAAGGGGTCGGTTGGTTTGAGGGATTGCACAGGACCATAACCCTGGATTATATTAAATTTTAGACACAATCAAATCCTACAATCCAAACATATATCCACACTAAAATAATCTCATCTAATCCAATTCTTTCAGCCTAATCCCATTTAATCATTTCAGCCTAATCCCATTTAATTCAATCCTATCTAATCCAATCTTGTCTCGTGAACCAAACGGACCTAAGAAACCTGCTGGCAAAATTAAACAAATGAATAATATAGACGATTAAATAAAATCTATAGATCCAACCAAAATTCACTCATCAATATGAAATAATCTGATTAATACCAACAAACCTAGTGATCATTCGCAACCTTTCATCTCAATTTGCTATGATGAACTAAGCCAACAAATAACACAATAATTCCAAAATGTAACACGATAAATAATAAGGGGGAAAAAGAGCTTCAATCCAAAAGCTCAATAAGTTTACCTAACAAATTAAAAAATTAGTTGCACCAACTGCTGCAAATCATGAACCCTTCATAACAAATATGAATATATACATACATAAAAGAAGCATTATAGATACAAGTGAGAGAAAGCGAAAGAGAGAGAGAGAGGTTACATGATATATATATATATATGTTCTCCTGCAGTTTGAAAGAGTGAGTGAGTGAGTTTGCAAAGGGTGGGGGGTGACTTGCTGATAAATTGATGTCCCTGTTTGGAAGGGGGTGGTGGGCCCAGGGGGTGGGGGGAGGCCCAAACTTTGAAGGGAGGAGTAAAGGGGGTTTGCTCAGTTTTATTTGTCTGGAATTGGAGCATATACTATTTTGCATGGCTACTGGACACGTAGTGGACACGTGTCTTCACACGAGTTCCTCAGACATGCTCGGCTACCCGTTGGCTCCCACGTGTCCCCTTAACAGTCACGTGCGGGTTTGCATAGGGTCATTGCGGCACAAGCCGGGTTAGATACAAGGTATACAGTACAACTACTATTTTACCACAGTAAACTTCAATGGATTATTAATTCTTGATCAGGGTTGATATATATCTAGTACGTGAAATAAAATTATAGATAATGGAGCACTGCTATGAGATTGAAGTCGAGTCAGAGTACCTAGAATTTTAATACTCCCTCCGTCCCAAACGAATTTGCACACTTTCCTTTTTTTGACGTCCCAAACCAATTTGCACGCTACCTAAAAAAGAAACATCGATTTGCGTGCACAATCACATAAATATACACATATTTACCCATATGCTACTACTTTATCACTTTTTTTAATATATGTGCCATCCTTGGGACGGAGGGAGTATTAATTACAAATTTTAGTCGAATCAAATTCGAGATTTGAAAATGAAGTTCGACTTGATTTACAAAGACTCATATATTACATTGAAATGATTAGAAAATTCTCATATTTCGAACTTAGCTAATTAGACTCGAGTCGGCTCATTAATAAATAATGTATTTTTACGAGCTTGAGCTTGACTCGGTTTCGTAATATAAATGAGCAGAGTTCGAGTAACGAGCTGAACCAAGCCAAACTCTTGAACTAGTCGATTTGAATAATAGTTATACCTATATTATATATTACAAAGATTTGTACCAGACTATCTCATGAAATGTATTTCATGCAATAAAAACATAGTTATATTTTTAATTGAAAAACAATACTTATATTGTTTTTATCCAAGTTATATTTTGTACAAATTTTGAACAGTATTACATTTGGAAGTAGATTTGACAATGGAGCGATAATCGTATGAACCCGAAAATTCTCAATTTATTCACCCGTGGATGGGAAAAATTTATCCCCCATTGGCGAGAAAGTGAATCCCATCTCTCGCCTCGAGAATTCTCATCTTGTTTCCCTTGAAGGATTATATATATAATGTGTTATTATTTAATTTTTAACTTTTACTTCATTATATTTTTATAAATTAATATTCCCTATGTTTTGGAGGAATATGCACAATTTTCTTTTTATTACGTCCCAAATGAACTTGCACATCCTTTAAAATGAAACATTGATTTGTGTGCACTCACAAGAATATATATATATATATATATATATATATATATATATATATATATATATATATATATACCCATATGTCACTACTTTATTCAAAGAATTATTTTTTTTCTTAAAAAATGTGCCCCGGAAGCGTGCAAGTTCCTCCGAGACGGAGGAAATATAATTTTTAGTAGATAGTACAAGTATTTAACTAATTTTCGTATTGAAATAAATATTTTTATGAAAAAGTAGAAAAGATAAAGTACGGGGATGGTGAACCTCCACGAGGACGAGAATGGATAATCCAGTTTACATTGTGGGATTCGAACGGGGATTCTCCGTAAATGTGGATAGGGATTGACTCCTCGTTCCAGTCTCGTTGACTTTTCTATTCCAATGTATTACATTCACTTGAAAAATATCTTAATATTATGTTCATATAATGCTTTTTATTTGACAGACTCGTAATAATACTACATCTTCTTTGAAGTAATATAATACACCGACTGTACAGAACACGAGTCCCTATCAAAGTATTAGTTGAGTGTAAGATTTTATCCTTTATCTAAAAGGAGAACACATTCCTAATAGAAAAGAAATGTATGTGTGCATTTGTTGTATGAATTTTAGATTCATATAATTGACTTGTCCCATTTATTTCCTTCTGATTTCATGTTCATAATTTTTTTTAGGATAAGATTGAATTGCATGCTACAACAAATTAAGACCAGCACTAATACACCGATTGTACAGAAAATCAGATACCATTAATATACAAGTCCCCTCGTTTCAATTTAACTGTGGACTTTTTGTGTTCACATATATTTAAAAAGAGTAATTCTCTTGTACACTTGGTGTATGGTGCACTCACTCAACAGTTGATACTGTTTACACTGAAAAGTTGGTCTCAATTATACTGAAAAGTTTACATTGAAAATCAATTTTAGTGTAAACTTTTCAGTATAATTGGAACCAACTTTTCAAAATAATTGAAACCTACTTTTCAGTGCAAACAGTATCAACTGTTAAGTGAGTGCACCGTACACTTGGTGCATATGAGACTTTGCGATTAAAAAAACTCATTTAATTATTTGTATGAAATGAGCATATACTATTTTGGGTGTTTCAAATATTCATATATCTCAATAAATGAGACACATCACAAAAATCAACAAAATGTCAAAGTTGAACAAAAACGTATTTAATTTCTCTTGGATAACCAGGAGCGCTAAATATTTTGTAACATTTTTCTTTTTCTTTAAAATGACAATTAAATTGTAACACAAGTATTAGTTAGGGGTCATATTTTATAAAAATTTACATTATCACAAAATTGCATTATATTGACAAGTAAAATAACTCAAGTGATATCTAGCCTATGCCATGACAGTGTCGACACACCATTTTACCAATTAAAAAACAAATTAAATTATAGTTATAAATTTATTCAACAAAATCTAACAGGATACAATTGAAATCATTACAAAAATGGAGGAAACATTCAATTCAGTTACTGACCCGTGAATTAAAAGAATAACACCATGAAGAGGAGACATGTCAACATCAACAATTAGAGGGTGTTTCATTAAGCATACAAGGTTGTTTTAAAACAACTTATAAATTATTTAAGAGCTTATAAATATTATTAATGTGTTTGGTAAAATAACATGTTTAATAATTTATAAGATTATTAAATAAGCTCCTAACAAACGGTAAAAAAGTTAATAGGAATTTTCCAACTTATTTTTCTAACCATCTCCACCCCAATCACCTACCCCACCCGCCCACCCCCTATTCCCTCTACCTTAACATAAAAAAATTATATTAAAATTAAAATTTAAAAAATATTTATTATAAATTCTCAAATATCTTATAACTTGTAATAGTCATACACTTATAAACTTATAAGCTACTTAAAAACTATACTTCCTTCGTCTCCTCTTAACTTTTATAGGTGGGGTGAAACAAATTTTAAGAAAACTATTTTATTGACTTTTTCAACCAATGAATAAAGAATATTTTGAATTAAAGTAGGTATTGTGAAAGTATTTTATTTTTATATTTGGGGTGTGAAAGTTATTGTGAGACGTCCCAAAAAGAAAAGTATGAAAGTTTTTAGGGGTTTTCTTATGTCAGACACCCTATCGAGTTGTCTGATATCAGGTATGCTCTATAAACCATCAGATCTAAAATAAAATAAATCTAATGTTTTAAATTTGATGACCTACAACCTGTTGAGTTAATCATCTAATTTTCTATCGAGTTGCATCGAGTACTATCGAGTTGTATCGTATTATTACATATTATATTAAATTTAATAGTTTAAAAATCTATAATTATTAATTTACAAATTTTTCTTCTTTAATTTATGACTAAAATACTTTTTAATTAATATGTAATCATCAATATGAAAAAAAAAATCAACTCAACAGGTAGCAGGTCAGTTCAATGACACGTGGCACAATTATATACTGTACCTGATATCAGACAACTCGATAGAGTACCTGATCTAAAAAAATCCAAATTATTAGGGGACGAAGAGAGTATCTTATAAATTTTTAAAACAACTTATAATATGTTGGAACTTATAAAATATTTCAAATAAGTTTAGGCAAATGATTTTTAGTTAAACACTCTACTAAAAGTGAGACTTCTAGTTCTAACGAAATCTTGACTAAATGTGCCATATAATTAAAAAATGTTAAATTTGAATTGATAATTTGATGACAACATAATTAAATACAATCTTCTCGATTTTTTACAATAATTTTGGTTTTTTCACCATTATTAAATTATTTCACATGTTATCAATTTTACACTCACAAACAACTACCTAATTTATAAATGGATCACACAATATCCAAAATATAATATATTTTATATTTATGGTTTTTTAAAACCTGTCGAACATAAACTACCATACTTTTTGGAAAAGGAAGTGGTAACAATTAACCAGTATTAATATAACTTAATCTTTAATTTGCATTTGAATTAGAACTAGGGGACAATCACAAAATTCTAGTGTACAAGCTAAATCATGGATGTAAAGTTCAAACCTCACTCCAAGAAATATGAGAGAGATGAAATTTCCTATAATACATATATACATTCTTATGCATACACCGGTCCAAAGCTGAAGCAGTGGGCTAGGCCGTTTAAACAGTGGGATCACCGAATCTGACCCGAAAAGGTCCGGGTTTAAATAAGCCACTCAAAATTGTGCAAGAATACAATGTTTTATTTTTTCATTCTACTATTTACCACCCTTCAAATGCTTCTAAATTATGTCACACTCCACAAATAATTACATAAAAAAAAATATTTTTATTTTGTCTCATACACTTAAATTGAATAATACATCATCATAAAAAAATTATTTTCTCCATTTAAATGCTACAAATCAAGTTGCTCATTAAAAAAAAAAAAAAAAATCAAATGGAAAAACAAAACTGGAATGAAGGAGTACTAAACTTGTCAATTAACCACACTATCTTCACAATGACTCAATCTACAATATCAATTTGATCGAGATAAAATATGAGATTACATATCGTCAAATTGTGATGGATCACTATACTATACAAACCATTACACGCCTTTTTCTTGACATATAAGTGCTGGTATGATGGAGTCAGCTATTCCATCTGCAAACGGAAACAAATGACCACCACCGGCTACCTCATGATACTGAATCCACGGTAGCTGCTGAGCAATGTGACGCTGCAGAGTAGCGTGGACGAGCCGATCCTCGTCTCCTTGCCATAAGTGAACGGAGGAGCGTTGGGTTCTTCAAATGTGTAGGGTCGAACTCCCAGTTTCCAAAGACGAATGATAAGTCACGGTGCAAGGACTCGAATTCACCTTGTTGCCTTACCTGTGCCTGATCATAAATTGAAATATGAAATCATTATGTTTGGGCTAAGATGATTCACAAAGGAGCTTGACTAAGCATTCAAGAATATTTATCATGCCCTGAAATATGACTGAACGCCTCATTTTCTTGAACATTACACCTGTACTTATGCGAATGTTCATAGATACCCACACACCGCATTTGATCATTGACAAAAGCTTTTACGAAACTTGGTTCAAGGAAGTTTAATGGTGAAATCGGTAATACTATTCAGCATACATGTAATATCAAATGTTTTTTAAAATGTGATATTTTGTACGTTAAACAGTATTACTTGGTATACTAAACAATATTACTTTGAAGAAGAGAATGTGAATCTGATCCACATGAGACAAACTCCTGAGTACTCTACCTCGTCTAGTGTAACTATTGCCTTATCCAGGACAAGATCCTACTCTTAAATTTTCTCCAAAGAACTTATCAAGAACTTCAAATTTTTGGAATGTTAGCAGAAAACCATTTCAGATCCAACAACTGTGAGGGTTAGCTTCGTGTCCTAGCAAAATACGAATTCAAAACAATAACGTGCATTTAAAAAGTTACCGCATACTCCTTTTCTAATGAATGAATTCGTGGTATTAGTTCTGCATCTTGACGAGAAAGAACTTTGGGGCTGCAATCAATAAGACTAAAACTAGGAAATAGTTTTTGGGAGTTCCACCAGTAGTTAAGCCACGGCATATAGTGGGCCACACGAATAGCCCATTGGTCCTGTCGAAGGTGCTGCTTAAAAGCTTCTTCCGAAAGGTTTGAAGGCAAACACGGCCACCAATAGTTCACCACAGGTGCTAACAGAGCTGCTCCTTCCAGCCTATAAAGATCATGGTTAATTAGGCCTTATAAGAAAGAATACATTCCTCAAATCGTGATTAATTTACACGAAATGTACCTATGAGGGATGTACTTGAGGCAGCTCCAAACGACCTGCCCTCCTAAGGAGAACCCAACAACATAAAACCGGGATCCTAATGCCAACTGATCAGCAAGATCCTCGATATCAAATGCAATGGATTTTACCGTTTGGTTAGGGTTGGGATCGCTCTCTCCATAACCAGGTCTATCAAACGAAACAATGTAGATTCCTGAACTTTCGACGAGATCCTGTTTACAGATTAGAACAAATGAAAAGATGTCTCATAAGTTGATGGATGTAATCACATAAAACCACTAAGCAACATGACCTGCAGTTATAGCAGAAACGTGGTGCCTGCAAGAATCGAAGCCATGGATGAACACGATTTTGTGCTTTGCCTTATCCTTTGGGACGCCGTATTCTTTGTAAGTTAAGTGTCTTCCGTCTTTAAGCTGTATTCTTGGGGCTGTAACTGGAGGGCTGTTTTTGGAGCCACATGTCTTCGGTGGAGGAGGCCGTGCCGCCTGATAAAACCAAGCTAAAAATCCCACAATGCAAACTAACAGGACTTTCTTGAAAATCCCGGAAACAATTTAATTAGAAATTGGATTTTAAATGAGGATACAAACTCTTAGTAACACTTGATGGGAGCTTTCTTCTGGGCAGAAAATACTCAAAATTAATCCCAAAATCTAACTCTTCATTGACAAAAAGCATATTCTGTAGCTAAAAATATAATCACATATTTATATCCCCTGATGAAATTAAAGGATTCTACTGCTCTCAACAAAACCAGATCAAGAAAACGTAAAAAAAAAAAAAAAAAAAAGTAAAAACAAGTGGGGGTAGAAACAGATAAAAAAAATTTACAATTCCAGATTTCCAGTTCCCAAAATCAAGATCACCACCTTTTTACCAAATAGACAACACTTGAATCTAAACAAAAATCGAAGCTAAAGTTAAATATGTTACTCTTATACTACATAATCAGATAAATATTGTACAAAAATCCATATGGCATTCAATCAAGATTATCTAAGAATACACACTAGGGGCCGTTTGGTATAATCTCAGGTAATCTCGTGTTTAGTTTGAGTGAACACAGGATCATGACCCTGGATAGACTAGAATGACTATCTCGTGTATAATTCGATCCACCAAACTTTCTGGTTCTAGCCTATCTGTTTTTCGATAGTTGTTCTAATCCAATCCTAACTAATTCAATCCTATCACGTAAACCAAACGGCCCCTAACATGACAATTAATAATCAATGGAACAAGAATTCTGAAAAGCCACCTGAAAATTTAGAAGGAATCTTGGATTTTGGTTTCCTGGTATGAGCCCTAGCAGAAGCTGCTGATATTTTCCTGGTTGTTCCAGCCGCCATTTTTCTTCAAAACTTCAGTTCCCACAATCTAATTTACTTAATTCATGATGGAAATGAGAGGATTGGAGAAATTTAAAACCTGTAGTTAGTCAATCAAGAATATTCAGTGATGTGACCTGTAAATACTTTAAGCTAAAGAAATGTTTGAAAAACAAGAAAAAATACGTTAGCATGGGCGAATTTATTTAAACATTGTATTTTATAAAACATGTTGCAAAAGTACAGTGAATGTATAGAAGTTTACGAATTTAAGCACAGTCGCGGGTCATGGGTGCAATGTGTCAGCACAATTGCGGGTGTAGCCAGCGACTTGTCAGAGCCGTCTCATCATGCGACCAATTTTTACATTTTATTTACCTTCAAACATAGATTCCTACACAGTATACTAATTGGAGTGACACAACTAGTTATGCCAAAAGCTCAATATCATATAATTAATAATTTTATTACTTCTGTTTTTTTTTTAATTATAAGTTAAAAAGTATTATGAGGTTTATTTATAAATAAATTGATTGTTTATGAAAATTATGATAATTATATTTACAATCACTTTATTTAAAAATGGATCTCACAATACTCCATAATACCCTAAAATAATAGACAAAAAGCAGGACCAGGTAATATTGGACGGAACATATATGGTTAATTGAAAAAAAATCAAATTTATAATTTTTATTAATTATATTTTTTTCTCTATACACCACATTTTTAAATTTTACAATTTTAAACATCTGGTCATTTTCGGTAAGAATTAAATAATGATGTTGCTCATTTTTTAATTATGTAAGCACCTTCATTCTCAACCTACAAATTAATTTACCTACGAAATGCCTACAAAATAAAATCCCTAGACATTAATTACCTAAAAGCAATTTCCTACAAAAAATTACCCACTAACAATTTGCCTACAAAAATTTCTTTGTAGGTAGAGAATGAAAATGCTTATATAATTACTAGGGGTGAGCATTCGGTTATTCGGTCACCGAACCGAACCGAATTAACCGAAAAGCCCTTAGTCGATAACTAAAATTGAACCGAATAGCACTAAAATCGAATTTCAACCGAACCGTTCGGTTCAGTTATTAACTGAAATAACCGAAATATTATATGTACTAATTTTTTGGATTTTTAGATATTTTTTGTCCAAATAATAATAAAAAAAATCTGATAAAAGTCCATAAAACAACAATAACTATTCATAAATCATTTACAAAAGTATATTAACGTCCTAATAAACTAAAAGTCCATAAAAAATTAAAAATAACATCCAAGAATTAGTCAAATACTAAAATAACATAATAGTCCAATGTCCATACTCCAAAATAGATTAATATGTGATTGATAATTTGACTTGATAATACTTATTTTAATTATTAAATATGTTTTTATAATAATTATTAATTAAATTCGGTTTTCGGTTATTTTCATACAAAAATCGAAACCGAACCGAAATACCGAAATTTTAAATTTTAAAAACCGTAACCGAACCGAATAGTAAATCTCGGTTCGGTCGGTTAATTCGATTTTAACCGATTAGTGCTCACCCCTAATAATTACACTTTTGTAGGCAATTTCGTAGAGAATCTCCACTATGAAATCATTTATTGAAAATTTCGTAGTCATAATTTTTGTAGGCAATTTTATATTTTCTTGTAGTGATATTTCAAATTGCAAAACTTAAATGACCAACATCATTATATGTTGAAAATTTCAAATTGCAATTTGAAACGACTACAAATTTTTTTGAGAATGAAGATGCTTACATGATTAGAAACTTAAATTACAAATTCCTAATCATGTAAGCACCTTCATTCAAAACTTAAATTACAAATTTTAAATTGAAAATTTTGTAGTCATTTAAGGTTGAGAATGAAGGTGCTTACATGATTAGAAATGAGCAACATCGTTATTTAATTCTTACCGAAAATGACCAGATGTTTAAAATTGTAAAATTTAAAAATGTGGTGTATAGAGAAAAAAAATATAATTAATAAAAATTATAAATTTGATTTTTTTTCAATTAACCATATATGTTTCGTCCAATATTACTTGGTCCTGCTTTTTGTCTATTATTTTTTGTCATTTATTGTAGGGTATTATGGAGTATTGTGAAATCCATTTTTAAATAAAGTGATTGTAAATATAATTATCATAATTTTCATAAACAATCAATTTATTTATAAATGAACCTCATAATACTTTTTAACTTATAATTAAAAAAAAATAGAAGTAATAAAATTATTAATTATATGATATTGAGCTTTTGGCATAACTAGTTGTGTCACTCCAATTAGTATACTGTGTAGGAATCTATGTTTGAAGGTAAATAAAATGTAAAAATTGGTCGCATGATGAGACGGCTCTGACAAGTCGCTGGCTACACCCGCGATTGTGCTGACACATCGCGCCCATGACCCGCGACTGTGCTTAAATTCGTAAACTTCTATACATTCACTGTACTTTTGCAACATATTTTATAAAAATACAATATTTAAATAAATTAGCCCGTTAGCATGTGACCCAAGGTTTGACATTTTTTTATGACTATCAACAATTATTTTATTAAGAAGGAGCCTTTTTATGCATAAATGTATTTTTAATTAAATTTTTTTTTATTCAGCAGTTGTATTATTACAAACAATTTTTTATCTTTTCAAAATGATGATTTTATTGACTCAATATATAGGTACAATATGTAGCCAACTAGCTAAACGTTCCATTTAAAATTTTAATCAACATTTTTTAATTTTTATTTTTACGCATTTGATTCATTTTGTTATTCATAATTTGTATCCTAGCTCTCCAAAATATAACGTGACCTTTTTTTTTTTTGGCACTGTTCAATATTTTTGGTTTACTTCTCCCTCCGTTGATTTGAGATTTTTGTTTAGGTTATAGAAAGCAAAAAATAGGGGTGCACTTCCTCTCGTTTTTTAACAAGGGTGTAGAAGTCGGAAATCGCTAGTCGAGGGGATTTATAACGCCTAGCGCTTAGGCCGTCTAGTCGGAGACTAGTTCGGAACTAGTCGGCATGAGTTTTTTTAATTCTTTTGTTCTCTATATCTCGCTAATATGATCAAAATCATTTGATAATCTTTTACGTACGACTTAATTTTTTTTAGTATTTATGACAGTATAATTTAATAATTCAACAGATAATAATCAATACATATATAAATTACAAATTGATAAAGATAATAATTCTCAAGCAAAAATACATAATAATTTATATCAAATTAAGTTAAATTCTCTAAACAACATCGTTTCAAGGCGAAAAAAAAACAATGGACGTCTAACCTGCCTAGGCGGAGTATGCTAAAATCGAGTCGGTTGATGACCGTCTAGTGCCTAGGCAATGCCTAGACGGCCGCCTAGAGGAATTTTTGAATCACTGCTTTTTAACTAAAAGTTTTTTTTTTATTGTTTTTTCCTTTTTTGAAAACCTAGGGGTGGGTGTATGTGTTTTGAGAGGAAGAATGATAAAAAGCATATTTCCCATTTCAGTATTTATTAAATATAATTTTTTTGACAAAAAAATGTATAAACTCGTGTTCATGTAAACTCAATTTTTTCAAATATTATTGTTATGTACACACACCACACCTATTTAAGAATCAAACATTTTTCTAAAATATTGATAATCAATACGCATTACGATAATATTTTACCAAAAGAGCTAGTCATAGCCGTTTTTGGCAAATTTTACAAATCAAAATTCGTGTATACATGATGAATCTGTGATTAAGGAGTAGAGTTGTATATTTGATTTGTAGAGCGTCCAGATATGCAGTTGAACACACATTAAGGCAATAACTATTCTACACAAGCCACTACAGGGTTTTCTCTTGGCCTATTAGTGCTCGTATGATGGAGTCGGCTCTTCCATCCGCAAACAGAAACATATGGCCAGCACCCGACACTTCGTGATACTGAATCCACGGTAGCTGCTGAGCAATGTGACGCTGCAGTACAGCAGAGACGAGCCGATCCTCGTCTCCTTGCCATAAGTGAACGGTCCTTTCACCTTCTGGGAACGGGTTCTTCAAATCCGTCGGGTCGAACTCCCACTTTCCAAACACGAATGCTATGTCACGGTGCAACGACTCGAATTCACCTTGTTGTCTTACCTGTGCCTGATCATAAAATTGCATTACAAAACATCAAATATCATCATGCTAGGCTTAAGTGATTCACTACTACGAGTCCTCATTTCTGTGTGTAAGTTTCGGAGAGAGATAGACATAATGCGTGAGTCCCACTCTTTTGTACTTTCACTCATTAGTTTATCATATGTCTATATCTCTCTCTGAAATTGACTGAATTATGACCGAACGCCTCATTTTCTTAAATAACACAACATCTACACCTATTTGAACCTTCATAGCTACCCAAGTAATACATTTGATCTTTGACTTACCTAAGGACTCCAATCAAGATCACCTATTCCACTTTAATGTTTCATCTTGTGTTTTTTTACTTTTAATACATGACATTTGTTATTAGCGTAACGATTGCCAAATCCAAAAAATTTGTCCAAAGAACTTTTGACATGATAGCATGCAATCCAGATGCAAATATCATAAAAATATTTTTTCAAGAACTTCAAACTTTTGGAATGATTGCAGAAAACCAATTTTTGCATTCTAGCAAAATATATGAGAACCATTACCATATACTCCTTCCGTATGGAATAAATTCGTGGTATTAGTTCTGCATCTTGACGGGAAAGAACTTCGCGGCTGTGATCAATAAGACTGAAACGAGGAAATAGTTTTTGGGAGTTCCACCAGTAGTTAAGCCACGGCATATAGTGAGCCACACGAGCAGCCCATTGGTCCTGTGGAAGGTGCTGCTTGAAAGCTTCTTCCGAGAGGTTTGAAGGCAAACACGGCCACCAATAGTTCACCACAGGTGCTATCAGAGCTGCTCCTTCCAATCTGCAAATATCATGGTTAATTATGCCTCATAAGAAAGAATATGTTCCTCAAATCGTGACTAATTTACACAAAATGTACCTGTGAGGGATGTACTTGAGGCAGCTCCAAACGACCTGCCCTCCTAAGGAGAATCCAGCAACATAAAATCGGGGTCCTAATGCTAACTTATCAACAAGATCCTCGATATCGAAAGCAATGCTTTTTACTGATTGGTTAGGGTTGGGATCACTCTCTCCATAACCAGGTCTATCAAATGAAACAATGTAGATTCCTGAACTTTCGACGAAATCCTGTTTACAGATTAAACCAAACGAAATGATGTCTCATAAGTTGATGGATATAATTATATTAAGCCATTAAGTAACATGAAGAAGTGTCGTACTGGAGAAAGATCTGCAGTTATAGGAGAAACGTCGTGCCTGCAAGAATCGAAGCCGTGGATGAACACGATTTTGTGCTTTGCCTTATCCTTTGGGACGCCGTATTCTTTGTAAGCTAAGTGTCTTCCGTCTTTAAGCTGTATTCTTGGTGCTGTAATTGGAGGGCCGTTTTTGGAGCCACACGTCTTCGGTGGAGGAGGCCGTGCCGCCTGATAAAACCAAGCTATAAATCCCACAATGCAAACTAACAGAACTTTCTTGAAAACCCCTGAAACAATTTAATTGGAAATTGGATTTAAATGAGGATACAGACTTCTATTCAGAGTTTCAGACTTAATGGGAGCTTTCTGCTATGCAGAAATACTCCATATTAATGCCAAAGTCTAATTATTCTTTGACAAAAAAAGCATATTCTGTATCTAAAATATAATCACACATTTATGTCGTTTGCACGTTTCAGTTATATTAGCATGTGTGTTTCATTTCACGTTTTCAATCAAATCCAGCCTGCACGTTTTGATTATATTAGACTACAAGTTTCAGTTATATCTGTCTTTACGTTTCACATATGTGAGACTGACTCTTCTATTGCTCACTGAAAGAATTCCAACTCATTTAAAAATTCGAATTTGTAGATAAGTGTGAAATAATTCGTTTATATTATATCCCTAACACTCTTCACTCATGGACTGGATTCTCAACTCTGAGCCTTTGGGTAGGAGGCCCACCGTAAAAGAATTACATCTCAACTAAAAATCCGAACTTAAAGATAGGTGTAAAATTAATTCGTTTATATTAGTTCCTTTTAACACTCACCATTCAACAAAACCAGATCAAGAAAACACAAAAAGATATACTCCCTCCGATTCAAAAAGATTGATGTTTTAACATTTGTTGTTGAAATTAAGAATTAATGTATAATGACAAATATACACTCGTAATTCCTTAATTATAGCTCCTAATAAATTTATTAAAAGTAAATTTCAATATGAGTGAGATTTTTTTGGAAATTGATTAGGGGTATAATGGAGAAGTAGAGTAAAAAATAAGTAAAACATCAAATATTTTGAAACAAAAAATTTACCCTAAAACATCAATCATTTTGAATCGGATGGAGTAGTAAATAGAAAAAAAAAAAAAAAAAACAGAGAAACAATTTCCAATCGGCATACCACTATTCAAATTTTCAATTCCCAAAATCAAGATCACTCCCTCCCCCTCTTTTACCAAATATACAACACCTGAATCTTAAAAAAAAAAAAAAAATCGAAGCCTAAACTAAATATGTTACTCTTATACTACACAATCAGATAATAAGGCATTCAATCAAGATTATCTAAGAATACATACAAACATGACAAATAATAATCAATGGAACAAGAATTCTCAAAGGCCACCTGAAAATTTAGAAGGAATCTTGGATTTTGGTTTCCTGGTATGAGCCCTTGCAGAAGCTGCTGATATTTTCCTAGTTGTTCCAGCCGCCATTTTTTTTTTTTTTTTCAAAAATTAAGTTCCCAGATATTAATTTACTGTAAAACCCAGAAGAACTAATTGAAGATTTTACTTCATAGATATGAGAGGGATAGAGGTCTGAAACCCTCAATCATGAATGCGCTGTGATGTGACCTGTAAATACTTTTAAGCTAATAAAATGTTTGAATACAAGAAAAAAAATGAGTCAGCATATGACCACGTTTTGTCACTTTTTATGACTATTAAACGATATATTAGATGACAATTGTGACGGATAATTTAGCAATCAGCATTGATTGATCTAGTATTAAATTGACCGTGAAAAAAAAAGTTGAAACAAATTTTACTACTCCCTCTACCCCTATTTTATTTTTTACATTTGTTAAAAAGGTCCGTTCCAATATTATTTTTTACAATTCTACTACTTTATTCATTTAAAAACTACATTATTCATCATTCTTTACTCATCATTCTCAATACTATTTTATTCATTTAAATATTACATTTTAATTCTCTTATTAAACTTTGTTTAAAATCAAACGGAAAAAATAAACTGGAACGGAGAGAGTATCTTATTTTTCGAAAATGATGATTATATTATTAACTTAACAGATAAATTGGTACAATATGTAGCCGACCCCTACCTACTAAAATTTTGATCTACAAACAAATTAACTAGATTGAGTTTTGGATGTTGAGGCAAAACATCTTCAATAAAAGGTAAGCATTTTTTTTAAAATTTAAATATGGTTTTTTTTATTTATAATATTATTTGTATTATAATAATGTGTCCTTGTATCTTTCCTCGTTAGTTTTAACACTAGTGTTTTGTCTGCCCATGCTTCGCACGGAAATTTTATTTTTCAATTTTTTTACTATAACAATTAATAAAATTAAATTTTGTTGACATAAAATTTAAAATTTAATTATTTTTAAATAAATCTAAACTTATATAATTTTATATTAAAATAATTTATTACTTGGAATATATATATATATATATATATATATATATATATATATACATTGTAACATCATAACAAATTTTCTTAATTTTTTTAACATAATCAACAAATGTTTGGACAATTAGCACTTTAAAAAAAAAAAAAAAAATCATTACTTAAGTTTCAAAATACATATAATTTTAAAGGGATACAAAAATAAAATAATTAATACTATAATGATAACATGCAAATGATATGTGATGCATTCTTTACCAACATACTGTTACAGCAGGAAATATCCTCGCCTGACAGAGGGTCAGATTCCAAAAGATACACTGACCCGACAAGATCGAGAGTCTACATCAGAAAAGAGTATTTAATGTATTATAGGTCTACTGTTGATTTTTATATTAATAATTGTAATAAATCCCTAAATAGAGGGTTGAGACGAATTTAGGGTCACTTTGGGCCTTTGGGGGTGAACCTCTATAAATAGGGGGTCACCCCCTCATTGTAAGGAACACATTTTTGCTCTCATTTCTCTTATATGCTAAAAGCTCTCATTCGAGGGAAGAACGAAAGTTCTTCCCCCATCGTTCGTGTTCGTTTATTATTTATTGTTTGTCGGGCATAACCCAAATAGCCACATAAATCTACCCGTACGAAAATGCCTGTCAACAATTTGGCGCTAGAAGGAGGGTAGAATTCGTGTTCTTCTCGATAGATGAACACGAAGATCTTCTCCTCAAAAACCCGAAAAATCACTCAAAAACCTTGGAGGAAAAATCATCTCATCTTCAACCCCATTTCGGTATCAACACTCAAGAATCAAAGGTTAGAATAAATCCTCGTTTCAACATTCGTTACAAACATCCAAGGTCTTCCAACCAAAAATTCCAACAAGCATATTTTACTCATTAAATCGTATACGTACTACCCCATCATTTTCAAGACGGTCTGTATGCATCGATTCAAAAAAAAAAATCAGGAAAACAATCTCCCCAATCTTACAGCGACAAGCTCTCAAATTCACCCATATCCAAAAAATTCAAAAACAGAAAATTCAACAAACCCATTTACAATCCCATTTATAGCATGAAAGCAAGAAAGGTTCATAGCCACCAAAGATACAAAGAAAGAAGGAAGAAACGGTCGTTTCCGGCGGGTGTTGCTGCCGTTTCCGGCGACACTCGCGGAGCTTTCAGCCGCCACGGAACTCACTCCACCGGACTCCACTCCACCATCCCAACAGTACTCCGAAAAATTTCGTCAAAACACCACCTTTTCCGGCCGCCTCCATCGCTCGCCGGAGCGTAGCCGGTTGATGTTGAATGTCCAAGCAGAGGCCACAGTAGAAGAGCTATTGTTTTAATCCTCTGCCTCGATCGGTGGGCCAACTTTTCTGCAGAAATATTGTGTGCTCAGTCATCTGTTGGCACGTTTCTCAATGTGCGTTGAAAAGTCAACAGTCCGCTGACAACATCGATTCGAGCGCATCCCGTCTAGCCTTCGTTCAGCCCGCTGCCCGACCTCGAGGACGGGCCCAAAGCGTCGCTGCAGCCTTCCCGATCGACCGCCTCAACCGCCAGGTGCCAAGCCGCCCGACGCGGCCTACTCGCGTTACCCGGCGTGGCCTGCTCGCGTCGCCGAGCGGCCTGCTCGCGCCGCCGCCGGACTCGAGCCCCTGCCCGCGCAGCCCACCGAGCCAGATGCCCGCGTCGCCTCTCCGACCAGCTCCCGCAGCCCGCGGCCTCACGCCCGCAACCCACCGTCTCTGCAGGCAGGCTCTCACGCTGTCCGTCTCGGCCAGCACGCCTCCCCGCGCAACCCGTTGTCCATCACGGGCTCCTTCCGTGCTCACCGCTAGAGGCTGCGACCTTCTCCCCGCAAACGTCGTCGCCGCCCGCACGGCCTACATGCGACGGGCTGCTCGCGGCTTCCTCCCCACGCACCGCGCCGCCGCCGGTGCGGGCTCCTCCTGCCCGCGCACCGCCAAGCGCTACTCGATTTCCTACCCTCACCGTCGCGGGCTCCCCGCTCTTCACCTCTCTCCGCTCACCGCACCGCTAAACCGCGACGCGC
This sequence comes from Ballota nigra, assembly GCA_947034835.1. Classification (NCBI taxonomy): domain Eukaryota; kingdom Viridiplantae; phylum Streptophyta; class Magnoliopsida; order Lamiales; family Lamiaceae; genus Ballota; species Ballota nigra. The sequence goes on from OX344725.1 coordinate 95,525,552, forward strand.
TCGGTCAACGCAAGCCGCCAGCCCCTCCCCGGCATACCCGTCGCCGCCCATAAGGGCCACCTCGCGGCCGCGCGGCCTCCTCGCTCAGACCCCCTCGCCGCACGTTGCCGCCGGGCACGCCGACTCTGGCCCGCAGCCCAGCCACGGGGCTCCGACCAACGATCGTCGACCAGCGGCCTCAGCTCCCCGGTCGCGTCGCTCACCGCGCCAGCCGCCGCCCCTCGCGGCCAACCTTCCCGCACCGCTACCCGACCTTTCCGCCGATGATTGCCCCCACTCTCAATTTATCCGCTACCCCTGTGATTTTGAGATGCGATCTGGACAATCCAGCAGGTAGAAAGGGGCCACAAGAATGGCAGTTGGGCCTTTATTAATCCTTAATCCATTGGGCCCTTATTAATATTTAATTTTTGGGCCTCTTTTATTTAGTATATTGGGCCCTTTTTTATTTAATCTGTTGGGCCAGTTTTATTTAAGTATTAGGCCCGGTTTAATTTGTACACCAAAAAAAAAAAAAAAAAAAGAGGGCAGCAGCTTCTGAGACGAGCATTCGGGACCTCTTCGACAACGAAAAATCTACGGGCAGTCCTTTGCCCACTCGCATCAGGTTTATTTCGACAATTTCCTTTTAATATATATTACACCTCGCAATTTTCATATAAATTAAAAGCGGGGGCATATACTCGTATTTCGAAAATTCAAAATGGGGCAATTTTTGAAATACAATTTTCATTTGATACTTCCTTTTAATATATATCCTAACTCGTAAGTTTTTATATATATTAAAAGCGGGGGCACGGATATACACATCCTATGCTCATTTTTGTGATATCAAAAATAAATTATTTGACACTGAGTATTAATTAAATACAGTCAGTTATTTAAAACTTCGAATACAATTTCGAAAAAATCATTGAGGATGCTCACCGAGTAAATAACTCCATATTTAAAATATGGTCACACCTTTCGACTATAGACATTTGTCCGCCTTCATAGGCGTTGATCGATCCGCCTTTTAGGCGTCGACATACCACCTAGATTGGCGAAGTAATCCGTCTTCTCGACGTCGATTAGTCCGCCTCTCAGGCGTTGACGTACTGATTAGTTCGCCTTCACCGGCGTCAACTAATCTACTCGAGCTAATCCGCCTTTTAGGCGTCGACATTCCGCCTAGACTGGCGAAGTAATCCGTCTTCTCGACGTCGATTAGTCCGCCCTTTCAGGCGTTGACGTGTCGATTAGTTCGCCTTCACCGGCGTCAACTAATCCACTTCTCGAGTTAATCCGCCTTTTAGGCGTCGACATTCCGCCTAGATTGGCGAAGTAATCCGTCCTCTCGACGTCGATTAGTCCGCCTCTCAGGCGTTGACGTACTGATTAGTTCGCCTTCACCGGCGTCAACTAATCTACTCGAGCTAATTCGCCTTTTAGGCGTCGACATTCCGCCTAGATTGGCGAAGTAATCCGTCTTCTCGACGTCGATTAGTCCGCCCTTTCAGGCGTTGACGTGTCGATTAGTTCGCCTTCACCGGTGTCAACTAATCCACTTCTCGAGTTAATCCGCCTTTTAGGCGTCGACATTCCGCCTAGATTGGCGAAGTAATCCGTCTTCTCGACGTCGATTAGTCCGCCTCTCAGGCGTTGACGTACTGATTAGTTCGCCTTCACCGGCGTCAACTAATCTACTCGAGCTAATCCGTCTTCTCGACGTCGATTAGTCCGCCTCTCAGGCGTTGACGTGTCGATTAGTTCGCCTTCACCGGCGTCAACTAATCCACTTCTCAAGTTAATCCGCCTTCTCGGCGTCGACATTCCGCCTAGATTGGCGAAGTAATCCGCCCGATCGGCGTTGATTAATCCACCTTCTCGGCGTCGACATTCCGCCTAGATTGGCGAAGTAATCCGCCCGATCGGCGTTGATTAATCCGTCTTCTCGGCGTCGACATTCCGCCTAGATTGGCGAAGTAATCCGCCCGATCGGCGTTGATTAATCCGTCTTCTCGGCGTCGACATTCCGCCTAGATTGGCGAAGTAATCCGCCCGATCGGCGTTGATTAATCCGTCTTTTAGGCGTCGACATTCCGCCTTGATTGGCGAGGTAATCCGTCTTCTCGACGTTGATTAGTCCGCCTTTCAGGCGTTGACGTGTCGATTAGTTCGCCTTCACCGGCGTCAACTAATCCACTTCTCGAGTTAATCCGCCTTTTAGGCATCGACATTCCGCCTAGATTGGCGAAGTAATCCGTCTTCTCGACGTCGATTAGTCCGCCTCTCAGGCGTTGACGTACTGATTAGTTCGCCTTCACCGGCGTCAACTAATCTACTCGAGCTAATCCGCCTTTTAGGCGTCGACATTCCGCCTAGACTGGCGAAGTAATCCGTCTTCTCGACATCGATTAGTCCGCCCTTTCAGGCGTTGACGTGTCGATTAGTTCGCCTTCACCGGCGTCAACTAATCCACTTCTCGAGTTAATCCGCCTTTTAGGCGTCGACATTCCGCCTAGATTGGCGAAGTAATCCGTCTTCTCGACGTCGATTAGTCCGCCTCTCAGGCGTTGACGTACTGATTAGTTCGCCTTCACCGGCGTCAACTAATCTACTCGAGCTAATCCGTCTTCTCGACGTCGATTAGTCCGCCTCTCAGGCGTTGACGTGTCGATTAGTTCGCCTTCACCGGCGTCAACTAATCCACTTCTCAAGTTAATCCGCCTTCTCGGCGTCGACATTCCGCCTAGATTGGCGAAGTAATCCGCCCGATCGGCGTTGATTAATCCGCCTTCTCGGCGTCGACATTCCGCCTAGATTGGCGAAGTAATCCGCCCGATCGGCGTTGATTAATCCGTCTTCTCGGCGTCGACATTCCGCCTAGATTGGCGAAGTAATCCGCCCGATCGGCGTTGATTAATCCGCCTTCTCGGCGTCGACATTCCGCCTAGATTGGCGAAGTAATCCGCCCGATCGGCGTTGATTAATCCGTCTTTTAGGCGTCGACATTCCGCCTAGATTGGCGAGGTAATCCGTCTTCTCGACGTTGATTAGTCCGTCTTTCAGGCGTTGACGTGTCGATTAGTTCGCCTTCACCGGCGTCAACTAATCCACTTCTCGAGTTAATCCGCCTTTTAGGCGTCGACATTCCGCCTAGATTGGCGAAGTAATCCGTCTTCTCGATGTCGATTAGTCCGCCTCTCAGGCGTTGACGTACTGATTAGTTCGCCTTCACCGGCGTCAACTAATCTACTCGAGCTAATCCGTCTTCTCGACGTCGATTAGTCCGCCTCTCAGGCGTTGACGTGTCGATTAGTTCGCCTTCACCGGCGTCAACTAATCCACTTCTCAAGTTAATCCGCCTTCTCGGCGTCGACATTCCGCCTAGATTGGCGAAGTAATCCGCCCGATCGGCGTTGATTAATCCGCCTTCTCGGCGTCGATATTCCGCCTAGATTGGCGAAGTAATCCGTCCGATCGGCGTTGATTAATCCGCCTTCTCGGCGTCGACATTCCGCCTAGATTGGCGAAGTAATCCGCCCGATCGGCGTTGATTAATCCGCCTTCTCGGCGTCGATATTCCGCCTAGATTGGCGAAGTAATCCGCCCGATCGGCGTTGATTAATCCGCCTTTTAGGCGTCGACATTCCGCCTAGATTGGCGAGGTAATCCGTCTTCTCGACGTTGATTAGTCCGCCTTTCAGGCATTGACGTATTGATTAGTTCGCCTTCACCGGCGTCAACTAATCTCTTTCTCGAGTTAATCCGTCTTCTCGGCGTTGATTAGTCCGCCTTTTATGCGTTGACATATTGATTAGTTCGCCTTCACCGGCGTCAACTAATCTGCCTCTCAAGACGATCCGTCACTCGGCCTTGATAAGTTCGCCTTCACCGGCGTCAACTAATCCGCCTCTCGGCGTGGATCCAGTCCGCATGTTAAGCGTTGACTTTCCGCCTTAATGGGCGAGGTATTGTTTGGTTCGTCCTCACCGGCGTTAACTAATCTATTCTCTGCATCGTGAAGTCGCTGCCCGATCATCGGCTAAAGCACTTCACTCATTAACCTGTTGGTTAATCTTTTAAGCGGTTGTTAAATCAATCCCATCTTCGTGAAGTCGCTGCCCGATCATCGGCTAAAGCACTTCACTCATTAACCTGCTGGTTAATCTTTTAAGCGGTTGTTAAATCAATCCCATCTTCGTGAAGTCGTTGCCCGATCATCGGCTAAAGCACTTCACTCATTAACCTGTTGGTTAATCTTTTAAGCGGTTGTTAAATCAATCCCATCTTCGTGAAGTCGCTGCCCGATCATCGGCTAAAGCACTTCACTCATTAACCTGCTGGTTAATCTTTTAAGCGGTTGTTAAATCAATCCCATCTTCGTGAAGTCGCTGCCCGATCATCGGCTAAAGCACTTCACTCATTAACCTGTTGGTTAATCTTTTAAGCGGTTGTTAAATCAATCCCATCTTCGTGAAGTCGCTGCCCGATCATCGGCTAAAGCACTTCACTCATTAACCTGTTGGTTAATCTTTTAAGCGGTTGTTAACTCAATCCCATCTTCGTGAAGTCGCTGCCCGATCATCGGCTAAAGCACTTCACTCGTTAATCTGTTGATTTATCTTTTAATTGATTGTTAAGTCAATCTGTTGTCCGTGAAGTCGCCACCCGCAAGCGGCCTAAGCACTTCATTAATTTATCATCGCGGTCCTTACCGCCCTATTACTAAAATCAATGCCGGCCAGCGGCAAGAACTCTTTATTAAATGAACGTCACGGTTCTCGACTCGGGGGCACGACGGAAGATCGTACCCCACCTAACCCGACCAATTTCAAAAAACTTTGACTATTCGAAGGTTACACGGAAGATTCGCCCATCACGGACCCTGTTGTCGAAGACTCCTCCGGGGCATCCGAGCTATCCTGTTTTCAGGCTCGGGGGCAAAACCTATTTGAAGCACAGATCAAGATCGAACTCTGGCCGCAATCAGAGCCCAATCTTGGGGGCAATAGTTACAGCAGGAAATATTCTCGCCTGACAGAGGGTCAGATTCCAAAAGATACACTGACCCGACAAGATCGAGAGTCTACATCAGAAAAGAGTATTTAATGTATTATAGGTCTACTGTTGATTTTTATATTAATAATTGTAATAAATCCCTAAATAGAGGGTTGAGACGAATTTAGGGTCATTTTGGGCCTTTGGGGGTGAACCTCTATAAATAGGGGGTCACCCCCTCATTGTAAGGAACACATTTTTGCTCTCATTTCTCTTATATGCTAAAAGCTCTCATTCGAGGGAAGAACGAAAGTTCTTCCCCCATCGTTCGTGTTCGTTTATTATTTATTGTTTGTCGGGCATAACCCAAATAGCCACATAAATCTACCCGTACGAAAATGCCTGTCAACACATACTATGATTGTTTAAGGAAAGTATGTATGTATAATTTCCATAAGAAATTGTTTTATCCATAAACGAACCTCATAATATCCCATAATACCCTCCGACATATTGCATTAAACTCCGTGCAACAAAAAAAAATAAAAGGATCATCTTTTGTGGACGGGAGAGTACTAATCATCTTATGAAAAAAAAGAATTGTAATGAGTAATAACTAAAAGTGTAAGTGTATTTCGATAGCCTGAAAATGAAAAAAATGGTTTGTGTGAAAGGATAAAATGAGACAGATAATAAGTGAAGCAGTGAGAATAAATTAACTACTGTATACAGAACGTGATACACTAGATAAAAAAAGAATTGTAATGAGTAATAACTAAAAGTGTAAGTGTATTTCGATAGCCTGAAAATGAAAAAAATGGTTTGTGTGAAAGGATAAAATGAGACAGATAATAAGTGAAACAAGGAGAATAAATTAACTACTGTATACAGAACGTGATACACTAGATAATGGCTAAATAAATATTTTTATTAGAATTTTCCATAGATATTTTTACACTTTTGGTCTCATTGGGCATGTATTGTTTTTTAATCAATTCCACCCAAAATATTTTTGGTCCCATAGGATTTTTTTTTCACTTATAGTCCCAAACGTTCAGAAATTTGCAACTTTAGTCCCAAAGGTTACGGGATTTGCAAACTTAGTCCCAAAAACTAACGGCCACTAACGGATGTTAACAGACTCGCAGATTTGATCTCATAGAAAACTATTGCAGATTTGGTCCTCTAGAATAAAAAAACTCATATTTTTACCAAAAAAAATTATGAAAAGAAATATAGTTACAATATATATACATATTTATTTTTATTTAACAATAATATATATGTACATCATATTTTAATATAATTTTTTTTAATCAGAATAATTTACTCTTTATTAATTATTTAAAAAATAAGAATAATTTTTTTCACTTTTGTGCCGTTTTTTTTAATTATACTCCCTCCGTCCAATATTAGTAGTCCTACTTTTTGAGCTGTTATTTTTTGTCAAAAGTTGGAGGGTATTATGAGGTATTGTGAGGTCCATTTATCAATAAAGTTATTGTTTATAAACTTTAATCAACAATGCTATGAACTTTAATCAAATGTCAACAAACTAGTAAAAACTTTAATTAGCACGAAAAAAAATCTCAAATGATAGTAGAGATGAATTGAAGCGTTACCCTAAATCCTAAAAAAATAAAAATCTATCGGGCCGGATTGGACCATTGGGCCAAGCCCGGCCCGAGCAGCCCGCTGGGCCTACCGGGCAGGCAAAAGAAAAAGGTCTGAGTTTTTTTCCGGACCTATTATTTTTATATCTGATCCATCCTTAACAATGGATTTTTCGGACCGATTTATTGGGTCGGATCCATTTTAACAGCTCTAGTGTCAAACTATCTAATTCCAACTCCATCCAACAAACATACATTTAAATTTTATAAATATAAATAGAATATCATATTTTAAATTTATCTTTCATTCAGTTAATGCTATGACTCACACTTTTGGGTTGATCCACATGACTTTGTGGTAGCCTTCTTGTTTTCCTTGTTCTTGTGCTCATATAATATAGATTGCTGTTCGATTTTTTTTTTTAATTATTTTAGGCCCAAGCTAAATACCCCTCAAACTAATGGAGATACACCTCCATCAATATTCTAATATTTTATTAAAATCATATATATAACCTTAATAATTAAACAAAAAGAAAATCTAAGACTATATGCACCCCTAATCTCATTCTTATGCAGAAAACATTTAACCATATATGTACGAATGAAAAAAATGAATTTGATTTTGTTTCCATCATAATATGATCAGAGGACACAACAACGATTAATTCATGTTTTCAAACTAGATTCTAGTGGAAATGAGAGCATTTCAACATTCTTATCGTTTTTTTGTCCGTTATCCCATAGTTTAAACCCTAGTTTAAAATGTTGAATGTTGTTAGTTGTTTATATTGTGTGTATTTGTGTACAAAATATTGATATTTTAGACATTGAACGACGTTGAAAGTTGAATGATTGACATTTGCACATTTTTTCTTTTCAAATTTCCGCCAAACCAGTTTTTAGACCTGGCTAGTCGAAAGTTTTACATATTTTCGAACACCAATTGCCGAAATTTTGAATGGTTAACAAATTCCCAGAATTTGGTTAATTTTTTGGAAACATTTTGCTGAAACATTATGTTAATTTTGGGAACAGTTTGTCAAATACTACTTATTAGATTTTTTTTTCTTTTATTAATAAAGATATAAATGGTAGTATAAGGGTTGTGTATCTACTAATACCAATTAAAATGAGTAAATGAATTTAGACGGAGGTGTATCTCCATTAGTTGGAGGGGTATTTAGCCTGGACCATTATTTTATCTTTCAATTCAAATTTCGAAATGAATTGGAAAATGAGTTTGACCCGTAAAAATAAACAAGTTTAGTCACAAGATGGGCCTCTATTTTAGCCTAAAAATCAATGGGCTAAATTCTAGCATATAAATATGGACGCGGATATTCCCCTCCCTGTTTTAATTTGTTCACTCCCAATTTTTCTTTTATTTGAAAACACATTTGAAAAGACTTAAATACCCTTATGCATAACTTGACTTAGAAAAATCCGATTAGTTCACCCCTTTTGAAATCAAGCTTAACAGAATGCAAACAATCACAACGATCTTGAGGGCTTCTAACATTGTTTTCGCGCGTTTTTCATCGTTTTTTATTTCGGTTCGTGTTCAACTCTGATTTCTCAAACATTTGCATTATTTTTGAAATTTTTTATCAAACATTTGTCATAATTCGACAAAATCTATTCAAACACATTGTTTGAATTTTTTTCCAAACAATGGCCTTTTGTTCGGAAAAAAAATCAAAATATTGAGCTTTGTTTGATACTTTTGTTCGAACATTGGACATATGTTTGAACAACCAGTGTCAAACAAATCCATTCGTCTTCTTCAAAAAAAAATTCGTTTGTTGTATTCCATCACTAAAACAAACATTATATTATCCATTACGTTTATAATCACACACATAAACCCTAATCTATACCAACAATCACACACATGAACCCTAGAATTGAAAAATTGAAAAATTAAAAAAACCAACATTTATCCATGGATGTTACGACACCCCTCTTTAATGGCGGATCACGGTAGCGGGTCATGACGGAAGGTCGCGGTGGCTCACGGCGATAGGTCACGGCGGCAGAACGATGATCGGAATTTTTCGCGCGTACTCTTTCTATGAAATGAGGGGGGTGGATTTACAAAATTTAAACTATGACTGAAAATGAGGATGGGGCAATTTTGGAAAATTATGGGTGGTGAACTAAATATTAAAGTAGTGAATTGAAGAGGGGGTTGAACAAATTATAAAAGGTGGGGAAAATATCCGTGTCCTATAAATATGCACAGAGCTAAGGCCCAGACCGAAAGCGGTTTCCAAAGAGAAATGATGGATTTGGGGTAAATAACTCTTGCTGGCTTGGATAAAAAGGCCATTATTGGGCTTTGTATTAGACAATGTTCAAAGACTACGGTTATTTGCACTAGCCTCTGTGTTAAATACACTACCTGGATAAATACACTACTTATTTTTCTGAAAATTTGCAACATTTTCGAAAAAAAATTCCAAAAATAAACATAAAATTCAAAATTTTTTTTTTCGAAATATTATGCATTTCATTATGTTCGGAAAAAATGTTCGAAAAAATGAAAAAAAATTCCGAACAAAAAATAGTGTATTCATCCTGTTAGTGTCTTTAACATAGAGGCTAGTGCAAATAACTTGGGCCATGTTCAAATTAAGTTAAAATATTTGGTATCATTAGTATTACTCTATTTAAAACTATTTAAGGTTGTAAACTTATGTTCTAAGTTAATGGGCGTTAACTCCAATATTTAGGTAATAATAAATGATATCTAGGTTTTAGTAAATCTAAGTTTGAATTTTTTACTTTCAGATTAATTTATGTTTCAACCCAAACTACGTTATATTTTTGCATTTCAGTATTTATTAAATACTCCTATAATTCATTTTTGCAGTCTGAAACATAGTAGCTGTTTTTTGGCCAATTTTATAAATCAAAATTTGTGTATGCATGATTAGTGATTAAGGGGTGTCTATATATATACACACACTACCTTTATCCCACCTTTATCCCGTAACACTTTTCTTGACTTTTTAAAAAGTTTATATGAGAGTTAATTTATAGTATTTAAATGAATAAAATAAATTTTTATGAAGGTTTATTGTTTAACTTAAATAAATGAAAAAAAAAATTGTTTTAGCTTAGTGTGTAACTATTAGTGGAATAATGTGTAATTTAAATGTCCTGGATAGTGAACTGTGCAAATTTTTTTAGAATTATATATATGTGTGTGTTTGATTCGCATAGCATCCAAATATATACTTGCATCTTGCACAATACACATATATATATGTGTGTATTTAATTGGTATAGCGTCCAAATATATACTTGCAACACACATATTTAAGCTAATTCTGGTGGTCCATAATTGTATAACGGATCTTCATGATTACATCGAATAAGGTGAGAGCTCAGAAAGGGAGACGAAGGAGATGGTGGAGTTGAGGCCTCACTGATTCGAGTTTGGGCCATTTTAATACTCATAACACTAGCTAGTACCTACATATTATACATGATTTTTGAAATATCAATGTGTACCAGAGTATCATGTCATAAAAAATAGTATAAAACTTGTACCATTCTATTTTTACAATAATATCATAACATTCAGTTACACTTATAAATTAATATTATAGTGTAAGTTCCTATGAGTTGTTTATAAAACAATTACATCACTTAATGAATACTATGGTATCATTTTCATACCATGCACAAAAATTCACAGGAAAGAGACTCATATCATTTTATAATGATACAGAAAAGAACAAATTTTGCATATGACGATCTCATACACGAGGGATGTAATATTTTTATAATTTTTTGATTTTTTTTGTAATACTTAAAATTTTAAAATATTATAAAAATATGCAAAAGTACAAATATTTGTATATATAAAATTGAATGGATCTCATGACAACTAATACATATTACTGGATATGTTTGTAACATGATTGGCCAGTCACACGTGAATAAAATTCCTAAATACTGAAAGATAATTTAGTTAAATGATGAAGAATATGTGAAGGGTTTTCAAGAAAACCAACAAGATTAATGAATTAAAAGATAATAAGGTTCCAAGTAAACGTCGGAGAAGTAGCTGATCATGATTTAGTTTCCAATTATGGAAATTTATTAAATTCTTAAAATTCTGCATTAAGATGGTCCCAAGTATTTTCAATATTATCAGGTCTAATCTATTTTTGCTTGGTGGAGTTTCTTTATGCTCATTCTTGGAATCTGTATAATTGACAAGCCAAATATAATATTTTTATGTGATTTTGACTGTTACGTATTTTTTTTTTCCAAAGACTTATTAATGTTAATATGTTTTTTTTTATTAGGACTTATTAATGTCACTTGATTAAGTGCAAAGCTTGATTCTTCATAGAAGTGTTAAGAAACCCGTAGTAACTAAGGTTGCATTCGGATGAAAACAGACAAATTTTCATATGGACCAAGTGCACGGTGCACTCATTTAACAATTGTTCATGTTTATACTGAAAAATTTGTTTCAATTAAACTTTTCAGTGTAATCCAACCACACTTTTCAGTGTGATTTTCAGTATAATCCAACCACACTTTTCAGTGTAATTGAAACAAATTTTTCAGTGTAAACATGGTCAACTGTTGAGTGAGTGCACCATACACCAAGTGCACAGGAGAATTACTCATGAAATAATTTGAAATGTAGGGGATTTAAAAATAAATGGATTTGAAAATCCATAAATTTTAAATGACATAATTTTGCTAGATATTTAAAATTCCTCCAATTTGAACTAAATATAAAGTTAAAAATTTAAAATCAATCAATTTAAATATTTTAACCAAACAAGTAGAATAAATTAGGTTTGTGGATTTAAAATACATAGCTCAAATCTCTCCATCCAAACACAACTTAAGGTTAAAGATTTGAAATAGATATCTAAAATGAAAAAAAAAGAAGTAGGTTTCCAGGGAACTCAAATTCATGTAATTTTTTTTTTCCGAATATCATTATTATGTCTACATACTGCCAATGTTATGCACATGAACTCGACTAACATAAGTTTATGTCAATAAATAAATTTAGTCCATCCAAATAAGGTTATATTTTAAATGTACTCGGATAAAAAAATCAAAATGAAATATTAAATCAGGTGCATTCAAATAACACTCAATATATTTCCTATTTAAAATTTTAGGGTTAATTATAAAAAAAAAAATACAATTTTTTTCGCCAAATTGCAATCTAATCTAAATTTTTGAATCATTGCTAATAAAACCTCAACTTAAAATCTGTTAGCAATTCTAACCAGAAGATAAATTTCATTCTGCCAAAAAATAATGATTAATTATGCGTTGTCATTCGAACTAATCTAAACATATTAATACAATTAATTTTTCATTGTTGGGTAAGTGGAACATCACATTCGGGCATAAAAGTTTTGTTTGTTGGTTCAAATTGCAACGAAATGTTAAGCTTGAGTTTTGTTTGTAAGAATTCAAAAATTTAGATGAAATTGCAATTTGTAAAAATATTGTAATTTTATTTACAATTAACCCTTACAATGCCGGTCCTATAATTTTGAGGGCCCTGTGCAAAAAAATAAAAAAATAAATTAGGCCCTTCGTACACTAAATCAAAAAAACAATATAATATAAAACAATTCCATTAATTAATCAAATAATTTGTAGTGATATAACAAAGAAATGTGTTACTACTATAGTATAACTGTATATTTTTAAACTCAAAAAATAAAAAGATGGAGAATTAATGATATAAAACTACCTATAATATTAGAATTTTAAAACTAAAAAAAAGGATTGTACAATTAGATATTGAAAATTGTAGGATTTTATTCGAATAATTAATAAGAAGTGAAATGACAAAGTAATTAAATAAAAAATATTAATTTATCAAATAAAATGAGTGCCTATAATATTATAATAAAAAAAATACACTTATACAATTAGATATTGAATATTGTAGGAATATATATGAATAATTAAGAAGAAACAGTGAGATGAGAAAACTATAAATTAAAAAAAAAAAAAAACACGGAAGGAAGTAAAAAGAAAATGCTGCAGTGGGAGAGTTCTAACCTGCATGTTTCTAATGTCTGAGATTCACATTTCAAGGAAGAGACCAACTTTGCTAGATGAACATAACTTAAGCTTTTGCAATATTTATTATTTATATAAGTACTTAAATGTATATAATAAAAAAAATATAAAGTCGGGGGCCCTCGTCGGGGTGGGGCCCTGTGCGACGGCACAGGTTGCGCCACCCCAGGGCCGCCTATGCCTTACATTATAAATCCGTTTATCAAATTATTCAATTTACACGGGACATGATAATAGTTTTTTTTTTCTCCTAACAACTCATACATGAGCACTACACGGCGTTTGTCATATGCACCTGGTGTACGGTGTATTCACTCAACAATTGAAATTATTTACGTTGAAAACCACAATCGATTACAACGAATAATTAAAATTCACAACTTAAATTTACTCTTTTTATTTAGGTAAAATATTTAAATGGATGAATTTCAAATACTTAGTTTTAATCCTAGTTCAAATTGGAGTAATTTCAAATATTTAGGAAAATCATGTCATTTGAAATCTATAGATATTTAAATCCACTCATTTTCAAATCCCTTATATTTCAAATGAGAGTAACTCTTTTGGGCACTTGGTGCATGGTGCACTCACTCAACAGTTAAGAGTGTTTCTACTGAAAAATATAATTTGATTATACTAAAAAGTATGGTTAGATTATACTGAAAACTAACTATATTTTTTTAGTATAATCAGTCTGCACATTTTAGTGTAAACAATCTCAATTGTTGAGTGAGTGCACCGTGCACTTAGCACTTAGTACATATGAAAGTGCGTGTTCAAATAACTCAATCCAAATACAACTTTAAGTTGTTTCAAAATTTTAATTTTTCGATTAGTTTTTCATAATATTTTTTTCGTGAACTTAAACGCACCCCGTTTTCATATAATATATTTTTTCTTGTTTATATTACGTACATGAAAACCTCAATTTTATTTATATTACGTACATGAAAACCTCAATTTTTCTTATTTAATAATGATTTTATGGTCTAACTAAATCTCTTGTATCTTCCGCGAAAATTATCCTCAAAAGTGTAATTACACAATTGATCATGAGAGAATACATGTTGCACGAGATGCACGCATAACTAGATTTCAATTTTTCTATTAGTTTTATAATAAAAATTTCTTGAACTCAAACCATCCACATTATTTATAGAATATTATTTGTCAAACTTTTTTTTATTTGGATTTAAACGTAATATTTTTTTTAACTTTAATGCATAAAATAATTTATTTCATTTAATAGTTTAAACTTATAAAGAGATATAAAATTAATCCATTTATTTATTTTTCTAGCATAGAGAACCTCGAAGTTTCTTGTTTGATAATGAACTTACCATCTAACTAAACTCTTGTATCTTCAATGAAACTTATTCTCAAAAGCATCATTATACAGTTGATCTCATGAGAGATCGTAAACCTTTTGAGTTGTTTAAAGATTTCAATTTTTTTTATCACATGTATATTAAGTTTTCCATGAACTAAAAAATTGCACGTTATTTATAAAATATTATTTGTCAAATTTTATTATATACATGAGAACCTCTGTTTTTCTTGTTCACTAATAATCTAACTAAAACTCATTCTCAAAATCATCATTATTATTCAATTTATAATGAGATCAGGATATATGTTGCATGAGACACAAACAAACTTTTTTTTTTTTTTTTTTTATGTTGTTTCAAGATTTTAATTTGTCGACTATTTTATAATTATTTTTTCTTGAACTCAAGTGGCCCACGTTACTCATAAACTAATAAATATATGGGTTAGTAACATAAAGCCCCACTTTTATAGATACTATTTCAATTCACCCCACTATTTTTCCTTCATTACCATTCACCACACTTTGGTGGGCCACCACCACAAAAAAGTTCCCAACAAACCCAACCCCCATCTCCTCCCCCTCCCCCTCCCCCTCCCCCTCTCTCCTAATTGATTTGACCTGCCTTTGAGACTTTTTGTTTTTCTTATTTTTTTTTAATTTCTTTTCTTTTCTTTTTGTATTTTTGAATTTTTGGTTTGTGATTATGCAAGCACATTTTTATTTTTTTTTATTTTTGAATTTACACACATGAAAATAAAAAATAAATACACATCATTGACAATAAATATTTTTTATTATATAAAATTTTAAAAATTACATTTCAATATAGAATTACATTTACAAAAATCTAAAATTACACTGAAACAAAATAACACACTTTTCTGTTGTTGAAACAAAACAAAACAACATTTCTTAAATATCCATGCTCCCATTCTTCAATATGCAAACACCCAACTTTGAATAACTGCGAGAAATATTTGAATATCTGCAAAAAAAAAAGTTGAATATCTGCATACCCAACTTTGAATAACTGCGAGAAATATTTGAATATCTGAAAAAAAAACTGCAGAATACCAAAAATTTATTGCATAAACGGGTATTTTCTCCTCCAACTTAATTCCTTTTTTGTACACCTGCAATAAAAAATGTCAGACATCAAAATCCACAATCGAAATTCATCTGTCCACAATAAAAAATCATTCCAGATGCAATAAAATATGTGTGTGTTTTTAATCATACCAGGGCTTATTTGCCTGTGTGTTTTTTTTAATCAAAACAATTCAAAGAATTACCATATCAACAATATTCAAAGAATTCACAGAACAAGGATTTTCAAGACCCATACTCATCAACAAAATCAATCCAAAAATGGCAGGAAAATTATTCTTTCTCCCATCCTCCATTTTATCAGAGAAACAAAGAGACGGTTTTCCCCCTATTTTCCGATCAAATCTCGGCATTTCCAATTAGAAAAGATCAAAAATACCTTTCGCAATCACTCGCGGAAACAAAATCAACTCAATAAATTACACACGGAAAGCTAACAAATTCACGAAAGTAGACAACCACATGAAGCAAACAAACTCTAATTGAAATTTCTTAAAGCTAGCAGAAATTTAGAATTCTTCTAAATTTTTTAAAACCGGCAAAAATTTAAAATTCTACCAAACGAAAGAACAAAAATACCAGTAATCACGCAACTAAGTAATTAAAATCAAGAAATACCCCTAAAACAGAAAAATCAGAGTTGATTCAAAACTCAGAATTTTGTTCCCTCATCTCACAACCTCATCTGATTCAAAACTACCAAACTAAATGGCCCCAAAACAGAAAAAAAAAACCCAATTAAAATGTAATAAATCAAGAGATACAAAGAAACCCTAGAAAAAACATACCTTTTCTTTATGAAACAGATCCGGCAGTGGTGGCGGCGACGGCGGCCGAATCACCGTAGTGGTGGTGGTCTTCGCCATCATCCATGGATGGCCGATCTATGGCACCTCTTTTCTCCATTATTTTTGTGGTGGTGGTTGTTGATGATCTTTTCTAATCAAGGTGATTAGTGGCTGTTTTTGCTAAGGAAGATCATCAAACAAGAACTAAGATCATGAAATTTGGCTAAGTGATGTTCAAGAAATTATTTTGCAAGAGTTTTGCTATATTATTGAATTGTTCTCCTTTTTCATATACATGAAGGGAGTATTTATAGACATACAAAGAGGCCATGTGTCACCATCTTGGTGGATTAACCATTGGATCTTTGCCAAGTATTAGGACACTTGTACAGCATCTACACTATTGCTCATTGGATGGATGCCAAGTGTTAAGACACTTGGACCATATCTAAGCTAGTGACTCTTGGAGTTCCCAATGTACTTGGTCTTTGGCACTACTGAGATGCTCTCGACGGTGACCGGTTGCTCGCTTGTACGTCTTTGTTAGATGTCATGGTCCTTTGCATTCCGAGCTGTTCGCTCCTTGCTTGGGATTGTTTTGCAATGTTGCTCGCTCCATTACGAAGTTGTTCGCCCGAATTGATCTTGGTTTGAGCCGCTTGCACAACTGTTCTTTGCAAGTCTGCTCGCCTAAATATCTTGCTTACCATATTAGAGCTGTTTTGCAAAGTTGTTCGCTCTACAAAGCTGCTAGCTCCACAAAGCTGTTAGCTTCTTTCATTTATTATCCTGTTATCAAGTTTAATAATAACTGTTTCGTTTATTAATCACTCCATTGTTCGCCCATCAACAATTGCCCCCTAGCTGGGTCTCATGTTGGGTATGGATTGATCAATTGGGACCAAGCTATAATTTCTTCGAAAACTGGGCGAGCAAAAATGTGATATGGTTGTTCACACGGGCGAGCATCCGAGCAATTGGGCGAACAAACGAGCATGTGAACTCACGCACGCGACCAGCAGCGAACGCCTCTTCGTATCGCGACGGTTGGGCTCCCGAGGCACAGGATGCGAGGCGTCGCGTCAGTCACGCGCGTTTCCCCATTTTGCATATAGGGGCCTATAGTTTTTTAGGAAAATTGCACTTTCGTCCCATTTTATCCTTATAAATATGTGACTTCTCTTTCATTTCTTCCTTTCTTCTTTCGATTCTCACACTTCCGCCATTGTCAAGCATTCTGAAGCTTTTTTCCTTTATGATTCTTGCGTCCAGATTCTTCTGTATTTGTCTTAGATTTTGATTTCTCGAAGGTAATCTATCTTACATTCCACTTTTTTTTTTATTTCGTATTTCTTGCCACTGTGACTGTAATTCCGGCCGTGGACCGCCGTAGCGCCGCCGTCTTGTTGATATCATCGCCGCCGTGATTCTGTCGTCGATGTTATCGTAAAACTTCCCAAAATTGACCAATCTTCCCCGTTATTATTTTTAAATGGAGTTTTCCCCCTCAAGTTCATCCCAATCCGGACCCGGGCGAAACCCGAAAAAACGACCCGTAAAAGTGGTTGCTCCTCGCAGATCTGTTCGCCAGACGTTGGCGAACAAACCGCATACGTTATTGGTGGATGAAAGTACGGATTCAGATGCGAGCTCCGTTGTTCGCTCAGTCGAGATGTTTGCTGCTGATCGCTCAGGCGATCAAGAGGAGGTCTACCCGGTTGCTCGCGATCCCGAAACGTCTTCTGATCTGGGAGAAGATTCTGCGGAAGTGGCTGCGGAGATAGAGGGTTTGATTGATCTTGAGGGCGATCAAGCTGACACTACTGGCGAGCAGCGAGTTGGCGAGCAGAGAGGTCCTACTCTTACTTGGGAGTTTTTAAGGGAGATCAATTTTCCCATCTCTCAAACTACACCAGAATCTCGGATCCCGGAAGGAATTGTTCGTGATGACGAGTGGGCGGACTATTCTGCTCGCTACTCGAAGACCTTTGCCGTTCCATCAATGGAGATAATGGAGGCACGCGAGAGCGAGTTTGCGGCGAGCAAGGTTGCTAGTGTTGTCATTGAGGACGATCTGGCGAGCATTCGTGCAACATACAAGATTCCTTATGACATTTTTATGTATGTGCCTACGAAAGGAGAGACTGCTGATCGCCCTCCTCCTGGTTGCACGGCGATCAACTTGGATGTGCTCAATACGGATTTCCCGCTCCCCGTTCATCCGCTCATTGGTCGTTTCTTGTCTGACATGAATCTGGCGATCACTGAAATCACCCCAAATGGTTGGAGTACTCTTCTAGCCTTCATGACTCTTTTTGGTCTTGAGGGTTACAAGAATAAAATAACTACTGCGGAGCTTCTTTATGCCTTAACTATTTCTGAGGACGGTGTTGGCTGGTATTATGTTAAGGCGAAGACCGGAGTGAAACTCATTGAAGGCGTCCCCAATAAAATCAAGGGTTGGCATCGTCAATTCTTCTATATTGGTGGTGATTGGCGAGCAACTGAGGGGTTCGCTGGCGGGCAGGCGCGCATCATGTCACCCGAAGGCTTTGGAATCATCAAACGTAGGGTTAACTTTGTCTTACTAATTCATAAGTAGGACTAATTTTAATCCTTTTGTTGTTTTGTAGGTCCGAGGATTTTGAAGTGGGGGCATCCCGATCTTAGTGACGAATACCTCTTCACGCTTGCCGTCATTTCTCTTCGCGACGCTGCTAGTCGCGATTTAGATCATCTTTCAAAAGCTCACTGCCGCAAGCTTGCTGGTCTGATTACGAGTCCCCACCACCTTGAAGCTCAGGCTGCCATCCCTGAAGGTAACTCTCTTGCTCGCCGATTTTTCCTTGCTCGCCCTTTTTTCTTGCTCGCCTAACCCTTGTCTTTTTCTTAATAGATCAACGAGTCACCGTTGTTATCCCGGCTGTGCCTGAATCATATTATCTGCTCGCCAGACGAGTTAAACAGATGGTCGAGGCTTCGAGAAGGAAAATGGACCCTCCTCTTGCCATCATGCGTCTCCGAGCAGGGGAGAACCCCTCTGGTCGCCCAGTTGCCGAAGCTGGTCGCCGTAAGCAGGGAGCCAAAGTTACTTCCTCTCTGCGGGATGTGAGGAAGGAGGAGAGGGAACGGGATAGGGAGAAGAGGAAAGCGCCACGAGGCGACGATGCTCGCGGCACTCGCGGTGATGATCGCGCCTCGAAGCGATCAAAAGCTGTGGTGGAGGCGAGCAGCATTGGTCCCAGATCTCCTGCTTCTAAGTCCACCTCCTTGGAAGTGGTGGACGAACAACAAGTGGTCGCTGACCTGGTGGCGACCAAGAGAGGGGACAATCCCAAAGATACTTCTTATTTGGGTTGGGACCCCGTCAAGATCAAGGAGTAAGTTAATTGTCTCGGATTTGTTTGTTGTTCGCCGCTTGGTGCAATATTGCTCGCTTACTGACTTATGTTTGTTTTAGGTATAACCCCGCGCACTATCCTGGTCGCGGGACTACTCTCCACCATTTCTCTGTGGTGAAGAATTCACCTTCTTCGTTCTCTGACATCCCTGACGTCCCTGTTCGCCGAGCAGCCGAGACAGTTCCTAGGGCCTGGACGAAATCGGCGAACACCCTTGTTGCTAGCCAATCTGCTAGTGACAATGTTCGCTTGGTGGCGTACAATGCTAGCCATCAATTGATCCAGTCCCAGATGTTGCTCGACCAAGTCATGGAACTTGAGCGGACAAACCGTGATTTGGGTCGCCGTGTGGAAATGATGGACGAAGAAAAATCCTCCGCCATCAAAGAGTGCAAGGCCGAGCATGCTAAGGAGCTGGCTTTGATGGAAAGCAAGATGGAGGCCTCCTTGGCCGGTGAGAAGGATGCCTTGGACAAGGCTGAGAAAATGTTGTTGGAGGTTAAGTCTTCAGATAGGAGAGCTGAGAGAGCTGAGAAAGAGCGAACAGACTTGGCTGCTCGCCTGCTGACCGCTGAGGAACATATCAAAAAGCTGGAGGAAGAGCGCAAGAACATGATCGACTACGAAGTTCATGAGCAGGAGGTGTTGGATAAGACCAACTTTGGGTACATTTGTGCTTTTGCTAAATGCTTGAGGTCTGTCCACTTCGCCCATGATCACAACCAAGATATTCGTGGCGCAGTGAAGGCGGACTTCATCGAGTATGTGAAGAATTATCCTCATGCTCCTGGTTCAACCTTGTTCGTCTCCGATTTAGCCGCTCTCGGTTTCCCCCTAGACGTATTTGGTTAGGAAGTCGACATTGCTGCCCCAACTTACGGTGGCCAGCCTGACCCTGCCCCAGCAGCGACCAACGTGGCAGCCCCTGATGAAGTCTTTGAAGGGTTGGCGTCTCTTCCTTTAACTCCTATAGATGGGGCTGGGACAAGTGCCTCGGGCGAGCAGCCTAGTGCTCAGGCGACCAGCGCTGCAGATGCTCCTCCTCCTGCTTGAAGACTTAGTTTCTTTTACATTAGGATGTTTTCTTCTTTTTGTGCTTATCAGCTCATCCTTGTAAACATATTTTGACTCAATGAAATGAACATCCTTACTAATTTGCAATTTTACGCCTCTTTGTTTGTCTTACTTAGTTGCTCGCCTATTGCTTTTAGCTTATGACACAGTTTCTAAGTGTTCCTTTTTTCTTAAGGTAAACACTTAGCTAATACTTTAAGTTGGTCATTTGGTTCTTATAGAACTTGACCTTTAATTGTTTGGGCCTTTTTTGGTCGCTTGTGGACTCGGCCTTGCATTAATGTGGGCTATTGGTCCATTAGGGACTTAGCCTTATTTTGCATTTAATAAGCTTTATTGTTCGTCTTATAACAGACTTGCACTTTTGCAAATTTTTTTTTTTTTTGGACGAGCAACCAAGTATTCTGGACTTAAGGCTCAATTTAAAAGAAAGCAAGTCAAAAGATAAATACAATTCTGCTCGCCTAGTAACTGCACAACTGCTCGCTTTTATATAAACTTGCGCAAAAAAGTTCAAAATTACAAAAAGCTACTTGTAAAGTTTCTAAGACTTACAGGACTTTATTGATAGTACTTCTTGAGTAAAGTCGTATTCCAGGAGTATTGGGACGACTTGCCTTCCATGTCTTCAAGGTCGTATGTGCCGTTGTGCCACTTATTCGTCACCTTGTATGGGCCCTCCCAAGTCGGGCCGGATACTCCTGGTGGTGTTAAAACTTTTCGAAGTACCAAGTCCCCAATTTCGAATTCTCTTGCTTTTACTTGAGAATTGTAGTACTTCGCCGCTCTTTTCTTATAAATTGCATTTTTCAATTCTGCTGTTATTCTTTTTTCTTCAAGCAAGTCCGACTCTGCTGCCAATGCGGAGTTATTTTCTTCCTCGTCAAACGCAGCTGTTCGACTTGTCGGGATCTGTAGCTCAATTGGTATTACTGCTTCTGTCCCGAACGCCATTGTGAAAGGTGTTTCGCCTGTACTTGTTCTGTGTGATACTCGGTATGCCCACAACACCTCCGGCAGCTCCTCAGACCATTTCCCCTGTTTGTCGGCTAAGCGGATCTTCAAAATATGTTTGATTATTTTGTTCACTGCTTCCACTTGGCCATTCGACTGGGGGTGGTACGGCGTTGAAAAATGTTTCTTCATTCCCCACTTTTCACAAAAATCTCTTATCTTTTTTCCTTCAAACTGTTTTCCGTTATCCGTCACGATCGCTTGAGGCACCCCGAAACGACAAACAATGTTTCTCCATATGAAGTTAATCATTTTCTCCTGTGTGATTCACACAAGCGCTTCTGCCTCAGCCCACTTCGTGTAATAGTCTACTGCCACCACTGCGAATCGAACATTTCCTTTTCCCGGTGGAAAAGGCCCGATGAGGTCAATTCCCCATTTCGCGAATGGCCATGGACTATTGACTGAGATTAGTTTGTGTGGGGGCTTGTGGATGTTTGGGGCGAATAGCTGACACCTGTGACAAGTTCGGGCAACTTTGATTGCATCCTGGAGGAGGGTTGACCAATAATATCCTTGTCTTATGGTTTTGTAAGCCAGCGCCCGTCCTCCAGCGTGTTTTCCGCATACGCCTTCATGAATTTCCTTCAGTACTGCTTGCCCTTGCCCCCTAGTCAAGCATTTCAGAAGTGGGAGTGAAATTCCTCTTTTATACAATTGTCCATCCATCATGGTGTATCTTGCTGCTCTTTTGACCAACTTGTTAGCCTCAAACGGATTGTCTGGCTTTTTGTCGTTTTGTAAATACTCAATGATTGGTATCCTCCAGTCGTCCTCTTCGAAATCTTCGTTGACTTGATACATCTTGTAGTCTTCGGTTGATGGCTTGGACATTTTTGTCAGCGTAACTCCTGTCAACTCTGCTGGTCCCGTGCTAGTTGCTAACCTGGCTAACGCATCTGCTTGAGCATTGTTGTCTCTTGGTATCTGTTCGATGTATATTTGCTCGAACAAGGAGGCCAGGTGAGCAACAATCTTTTGATACAAGGCCATATTCTCGTCCTTTGCCTCGTACTCCCCTCGAACTTGGTTGACAATCAATTGTGAATCCCCGAAAATCTGTAGCTTTCTTACTCCAACTGCTAATGCTAGGCGTAATCCAATGATCACAGCTTCGTACTCTGCTTCGTTATTTGTTGCCATGAACTCGAACCAGACTGCTGAAGTAAAAACTTGCCTATCTGGGCTTATTAAGACTATACCTGCCCCCGATACTGTATTAGTTGACGATCCGTCAACATACATGTGTCAGGGATGGCTATGTCCTCTCGTCGGATCCTGGGGGAAAGTCAGTTCGACTATAAAGTCTGCTAAGGCTTGCCCCTTGATCGCTGTTCGAGGAGCATATGAAATCCCGAATTGACTGATTTCCAATGACCATTTTAAAAGGCGACCAGCCGCATCGGGTCTGTGCAGTATTTGCTTGAGCGGGAACGTTGTCAACACTTCCACCTGATGGTCGAAAAAATATGGATAAAGTTTTCTGACGCTCATCACCAGTGCATACGCTAGCTTCTCTGTCGGTGAGTATCTGAGTTCTGCTTCGTGTAAAGCTTGACTCACATAGTAGATGGGCAGGTGGAACTTTCCTTCTGCTCGAACGAGTACTGAGCTGATTGCTACTTCTGAAGCTGCCAGGTATAAGTATAACTTCTCCCCTGGGATCGGCTTGGCAAGAATTTTCGTATCACTGAGGTATTCTTTCAACTGCTCGAACGCTTGTTGACAGGCGTCTGTCCACTGAAAATTCCCTTCTTGATTACCTCGAAGAACGGCCTGCACTTATCTCCGGATCTTGAGACGAATCTGTTCAAAGCTGCTAGGCATCCGGTTAGCCTTTGGACTTCTTTAACCGATCTAGGTGGCTGCATCTCTATGATCGCTTTCACTTTTATGGGATTTGCTTCGATTCCTCTTTGACTGACCAGATGTCCCAAGAACTTCCCGGAATGGACCCCAAAACTGCTTTTCTTGGGGTTCAGTTTCATGTTGTATGTTCGAAGTATCTCAAACGTTTGAGTTAGATGCTGCAAGTGATCTTCCTTTCTGGTGCTCTTGACAACAATATCATCTACGTACACTTACATTGTCTTCCCGATGTAATCATCAAACATCTTATTGACCAATCTTTGATATGTAGCTCCAGCGTTGATTAACCCAAATGGCATTCTCTTCCAGCACAACAAGTTTTTGTTGGTGTAGAACGCCGTATGCTCTTGATCATCGGGATGCATCGCTATTTGATGATATCCTGCGAATGCATCCATGAACGTGAGAAGTTCATGTCCAGCGGTGCTATCAACTAGTTGATCGATGTGAGGCAATGGGAAATTATCTTTTGGGCAGGCGGCATTGAGATCTGTGAAGTCGATGCAGAGTCTCCACGCTCCAGTCGCTTTTCTGACCAATACTGGATTCGCCACCCATTGCGGGCATAACGCTTGTTTGATTAAGTGGTTATCCAGCAGCTTTTTAACCTCCACATCGAGCGCCTCGTATTTGTCGGGCCCAAATTTTCTCCTCTTCTGATGGATTGGCTTCTTCCTCGGGTCGATGTTGAGTCTGTGGCAGGCATGTTCGGGGCTGATGCCCACCATGTCTGCATGCGACCATGCGAACACATCGAGGTTTGCTTTAAGAAACTCAATCATGTTGGTCCTGTACGGCTCTGGTAGCTCGGACCCTATGAAGAGTTCTAAGCCCTCTTGGTTCGGGTCGACTTTTACAGTTTCCAACTCTTCGACCGGGGTAGCCCTTCGTTTCTGGCCTTTCCATCTGGGGTCAATAATGGGCCCTTCTGTCATTAGCTCATCCTCGATTTCCATCGGTTCTGCTCCCAATCGTGGCTCAATGTCCTCTGTATCAACGTTCATTGCCATTGTTTGTTCTTCCTCGTTGCTGGTTGTAGCAGCTTCTCTACCTCTCGTTTGGACAGACTGTCCATCTTCGCGTTCTTGCTCGTCCTCGTCTAATTGTGCGCCTATGCACAGCTGTTCATCAATGTGCGGCTGTTCATCTGTGCACAGCTGCTCGTCGCTGCGCGGCTGCTCGTCGCTGCGCGGCTGTTCGTCTGCGCATATCTGCTCGTCGCTGCGTGGCTGTTCGTCTGTGCATAGCTGCTCGTCGACTTCCATTACTTCAGTGTCGATAGAAGTCATGGCCTCGCTATCGCCTCCGTCCTTGTCTGAGTACCCGTCTGTCATGTTGACTTGGTGATCCTTCAGTTGTATCTGCAAAAGACACGCACGAGCCTTCTTTTGGTCTCCCTTGACTGTACCTGCACCTTTCTTTGTTGGGAATTTTAAACAATAATAGTACGTTGAAACAGCTGCTTTGAATTCATGCAAGAAAGGACGGCCGAGGAACCTGTTATAGGTGGACTGTTGGTCTACAACTAGAAAGTCTACCATCCTATTCAGTTTCCTTTCCGGGTCCTCGACCGATACAAGCTCGACTGCCAACGTAACCATTCCTAGCGGGGTGGTCACAGCATTCTCGAATCCTACAATTTTGTGATCACAGTCCTTGATGTACTCAGTGCAATCTCCTAGCTGGTCCACCGTGCTTTTGAACAAGATGTTCGTATAGGAACCAGTATCGACAAGTAGACGGTGCACTTTTGTCCCCATAATATTGGCACAAATGACCAACGAGTCATTGTGAGGAGTGAGTACCCCGTCTAAGTCTTTTTCTGAGAAAGTCAGGTCCCCTGTTCGTCTGGTCGATGGATTCACACCCACTTCCATCACTTGATCCACTGCTCTCAGTTCCATTTTCCTCTTTCTTTTTTACATAGGTGGTCTTCCATCGGAACAACCACCTACTGGTCCAGTGGGTTCCAGCATTAAGATCTCCGGGATATGCCTTGCTGGGGCTGTTGGGACCTTCCTTCCTCTCTTACCAGCTTTGCTTGGTTGGTCATCACTGTCTCCATCATCCGAACTGGATGGTACTGGTGCCCTTGGTCTTTTACCTGGTTCCCTTTTTACGAACTCGGACAACTTTCCTTCCTCATAGAACCTCCACAACTGCTTCAACAGATCTCGGCACTCGCTCGTGAAGTGACCGATATTCTGATGATATGCGCAGTATTTGTTCGGGTTTAGTTTTCCTCTCTCTTGCCTTATCCTCCATGGCTCTGACAACATCTCCCTGTCTTTAACGTTGTCGTACACAGCGTCCACGGACATGGTAAGGACTTGATTCAACTTCTCCTTCAACTCAGCTCCTTCATTGAACGACTTCATATTCTTCGGAGCTTTGTAATCACTCCCTCCAGATTTCTTGCCAAACTTTTTTGGATCAGCCTTGTCTCTCATTTCTCTGTGTAACGCCTCTTGCATTAACACATGGATCCCTGTTTTGTGTCTGAATTCTGCGTATGTTTTCGGACAAGTCAAGTGCATCTCCTTCCACAGATCAGTTCCTTTCTTTAAACCAGCCATCACTGCCACTATCTTTGTATCCTCACTTACCATCTCGCCTTCTAACAGAATCTTATCAAATCTTTCCAGAAATTGTTTGTCTGACTCCTCGTCTCCTTGTCTAATGTCTGCCAACCGGTGCCTGTGGGTCAAGTAAGATCCAGCGGTTGAAAAATGAGACAAAAACTCCTTGCTCAACTGGGTAAAAGAGTTAATGGATCCGGGAGCCAATGTCGAAAACCATCTGTGTGGGCCATCTCCAAGGGTGAGTGGGAAATTTCGACATTGCGTGGCGTCCGTTGCCCCTACTGAGACCATGAAGGCCGAATATTTCGTTATATGGATATGGGGGTCTGAAGTCCCCTCGTACAGGTTGATGGCCGGAAATTGTATTTTCTTCTGGATTGGTGTATTGAGAATCGACGAGGATAACGGTGAGGACGAGAGAGAAGTTGATCTGACACCTCTCTGGGATTCTAGCTGTTTTTGCAATTCTTCAATCGCTTTTTTCATCTCCTGCAGTTCGCTTGGGGGAGTCCTCCCATCGGAAGGTTGTTCATCGTGATTGGGTATGACCTCCTCACGATGCAGTCCCTCTCCGACGGGACGTTTCTCCTGGGTTGCCCTCCTAGCAACGTTACTTGCTCCATTTGGCCCTAACCGGCCCAAAGCTGATCTCCTGATTCGATCATGTACAGATGGGCGAGCAGCAGGGCGTGGTCGCTCATCATTCCTTCTAGACTGTTCTCTCGTGGCTGTATACCTTGTTCCCAGCCTTTCCAACGCACTTGTCCGAGAAGTGCTTTTGCTCGACTCACTTACATGGCTCGGCGAGGATCCTTCTCGATTCCCCAATCGCTCACTTATGGGAGCCTTTCCTTTGTTTCTACGGACTTTAGCGCTGTCGGCCTCGTCCCGATGTGCATCTTCTCTCATTTTACTTCTCTGTTCGCCTGTTCGCCCCTGCTCGCCTACTCGATTGGTCGTCACAGGTGCTCTTGACGGTCCTGCTGCTTGTCGATTTTGCAACGATTGAAGAACAGCAATCGTTTTTGCTAGCTCCTCGGGGTTTTGGGCAAGAGCTTCTACTTCCGGCGGAATTGTATCAATAGTGACTTGGATGTTCCTCTGCGATGTTGCTCTCACTGTCCGTGCATGTCCCTCGGTAGACGAGACCCTGGTTCTCGACCTACGATTCGGGGATGCACTCGAATGTCGTTCTTCTTGTGATCTTATCATTTTGGTTACCAAGATATGAGTGAAGCAGAGAAATGGTGTAATCCAACTCGTAACAAATGTTTTTCTTAAGAGTTACTAGCCTTGAGTGTATGATTATGAAGGTTCACAAACCCTAGTTCATATACTCATGCATTTAAACCCTCAGAATGGTATCTATACAAAACACCAAAAGGTGTGAATATTTTAACTCCGGCGGTCTCTTCTCGGATTCCGGCCAACTTTTGCAGATTCCGGCGAATATCTTCAAGCTTTCTTCGATTTTTACAAATCGGAGGTTCGAAACCCTCCTTCTAGCGCCAATTTGTTGATGATCTTTTCTAATCAAGGTGATTAGTGGCTGTTTTTGCTAAGGAAGATCATCAAACAAGAACTAAGATCATGGAATTTGGCTAAGTGATGTTCAAGAAATTATTTTGCAAGAGTTTTGCTATATTATTGAATTTTTCTCCTTTTTCATGTACATGAAGGGAGTATTTATAGACATACAAAGAGGTCATGTGTCACCATCTTGGTGGCTTAACCATTGGATCTTTGCCAAGTATTAGGACACTTGTACAACATCTACACTATTGCTCATTGGATGGATGCCAAGTGTTAAGACACTTGGACCATATCTAAGCTAGTGACTCTTGGAGTTCCCAATGTACTTGGTCTTTGGCACTACTGAGATGCTCTCGACGGTGACCGGTTGCTCGCTTGTACGTCTTTGTTAGATGTCATGGTCCTTTGCATTCCGAGCTGTTCGCTCCTTGCTTGGGATTGTTTTGCAATGTTGCTCGCTCCATTACGAAGTTGTTCGCCCGAATTGATCTTGGTTTGAGCCGCTTGCACAGCTGTTCTTTGCAAGTCTGCTCGCCTAAATATCTTGCTTACCATATTAGAGCTGTTTTGCAAAGCTGTTCGCTCTACAAAGCTGCTAGCTCCACAAAGCTGTTAGCTTCTTTCATTTATTATCCTGTTATCAAGTTTAATGATAACTGTTTCGTTTATTAATCACTCCATTGTTCGCCCATCAACAGTGGTGGTGGTTGGTTTTTGTGGTGGGGAGGTTATGTGGTAGTGGTGGTGGGTTGTTTTTTTGGTGGCCGGAAGATGGAGAGAGGATCGGTGGGGAGGAGAGAGGACCGGTGGGGAGGAGAGAGGAAGAAGAGAGAGAGTGGAGTGATAATGAGAGGGGGAGGGGGACCGATTTATTTTGATAAGGAAGAGAGAGAAAGAGATTTGGGGGTGGGGGGTGGGGGTGATATGGGTATATTAAGGAAAAAAATAAAATATTACTTCAGTGGGTCCCACCACAAAATGAAAAGTGTGGTGTTGTGAAATGAAGTGTGGTTATTTGTAATGAAGGGAAATTGATGGGGCTTTCCTCAATTAGGGTGAAAATAGTGTGCCTCCATGTAATTATTTCTGAATATATTAATGAATAATTCTGTACATTTGAGTGCATAATATACACTTGAATTAAAAAATATATATACCTCAAATAGAATCAGTAATACCCAAAAAAATAATCGATAATACCCCAGCTGAAAAAATTACAAAATTCAATGTATTTGTGTGTGTTTTAAAAAAAATCAAAATTGAAGTCAAAATTGAGCATTAAATCCAAGTGTATGCTAGAATTTGTGTATATTAATAAATTTAATTGAAAAATTCAAATAAATTATAAGCAATAGTGTAATAATTATTTGGAAAAATTACTTATTTTGTCCTATAACTTTACCTCTTTTTGATTTTAGTCCTGCTGACTTTCAAATTTTGATTTTAGTCCTATAACTTTACCTTCTTTTGATTTTCGTCCTACTGGCTTTTAAATTTTGATTTTCTTCCTGTAACTTATATTTTTTTTTTAAATTTGGTCCTACAACCCACTAACCCTTATAGGACTAAAATAAAAAAGTGGTACAGTTACAGGACTAAAATCAAAATTTGAAAGTCAGCAGGACGAAAAAAGAAGAAAAGAAAAAATTACAGGATTAAAATCAAAATTTGAAAGTCCAGTAGGACGAAAATAAAAAAGAGGTAAAGTTATAGAAAATTTGTGTGCTTGAGAGTCCCCGATGATTACATAAACCAAGATTTTACCATGACTGCAATTTTAGAGAGACGCGAAAGCGAAAGCCTATGGGGTCGCTTCTGTAACTGGATAACCAGCACCGAAAACCGCCTTTACATTGGAGGGTTTGGTGTTTTAATGATCCCTACCTTATTGATCGCAACTTCTTATTATTGCCTTCATTGCTGCTCCTCCAGTAGATATTTATGGTATTCGTGAACCTGTTTCTGGATCTCTACTTTAAGGAAACAATATTATTTCGGGTGCCATTCTTCTACAGCTATCAGTTTGCACTTTTACCCGATCTGGGAAGCAGCCTCCGTTGGACGAAAAAAATTTATTTTCCCTAATTATTTTAATCTAAGTATCCCAAAGGTTAAAGGAGTTTCTTTGTAATAACAAATGGTAGTGAACTACTATAATTTATACTCCTGTAATAATTTAATATTAATAATTACAATGAATAACATTGTGAATATATAACAAAATATGAAAAGGATAAAAAGGTGTAAAAACTGTTTCTGAGAGACATGTAATTGTTTAATATATATAGATTTTTAGTTTCTATTTGCGTTACTCTTGTTTACAATTAAAAAAGTCGTACACCTATTTGAGGTAAATCCGAATATTTTAGTCAAATTTGTCCTTAAGTTGTTTACATCAAATGATGTAACACACGCCCACGCACAAACATGCACGATAAATATTCTAACAAGTTTTAATAATTAAATTATACTCCTGATCTTTGGTTACTGGAAGTATCACTATATATTCATATAAATTTCAAAAGTGCGCTCTTTATAAAAGTCTAAGCTACAAAAAATATAGCGGTATAGAATGTTGTGACAATAACAAAGACAAAGAATCAAATATAAATAAAATATATTGATATAGAAAAAAATAAGAGTAAAATGAGTGTGTATATGCCATGCCTCCATATGCTCCTTCGAGTTATGGTCTCATTTGTCCATACATGCATAAAGGGGTGAACACTATTCAATTTTAACGAAACAACTTTTAATGAAACCGATGTTTTTAATTTGATTTCGATTTTTTAATCTTGAAATTTTGGTTAATTGATTCGGTTTCGATTTAAACATTAAAACTGCCGAATTACTCGAAACCGAACCAAATTTGGTGCAATATACATAAAAACACAACCAAATTTGGTGCAATATACATAAAAACACATCCTTAGCATTTGTTCATATATATATTTGAGTATGTATAGAGTGAAATTGATTTATATATGAATTATTAAAGGGTATTAGTTGTTTTCACTAAAGAGTATTAGTTGTTTTTACTGAAGAATATTACTGGTTTATATTGAAGAGACTTAGTTCATCTTCACTGAACAACTAAGACTCTTTAGTGTAAATCAGTAATACTCCTCAGTAAATACAACTAATACTCTTCAATGAAAACAATTAATATCATCCAGTGATTTATATATAAACTAGTTTCACTCTATACTTTGTCTATATATTTCTTTTTATACAACACCCCATTAACTCAATGTAAATTAATTTTTCAGAAACATTGTGAATTATTAATTTTTTAAAATAATAACCCATTAATTCAAAATAGCCTATTGAGAAAGTTAGGGGAAAAATGGGGTCTAGTTTTGTATAAAACAGGTGCACTATGCAATTTAAATAAAATTTAAAAAATCACATTAATTGATTTAATAAGAGATGAATTTTCAGTAAAAACAAGAGATAATTTTTAATAATAACATGAGCAACTTTATAAAAAAAAATTAATTGCATGGTGCACTTAGAGCATGAGAGATTTATGGGAAAAATGGGTAGCTCGTTTTTTTAAGTATATTAACTGAAATCGAACTAAAATTTTCAATTTTGTTTATTTCAGCTGGTTTCTTTGTTTACTCCTTTCGATTAACTCGGTTTTTGTATTTTGATTCGGTTCCAATAACCGAGCCGATCAATTGACCGATGTTGACCCCTACTTGCATATTACTCCCTTCGTCTCGATCTAAACTTTCCAATTTCTTTTTTTGGGTTGTTGTCCCACTCTAAGTTTCTCATTTCATAAGTGGAAAAAACAACACTCTACTACATATAAATCTTAACCTTCAAATTCACACAATATTATCAAACGTGTCATTCATTCAATTCACTTTTCAACACTATTCATTACTTTATCCCAAAAGTTAATATGTGACCCACCATATATTAATAAACAAATACACTTTCTTAAACCATTCAACAAAAAAAAAAAGTGAAGTTTAGATCGAAACGGATGTAGTAGTACATTATACTGAGTCACTGAATTGCCTCTAATTCGTCCATTTCAAAAAGTAATAAACACAAATCACAGGCATGACAGTCCTGTGTACAGTGAAATTGGTTCATATCATTTTGCAATATTTTTTAATATAATTAATTAATATCTTTTAATTAAATAACTAATACTCTTAGTACACTTCAACTTATACTCTCTCAGATTCATTTTAGATTGTCTTTATTACCATAAAAGGAAGATTTTTTTTTCCACTTTCTCAATCTCTTTCCCAAAATGGCAAAAAAATACACATATCATTTTAACTTTACCCCTTAAAAAGTTAAAATGCCCCTTTTACCCTTACTTTATATCCACAAAAACAACTTTATACCCACAAATACTAATAAACAACTCATTTATTAAAACTCGTGTCACTTTGAAAGTGGAAAACAAAAATGAATTGGAGGGAGTAGTTTTTAGTGAAAATAAATAATACCTCCCATACCTAATAACCTACTGTGACAACATATAAATAATATATGAACCATTTTCACTCTATATTTTGCTAAGGTTCTAATCATTCCCGTAATTTTAATCTTTAATATACTTTATAACTATATTTCAGTCTCATATTTAATTGAACATAGTATGCTGATAAAACAAAACATAAAGTGTATATTTGAGATCCTTTGAAGTTGATTGCCTTTATGGAAAAAAAAAGATGCTGCTTACCACTATATATACTCTTGCAAATTGTGACATTAATAAGCATTCATTATCCAATATTAATTAATCCCTAAACAATGACAAGACTATCACAGGCCTTAATAGTTGGGGGAGTGATTGAAGATGTTATTGACATATTTAGTCCAAGTATAAACATGTGTGTCACTTATGGTAATAAACAAGTGTGTAATGGTTTTGAGTTGTATCCTTCTGCTGTTGCTTCCACTCCCAGGGTTGATATTCAAGGAGGCGATGTGGGAGATTTTTACACTTTGGTAATTAAATCTTCCTATTTTTTTCAAGAATTGTTTATTCCTTGAATTGTTGGAAATAGATGGTTAGAACTAACTTTTTAACAATAGAAAAATCTCCCATCGAAGGGTGATCTTCCCAATCAGAATTACGATCGATCACGTATATTGTTTCACAATTTAATTAAGTGTCCTTTGGATTGAGTATCTATGTGTTACATATTATTTGTCTGGTGAAAAATTCATCTTGTAGTTCTCTCCTTCTTTTCTTATGTAGTTTACCGTTTACGTAATAGGGTCTGAGAGTTTAGAGAGGGAGAGTGAAAACTCAAATGATATCTTCGATGAGTGAATAATTATTAAAGTAATATTTTAAATAATTTAATAATTAACTTTTAGTAGTAATTAGTTTCTCTCCCTCATGAGAATTTTATAATTTCAATTTATTTCTATGTTTGAATGATTAATGCCATATTATTTTATGTAATTCATATTGCAGGTTATGACTGACCCTGATGTTCCAGGCCCTAGTGATGCATATCTCAGGGAACACCTCCACTGGTACATTTTTTTTTTAATTATTATAATTGTTACTTAGAAATTAAATGAAGAACTGTTATTTGAATAAAAAAATAAATAGGGATATGATTTATATTATATGATTTAGTGTAGCTTGAAAACAAAAATAAAAATAAAGAGGGATATATATGATTTAGTGTAGCTTGAAAATGTGTGTGTGGCCGGGCGGTGTGTCTCTGGGTGTGTGTTTTTAATGATTACAAATTTATTAGTTATATATATACCTAAATGTCAATTACTATATATTACTAGTGTTACAGTAGAATTTAAATGTGATAAATGTATGCAAAGTATATTTTATACTCCTATATACATAACAATATGTCATTAACACATTCACGATAAATATATTAATATATGTCCAACAGTGGGTATGTGATCAATTTCGATATATATATATATATATATATATATATATATATATATATATATATATATTAACAATATATATGCAAGAAGACATGAGATTTTAAATTAAATTAACAATAGGTCAATATGACATTAGTAATTTCTAATTGGATTCAGTACAAGTTAAAAAAAATTCAGATTATATATGCAAGAAGACATGAGATTTTAAATCTTTTTTTTTTTACCGTACCTAATATCAAAATTCATTTTATTTACATAAATATCAATGCAATATATATGCCCCATTAATTAGTCACTGATCTTTGGAAATTACCATGTGTTACAGGTTAGTCACAGACATTACAGGCACAAATGACGTTACATTTGGTAAGATCATTTTTTTAAATAGGGTTCGTTTATTCATAAACATAAACTACAACAATCAAATTAGTCAGTTTCTCTAACTAAAAAAGAAACTGTGCTCAAACCAATCAAACAGACATGAAACGAGAAGATAAAAAATATGCTAACCAATCAGCCACTCATTTTCTTCCCACGTAAAAACGATTTTAGGTCTCTTGTCACCATTAATTTGTTGCTATATAACCTCTTGCACAACCAACAAAAAAACGTAATAAAAATTATTAACTCATCATATAAATAAAAAAGTATAAGTGCTGAACGATATTACTCCATTTAGCCTAAGTTTAGCTTCACACTTGGTTTGATAGTTAGACACATTTTAAGAAAGTGAGGAATTTTGAGGAATAATTTTGTAAATTTTTATTTATAAACTAAAAAATGAGTTGGATTGTGTGTATACGTGAACCAAAACATAATAATATTGAAGATATTGTGAAAGTGAAATTTATGAAGTGTTTTTTATTCAAATGGTGGTAAATTAATTTTAAAACAGACCAAAATGAAAAGTGCATGCGAAACTAATTCCGGGAGGATGAAGTAATAATTTTTAGTATACAAACAATTACTTCCAAGGGTGTGATTAATTAAAATTTGACAAGTATAGAGTTAAAATGATTTATACATAAACCATTTAAAGAACATTAACTATTTTTACTAAAAGATATTAGTTGTTTTTATCGAAAAATATTAGTTGTTCCCACTGAAGGGTATAAGTTAATGAGTACAAAGAATATTAGTTATTTTACTAAAGCGTATTAATTAGTTATACTAAAAAGTATTGCAAAATGATTCATGTATGAAACAATGTCACTTAATTACATACTTTTAAAAATTTGTGCATCAATTGCAATATTGTATGGCTGGTGCACCGAAATATTTCCACGAACTTATATATTTATGACGGAATCTCCCAAAATATTATTCACAAACTTATATATTTAAGACGGAATCTCCCGTCATATTATTCACGAACTTATATATTTAAGACGGAATCTCAATCTAAATTGATCTTAATTCATTTTATGTATCTCATTAATTTAAGAGATAATGCCCCCATCTCAGTTACAACAGACACCTAGAATAATTAATTTTATGTTCCAAACGAATAATGGATACCATTCCATGCAAACTCAATATTTTTCACTGTATGGAGCATCCACGACACGATTAGTAATAGTTGGCGAACAAATTAAAATTAACAAGTGATCCTTTTGTTTATTAAGATTTATATTATAAGTTCATTAACAAGGGAATCGATCAAGTGTCAACATAAACTTATGCGTCCACAACGAATGTGATAATGAAACATAAACAGAGAATCTACTCTTATATTATAAGAGTATGTATAGAGTGAAATTGATTCATACATGAATCATTGAAGGATATTAGTGTTTTTATTGAAGAGTATTTGTTGTTTTCACTATAGGGTATTAGTTGTTTCCAGGGAAGAGTCTTAGTTTGTTTTCACTGAACAACTAAGACCCTTCAGTATAAATCAATAATACTTTTCAGTGAAAACAACTAATACTTTTTAGTAGAAGTAACTAATACTCTTCAATTATTCATGTATACCATTTTTCATTCTACACTTTATCTCATTTTAATGGATTATTTAAATGTATTTATGATCATTAGCATATTCGTGATGAACATATAAATTTGTGATCACACAATAATTAATTATATTAACAGGACAAGAGGTGGTGAGCTATGAGAGGCCAAGGCCCAACATAGGAATCCATAGGTTTGTGTTGATTCTTTTCAAGCAAAGGGGGAGACAAACTGTGAATAACCTACCTACTTCCCGGAACTACTTCAACACCCGCCGTTTCGCGGCGGAAAATGACTTGGCCCTCCCCGTTGCCGCCGTCTACTTCAATGCGCAGCGCGAAACCGCCGCAAGAAGGCGGTAGCCGCGCGCCCTCCCAATTGTTACTATACTTTATTAATGAAGGTTGGAAATATCATTGTAGTAATCAACATGTAATAAGGAATTACTTGTTGTTACCAATTTATTTAAGTGTTTCTTCCCTGTTTAATGGACGGTGGATAATGGGTCCCCCAAATTAGTCAATCCTTGAATTGGATACCAAGTAGTGGTGCTTTATCATCATCATCATTCAAATGTTGGAATTGATTGTTGAGTTTGGGAGTATTAAAGTTTACTAGAGTGTGATTAATGGCCACAAACCGGGCTTATTAATTCTGTTTAATAAAAAAAACTATAGAAAAGGCTTATTAGGTGCTTGAGGAGCCACAACTATTCAAAGAGATGATTTGTAGCTGGCACACGAGCATGAGCGATGTTACCATGTAGATTGTCTAGATGCGTTTCATGTAACTGATCTTGCAACAAACAAGAAGGTTTTTAGGGTTTGTTTGTTTAGGGATGTTCAAATTTTAATAAAATTATATCCTATAAGTGAGTTTAAATTACAAATCGTCCTATAACTTTCTGACAAAATAGATTTGGTCCCAAAATTAGCTTTTTATCAGATTTAGTCCCAATCTTTCTGACAGGATCCAATTTTGGTCCCAAATCTCACTTTGAAGTCCGAATTTCGATGATTTCCGGCAAGAGTGCTGATGTGGTGTTTACGGCTACTATTTATATTTGATTTTTTCTTTTCTTTTACAATTTTATTGCACACAATATATATTTAAAAATTCTAAAAGAAAGTGACAAAATAAAATATAATTAGCGCATATGGACGCCCCATCAACACCCTTGCGATAAATCCCCAATTTCAGAGTTTAAAACGACGTCGTATTGTCTTTTCCGGCCGATTTGGGACCAAAATTGGAATTTGTTAGAGAATTTGTGACTAAATCTGATAAAAAGTTTATTTTGGGACTAAATCTGTTTTGTCAGAAAGTTATGGGACGATTTGTAATTTAAACTCTCCTATAAGTCATTGTTAGAATGCTCTTTTCACACATGCAGTTGTCGTATAGAAATAATTTACACTATTTTTATAAGTAGATAGTACCATATATTTTAGAATAGGTCTTGCATGAGACCGTCTCATGGTATGAGACAATGAGAATGAGTGGAATTAGAGCATGGACTCATTAACACTTTGGAAGGGGTAGGTGTTGATTTGTGTGGTCTCATGCCATGAGACGATCTCATACAAGTTTTTGCCTATATTGAATAGGTCTTGCATGAGACCGTCTCATGGCATGAGACAATGAGAATGAGTGGAATTAGAGCATGGACTCATTAACACTTTGGAAGGGGTAGGTGTTGATTTGTGTGGTCTCATGCAATGAGAAGGTCTCATACAAGTTTTTACCTATATTTTATGCTTATTTGTTTCAATAATTTCTCACAATATGCACATTTCTACCCTAGATATCAAAACCCTTTTGGAATTATTACCAGACCAATTTTCGCAAGCTAATTTGCACAACTAAAAATAATTAAAATTCAAGAAACACACATTTGCACACACAAAGGTGTGGAGAAACTCAAGATTGAAGAATGAAAAAAATTCAGAAAACATAATCTCATTACCTTTAATGAGAATTTTTATTTTGAGAAGATGATGTTCAAGTTCACTGGAAAAGATTTAGAATTGGTGAAATTCAATATGGAGAAGGAGAATAGTGTGGAATTGACCATAGAAGGATTTAAAATCAATAAAATTTGAAAATTGGTAAAAAAAAAAAAAAAAAAAAAAATTCAATTCTACATTAACCAAATTTCACACTATAAATACTCATTGTTGTTTCTCTTGACAAAAAATAGGCTATTGAAATCATTGTGGGTATATACTTAATTAAAGCTAATTTTTGTGAATATAATACTTATGCTCACTAGGTGTTATAATCTACACTCGTACATTTGCGTTATAATTAGGCTAGAAATATAATGAACATATGTAATAACATAATATATTAAATGTCCTATTCTATTATTAAAATTATTTAATTGAACAATAGTCCTTTTTCAATTTGAACTCATTCGTTTCTTGTATGGGCTCCAAACGGAAGCATATAATAACATCATGGGATTTTTAAGAAGTTTGGGCCCAATAGGTCACAAAAATATGAAATGATCCAGTTGAAATTAGACCTAAGGGCGTAGCCATTTATATCCATAATTATCCCAATATATAAACTCGTGTATACAAAATTTTAATATGACCCTAAAAAATTAACATTATAAAATATTCTATAAAATAAATATATTGAACACTGATCTAAGACATAGTTTTGTGTGCACCAGGTGCATTGTGCAACTCAAATAAATTTTTAAAAAGTTATCCCTGCTATTATTGAAAAGTTAATTTAATAATAAGGATAACTTTTCAGTAATATTAATTGTAATTTTTTAAAAATACATTTAAGTTTCATGGTGCACCACAGGAAACTTAATATCTAAATGTCACCTTCACGCCCTAAATGTAAATGATATTCAGAGGGTTTAAAAGCGAACTCGTATTTCCACCATTGTTATTCATTTTTTTCCACGACTACAAAATATTCATATCATATACTCCCTCCGTCCCAAACTCATTTGCTACATTGCCAAAAAGGTCCGTCCCATACTCATTTGCTACATCTACTTTTGGCAAAAAAGTAACAATACTTTTTAATATTATATTCTCCATACACTAATAACCAAAACATCTACTTTATCACTTTAAATACTAATAAACAATTCTTTTCTTAATAATCGTGCAAACAGTAAACGAGAACTTGAGTTTGGGACGGAGGGAGTATTAATTTTGTACTTTCTTTCACCAAATGTACCATGTCTCCATGCACATTGTGGGTGGTATGTTGATAAAAAATAAAATAAAAAATCATGTATTCTTATGGTACTGCTCTCGTGCTATACCATTTCATAAAATTAACTTGATCAAAATTTATCAATCAATGAGCAAAGAATATAAATTAAATTAACGGGTACGTGGGTAATAAAAACAGGTGATTTTTGTCAAAATTTATAGTTTAGATGCTAAATGTGATGTAAATTAACTGAAGATTAAAATTTTGAAAACCATTATAGTATTTTGACCTCAAACGATTAGCTTTCAAGATTTTGTACTTTTTAAAAATCCTTACAAAGACAAAATATATATAGGAAGCGTTATGCTTTATGTTTGTTTCTTAAAGTTTAAGGTCCATGAATTTGGAAAAAATAGTTGTATAGACAGTTTTCATTTATGATCTGTAAATTTATGGAGCTTTAATGATATTAATTTTCTTGTAGTGTTAAATTACTGATCTAATGTATTTAATTTATTTTAATTAATAGATTATGGATGTTTTCGGATTACTCTTATAAAAAGTAAAAACTCTCTCTTATATAATTACTTGATTTTTTTAATTAATAAAAGAATATAATAATATTTTAACGAGAGAAATAATGCTAGATGATTGTTGAAGGGATGACACAACACAAAACATAAAAACAATCAATTCCTTTCTACAATTAATAATATATGGATCGATGACAATATTCCTAAGGTGGGGGTGGGGCCCTTAGAGAAATTAACATGTCCAATGTGATCACTTTTTGTTGGATTTAGATTTCTTCTTGGAGGTGGCGGCGGAGGAGTTTCCGGCCGCCGTGGGTAGCTTTTGCTTGAGCTCATTGAGGAGGCTCTGATTCTCTTGGTTGAGAAGCTCCGCCGTCTTCCTCAGCCGCTCATTCTCCTTCATCATGTACCAGTTCTCCATGTACAGCTTTGAGTTCATCTCTTCCATCTCTTAATTGCCAACACAAATTAATTAATTATTATATACTCACAAAATTAAAATTACATTTAATGATTGAGAAACGTCATTATGATTTCTCTAACTAAATCTCTTTAATGACAGAAAATAATGTTTTGTGACAGAATCTTATCAGTAAAGATTGTTTTCAGTCAAAAAATTAATTTTATGACATTGATAATTTTTATATTAAAAAGAATGTTACCCTGTAAGTGCGCGCATTAGCTTGTAATGTGAGGACGTATAAAATTAAAATACACTAATAATAAATAGAAGGTTCAAAATGTTTACCTGAGTTTCTTGGTGAAAGAAAATAAGAGGACAGAGAAAGAGATCTTTTACTAGGATTAAGAAGAGGGATAATGGAGAGCGGAACGTTCTTTAGTTCTTGATCGAATTGGAAGTGAAATGGATCGGTCAGTATATTCGGCTGAATATATATATAGCACAAAGAGTAACATTTGAGTGCATCAATAAATATAATTATTAGTATTGTTCAGTAAAAATAAATAATATTATTTGACTAATACTATTCGAATGAAATAAATAACTAATACTTCCTTCGTTCCCGTGGAAACTTCAAAATTTTCCATTTCCGACTGTTTCAGTTAAACCTTCTCATTCTATTTATTTTTTTTAAACCACACACTATCTCTCTATTCCTTTATGTAAATCTCTTTAACTCTTACACATTCAGTACTATACTCTTTAATTCGTGAGTCCAAAAATAATGAAAAACTTTAACTAGAATGAATCAAGGGAAAATTATTTAGTGAAGATAAAGTTTAATATGAAAATTGTTAATGATAAGCTTATATGAAATTATTTTAAAATATTAAATATGTGATCAAAAGTATTAAGAATCTCATCAAGAGTATAAAAAATTAAAGTAAAAAAAAATAAACAACAATCAAAATATAATACCACTGACTCCGATTTTTTATACCCTCCAGATGAAATTCTTAATAGGCATAGTCTTGAATGTACCAGGTGAACCGTAAAACTTATATTTTTTTAAAAATTACCCCTACTGAGCTATTACCGAAAAAGTATTTAATTAAGAATAACTTTTCAATATATAATAACATGATTAATTTTTCAGTAATAGTATGAATAATTTTTTATAATTACACTTGAGTTGTACGGTTCACCTGGTGCACAAGAGATTTATCCTTTTTAATACTTTTAATGAAATATTTGATCCTTTACAACAGTTTCATGATAAATTTATCATAAATTATTTTCATATAAAATTTAATTTTTAAGTAAAAACTACACTAGTTTCATGGTAAAAATGATATGGCATCCACCCCACCCCAAGATAATCATGCATGTAAGCATGGAAGGCGGCTTCTAGTGGGCATGAATTTGATGTTCTCCTACCCTATTACTATGATTACCATTTACCATGATTTCTTTCGAGGGTATACAAATGATGGCTATCGCATGGCCATAGAGGTCATTCTCGGTAATTCGCTACGATTTCCGTCCAAATGATGAGCCGGATATAAGATTCGCAGTAATAATTTCGTTTGCCTCGAACATCATCACCACCCTTAAAATTTGATTGATGTCTTCAAAATTAGGGTTAAATTATTAAAAAAAATCTCTGAATTTATAGTTTAAATTAAAAGAATAAGTTTCATAATATGAAATTTAATTCGTTACGTATATTATTAATACTATTACATGATTCACAGATACCATTAAATTTATAATTCACAGATACCATTAAATTTATAAACTAAATTATAGTATAAAATAATACTTACTCTTTAATAAATTATCAAATTATTCTCCAAATAGAAAAAGAATTGATGGGTGTGTAAACTAATTTTTGGGGCAAATAACCTTAGCCCATATAACAGCGCTTAGGTCCAGCACAAAATTCTGCCTAAGGTCCCCCATTATGATATTTTCTTTTACGTTATAATTAATTATAATAATAATGATAATGATAATAATGAACTATAATGGTCATAATTCTGCCTAGAATCATAAGGTAAGCATTTTTTTTCTTCTGCCAATTTATTAATGGTGAATTTTGGAAATAATGGCTAGGGACTACTGCATG
The DNA here is from genome assembly GCA_947034835.1 of Ballota nigra. Taxonomy (NCBI): domain Eukaryota; kingdom Viridiplantae; phylum Streptophyta; class Magnoliopsida; order Lamiales; family Lamiaceae; genus Ballota; species Ballota nigra. The sequence goes on from OX344725.1 coordinate 95,567,037, forward strand.
TCATGAGTTGGCAACCTCATGTGTTATTAAGTGCATCAACGTGAAACATCATAGCTTGACAGTTTTACTTTCTCTTCTTTGAATGGTTGAATCATTTAATTTGCAAGTATATATGATATTCAATTAACATTTAATGTGTTTTAATTTCACAATATTTTTATTTATGTATGTAAGTTGTATGAGTGTGTGTGATATTTTAATAATAGGATGATAATACACGTATAAATATATATATATATATTGATTTTTAATTTTGTCAGGTATTTAAATTTTTTTACCACAATAATATATAATTTTTTTATGGGTTGTTGTCATATAGACGTCACGTCAACGATGAGCCTCTAAAATTTATTCGTAAGTTTTAATTGCAAAAAAGTTAAATTTGAATTTTTTTTAAATAAAATTCGAAGTTTAGTTTAAAATTCAATTTTAAAAAAAGTCGTGATTTAAATTACAATTAAGTTTTAAAGTTCTCTGCCACCTAATTTAAACTTTTTGAGGGTCATTGTTACATAAACGTAGGGGTGGAAGTAGATCAGGTCAGACCAAACCTTACACTGAAAAGTTTAGGCCTACTTTACAAAGGCATAGCTTGAACATGACCTTTTATCTATGATAGACTTTTTTATAGGCTCGACTTAACTTTTTTAACTAAACAGGTCAGACTTACGAGTCTTTTAAAAGTCAATTAAAATTTAATATATACTACATACAATATTTAACATTACAATTCTTTACATATTTTTAAAATTATCTAAAATTATTTCAGTCTATTTTTACTATTGTCATGTTAAATCGAGATTGTTAGCATCGACTCAAATAGTATGAACTGATATTTTGAAAATTTAATGAAAAATAAAGATGAAAAATAGTACTACCTCTGTCCCTGAAAAATAGTTCTGTTTCTTTGCACGTGGTTTAATACGATATGTCGGAGGGTAATACAGGGTCTCCTGAGACCTGTTTTTTTTTAATAAAATGACCGTTTATGGAAAGTATGCAAAACGAACTTTTCATTAACGATCATTTTATTAAAAAATGAACCTACAGAAAACCCGATAATACTCTCCGACATATCGCATTAAACCACGTGCCAAAAAATATGACTATTTTTTAGGGACGGAGGAAGTTGCTTTGAAATTATTATCCATCATTTCACGATTCATATTTAATATGACTTAGACCATATTATACGATAAAAAGTAATTGTAGGGTGCATGCAAGTCCATACTATGCACTTGAAATTTGATCCCAATTTGAAACTAATTTTGACTTTTCGTGAGTTTGTTGACTGCCCATACAAAATTCGCGGATCTGGCAACTAACCGGGTCGCAAATGGGTCGCGTACACGTCGTACCAATACCCCAAGTTATATCACCAATAACCCAAGTTACATCACCAATACCCCAAGTTATATCCCCAAAAAATTATTCACCAATACCCCGAGACTTAAACATCAATACCCCAAGTTATAATTAATAATACTCCAAAAATTACTCAATAATATCCAAGTTATAATCACCAATATCCCATGACTTAATCACCAATACCCTACATTATTATCCGTACACAGTAATATGCTAATTTAGTAGTGCTTAAACATCCCATAATTACATTATCAACAATAGGCTTCTAACATGTGAAATTCATCCTTTCGATCACAGTAAAAAAACTATACAACCAATCATCAAATTACAAGTCTCAACATAAAGAATAACTTTAAACAAGCAGATTATCTATCATCTATAATTAGAAAGAAAAATCACATACATTCTACAACGAAAATCACCCTAAATTCACCAAGGAAATATATTTTTCACTCTTAAAATGCCAGAAAAAGAACTCTGCTAAAGCGATTTCTTACCTATCTGCAGTATAAATTGAAAACAATTGAGTGTACACAGAGTCCGATCGTTTTTGTATATGATTTAATTGAAATTTCCCGATTAAAACCAGTAGGTTCACCCGATCATGGTTTCAAATCTAATTATCGTGCCGATGGAAGTAATTTTAATTAGCAGATGGCTCCGCAACTTCGGCGACGACGATTTCCATTCTATATCCCCAAGAGAAACAGTAGCAGTGTTGAAGAGTCCCACGAATTTTAGTTGGGTCATAAAATGGGTCAAATATTGTAATAGGATATTAAAATCCAAGTGCATAATATACACTCGGATGCACCCTAAAATTTGTCTACAATAAAATATATAAATAATATATAAAATAAATATTTATCTACAAAATATATATATATATATATATATATATATATATATATATTACATTATTTAAAATAGGTAGGCTATTAAGGCCTTTTACAAAGTTTATGCCTAACCTACTTAAATAAATAAGTTTTTTTAATAAGCTTTGGTCCAATTCGTTTAATAAATAGGTCAAATTAGACTAGGACCTTAGTAGACCAGACTGTAAGCCCCTGTTGGGTGGTCTGACCTATTTTCACTCCTACGCAGATGCCACCACGTCAGCTGCGGGCAAAGACAAATCTCTCCGTAAATTTTAATAGCCAGAAAAAGTTAAATTAGTTTTTTTTAGTAAAATCTAAAAATTTTATTTAAAACGTAAAGAAAGTCTTAATTTGAATTACCATTAAACCAAAAGAAAAAGTCCAAATGATGGCAAATATTTTTGTTTCTCCCGCAGCCATTTTTGGTGTGACCCTTTAAGCAAAAGCTGCTTTCTTTCACGATCTGGCGTGTTTGGGGTGGTGGTTTTGGCATACCCCTTATTTTAATTCAATATTTTTAAGACATATTATATTATTAAATTAAAGACTAAAAATTATCGATTCAACTAATAATTAATATTTAACATGTATTAAGCATAATAACATATAAATTAAAATACAAAACCTAAAATAAAAGATGTATTAAATTTGTAATATTATATAAGAATAGACATAAAAATTAGACAAATTTTAGGGTGCATCCAAGTGCATATCATGCACTTGAATTTTAAGCTCAATCTTAACTTTAATTTTGATATTTTCAAAATACACACAAACACACTGAGTTGTGTATTTTTTTGCAGTTGTGGTATTACTGATGTTTTCTTAGGGTAATACTGATGTCTTCTTGGGGTATTACATATTACTTCTTGGGGGTATTACAGATTACTTCTTGAGGTTTTGCTGATTTATATTTGAAATATTTTTTTAAAAATCCAAGTGCATACCATGCACTCAAGTGCACACTAGAATTACTCAAAAAAATTATTCAAGACTTCATTCTTCTCTATTAATCAATAATCATGAGTGTTCGTCATATTCTGCGTTGCCTATAAACTACTTCATTAATTATTCACCCACCCGACCCTGGCCTTTTCGATCCTTGTTTTCATTAATTATTCCATTTTTTTCTTTTAATAAAATTTTAAAATATATTGCCACCTCTCGAATTTAAACACGAAGAAACCTTAGAGTGAATTCAGAAAATGTGGACTGAAATCAATAACACTTTCTACTTCATCTTAAATTTCAAAAGTAATTTTAGTAAAATCTTATGCAAAACGTTCTACTATATATTATCGACGCATATTCGACACATAAACTATTTATTGCATTTTTACCACGTCCTTTTTTAATTATTTTGTTATAATATTGGTGGCGAAATCATGTTGCAAGTTGCTAGAAACACACGCACACACATACAGGGTGTTGATATATAATTATCACTACCAAAATTCAACCACGGATTTATTAGGCATTATTGTAACATGTGACAGTCTTTAATATCAATCTATTTTATTTTATTTTATTTTGGAAAAGTAATGTAGTGAAATTAATTGGTTCCGTTACTGAAGAGTATTAGTCGTAATGCTAAAGGGTATTCATTAATTTAAGGGGGCGCTTGGTTAACAACTCTTCAATGGTAATGGGAATGAGATTGAAAATTAGTGTAATTAGCATGGTTCATGAGAACAAAATCACTACCTCTCCTCCTAAATAAGGTAATCATCACTACTCCATTTTGATTACCCTATTCTCTTCCTACAATCATCATCCTCAATCACTCTCCTATTCCTCCACCAACAACCATTTGTTGTCCACTTCTATTCCAAAATTGGAACATGACACTAGCAATGGAGTCACCATTGGAACACTTCTTCACCTAACATATCATTTTTATTATGAGGGCATAGATGAAAATATATTTTCATTCCCATTGACATTGAAGAATTGCTAACCAAGCGCCCCTTAAATTACTGAAAGGTCTTAGTCGTATAATGCTAAGTTTTACTTAAATTATTGAAAGATATTAATTATAATGCTAAATAGTATCACTTCATGAATTATGAAATGTATTAATCGTAATACAAAATGGTATCTCTTAAATTATTAAAAGAAATTAATCGTTATAATAAAGAATATCATTTAAACTACTGATAGATATTAATAGCATGAACCCAGTTTTATGGTGAAACTCAACTCTTTTAATTTTTGTTCATCCGAAAGTCTTGCATATAAAACTACATGCATGAAATGAGATATTTTTATTTTGTAATATTTTTTAAATTTACTTTAAATATAACACAAAATTTGGTAAAAGTACCACGTCCTCATTTAAATTTTATGTTTTCCATTTTATATAAGAGTACCACTACATAAACCCCAAAATCCTCTAAATCTACCTCATCTACTAAACATACACCATTAAAATTTAAAAAATCAACATATATTACTAAACATACCCCATTCATTCCTATAATATCCTTCCTCCATTAATATTCCCACAAATCCATTAAATCCACATAACTTACTAAAAATTCTCACTATTCCATATTTTCATTAAAATCTTTCTTTTTTATTTTTTTTATTTTTTCATATTCTTTGGTTTTAATCAAAATTAAAAAAAATTATATTATAAATTAAATATATTTTGAATTTTTTTATAAATGATTAACTAAATCTTCTAAATAAGTATTTATCAAAAAAAATATAAAAAAAATATCAAAAAATAAATTAAATATAAAGAAAATTTTAATAATCAATTAAATTGTATAATATATTTAAATAAAAAATTAAAAGTAAATTTGACAATTATTTTAAATAATTCAGAAAATAAAATAATTTAAAAAAAAGTTTAGTTAATTTTTTTTTAAATCATTTAAGCCTAAAAAAATTTGAAAAAATTAAATAAAAAATAATTAAATAAAAAATCAATTAAAATTAAAATTTGAAAAATAAAATAACTACATAAATATAAGAAAAGTATCTAAACCTAAAAAAATTAAATTTAAAAAATAATAAAAATATTCAAAAGGGAAAAGACTAAAGATGAATAAAATCCGAAAAATATTTTATAAATGTTAATTAAATTATCATAAAATATTTAAACTAAATAATTAATTAATTTTTTTTTATTTAGCTTCAATTGAATTTTTAAGATTTTTTAAAATAGTTTTCTTAATTTAGTTATTTTTTAAGATCTAATCGATCTTTTTAACTATTTTTTAGTTTATTTTTAAAAAAAATTGGATTTGTTTTAATTAAATTATTTTGAAAAGTTAGTTGATTTATTTTCTTTTGTTTTCCAAATTTTTAATAATTTTTTAATTTCATTTAATTTGATTATTTAAATATTTAATACATTTTTAAATATTTTTTTAGGGTTAAAAAAAATTTAAGAAAAACCATTGATCAATTAAAAGTTAAAATACTAAATTTTAAATTAAATGACTTAAATGACTAAAGTCAAAATCAAAATTAATTTAGAGTATAATTCATTCCATATATATATAAGGATAACTTAGTCATTTTATTTATGTCTATTTTTGTCTCTAAAATTATGGGGTTTGTTTAGAGGATTTTGGGGTTTGAGTAGTGAGACTCTTTATATAACCAGTCATGTCCACTGCATGTATGGCTTCACTCGAAGTCTCTACTCTCAAAGTTAATTCCTAATCATTGCACCATATTACAATCAATTAGTATCCCAGCAAAGATTAATGATGGGATTAAATTTTGGTGGTGATGCCTTCACGTGAGCTAAAATCTCTAATTAATTCGTAATTGTATACTTTATCAATTTTGTTCTTCGGAATTGGATTAGATAATGTACTTTATAGTATGACGTGGGATGCAGATAATTAGGTAAAGTATCCTGTAAATCAGTTTTATCGTACAAATAATTACATTTTTTTTGTGTGTTTTTAATAATATCAACTGTTTCATTAAAATATATTAATTTTATAGTACCAGGTATTTTATTAAAATATATTAGTTGTTACAACTCAAATAATTAAAAATACATATTTTAATTATCAATATTATGTTAATTATGAATATAACTTACACTCATAAAATTGGTCGCTATTAACACAATGGTATTTATTTATTTTAACTTTAAATCTGGATGTGGTAGCTTTTAACACAAAAGGAAAAAAGGAAAAATAAAGGTAGGATATGATGAAATCTATTTGAAAACACGTCCCTTATAAATGATGGAAGTTGGATGGCAATGAATGGTTTCTAAAATCGTGATTAGATCTCCAAAAAATTATCGACTTTTTGTTTGCAATGTCTAACTTTCTATGAGCACTATCATGTCTTAAAATTATCATCGCACTTGGATTAATTATGTATCTGTGGACTTGGTGCACTGGTCGGTCGTTCAGAGAATTCTACCACCAACCTAATTCTGCAAATATTGCTTCATTGTAGATCACAAAGTCTTACAATTCATTATTTATAAACAAACAAAAATTGTACATTGTCGTGTGAAATAGTGTTATGTGAAATCAATCTAAATTAAGTGTAAATTTCGTCCCTTTACATATCTATTCACTATTTCTACCCATTGTTTCTTTAATATTTAAATAAATTTTGACAATTTCATATGAGCTCCACACAAAAATTCATATTTATATGTATATTTATAGGGATGTAGTCGAATTGAGTTATGTCGAATCTTTGAGTGTTTGAGTTTGACTCGTCTATTTTTTAGCTGAACTCGTGCTTATTTATCACACATTGTTGTTTCATGAATTTTTTCGAGTTGAATTGAACCCAAACGAGCTTTATAAATATAAGGGTCCATTTGGTTCAAGATTGTTTAATGAGAATTCACATGGGGTATTCGTAGTGGTAACTTTGAATAAAAGATTATCAATGCATCATCATCATACTTCTTACGAGGTAATAAAACTCAAAATAAGATAATTCGTTATCATGTTTTGATTAACTATTTCCCCCTTCTATAATTATTCATACTCAATTGTTTCATTTTTAACAATCAATTTCTCTCTATTATATTTTAAATTAAAGTTAAACACTAACAATATAATCAGTAGGACAACCTAAACATTTATCTCCTTCATTGTGGGGTATAAAAAATATAAAAACTGCAGAATGAAATGATTTGGTGGCCGGTTAAGGTTCGTAAAAGGCTGAGATCGTGGGAACACCGAAAAATCTCTTTGGGGGGGGGGGGGGGGGCGTCTGACACTTTTAAAGGCTGTCCTTTGCTCGATGTCAATCTACCAGCTTTCCTTTTACAAGTTACCAAAAAAAATATTGAGTGTTTTAACCTCTTTGCAGCGTTCTTTCCTTGTTTGTGTGTGTGTGTGTATGGGGGGGGGGGGGGGGGGGGTAGTGAGAATTGTTCTATAATTCCTTGGGTGAGCTTGAATGTTATTTGCAGTTCCAAACTTTATGGGGGTATTAGGGTAAGAGATTTAGAGGGTTTCAATAGGGCTTTGTTGGGTAAATGGGCTTGAAATTTTATCAATGAAAATGGGTGTTTGTGGGTTAGAGTGGTGAAGTCTCTTTATGGTCGTTTTGATGTTAGGGAGGGAGGGATGGTGGCTATTGATAGAGGGGGGAGATGGTCAGGTTGGTGGAAAGAAATTATTGATAATATGGTTTCGGGGTAATTCGGAGAGGAAGCTGGGGGATGGGAGTAATACTAGTTTTTGGTACAGTTCTTGGGCGGGAAATAGACCTCTCAGGGTATCCTTTCCTAGGTTGTTTTCTTTGAGTCTTGTTAGAGAGGTTTCAGTTCGGGATATGGGGGTGTGGGATAATGGGAGTTGGGTGTGGAACTGGAGATGGAGACGAGATCTTTTTGAACGTGAAATGTCTACCTGTAATGAGCTTGTTTGTACTGTTAACAAGTGTACCATTAGAGAGGAGTTGAAGATGTATGGAGATGGAAGAATACGAAGGACGGGATGTATGCTTACTTTTCATTGTTTGAGGTGCCTGGGGCAGTGAATGTAAGATTTGATGGGAGTAATATTTTCTAGCGAATATGGAACAAATTTACACTGGTAAAAGCGACGGCGGTGGCGTGGCGGCTCCTGTGGGATCGACTTCCAACAATATCAAATTTGGCTAGAAGAAATATTCTCACTCCAAATTGCTCAGTAAATTGTCCTCTTTGTAACTTATATCCGGAGACTGCTGAACATCTTTTCTTTGATTGCTCGACATCTATGGATGTATGGAAGTTGGTATAAAACTGGCTTGAGGTGGCAGTTGTTGGTGATCAAATTTAATTGGAAGAATTAGTGACTGTTTTAGTTCGGTTTAAGACCACCAATTAATAACGTGTGATTGATTACCACCGTAAATGGTAAATCGAAGATTCGGGTTGTGAAACCGTAAATACGAAAGTCGAGATCATATTATTTTTGTATGTGTGTACGTTTAGGTGTATTTGTGTGTGTTTTGGGAGTATTTGTGAATTTTAACTTGTATTTCTTAGCTGGAGAACAACTATTTATAGAGACTAGCAAGTAGGAGGTGTCCAAGACTCTTGGACTTCCTAGCTTGCATGCTAGACAAGTGTCATTTGACCTTTGTTTGACCTTATCTAAGCTGAATCTTAGTTACAAAGTCTTCTTTGATCTTATCTCGGACTTATTGTTGTTCGTCCAGGTCGGCTTGATTTGTCCAGTAGGATCTTCCAGTAAAAGTTGTTCGCCTTTTGAAGATATGGCTTCAAAGTTGTTCGCCTATATTTCTTGAGCTGAGTTTTGGAATCTTGGTTCCTTGTTCGTCTACATACACCTCTTAGGCTGGTAGATACCACATTTTATCAATGTTGCTCGTCATCAATGGCTTGGTGGAATGTCCATGTCTGGTCTCGGATCTTAAAACCTGTTCGCCAGCTTGTTGCTCGTCACTGGAGTTGTTCGTCACTTTATACACCTCCTGGATTGATTAATGCACTCCAACTTTGATTTTCTTTGTTAATCGCCTCTGATTTGGGGTTGATTCTTCGTAATCCTTATTAGGACCTTAATCCTTGTTCGCCCAACAATGATCGATGTTCGCCTATCAACAGCAGTGACTTTACATAATCGAGTGAGAGTGCATTTTAACATGCACGTTGGGATTCTTTGTGGAAAGAAAGGGAGAACCGTGACAAGTGGATTATGGATTTGTGTCATTTGGATGGTGTGGAAAGGGAGGAACAAACTAGTTTTTGAAGGAGCTCCTTTGATGTGGGAAAAATCGTAGATGAAACTAAAGGGAGATTTTGGAGTTGAATTTCTGTTAAATTCAATAGTATAGGTTCTTTCTCTTTCATTGACTGGCTTGTTAATCCTAGGAGAGTCCTCGACTGTTGAAGCGTGATTATTTTGATTTAGTTGTTATTTCCTTGTAAGGGTATTTCTTATACCCACTTTGCTTTGGATTTGCAATAAAGATTCTTTTTTCTTGATAAAAAAAATTAAAAAAAAAAATCTTATTAGTATTCAAATTGAAGAACTTGAACCAATCACCACCTTAATTATTCATCAATTTATTATAAAAATTAAAATTAAAGGATATACTTCTAAAATAATCATATATATCTACTAAATTTTATAATCTATTTAATTAAATACGTTTAATTACATATTTTATTTTTGTCATGAATATTAAGTGTAATAATAGAATATTGAAGCCAAAATATTAATTATAATACATATGACGAAGCTCATGAGTGTACCACACCGAGCCTGTTCGCGGGCTAACACATCAAATGCATTTTATTAAATAATTTTTTTTTTTTTTTTGAATCGAGACTCAAATATTTTGCAAACATTGATCAGATTACATTAAAAAAAAAAAATTGAGATCATCTCACAGAACATGTTCCATGTAGCGGTAAAAATATGTGATGAAGATCGGTGATTGATTTTAGTGAAAATATATGATGATCGGTGATTAATTTTTGGACTGATGTAGAATTATAAATAAAGTATTTTATAAATAATTTTATTGATAAATGGAAATATTTTCAAATATGGTTAAGTAAAACTGAACATAAGAAGTAATATATTATGATCTATGAAGTTGCGGTATGATACGGTCTTATTTTTTAAACTATTTCAGCCCAAATTCTGGTCCATGTTGATTAAACAACTTTGAAATTTGAAGTCTTAAAATGGGGCAAGGGCCAAACTTTATCCAATTGGCCAAGGCTATATACAATCCTATATTTTGTTAATACAATCCCACTAAAAAGTGTTCGATTTTTTCTTTTTTAAATTTTGACAATTTAAAAAAAAAAAAAAAAAACTAAATATATGAATTTTCGGAGTTTTTTTTTCGAAAATTGTTACATTTTTCGGAAAAAAAATTCAAATATTTTTTTGGGTGGGGCATTCACAAAAGAGGGGACTCTATTTAACCTGGGCCTAGCTATCCAATTTGAGCCTATTTTTGGGCAAATTTTGATCAATTAAGAAGGGCCCAGGTTAAATACAGTCCCATGTTTTGTGAATATATCCTACCCAAAAAAATGTTCGGAAATTTTTTCTGAAAAACGTAATAATTTTTGGATTATTTTTTCGAAAATTCATATGCTTAGTGTTTTCTTTTTTTGCATTTTCGGATTTTTTTTTTTAAAATTCCGAATTCTTTTTGGTGGGGGTATTAACCAAAAATAAAATAAAAAATAGGAATGTATATAACCTTGGCCTTAAGAAGTGTGGAAAATCGTTGGGCTTGCCTAGAACTTTGTGCCCTATTTTGACGTGGATCCAATAAATACGTTAGATTGGTTAGGGCTAGGATGTGCATAATTCGGATAAAATAGCACTGAATTGATAAATTCGGTTCGGTTGTTTTTACTTTGGAATTAAGATATCAAAGATTATATATTATTATTTATTACCAATTGATTAATTTTTAAGCTTATATTACAAGAAGATAACGATTATTTATTTGGGATATTAAATGATGGAGAAAAGAATATTTTTTGTTGTTGAATATCAATAAAGTCACAAATAATTATAAACATATTTTAGATAGAATTAAACATCTACAGGAACAGCATTATATTCATTGGAAGACACTGCTTGATTGAATAGAATTCATTTAAAAAGTGATAGTGATATGCTAATTACACGTGCAAATCCACGTTGGAAAATAATTGGTAATCTTTCTATTAATGGCATTTTGTTTTTATATAGCTGTCTTGTTGATTACTTTTTCCCACTTCTCTCTCATACATGGGTGATGGGTCTTTCTCAACAATCCGAAAAATCACACAAATATATCATGAAATGGCCCATGTTGGTACTGATATCGATTTTGAGGAAATTTGGCTAGAAGAAATCCCACAAAGATGTAATAGAGCTTTTCTAAATGATGTAAGGCTTCTGCCTAACTTTCATTAATGCAAAATTTATTTTTCTGTCAAAAAAAAAAAAAAGACTAGTAACACTTGTGTACAGCATCAGCACCGTATCTTTGATGTACAATTAATATTAATCAACAAAAATAAATAATATTATTTAGTAAAAATAATTAATATGACCAACTAATATTGTTCGGTAATAATAATTAATACTATATTCAATTGAAAACATTTAATTATGTGTTCAGTGAAAGTAATTTATATTGTTTAAAAATATAAAATAATTGCATGGTGGCATTAATGTATACACCTCAATTGGAATATATTGATGTGAAATATATTTATAAAGTAATGGGTTGTAAAAGTGTTAATAGTTTGTTGGTTTCAATACACACTATACAAATGAATCCAGACTTTTAGAAGAAATGATTTTTTTTTATAGTATTAAAGTTAAAAGGACTCATGCCGTCCACACATTCTGGTTCAACCAAACCCACAGATAAGGAGAACTTAGAGAACTATACAAATAAATTAATTCACGTATTTTTTCAAATTCGAAATTTTGTGGCAGGAGAATGGCATGGCGATATAGATTAGGGCTCCACGGAGATTGGGTGCTGATTCAGTGCCATGTGCATGGACACTTCACAATTCACATCACCCAAAAAGGTATTATTGGTCCCCAATTACTAGCTAGAGTCTGAAAAAAAAAATGATTTGGGTACTTGAATCGAATTGATAGAATTAGGTTAAAAGAAAATCGGGTACTCGAAATATTGACCACCCGAACCCGCAATTTCAATCAATTGATCTACCAACACTTGACAATTTTGTGTCAATTTTTGAAATTGAAACAGATAGATAGAAGTTAATGATGGTAATGACTAATGAGGCAATTAACAAGACCCGCTATAATTACCATCTCTATCGTATTTTAATATCCATCTCATGAGGCAATTCCTAGTGGATCGACTTGACATTTTTGTGCTTATATAATTACCTGCATTATATTGATTGTCATTATTTACCCCTTTATTAATTTCCTCTTGAGTTGTGCGAGGGTAAGTCAACGAAGAAAAATGTTTCTCAATATATACAAACATGAGTTTGAATTTGAAGGTAAAAGTGATATTTCTCAAAATAAAATAAAATATAAATTTTATGAGGAAAATATGGTTTCGTTTTATTTAACATGCTATGTTTTATAGTTTGTGATTTTTTCTTCTATATATGCTGCACAGAACGCCTGCTGTAAAATGAGTACATAAAACATTGTGTCAGTAGGCTACTACTAGCACACTTAATTTAGTAAAAGAAAAATTATCAAAGAATTTTCCATTTATGAAAATCTAAATTCGGTTTTCTTGATTTGTGTCAATTCTAGGAAAAATATTCGAGGGCCACCTTACGGAATATATGGTTGCGTTGCTTTAGATTTCTATGTGGCCGACAACATTAATTTTCAAAAGGCCTTACAGATAATATAACAATAAGACACTTTTTTTCCTTTAATTTTATATTTAAGTAACATAAGAAACTTATTCTCTTTTTTTAGATGATATTATGTATAAGGAATCTAAATTAAGTGTATTTTTACTTATTCATTTTATAAATTTTCATGTTTATTTGTAGATAAATTTTGACTCGCCTCATATCAAAGTGTTTCACTTCAAACCATTTTAAAATAATAATTAACAATAATAATCATAATAATTATAAAATATAGTATTATATATGTGTGAAGTCTTGTGCACTAGATGATATTTTCACTAAATAAAAGGATGATTTATTAATAATAATAGTAATAATTTTTTAAAAATGCATTTGAGTTGCTGAAGACTAATTCATGTTTCAAATGTTTTCTGTTCATGAGAATAAAAACGTACCGTCCGTCCGTCCGTCCAAACGATTGGCTACCATTTAAACGTAGCCCTCCATGTCAATTAGTTAAAAATATCTCATATCCTATGTATAACGTTTGCCTTCTCTTCCATCTATATGATGGTTCCCAAATATTTCTAACCTAATTTTCTTCACAATTTTGTGATTCCCTATCTCTCATACATATGATTGGTCTGCGTTTAACTTACATTAAATTCTTGTTTGTTGTTTTATTTGATAATATGTTATTTTTAATTTAGAAAAAAAAAAAAAAAAAAACTGGTTTGCAGCCAATTTTTACTATCGCGTGTATTATTATTACTTACAATTGCACGTGTTAATAAATTTATATTACCCATTCTAACTATATAAAAAAAATTATCCACTTCCAATTTTAAGATATAAATATCCTTCATAAGTGACTAACTCACACTACAAAAAAAAAACACTGTTTAACGACGGAATTTGCGACGGAAAATCCATCGCAAACAGTGTTTTGCGACGGACACGCGTTCGTTGTTAAAACAGCCGTAGCTAATTTTTGCCTTCCATCGCAAATTAACGACGGACAAAACCGTCGCAACATAGCCGGGTCAGATCCGACCGTAGGGATGGCAATGGAGCGGGGCAGGGCGGGTACCTAAGTACCCAGACCCGCCGCGCGCCTATCCCCAGTCGACCCACCCCGCCCCGCGCCCCGTTGCGGGGCGGCATTTTGTGCCCCATACCCGCCCTGCACGGGGCAGCTCCGCTCCGCCCCGCCCCGCCCCGCCCCATTCTTATCCCAAGAAAAATATACATATTTTAAAATATAAGCACATGTATATTATAAAATTAAATTATACAATAAACATAACCATCAAACCACAAATTTATCATAATTTCATGTAAAAAATGACAATAAGTCTAATCAACAAATTCAAGATAATTACGAGTCCAGAATTAACAAAAAATATATGTGAATGACATAATTAATTGTAAGCCTAGGTTTAATATATATTAATTAAAAAAGATTAATTTATAGATGTGATTATGTCAATTTGAATGATAGAATTGGATAAATTGAGTCAATAATTAATATGCAAGTTTATTGATATATTTATGAGAGGTCTTTTTAAATATTTACTATATATACATATAATACTTAATATATATATATATATATATATATATATATATTTATATGTATATATAAAATAGATTGCGGGGCAGGGCGGGGCAACATACATACTCATACCCGATCTGCCCCACGTGCAAGGTGACTTGAAGCGACTACACTAGCTTCTACTAGTAGCTACCCCGCAAGAGTACGGGTTCACTGTAGTATGGGCAAGTATAGGGACCAAGTATTATCGAACCCAAGAGATGGTGTATATGCGAATAGATCCCTGAAGATCTACGCGTCGTAGTTAATATGAGTGTAATGTTTTTGGGTTTTTTTGAAAGAAATTAATTAAAAGACTAAAATAAACTAATTAACTAAAGAATGAAAAAGAACGAATTAACTACGGGTTGTTTTCTAATGAGAGATGGTGATGCTTAGGATAGGAATCCCTACGTATACTAACGGAGCAGGTACATAATCAAAATAACTGTGACAAACAAGAATTAACCTAAGTATAAGAATGCAAGGTGAAAGCTCAAGATTCTAAACCCTAATACTTTACCCTAACACTCGACTTCACTAATCCACTAACAAGTTAATGGATTGTGCTCAATTAATGAGACCCTAATTTAACTAAGGTGATGCGGTCGTCCTCCTTCGCTAAACCGGTAAATGAATTAACCTTTCCTAAACCTTCTCGTTAAGACTACTAGTTGTTATTGAGTGATGCGGTCGTCCTCTCTCTAACACTTTCGTACTAAATTCAAAGGTAAAGTTCAGATTAATTATAAGAATTCATTAACTAAGAGAATTAAAACTAACGTCACAAACTACCCTAATTATGTACCCACATCCTACTTCTACGAGTTCATCCTAACCTAAGCACGCAAGGGTTTTAGCTGGACATGGTTTTAACAAAACTAAAAGCAATTAAAGAAACAACGAACATAAACATATTGAATTGAACGAAGAAAATAAGAAACATGAACTAGGGTTTTAAAAGAAAATAAATACAAAGAACTGAAATTGAATTACTAAAAACAAAATTTAAACGTGTTCAAAGTAACGAACTAATGAAAAGAAACTAAGGATTGAAAAGAAACTAAGAATTCGTATGCAAAGCCTCAACAAAACGTAAAATAAAGCTTGCTCGTCTCCTTCCTCTCCAAAAACTAAGTCTAAAATTATTTCTAAAAGTCGGGGATTTTTTTAAAACGTGTTTGGAAGAGGTATATATAGGCACGGGTCGAAACGGGAGTTAATGGGCCGAAAATACGCATCCGGAGGCAAAAATCCATGGGCGCTCGAGCAAAACGCTCGAGCGGTCCCGCTCGAGCAGTGTAGCTCGAATGACACAATCGCTCGAGCGGTTCCGCTCGAGCTGGTCGAGCGCTGATATCACACTGTATGTTTTGGGCGCTCGAGCGATTTGCTCGAGCGGTGGCGCTCGAGCTAGTCACTCGAGTGACTTCTAACTCCTCCCAAGTGATACTTTTCCTCGTCCGCACTAATACCAATCGTATTTCTTCAATATCTTCTCATCCGGGCATCCGTTTGAGTCGATTCAAAGTCCTACGAACTCCGTTTTTCGTCCTCTATTCACCTATGAGCACCAAAGAGACAAATTCATCAATGTGTAGAAATAATGCTCAATTGACTCTAAATACTCTATAAACTCGACCAAAACTAGGGCGTTTCTAGCTACGAATCATGACAATTTCACGTCTAATCACAAGGCGGGGCGGACCTGCCCCATTTTTAGCACGGGGCGGGGCTGACCTGGCCCAACCGGGGTGGGGCAGGGCGGGGCGGCCTCGGGGCGGGCCGTTTTGCCATCCCTATCCGACCGGGTCGCTCAGAATTTGCGACGGGCAATGTTCCGTCGCAAATTATTCGGGTCAGACCCGATCGGGTCAACAATATTTGCGACGGAAATAGTCCGTCGCAAATATTTATTAATATTTTTTTTTCGATTATTATTTGCGACAGACACCTGGGGCGGGCGCGGACACCTGGGGCGGGCGCGGACCACTGGGCCATCGACCCATAGCTTATTATGTGCGGCCCACCTTCTATATTACCCTTATTAGGCCTTGAACAATTAATCCAAATTTGCGCCCAAGGGGAATCGAACACGTGAACTCTTGTGCATGGAAAGGAGGCGCGCGCCGCTAGGCCATGAGCTTCTTTCGTTCATTTTTACGCAATTAATTGTATATGTATTCAAATTAAGTCTTTTTTTTTTTATAATTCACCAAATTAATTTCTTTTTGTATCTAACTTGTTTATAAAAATATTTTGCCTAACTATTTTTTTTATTTTGTAAAATTATTTATTTCGTCAATGCGTAATTATATAATTCGTTCATTTGTACACAATTAATTGTATATGTATCCAAATTGATTCATTTTTTTTTTCATAATTCATCAAATTAATTCATTTTCGTTTCTCACTTGTTTTTATAAATGTTGTGGCCATTTAATTTTTATTATTTTGGTAAAATTATTTATTTCGACTCCCGCTTAAATTTATAATTCGTTCATTTGTACGCAATTAATTGTATATGTATCCAAATTGACTCTTTTTTATTTCCATAATTCACCAAATTAATTCATTTTCGTTTCTCACTTGTTTTTATAAATGTTGTGCCCAACTATTTTTTTATTTTATAAAATTATTTATTTCGACAACGCGTAATTTTATAATTCGTTCATTTGTACGCAATTAATTGTATATGTATCCAAATTGACTCAATTTTTTTTCTATAATTCACCAAATTAATTTCTTTTCGTATCTAACTTGTTTATAAAAATATTTTGTCCAACTATTTTTTTTATTTTGTAAAATTATTTATTTCGTCAATGCGTAATTATATAATTAGTTCATTTGTACACAATTAATTGTATATGTATCCAAATTGATTCATTTTTTTTTTCATAATTCACCAAATTAATTCATTTTCGTTTCTCACTTGTTTTTATAAATGTTGTGCCCAACTATTTTTTTTAAAAATTATTTATTTCGACAACACGTAATTTTATAATTCGTTCATTTGTACGCAATTAATTGTATATGTATCCAAATTGACTCAATTTTTTTTCTATAATTCACCAAATTAATTCATTTTCGTTTCTAACTTATTTATATAAAAATTGTACCCATATTTTATTTTATTTTATAAAATTTATTTGTTTTCGTTTCTAACTCTTTATATATACAATAATTTAGTAATTCTAATCGTCGTCCTCTTCCTCTTCTCCATCTTCCTCCTCTTCT
Organism: Ballota nigra; assembly: GCA_947034835.1. Taxonomy (NCBI): domain Eukaryota; kingdom Viridiplantae; phylum Streptophyta; class Magnoliopsida; order Lamiales; family Lamiaceae; genus Ballota; species Ballota nigra. The sequence goes on from OX344725.1 coordinate 95,584,891, forward strand.
CCACCCTCTTCATCCTCATCATCATCTTCATCCCCATCCTCATCATCTTCATCTTCATCCTCCTCACTGTTCTCTTGTCCATCATCCTCATGATCACTTTCCATCATTGCCATTTCTGGATTTGCAGCAAGTAAGTCCACAAAAATATTCACAGCTTCTTGATCAACCTCTGTTTGAGCCTCTTGTATCTCTGTTTGAAATTAATATGTTGGTTCTACACCGTCTTTCTTTGACGGATTAGAAATTTCAACCAATGATCTTGCCTTCACTTTGCAAACTGTCCTCAAGTTGGCCCTACTTGATCCGGGGTATTTGCAATAATATACTTGAGATGCTTGCGTTGCAAAAATATAGGGATCATATGCCGCCAAAAACTTTTTTCCGGTGTTGATATCAACAATCTTGTAGTTTTTGTCGACTCTCGTTCCTTGTTTCCCTGGATCATACCATTCACACAAGAACAACACTACCGTCCTCTTCGGCCAACCCGGATATTCTATTTCAACTACTTCTTGCAGCACTCCATAGTAATCGATGGGTTCTTCGTTGTATTTTCCATTGGTAACGCAAACACCACTGTTTGTAGTCGATTTCGTTGAAGCATACGCTTCAGTATGAAATTTGTATCCATTTGCGTAATATCTGTGGTATGATACCACACTACGTAGTGGTATTTTGCTCAAAGCTTCAAGATATGGGTTGTTAAGTAAGCCACTTTGTCCCTGTAAATATTAAATTATCATGTATAAAAATAATAACGGATTTGTTATAGGGTAAAAATTATATAATTATGTGATACTCACGTAACATTGGAACCAAAACATAAAATCATTGCGGATGGATTGAAAAACTGCTGCATCTGTGATGTCTGGTTCTACTTTACGCTTATACTCACAGAACATCCTTATATATCAGAAAAAAGAAATTAATTATTTTTCAGATATCAACACCTCAATATGCATTCATACCTAATACATGATTTATATTTGGTACCCATTTATATCTAAATCAAGGATTATGCACCTAATTTCAGGTACCTAAATCTATTTAGGTACCTAATTAAAGTGGGTACATAATCCTTGATTTAGGTACCACAAGGTACCAACTTAAAAAAAAAAAAAAAAAAAAAAAAAAAAAATATATATATATATATATATATATATATATATATATCCAATGGTACCAAAATTGAGGATTAGATATCGAGATTTTTTTAAGGTAATAGGTCCACCATTTGGGGTAGTAGGGTCTTGTGGGTAATGTGGGAAAAAATAATTTTTTAAATAAGGGTATTAAGGTATTTTCATTTCAAAATGTGTATAAAATATTTTTTAAAGTTGAAGTGGGTAAATAAATTTTAGAATTAAAGTTGAAAGTGAATATTTTAAATGATATTAAAATTTCTTTAATTTTTTAAACAGTGATAATATATATGTATAACACAGTAATAATGAATGTACATATCATTGATAGTGTGTATACATAACAATAATCTTTAAAAAATTGCAAACAAGTCTTTTTCTTTGAAGTTATTATTATGAAACCAAAATCTACTTAAAATTATTCAATTCAAATGCAACCATTTCGGCTCGGGAAAAAATATATGTATAAATATATGGAAAAATTATGATTGCAAAAATCAACTTCAAAAGTACAGCACGTATGAAATCCCACTCAACTCTATTAAAAGTTTAGCTTATGTCGAGTTTGACCGACCTGAGAGTCTTTCTACCAAATATGATGTTTCAGATTCAAAGCCTACTATAAAATTTTAGTAGATGAGTATAAAACTTATAAATGGGAGGAAAAAACTTTCATAACACCGTCTTATAGTATGAAATAATATAAATTAATGTTCATTCTTTATTAAAGTATTTGTGAAGTTAGTTTCAATGGTATCAGTGCAATTGTCTATAAGTATCAATTTCTTATCGGGTGGTGCATTTGCTAAAATAAGTAGTGTATGAAAACTGAATCAGTTGCAACAAAAATAACTACCAGTTTTCACTTCTGGATTTGGGGGTTTTCGAATCCGACTTTGACATGCAAAATCCGTTACGAAATTAGTTACGAGAGGTTATGGGCAACATATAGCTGTATCAATTCGATTCCAATAACACATTACTTGTGAGAATTTAGAGAGAGCACAAAAGCTGGGGTTCTTGAGTAGAAATTATCAATTGTGCGAATTCTATATTCTTCCCTTCAATTTGTTCAATAATACTGTTCTGACCTCACTTGGACGTAGATCTTTGGATCGAACCACGTAAATTCGTGTGCCAGAGTCTCATTTTCAATTTTAGTCCTTTAAGTTTTGGTTTCGAAAGCTTGGTTTTCTTCAATTGGTATTAGCAAATTGGCGCCGTCTGTGGGAAGCGATTTGGGTTGAAGATGATGACGCTGAAATTAGAGGTGGATAAGTTCACGGACAAGAACGACTTTGGATTATGGAAGATCAAAGTTCGAGCACTTTTGACTCAACATGGCTTAGCTAATGCTTTCTTGACGGATGAACAGTGGGCTGTTGCTCCAAATTTGAACCGCAAGGTCGAGATACTTGAAAGGGCTCATAGTGCCATCATTCTCTTCCTTGGAGACAAACCATTAAGGGAGGTATGTAAAGCAAAATCTGCCATTGAAATTATGAAGAAGCTAGATAGTTTATATCAGACGAAATTAGTTTCAAACAAATTGTATGCTAGGCAAAGAATTCTTGGTTTCAAAATGAATGATGATAAGAACATGGTTGAACCGCTTGATGAATTTAACAAATATGTTGATGATCTTAAAGATTTGGAGGTGAAACTCGATGATGATGATGATAAGGCATTAATGTTGTTGAATGCCTCATTGGAAAACTTCAAGGATGCACTGTTGTTTGGAAGAGAAAGTCAGCTGGATTTTGATCAAATACAAACAACAATCAAGACCAAATTTCTCCAGATCAATGGAGACAAGGTTGTTGGGGATAAGAAGCCACAAACTGATGGAGAGGGATTAAATGTTAAATTCAAAAACAAGAAGAAAGGGAATAAGTTCAAGAAAGGGAAAAATCAAAAGGATGGTTCAAAATCATCATTTGGTTTTGTGGAGAGGAGAAAATGCTTCTCTTGTCATAAAGTGGGACACCTTAAGAAGAATTGCCCCAACAATAGCAGTAAGAAGGATGAGGAAGAACAGAAAGCAGATGTCACTATAGCTGAAGAAGGCTATGAGAGTGCTGAGGTGCTTACAGTGTTAGAATCCAAGATTGATAATGAATGGGTTCTGGACTCTGGGTGTTCTTTCCACATGTGCCCCCACAAGGACTGGTTTCTTGACCTGGAAAGGATTGATGGAGGACATGTGTTGCTTAGCAATGATCAATCTTGCAAAGTTGAAGGAATAGGTTCTGTGAAAATCAGAATGGCAAATGGAACTAACATTCACATAACTAAAGTCAGGTATGTGCCTGATCTTAAGAGGAACTTAATATCCCTTGGATCTTTGAATGTTGCAGGCTGTGAATTCAGTACTAAGGATGGTTACATCATGATTACTAAGAATGGGAAAACACTGATGGAAGGCCACAAGAAGAATGGTCTATACCTGTGGATGGGAAGTTTTGTGATAGGATCAGTTGATAGTTCCATGAGTTCTGAGGAAGCTATGCTTTGGCACAAAAGATTGGGTCACATAGGTGAAAATGACATGAATGAGCTATCAAAGAAGAAAGTATTTGGAGAAAATACAATCACAAAGCTCAAGTTCTGTGAACATTGTGTCCTGGGGAAATTCAAGAAACACCAATATCCAAAGGGAATCCATAAAATAAAAGAAGTACTTAATTACATTCAATCTGATATATGGGGGCCTGCAAGGGTGGAAACTCATGGAGGAGGGAGGTACTTCATGACTCTCATTGATGATTACAGTAGGAATGTTTGGGTATATATGATGAAACACAAGAATGAAGCTCTCCAGAAGTTCAAGGAATGGATCATCAAGCAAGAAAACCAATAGGGGAAGAAGGTGAAACACCTCAGAACAGATAATGGGTTAGAATATCTTTCAGATGAGTTCAATGAATTCTGCAGCAAGAGAGGAATTGTAAGGCATAAAACTGATCCATCAAACCCACACCAAAATGGACTTACAGAGAGGATGATTAGACCTATTCTTGAGAGAGTAAGATGCATGCTAGCTGATGCAAGGTTGCCAAAATCTTTCTGGGGTGAAGCAGTTAGTACAACTTGTTTTCTCATAAACAAAACTCCTTCTTTAGCCATTGATTTCAAAACATGACCAAATGAAATCTGGTATGGTAAGCTTTATAACTACTATGATCTTAAAGTTTTTGGATGTCAAGCATTTGTTCATGTAAGACAGGATAAACTGGATCCCAGGGCCCTAAGATGTGTATTCATAGGCTATCCTAGAGGTGTCAAAGGTTACAAACTTTGGTGTTTAGAGCTAGGACATAAAAGGTGTATTGTGAGCAGGGATGTCATCTTTAATGAGTCAGTGATAGGGTACAAGCACACTAGGAATACTCAGGATATAGATGGTGACATCACACCAGACAACCCATCAGTTGAGGTTGAGCAAGAAGAGATGGATCAGAATCAGCCTCAACATCAAGAGCCAGAGGAAGAACAAGTTCCAGATTCTGAAGATGAACCAGATTCATCTGATGAGAATGCTTCTTGGAATCAAGATCTCAGGAACTACAACTTAACAAGAGATAAGAGCTAGGAGGAGCATTCATCCCCCTGCCAGATTTGGACAAGCTGACATGGTGTATTATGCACTGGTAACAGCAGAAGATATTAAGTAACATGAACCTCAGAATTTCAAGGAAGCTATTAACAGTAAAGAGAAGGATCAATGGATGCAAGCTATGATGGAGGAGCTTCAATCCCTTGAAAAGAATGATACATGGAAGCTAGTGAGAAAGCCCAGTGGCAAGAAGATTATCAGTTGCAAATGGATATTCAAAAGGAAGATAGAATTTGCAGAAACTGAACAGATTAGATATAAGGCAAGGTTTGTTGCAAGGGGTTTCACATATGAAGAAGGAGTTAACTTTAATGAGGTATTTTCTCCAGTTGTGAAGCATTGTTCCATAAGAATCCTACTAGCCAAGGTAGCTCATGGTGATCTAGAACTACAACAGCTAGATGTCAAAACAGCATTCCTAAATGGAGATCTTATTGAATACATATACATGAGCCAACCTGAAGGCTTTATACTTCCAGGATATGAGGACAAGGTATGTTACTTGAGGAAATCACTTTATGGCCTTAAGCAAAGCTCCAGGCAATGGAACAAGAAATATGACAGTGTTATGACTGAGATAGGCTTTGAGAGATCAAAGTATGACAACTGTGCATACTTTGAGAAACAGAAGAATCGAGTAGTTACTTACCTACTGATTTATGTGGATGGTATGCTGGTTGCCAGCAAAAGCATGAAAATGATTGAGGTATTGAAGCATAAGCTGAATTCCAGATTTGAAATGAAGGATTTAGGTGATGCTAAAAGGATCCTGGGAATGGATATTCACAGAGACAGAATTCATGGGAGATTGTTGTTATCACAGAAGAACTATATCCAGAAAGTTTTGAAGAGATATAACATGCATGAAGCTAGAGTTGTTTCTGTCCCCCTTGGACAACAATTTAAATTGTCAGTCACACAAGCTCCAAGAACTGTTGAAGAGAGGAAGGAAATGAAGAATGTGCCTTATGTCAGTGGCGTTGGTAGCATAATGTATGCTATGATATGCAGTAGGCCAGACTTAGCACATGGAATTTCTGTTGTTAGCAGATATATGGCAGATCCTGGAAAAGAGCATTGAGAAGCATTGAAGTGGCTATTAAGATACCTAAAAGGTTCACTTAACACAGGTCTTATGTTCAAGAAACATGAACTTGGAGGTGATCCTCTTGAGGGGTATGTTGATTCAGACTTTGCTAAAAATATTGATACAAGGAGATCAATATCTGGATATGTTTTCACTTTGTATGAAACAACTATAGTGTGGAGAACAGTGCAACAATCTGTGGTGGCTTTGTCCACTACTGAAGCAGAATATATATCACTTACAGAAGCAGTGAAGGAAGTCATGTGGTTGAGAGGCATGCTAAGGGATTTTGGTATTGTGCAGAAGGGAGTTGAAGTTATGTGTGATAACCAAAGTACAATACATCTAACCAAACATCAAGTATTTCATGAGAGGTCGAAACACATTGATGTTAAGCTATATTTTGTACGAGATATGGTAGAAAAAAGTGTTGTGAAAGTGAGAAAGGTTGCTACTGAGAGCAATGTTGCTGATATGTTTACTAAGGTATTGCCAAGTTCAAAATTCCATCTTTGTATGAGCTTGGTGAACCTAGTAACTTGGGATGTTCATTAATATGACATGCTTTGAGGAGGATATGATGGACAATGTGCAATGAGGAGGAGTATTGTGAAGTTAGTTTCAATTATATCAGTGCAATTGTCTATAAGTATCAATTTCTTATCGGGTAGTGCATTTGCTAAACTGAGGAGTTTATGAAAACTGAATAAGTTGCAACAGAAATATCTACCAGTTTTGGGGGTTTTCGAATCGGACTTCGACATGCAAAATCCGTTATGAAATTAGTTACGAGAGGTTATGGGCAACATATAGCTGTATCAATTCGATTCTAATAACACATTACTTGTGAGAATTTAGAGAGAGCACAAAAGCTGGGGTTTTTTAGTAGAAATTATCAATTGTGCGAATTCAGTAATCTTCCCTTCAATTTGTACAATAGTACTGTTCGGACCTCCCGTGGACGTAGATCTTTGGATCGAACCACATATTTGTGTGCCTGGGTCTCATTTTCAATTTCAGTCCTTTAGGTTTTGGTTTCGAAAGCTTGGTTTTCTTCAACTAGTATTAACAGTGTTAATACGTTATGTCCAATTTATACCCTACCCCATTATTTCATGATATGAGACTGTTGGGAAAATAGGGGTGTTCGGAATCTATTCGGGATGATAATTAAATACGAATTTAAATTTAATTATTACTAGCATGAATTAATCCTAATTAATTCAAATAATAATTCCAACAACAATTTTATCATCATGCATGTTGAATTAATTCACATAAAATCTATGGCGGAAAACTAAGAGATTATGTGACTACGTACCTCTTGTAGATATGACCTTTGATTACAACGGGACTATCACGATCGTGCTATCAACAAAAAAACCTTCTCAAGTATGTCCCTTTTGCCTTGCTTGATCACCGGTGGGAAGTGCTTTCAAGCAATTTAAAATAACAAGGAAGAAAGAAAAAAATAGTGTTGCTGATTTTTTTTTCAACGCTGTGAAAAGTAAACTGGAGATGAAATAATCATCCCCTATATATAGGTGAGAAAATTTCGAAATTTTCATATATTTTAGAGGTGGAGAAAATCTTTTCTTAGCCTCTAAGAAATCTTGAATATATTCCATATATTCTTTTCTCCATAATAAAATATTCCACAAAAATCTCAACTTCCTCATTAAGGGGTTAATTTTAAAAAATATTGAAGAAATAATCCAAGATTTGGATCTTCTTGAATATATGAGATAATCTTGTATTCCAAGAATACTTATCTTCTGTTGGTGAACGAATCTAATCGGGAGGATTAGTGGCTGTTTTAATCCGTTTTTACGTCACCAATCAATAACGTGTGATTGATTACCACCGTAAATGGTAAAACGAGTCTTGGGTTAACGAATTCGGGTAAAATGAAGATCGAAATTTAAATTATTTCGTATATGTGTAAGTTTGGGTGTATTTGTGTGTATTTTTTGTCTGAAATTCGAAAAATTACATGGATAAGCTGGAGAGCAACTATTTATAGAGACTAGCATGCATGAGGTGTCTAAGACTCTTGGTCTCCCTAGTCTGCATGCTTGACATGTGTCCCTTTGATCTTATCTAAGCTGAACCTTAGTTACAAAGTTTTCTTTGGTCTTATCTCGGACTCATTGTTGTTCGCCTAGGTCGGCTTAATTGATCTTATTGATTCTCCAACTGAAAGTTGTTCGCCTCTTGAGGTTGTACTTTGGAAGTTGCTCGCCTTATGGCTTTGTTCAGCTTGGCTTTGGGATCTTTGTCCTTTGTTCACTTGTACACACCTCCTTGGCTATTTATTGTATTATATTTTGACCAAGTTGTTCGTCATGGATGACTTCACAGTTGGCTCATTCTTGGTCCCGGGCCTTAATACCTGTTCGCCCATTAATTGTTCGTCGGGAGAGTTGTTCGTCACTTCATACACCTCCCAGGTTGGTTAATGCGCCCAAATAGTGATTTTCTTTGTTTTAGACTTCAATAATTGTTCGCTCCATATTTAGATGATGTTCGCCTATCAACAATTGCCCCCTATCCTGACTAGATGTTGCATCAGACGAATAATTTTGTGGCGAGCAACTGTAGTTAGGATATCGTCTTGGCCAAGATTTGGACGAACAGCATCTCTGTGACGAGCAATGTTGGAATAACCGTTTCGTCTTCCCATGATCTGGGGAGATCACGAAGATGACGCCAGCGCAATGATTGCGCGCCGCACACGCGCGAGCAGCCCCCAAGGCCACGCGCCCCTATAATTGTTTATAGGTCCTTCATCTTCTAGCTTAGCTCGGAATTTACCCCGCCTTCTTCCAGTTGAGCCCCAGAACTTTCGGAAAATTATGCCCTGGACCCCGTTTTTGTTTGGGGTATAAATAGTGGGAAAACTGAAATTTTTCCCACTTTTCCCCCTCTTGCAACAGTGCTCCGGCGAATCCTTCCTTCCTCCGGCGATTCCAAGCTTCTCCGGCATCTATTCTTCCAGTGTTTGGCTTCCCATCCTCGAAACAAGGTAGTTATCCTCTTATTTCTTTTCTTTTCTTTACTTTTTCTCTCGAAAACGCCATCGCCGCCGTGTGGGTTCGAGCGCCATCGTCTCCTCCGGGATAGCGCCGCCGTCTGCAACTCTTTCTACCGCCGCCTGGATTTTTCTTCCTCTTCTATGTCTTCGCACTCGAGCAACAAGACTGAGGAGACTTTAGACCCACTCTTTCCAGTCGCGATCCCCGTCGACCAACCTCCCTTCGAGATTTCCTCGGCGTCGGATCTTCACGTGGATTCAGTGGTTCGCTCTGTGGAGGACACCGGTGTGGGCCCATCTGGGAGAGAATTAACAGTTGTGGCGAACAACAATCGGGATGAAGGTTCTTCGTCTTCCGCCGAATCTGAAGATCCAGATCTTAACGAGCTCACTCACGAGTTTCTGGAGGGTATCAATTTTCCATCCCCAAGGATGCGGGAAAGTGAGATCCCGGCTGGGGTTGCTCGCCTATTCGAATGGCGAGCATATGCTGAAAGGTATGCGAACAGCTTTCCTCGTCCACAAAGACAAATAATGGACAAGGTGAAGACTGATTACCAGGCGAGCAAGATCAAAAGTGTTGTTCGCGAAGATGAACTGGATACTATCCGGAAGGACTATAAGATCCCATATGATATTCATATGTGGGCACCTCAGAGGAAGGAAAGAGCTGATCGCCCACCTCCTGGGTGCACGGCGATCAACATCCACACCTTGATTGCTGGGCTGAAGTTACCTCTTCCACCTGTTGTTGGTCGATTCTTAGAGGCGACCAACTTGGCTATCACTCAAATTACCCCAATTGGGTGGATGAACCTTTTAGGCTCTATGTGCCTGTTCGCTTTGGAGGGGTACGTTGATCGGATCACTGCGGAAGAGATCAACTACCTGATGACAATCACAAGTTGCCCCCGAGAAGAAGATGGCTATCACTACCTCAAGGCCAGGACTGGGTTGAAAATGGTGGAAGAGGTGCCGAACAAGATTCGTGATTGGAAACAGCACTTCTTCTGGATTGGGGGTGATTGACGAGCATCTTCTGGTCCACACGGCGGCCCTGGACGAATAAATTCTCCAGCAGCCTATGGAAAACTGAAACGTAAGTTCAATTCTTGCTCGCCTTTGGACAGTTGTTCTAATTTAACTTTTTTTGTTTGTTCGCAGGCCCTCGTCTACCCAAGTGGAATTCGGAAGAAGAGTTGAGCTCCGAGTTTCTGTTTACATCGTGCCTGGTCGGCCTCCGTAACCGAGCAGATAAAACTATTGACTATCTTTGCCGATCAAGGTGTCAAAAAGCTGCTCGCCTCTTGACCTATCCTCACCACCTGGAGGCTCAAGCTGAGGTGCCCCCAGGTATGAAAATTTCTAACTTCCGGTTCAAATGTTTTGTTCGTCAATGTTTTGTTTAACTTGCTCGCCTAATATATTATTCTTTTTTTTTTTTTTTTTTTTTTAGCCGAGCAAGTAACAGTTGCCGTCCCTCCAAGCTACGCTCTTCTCGAGCAAAGAGTCCTTGAAATGGGGCCACCAAGAGGGAAGAAAAGAAGAGGTGACCCTCCCCAAGCTGTGCTCGCCATGTCGAACAAGCCTGAGGGGGCCAAAGTTCCAAGACCGGCTGCCCCCCCAGTTCAAATTCGGTCTCCTCCCGTCTCCCCACCTCGTGGTGGTAAGCGCCTTAAGAAAGCAGATGGGACCCCACTAGCCGGAGATGTCCCCGGCAAGGGGAAAGAAAAGGTGGGCGAAAGCTATGCTCGCCACGAAGAGGATGTTATAAGGCGTTCTTCTGGGGAGCCCACGGAAAAGTCGGGAAAAGCGAGAAAGATGTAGGCTCACTCCGTGGCCCAGAAGATCTTACATTCCTAGGATGGGATGATCGGAAGTTTGCCGAGTAAGTATCTATCCTCTCTTGCCGAACAACTTTCATCCATTTTTTTTTATTTTTCTAAGTATCAATTGCTTTTTTGTTTGCAGATACCGTGCCGATGATTATCCCGGCCGAGCAAGTGTTGTACATCAGTACGCTTGCTCGAAGACTCCCGTAAACATAAGGGAGATTCCTGGCGAACATGTTCGCAAGGCGACGGAGTTGGTCGCCCGGGCCTGGACGCGTCCTCTGGACAAGGCCATCCTTCAGCAGGGGCAAATGGACAATCTCCATCTCTCGATGATGCTCGTCGCCAACGGCCTTGTTACTGCTCAGAGGGCAATCACCCAAGTTGCCGAGCAAGAAAAGTCTGCTCGCCAATATGCGAATACTGCTCGGCAGCTTACTGAAGAAAAGGATGGCCTGGTGAGCCAATACGAGGCCAAGATTGCTCGCCTTAACAACCAGATCAATGTTTACATTGATGCTGAGCACAAGCGCCTTGAAGAGATTCAGGCCATGTCCAAAGAGCTAAAGGGTAAAGAGGCCCTGCTTGGGGACAAGGAGGCTTTGCTTGGTGAGGGGGAGAAGAAATTGACGGCGGCCGAACAAAGAATTGTTGAGCTTGAGGCGGAGAATGCTCGTCTCCGGGAGGCAGAAGCCAACCTCTTCACCCGCGAGCAACTAGAAGAGGAGGTTCAAGCTCGTACCGGCCCCATCTCCAACCTTGGATACATTTGTGCCTACGCGGACAGCATCCGTACGGCCGATGCCAATGATTACAAAGAGATGGTGGAGGAGATGAGCAAGGATTTGAACGAGTTCCTTGAGAACTATCCTCCGCCGAACAACGTTACAATCCAGTTGGCGGATCTGGCTGTGCTTGGGGTTAAACTGGATAAACTCGACCCCAGTATCACCATCACTCATCCTCCACCAATTGTTGATGATGGCGAGCAAGGAGATGAGCCGGCTGCCGCGGACGAGCAAATTGCTAAAGAGGCGGAGGATAAGGCAGCTGAAGACCTTGCTTGAGACATGATTGTCGACCCTCCTGCCGAGCAACCTCAAGATCTTCCTCCCGCCGAACAGCAGTAGTCTTAGGACTTAGCTTTTTTCTTTTCTTCTTTGTAATAGTTGTTCGCTCTTTTTTGTAGTACTTGTAATGGCTGCTTCCAGCTTGTACTATTTTTGAGGCTTAATGCCTTTGATTAATGGAACGTCTTTCTTATATTCGCTCATTTTCTTATATATGTTAATTGCCTTTACATTTCTGTCAATGCCTTTACAATTATAACATATAGTGTTGGGCTTTTGTTCGAATTGAACTTTGCCTTTAGTGGAATCAGGGTTTAGCCTTAGGTTCTGTTCATTTTAAAAAACGAACAACCTTTAAGTGGCTTTGGTCCTTAGGTTCTGTTCATTTGTAAAACGAACAACCTTTGAATGGACTTGTACCTCGAGCTTTTGGACTTTTCCTCTTTTGACGAACAACTATTATATTTACATCGCAAAATAATTACAAGTGTTGTAAGACTGTCCATCACTATTATATACAATCTGACGAACAGCTTTAAACACAAACTAAAACTTGCTCGTTTATAATGTTTTTGCCGAGCAACTCTATCTATAAAATCAAAAGAACTAACACCAGACTATACAATGTGCCGAGCAACTTTTGAATCCATTCCTAGGAAAATTTAAAAAATTTGGCAAGTTTTTAGCCTTCCTTAGCCTTCCTTCAGCTCATACGCATCCCTTGCCCCCCAAGACATTTGTTCGCTCAACTTTATTGATAGTACTTCTTTAGATGCACGGCATTCCAGGAGTATTGGGCCAGCTTGCCTTCCATGTCTTCAATATCGTACACGCCATTGACGTATTTTTCTGTTATACGATACGGGCCCTCCCAAGTTGGTCCCAATACGCCTGGAGGTTGGGCGAGCAACTTTCTTAGAACCAAATCTCCAACTCTGAATTCCCTAACTTTTACATGGGAATTATAGTAACGTTCTGCTCGCTGCTTGTATGTGGCATTTTTTAGCTCGGCATTCAATCTTTTTTCTTCGAGCAAATCCAATTCAGCATTTAGAGCAGAGTTGTTCGCCTGTTCATCAAAGTTGGTCGTCCTAAATGTAGTGGCCTTTAACTCAATTGGTATTACAGCCTCTGTCCCGAAAGCCATTGCAAAGGGTGTTTCTCCGGTGCTTGACCTGGGAGAAACTCTGTATGCCCATAAGACTTCCGGAAGTTCTGTAGACCAACTGCTTTTACTCTCCGCCAGTCGCACTTTTAATGTATGCTTTATGATTTTATTTACAGCTTCAACTTGTCCATTCGACTGGGGGTGATAAGGTGTGGAGTAATGTTTCTTGATTCCCCACTTCGTACAGAATTCTCTCAACTCTTGTCCATCAAACTGTGGACCATTGTCTGTCACAATTGCCTGTGGAACTCCGAAACGACAGACAATGTTCTTCCAAATAAAGTTGATCATCTTCTGCTGTGTTATATTCACCATGGCCTCTGCTTCCGCCCATTTTGTGTAATAATCGACTGCCACGACGGCGAATCGAACATTTCCAACTCCAGCCGGGAAAGGACCAATGATGTCCATCCCCCATCTTGCAAAAGGCCATGGGCTGTATACTGACACAAGTTCCTGAGCCGGGGTGTGGATGCCTGGGGCAAAAATCTGACATTGATGGCAAGTTTTGGCTTTTTTGATTGCATCCTGACGTAAAGTCGGCCAATAATAGCCTTGTCTGATTGTCTTGTATGCCAAAGCTTGCCCCCCAGTATGATTTCCACATACTCCAGCATGTATCTCTTCAAGTACTGCTTGCCCTTGCCCCCTAGGCAAACACTTGAGAAGTGGGATTGATATTCCCCTTTTGTAGAGTTGCTCGCCCACCAGAGTATATCTGGCGGCTCGCTTTATTAGCTTGGCAGCTTCAAAAGGGTTGTTTGGTTTTTTCCCATTTTTCAAGTATTTGACTATACTTGTTCTCCAGTCTTCTTCTTCACTGGTTTGATCGTCGAGTTGATTGACATTATAACTTACTGTTGATGGATCTTTCATCTTTGTAACTATAATATCTGCCAACTCTATGGGGCCTTCACTTGTTGCTAGTCGGGCAAGTGCGTCTGCTTGAGTGTTGCTCGTCCTTGGAATTTGCTGTATGAAGACTTGCTGCAACATGGACATCAGGTGAGCAACAATCCGTTGATACTCGATCATGTGATCATCTTTTGCTTCGTATTCACCTCGGACTTGGTTCACGATCAATTGTGAATCGCCAAATATTTGCAAGCGTCTGACACCAACTGCGAGGGATAGGTGGAGACCAGCGATAAGAGCTTCATACTCAGCTTCGTTGTTGGTTGCCATGAAACCAAATCTGATTGCCGAGGTGAATACTTGTCTGTTTGGACTTATTAATACTACTCCTGCCCCCGAGGCTATGTTGGTTGATGATCCGTCCACATAGAGATGCCAAGGGTGATCAAGTCCTCTCGTCGGATCTGGTGGGAAAGTTAGTTCGACTATAAAGTCGGCTAATGCTTGCCCTTTGATCGCCGTTCGAGGAGCATAGGTCACCCCGAATTGGCTAATCTCCAGTGACCATCTTAAAAGACGACCTGCAGTGTCGGGGCGATGGAGAATTTGCCTGAGCGGGAAAGTTGTTAGAACTTCGACTTGATGGTCAAAGAAGTATGGTCGTAACTTTCTCACGCTCATAACCAAAGCATACGCCAGCTTTTCAGTTGGGGCATATTTGATCTCTGCTTCGTGTAAAGCTTGGCTGACGTAATAGATTGGTTGATGGAACTTGCCGTCCTCCCGCACCAAAACAGAACTGATGGCAACTTCTGATGCGGCTAAGTATAGAAAGAGCTTTTCTCCTGGGATTGGTTTTGATAGGATTTTGACATCTCCCAGGTAGTCTTTAAGTTGATCGAAAGCCGCTTGGCAGTTGTTAGTCCATGCAAACTTCCCTTTTTTGACGGCCTCGAAGAATGGACGGCACTTGTCCCCCGACCTGGATATGAACCGGTTCAATGCTGCTAGGCACCCGGTGAGTCTTTGCACTTCTTTCACCGAACGTGGTGGTTGCATATCCATGATGGCTTTAACTTTTGATGGGTTGGCCTCAATTCCCCGCTGGCTAACAAGATGACCCAAGAATTTTCCTGAGTGAACTCCAAAGCTGCTTTTCTTTGGATTCAACTTCATGTTATAGTGTCGTAGAATTTCGAACACTTGAGTCAGATGTTGAAGATGGTCTTCCTTCTTGGGACTTTTGACTACGATATCGTCTACATAGACTTCAATCGTATCTCCTATTTGTTGATCAAACATCTTGTTCACCAGCCTTTGATATGTTGCTCCAGCATTTATGAGGCCGAACGGCATTCTCTTCCAACATAGCAAGTTTTTGTTAGTATAAAAAGCTGTGCTTTCTTGATCGTCAGGATGCATTGGGATTTGATGATACCCTGCAAAAGCATCCATGAATGTTAGCATTTCGTGACCCGCAGTGCTGTCCACCAATTGATCGATGTGCGGGAGAGGAAAGTTGTCCTTCGGGCATGCTGCATTCAGATCTGTAAAGTCTATGCATAGCCTCCAGGTCCCGTTTGGTTTTCTCACGAGTACTGGGTTTGCTACCCATTGTGGACAGAGTGCTTGTCGAATGAGATCATTGTCTAGCAACTTTTTAACTTCTTCATTCAAGGCTTGGTATTTGTCCGGGCCGTACTTCCTTCGTTTTTGATGGACGGGCTTTTTTGCTTGATTTATGTTCAGCTTATGACAAGCATGTTTCGGGTCTATCCCCACCATATCCGCATGAGACCAAGCGAAGACATCTAGATTCTTGGTGAGGAACTCTTTCATTCGGGATCTGTAAGGCTCTGGGAGCTCAGATCCTATGAATAATTCAAGATCCTCGTTGTTGGGATTAACTTTGAACGCCTCCAGCTCTTCGACTGGAGTTGCTCGTCGTTTTTGTCCCTTCCAACGGGGATCAAGTATGGGTTCCTCAGGGTCGGAATCATTTTCGATGTCCATCGGCTCTGCCCCCAGGCGGGGTTCAAGATCATCAGTTGGCTCCGTCCCATTGTTGTTCGTTTGTACTTGGCCCTCCAAGTCTTCTACTGAAGGTTGTTCGTCATCACCCCCTTGTTGTTCGTCAGATGGATACTCCTCCCGGGTGGTAACGAGTTGTTCGTCCAACACTTGCTCGTTCAAGTGCTGTTCGTCCGCATCCATGTGGTCGTCTATGTCCATCATATTGTTTAGTATTGATGGTTCGTCGATGGGATAACTTGCTGCTTCCATCATGGATATTTGTACAAATTTTGCTCGTAGCTGTTGAACGCATTCTCGTGCTCTCCGTTGGTCTCCTTTAATTGTACCTGTTCCACTAGCTGTTGGAAATTTCAAACAATAGTGGTAAGTGGAACACGCAGCTTTAAATTCATTAAGAAAAGGTCGGCCAAGAAACCCGTTATAGGTCGACTCCTGGTCTATAACCAAGAAATCTACCATTCTTGTTATATTTCTTTCGGGTTCATTGGCCGTTACAAGTTGTACAGCTAATGTTACAATTCCCAACGGTGTTGTCACAGCATTTTCGAAGCCTATAATTCTATGTGTTGTATTCCGAACATAACCCGAATAATCTCCCAGATTATCGAGGGTCTTCTTGAATAAGATGTTGGTGTAGGCTCCGGTGTCCACCAACAGTCTGTGGACTCTGGTCCCCATAATCTTTGCACAGATTACGAGCGAATCATTGTGCGGAGTTAAGACGCCTTCAAGGTCTTTTTCGGTGAAAGTTAATTCCGCCGTTTGCATGATAGACGGCTTAACTCCCATCTCTTGTACTTGGCCAATCGCTCGTAGCTCCGCTTTCCTCTTCCGGTTAGAGTCAGGTGGTTGTCCATCAAAACACCCTCCTGCGGGACCTGCGGGTTCCATCATGAACAGGTCTTCTAAAGGTTGAGCCGGCATACTGGGAACTGGTCGTCCGGGTTTGTTGTTTCTCTGAGGTTGACCATCCTCTTCATCTTCTGAGTTGTTCTCCCGAGCTCTTTTCCCAGGTTGCCTTTTAACGAAATCGGAGAGCTTTCCCTCCTCATAAAATCGCCAGAGTTGCTTAAGCAAATCTCTACACTCACTTGTAAAATGCCCCACACTTTGATGGTAGGCACAATACTTGTTCGGGTTGAGTTTGCCAGTATCCTGGCGGATTTTATGTGGTGGGGAGAGCAACTCTTTCTCCTTTACGCTCTCATACACAGTATCAACTGATACTGTCAATACTTGGTTCAATTTTTCTTTCAAATCCGATCCTTCAGTGAATGCTTTCATGTTTTTCGGGACCCTGTAGCTTGTCCCGACGGGCTTTTTGTTATTCTCCTTAGGATCAGCTTTGTTCTCCCCTAAATTTGTTTGTAGGGCCTCGTGCATGGAAACGAAAATACCAGCTTGGTTTCTGAACTCGGCATAAGTCTTTGGGTACTTCAGACGTACCTCCTTCCATAACTTCGACCCTTTTTTCAATCCGGCCATCACAGCGACGATCTTTGTATCTTCGCTCACCGGTTCTCCCTCTAGCAAAACTTTATCGAATCTTTCCATAAACGCCCGGTCAGTTTCATCATCATTTTGTCTCAAATCTGATAGCCGGTGTTTTTGGGAAAGATACGACCCCGCCGTTGAAAAGTGAGAAAGAAATTCTCGACTTAGTTGGACGAACGAGTGGATTGATGCCGGCGGCATTGATGAAAACCACTTGTGAACCCGATCGCCCAATGTTAAGGGAAAATTCCGGCATTGGGTGGCATCGCTGGCCCCCACGGAGACCATGTAGTCCGTATACTTCGTTAAGTGGACCCGGGGGTCGGCAATGCCTTCATATTGAATGCTAGCCGGAAATTGAATCTTTTTCTGTATCGGGGCCTTCAAAATGTGAGCTGCCAAAGGTGAGGATGGCATGCTAGTCGTTCCCATCCCCCTCTGTTGGTCTAGTTGCCCCTGCATGTTCTCTACAGCCCTCCTTAGGCTTGATAATTCATCAAGAGGTGCCCCCTGACTTGGAGGCTGTTCGGCGAGCAAAGGCATTAACCTTTCTGCTCGTCGCAGTCCCTCGCTTGGAGTGGGCACTTCTTGGGCTTGCCTCCTAATGTTGTTCGCCGCATTTGGCCCAAGGCGCCTAAAGGCTGACTGGGAGAGTCTTTCATGGACTGATGGGCGAGGCTGATCAAAAGTTGCTCGCCCATCTTCTGCTCCCCGGCGAGCAGCTTCTCGTTGATGGGGTTGGCTAAGTCTGTCCTGGGCACTGGAACGTGTTGTTCCATGGCTAGACATAGTTGTTCGTCCGCGACCAGACTCAGCCTGTACTTCTCTTTGGTCGACCACCTTGGCCTTTCCCTTATTCCCTTATTCCGTCTGACTTCAGCACAAAAGCTGGGGTTTTTTAGTAGAAATTATCAATTGTGCGAATTCAGTAATCTTCCCTTCAATTTGTACAATAGTACTGTTCGGACCTCCCGTGGACGTAGATCTTTGGATCGAACCACATATTTGTGTGCCTGGGTCTCATTTTCAATTTCAGTCCTTTAGGTTTTGGTTTCGAAAGCTTGGTTTTCTTCAACTAGTATTAACAGTGTTAATACGTTATGTCCAATTTATACCCTACCCCATTATTTCATGATATGAGACTGTTGGGAAAATAGGGGTGTTCGGAATCTATTCGGGATGATAATTAAATACGAATTTAAATTTAATTATTACTAGCATGAATTAATCCTAATTAATTCAAATAATAATTCCAACAACAATTTTATCATCATGCATGTTGAATTAATTCACATAAAATCTATGGCGGAAAACTAAGAGATTATGTGACTACGTACCTCTTGTAGATATGACCTTTGATTACAACGGGACTATCACGATCGTGCTATCAACAAAAAAACCTTCTCAAGTATGTCCCTTTTGCCTTGCTTGATCACCGGTGGGAAGTGCTTTCAAGCAATTTAAAATAACAAGGAAGAAAGAAAAAAATAGTGTTGCTGATTTTTTTTTCAACGCTGTGAAAAGTAAACTGGAGATGAAATAATCATCCCCTATATATAGGTGAGAAAATTTCGAAATTTTCATATATTTTAGAGGTGGAGAAAATCTTTTCTTAGCCTCTAAGAAATCTTGAATATATTCCATATATTCTTTTCTCCATAATAAAATATTCCACAAAAATCTCAACTTCCTCATTAAGGGGTTAATTTTAAAAAATATTGAAGAAATAATCCAAGATTTGGATCTTCTTGAATATATGAGATAATCTTGTATTCCAAGAATACTTATCTTCTGTTGGTGAACGAATCTAATCGGGAGGATTAGTGGCTGTTTTAATCCGTTTTTACGTCACCAATCAATAACGTGTGATTGATTACCACCGTAAATGGTAAAACGAGTCTTGGGTTAACGAATTCGGGTAAAATGAAGATCGAAATTTAAATTATTTCGTATATGTGTAAGTTTGGGTGTATTTGTGTGTATTTTTTGTCTGAAATTCGAAAAATTACATGGATAAGCTGGAGAGCAACTATTTATAGAGACTAGCAAGCATGAGGTGTCTAAGACTCTTGGTCTCCCTAGTCTGCATGCTTGACATGTGTCCCTTTGATCTTATCTAAGCTGAACCTTAGTTACAAAGTTTTCTTTGGTCTTATCTCGGACTCATTGTTGTTCGCCTAGGTCGGCTTAATTGATCTTATTGATTCTCCAACTGAAAGTTGTTCGCCTCTTGAGGTTGTACTTTGGAAGTTGCTCGCCTTATGGCTTTGTTCAGCTTGGCTTTGGGATCTTTGTCCTTTGTTCACTTGTACACACCTCCTTGGCTATTTATTGTATTATATTTTGACCAAGTTGTTCGTCATGGATGACTTCACAGTTGGCTCATTCTTGGTCCCGGGCCTTAATACCTGTTCGCCCATTAATTGTTCGTCGGGAGAGTTGTTCGTCACTTCATACACCTCCCAGGTTGGTTAATGCGCCCAAATAGTGATTTTCTTTATTTTAGACTTCAATAATTGTTCGCTCCATATTTAGATGATGTTCGCCTATCAACATCTTCCATAATATCTTTTCAAGAAAATCAACAAGATCTTTTCTTTCTCCTAATATATCTTTTTCGAAAATTACAAGAAAAAATCAGCAAATATATTTTCTTTTATTTTAATCACCTTATCATTATTGGGCTACTTGAGGGGCCTTCACGAGAATTAAGATTGGACCTCCAATGGGCTTCTGAATTTCAATATTGAGTCCCAATATAATTCAGCCCATTAATATTAATTAGTACCACTAATAAATTAATATTGCACTATCCATCTTAATCCATATTACGATAATATGGGCTCCCGGTTATTATTTCCCGCGTTTAAAATTATCAAGTCCATTAATTAATTAAGCTTCTAAATAGCTCTAAATTAATTAATATATTTCACCTTAAGACAGTTCAACATTATTATCCGTACCGAAGAAACTAATTCTTCACTTGCAAGATTTGGTACGATAAAACTTCTGAGCCCACCAAGGGGACAAATCACACGAGCCGTACTCGCACGCGTTTCTCCGTATTAAATCTTAGCAACTGTCGTATGATTAATATTACTGCCCAAAGCACAAGGTTTGAAGTCACGATGATTCACATCCAACATGAATCAAAGCAGTAACCATTAAGCACACACAGTCCTATTTAAGTGACGAAGATTAAGAAATCAATAACCACTGAGGTCTAATTCTTCACATTTCATAACAGAAGAATTTATCCTCGCTGTAGGTCCTCTTCAACACATGCTAAATGTGCTAGTGCAATCTCTTGGTCAAGACAATCCAATCTGAGATATACACATCGACCTTTCACGGTGGATTGTTCAATTCTACCTAGGTCGTGAATTTGTACGTTAAGTTACAAGGAAAATTATTAATGTGATCTTCTGTGATCGAGTATCACCACATTAACTACAATGTAACACGTATTATATATATTGAACGGTTTGCAATAAATATTCAACATTCAATCATATTTAAAGCAAATGTGATAAAAGATTTATTCTCATAAATAATTGTTTAATACATGAGTTATACAAAGTAAAAACATACTTTCATGTATAACTCCAACAATCTCTCACTTATACTTAAAGTCTGCTTTTTAGTATACATCATGCATGTCTAGTGTAGTAACTCTACGTGACATCTCATGTCAACCTATACTAACCTAATAATTCCTCCCACTTATACTTAAAGCAGATTGACAATAGTCTTGACACCCATTCCATCCATATGTCTCTCGAATGTACTCTGAGGCAGACCCTTTGTGAATGGATGTACTAGGTTTTCCTCCGACATTTATCTTTGCCACCTCTTTATCTCCTCTCTTAACGATTTCTTGTATAAGATGGTATTTTCTTTCTATGTGTTTGCTGGTCTTGCGAACTCTCGCTTCCCTTGAATTTGCAATTGCTCCGGCATTATCACAAAGACAGTGATTGTGCTGGGTAAATTCGGAACAACGTCCAAGTCCACTAAGAAGTTCTTGAGCCAAATTGCTTCTTTTGCTGCCTCCCAAGCAGCTACTTATTTGGCTTCCATGGTCGAATCTGCGATGCATTTCTGCAAATCGCTTCTCCATGTCATGGCTCCTTCTCCAATGCAAAATACACTACCTGAGGTAGTTATTCTGGAGTTTATGTCTGATTGGGAATTTGAGTCCGTGTGTCCCATGGGAATTAGACCGTCTGACGGTTAAATCAGCATTCCATTTCAAGTTCTTTTCAGAAACTACAGAACGCATTTAATTGCAATCTAATGTGCTTTCCTGGGATTACTTTGATATCTTGCCACCATGCCCACGACAAAGTAGATATCCGGTCTCATACACAACATTGCATACATAAAGCTTCCTACATTCGAAACGTACGGAACGTCTTTCATGTCATCTATCTTCACTTGCGTCTTAGGGCATATTTTTATAGATAGATGGATTCTGTGCCTAAAAGGTACAAAACCCTTCTTGGAATCTTGCATGTTGTATCGCTTCAAAATAGTGCCTTTGTATGAAACTTGTGATAAGCCCCACGTCCTTCTCTTGCGATCTCGAGTGACCTTGATCTCAAGGGTGTGACCGGCTTTCCCTAAGTCCTTCATATCAAACTAATTTGACAGCCATACCCTTACGTCTGACAACACCTTTACAATGTCTCTAATGATCAGAAGGTCGTCTACGTATAGTACTAAGAATACTACTGCAGTTTCGTCACACTTTTTATACACACAACTTTCGAACTCGTTTTGATCAAAACCCATAAGACTTAATAACTTGATCAAAACAGTGGTTCCAAGTACGAGATGCTTGCTTAAGTCCAAAGATGGACCGCTTGAGCTTGCATATAAGATGCTCTTGGCCTTTCGCAATAAAACCTTCGGGTTATCGAATATAGATATCTAACCCGTCAAACCTTATGTTGTTGTTTGCCATGACTCTGCATCTTTGTCTTGGATTGCCTCGTCGTATATCCATGGGTCTGATTTATCTCCGGGAATTAAATACGAAGATTCTCCTATTCCCATGAATCTCTCGGGTTATCTAACAAACCTCCCACTCCGACGGGGTTCTGGTTTTGAAGGTGTGACGATTGGTATATCATCTTGTACATTTGGTATAGGAGTTTGTCCTCTTAATTCGCTTAAGGTAATCTCACTTCTGGGCTTTCTATTGTACCTATAGTCTTCTTCCAAGAATTTAAAGTGTGTACAAAATACGGTCTTTTGATCCTTGAGACTACAAAACATACACCCCTTCGTTCCCATGGGATATCCTACAAACAACCTTAATTCCGAACGTGGACCCAATTTACCGGATTCCTTGTCTAGCACATATGTCGGACACCCCTAGATACTCATGTGTCTCAAACTAGGCTTACGCCCAGTCCACAATTCTAATGGGGTTTTAGGAACCGATTTGGATGGCACCAAGTTTAGAATGTAAGTCGTTGTTTCCAAGGCATTACCCCAAAATGACTTGGGTAAATCTGAATAACTCATCATGAATCTGACTATTTCTAAAAGATTCTGGTTCCTTCTCTCCGCCACACCGTTCTATTGAGGGGTTCCCAGTGCGGTCAACTGGGATACAATCCCTTCTTCCGATAGGTAGTTCAAGAATTCATTGTTGGGGTATTCGCCTTCACGATCAGATCGTAGAAACTTGATACTTCTTTCCCTATGCATCATAAGGTAGATGTATCCAAATCTCGAGTAATCGTCGAAAATGACAAACTACTTTTACCCCTTCTTGCTATGATCGTCATTGAACCACACATATCGGTATGAACGGGTTCTAACACTTTGGTGGCTCTATTCCCCTTGGCTCCAAATGCACTCTAGGTCATTTTACCCTCTAAACAGGATTCACAAGTTGGAAATGACTCAACTTGAAGTGACTCCAAGGATTCATTTTCACCAATCTTTGTATCCGCATTAGATTAATATGACCTAAGTGTTTCATTCATATCGGAAAGAACGCTTCATTTTATAACTTGAAATAGTCGATGTGTTATTAAATTCAATTTATGAGTGGTGTGCCCAATTAATGGTATAAAGATCATCCAACAATGTTCCAAAACAGATAAACTCATCGTTTCAAGAAATAATAACATCCTTATTAAAAGAAACTGAGTATCTATTCAAAACAGTTTAGAAACTGAAGGTTGAGTTCTTTCTAAACTAGGAACATGAAGAACATCTCTCAAGACCATAACTCTATCTTCAAAAGATAGACACACTTCTTCCACTGCTTCAGCTGCCACTCTCGTAGCATTGCCCGATGTGATGGGGATCTCACTTCCGTTAAGTCGTCGGGTTAGCTTGAACCCATGAAACAAATGTGATCAGTAGCTCTCGTATCCACTATCCACGAATAGACAGCATATGCCACTTCACAAGTTTCGACGACTAGGGTGTGTGAATTACCTAACTTTCCTAGCCTCTTAGGCTTGGAACAGGCAAACCTCCATTGTCCGCTCTCACCGCAACTAAAACACTTCCCCTTCGATGCTAGTCTTTGCATTTGCCTTTCGCAACAGTTGAATTTGCTTGGACCCGGCCTTTGGTTCTCTTCCTCTTCTTCTCTTCCCTTGGGACCAAAAAAGGTAGACGGACCATTAGCCGCCATAGCACTGGACTGGTGCTCCATTATCGCCTCCACCGAAACTAAAGCTTGCAAGAGCTCGGACAAACGACTTGTCTGTTCATTCATCTGACAATTCATTTGAAACTGCTCAAAGTTTTTTGGTAGAGAATGGAGTATGAAATCAACCTGAATAGGGATATCAAAATCCGCACCAAGTACTTCCAACTTGTTAAGGTATGCCATTATATCGAGAACGTGCTCGTGGCGTTCTTTTCACCATTTTCAACTTGACCGAGTCATGTTTGGTGAACTTGATTAGTTATGGGCTTCTGATGTAAAAACATCTCTTCAAGGCTTTCTATGATTTCAACAGCGGATACAATGTCTTCATGAAAGCGCCTCAAATCCTCAGACAGAGATGTCAAGATGATGCACTTCATGTGTTCATTGTCATGCTTCTAATCATAAACGGCCTTTTCCCATTGCTTGACTTATCATTAGGCTTGCCGGGTATATTACCGTGAATATCCCAATTGTATTTTTGTGCAGTAAGGACAAAATTTAAATTACATCTCCAATCGACATAATTCTTTCCAAAAAGTTTATTAACTTAAAGTATATTAAACAGTGGATTAAAAGGTTGCGACATGATGAACTGAGAATAAAACATACATTCATATTAATATCTAGAAAAATACGAAATTATCACATAATTCGATCACATCAATTATATTGAAACCTTAAAACAATATAATCATGCATCGGTCAACATCTCGAAATAATTTAAATGCGCCACGAGGGGTGATCTATACATTTAAACACATACAAGCGGATCACAAACTTGAAAGTTACAAATCCTTAATTCAAAATTAATAGTTGGCTCCCACTTTGACCACATAAAAATTGACAGGGACTCCGAGGGGAGTAAGTTAATATCAATTTCTCATGTCTAAGTAATAACCATAATTAAATACAGAATTATTATTTCGCTTTGAGCAAGCCACTCGTGGTGAGGGCCAATACCGCCACTAGTAATAATCCACAATCATCCTTTCGGAATTTATTCATGTGAAATACGTCCTTTTGGCCGATCCGAGGGGGAAATGTATTCCAAAAAGACTTCACAAATAAATAAATTATGGAGGCTAAATTAATCCAATTTTAATGTCCGGAATAAAATTGTGATTAAAGAAACATACTTAGTAATTTTTGAAAGTAAGGTTTTTCTTGGACAATTAAAATCATGCAAACACATATTAACAAATAATAATAAGTGCACCAAATAAAACATCCATCAAAACAAAATTAAACACATTGGAGCACTCAAATCCAATTGTCACGGTTTAATTTCTTCACGTCTTGATGCGAAAAATCGTCCTTGTTGCTTTCCATCGTTCGTCTCGACACGCTCCCACTCGAACAACAACACTTCAGTAAAAACAACTTAGTTTGGGGTTCGGGACGACGTTTGAAATCACACAAAAAATTGAGAACGAGGAAAAAAAATTCACGGCACGAGATACGGCGCGCGTCGGCCCACGGGATGGGCCGCGCGCCCCTTCGGCTCATCCATCGTGCACGGCGTCGTGCGCCTCGCGTACTCCATGCACCGATTTTCGTCGTTCGTTCTCATTTTTCACCCCGTGCATGATTTTACGTCCATACATGCGTCACGCATGCATGCGTCGTCCGGGTACACCGTCTTTAATTCTTCGTTCTTCATCTCGATCCGGTTACAATTTATTTTAAAAGAAAATAAATACTAGATCTAAACTAATCTATTACAATGATCTACTCGTGGATTTTCTCACGAGAAAAACGAATTCGAACGAATCGAATTAAAAAACAATTAATTCACACGCATGAAAAAAAAATTAAAACCATGACAATTGGATACCTACAAAAAAGATCTAGCAATTCTACTATCAAATTTTAATTTAATGTTAAACAATTTAAATTTGTTGTTACCGATTTTACCGGATCTAGGTGACGAATTTATGTGGCTATAGGGGTAGTCCCGATTATCGGGTAACAAACATATGAAATAATATGAACACGAAGAACACAAGAATGGGGGAAGATCTCTGATGAGTTCTTCCCTTGAAGATGGCTTTGGGAGTCCATAAAGACGGTCTCCCTTGCCTAGTATTTTATTTATGTGGGGAGAATTTTGTTGGGGAGGAGAAAGCTAAAATGAGCTCTTTTTTACAATGGGTTGGGGCCTCTATTTATAGAGCCCCAAGCTTCTAACTAAGGAAGTCATCCTGACCCTTTATTTAGGGTATTTATTACAATCGTAGATCTAATAAATAATTATGAAAAGCAATAAATCTATTATTACAATATCTTGTCAGTATTTCGATATCTTTACTGATGTTTGACCTTTGATTCTGTCGGACTATTTGATGCTGAAATCCTGTTGTCGGGGCCTAAACCCCGATTCCGGTATACCCCGGTTCTGAGATAGTATTTAGGCCAAATACGGGATTATTTGTGCCACAACAAAATTCAGATTTAAAGATCAGATCCCAAAACCGTGGCTCTGATACCAGTTGTTGGGAAAATAGAGGTGCCCGGAATATATTCGGGGTGATAATTAAATATGAATTTAAATTTAATTATTACTAGCATGAATTAATCCTAATTAATTCAAATAATAATTCCAACAACAATTTTATCATCATGCATGTTGAATTAATTCACATAAAATCTATGGCGGAAAACTAAGAGATTATATGACTACGTACCTCTTGTAGATATGACCTTTGATTACAACGGGACTATCACGATTAACCAAAAGACCTTCTCAAGTATGTCCCTTTCGCCTTGCTTGATCACCGGTGGGAAGTGCTTTCAAGCAATTTAAAATAACAAGGAAGAAAGAAAAAAATAGTGTTGCTGATTTTTTTTTCAACGCTGTAAAAAGTAAACTGGAGATGAAATAATCATCCCCTATATATAGGTGAGGAAATTTCGAAATTTTCATATATTTTAGAGGTGGAGAAAATATATTCTTAGCCTCTAAGAAATCTTGAATATATTCCATATATTATTTTCTCCATAATAAAATATTCCACAAAAATCTCAACTTCCTCATTAAGGGGTTAATTTTCGAAAATATTGAAGAAAGAATCCAAAATTTGGATCTTCTTGAATATATGAGATAATCTTGTATTCCAAGAATACTTATCTTCCATAATATCTTTTCAAGAAAATCAACAAGATCTTTTCTTTCTCCTAATATATCTTTTTCGAAAATTACAAGAAAAAATCAGCAAATATATTTTCTTTTATTTTAATCATCTTATCATTATTGGGCTACTTAATGGGCTACTTGAGGGGCCTTTACGAGAATTAAGATTGGACCTCCAATGGGCTTCTGAATTTCAATATTGAGTCTCAATATAATTCAGCCCATTAATATTAATTAGTACCACTAATAAATTAATATTGCACTATCCATCTTAATCTATATTACGATAATATGGGCTCCCGGTTATTATTTCCCGCGTTTAAGATTATCAAGTCCATTAATTAATTAAGCTTTTGAATAACTCTAAATTAATTAATATATTTCACCTTAAGACAGCTCAACATTATTATCCGTACCGAAGAAACTAATTCTTCACTTGCAAGATTTGGTACGATAAAACTTCTGAGCCCACCAAGGGGACAATCACACGAGCCGTACTCGCACGCGTTTCTCCGTATTAAATCTTAGCAACCGTCGTATGATTAATATTACTGCCCAAAGCACAAGGTTTGAAGTCACGATGATTCGCACCCAACATGAATCAAAACAGTAACCATTAAGCACACACGGTCCTATTTAAGTGACGGAGATTAAGAAATTAATAACCACTGAGGTCTAATTCTTCACATTTCAGAACATAAGAATTTATCCTCGTTGTAGGTCCTCTTCAACACAAACTAAATGTGCTAGTGCAATCTTTTGGTCAAGACAAGCCAATCTGAGATATACACATCGATCTTTCACGATGGATTGTTCAATTCCACCTAGGTCGTGAATTTGTACATTAAGTTACAAGGAAAACTGTTAATGTGATCTTCTGTAATCGGGTATCACCACATTAACTACAATGTAACACGTATTATATATATTGAACGGTTTGCAATAAATATTCAATATTCAATCATATTTAGAGCAAATGTGATAAAAGATTTATTCTCATAAATAAGTGTTTAATACATGAGTTATACAAAGTAAAAGCATACTTTCATGTATAACTCCAACAGAGACGATACAAACTCATCTGTAGATGATTGACGAAACGTGTATGCAACGATTTTTTATTTGCAGCTCTCACCATTTTTATTTCTTCTATTAATTTTCCTTTTAATTAAATCCCATTTCTCTTCTCCGCATCATGAAACGATTGAGTTATACGATGGTGACAACACATCATTTTCAATGTTTATATATAATCTATTTTTTGGTAAGATATCATGTTCAATGAGTATATCATCTTTTTTAACTGCAGTTAAACTAGAAATTACAGAATAAATTATTGCGGGTGCTACCATCATCGGTTACGAAGGAACACATCATCTGCTGTAAAATATTGGCCATATCTCAAATTAAAAGGATCTGACCCATATAATATTATGATAATGTGTCCCACCAATTAGCATCACAATCACAATTAGTGATTTTTCAACCATTTTTCCACACACTAAGTACTGGTGCAATGAAAAGGTTAATATATAGCACGTGATTCTGACCTCTCTATTATAACAATAAGAATCTTTTATTTCATATTTTTATTAATACATCTTCTGACCTGCATCATTAAATTTATGCGTATGTGTTCTAAAAAAAGATTTGTGTGGGATTGGTTCACGTAAGACCATATTTGTTTTTCAATAGCAATGTTATTGATTACTATTTAATGTTAATAATATTAATTTTGAAATTTTTGCTCTTAAAATGGAACATTTTCATTTTTTTTTTTTAAAGTGATACAATATACTTAATGTAAATTGTATCAATTTTTAAATTTTTAAACAATACACGTTACATTTAAAAAGTGATACAATTTATTTTAAAAGGGGAAAATTGCACTTTCGGTCCCACAAGAATGAGCGCAAAACACTTTTGGTACCTATGTGCGAAATTAGTCTTTTTTTTTTTTTTTTTCAGTTTTGGTCCCATCTGTTAATTCTTGGGACCAAAACTGCAAATTTATCCTATTCTCTTGGGATCAAAACTGCAATCTATTCATTTTCTTGGGATCAAATCTACAATTTATTCAAGTCTCTTGGGACCAAAAGTGTCAAAAAAAAAACTATGGGACTATAAGTGTCGAAAAAATGACCATTTCGAAATGAACTCATTCTTTTCGGATCAAAAGTGCAATTAACCCATTTTAAAAGTGATAATATTTTCATTTAAATTAAAATAATAGGGTATGAGTTATATAAAAGTGATTCATAATATGATCAATATCCTATTGAATTTTATGATTCACTTCTAATTTTTTATACTCTTGGTTAAATGTATTTTATACTCTTGGTTAATTCGAGTTGAGGTTTTCTTTAAAATTTGATATTTTAAATTTGAGTAGGTCTTGTGTAAAATTGTTTCATGCCATTAGACGCTCTCACGCAAATTTTTACTTTTATAAACTTATATATTATAATACTGCATTTTTATATTAAAATGCATAATTTAAATATTAAAATATATTGTTATTGTTACTCTTGAACAATAATACAATACCAATATCACAGACTTCTAATGAGATTTTTAATCCATGAACTCTGTTCGTGTAAAATTTTGCCAAAATGGTATCAATTTCACCCTAAGACGCTCTAAGACTTGCTACTATTCTCTCCAGGAAAAAGAAAACATACGACTTTCAATAAAAAGGAAAAAGAAAAAAAAAGTGATGACACCTTCATAATACTTAAATTTAAAAAATAAAATAAAGTTAAAAGTAATATTTTCTTCTTCCTTGAATAATATATACACAACCCATAACATAAGTTTTGGTAGTACTCTTTTATGGTAGCATATTCATGAAATCTTTTAGATATTATACCAGACAATTCACAGTAGCATATCTTACACATACTTCTATGTTATTCTTACAAAAAAAAATGTGTTTCTTAATTATTCAATTATTTAGTGGACCTTACCCACTATATACATACAATCACATGTATGTATACATTCATGCGAATATCGAGTTCTCTTTATAATCAACTAAACCCATGTGCTCTTCTTAATTTCTTGCCTTCCTTCAATTTCCTTTCCTTTTTTTTTTTTTTTTTTTCTTGTAATAATAATTAATCCTTATACCTAATTAAGTCTTCTCCATGGCCTCTAACGGCACACTCTTCATATTTTTCTCTCCAATCATAATTATTTCCATCGTTTTTTTCCTCCTCAAATTGGTCCGAATTAGGGTTTGGTGCAACTGCGAAATATGCCAAACGTACATCGAGTCCCGCTGGTCTCTACAGTTCGTCAATCTCTGCGATTGGTACAGTCACCTCCTCGCACAATCCCCGACCCGCACAATCCACATCCACGTGCTCAACAACGTCATCACCGCAAACCCTAGAACCGTAGAGTACATGCTGAAAACCCGGTTCGACAATTACCCGAAGGGGAAACCGTTCTCGGCTATCTTGGGCGACTTCTTGGGCCGGGGCATATTCAACGTGGACGGCGACGCTTGGAGGTTCCAGCGCAAGATGGCGGGCCTCGAGCTGGCCCGAATTCCCGTTCGGGCATTCGCGTTCGACGTCGTGAGGCACGTGACGGAACGGCGTTTGGTCCCCGTCATGGACGCCGTTTGTAACGGGAAGGATGTTGTTGATTTGCAGGATGTGTTTAGGAGATTTTCGTTCGATTGCATTTGTAGATTTTCGTTCGGGTTGGACCCCAGGTGTTTGGAGCTGACGTTGCCCTTGTCGGAATTCGCGGTTGCGTTCGACTTGGCGTCGAAACTGTCGGCGGAGAGGGCGATGACGGCGTCGCCGTTGGTTTGGAGGATGAAGAGGTTTTTGAACGTCGGGAGCGAGAGAAAACTGCGTCGTTCGATTGCGAGGATCGACGTTTTGGCTAAGGAGGTCATCCGGCAGCGGCGGAGGCTAGGGTTTTCGGACGAGAACGATCTCTTGTCGAGATTTATGGCTTGTACGGATGACGAGAGGTATCCAAAGAATTTCATCTTATCTAAAAGTTTGAATTTATGTAGAGGTGCCACTGTATATCAAAAATATATATATATATAGTCTATAAATATTTCTGACATACAGAATTTTCAACAAAATAATTACATCCTTGAAAATTTCGTACAAGTTGCCTAATCATTAAGCATCTTTCATTCCTCAATTTATTTCTATAATTTTAGTAGGTAAATTATTCGTAGGTGATTTTACCTGTGAATTTCACTTCCGTTGGCAAAATTTTATGTAGGTAATTTGAAAAATAAAAATATCTACATATTAAAAAATATTATAGATAAATCATAGTAATCCCCACTATTTGACGACGGAATTATTTTTGTCCGAAATTCCTTAGCCATGTTGGAAATCGATATTATCTCATGGGGTGTGTTATTAATTCATTTATATTAATTTTGTAATTATAGGTTCCTACGGGACATAGTGATAAACTTCATGTTGGCGGGGCGGGACACGGTGGCGTCCGCCCTGACGAGCTTCTTCTGGCTGGTGGCACGCCACCCCGACGTGGAGGCCGCGATAATAGACGAGGCGGACCGGATAATCGGAAAAGATAAGGGGATGGGAAGGTACGAGCAATTGAAGGAGCTTCATTATTTGCATGGAGCGGTATACGAGAGCATGAGATTGTTTCCCCCGGTTCAATTCGACTCGAAGTTTTGTTTAAACGACGACGTTTTGCCGGATGGGAGGTTTGTGAAAGGGGGAACTAGGGTTACCTACCACCCTTATGCGATGGGGAGAATGGAAGAGATTTGGGGGTTTGATTGCTTGGAATTTAAACCGGAAAGGTGGTTGAGAGACGGTGTGTTTTGCCTTGAAAACAATTTTAAGTATCCGGTTTTTCAAGCGGGGCTCAGGGTGTGTTTGGGGAAAGAAATGGCGTTAATTGAGCTCAAATGTGTGGCGGTTTCGTTGTTGCGGTTGTATCGAGTCGAGCTCGTTCAGTTTGACATCACGACTCCCCGGTTCTCGCCCGGGCTCACCGCTACTTATCGTGATGGTTTGCGGGTTATTGTGCGAGAACGGGGCCGTGATCAAACATCAAAATGATCATCTAATATGGTTTATTTTCCTATGTTCAAATGGGTGTATATAATATATAGATTGATCATCCAAGTGTAATTATATGTAGGGTATATTTATATGATTGTATGAGGGTTTATTTAGTTCATATATACTTTGTAATTAATTAATATTTTTTCAAGAATTTATGGTTGATTAATGTCCGGTAATATCAACGTGTGCAATTAATTTTTACCACCATTAAAGAAAATAAAGAATTACCTACAAAATTAGAATTGTCTACAAAATATTTCCAACAAAAAAGTTTCTACATTTACGGAATTGTCTACAAAATTTTTTTACGGAATTTTCAAATTATGAATTAAGCTTCTACATTTTTCAACCTAGAAACAATTTGCCTACAAAATTTTATCTACAACACAATTTGCCTACGGAATTTCCGTAGACAAATTTGTTTTGTAGGTGGGGAAGGAAAATACATATACAATTAGAAATTTTTGCAGGCAATTTGTAGGTAACCACTACAAATTTTTTTGTTGGAAACTTCGTAGCCATATTGGCAATTTTTGTAGGCAATTTTATGTTTTCTTGTAGTGTATATTGTATACCAAGAAAATGAATTAGAATTTTATTTCATAATTGTCCCCGACATTCATTGTCACATAATAATATATCTAGAGCTTAGATTTGTTTTTAGCATTCTAAATTATTTGAAGTAACAACGCTGGAGTCACGCCCGAACTTGAGTGTTCTTGTGGAACGTCTATCCTATCCAGAGCGTAGGCTTGCTTTGGACACTTTGATTTTTCAAAGTAACAGTGTTGGCACGCCCCGAGTTGGACGTTCTAGTGGTCCGTCGGCACTGGCCCGCCCGGAATTGAACGTTCTAGTAGAACGTCGACTTTTTTTTTGGAGGTTATAGAATTGTGTTCAGATTCTTTGGATCATACGATTTAATGGTCCATTCCTTCTGAACCACATAATTATTATACCAAACGCATAAAAATGAAAGGTGATTTAACCTTGTACTATAAATTGGCCTTTATTTAATAACGATGGCGCACATGATTGAGTCAGGTACATGTCATTCTCAACAACATTAATGATTTCATTGGAAAGACACATAACCCTCAAAGTACTATATGTGGAAATACTACTTGGTAAATAGCTATTTTTGTTGGTTCAATACATACATTACACATAAATACATTTATGCTGATAAATATGAGTGGGTAATTAAGAATGTGGTTTGGGATACACATTGAGTATGTTTTCCACCCGAGATCAAACTCATCATCATTCAGTGGTCCAACCAATCCCACTGATTTAATGAAAATTAGCTACATGTATTACTATTCTCAAATAAAAATCCATTTAATTTATTTAATAAAATAATATAGTTCTAAATTCTAATTTTATACATAAATGTTTGGGGAGATAATTTTAGTCATTATAGAACCATTTCAACCAGATCTTATTCAAAGGTTGCAGCTTGCGAAATGCTCAATTTTAATCCTGATTTATTTTTTTCAATAGAACAATAGAAATCGCATTTTATTATTAGAAGTGAATGCAAGTTTTTCCATGGATGGGAATCTGAAAAACGTCACTTAGCAGTTAGCACAGCTGTGAGTGACGTCGTCTATATATATACATGAAAATTTTAATGTTCACATTCATCTCTCTTAGTCATATTTTTATTTTTATTTTTGCATACACCTCACTTTGAGTTGTATTAAAAAAATTGAAATGTCTTATCCATCCACTGTTTTTTGTCCAGAATAAATGATTGACTAAAAATAAAATACTTTCAATCTTGAAAATAATTAGGAACAAGAATAAACGTGATGTTAATTAAGTGGATGAATGATTTGACAGTGTGACGATGGTTGAAAGTGGATACATGATTTGAACCCAATGAGCACATGTACATGGGCAATATTTTGTGTGTGTCCTAATACCACGATAGGACATGTGATTCGATCAAAAGCTAATTAATCCCTCCGTTCCCGAGGAAAACTTCCACTACTTTTTTTTGAATGATTTAAAAAAATGTATTTATTTATAAATATATCGTGGGTCACATGTTGATTTTTTAGATAAAGTAATTAATAGTGCTGAAGAGTGAATTGAATAAGTGACACTTTGGTAATATTGTATGAATTTGAAGGTTAAAGTTTATATGTAGTAGAGTACTCCCTCCGTCCCTTTTTAACTGTCCTATTTTTATCCAAATTGATGTCCCTTTTTAATTGTCACTCCACTAATATCAATGCATCGTTTACCTACTTTTTCCAACAATGCCCTCAATTAAATATAAAGCTATTCAACATTTTGTAATAAATAGGAATAATAAATAAGGGTATAAATGTTTTTTGATACCCTAATAAATGTAAACATTGGTTTGTGTGAATGGATAAAATGAGACAGATAATAAGGGACGGAGGGAGTATTGATTTTTGCCATTTATGGAATGAGAAGTTTAGTGGGGGACGACCCGAAAAGGAAAGTGAGAAGTTTACTCACGAACAGAGGGAGTAATATATATGCATGTCACATCTATGTATGTTTGGTTTTTATATACTTCTACGGTTTCCAAAAAAGAAAACAAAAATGTGTGGAAATATAAAATTATATTTTATTTGTCAAAAAAAGGAAATATGAGAAAAATAAAAGGACAAAAATGACAAAACATGAAGTAAATAGAGGAACAGATAGAGTAATTGATTAAATAGTTGTTGATTCACCTGATTATGTGTCATCCCCATCGACATATTCATTTCCGTGTATTACCATTAGTACAGAATCCATTACAGTATTGAGATGTTGCAACCCAATAAAAGAAGAGGAAAAAAAAAAAAGTCAACACTTAGATATTAAACGAGATTAGAAACTAATACTACTACTAATATAAAAATTGGATTATTTTTTATGAAAACCTCGAAATTGATTAAATTGATATTGTGCTTAAAGTTACCATAATCACTACAAAAAAAAAAAAGGGAATTAGCGACTGTTGATAGGCGAACATAAGTCAATAAATGGCGAACAAGGATTAAAGCTACATCAAGGATTATGAAGAGCCAACCTCAAATCAAGGGCGATCAACAAAGAAAATCAAGTTGGGGTGCATCTACCAATTTTAGAGATGTATAAAGTGACGAACAACTCCCCGACGAACAACTAATGGGCGAACAGGTATTTAGACCCGAGACCAAGAATGAGCCAACTGTGAAGTCATCAATGACGAACAACTTGGTCAAACTATGATATAACAAACAGCCAAAGAAGTGTGTACAAGTGAACAAAGGACAAAGATCTCAAAGCCAAGCTGAACAAAGCCATAAGGCGAACAACTTCCAAAGTACACCCTCAAGAGGCGAGCAACTTTCAGTTGAAGGATCATCAAGATCATTCAAGCCGACCTAGACGAACAACAATGAGTCCGAGATAAGGCCCAAAAGAAGACTTTGTAACTAAGATTCAGCTTAGATAAGGTCAAACTAAGGTCAAAGGACATATGTCAGGCATGCAAGCTAGGGAGACCAAGAGTCAGTAGCACCTCATGCTTGCTAGCCTCTATAAATAGTTGTTCTCCAGCTTATTGAAATAATTTCGAATTTCAGACAAAAATACACACAAACACACCCAAACTCACACATACACGAAATAAGTCCAATTTCGACTACCGAATTTACAAATTCGATAAATTCATACCCCGATTTACCATTTACGGTGGTAATCAATCACACGTTATTGATTGGTGACGCAAAAACGGATTAAAACAGCCACTAATCCTTACGATTAGATTCGTTCACCAACAATTTGGCGCTAGAAAGAGGGTTCGAACCTTCGGTTTAGTGTGATTACTCAAGAACTTCAAGTTGAAAACTTGAAGATTCATAAGAAATCTCAAGAAATATTTGAAGATACAAACAAAAGTGTTCTTGGTGTTCTTGGTGTTCTTCAGTTTATAAATTAAGAAGTAATTTAAATTGAAATGCCTCAATCTAAAGAGACCCAAGGATCACGTTTGTCAAAAAGAGCATCTCAGACCCGGGCCACGTCGGCCGACCACCAGGACCGTGACCCGAGACATGCGAACAGGTCGCAACATACAGCCATAACACATAACCTCCCCCCTGAGATGGAGGCTTTGGCGAACAACCCCAACGAGTTGGCCAAAACCATAACTGCTCTCCAGGCCCTCCAGAGGCAACAAGAGCAGTTTAGGCCAACACAAGCAAGGCCAAGGGACAAGTCCTTAGAAGTTGTTAGACCCAGAACTACTAGGGGCGAACAGCGAGAGGTTGATAGTGCCCAAGTCAGACGGAATAAGGGAAAGGCCAAGGTGGTCGACCAAAGAGAAGTACAGGCTGAGTCTGGTCGCGGACGAACAACTATGTCTAGCCATGGAACAACACGTTTCAGTGCCCAAGACAGGCTTAGCCAACCCCAACGGGAAGCTGCTCGCCGGGGAGCAGAAGATGGGCGAGCAACTTTTGAACAGCCTCGCCCATCAGTCCATGAAAGACTCTCCCATTCAGCCTTTAGGCGCCTAGGGCCAAATGCGGCGAACAACCTTAGGAGGCAAGCCCAGGAAGTGCCCACTCCAAGCGAGGGACTGCGACGAGCAGAAAGGCTAATGCCTTTGCTCGCCGAACAGCCTCCAAGTCAGGGGGCACCTCTTGATGAATTATCAAGCCTAAGGAAGGCTGTGGAGAACATGCAGGGGCAACTAGATCAACAGAGGGGGATGGGAACGACCAGCATGCCATCCTCACCTTTGGCAGCTCACATTTTGAAGGCCCCGATACAGAAAAAGATTCAATTTCCGGCTAGCATTCAATATGAAGGCATCGCCGACCCCCGGGTCCACTTAACAAAGTATACGGACTACATGGTCTCCGTGGGGGCCAGCGATGCCACCCAATGCCAGAATTTTCCTTTAACATTGGGCGATCGGGTTCACAAGTGGTTTTCATCAATGCCGCCGGCATCAATCCACTCGTTCGTCCAACTAAGTCGAGAATTTATTTCTCACTTTTCAACGGCGGGGTCGTATCTTTCCCAAAAATACCGGCTGACAGATTTGAGGCAAAATGATGATGAAACTGACCGGGCGTTTATGGAAAGATTCGATAAAGTTTTGCTAGAAGGAGAACCGGTGAGCGAAGATACAAAGATCGTCGCTGTGATGGCCGGATTGAAAAAAGGGTCGAAGTTATGGAAGGAGGTACGTCTAAAATGCCCAAAGACTTATGCTGAGTTCAGAAACCAAGCTGGCATTTTCGTTTCCATGCACGAGGCCCTACAAACAAATTTGGGGGAGAATAAAGCTGATCCTAAGGAGAATAACAAAAAGCCCGTCGGGACAAGCTACAGGGTCCCAAAAAATATGAAAGCATTCACCGAAGGATCGGATTTGAAAGAAAAATTGAACCAAGTATTGACAGTATCAGTTGATACTGTGTATGAGAACGTAAAGGAGAAAGAATTGCTTTCCCCACCACGTAAAATCCGTCAGGATACTGGCAAACTCAACCCAAACAAGTATTGTGCCTACCATCAAAGTGTGGGGCATTTTACGAGTGAGTGTAGAGATTTGCTTAAGCAACTCTGGCGATTTTATGAGGAGGGAAAGCTCTCCGATTTCGTTAAAAGGCAACCTGGGAAAAGAACCTGGGAGAACAACTCAGAAGACGAAGAGGATGGTCAACCTCAGAGAAACAACAAACCCGGGCGACCAGTTCCCAGTATACCAGCTCAACCTTTAGAAGATCTTTTCATGATGGAACCCGCAGGTCCCGCGGGAGGGTGTTTTGATGGACAACCACCCGACTCTAATCGAAAGAGGAAAGCGGAGCTACGAGCGATTGGCCAAGTACAAGAAATGGGAGTTAAGCCGTCTATCATGCAAACGGCAGAATTAACTTTCACCGAAAAAGACCTTGAAGGCATCTTAACTCCGCACAATGATTCACTCGTAATCTGCGCCAAGATTATGGGGACCAGAGTCCACAGACTGTTGGTGGATACCGGAGCCTACACCAACATCTTATTCAAGAAGACCCTCGATAATCTGGGAGATTATTCGGGTTATGTTCGAAATACAACACATAGAATCATAGGCTTCGGGAATGCTGTGACAACACCGTTGGGAATTGTAACATTAGCAGTACAACTTGTAACGGCTAATGAACCCGAAAGAAATATAACAAGAATGGTAGATTTATTGGTTGTAGACCAGGAGTCAACCTATAACGGGTTTCTTGGCCGACCTTTTCTCAATGAATTTAAAGCTGCGTGTTCCACTTACCACTATTGTTTGAAATTTCCAACAGCCAGTGGAGCAGGCACAATTAAAGGAGACCAACGGAGAGCACGAGAATGCATTCAACAACTACGAGCAAAATTTGTACAAATATCCATGATGGAAGCAACAAGTTATCCCGTCGGCGAACCATCAATACTGAACAATATGATGGACATAGACGGCCACAAGGATACGGACGAACAACACTTGAACGAGCAAGTTTTGGACGAACAACTCGTTACCACCCGCGAGGAACCTCCATCTGACGAACAACAAAGGGGTGATGACGAACAATCCTCAGTGGGGGACTTGGAGGGCCAAGTACAAACGAACAACAATGGGACGGAGCCAACTGATGATCTAGAACCCCGCCTGGGGGCAGAGCCCATGAACATCGAAAATGATTCCAACCCTGAGGAACCCATACTTGATCCCCGTTGGAAGGGACAAAAACGACGAGCGACTCCAGTCGAAGAGCTGGAGGCGTTCAAAGTTAATCCCGACAACGAAGATCTTGAATTATTCATAGGATCTGAGCTCCCAGAGCCTTACAGATCCCGAATGAAAGAGTTCCTCACCAAGAATCTAGATGTCTTTGCTTGGTCTCACGCAGATATGGTGGGGATAGACCCAAAACATGCTTGCCACAAGCTGAACATAAATCAAGCAAGAAAGCCCGTCCATCAAAAACGAAGGAAGTACGACCCAGACAAATATCAAGCGTTGAATGAAGAAGTTAAAAAGCTGTTAGACAACGATCTGATCCGTCAAGCACTTTGTCCACAATGGGTAGCAAACCCTGTGCTGGTGAGGGAATCAAACGGAACCTGGAGGCTATGCATAGACTTTACAGATCTGAATGCAGCATGCCCGAAGGACAACTTTCCTCTCCCGCACATCAATCA
This sequence comes from Ballota nigra, assembly GCA_947034835.1. Lineage (NCBI taxonomy): Eukaryota > Viridiplantae > Streptophyta > Magnoliopsida > Lamiales > Lamiaceae > Ballota > Ballota nigra. The sequence continues at coordinate 95,624,304 of OX344725.1, forward strand.
ATTGGTGGACAGCACTGCGGGTCATGAAATACTAACATTCATGGATGCTTTTGCAGGGTATCATCAAATCCCAATGCATCCTGACGATCAAGAAAGCACAGCTTTTTACACTAACAAAAACTTGCTGTGCTGGAAGAGAATGCCCTTCGGCCTCATCAATGCCGGGGCAACTTATCAAAGGCTGGTGAACAAGATGTTTGGCCAGCAAATCGGAGACACGGTGGAAGTCTATGTAGGCGATATCGTAGTCAAAAGTCCAAAGAAGGAAGACCATCTTCAACATCTGACTCAAGTGTTCGAAATTCTTCGACACTATAACATGAAGTTGAATCCAAAGAAGAGCAGCTTTGGAGTTCACTCAGGGAAATTCTTGGGCCATCTTGTTAGCCAGCGGGGAATTGAGGCCAACCCTTCAAAGGTTAAAGCCATCATGGATATGCAGCCACCACGTTCGGTGAAAGAAGTACAAAGACTCACCGGGTGTCTAGCAGCATTGAACCGGTTCATATCCAGGTCAGGGGACAAGTGCCGTCCATTCTTCGAGGCCGTCAAAAAAGGAAAGTTTGCATGGACTAACAACTGCCAAGCGGCCTTCGATCAACTTAAAGAATACCTGGGAGATGTCAAAATCATATCAAAACCAATCCCAGGAGAAAAGCTCTTTCTATACTTAGCCGCATCAGAAGTTGCCATCAGCTCTGTTTTGGTGCGCGAAGACGGCAAATTTCACCAACCTATATATTACGTCAGCCAGGCTTTACACGAAGCAGAGATCAAATATGCTCCAACCGAAAAGCTGGCGTATGCTTTGGTTATGAGCGTGAGAAAGTTACGACCATACTTCTTTGACCATCAAGTCGAAGTTCTAACAACTTTCCCGCTCAGGCAAATTCTCCATCGCCCCGATACTGCAGGTCGTCTCTTAAGATGGTCACTGGAGATTAGCCAATTCGGGGTGACCTATGCTCCTCGAACAGCGATCAAAGGGCAAGCATTAGCCGACTTTATAGTCGAACTAACTTTCCCACCAGATCCGACGAAAGGACTTGATCATCCTTGGCATCTCTATGTGGACGGATCATCAACCAATATAGCCTCGGGGGCAGGAGTAGTTTTAATCAGCCCAGATAGACAAGTATTCACCTCGGCAATCAGATTTGGTTTCATGGCAACCAACAACGAAGCTGAGTATGAAGCTCTTATTGCTGGTCTCCACCTATCTCTCGCAGTTGGTGTCAGACGCTTGCAAATATTTGGCGATTCACAATTAATCGTGAACCAAGTCCGAGGTGAATACGAGGCAAAGGATGATCACATGATCGAGTATCAACGGATTGTTGCTCACCTAATGTCCATGTTGCAGCAAGTTTTCATACAGCAAATTCCAAGGACGAGCAACACCCAAGCAGATGCGCTTGCTCGACTAGCAACAAGTGAAGGCCCCGTAGAGTTGGCAGATATTATAGTTACGAAGATGAAAGATCCATCAACAGTAAGCTATAATGTCAACCAACTCGACGATCAAACCAGTGAAGAAGACTGGAGAACAAGTATAGTCAAATACTTGAAAAGTGGGAAAAAACCAAACAATCCTTTTGAAGCTGCCAAGCTAGTAAAGCAGGCCGCCAGATATACTCTGGTGGGCGAGCAACTCTTCAAAAGGGGAATATCAGTCCCACTTCTCAAGTGTTTGCCTAGGGGGCAAGGGCAAGCGGTACTCGAAGAAATACATGCCGGAGTATGTGGAAATCACACTGGGGGGCAAGCCTTGGCATACAAAACTATCAGGCAAGGCTATTACTGGCCAACTTTACGCCAAGATGCAATAAAAAAAGCAAAGACTTGCCACCAATGCCAAATCTTTGCACCAAACATTCATACCCCGGCCCAACAACTCGTATCGGTTTATAGCCCATGGCCTTTTGCTAGATGGGGAATGGACATTATTGGTCCTTTCCCAGCTGGAGTCGGAAATGTTCGATTTGCCGTTGTGGCAGTCGATTATTACACTAAATGGGCAGAAGCAGAGGCCATGGTGAACATCACGCAACAGAAGATGATCAACTTTATTTGGAAGAACATTGTCTGCCGTTTCGGAGTTCCACAGGCAATTGTGACAGACAATGGTCCACAGTTTGATGGACAAGAGTTGAGAGAATTTTGTGCGAAGTGGGGGATTAAAAAACATTACTCCACACCTTATCATCCCCAGTCAAACGGACAAGTTGAAGCTGTGAACAAGATAATCAAGCATACATTAAAAATAAGACTGGCGGAGAGCAAAAGTGGTTGGTCTATCGAACTCCCGGAAGTCTTGTGGGCAAACAGAGTTTCTCCCAGGTCTAGCACCGGAGAAACACCCTTTGCTATGGCTTTCGGAACAGAAGCAGTAATACCTATTGAGTTAAGGACCAGTACGATTAGGACGACCAACTTTGATGAACAAGCAAATAATTCTGCTCTAAGTGCTGAAATGGATTTACTCGAAGAAAAAAGACTCAATGCTGAGTTAAAAAAATGCAACATACAAGCAAAGAGCGGAACGTTATTATAATTCCCGTGTAAAAGTCTAGGAATTCAGAGTTGGAGATTTGGTTCTAAGAAAACTGCTCGCCCAATCTTCAGGAGTACTGGGACCAGCTTGGGAGGGCCCATATCGTATAACGGAAAAATTCGTAAATGGCGTATACGATCTCGAAGATATGGAAGGCAAGCCGGCCTCATACTCCTGGAATGCCGTACATCTCAAGAAGTACTATCAATAAATGGGCGAACAATTATCTTGGGGGCAAGTATGGCGAATGAAGTAAATCAAGCAAAAGGGTGAATCAAGCAAATGGAATGGATCAAGGATCAAAAACTTGCATAATTTTTTGAAAATTTGGTCAAGTATAGATTAAAAAGTTGCTCGCCACATTTGTATAGTCTGGTGCTGCGTCTTTTAATTTTGAATAGAGTTGCTCGGCAAAAATCTATAAGCGAGCAAGTTTTTAGTTTATGTTCAAAGTTGTTCGTCATATTGTATATGTAAGTGATGAACAGTCTTATAACACTTGTAATTTGTTCAAAATGTAAATACAGTAGTTGTTCGTCAGCAAAGGAAAAAGTCCAAAAGCTCGAGGTACAAGTCCATTTAAAGGTTGTTCGTTTTACAAATGAACAGAACCTAAGGACCAAAGACACTTAAAGGTTGTTCGTTTTTTAAAATGAACAGAACCTAAGGCTGAACCCTGATTCCACTAAAGGCAAAGTTCAATTCGAACAAAAGCCCAACACTATATGTTATAATTGTAAAGGCATTGACAGAAATGTAAAGGCAATTAACATATATAAGAAAATGAGCGAACAAAAGAAAGACATCCATTAATCAAAGGCATTGAGCCTCAAAAATAGTAGTGATTCAAGAAGTCAAGTACTACAAAAGGAGCGAACAACTATTACAAAGAAGAAGAAAAGGAAAAAAAGCTAAGTCTAAGGCCTATTGCTGCTCGGCTGGAGGAGGATCTTGAGTCTGCTCGGCGGAACAATCATGTCTCGAGCAAGATCTTCAGCTGCCTTATCTTCCGCTTCTTTAGCAGTTTGCTCGTCAGCGGCAGCCGGCTCTCCCTCTTGCTCGTCTTCAATAGCATGGTGAGGAGGGTGGGTAACAGTGATGCTAGAGTCAAGCTTATCAGTCTTGACCCCTAATTCAATCAGGTCCGCCAGCTGTATTTCAATGTTGTTCGGCGGTGGATAATGCTCGATGAATTCATTCAAGTCTTTACTCATCTCCTCCACCAAGTCCTTGTAGTCATAAGCATCGGCCGAGCGGATGCTGTCCGCGTAGGCACAGATATACCCAAGGTTAGAGATGGGAGCAGACCGAGCCTGAACCTCCGCTTCAAGTTGTTCGCATGTGAAGAGGTTGGCTTCAGACTCCCGGAGACGAGCAACCTCCGCCTTGAGATCGGCAATTCTCTGCTCGGCCGCTGACAGTTTGTTCTTCTCCTCACCAAGCAAGGTCTCTTTACTCTTCAGCTCAGCGGATAAGCCTTGAATGTCTTCAAGGTGCTTTTTCTCGCCGTCGATATAGAGGGAAAGCTGGTCATTGAGCCGAGCAATCTGGCCGTGCAAGTTGTTCGCCAGTTTGTCTTTTTCCTCGGAGAGTTGCCGAGCAGTACTCGCATAATGGCGAGCAGACTCTTCTTGCTCGGCAACTTGGGCGATTGCCCTTTGGGCAGTGACGAGGCCGTTGGCGACGAGCATCATCGAGAGGTGGAGATTGTCCATCTTCCCTTGTTGGAGGATGGCTTTATCCAAGGGACGCGTCCAGGCTCGGGCGACCAACTCCGTCGCCTTGCGAACATGTTCGCCAGGAATCTCCCTTATGTTAACGGGAGTCTTCGAGCAAGCGTACTGATGTACAACACTTGCTCGACCGGGATAATCATCAGCCCGATATCTGCGAACAAGAAAAGAAATTGATACTTAGAAAAAATTAAAAATAAAAGTTGTTCGGCAGAAGGGGGTAGATACTTACTCGGCAAACTTCCGTTCATCCCATCCAAGGAACGTGAGGTCTTCTGGGCCACGAGGTGAGCCCACATCTTTGCTCGCCTTCCCCGACCTTTCCGTAGGCTCCGCGGAAGAGCGCCTAATGACATCCCCTTCGTGGCGGGCATGGCTTTGGCCCATTTTTTCCTTCCCCTTGCCGAGGACATCTTCGGCCAGTGGGGTCTCGTCTGCCTTCTTAAGGCGTTTCCCACCACGAGGTGGGGAAACGGGAGGGGAACGGATCAGAACGGGGGGGGGCCGCCTGTCTGGGAACTCTAGCCCCCTCAGGTTTGTTCGTCAGTGCAAGCACATGGGAGGGGGGATCACCTTTCCTCTTCTTCCCTCTTGGGGGCCCCATTTCAGATACCCTACGCTTGAGGAGGGCGTAACTGGGGGGAACGGCAACTGTTACTTGCTCGGCTAAAAAAAAAAAAAAAAATTTAATTTAGGCGAGCAAGTTAAACAAATCAATGACGAACAAGACTGGAATCAAAAGTTATAAATTCATACCTGGGGGCACCTCAGCTTGAGCCTCCAGGTGGTGAGGATAAGTCAAGAGGCGAGTAGCTCTTTGACACCTTGCTCGGCAAAGATAGTCAATAGTCCTATCTGCCCTATTTCGGAGGCCAACCAAGCACGAAGTGAACAGAAACTCGGAGCTCAACTCCTCCTCTTTCGAATTCCACTTGGGTAGACGAGGGCCTGCGAACAAACAAGAAAAGTTAAATTAGAACTACTTAGCCCAAAGGCGAGCAAGAAACAAACTTACGTTTCAGTTTTCCATAGGCTGCTGGAGAATTTATTCGTCCAGGGCCGCCGTGTGGACCAGAAGATGCTCGCCAATCACCCCCAATCCAGAAGAAGTGTTGCTTCCAGTCACGAATCTTGTTCGGCACCTCTTCCACCATCTTCAACCCAGTTCTTGCCTTGAGATAATGATAGCCTTCTTCTCCTAAGGGGCAGCTTGTAATTGTCATCAAGTAGTTGATCTCTTCCGCAGTGATCCGATCAACATACCCCTCCAAGGCGAACAAGCACATAGAGCCTAGAAGGTTCATCCACCCAATTGGAGTAATTTGGGTGATGGCCAAGTTGGTCGCCTCCAGGAATCGACCACCAACGGGTGGAAGAGGCAGCTTTAGTCCGGCAATCAAGGTGTGAAGGTTGATCTCCGTGCATCCTGGGGGTGGGCGATCAGCTCTTTCCTTTCTCCGAGGGGCCCACAGGTGAATATCGTATGGGATTTTGTAGTCCTTCCGGATAGAGTCCAATTCATCTTCGCGAACAACACTTTTTATCTTGCTCGCCTGGTACTCAGTTTTCACCTTATCCATTATTTGTCTCTGGGGACGGGGAAAGCTGTTCGCATACCTTTCAGCATATGCTCGCCATTCGAATAGTCGAGCAACCCCAGCTGGGATCTCATTTTCCCGCATCTTTGGGGATGGAAAGTTAATACTCTCCAGGAACTCGCGAGTGAGATCGTTAAGATCTGGATCTCCAGATTCGGCAGAAGACGAAGAGCTATCGTCCAAATTGTTGTTCGCCACAACTGTTAATTCTCTCTCAGATGGGCCCGCGCCGGTGTTTTCCACAGAGCGAACAACTGAGTCCACGTGAGTGTTCGACGCTGAGGAAACCTCAAATGGTTCCAGATCGCGAGCAACAATGGGAAAAAGGGGATCTAGGGTCTCCTCAGTTTTATTGCTCGAGTGCGAAGACATAGAAGAGGAAGAAAAATCCAAGCGGCTGTAGAAAGAGTTGCAGACGGCGGCGCTATCCCGGAGAAGACGGTGGCGCTCGGGTCCACACGGCGGCAGAAAGGATTTTCGAGAGAAAAAGATAGAGAGAAAAAAGAGTAACTACCTGGGAATTGAAGTTTGAAACCAAAAGCGGAAAGGCGGACGTCGGAAAGCTTGGTATCGCTGGAGGGAGGAGGAAGTCGCCGGAGCACTGTAGTAGGAGAAGAAGAAGTGGGAAAAATTTCAGTTTTCCCACTACTTATACCCCAAGTAAAAACGGGGTCCCAGATGTAATTTCCCAAAAGCCCCGGGGCCAAGTTGAGAGAAAACGGGGTAATTTCCAAACAAGTTCAAAAATTTAGGGACCTATATGTAATTATAGGGACGCGTGGCCTCGGGATTGCTCGCGCGTTGGCGGCACACAGCCATGCCGCCCACGTCATCTTCGTACAACTCCCAGACCTTGGGAAGACGAAACGACAGATCATATATTGCTCGCCCAAGCCAATGATGTTCGCCCCAACCCTCATCATTTTGATATCCTAACTATAGTTGCTCGCCACAAAGTTGCTCATCTGGGGCAACATATAGCCAGGATAGGGGGCAATTGTTGATAGGCGAACATAAGTCAATAAATGGCGAACAAGGATTAAAGCTACATCAAGGATTATGAAGAGCCAACCTCAAATCAAGGGCGATCAACAAAGAAAATCAAGTTGGGGTGCATCTACCAATTTTAGAGGTGTATAAAGTGACGAACAACTCCCCGACGAACAACTAATGGGCGAACAGGTATTTAGACCCGAGACCAAGAATGAGCCAACTGTGAAGTCATCAATGACGAACAACTTGGTCAAACTATGATATAACAAACAGCCAAAGAAGTGTGTACAAGTGAACAAAGGACAAAGATCTCAAAGCCAAGCTGAACAAAGCCATAAGGCGAACAACTTCCAAAGTACACCCTCAAGAGGCGAACAACTTTCAGTTGAAGGATCATCAAGATCATTCAAGCCGACCTAGACGAACAACAATGAGTCCGAGATAAGGCCCAAAAGAAGACTTTGTAACTAAAATTCAGCTTAGATAAGGTCAAACTAAGGTCAAAGGACATATGTCAGGCATGCAAGCTAGGGAGACCAAGAGTCAGTAGCACCTCATGCTTGCTAGCCTCTATAAATAGTTGTTCTCCAGCTTATTGAAATAATTTCGAATTTCAGACAAAAATACACACAAACACACCCAAACTCACACATACACGAAATAAGTCCAATTTCGACTACCGAATTTACAAATTCGATAAATTCATACCCCAATTTACCATTTACGGTGGTAATCAATCACACGTTATTGATTGGTGACGCAAAAACGGATTAAAACAGCCACTAATCCTTACGATTAGATTCGTTCACCAACAGCGACCGATTTAACGATCGATTTTCGGTCACAAAATGTGATTAGCGAACGATTTTTGACCGAAAAAATCGATCGTTAAAAAGCGGGTAGCTAATATTAGCGACCGCTTATTAAAATCGGTCGCTAATCTGCGACCGTCAAGGCGGTCGCTAATATTAGCGACCGCTTTTAGTCGGTCGCTGAATCAATCGGGTCCGACCCGATCGGATCATGATTTAGCGTCCGACAACAGGCGGCCGCTAATACTTTTTTGAAATAAAATTAATTTTTTTATTTTATTTTCTGATTAGCGACCGACCCGGAGGCGGTCGCTAATCAGCGAACCGGCGTAAAAAATGTGGCTCATTGGGTTCAAACTCGCGCCCATTAGGGTCCGGGCGGGGTGCGAACTATTGAGCCACTGATCCACTAGCTCATATTAGGCGACACATGCAGTATATAAGCCCTTGTGAGGCTTGTAGAAATAAATGGGCAAATATGCGCCCAAGGAGAATCGAACTCACGACCTCCGGGTAGGTGTAAACCACTAGGACACATGTTATTTTTGTTCGTTTATTTGCATTTAATTGTATATAACCTCAAATTGACTCTTGTTTTTTTTAATTCATCAAATTCAATCATATTTGTTTCTAATTCGTTTATATATATGTATTTACTAACTTTTTTATTAATTTTATAAATTTAATATTTTAGACTATTCTAAATTATTAATTCATTCGTTTTTATTCATTTAATTGTATATAATTCCAAATTAACCCCCATTTTTTTAAAATTCATCAAAGTAATTTCTTTTTGTTTCTAATTCGTTTATATATATATATATTTACTAACTTTTTTTTATTAATTTTATAAATTTAATATTTTAACTATTCTAAATTATTAATTCATTCGTTTTTATTCATTTAATTGTATATAATTCCAAATTGACTCCCATTTTTTTTTAAATTCATCAAATTAATTCCTTTTTGTTTCTAATTCGTTTATATATATGTATTTACTAACTTTTATTTATTTATTTTATATATTTAATATTTTAGACTATTCTAAATTATTAATTCATTCGTTTTTATTCATTTAATTGTATATAATTCCAAATTGACTCCCATTTTTTTTAAATTCATCAAATTAATTTATTTTTGTTTTTAATTCATTTATATATATATATATATATATATATATATATTTACTAACTTTTTTTATTAATGTTATAAATTTAATATTTTAAACTATTCTAAATTATGAATTCATTCATTTTTATTCATTTAATTGTATATAATTCCAAATTGACTCTTTTTTTTAAATTCATCCGTTTTTTGCTTTTAATTGTATATAACTTCAAATTTACTCCCGTTTTTTTAAATCCATCAAGTTAATTAGTTTTTGTTTTCATATTTCAATGTGAGTCTCATTTTTTTTGTAAATTCATCAAATTAATGATTGTCACGAACTACAAAAAAATTAAATAATTTTAATCATCATCCTCTCCATCTTCGTCTTCATCTTCTTCCCCTTCTTCCTCTTCCTCTTCTTCATCATCTTCCTCTTCTTCTTCTTCTTGCTCTTCTTCTTCCTCTTCATCTTCTTCTTCCTCTTCATCTTCTTCTTCTTCTTGTTCGTCCCCATCGTCGCTCTCAATCATAATCATTTCTGGATTTGCTGCTACTAAGTCCACTACGATATTGACACCTTCTTCAAGGACCACTGTTTGAGCTTCTTGGATCTCAGTCTGAAATGCGTTTTTAGGTTGTGCAGTGTCTTTCTTGGATGAATTAGAAAGTTCCACTAAAGACCGAGCTTTGACTTTACAAACTGTCATTAAGTGTGGTCTACCCGACTCCGGGTATTTGCAATAATATACCTGAGACGCTTGAGTTGCAAAGACGTAGGGTTCGTATGCGGCAGCGTACTTCCTGTTGATATGAATATCAACAATCGTGTAGTTTGGGTCGACTTTTTTTTCCTGCAGACCCTGGATTAAACCACTCACACAAGAACAAAACTATTTTCCTCGATGGCCACTCTGGATATTCTATTTCAATCACTTCCTGCAACACTCCGTAGTAATCAATCGGTTCTTCGTTGTCACTCCCACTTGAAACATAAATACCACTGTTTGTTGTTCTTTTCGTTGAAGCATACGCATCTGTATGGAATTTGTATCCATTTACGTAATACCCTTTGTATGATGTCAACTGTCGTAGTGGTTTTTTGCTGAGAGCATCTAGATGTGAGTTGTGAAGTTGGTTATTTAGACCCTGTAAATATATAATGCATTATATAACATGATCAGTGGCTGAATTAAATAATAGTCATATAATTGTATATATTAATTTTAACTCACGTAGGATTGGAACCAATATAGGAATTGTTTGGAAACCAACTCTTCGACTGCTTCATTCGTGATGCCTGATACTTCTTGTCGAGTATGGTCACAAAACATCCTTACATGAAAAAAAATCACAATTATACAAAATATTGAGTATAACAACACATATCTAATAATAAAGTACTTACTGGATGTAAGGTTGCACTTCAGGAGTATTCATCAAAACGTATGATTGTATTGTCTCCTCTTTCAAGTTGCTCTTAAACCACCGTTTGACTCCCTTACCTAGTGGTCGACCTGCGTGCAAGAATACGGATAACATACTTTCAAACTCACGAAGGAGATGTTCTACTCTGCGACCAACGTAGTTGCGAGGCTCATTTCTGATCTTGGTTTGAACTTAGTCGCTGAAGTAATAGGAACAAAATGTTCCAACATCTTCGGTAATATATGCATTCATAATGGATGCTTCAATGTGAGCCGTATTTCCAATATTCTGTTTCAAATTGTATAGATACCTAAATATAAAAGCATTCAACCTACTGTTAAATATACGGTTTCAAGATAAACAGAAAAATATTAGATATCTAAATATAAAACAAGTTTGCCTCTCAAAGGGATACATCCATCTGTACTGCACTGGACCACCAATTAAGGCTTCATACGCTAAGTGAACGGGTAAGTGCTCCATCGAGTCGAAGAATTTGGGTGGAAAAATCCGCTCTAGTTTGCACAGTATAACAGAGATGTCCCTATCCAAACGCTGCATGTCTTCGACAGTAATCATTGAAGCGGTTAAATCTCTAAAAAAGACTTAACTCTGTGATAACACTTAGAGCTGTTAAATGAAACGAGCTGTTCGTGAGCTCGGCTCAACTTGGCTCACTAAGGCTCAACTCGACTCGACTCGTGGGGTTAAATGAGCCGAGCTTGAGCTCAAAAAATATCGATAGCTTAACGAGCCAAACTGAGCTCGGCTCACGAGCTACTCGTTAAGCTCGAATTATAGGGGTTATTTTATAAATATTACATAATATAGGGGTTAGCATAATATTTTTACAAAATATTAAAGTTTACAACCTAAGTCTCTAACCTAGCCTGCCTTGTTGGGATATATTTTAGTTTTGATGGTTTTCCAAAACAACATGTAATAGGTTTGAAAGCAGTCAGGATTGTATCTTTAGTTTCAGGTCAGGCTAGGTGATGTCTCAGTAGAATAGGCTGTCAGTTGAGAAGAACTCAGTTGAGGAAACACTCAGTTGAGGGGGAACTCAACAACACAGCCTGAGGATATCAAGATAACACCAAGAAGAACTAACTGAAGCCATGCCAGTAACTTGAACCAGAAAAGAAGCCTGAAGGATGTCCCACTGAGTGTAAACCTGACTGATCTAAGCTAAGTCAGGTGGACCACTCAGTGAAGAGCATGATCAAGAGGATCAGTGCTGCACCAAGTAGGCCCTGAAGGTGTCAGGCTACTGTGGTCAGGAAAGTTTATCATTCAGCCTTATGACAAACTTCTTGGAGAGATCTTCAAAGAGTCCCTGAAGGACAACTACACTGAAGATAGTTGTGTCTACTGAAGATCATCAAGTCAGTGGAGGATATGTCATCTGAAGTCAGTGCGCCCTGATCAAGCTCACTGAACCAAAGATCCGTTGGATTCAGTCCACGTGGACCAATCAAGTCAAGTCAACATATCTGACACTGACAAGGCCGCATTCCAAGGAAAGTATGTGAAACCTATTAATTGTATGGATTAAAGGTAATTTCCTCCAACGGTTACATTTGAATCCACACTATAAATACAAGCTCATAGCTGCGGTTTGAAGGGTGTGTGAAGTAAGAAAAATCAACACCTACGAGCTGTGAAGGTGTGAGTGTTTAGTGCGTTTCAAAGAGAGTTATAAGGAGGCACTTCTTACACCTAGAACACTAACCATTAGGGTCTTCACAGATATAAAATGAGTGTTCAGCTTGTAACTCATAACTTAGAGAGGTTTTCCTAATCTTAGCTTAAGGCTAACACATTGTAAAGGAAAACCTCACCTAGTTGGGGAAATCCCAACTGAAACCAAAACCATTGTCAAGTTGTTGGAAGTAAGTTATTTTAGTGAGTTAGGAAGATAGCAAGATCTTGAGTTGTAGATCTGGGTGCACCTTGGCACGTTAAAAACAAGAGTCACAGTTAGTGAATTTCCTGTTAAATCAGGTCGTGGATATAAGAGCTTGAGTCTCTGAACCACGTTAAACTGAGCGTTTATTATTTTAAGTATTTACTAAAGTATTGTGAAAATCTGCTCACTGAGAGCATTGTTAAAGAAAACTTTGATTAAGTATTTAGGTCAGGGAGAATCCTTCTCACTGACCAGTTCAGGCAACACACTCGAGAGTTCAGCATCTCGAGTCACTGTGTTGCTTAGAGCATGAGTCTCCAAGTCTTTACACTGACTTGGTAACTCAGCCTCTAAGCAGTGCAGTGACTTGAAGTGTAACCTCTCGAGTCACTGCCTTGTTAAGAGACTGAGCTCGCAAGTCAGTTGCACTGACTTGAGTGCTCTGACTCTTAGCAATGCAGTGACTTGAGTATTATCCACTCTTGCTGAACTCCCTGAGCAAAAGGTTTTAAAAAAAATTGCTCCTGAATTCCCATTTTGTCCTGAAAAAATCATTAAAAAATAGGACCAACATGTCTAATTCATAAATCCCTTTCAATCTCTCACACACTCTCAACCTCTCCCGACCATGTGTGCCGCCGCAACCCTAGCCACCACCACACTCAACAACCACCACGCCAACTGTTGGTCCCAAAAATATCCAGCGGAAAGCGTTTTTAAGTTTATTTTTACGAAAACCCTTTTTAAAGAAATTGCTAAAATATAAATGCAGAAAACTAAAATGCAGAAAAGTAGAGAACACCGAATTTATAGTGGTTCGGACCAACTTGTCCTACGTCCACTCTCCCTTTCTCCAAAGGGGTCTTTCTCACTCTCCAACCAACTTACTTACTACTGGAATTTCGGAAGTACCAGCTCCTTCTTACAACTTACACCAACCTTATCTAACAAGATGAACAGGTTGAGTAATAATCCAACTAAACTCCTAAAGAGTGTATATAAACTTGTATAAGCAAGGTGAGTGATTGGAAGAGTTCGTGTTCTTGTTGTGTGCTCTCGCGCGACTCTTCTATCTTGAACTAATCCAAGCACTCCTATATATAGTTGTGGAATAAACTAGCCGTTGGGAACTAGCAATTCAAACAACCATAATTGGAGGGATATAATCAATCAAAGATTGATTATATGATTGATTAGTTGACTTTCAATCAAGCAATCAATCAATCAGATCCTCCATCAGTTGACTTCCAGATTGCCTTCTTTTCCATCAAGAATTTCCAAAGTCTTCTTGTCTACAGATTACTACGAAGCTACAGGGAGGGTGAACTAATCCATCTCCCTCATCTGGTCTGGTCTGGGGTCTTCTGGTCTGGTCTCATCTGGGAGAGGTCTTCTGGGGAGTCCTCTGGTGAAGTCCTCTGGTGGGGTCTTCTGGTGACTCCTCTGGAAGACTCCTCTGGTCCAAGCTCATCTGGTCAGACTCATCTGGCAGACTCCTCTGGTCCAAGCTCATCTGGTCAGACTCATCTGGCAGACTCCTCTGGTCCAAGCTCATCTGGTCAGACTCCTCTGGACCTCATCTGCTCTGGTGACTCTTCTGTTCTGGTGACTCTTCTATTCTGGACATCTCATCTGGTCACCTCTCATCTGGTCACCTCATCTGGTACCTTCTCTGGTCACCTCAGATTTCTTCCCCCTTAACCAAAGACCTATTCTAGACCTAGACTAATCTGTAGCTGACTAACAGGTTCAGCTAGTCCTATTATAAGTTCTTGTTTTAACATCTTCAAAACATCTAATCTATATCCTAACACCAACCACCACCAAACACCGTGAAAAGTCGAGCGTCGTCCAACCATTCGCGCCTGGACACCGGATGCCCCCAGGCTCGCTTGCGTTGCCCTATATCAAGATTCATCGTTCGAACCGAGAAGCGTCTGGAGCCACTCGATTGCTGGCCGCTACGCCGAAATTCGACTGCCGAACAACGTCAGCCCCAAGCCCTAGGCACCCATTTGAGGAATCTTATCTATCTCTCCTTCACATCTCCATTTTGTACTGTTTGTTGAATTTTCCTCTTTGATTTGTTCTTCATTTTTTATAAGATGAGAAGATAGCATTTAGCTTAAAATTAAAGTATACAATTAATCTCTCTGGGAATTTATAGATTGAAGAAGATGAGGAAATGAATTGATTATAGGCGTGAATTTGGTTTTTTTTTTTAGATAAGGATTTGATCTCTGGAGAATTAAACGGGATTTTGTTTGAGATAAGGACTGATTATTGGTGTAAATCTGAGTTTTTTGTTGATTTTGCCTCATTTTGAGTTTTCAACCGAGCTCTGTCGAGCTACTCGAGATCGAGCATGGCTCGTTCAAAAATTCGAGCTCGAGGTTAAAATAAACGAGCCGAGCCGAGCCGAGCTCGATTTCAAGCTCGGTCCTGTTAAAAGCTCGGCTCGAGCTCGTTAAATGTTCGAGCCGAGCTCGAGCTAGCACTACTCGGGCTCGCTCGGCTCGAATAACAGCTCCACTCCATACAGCCTTTGGAAGTGAATATCGAAAGGCAATCAGTAACAACCGCTGCATGATCACATGACAGTCATGACTCTTCATCGGATTCACCTTTCCTGTATCTGGCTCAAACAACCGACCCAAATTTGAAATGTAATTGTCTGGAAAGCTCAACTCCATCACCCACTTAAATAATGTCTTTTTCTTTGCTTTTGGTGATTGTGTAACTGGCTTGTGGATACGTTTTTGTATATGGATCTTTAGACAGGCCAGAACGAGAATAGAACAGACACAACTCTTCTCTGGATTTTGAAGTGTCTTTGGTCTTGCCTTGATACGTTTGTTGTGCTCCATTGCACCCTCCTTAGTGGTCTTCATCAAATCAGTGACTGTAAGCTCATACAACAATGACTCACCTGAAATAATTTTTATATGGTTAGTCATATTTATATGAGATAGATAGATCACCGATTAAGTACTGTTTCAGACGCATACCTTTTCGAATCCGTGGTTTTGGTCGACCTACTGCATGTTTACCCTTAAGGAAGTTTACTTTGTCCTTTTGGAAGGGATGATCAACAGGTAGAAAAGTCTGATGGTTGTCGAACCATGACACCTTTTTACTTAACGGAAGATAGAACACATCAGATCCATCCATACAGTACGGGCATGCTTATTTTTCAGCAGTTGACCAACCAGACAACATAGAAAATCCTGGAAAGTCGCTAATGGTCCACAAAACAGCAGCACGCATCGTGAAGTTCTGCTTCCGATGCACATCGTACGTCTCCACTCCCGTATGCCACAGAGATAAGAGCTCTTTAATCAGTGGCTGAAGATAGACATCCAACTTATGCTTAGGGTTCTGTGGACCAGGTACCAAGATAGTCAAAAAGATATGTTGTGGCTTCATGCACAACTAAGGCGGTAGATTGTACGGAGTCAACAGCACAGACCACAACGAATACTTCTTTCCATGCATTCCGAATGGAACAAAACCGTCGGTGCACAAACCCAGCCTTACATTTCTCTTCTCTCTCGCAAAATCTGGAACTCTCTGTCAAAGTGTCTCCATGCCTCCGAGTCTGCCGGATTTCGCATCTCTCCAGATTCTGGATCAGGACACTCATCAGCGTGACATGCCATGTCTTTAGCAGTGGCACTAGACCAATACAATCTCTCCAAACGAGGAGTGATATGAAGGTAATACATTGACTTAAATGCCTTCAGCTTTTGATTCTTCTTGCCCTTCTTACTACCAAATGGTTTGTACCTGGGGTGGCCGCACATCCTGCACTGATCAATACTCTCATCCTGGTCCCAAAACAACATGCAACCGTTGGTACAACAATCAATCTTCTCAAACGGTAGACTCATTTCCTTCAATAACCTTTTGCTTTGATAGAAATTTTCAGGGGCAGTGTTCTCTTTAGGTAGGGTGTTTTTGAACAACTTTGCAAATTAATTGAAGACTTTTTTACTGACTTTGCCTTCGGATTTGATGGACAGCATTTGCGCATTGAATGACAACTGCGTCTCGGTATCACAGTTAGGAAACAACTTCTGATCAACGGTTGTTAGCATCTCAAAAAAATTCGCTGACCGATGATTTGGTTCCTCCTCCATAGCTGTGTGACCACCCAACACGGATTCATTAACCATCATGTGGTACTTATAGGCTTCATCCGCCTCCTCCAAAGGTGGTCCGAACTGAGTAAATGGAACATGAGCCTCCTCCATGGGTGGTTCCTCCTAAGTATACGTATTATGACTTGAACCACCAATCTCAAATTGTTCACCAATATTCCACTGAGTATAAAAGTTTTCAAGTGTGTCGATATTAATATTCCAACGCTCTTCACCGTGACTGGTCCAATTGTAATAGCGGGAAACAAAACCAACCCTAAAAATATGAGCTTTAACCTCATCAATGCTCAAGTATTTCACATTCCTGCATTTTCTTCCATTACACGGGCATCTAAGTCGATGAAAACGATCAAGACAGTGTGGATGACTATATGCAAACTCAATAAATTCTTCAATTTTATGGTAAAATTGAAGATTCATGCCCCCTCCTATCATGCGGGGCATTGAGTACATCCAACCACGATCTGGAAATTCCATATGTTTCAAATTAATAGTATATAACAAGTTAATTATAAAAAAAATGGCAGACTTTCGGGGAGAAAACAAACATATATCCATCAAATTAACATAATAAATTAACCAAACACAACATATTAATTAATTCCAAAAATTTGGGCAGAGTTTTGACTATAAATAGGCATATCCATATTTATTTTTCACATAAATTCAACATAACAATCATATATACTATATCACAAATATACATTTAAGCATGCATACTAAAAACTTACCAAAAATAAAAATATATACAAAAAAAATTAAACGGTAAAAGTGTAAAAACGTACGGTGAAGTTGAAGCAACGAGCATAATGTGATATAGAACCAGTCGATTGCTACCACCACTTCGTCGTAGATTAAACGGATGAAAAATGAGTTTAAAAAAAATCGTAAAAAATTATGAATGAACATGAGCAGAATCTGTTCTGTAATAAACATTTAGCGACCGCCTGTACGGGATTAGCGACCGCCTAAGGCGGTCGCTAAACAACGGACCGAAACCGGGTCATTATTGTCCACCTGCCAACTTCGGGATTCGCGATTAGCGACCGCCAGAGACGGTCGCTAAATTTAGCTCCAAATTAGCGACCGACATCGGTCGCTAATCTCAATAATGCGACGTCATCTGATCAAACGATCAAAGCGGTCGCTAATATCGGTCTTAGATTAACGACCATCTCATTAAGCGGTCGCTAATTTCAGTCAATTTGACCACTTTGGTCCCCCGGTCGTAAATCGGTCGTTAATCAATCAAATTAGCGACCGATTACTAGGCGGTCGCTAATTCCGGTCGCAAAAACACGAGTTTTTTGTAGTGAATATTTGAAATGTCAACAAGGCGGGGTGGCACAGGATGGGGCCGAAGGACCATTCCCATGCCCGTCCATATACCCGCAAAAATAAAAGGGGAAAATTTCCCCTCTTTTCTGCTCCCTGCTTCAATTTTTTTAATCTCATTTTTTAAATATATGAAAGTATAAAATCATATCTAAGTCAATATTTCAAATTTGAAATATGCACAACTAACACAAGCAATTTAAAGCACTTGTTCGAGTGAAAATTTGCATGATTTTATTGCGTATTTGATGCTTATTTTTAATTTAATTCCATGCTTTTATTATTATTATTTTTTGACTAATTACATTTAATATGAAGAAATGTCGTGTTTTGTTATTTTTATATGAAATTCGAGAATTTTTGGATACAAAATACAAAACTATTTTTTAGTGAAGTCAAAAGAAGGAAGAAATTGATAACGATGATCAGGGACGGACACACATGGGGTCAATGGGGGCACTGTCCCCCACTGGAATTTCGAAAAATATTACTCCCTCCGTCCCCTATTAAACTTCACAAGTTGGGTGGCACAAATTTTAAGAAAAACTGCTTTATTGACTTTTTCAACCAATGGGAGAAGAGTATTTTGAATTAAAGTAGATATTGTGAGTGTGTTTTATTTCCTTATTTGGGGTGTGAAATTTATTGTGGGACGTCCCAAATGAAAAAGTGTGAAGTTTAATAGGGGACGGAGGGAGTAGTAAAATAGTATTCAAATAACCAATATTCACTCTAAAGACAAATGGCCCAATGTTCGGTATGTATTGTTTTGGCTTCGTGGTCTTGGGTTCAAACTTTTTTTTTCCCTTTATATATAACCATTCCTCTTCTCTGCTCCCTCTCGCCTCTCTCTCTTTAAAATCATAAGTATAAAATGCTATGAATATTACTTTATAAGAACAATAATATCATTAAATTGATGTTATGTTATCAATTCGTACTACAAACAAATTTCACAGGAGAGTGACTCGTAATATTAATCATAATATTTTATTTTACTATATTATTTTGGGCCCCCTCACCCAAAATCCTGCGTCCCTCACTGACGATGATGAAACGAGCAAAATTTGAAGAGTGGGCAGTTGGGCCCAATTTTTTAAATTAAACATCCGCATCATTAAGGCCCAATTAGCAGCTTTCAAAGCATATACATTTCGGCCCATTTTGGAATAGTCAGTCTATGATTTTTCACTTCCGAAAATATTTGAATCCTATAAAAGTTTTATGATATTCCCCACCATGATATATATATATATATATATATATATATATATATTTTCATCGTCAGGTTTAATTATTTTTATGGACTTTTTTTTTCATGATATTTGGAGGTGCGAGTGCGACTTGTTGGGTAGCAGATATTAAGGATGGTTGTTACAAAATCAGTTCTCTTCAATACGATCCATTTTTTATGGAGATTAAACCTCACTTTCTGCTTATCAAATATATATCACTTCACACACAAACACACACCCCAAAAATAACACACACACAAAAATTGAACTATGACGAAGCTGCCACTCTTTTTTACACTCTTCATTACTCTCATTTGTCTTGATCAAACTCACACTCTCACCACTACTTCCAATGGCCAGAGACAGGTATTTATATATCACTCTATGTATGTGTGTAAATGTGTATCATCAAAATTAATTGCAACATTGTATTCCGGAAAGGGGATGGAGAGGGTTTAGTGTGTTGGATTAATTAGGACCATTAAAATACTTTATTTCTTAGTTGGCAGGTGGGGTTTATACTGTGACGGACAATTAAGCATGATTTTTTTTCATTTTAATTTCATATTAGTGTTGTTAAAACATATAGTCTTTTTTTTTTTTTTTTTTTTTGGAAAAAAGCAAAATGATATTTCAACAAATTAAAAGAGCACTGGAAATGCCGTAAGAGGAAAAAGTTATAGCACAGAATATAGTCCTATTAATAAACGGTACAGCAAAATGGCCATTTATGCTCGCAGAATGTGATTGCGTTGAGATTGTCTAGATAGGAACATATTTCATTTCCATGTTTTTAACTCATCGTAATTTTAGTTATTGCATAATAATTTTATTGTTGTACAAATAAGATTTTGATTTCTTCTCGTCTACTAAATTATTTTAAATATATATGGGTATAAAGTAGGATTTATGAAAATATACATGGAAAAGAGTGTCTTATATATGGACCAGTTGTACAATTGGACATAGGGGTGAAACGTAACATCAGTTTTAACTGAAACGTGTAGACTAATATAACTGAAACGTGACACTAAATTTGACTGAAAATGTGAAATGAAATATTACACTAGTTTTAATTGAAACATGACACAAGTTTTAACTAAAAAGTAACATTAGTTTTAGCTGAAATGTGACACTAGTCAGATTTGATTGAAAATGTAAAATAAAACATGACACTAATTTTAATTGAAACGCGACACTGGCTTTAGCTAAAACGTGACAAATGACGAATCTAACTGTGATTCAAATGAAATATTATGCGTCTTCCTCCAAAGACTTAAAGACGCTGCTGTTTATAAGTTAAATTGAAATTTTGTGGTGTGATGATATCATTCAGACATACATCGTGTACATGGGAGAATTGCCGAAGAACACAGTATCCCTCAACAACCTTCACAACAACATTCTTGCAACCACAATCGGAGAGTAAACACATTTCCTTAACGCTCTTTTTCCGATTCTACAAAACAGCTTTCAGAATCACTTTTTTTTTTTTTTTTTTTTCCCAAAAGCTCTTTGAGGTTTATTTGACAAAAAAAATAGAAAAAAAAATTGATTCTGAGAAAATGTTCGTAGTGTAGAGTTTGAAAACGCACCCTTAATCTTATACCTTAGTGGCTTGTCACTATAGTTTTTTTAATTAAAAGTTTTTAATGACAAGAAACAATATTTAATAACAGGATTTTGTCATTAAAGATAGTTTACGGTCATTAAAAACTTTTAGTTAAAGAAGTAAAATTTATAATGACAAGATTATTGTCACTATATGTCAATTTTTTTGTAGTGTGCCTTCTAGAAACAAAAACACGATATCTCTTGATCATAATGCACTTCATTCAGTGAAACCATTGCTCGTAACTCGAAGATACACACCTTCGGAAGGAGCTTCAACGGCTTCGCAGCACGACTGCTTCCACACGAAGCAAAAAGCTTAGCACGTACGTATATATGTAGTTGTAAACACTGCCACTTTTATACTTGGGTTCTAACATTAATTTAGATGTTGTCCAGAGAAGGAAGGCGTAGTTTCGGTGTTTCCGAACAGAGTTCATAAGCTCCTGACGACGAGATCCT
The DNA here is from genome assembly GCA_947034835.1 of Ballota nigra. Classification (NCBI taxonomy): domain Eukaryota; kingdom Viridiplantae; phylum Streptophyta; class Magnoliopsida; order Lamiales; family Lamiaceae; genus Ballota; species Ballota nigra. The sequence goes on from OX344725.1 coordinate 95,645,241, forward strand.
GGGACTTTGTCGGCCTGCGGGAGAAAGTGAAGAGGAAGAATCAGATTGAGAGTGATATCATCGTAGGTGTCTTAGACACAGGTAGTTAATTGGATTTGTCTTCCGATGATCACTCCCATTTGCATTTTATGCATACTTTTTTTACGTAGAAATTGTTGGTGTTTGCAGGGATATGGGCGGAGTCCCCCAGTTTCAATGATAAGGGATTCGGGCCTCAGCCTAAAAAATGGAAAGGCACGTGCGAAACAGGTGCGAACTTCACCGGCTGCAACAAGTAAGTTAAACTCCATTTTTTTTAGACCGTTCGCTTATTCAGAGCCAATTTTCGTATTTCACATTGTGTTTCAGTATCTAGATCATTTGTCAATATGGTATTAATATGTGTGTGGAAATGACATTAAACCAATAAAGGAATTATGGATTAATGTTTAGGCTTATCATATATGTTTATGCATGTGTGAAATGGTGACAATTATGGTTTTGACTCATATCAAGTTTGTATTATAATCATATCGACACGATAAAAGACACAAAATTATTATTTCATATTTGTGTCAACCCCAAAAAAATGTATACATAACTTAGTAAGTTGTAATTTTATTAGAAATTTATTATTGTCTTATTTTGTAACATTAATATATGTAATATACATATTTAAATTCTTTTTTCCCTTATCGCATCATAATACCACAATTTGTTACCTTATTATGTTACGCAACAAGATAAAACGAATTGCCACTACTAATGCATGATAGTGTATTTGTATTAATTTCACTAAATGTAGCATCTGTAAAACTTGGGAAAAATTATTTTTTCATGAACGTAACTTAAGAGAGATGGTAAAATAAGGATCATAATTTTTCGGGCTGACAAAATGAAAACCATAACTTTTTAAATTGGCAATTAAAGGACCATAACTTTTAAAATTTTGCAAATAAAGGTCAAGTTTAGCCCGAACTAATGTCAAATTGACCCAAATTGGACCCGAATTCTAGCCCAAATCGGGCCAATTAGCCCGATTTGTATTGATTAAGTTGGTTTGACCTCAATTTATCATCTTCTAAAGTTATTGTCCACATTTTGCCAGTCTGAATAATTAAGACCCTCATTTTGCTATCTCCCTTAATTTACGGTCCTGAAAAAATAATTTCCAATAAAACTAGACAAGTTGTACCTACTAATGATAATCCTGCTTAACTTTCACAGCAAGGTCATCGGTGCACAATACTTCAACCTGGGGCAGTATTCACCAGACGACATCGACACTCCGGTGGATACCGACGGACACGGGACCCACACGGCCTCAACGGCCGCAGGCGTAGCCGTAAAAGGCGCGAGTGTATACGGCATTGCAGGAGGGACAGCCCGCGGTGGGGTCCCATCAGCCCGAATAGCGAGCTACAAAGTGTGCTGGAGCATGGGGTGCCAAGACGTAGACATCCTGGCAGCATTTGACGCCGCAATTGCTGACGGGGTCGACATTATATCGATATCCATAGGCGGAGCTGGCCATAGCTTCACGCAAGATCCCATAGCCATCGGATCGTTCCATGCTTTGAAGAAGGGGATCTTGACCGTCTGTGCCGGGGGGAATGAGGGACCCTCCTTCGGAACGCTCCAGAACGTCGCGCCCTGGGAGTTTACCGTTGCTGCGAGTACCACGGATAGGAGGTTTGAGACTAGTGTCAAATTGGGCAATGGAGAAATTGTTTCGGTAAGGATTCTTCTTTTCCTTTTAGTTTCCCTTACTAAATAAACTCGATTTTACATTACACATCTCGTTTACTATTTATATCATACTAAAAAAAAAAAATTGAAAAATTACATATACACAACCCAATTTTAAACATTATATACCTTCCTGCCTAAATATTTTTTATTTTCTTAAAAAGAACAAAATAGGAAAAACAAAGACATGCACGTTAATTGAAAGAATAAGTTTTTTATTGTAAGGGGTCGTTTGGTTCATGGGATTGAATTAGATGACATTGAATTATTTGAGGAGAAATGTGTGTTTGGATTGTAGGATTGATTTTTTTTTTCTATACTAAATGATTAAATGGATTTAAAGTGCAATATATCATCTTTTAAGCATGGACTATGGAGTCCCACCATCCCTAAGAGATTATTTAGTCCCTCATTTGATGGATTAAGTAGGTTTATGACTCGGACCCCAATTTTATCCCAGACCGTAAACCTGCGAGTCAAATGCAATATTATATGGGATTGAGTGGGACTAAAACTTTAGTCCCACCAATCCAGCGAACCAAACGATTTGTATCCATTTTTTTAAGTTCCTAGGATTCAATGTTTTTTGTGTTCTTGAAGTATCTTAATGTAAAACGCCAATTGGTATATTGTGTTGGGGATGAATTTTCTGATTTTAAAGCATAATCCGCATTTGCCTGCAAAGAGTAAATTTTTGTTAAAATTTCGGGTGCCATTCGCTCGACAGAAGCAAACAGACTGTTCAATTTTTTAATGTTTGGTTCTATTCTATTATAACAAGCAAACAGTTAACCAAACAAATACAATATATATATATATATATACATTTAATATAAGAGTATTTATCACAAAAAGAAATTATCAGGTGTATAAAATAAATTCAGGAGTTTGTTTAGCTACAGCCATCTTCATTTTAGATGGTTAACTATTTGCAATCTACTATTGGTTTTGGCAGGGAATTTCAGTTAACATATTTGCGCCCAAAAAAGAGTTCTACCCTTTGATAAATGGAGCTCTTGCAAAAAATGATAGCAGAGAATCGTTTGGAAATCCCAGGTACCTTACAACTCATCTTTTGTAGAAGAATAACACTCCCTCTATCCCACAAAGATAGATGTATCCCCCAAAAATAGACCACTTACTATATTTAAGATATTATTACATGTGAATTTCCATCTTCCCCACTCTTTAATCTATCTTAATACTAGTAATTGTCTTGAGATATAAATAGTCATAGGGGTTAAATGATAAAATAAAAAAAATTAAATGATCTAATAATTTTTATTTCTTGATTTGTGTGAAAAAATTTGTAGACTACTAGTGTGGGATGGAGAGAGTATATAAAAGTTTTGCATGCATGATAATTTGACTCAAAACTAATTTATACATCGAAAAACTTGCTAACTTCATGCTTTATTGACAGTGATTGTGATCCCGGAACATTGAGCAAGGACAAGGTGAAGGGTGCAATCGTCTATTGCCGGGCATTAGGGGCCGATACAGTCGTTGAAGCACTAGGCGGCGCAGGCACAATCGTGTCGTCCGATCTACTTAACGACACCGCGTTCACCACAACTGCGCCGGGAGCATATGTTAGCCTTCAAGATGGTCAAAAGATTGATGCCTACATAAATTCGACAAGGTAATTTGATCCACAACTAACATAGCATGCAATTCTCCTGAAAATTATCCTAATAAATCATTTCCCTCATGTAGATCAGCTCTTGGTGTAATATACAAAACAAGAGTTATCAAGGCTATTGCACCCACCATAGCTTCCTTTTCATCAAGAGGGCCTCAAGGATTGGGTGCTAATATACTCAAAGTATGTTGTATTTTCTTTCTTGCTTTCTCGAGTTTGAAATTTTTTCATAACTTGAAATTTATGCCATTACATTGATTTATCATACCATTATTATATTAGACTATAAGTGCAATGATCGATATATCACTAAATGAATGTAATAATAATAACTTCATATTATGAACAAGTTATCTAGGGGAATTTGTATACTTTCTTTTAAGAAGTAACTGTGTGGGACGATCTCATACATGACACGATACTCTATTTTGATACTATAGTCGTATTTATCTTTATAATGTGTGATTAAGTTGGAGCTTTGTAAATTTATGAAATTGTCTCGTACAAATTTTTGTCTCTTTTTTTTTTCATGGATTCTTTAACACTGTCTTTGAAATCTACAGCCCGACATAGCGGCACCTGGTGTTAACATACTGGCGGCTTTCACGAAATTAACCACGATGACCGGACGTGAAGGTGATAACAGAGTGGTGACATACAACGTCGAATCTGGAACTTCGATGGCCACCCCTCATGTTTCGGCGGCTGCTGCATACGTAAAATCTTTCCGGCCAACATGGTCACCTGCCGCTATCAAATCCGCTCTAATGACCACCGGTAAGCTTTAGTTTTTGTATTTTGATTTTAGTTATGTTGGCTTTAACGAATTGAAAAAGTGAAAATAGCTAAAAAAAGATAAATGACATTCTTGTTCGGTGACTGGCTGTAAAAGGTAAAATATCCAATTGACCAATCAAACTTGTCACGTGAACAAATCAGACCTTGACACGTAACAGGGTTAATTGCACTTTTAGTCTCAAGAGAATGTGTCAATTTCAAAATGGCCTTTTTTTCGGCACTTATAGTCCCGTAATTTTTTTGACACTTTTGGTCCATGAGAATAGGATAAATTATCATTTTTGTTCCAAGAAAATAGAGAAGATATGCAGTTTTGGTTCTGAAAATTAATGGATAGGACCAAAAAAACATTTTCACACATAAGTATATATCAAAAATATTTTGCACTCATTCTCTTAGAATCAAAAGTACAATTTTATCCATGTAACATCAACAAGATGTTGCATCTCTTATAGCCGATTAACGAATTAAGTCAAAAATTGGAAATTGTTGGACTGGATCCAACATAGAGATAACTTGGGGGTGTTTTGAAACACTACAAAACACCTTCTACCATCACCTTTTTCCAAATTGAAAAAAAAAAATTGATTCTAGAAGCTACTCCCTCCGTCCCAATTTTGTTTTTCCATTTATAAAAAAGGTTCGTTCCAATTTTGTTTTTTCATCCCTAAAATGGAAACTATTTTATACATTTAAATAATACTTTATTCACCATTCATCATTCTCAATACTATTTTATTCATTTAAATACTAAAATTCAACTCTCACATTAAACTTCGCGCACAGTCAAACGGAAAAATAAAATTGGGACGGAGGGGGTATTTTTTAGCGTTTCAAAATTCACCCTTGGAGGACGAAAAAAAAAGGATAGGTTTTATTTAAAAATGGTTCATAATAAACTTATCATGAAACAATTTTAAAATACCATTAATTTCATCAGATATATTATTAATTTGAGTTTAAAAAAATTTATAATAATTACAATATAATACCACTGGCTCTCATTAATAATAATCCTAATAAAATTAATGATACTTTAAAATTGTTTCAAGATAATCTTATCATGAACTATTTTCATATAATATTTTGCCCAAAATAAATTGGCTTCCCTTTCATTAGACGTATTGCATCTATACGTATCCTCTTCACGTCTCGTGGATCAAGTAATTCATTCATATTCACACACAATTTGCAGCTAAACCGATGAAGATCAAGCCAAACGGGGCCGAACTAGCCTCCGGTTCAGGACAAATAAACCCGAAAGCAGCATTGCGTCCCGGTCTGATTTACGACATCAAGACGAACGCCTACGCCGGTTTCCTCTGCAAACAGGGCTACCGGAACGAAGACGTCGCTTTAATAACAGGCACCAAGAAATACAACTGCTCCAACATCCGGCAAGCCAAAGGACCGGATGGACTAAACTACCCCTCCATACATTTGCAAGTCAAGAGCAATGAGACAGTAATCAAAGCAGTGTTTCATCGAGCTGTGAAGAACGTCGGGCGTGCTCACTCGACGTATAGGGCTAAAGTTACGTCGATGGAGGGCATTTCCGTCCAAGTCATTCCCAATGTTTTGAAATTCAGGAGACGGAACCAGAGAATGCCGTTTAAGGTGATACTTAGGGGTAAAGTGGTCAAGAAAGGGTTTTGGTACCTTTCGGGATCGCTTGTCTGGAGAGGCTTAAAGCATAGAGTTAGAAGTCCCATTCTTGTATCCCCTCCAACGGCTTAGTATGTCGTTAAACTAGGACATGTGTAGTAAAATTGTGTTTCTTTACCTCAAAGTGGAGGACAGTTGATTTAAGGGTGAAAATCAAATCAAGTTATTCAATTCTCGATTCGAGATTGTTCGATAAAAAATTGTTTGAACTCGGTTCAACGTAGATATCAAACTTGAATTTATATTTGGTACAATCAAAAGCTAGGCTCGAGCTCAATAAGTAAAAAGTGATAAAAGAAAATGTAAAATATCAAACTACTCGAGTTCGACTCGATTAAAATTCGTTTGAGCTCGACTTGATGGATTTCACTAGTGAGATATAGAGGGCAAAAAATTACTCCCTCCATTTCAAAGTAAATATCGTTCTAGATATTTTCTATCAAATTAAGAATCATAAAATTTTGACATATATACCTCACACAACGGAGAAGTAATATATGTAAAGTGATATTATTAATTAAATTCAAATATTTGTAAATAGAGTAGGTCTTGCATGAGATCGTCCCACGGTAAGACGGAACATAAGTTGCATATAATGTATTAACAATTTGAAAGATATATGTGTTAATTTGTGAACCATATCACTGTACAACCGTCTTACATAAAATTTTGCCTTGTAAATACATCCTCCGCACCAGTTCGTTAGTTGTATATGGTATACCACGTGCACATAATATATATATATTAATAATATAATCCTTAAAAATTATTTATATCTCAGAATTCAAATTCAGGTAAATTAAGAAAAAATATATAAAAATAATTAAAACTATATTTATTTTGCAATGGAGAGAGGAAAAAATATTAAATTATAAACTCCTATCGGTGATTTCCATCCATTGCCCTTGACGACGTAAATAAAGTGGAGTGTCTAAAAAGTAGTCAACGTGATAATGATGGTCAATTTAAAAAAGCGATGAAAATTCGCGAAATTCAATATATTCTTGTAGCAAAAGGCGAAGCCCTCGCCCCCAGGGCCCCCACCCCCTGGCCCGACAGGATTGGGTGGAGGAAGTAAAACATGGTGATTTACTATGTTTATCTAAAATTTATTTTGGAATGTAGTATTAAAATGTAGACAATGTCATAATGATGGTCAACTAATCCCAATTTTTTTCGTTTAATATTATAAGAAATTTTATGCGATGATTAAATTATAATATTTTAAATGAATAAAATATTTTTTTGAGATAAAATATATTTATTTTTATTTTAAAAAATAAGATTAGAATTGATCTGTTTGACAAATAGGAAATTAAAATAAAAAGCAATGAAATTTCTTTAAATTTGGAACTTTCTCTGTTCATGAAAATGATTGACATACATGTATTAAAAAAAAAAAATAATAAATAAAAAATTGTCATACAAAAATTCATTATCCTGAATCTGGACGCAAATTTAGCATCATACATTTGTTGACTTGCCTTATAATAAACCCCCAGAAAAAATCCATTTTCTTCGCTTCAAAATTAGCATAGGATTAATTTCTATTAATTGGTGGATTTACTCCATATATTATCAACTCTCCTTATTAGTGCTTATCTGCTTCCACAGTCCACTCTCACTATTTGTATAAATATGTTCTTCATCAATGAAAATGGACAAATCAAAAAATGGATTTCAATCTCGCCGTTGTTTGTTTGTTGTTGTCAGTGTGGCTAATTTCACCGATTGAAAGCCAGATTCCGGCGCTGCACGACGGGTTCTGGTACGGCGAGAAGCGGGCGGCGGCGGAGAGCGTATTGATTGAGGCGTTTTTTGACCCGGTTTGCCCCTACAGCCGGGATTCATGGCCGCCATTGAAGGATGCTCTTAAGGAGTATGGGTCCCGCGTTAGGCTTGTTGTGCACACCTTCCCCCTGCCGTACGTCTCTCTTAATTTCCTTGTATTATTATTGGGGATTTCGATATTTAGGTTAATTTTGGTGGTGATTTGTTTTGTGTATTTTTTAATTGATCTTTGGGATCTTCTGTTGATTATGTAAATTGATTTCATTAACATTAGCTTTTTGCATAGAGTATGTATGGAGTGAAATTGGTATACAATGAAGATTATTAGTTGTTTATGCGGTAAAGTGTTAGTTGTATTCACTGAAGAGTATTAGTTGTTTACACTGAGAAGTTTTAATTTGTTTTCACCGAACAACTAATACGTGAAAAATAACTAATATTTTTTTAGTGAAAACAACTAATATCCTTCAATGTATGAACCATTTTTACTTTATACTTTGTTTTTAGCATGAGATTGAGGCATAAATATGCTTTCTGTTGGTGGAATGGAATAATCATTCTTTCAATTTTCATATTCCGTTATGTATTCATATTACTATGTTCCAACTCAAGCTTAAAGCAGAATTGGTTCCTAGTTAGGTTTTTTATAGATTGTTTGATTATGTCTTGAATAGTTAATCTGCATAAGCTTCATTGGTGTTTTTATGCATTTAGAGTGTGGCTGATTTATGTAACTTTGTGTCGATTGCAGTTATCATGACAATGCATTTTCGACGTCTAAGGCACTGCACATAACTAATAAATTGAACAGTTCCTCCACCTTCCATCTTCTGGAACAATTTTTTCACCATCAGGTACTTTTAATTTCTTTCTATATGTTATGGTTGATGCTTTGATTAAATCTCATGAATTATGGATTTTTTTTTCCCATTAGCTCCTCAAAATATGACTCATGGATGAACATGTGGTTAATATTTGGCATCATCTTACTTCAATATGCTCTGTTGTTACTTCAATAATGTGCTTTTAGATTGTGATCCCTTTACCGTTGGTAAAATGAAATTGGAAAATTGTGTAATAGATTAGATGATAGTTGTAAAGCTTTCAAACAATGCTGGGTAATTGAAAGTTATACCAAAATCTGGGGGCAAAATCTTAGGTTTGTTTGAACCCTGTTACCATAAGAACATAATAGGTAGCAGAATGCTGAAATTGGTAGTTTGTTGGAACAGGAACTATTTTATGGGAAAGCAACAATTAACATATCGAAAGCAGCTGTTAGAGAGCGCATTTGGGACTTCGTGGCGAGGGCAATTGGACCCTCGTTCCACTCGCAAATCAAATCTGGATTCAACAACTCCGAACTGGATCAGGCAACACGATTTGCTTTCAAGGTAATATGCTTGAACAAATTGTGGTAAGACACTTCCCCTGATTGGTTTTGATGTTACAAATTTTTCATGTTTGCAGTATGGTTGTTTACGAGGAGTTTACGGGACGCCTTCCTTCTTCGTCAACGGGTTTCCTTTGCCCGATACAGGGTCGTCCCCGAACTACACAGAATGGAGAAATGTGATAGATCCTTTAGTTAGCCAAAATGGCTCTTGATTTTTTTTGCAGCAACAACCCAAGTCGGAAGTTTTTCTTGGTCTTGCAAATTTCTCTTTATTTCTGTGTTGGAATAATTTGTATTGAGTAAACCGAACCGTATATAAATGTTTTTTTCAAATTTGGTAATGTCAACTTTGTTTAATTTCTAGCGGCACACTAGGCACAATCGAAAACTTATAATAACGTAGCATTTTTTCTAATCATCTTCAATACCATACTAAAGGATAAAATCACTAATAATTAAAATTGGGTCCATTCTCTCTAAGTGCGCAAATAAAGAGACACGTTTTATACTACTATAAGGGAAGGGCTCTCTCAGAGGGTCATGCGCGTGGGCACGGGGCCGTGTGTGCGCATGGGGGCATGTTTGCGGGCGACGGATGTGTGCAGGCTAGGACGCACGAGTGACAGGTTGCGAGCGTGTGCGGGCGCGCACGCGCATGGAACTGTCTCGGCAGTGCGCGGTACGCGTGTTGGACGGTTACACGCATCCGGTGGGCGTTGGGCTCCCGAGTGTGTGTGATGGGTGAATTTGGGGCATCCGATCCATCCAACAGTTATGTTGTGCATCCGCGCATGTGGACACAAGGGGCCATGCGTATGCGCGTGCGGGAGATTAATTATCGGGCATGGTGTGTGCGTGCGCAACAAAGGTAGAGCGCGCGCCACGCGACGGGCGATTGGCGCCCGGGTGCCTGCGATGGGCGAGCGTTGGAGCGTCCGACCCGACCGTTGGGTTGGATAAGCCTTTGGGCGGATTTGGTAATTAGTTAAGTGGCGGTTCGTTGTAAGTTGGGGCAGTTTTGGGGAAGAACTTATCCATGAGTGGCCGGAGACTTACGGATGGGTGACACTTGGCTTGGGGGATCAAATTCGACGGATGTGACTTATTCTACCTAATGATGGAGGATGTCCATCACATTCAAAGATGTAAGAATCGAGCTAGGCGGTCGCCCGCTGCCGCGATTTACACCAAATCATCCCCAAATGAGCGGTTCTTCGTCCAGGTGGTCAAATCGGTGGAGTCGGCCAAATTGGAGATTGAGAGAGAAGAAGAAAACGGTGAGGTTTGAGATTGAGAGAGAGAAAAGGAGAAAATTTCAGTTTCTAATTACAAACCCTAACTAGCGGCCGCCCGCCGCCTCGTCGCCCTAGCCTCATCGCCCATAGGGATGGCAACGGGGCGGGTCTGGGACGGGTTTGGCCTGTCCCAGGACCCGCCCCGCCTGGGATTTTGGGGACCCGGGACCCGCCCCGCCCCGCCTATTTTTCTGGACGGACCCGCCCCGCCCCGCCCCGCGGACCCGGCGGGTTAAACCCGCCCCGCCCCGCCTTCTTCTTTTTTTTTTTTTTTAAAATTAAATCAACATATAATTTGTTCTATAGTTCCATACACATATTATCTCTTAAAATATAAAACAACATGCACGTGAATAATTTAACCAAGTCCAACAACAAATAAATAAAGTAGTCTATTACAAATTACTACGAGTCTACAACATATTAATCAAATTACTACGAGTCTACAACATAATTTAACCAAGTCCAACAACAAATAAATAAAGTAGTCTATTACAATCATCTTTTCAGCCATTTCTTTTACAAGCAAATTTGAACTCTTTGACCACTTCCGTAACTCCAATTTGATATGACAAATCTTTGGAAAATAAAAGTTAGAAGTGGGAAATAGAGTTCCAGAAAACATTTCAGTCACTTCATAAAACAATTTCAACTTGTCACACAATTCACGTGCATTTTCCCACTCTTCCTCACTTGGTAGACTCGTATAAGTTCTTTCTCGCCACGTAAGTCTATCAAAAGCATCCTTATACTTAATTGCAGTCTCTAACATCAAGTAAGTTGAATTCCAACGAGTTTTAACATCAAGAGCCAACATCTTAGAACAATCAGCCTTCACTTGAGTTGCAGCTTCTTTAAATTTTTCTACTCTAGAAGGTGAAGCAGTCCAATAAACAACACTCTCACGTATTTTACGCACTGCATCATGAATCACTTCAAGACCATCTCTCACAATCAAGTTTAATATATGAGCACAACATCGCATATGAAGCTTTTTTCCTCCTAGAATAAAATTTTTCTTAGGAATCTTACTTGGTATAAGAGAGAGCATGGCATCATTGGTCGAGCAATTATCCACAGTGATTGTCGATACTTTATGATCAATATTCCAACTCATGAAAGCCTCGACTAGAACATCGGCCATCGCCTCAGCTGTATGCGGTGCAGGCACATATACAAACCTAAATTGAATAAATAAAGGTTAGACATATATTTTGCAAATATATCAAATAATCAAAATTTAAAATTATAAAATAATACATACCTCAAAATGATATTTCTAAGAGTCCATGAATCATCAATGTAATGTCCTGTAATTGCCATGAAACCCTTCTTAGAATTGTCTGATGTCCACATGTCAGTTGTGATTGCAATTCGACCCTTGAGTTTGTCCAACACCTTGTAACACTTTGTCTTTTGAGCATTGTAAAGCTTCAAAATATCACTTTTGAGTGTATTTCTTGAAATCATGGTAAAGCATGGTTGAAGACTTGCAGAATATCTTCGAAACCCAATGTGGTCCACAATGCTAAGAGGGTAATCGTGCATAATGACCATATTAGCGAGTTCATGTCGAGATTCCTCTTGGTTGAAAACTTGTGCCGTAAGTGTTTCATCAACACCACCAACGTTTTTGTTCATCATCAACACACTTTGACGAATATCCATCTTTCTTGGTCGCTTCTTGCAAGTTTTATCATAATGCTTTTCAAATGAGTTGTCCCATGACTAGGTGGAGCTTTCAGACGAGTCTTGCAGTAGTTACATTCGGCATACTGAATATTCTCAAGCATCACTCTTATAAAGTGGTTCCATACCTCTGATGTATGCTTCCTTTTCAAACCACTTTGAGAAGTAGCGTTCTCATTTTCTTCGGTATCATTATTTTCACCATCTTCTTGACCTCCTTCAGAAGCCATATCCGTTGGTACATCACTTTCTTGAGGAATATATGATGGGATAGAATTTGTATCAACTGACTCCATCTATTTTCAAAAAAAATAAAAATTTATTAGTAGTATAAAAAATATAATTAATTCAAGTTCTTTTAACATTAATTCAACCACCTCTAACTACTATTGAGTCATTGACACCTTCTGTTAACATTAATTCAAGTATTCAACTACTTCCACAAAAATTGTAACTTCATTAAATACTCCAATTAGATTTTGTCAGCATTCTGATTCAAGTAATAACTAATAACATTCAAATCTATTATTTACAAAATCTGTCAGCATTCAAGTAACAATATTCTAGTAAGCATACTTCAATTTACAAAATCTGCTATTTAGATTCATAATTATAACAGCAATAATTTCATTTAACAATTGCAATAATTCCATATATATGGTAAATAACAATAATTGTGTAATATAAACAGATTATAAATTGAACTATTGCAGTACCTGAGAAGACTGGATTGAAGACGGCGGCGCTTGGTGGTGCGACGGCGGCGGCTGGTGGTGCGACGGCTGGTGGTGCGACGGCGATGGCTGGTCCGCTAGCTGCTGGTGCTTCAAGCCGTGTGGCGTGGTGCCCGCGAGGGCTGGGTCACCGTGCAAGGCGACGGCGGAGGGAGGGCCTGGGGCCGGCGACCGGCCGATTGGAAGCAGCGTGGGGGCGGGGTAAGGGAAGAATTAAGAAATTGGGGGTCGGCGCCTTCGTGGAACTGTGGAAGAAGAAAAGGAAACTTGGAATTGAATTGGAAAGGCCGTATATGAACAAGCCCTAGATAATTAATAATTTCATAATTTAATTATGTTAAAAATATTATATTATATATATATAATAATATATTATATTATATACAGGCGGGGCGGGTCTTAGGCGGGGCGGGTCCGGCTAATACCAAGACCCGTCCCAGACCCGCCGGGTTCTTGGTCAAACGGGTCCAAACCCGCCCCGGGACCCGTTTGACCGGGTTTTTACCCGCCCCGTACGGGGCGGGTTCGTGGCGGGTACGGGTTTAAACCCGCCCCATTGCCATCCCTAATCGCCCATCGCTCGCCTTCGCTGCTATTGCTCGCCTGACGCCGATCACCCTCGCCGCCGTCGCTCGCCCGACGCTGCCTATGCTCTCTATTACATACTTACAGTAATGGAAGGAATATGATTGGCGGCGATGATAAGAAGTGATATTGCATGATGTTGGGGAGAGAGAATGGAACTAATATGCGTTGATTTTGGGAGGAGAGAGAAGAGAATGGAGAGATTTTTAATTTTGGAACTGATGCGTTGATTTTGGGAGGGGAGAGAGATATCAGGAACTATACTTGATTTTAGGAACTAAAAAGGTAAAAACCGAGTACCGGCGCCGCCAACCGACTTCTACACCCTTAATCACATTTATATGCTAGATAACAATATTAACAAGTCGGGCTCATAAACCCCTCATTTCGTTTAACAACTCTATCGATGACTGAAAATGCAATGGACAAAACAAAGTTTTCTAGTGGGAGAACTTTAATTGGAAAACTTAGAAAAGGTAGGGGAAAAAAAGGGTCAGTAAAAAGGATAGAGTGACAGAAGAGATTAAAAGAGAGTGAACATTGGCTCAACTCAAGGAACATCCATAAAATAAAAAAACATAGCCCAACTTATCGAATCAAGATCCAATATTTCACGAGTGCACCAAAAATGAACACTTTCTTTCAGGTTGCATCCAATAATCAAGTACTACAAAATTCAACCATAAGTCAAAAATTAGCCTACTGTATATAGCTATTTGAGCTATATATTTCCAGCTTCTCGAGATTTTCATCTACTAAAAAAAATAGCTATCTGTGAAAAATGAAATCGACAGCGCCGCAATCCTCTAGTCAAAGAGACCAAAGCCCATATCCTGCAGAGTTGAAGAAAAAACATATATTGTGTGTTAGAGGGCAGGAGTAGTTGTATCTTTGTGAAGAAATTAAGCAAAGCCCTATTGACAAAATCCCAAGTTTGAATGTGGACTGCACAAGGAAATACAAGAATTCACTTACGTCATCGGATTCCTCCTTCTCTTCAACTTTCTCCTCTTTCTTGGACTCCGCTGCAGCTGGAGCAGCAGCACCACCTCCACCACCAGCGCCAGATGAAGCAACTGCAACGGCACCACCACCAGATGGTACAGATGCCAACTTCTCACGCCCAGACGCAATGAGCTCCGTGATATCTTTACCCTTGACTTGTGTCAGAAGAAGCTCAATCCTATCATTATCACAGTCCACTCCAACTGCAATAAATAAGAGAAACCATACATCACAGGAGATTAATGGTCAGTTACTGTATCAAGCAATCATGGAAGGAAAACGTAATTGCAAAAATTAAATTTCATTCTTCAACTCTACAACAAAACTATGTGTTAAAAGAAGAAAACTGTTGTGAAAATGTGTCTAAAAATATGGATGAAACAAACAACTTTCATTGGTTTGGGTTAAAAAGTAATTACAACTATTCTGAGGTTAGTCTAAATAAACAAAAGAAACTCAGTAACTTGTAATTAGAGAGACACATTATTAGACTACTTCTTTAAACCACAAAGTTTGTTTATAATTTATAAAAACCTTGTGTTTGGATGGAGGGATTTGGGGCTATGGATTTTAAATCTCAACTTAAATCCACTAAGACATTCAAATTTGATGGATTTCAAATATCTAGCTTTCACTCTAATTCAAATTTGGGAATTTTAAATACTTAGCAAAACCATATCATTTTGAAATGAAATCTAAGGATCCTTAAATCTATTCATTTTAAAATCCCTTGATTCAAATGACTCTATCCCTTAATTTTAAAATACCCAAGCCACTAATTTGGGCAATGGTAGTTTACCCAAAATAAAAAAACAGAACATTAAAAAAAAAAAACAAATTATTTCAACGCATTCGAAAGCCAGCAATAGATTCGCACAGCCAAAACGAAAACACGATCCCCTAAAACAAATGGGGGTTACAAATTAGAAACAACACCGTGTGAATCAAAACAAGAGCAACAGAAGTATTATAAAATTTTGCTATTCTAAACAATGACGAATAGCTACAACAAAAACACCAAATCCCAAAGAAATCATTTAATTAACAACAATCAACAATCATAGATGTGTTCGTACCAGAGCCGAGGATTCCCTTCAGATCATCGGCGGATGGCGAGGCATTGCCTCCCAAAACAGCAAGTAAATAGGCTGCTATAAGCTTCATCTCTGCTGGCAATGTGAACAATAATTCGTCAGCACAATTTCAAAAACATACAAGAAATTGATGAAGAAATGGAACTGTTTGGGCTTTAGAGAGAGAAATCACCGTTCGGATCGTGCGGCGAGGAATGAGTGGAGACGTCGTCGAGATGTTTGTGCGAGAACTACTGTGACTGCGAGATATATATAGCTAGGGTTTGGGTTTGGGTTTGGATTAAGAATTTTTTATTTGATTTTCGGTATATTTTGGTTTTGCCCCATTAGTTTCCGCAATTCTGTTAGCCACCGCATAAGATGTTTTGCAAGAACCCAATGGTACATGTGCTTAAAAAGGTTATACATTTTTTTTTTTTCCGAATGGTTAAAAAGGTTGTACATATAGATATAGTAGTATTAAATAAAGATTCGTGCTTTTTGAAAAATTAGCAAATGACAAAGTCTCATATGCACCAAGTGCACGGTGCACTCACTCAACAGTTGATACTGTATACACTAAAAAGTTAGTCTCAATTACACTGAAAAGTTTACATTGAAAACTGATTTTCAATGTAAACTTTTTAGTGTAATTGAGACTAACTTTTTAGTGTAATTTAGAGTAACTTTTTAGTGTATACAGTATCAACTGTTGAGTGAGTGCATCATACACCAAATGCACAAGAGACTTACTCTTAGCAAATATATGATGATCATGTTGTCAATTTTCATATTTTATTTCGTATCTTGAATGTGGGTTAATGTGTGTTATATTTCTAATTAATTTTAAAAAATTGTATATACTTTTCACCATTAATAAAATTAAAATGTAGCCACTAGCCATGCTATTGATTATCAAATGTTATATCAAATTTCTTCCATAATATAATTTTAAGTAGAAAATTGTATACATTTACAAAGAGAATATCATTAAACTAATTTGGAAAAAAAAAAATTACTCTCCACCCCACCACAAGAATTTATAAGCTTTTTTTTTTAGACATTTTACTATTATTTACAAACTTAAATAAGAAAATACTTTCATAACCCTAATCTCATAATATTTAATTTAACTTATTTACTTTATATAAAAAAATCAACAAATTATCGCTTAAAATTCTACTTATTCCACTATATTATTAAAAAAAAAAAAAAAAGACAAAGTATAGAGTGAAACTGGTTTATACATAAATCATTGAAGGATGTTAGTTGTTTTCACTGAAAAGTATTAGTTGTTTTCATTGAAGAGTATTACTCGTTTACACTGAAGAGTCTAAGTTGTTCGGTGAAAACAAACTAAGATTCTTCAGTGTAACAACTAATACCCTTCACTGAAAACAAATAATAATAAGAACAACAAATATCCCTCAATGATTCATGTATAAACCAATTTCACTCTATAAAAAAAAAAATTGTCTTCTTCCCTTACAAATTTTGGTGTAACAAGAGGGAGTATTGTTTATGGACATCAATTTTTCGTCGCATTTAAGGTAGGGTTTTAGATTAACTTTAGCCACAAATGGCAAAATCACAATTTGAGTATTTGAGGTAGCACTGGAGTTTTTTATTTTTATTTTTTTCAAAAAAAACACAAGGAGATATCATGTTCTAAAATCTTGTTAAGTTAGGATTGATGAGAGTTGGTTGGGGATAAAGGGGATATGCTCACTTGCATTAGATATTAAACTTCTTGCATCATTGTTTAGTTGAATTTTTTTAATATCATCCTACTCATACTTGGTTGGAAGGTGTTATATAATATAAAAGGACTAAATTAATCATCACAATATATATTAATATAACTTGTATATCATCCGTGCTTTGCATATTTTATGTGTATAGATAAATATATTGCAAATATATTCATTTTTATGTTAAATGTAGAATTAATTTATATTTTCTCTCCTACACACTACACACATGATATGAAATGCTACACGCATAAATATAAATAAAATTCAAATGCCACATAAAAAGAGTTGTAGCGAGCTATACACAGTTGTGAATAGGGGTGAGCAGAAAACCGAATAAACCGAAAAACCGGACCGAACCGAGGAAATTCGGTCTATTCGGTCCGGTCCAAAAAAATTCGATTCGGTCCTCGGTCCAAAATTACAAAAAATTCGGTTTTCGGTTTTCGGTCCGGTCCAAAAGTTCTGGGACCGAATGGGCTGAAATATTAATCAAATAATTATATATATATATATATATAAAATCTCAGCCCTAAGTTAACCTTTAATGGTCCAAAACTTTTTTTTATATTAATTGCAGGTTTGAATGATGTTGGAGGATTGAAGCCATGAAAGAAGAGATTTTACATTTAAATTAATGTTGTGTGATTTTAATTAAACTTTAGACTTTGGACTATGGTGTATTTGTGTGTTGGAAGATTTTCATTGAATTAAATTATGATGTATCGTTTAAATATTTAACATTCGACTCTATTTCGTGTTGTATGAGTATCTCTTTAAATTGTTGGTATTGAAATAGATTTAATGATATTTAATTATTTATAATGCATAATATTTCATAGATTGGAATAAATAGTTTTTTTAATATAAAATAGTGTTTTGGACCGAATGGACCGAACTGAAAAAATTCGGTTCGGTTCGGTTCGGTTCGGTTCGGTCCTATCCCTAGTTCGGTCCGGTCCGGTCCACCAAAATAAAATTTCGGGTATTTCGGTTCGGTCCAAAATCTGGACCGAACCGACCATTTGGACCGAATGACCACCCCTAGTTGTGAATAGCAAGAAAGATGAAGCATTTATTGATAAAAAGAGTAGAGTATTGAACAAAGGCTCCAAACGTTCATACACCACCCCATGGGCAATGGCATTATTCTAATAATGAGTACATAGTTTTAAATCTTACTAGCAAAGCTGAGTCCCTCAGTGGCTAGCTGATCCAAGCTGGCTGCTGGAGGCTGCACGGCCGCGACTTTAGCAATCGCCTTGTTCTCTTCGGGGCTACCACTCTCCAAAAACGCGCCAACAACTTTCCCGTCTTTGATCCAGTACGACCCAAACTTGTGGGTCGGAGACGTTGGGCTGCTGTCTCCGAAGAGCACTGACTCGCCAACATTGTCACCGTAGAACTGCCATGATAGATCGAACGCACGAGAGTAGAAGTACGGGAGGTATTCGTATTCACTAATTGGTTTTCCTTGTTCACTTGCGAAAATGGCCTGTATAAATACCACATTACACATCAGTCCTGTTTTGACGAGAGAAAGAGAGAGACATACAATCACTTCTATAACTCTTGTGCACTTTGTTCATAATTTTTCAATGAAAATGAATATAATGAGAATATGGTCAATTCACCTTCTCGTAAGCAAGGATGAAAAAATCGCGAAATTTCGCCGATATTTCGCCGAAATTTCGGTTTTTTGAAGGTCTCGATATGGATATCCACCGGAACGAGAATTTTTCCAAAATATCGGTAAAATATCGGGAAATATCGGTAAATATCGGGAAATATCGGTATTGATATCGATATCGGTGAGCTGTAGTTCAAATTTTGCAAAATATCTGGAAATTTCGAGGAAATATCGGCGAAATATCGGTAAAATCGAAAAAATATCGGTAAATATCGAAAAAAATCTCATTTTTTCGTTTATTGTCCATGAATATTATTTTAAATCTTGAGATGATTTAGTCACTAAAAATCACCATTTATTCAAAAATCTTGCAAGAAAAAAGTTTCAACATGCTTAGTTGCATTGTTTGTATTGTATTAAATTATAATGAACAACTATTATATCATTTTAGACTGTTAAGTATTTTATTTTTATATATTTGTCATAAACAATTCATTTTGTTTGAGTTTAAATTAAATATATATATATAAAAGTTAGATATACATACCCTAAAGTTTCATGTTAAATTTCCATCATTTTAATGAAATTTCCATCAATTTTCTATTTTTTACCGATACCGATATTCGATATCGATATTTCCATCGATATATCCGTAAATTTAAGGTACCGATATTTCCACCGATACCGATATTTTCATCCTTGCTCGTAAGAGGTAATGTGAGTCGAAAATATTTCAATTATTACCCCTTTTTTTTTAACTACCTCCCTCCTACAATCATACTGTTACTCAACCAAGCAAAATGCTAACAATGTAACCATCATTTTTATGGTAATTTACTATTCAATGATTCATATTGAAGAATTTGAACCGAACATCCCTATTTTGGTTTAAAGAACACAATCAAGTTAAAACATTACCATTTAAGAAGTAATTTTTGCGTAAAATTATAATCTTCACTTTGCTAGGGATTAAAACCGGTGTGAAGGTGAGGTGCTTTTTGTTAAATATTTGATACAAAGTTTCTCCAGAGTGGGGAAAAATCCAGGTTAATGATGCAACAGCTTGACTGAACTTTCAGTTTTGCATCTTAAAAAAGGTAAACTTTTCATAAGTATCCTCACAGTTTTTGAAAAAACCCAAAAGAAGAAGAAGAGAGTCATTTTAGATGTTAATAAAGTCTGCAAACACACCCTTAAAACACTCATACCTTTACAGCGTGTTCAGCAGATTTGCGGGCATGATCAACGTGTTCGACTCTTCTAATGTCGCCATATAACTTCATTGGGAATGTAGCGACATCGCCAACAGCATATACATCAGGAATACTTGTTTTGAAGAAAGCATCAGTCTGCAAATAAAAAGGCATACAGTCATGATACTTATCTACAGCCCAAAATAATAGCACTTTTCTGGTGCAAATTATCCCTGATGGATTGGCGTTTGGCTTCATTTTTCTTAATTGACAACAGTTTCTTGACAATATACAAGGGCTTAAAAGAAGTTGCAAACCTTGATGCCACCTTTGTCCTCTTCAACCTGGCCCTTAAATAACGTCGTAAGTGGCCTTCCACCAACACCAACAACAACAATGTCAGCATCCAGCACCCTACCATCCTTGAGTTTCACATCTGTCACCTAAAACCGGTAAAAAATAGAAAAAGGAATTTCAGATGCCCCATGAAGTTTATCGATGAATAACTAATCTAGAATTAAGTTTAGTAAGCTTCAGTGCTCACCTCCCCGTTACCATTGGTGCCAAATCCAACTGCTACTGTTCCCTTGATGATCTTGACTCCCTTGTTCTCATAGTAACTTTCGTAGAAGGCGGCTATCCCAGCAGTGAATAGTCTAGGCACTATAATATCATAGATATAAGCAAATACAAGATCATTCTGTTGTCTTAATTGAATAAAGTAATAAATCTAAGTAATTGAACAAAGTTTAACTTACTGCACCAAGGTTCTGGAAAAACCATAGTGACATCAATATTATTGATTCTCAAAGCTGCACTTAGCTCTAGGCCTACGTATCCACCACCAACGACCACAGCCTTTCCGTTCTTTTTTGCTTTGATTGCTGCTACAAGTTCATCAGCTTCATCAATTTCTCTCAAGTAAAAGATGTTTTTAGCATCAGCACCTTGTACACCAAAGTCTGTCAATCTAATAACCTGACAGAAGCAGCACACAACATGAAAACAGCTGTCAACAACATGAAAATTAGTCGAGAAGATAGAAAATTGTGATAAATTCACCAAGGTTGAGACTTAACGGTAGAACCGGTTGCTATGATCAAGGTGTGATACTTATATGTTTCACCAGATGCACTGGTAAGTGTCTTTGAGGCAAGATCTGCTTTGGTGATCTCTGTGCTAAGTATCAAAGATATCCCTGAAAATCATTCAAACAAACTTATGTAAGGAGAGTATTTGATGCATTTTCACGTAAGAGATAATCCCTTGATGCATGCCTTTGCCAAAAAGATTGTCAATAGTAAACCTGACACTGCTGATATATGATTAAGGAGACGAGATTACCTTTCTCAGTGTACCACTCTGGAAGAAGCCTCTCTCCACCACTTCCCACGCACGTATGGAAACCTGGAAGTCTAGCAGTTCCTGTGGGAAATATAATGTAATGCAAATAGCTTTTTAAAGAAAAGATGAGGAATATGGAGGTTTGATTTTGGTACAGATGAATACTGCTAAAGCCATTTCATAACAAACTTCGATACATATAAGCATCTCAAACATGACATTTTTTTTTTAAGTTTTAGATAAACAAGGGTAAATGATAAAAGTATTCATTTAAGAAGGTGAAGCAGCCCAGGCAGGATAAGTTTTGTATCATTGAAAATTTCCTCAATAAATAGGCGCACATTAGTTTCCCACTCTTTATGTTGCATGTGTGTGCATCAGCTACTTTTGAACATAGGATATCCTCTCCATATGGAATTCCGTCAATCAAGACCGTGTCTATAATCTATCACATAATAGATGGTTTTGCCAAGAAACAGAGTCACTTTGTTTTTAACTGAAGGTAAACCAACTCACCCTCAGGAAATAGGTACGCCTTACTAAGTGCTGGACGTTCATAAGGAGCCACCTGAAACCATCATTAAACAAGAGTGTTGATGTTCAACATCAGAAAGATCCTTTATGACTCTAGGTACAGAAGCCATCAATGCAAGGTATGAAAGGATAAGAGTGCTTCTCTATGTTAACACAGCCACATCCAAATATTAAAGCACCAATAAAAGAGCAACCAAAAATACAGTACTTTCCTTAAACACCTACTGCAAAATTATCTTTAAACATGCTACAGAGATTACTGACTTGTTCGCATAGCTAAGTAGGATTTTCAGGACAGAAGAATGAAGTCAGATTGGGGGACACGAGAGAATTTGATGTCTCGCTTGAGTTGTTATGCAATGCACGAAAATCATATAGGAATTAAAGTCATTTGTTTTCGTTTTAAATGTGTGATGATAACACTTATTTAGTCATGCCACGCTTGTCGAAGAAACATAAGAATACTCGGTAAAATAGCTTTGAGGGCATACCGCCTCTTTGGAAATAATAGCAAGTTCACCAGGTTTAACTCCCTGCTTGGCAAATTCTCGAGCAGCATAACCCTGTAAGCAAAAGAATCACCGATTCAGTATTCAATGATACAATTGATAGACTTCTACACAAATTTATATCACCGATTCAGTATTCAATGATACAATTGATAGACTTCTACACAAATTTATTTTACATAATTTTTTAAAGAATTTTATCTCATTTAAAAGTCCAACTTGTAGATATACGTGGAATTAATACATTTATTTAATTCCCTAATATTTTTGTTCCACCAATAACACGAATCGGTTTAGTCTATATTAAATTATTTCACATGATTTACAACTACAAAAAGGTACATCTGTATTGTGAAGCCAACACATACAGCAATAGAAACGTAGACCAATTCATAGTAGAAACAGATTTCTTAAATCGATACACATAATTGAAACACACAGCTATGAGCCACAATCAGCAATTGCAGAAACTTTAATGAAGAAAAATCCACATATAGTTGCATAACTGAAATCCAAACAATACTATATAAATGCATAATCAATCATTTATACTTGCTGAATGGAAAAAAAATAGATAACAGATCTGGATAGCTAATTCTACTACCACAAAAACAAATAGATAAAAAAAAGGCCATAGAAAATACGAAGATATAGATAATTGAGCAGGTAGACTAGTTATCAGTAGTTCAATTCAAGCCAAAATATATATATACTGAATTCATCATCGAAATCAAGGAGAAATACAAGATAAGATAAACGAACAACCAACCAACCAGAAAATTATAAAATTAAGCTCAAAAACAGTCAAAGGATTACTCACTGCAGCAACACCTCCACCGATGATCACATACTTGAATGACTTCTCCGCCATTGAATAGAATTCAATTCAGTTACAATGCTATTCCGCTGGATTGTTTTTATTTTAATTTGGAGATTTAGCAGAGAATTTCAAAAGAGAGACAGATATAAATATATGCATCGAGGGGGGCGCACGGTTGTGATTGGGTGAGGACTGGATCTTTTAAGGAAGTCAATTTCATTCGTACACGTGTCGTGATATCTGCCGCTGATATTGCTGACTGTGCATTTGCCACGACATAAATATTTTATTTCCTTTTTCTTTTTATTCATGAGAAATGGATTAGGATCTTAGTTCTAATTCTAGACGTATATCCCGGCACTGAAAGAAGTACTTGAATTGGTAAATTGAAAATCGTTAATTCCTGTGTAAGGAAACGTTTAATTCCTTTTTTTCTAATTAGCAATAATAACATTTTATTATAAAAATTGGAGAATAATGGGTGCTCCAACCATTACAATAATATCGTGAAATATTTTAATTCCTTTTATTTATTCATCTTTCTTAAAATAAAATTATATTATTTATAGAGTGTATGAGTTTGTTGATCATTCTAATGCTAATTGTTATTTTATTTTATTTTTCAATGTAAAGAATTTTATTCAAACAGAACATTGGAAGTTAATTATTAAACGAAAAACTAAAACGCCCCCATTCACTACGAATCAATTTCACAATCTAAATTTTGGTTTTTAATTTGACAGTAGAAAATTCAAGTAGACTAAGGAAGATGAGTTCAAGTATACTTTGTCAATTAATAAACCAATTGCGAAGCAACATTGACATGATTAATTGCAACGTTTTATCTTCAATTGCAAAAGACATACACAAACACGATAAAAGGTATTGTGAACATAAAGATTGTATAGAATTACATATGAACAATATACTTAATCTGGGATTTAAACCAAATTCGTCATATATCTTTTCACATTTATCTAAATAGTCCTCTATTTATTTGTTTTATCAATTTAATCTCGTATCTATTCAAGTTTCGCCAAAATGATCCTAATTGGCCTAAAAATGTACAAAATCTCACCGTTTCGGTCCTCTATTTATTTTCTTAACCAATTTAGTCTCGTATCAATTCAAATTTCTCCAATTAGGTCCTAATTGAATGCAAAAAATCATAAAATGCCACTTTTTTATTCATGTGCACTAGTTTTTCGGGGGAAGCCTACGATGTATTTTTTTTTTTTCAATGTAGCACGCCAGGTGGCAATCTTTGCCAAATAAAAAAAACATGAAATAAAATAAATAAAAAATTAATTAGGACTATTTTTCACCAAATTAAGATCATTTTGACGAAATTCGAACAAATACAGGACTAGATTGATAATATAAATAAATAGAGGACCTTTTAGATAAAGGTGAAAAGATAGGGGACGAATTTGGTTTAAATCCCTACTTAATCTTACTTATTTATTTATTGATGGTTATGGCTCATCCATTCGTCGTCATTGCTCCATCGAACAATAGGCGACAAGCTTTATACCTAAACGAAGCCCATGTCCAGAGCTACAAAGGCCCTAAATTGATTCAAACACAAATTGCTCCTGAATTAAATAATTAACTACTATGTATTAATTTAATGAATATTTCTTCTAAGTCAAATGACACTAACCAATCACCTAACAAAATCTAAACACTTCAAAATAGATAGTTAATTAAAATAATTAATTAAAAGGATAAAAACCATGGAAACTAAATTCACTAAGAATTCACTATTGTGGCATCACTGTACCAAGAGTTAACATGTCGACATTCATAATTCACAAATAGTTATGTAGGGATTGAAAAACGGAAATGATGAAATGCAATTTTGCTTAGGTGTTAAGAACATCCACCCCTTAAAATTATTATATAAAACCATATCCTATCCTACTATACTATTGTTGATGGTCTTTTTATGATCAATATGATTAGTGGCTGTTTTAGCTAAGAAAGATCATCAAACAAGAATCAAGATCATGGAATTTAGATCAGTGATGCTCAAGAAATAATTTTGCAAGAGTTTGGACTTGTATTCAATTGTTCTCCCCTTTTCATGTACATGAAGGGAGTATTTATAGACATACAAAGAGGTCATGTGTCACCATCTTGGTGGCTTAACCATTGGATTTTTGCCAAGTGTTAGGACACTTGTACAACATCTACACTATTGCTCATTGGATAGATGCCAAGTGTTAAGACACTTGGACCATATCTAGGCTAGTGACTCTTGGAGTTCTCAATGTTGTACTTGGTCTTTGGCACTACTGAGATGCTTTCGACGGTGACCGTTTGCTCGCTTGCACGTCTTCGTTAGATGTCATGGTCCTTTGCGTTCTGAGTTGTTCGCTCCTCGCTTGGGATTATTTTACAATGTTGCTCGCTCCATTACGAAGTTGTTCGCCCGAATTGATCTTGGTTTGAGCCGTTCACACAGCTGTTCTTTGCAAGGCTGCTCGCCTCAATATCTTGCTTACCACATTATAGCTGTTTTGCAAAGCTGTTCGCTCTACAAAGCTGCTAGCTCCACAAAGCTGTTAGCTTCTTTCCTTTATTATCCTGTTATCAAGTTTAATGATAACTGTTTCGTTTATTAATCACTCCATTGTTCGCCCATCAACAATTGCCCCCTAGCTTGGTCTCATCTTGGGCATGGATTGATCAATTGGGACCAAGCTATAATTCCTTTGAAAATTGGGCGAGCAAGAATGGAACATGGATGTTTACATGGGCGAGCATCTGAACAGTTGGGCGAACAGACGAGCATGAGAGCTCACGCACGCGACCAGTAGCGAACGCCTTTTCGTGTCGCGACGGTTGGATTCCCGAGGCACGGAACGCGAGGCGTCGCGTCAGTCACGCGCGACCCCCAATTTGCCCATAGGGGCCTACAGAATTTTATGAATATTGCATTTTCGCCCCGGCTTCGTCCTTATAAATAGGCGTCACTTTCTTCTTCTTTCTTCTCTTTTCTTTCTGAATTTCTTAAATTTTTGCCATTGATAAACGCTTCGAAGCTTTCTTTCTTTGTGATTCTTGTACCTGAATCTCCTCTTGTGTCACTTTGATCTTCGTTTTCAAAGGTAATTCGTCTTGTATTTCCTTTAAATTTCGATTCCGTATACTTTTTCTTTTTCTTTCGTATTTCTCGTAACTACGACTGTAATTCCGGCCGTGAACCGCCGTCGCACCGCCGTTCTGTTGATTCCGTCGCCGTCGTAACTCCTCCGTCGGCGTCATTATCCGTATATTACCCCACACTTAGCCAAATTCCTCCATCACTTATTTTAAATGGAGTTTTCCCCCTCAAGTTCATCTCAATCCGGACCCGGGCGAAATCCGGAAAAACGACCCGTAAATACGGCCTCTCCGCGCAGATCTGTTCGCCAAGCGTTGGCGAACAACCCGCGCACGTTATTGGTGGATGAAGGCACGGACTCAGATGCGAGCTCCGTTGTTCGTTCAGTAGAGACGTACGCTGCTGATCGCTCCGGCGATCAAGAAGAGATTCGCCCTCTTGCTCGCGAATCTGAAACGTCTTCTAATCTTGGAGAAGATTCTGCAGAAGTGGCCGCAGAGATAGAGGGTTCAATTGACATTGATGGCGATCAAGCTGAAACTGCTGGCGAGCAGCGAGTTGGCGAGCAGCGAGTTGGCGAGCAGGGAGGTCCTACGCTTACTTGGGAGTTTTTAAGGGAAATCAATTTTCCCATCTCTCAAACTACACCAGAATCTCGGATCCCGGAAGGAGTTGTTCGCGACAACGAGTGGGCGGACTATTCTGCTCTCTATTCGAAGACTTTTGCCCCCACATCGAGGGTAATTATGGAGGCTCAGGATGGGGACTATGCAGCGAGCAAGGTTGCTAGTGTTGTCATCGAGGACGATCTGGCGAGCATTCGCGCAACATACAAAATTCCTTACGACATTTTTATGTATGCGCCAACGAAAGGAGAGACTGTTGATCGCCCTCCTCCTGGTTGCACGGCGATCAACTTGGATGTGCTCAATACGGGTTTCCCGCTCCCCGTTCATCCGCTTATCGGCCGTTTCTTGTTCGACATGAACCTGGCGATCACTCAAGTTACTCCAAATGGTTGGAGTAGTCTTCTAGCCTTCATGACTCTTTTTGGTCTTGAGGGCTACAAGAATAAGATAACAACCGCGGAGATCCTTTACGCCTTGACCATTTCCGAGGACGGTGCTGGCTGGTATTACGCTAAGGCGAAGACCGGTTTGAAACTTGTTGAAGGTGTTCCCAATAAGATTAAGGGTTGGCATTGCCAATTCTTCTTTATTGGTGGAGATTGGCGAGCGACTGAGGGATTCGCTGGCGGGCAGGCGCGCATCATGTCGCCTGAAGGCTTTGGAAAAATCAAACGTAGGGCTAATTTTGTCTTGCTAATTCATAAGTAGGACTAATTTTAATCCTTTTCGTTGTTTTGCAGGTCCGAGAAATTTGAAGTGGGGGCATCCCGATATCAGCGACGAATACCTCTTCACGTTAGCCATCATTTCTCTTCGCGACGCTGCTAGTCGCGATTTGGAACATCTTTCAAAAGCTCACTGCCGCAAGCTTGCTGGCTTGATTACGAGTCCCCACCACCTTGAAGCTCAGGCTGCTATCCCCGAAGGTAACTTTCTTGCTCGCTTATTTTTCCTGCTCGCCATTTTTCTTGCTCGTCTAACCCTTGTCTTTTTCTTGACAGATCAACGAGTCACCGTTGCCATCCCGGCTGTGCCTGAATCATATTATCTGCTCGCCAGACGAGTTAAACAAATGGCCGAAGCTTCAAGAAGAAAGATGGACCCTCCCCTTGCCATCATGTGCCTCCGGGCAGGAGAGAACCCTTCTGGTCGCCCAGCCGCCGGAGCTGGTCGCCGTAAACCTGCGGCCAAAATTACCTCCTCTCCGCGGGATGCAAGGAAGGAAAAGGAGAGGGAACGGGATAGGGATAAAAGGAAAGCGCCACGAGGCGACGATACTCGCGGCACTCGCGATGATGATCGTGCCTCGAAGCGATCAAAAGCTGCGGTGGAGGCGAGCAACATTGTTCCAAGATCTCCTACATCTAAGTCCACCTCCTTGGAAGTGGTGGACGAACAACAAGTGGTCGCTGGCCTGGTGGCGACCAAGAGAGGCGACAATCCCGAAGATACTTCTTATTTGGGTTGGGACCCCGTCAAAATTAAGGAGTAAGTTAATTGTCTTGGACTTTTTTGTTGTTCGCCGCTTGGCGCAATGTTGCTCGCTTACTGACATGTTTTTGTTTTAGGTATAACCCCGCGCACTATCCTGGTCGCGGGACTACTCTTCACCATTTCTCCGTGGTGAAGAATGCTCCTTCTTCATTTTCTGACATTCCTGATGTCCCTGTTCGCCGAGCAGCCGAGACAGTTCCCAGGGCCTGGACGAAGTCGGCGAACACCCTTGTTGCTAGCCAATCTGCTAGTGACAATGTTCGTTTGATGGCGTACAATGCTAGCCATCAATTGATCCAGTCCCAGATGCTGCTCGACCAAGTCACGGAGCTCGAGCGGACAAACCGTGATTTGGGTCGTCGTGTGGAGAGGATGGACGAAGAAAGAATTTCCGCCATCAAAGAGTACAAGGCCGAGCATGCTAAGGAGCTGGCCTTGATGGAGAGTAAGATGGAGGCCTCCTTGGCCGGCGAGAAGAGTGCCTTGGACAAGGCTCAAAAGATGATGCTGGAGGTAAAAACTTCAGATCTGAGAGCCGAAAGGGCTGAAAAAGAGCGAGCAGACTTAGCTGCTCGCCTGCTAGCTGCCGAGGAGCATATCAAAAGGTTGGAGGAGGAGCGCAAAGGTATGATCGACTATGAAGTCCACGAGCAGGAGGTGTTGGACAAGACCAACTTTGGGTACATCTGTGCCTTTGTCGAATGCTTGAGGTCTGTCCACTTCGCCCACGATCACAATCAAGATATTCGTGGCGCGGTGAAGGCGGACTTCATCGAGTACGTGAAGAACTATCCTCCTGCCCCCGGTTCAACCTTGTTCGTCTCCGACTTAGCCGATCTCGGCTTCCCTCTAGATGTCTTTGGCGAGGAGGTTGACATTGCTGCTCCAACCTACGGCGGCCAGCCTGATCCCACCCCAGCGGTGACCAGCGCAGCGGCCACTGATGAAGTCTTTGAGGGGTTGCCTTCGCTTCCCCTGACTCCTATAGACGGGGCTGGTACAAGTGCCCCGGGCGAGCAGCCTAGTGCTCAGGCGGCCAACGCTGCGGATGCTCCTCCTCCTGCTTGAAGACTTAGCTTCTTTTTACAATAGGATGTTTTCTTCTTTTTGTGCTTATCATCTCATCCTCATTGTAAACATATTTTGACTCAATGAAATGAACACTTTTGCTAATCTACAAATTTGTGCCTCTTTGTTTGTCTTACTTAATTGCTCGCCTCTTTCTTTTGCTTATGACTTAATTTTTTAAATGTTCCTTTTTTCTTAAGGTAAACACTTAGTAAAAACTTTAAGTTGGTCATTTGGTTCTTATAGAACTTGACCTTTAGTTGTTTGGGCCATTTTGGTCGCTTGTAGACTTGGCCTTGCATTAATGTGGGCTATTGGTCCGTTATGGACTTAGCCTTATTTTTGCTTTTAATAAGCTCTTCTATTCGTCTTATAACAGACTTGCATTTTGCAAATTTTTGGGCGAGCAACTGAGTAATCTGGACTTAGGGCTCAAAATCTAAAAGAAAGCAAGACAAAAGATAAATGCAAATCTGCTCGCCTAGTAAGATAAATGCAAATCTGCTCGCTTATAAACTTGCGCAAAAATTTCAAAAATTACAAAGGATCTATTTACAAACTTTCTAAGACTTACAGGACTTCATTGGTAGTACTTCTTGAGTAAAGTTGTATTCCAGGAGTATTGGGACGACTTGCCTTCCATGTCTTCAAGGTCGTATGTGTCGTTGTGCCATTTATTCGTCACCTTGTATGGGCCCTCCCAAGTCGGGCCGAATACTCCTGGTGGTATTAAAACTTTTCGAAGTACTAAGTCCCCAATTTCGAATTCTCTTGCTTTTACTTGAGAATTGTAGTACTTTGCTGCTCTTCTTTTGTAAATTGCATTTTTCAATTCTGCTGTTATTCTTTTTTCTTCAAACAAGTCCAGCTCTGCTGCCAGCGCAGCATTGTTTTCCTCTTCGTCAAACGCAGTTGTTCGAACTGTCGGGACTTTTAGCTCAATCGGTATTACTGCTTCCGTTCCGAATGCCATTGTGAAGGGTGTTTCGTCTGTGCTTGTTCTGTGGGATACTCGGTATGCCCACAACACCTCTGGTAGCTCTTCAGACCACTTCCCCTGTTTGTCGGCTAAGCGAATTTTCAAAATATGTTTGATTATTTTGTTCACTGCTTCTACTTGGCCGTTTGACTGGGGATGGTACGGTGTTGAAAAATGTTTCTTCATTCCCCACTTTTCACAAAAATCTCTTATCTTTCTTCCTTCAAACTGTTTTCCGTTATCTGTCACGATCGTTTGAGGCACCCCAAAGAGACAAACAATGTTTCTCCATATGAAGTTAATCATTTTCTCTTGTGTGATTCGCACAAGCGCTTCTGCCTCAGCCCACTTCGTGTAATAGTCTACTGCCACCACTGCGAATCGAACATTTCCTTTTCCCGGCGGAAAAGGCCCAATGAGGTCAATTCCCCACTTCGCAAATGGCCATGGACTATTGACTGAGATTAGTTCGTGTGGGGGTTTGTGGATGTTTGGGGCGAATAACTGACATCTGTGACAGGTTCGGGCAACTTTGATTGCGTCCTGGAGGAGGGTCGGCCAATAATATCCTTGTCTTACGGTCTTCTAAGCCAGTGCTCGTCCTCCAGCGTGGTTTCCGCATATGCCTTCATGAATTTCCTTCAGTACTGCTTGCCCTTGCCCCCTAGCCAAGCATTTCAGAAGTGGGAGCGAAATTCCTCTCTTGTACAACTGTCCATCCATCATGGTGTATCTTGCTGCTCTCTTGACCAACTTGTTAGCTTCAAACGGGTTGTCTGGCTTTTTATCGTTTTGCAAATACTCAATGATTGGTATCCTCCAGTCGTCTTCTTCGAAATCTTCGTTGATCTGATAGATTTTGTAATCTTCGGTTGACGGTTTGGACATTCTTGTTAGCGTCACTTCCGACAATTCTGCTGGTCCGGCGCTGGTTGCCAGCCTGGCTAATGCATCTGCTTGAGCATTATTGTCTCTTGGTATTTGTTCGATGTATATTTGTTCGAACAATGAGGCCAGGTGAGCAACAATCTTTTGATACAAAGACATGTTCTCGTCCTTTGCCTCGTACTCCCCTCAAACTTGGTTGACGAATCCCCAAAAATCTGCAGCTTTCTTACTCCAACTGCTAATGCTAGGCGTAACCCAACGATCACAGCTTCGTACTCTGCTTCGTTGTTCGTCGCCATGAACTCGAATCGAACAGCTGAAGTAAAAACTTGCCTATCCGGGCTTATCAAGACTATACCTGCTCCCGATGTTGTATTAGTTGACGAACCGTCAACATACATGTGTCAGGGGTGGTTATGTCCTCTCGTTGGATCTTGGGGGTAAGTCAGTTCGACTATAAAGTCTGCCAAGGCTTGCCCCTTGATCGCTGTTCGAGGAGCATATGAAATCCCGAATTGGCTGATTTCCAATGACCATTTTAGGAGGCGGCCAGCTGCATCGGGTCTGTGCAGTATTTGCTTGAGCGGGAACGTTGTCAACACTTCCACCTGGTGGTCAAAAAAATATGGACGAAGTTTTCTGACGCTCATCACCAGGGCATATGCTAGCTTTTCTGTTGTTGAATATCTGAATTTTGCTTCGTGCAAGGCATGACTTACATAGTAAATGGGTAGGTGGAACTTTCCTTCTGCCCGAACGAGCACTGAGCTGATTGCTACTTCTGAAGCTGCCAGGTACAAGTATAACTTCTCCCCTGGGATCGGCTTGGCAAGAATTTTCGTGTCACTGAGGTACTCTTTTAGCTGCTCGAACGCTTGTTGACAGGTGTCTGTCCATTGAAACTTTCCCTTCTTGATTGCCTCGAAGAACGGCCTGCACTTATCTCCGAATCTTGAGACGAACCTGTTCAAAGCTGCTAAGCATCCTGTTAGCCTTTGGACTTCTTTAACCGATCTAGGTGGCTGCATTTCGATGATCGCTTTCACTTTTACGGGATTTGCTTCGATTCCTCTTTGACTGACTAGATGTCCCAAGAACTTTCCGGAATGGACCCCAAAACTGCTTTTCTTAGGGTTCAATTTCATGTTGTATGTTCGAAGTATCCCAAACGTTTGAGCTAGATGCTGCAAGTGATCTTCCTTTTTGGAGCTCTTGACAACAATATCATCTACGTATACTTCCATCGTCTTCCCGATGTGATCATCAAACATCTTATCGACCAATCTCTGATATGTAGCTCCAGCGTTGATTAACCCAAATGGCATCCTCTTCCAGCACAACAAGTTTTTGTTGGTGTAGAACGCCGTATGCTCTTGATCATCGGGATGCATCGCTATTTGATGATATCCTGCGAATGCATCTATGAACGTGAGAAGCTTATGTCCAGCGGTGCTATCAACTAGTTGATCGATGTGAGGCAATGGGAAATTATAATTTGGGCAGGCGGCGTTGAGATCTGTGAAGTCGATGCAGAGTCTCCACGCTCCGGTCACTTTTCTGACCAACACTGGATTTGCCACCCATTGCGGGCATAACGCTTGTTTGATTAAGTCGTTATCCAGCAGCTTTTTAACCTCCACATCGAGCGCCTCGTATTTGTCGGGCCCAAACTTTCTCCTCTTCTGATGGATTGGCTTCTTCCTCGGGTCGATGTTGAGTCTGTGGCAGGCATGTTCGGGGCTGATGCCCACCATGTCTGCATGCGACCATGCGAACACATCGAGGTTTGCTTTAAGAAACTCAATCATGTTGGTCCTGTACGGCTCTGGTAGCTCGGACCCTATGAAGAGTTCTAAGCCCTCTTGGTTCGGGTCGACTCTCACAGTTTCCAACTCTTCAACCGGGGTAGCCCTTCGTTTCTGGCCTTTCCATCTGGGGTCAATAGTGGGCCCTTCTGCCTTTAGCTCATCTTCGGTCTCCATCGGTTCTGCCCCCAGTCGTGGCTCGATGTCCTCTGCATCAATGTTCATTGTCGTTGTTTGTTTTCCTTCGGTGTCGGTTGCAGCAGCTTCTCTATTTCTTGTTTGGTCAAACTGTTCGTCTTCGCGTTCCTGCTCGTCTTCGTCCAACTGTGCGCCTACGCACAGCTGCTCGTCAATGCGTGGCTGTTCGTCTGTGCACGTTGCTCATCGCTGCGCGGCTGTTCGTCTGCGCACAGCTGCTCGTCGACTTCCATTATTTCAGTATCGACGGAAGTCATGGCCTCGCTATCGTCCCCGTCCTTGTCTGAGCACCTGTTCGTCATGTTGACTTGGTGATCCTGCAACTGTATCTGCAAAAGACACGCACGAGCCTTCTTCTGGTCTCCTTTGACTGTACCTGCACCCTTCTTTGTTGGGAATTTTAAACAATAATAGTACGTTGAAACAGCTGCTTTAAATTCATGCAAGAAAGGACGGCCGAGGAACCCGTTATAGGTGGACTGTTGGTCTACAACCAGGAAGTCTACCATTCTATTCATTTTCCTTTCCGGGTCCTCGATTGATACAAGCTCAACTGCCAACGTAACTATTCCTAGCGGGGTGGTTACAGCATTTTCGAATCCTACAATTTTGTGGTCACAGTCCTTAATGTACTCGGCGCAATCTCCTAGCTGGTCTACCGTGCTTTTGAACAGGATGTTTGTATAGGAACTAGTATCGACAAGTAGACGGTGCACTTTTGTCCCCATAATATTGGCGCAAATGACCAACGAGTCATTGTGAGGAGTGAGTACCCCGTCTAAGTCTTTTTCTGAGAAAGTCAGGTCCCATGTTCGTCTGGTCGATGGATTCACACCCACTTCCATCACTTGATCCACTGCTCTCATTTCCGCTTTCCTCTTTCTTTTTGACACGGGTGGTCTCCCATCGGAACAACCACCTACTGGTCCAGTGGGTTCCAGCATTAAGATTTCCGGGATATGCCTTGCTGGGGCTGCTGGGACCTTCCTTCCTCTCTTACCAACTTTGCTTGGTTGGTCATCACTATCTCCGTCATCCGAACTGGATTGTACTGGCGCCCTTGGTCTTTTACCTGGTTCCATTTTCACGAATTCGGACAGCTTTCCTTCCTCGTAGAACCTCCACAACTGCTTCAAAAGATCTCGGCACTCGCTCGTGAAGTGGCCGATGTTCTGATGATAAGCACAGTATTTGTTCGGGTTCAGTTTTCCTCTCTCTTGCCTTATCTTCCGCGGCTCTGACAACATCTCTCTGTCTTTAACGTTGTCGTACACAGCGTCCACGGACATGGTAAGGACTTGATTCAACTTTTCCTTCAACTCAGCTCCCTCATTGAATGACTTCATGTTCTTCGGAGCTTTGTAATCGTTTCCACCAGATTTTTTGCCAAACTTTTTTGGGTCAGCTTTTTCTCCCATTTCTCTGTGTAACGCCTCTTGCATTGACACATGGATCCCTGCTTTGTGCCTGAATTCTGCGTATGTTTTCGGACAAGTCAAGTGCATTTATTTCCACAGGTCAGTCCCTTTCTTTAAACCAGCCATCACTGCCACTATCTTCGTGTCCTCACTCACCATTTCGCCCTCCAGTAAGACTTTATCAAATCTTTCCAGAAATTGCTTGTCAGACTCCTCGTCTCCCTGCCTAATATCTGCCAGACGGTGTCTGTGGGTCAAGTAGGACCCGGCAGTTGAGAAGTGGGACATAAACTCTTTGCTTAGTTGGGCAAAAGAGTTGATGGAGCCAGGAGCCAGTGCTGAAAACCATCTGTGCGGGCCATCTCCCAGGGTGAGTGGAAAATTTCGGCATTGTGTGGCGTCGGTTGCCCCCATCGAAATCATAAAATCCGAATATTTCGTTACATGAATTCGAGGGTCCGACGTTCCCTCATACAAGCTGATGGCCGGAAATTGTATCTTCTTCTGGATTGGTGCATTGAGGACAGATGGAGATAACGGTGAAGAAGGGAGAACAGTCGATCCGACACCTTCCTCGATCGCCTTTCTCATTTCCTGTAATTCATTTGGGGGAGTTCTCCCGATGGAAGGCTGTTCATCGTGATTGGGTTCAGTGACCTCTTCACGATGCAGTCCCTTGCCAACGGGACATTTCTCCTGAGTCGTCTTCCTAGCAGCGTTGCTAGCTCCATTTGGCCCTAGTCGGCCAAAAGCTAACCTCCTGATCCGGTCATGCACCGATGGGCGAGCAGGATGGCGTGATCGCTCATCGTTCTTTCGGGATGGTTCCCTCCTATTTACATTCCTTGTACCTAGTGTCTCCAAAGCACTTGTTCGGGAAGTACTTTTGCTTGACTCATCTGCTCGACTTGGTGATGATTCCCCTCGACTCCCTAGACGTTCGCTCAATGGAGCTTTCCCTTTATTTCTACGGACCTCCTCGTTGTCGACCTCGTCCCGACGTGCATCTTCTCTCATTTTACTTCTTTGTTCGCCCATACGTCCCTGCTCGCCTGCTCGATTGGTCGTCACAGGTGCTCTTGACGGTCCTGCTGCTTGTCGATTTTGTAATGATTGAAGGACGGCGATCGTTTTTGCTAACTCCTCCGGGTTCTGAGCAAGTGCTTCTACTTCTGGTGGGATTGTATCAATGGTGACCTGAATGTTTCTTTGCGAAGTTGCTCTCACCGTTCGTGCATGTCCCTCGGTGGACGAAACCCTAGTCCTCGGTTTACGACTCGGAGATACACTCGAATGTCGTTCATCTTGTGATCTGACCATCTTGGTTGCCAAAATGTATGAGATAAACAAAGGAGTGAAGTAATCTTGTTCTTGCAAACACTTTTCCCAAGGGTTACTAGCCTTGTGTGTGAATATGAGGATTCAAAAACCCTAGTTCATGCACACATGCATTAAAACCCTCAAAGTATTATATATCTTTATCCTAAGAATGTGCACTCTTGTTTTCCGGCAGTTGCTTCCCGGATTCCGGTGAGATTTTGCAGATTCCGGTGGGAGTCTTCAACCTTTCTTCGATTTTTTCATAAATCGGAGGTTCGTCCACCCTCCTTCTAGCGCCAATTGTTGATGGTCTTTTTATGATCAATATGATTAGTGGCTGTTTTAGCTAAGAAAGATCATCAAACAAGAATCAAGATCATGGAATTTAGATAAGTGATGCTCAAGAAATAATTTTGCAAGAGTTTGGACTTGTATTCAATTGTTCTCCCCTTTTCATGTACATGAAGGGAGTATTTATAGACATACAAAGAGGCCATGTGTCACCATCTTGGTGACTTAACCATTGGATCTTTGCCAAGTGTTAGGACACTTGTACAACATCTACACTATTGCTCATTGGATGGATGCCAAGTGTTAAGACACTTGGACCATATCTAGGCTAGTGACTCTTGGAGTTCCCAATGTTGTACTTGGTCTTTGGCACTACTGAGATGCTTCCGACGGTGACCGTTTGCTCGCTTGCACGTCTTCGTTAGATGTCATGGTCCTTTGCGTTCTGAGCTGTTCGCTCCTCGCTTGGGATTATTTTACAATGTTGCTCGCTCCATTACGAAGTTGTTCGCCCGAATTGATCTTGGTTTGAACCGTTCACACAGCTGTTCTTTGCAAGGCTGCTCGCCTCAATATCTTGCTTACCACATTATAGCTGTTTTGCAAAGCTGTTCGCTCTACAAAGCTGTTAGCTCCACAAAGCTGTTAACTTCTTTCCTTTATTATCCTGTTATCAAGTTTAATGATAACTGTTTCGTTTATTAATCACTCCATTGTTCGCCCATCAACAACTATAAAGACAAGTGTGATTTATCTATGTGGCAAAGCCTCGTGCTTAAAAAAAATAGTTTTTTCTCCTTAATCCATGTTATCCCAATGCATTATAACCGTCCGATTATCTTACTTAATCTCATCCGTTGATGATCTATTTTCTTTCTCTATATAATAAGCTATTTGCTCTACAAAATTTTCATTGCCTCATAGTTTGTATTTTTTGCCGGAATCATTTTATCAAGATTGTTTTTTTTATCTTGACCATTGTTTTTACACATTTAATCTCGATTATTCATTCCCTATAGAAATTTCCTATAAATTTTATGATGTTTTCATCCTATTCATTTGTATTCGCTTTCAACATCTTTTTTTCTTATAGTTTAGTCATATATTTCGAGAGAATTTTGTATGTTTTATCGTAGCGCTGAAAATATGATTTTTATTCTTTGATCTTTCTTTTCATTTTTGCACGTTGCGGGTAGTGTAGGATATTTTTTTCCCGATCTTCATGTATCTTGCCATGTATTCGATGAACATTCGAATCCAAAGTTAGTATTACATGTACTTCATGTAATTGTATTGTGTTGTCGTCGTAACATTTTAATTGTTTTTTTTTCAGGTTGTGATTGCAGACCGCGTTTACTCACGTTACGCCATTCGAAGCTAAAAATGTTGTAATGCAACTGTCATTGTTTGCAAAAAAAGTTGTGTACACATGAATTTCATGTAATTGTTCAACTTATTTATAAGTTAATGGATATTCTTTGTCAATATGACATGATTTAATTTAATATGCACTGTAGTCTCTTTTTTTTTCTTAACCAATAATGGTCGGATTATGGTTTCCAACCTTATAGATAGCTTTTGTTAGGTTCTAAAGCTATATTCTTGATATTGGGTTGTCTTTATCAAATCTTTAATCGCATGATGAATGACGCCTCCACCTCATACGCTATTTTTGCCGAGTTTGTACGTTCAGTTAATGTGAAATTTGGAAATGACCTTAGTGTCAAATTTTCTATTCAAAGAATGAAGTTACAGTTTAAAACATTATTTTGCTATTGTTATTGGTCGTATGTTTCTGATTGAAGACCGGATCAATATTAGACTGTTAATATTGATAATTAATAATATTTAATCTATATAGTATTTCTAATAATGGGCATTTGCTAAATTTATTCAATTTTGTCGAGAACTTAGACCTTGACTTAGTGAATTTCTTTAGTCGTGCAATTATCACTTACTTTATAGATTTGTTAGAAATACTAATGAAATTTAAAGTGTTGTTAAGGATAATTAATAATATTTAATTGATTTAATATTGGTTGATGAACACATGCTAAGTTTATGTATTTTTTGTTCATAGCACTTGGATGCTTGTTTACTCAAGATTGCATCGTGT
This sequence comes from Ballota nigra, assembly GCA_947034835.1. NCBI lineage: Eukaryota > Viridiplantae > Streptophyta > Magnoliopsida > Lamiales > Lamiaceae > Ballota > Ballota nigra. Next base: position 95,683,738 of record OX344725.1, read on the forward strand.
GATTGAGGCCCAATTTTCTCTCCCCTTAATTCTTTCTAATTGAAGACTGGAACATTAGGCTGTTAATAATGATATTTAATAATATTTAATCTAATTAGTATCTAATGATGAATATTTGCGAAATTTATTCAATTTTATTGAGGACTTAGACCTTGACTTAGTTTATTTCTTTAATAGTGTAATTATGACTTATTTTATAGTAGTATTAATAAAATCTACAGCGTTGTAAATGATAATATTGATTTAGTGAAGCTTGCATCGTGTGATTGTGGCCTAATTGCCTCTCTCCTTAATCTTCGTCATGCACAACCCCGACGTGCTTTATTACGAATTAGTTATATGTAGATATTAGCCTTAATTTTTGCATTTGATTATTAATTTTTCCGTTAGATGCTCTTGGTATATAGCAACTGAAATTATGGAACGTATAATCCAGCCTTAATTTATTTTTGTTACTATTAATTTATGGTCCATCATTAGTCTTCGTAGTTTTGTGTTTTAATTAATAGTGATTAAATTTTCTCACCACAAAAAAAACCTTATAAGACGAGGGATTTTAAAGAGGGAACTTCTGCCCTCATTATGTACGAGGGAATAAACGAGGGTTAATAGAAAAAGAGGGTTCTGACGAGGGTACATATTTGCTCGCCTAAAATGAGGGTTTTCCCGACCAATTTCCTGTCCCCCGACAAATACACGAGGGTATTGACGAGGGATTCAGTCTGACATGCTCCGCTGCAACTACACGAGGGATTTTTCCCTCGGCTGGTGGCGTCTGGCGTTTCTCGAGGGACACATTCCCTCGTCTAGCCTGGGATTCCGTGTCACGAGGGTTTGACTCCCTCGGCCATTTGAAAATTCTGGCATGCATGCAGCTTTGTTGACCGCGTGGGTCCGGCTAGGGAATCTTAGGGCATGAAGAGGGTTTTTCCCTCTTAAAAACCCTCTCCCAATTATATTTATGTCTTACCACCAACCTTCTTTTGCAGTTTATCAACCGAGAAGATCAGAAGGAGGAGGAGGAAAAGAGCTGGGGAGGAGGAAGAGGAGGAAAAGAGCGGGGGAGGAGTCTACCACGCCGTCGGACGTGAAAAATAATCCACCACGAGTCGTATTTTGCTCTACACATTGACGAGAACATTTATACGGTAAGTTTTTTTGTTTTAATCGGTTAAATAATTATTTATTAACTAATTAATTTCGCATTTTCGACTTCCATATATATATGTTAATTGTGCACGTGTATGTATACATGTTTTATGCAATTAGTTGTTTAATTCGTAGTATATATCTAATTAATTAATTGAATATTTGCATGCTTAATTAGCTTAATTAATTATTAGTATATATAGTATATATGAATATAGGTAGAGCTACGTATGTGTGTATTTTATATAGTATTTATATAGTGTGTATATATATATATATATATATATATATATATATATATATATATATATATATATATATAATTGGTGTATATAGCTAATTATATATATTCAATTTGTGCATTGTGTTTTATGGAATTAAATTTGTTATATTTAGTTGCTAATTATAATTAATTTGCTATTGTGTATATATATGCTAAATTAATATAAATGCTGGAGTTGAAGAAGGGGTATTCATGGATATTTGTTGTTTGTTGTAGAATATGTGTGTTCCGACTTGATTAATATTATAATTAAGTCGGAAATGGATGCACGTAGGAATTTTGATTAACTGGGAATACGAAAAAACAAAATGAAACTCTGCCGAAATTTTTAGAAAATATTAATTAATTAATTAATTATAATGTAATAATAACTTAATAGGAGAATACAAATGATTAATTATAGGGTTTAATTCATTAATATGAAACAGATTGATATGGACTACTCAAGCCGTTTACGTTGGATGTATGGTCCAAGATCGATTAATGGCATGTTAGCTCCTGAATTTATTAGTGGACTCGATTCATTCGTAGACTTCGCCACTAGTAACCCAAATTGGATGAATCGAGGAAAGATTAGGTGTCCCTGTAACAAATTTAGATGCAGGAACAAAACGTATCAGTACCCCGATGATGTGAAAGCTCATTTGTATAGAAATGGTTTTATGCCAAATTATTACAATTGGGTTTTTCACGGTGAGGAAAATTGGGGTCAAATTCCGCATCAATACAATGATCAGGCGTCGTCTTCTTACGGACCGGTTGATGAGACCGCAGGATCTAGCTCGTACCACGATATGATCACGGACTTAACTTCCGGTCCCCACTTTGGAAATGTGGATGACGAGCCGCCTGTTGAGGAACCCCCTAATCAGTATGCTGCACAGTTTTATGATATGCTTCGTGCAGCGGATCGGGATTTGTATCCTGGCTGCGAATCACACTCGCAACTGTCATTCAATGCCCGTATGCTGAACATTAAAACTGAAAACAGACTATCTGAAAGGGGTTATAATCAAATCGTTGACCTGGTACGTGAGATATGTCCTCCGGATAATTTGGTGCCCAGAAAGTTTTCCGATAGCAAACAGTTGATGGGTGAGATGGGGCTTCCTGTGGAGAGGATCGACTGTTGTGCAGGGAATTGTATGTTATATTGGGGTGCGGACAGCGATCTTGAATATTGTAAGTTTTGCAGTCGGCCACGGTTCAAACCCGCTAGACGCGATGTGAATGGTCGACTGAAAAAGAAGAGCCCTTTCAAGGAGATGTTCTACTTTCCCATCATCCCTAGACTGCAAAGATTGTATCAGTCCAATGCAACTGCGAAGGATATGACATGGCATGCAAGTTGCTCTAATAATGATCAGTCTGGTGTTATGCGTCACCCTGCAGACTCGCAGGCTTGGAAACACTTGGACCAGTCGTATCCTGAATTTGCATCAGAAAATCGGAACGTGAGGTTGGGCTTGAGCACCGACGGTTTTCAGCCGTTTGGGCAGTCGGGGAAACAATACTCCTCATGGCCCGTGATACTGACGCCGTACAATCTACCGCCATGGATGTGCATGAAGGATCAATTCATGTTTCTTACGGTTCTGGTGCCTGGTCCAAAAAATCCAAAGGATAAATTGGATGTATTTTTTACAACCATTGATCCGTGATTTGATAATTTTATGGGAATATGGAGTGGTAACGTACGATATTGCTACAAAGCATAATTTTTTGATGCGGGCTGCACTAATCTGGACCATAAGTGACTTTCCAGCCTACTCGATGTTGTCTGGATGGAGCACATCTGGAAGGCTTGCTTGTCCATATTGTGCAGAATACACGGATGCTTTCACTTTGAGGCTCAGTCGAAAGCAGTCGTGGTTTGACAACCATCATAAGTTCTTACCCAGATATCATCCGTATCGAAGGAACAAGACTGCATTAAAAAAGAACAAAACAGTTGATGATGATCCACCGCCCATCCGTACAGGTGTTTCGATCCTTGAAGAAATTAATTGGATTGGATTTATGAAAGTTACGGAAGAGGGTGCTGATGCTCACTACAAAGTTCTAGATGGGGGTTGGAAGAAGAAGAGCATTTTCTGAGATTTACCGTACTGGAGTATGCTGTTGATCCGACACAATTTGGATGTGATGCACATCGAAAAAAATGTGTTTGATAATCTCTTCTACACGATGATGGATGTGGAAGGGAAAACGAAGGACACAAATAAATCTAGGGATGAGCTCAATGAATACTGTCGTCGACCCTCGTTGCAGAGATGTCCAGATACAGGAAAGTACCCCAAAGCTGTTTATTCACTTGATAAGAGACAGAGAGATATTGTTTGCAAGTGGGTAGATGAATTGAAATTCCCTGATGATTATGTGTCCAACCTGTCTCGTTGCGTAGACTGGAGCAAATTGAAGATGTTTGGGATGAAGAGTCATGATTGTCACGTGTTTATGCAGAGACTGCTTCCAATTGCTTTCCGTGAATTACTGTCGGCCAACATTTGGAAAGCTATCACTGAAATTAGTTTGTTTTTCAAGGAGTTAACATCTAGGACCATTACAGTGGAAAACATGACTAGGTTGGACCATGATATCCCAGACATCTTGTGCAAGTTGGAACGAATATTTCCACCCAGCTTCTTTAATTCAATGGAGCATCTACCTGTCCATCTTGCATATGAGGCAAAGATCGCTGGTCCAGTACAATACAGATGGATGTACCCATTTGAGAGGTAATCTATTAATTTACCTGTTTATTTTTAATATAATCTCGTTCGGGAATTACAGTAGCTCATCCGTAAACCTTGAATTAGGTATCTTCATAATTTAAAGTTAAGTGTGGGTAACAAGGCGCATGTGGAAGCTTCAATTGCAAATGCTTATTTAACAAAAGAAGCATCAATGTTTTGTTCCCATTATTTTGAGGACCATGTGCTGACGAGGCGACACAATGTACCTCGCAATTTCAGCGGTCCTGAAGTACCCGAAGCAGTTGAAGGTAATCTTTCGATATTTGTGCCTTCTGGTACACATCTTGGAAAGAAGGGTAAAAGATGGATTGTAGACTTAGAGAAGCAAGTTGCCCACATGTACGTGTTACTAAATTGCAATGAGGTGCAACCGTATATTGCGTAAGTTAACCTACCTCTTAGTGGAAACTTAAGTTGTTTTTTATCTTCTAATTTGTGCCTCAATCATATGTAGTGTGTTTTTCGAGCAACTACTGCTTGTTCAACCGAATCTATCAGGTGCTGAAAAAGACGATGTGCTTCAAATGGAATTTGCGTCGTGGTTTGAACAACTTGTAAGTGATATATATCTATAAGTAACTTGTTATTATTAATTTTTATATATAATGGAATATATCGTAAAATTTTAAAATATAGGTGGAGAGAAATCGTATTCAGGATCAGTTTATACGTGCTCTCGCGGGTGGTCCTAGCAGTACTGTCACCACGTACCCTGGGTATTACGTGAATGGTTTCAAATTTCACACACGAGATTATGGTGCCTCTAAAGCAACCATGAACAGTGGAGTTTGCATTAAAGGAACAAACTATGATTCCAATGAAAATGATTTCTATGGGATACTCGAGGAAGTAGTAGTTTTGGAATACCCTGGACTCACTGAAAAAAAAGTTGTTCTGTTCAAATGTCAGTGGTTTGATCCTACTGTACCGAGGGGAACAAGAATACATCCTCAGTATAAACTCGTGGACATTAATCCAAGAGGACGGTACGGTCGTTATGATCCATTCGTGCTTGCAAGTCAAGCTACTCAGGTTTACTATTGTAAGTATCCCGGTGCATCTGTCCAACCGGGTCGAGAGTGGTGGGCAGTTTGCACCACCAAGGCGCGATCCTTAGTGGAAGTCGATAGAAAGAGTGAACCAGAGCTTCCCCCATTTCAAGAGGACGATATAATATCTCAGATGAATGTGCAAATAGATGATGATCCTGTCGTTTTGGCTGATTTTGACGCTGCACTAATTGAGGTAGAGAATGAAGAAGAGGAAGAAGGTGAAGAAGATGTTGAAAATGATGAAGAAAATGATGAAGAAGATGATGATGATGAAGAAGAAGATGAAGAAGATTGATGAATTCTGTATTTGTTGTGTTTGTTTGATGTATTGATGTGTTTGCTTGTTTTAATTAATTAATGGATTCTGTATTTGTTGTGTTTGTTTGATGTATTGATGTGTTTGCTTGTTTTAATTGTTATGTATATACATATTTTAATTTTACATTATATTGTTACTTAATGTATTAATTGCTATGTATATAGATGGCTGGAGGTAGAAGTATCCGTAACTTGTTCGGTGGCCGGCGATCGTCCTCTCGTACACCAGAGTCGGACCAAGAGAGAGAACCGGTACAACTCTTTTTAGTTGTCCCAACCAAAATATATTGTACACATGTTATAACTGTACGTAATTGTTAAATACAGATGGAAACATCGGAAATAAATACAGGTCGACGTAGCTTTTGGGGATCCTCCTCCCAAACCGGAAGAGTACCGGTTCCTGATTTGCAGAATCAGAATGAAGAACCAGATATGGTTGAGGATGACCCTGTCGTTCCGGAAACTGCGGAAGAGCTCACCAATCATGCACCTCGTCCGAACCGGCTACGCATCTATACATATCACAATGTGTATGTTAAATATAACTTTGTTTTTTTATTTAATTTTATTAAAATATATATATCAATGTGTGAAACAAAGTTTCTACAGATTGATGCCCTCGAATGCTGTTTCGAGGTTGATTCGGAACATCATGTCCCGTCGAATGGAGATGGGCGGTTTCACGTATAAGCTGGTGTCAGAAGGAAGGAGGAAAGAGTGGTGGGAGACATTCCAGGTAATTGTTAATTTTATTAAGTATGTAGTATTATATGTATGTCTACATTTTTACTTAATTAAAATAAACGTGATTGTATATATTTTCTTCAGAGGGAGACCTACTGGGATCCGACGACAGAAAATACGGTGGTAATTAAAAAGTTGTTCATCCAGAGGTGTAGAGAACGATTCTCGGATCTCCTCAGTCTTTGGAAGAGGATCCATCGACGTGAAGGAAAAAACCCACCGTGGGAGCCGACATTCTGGACTGCACTACTCGAGTATTGGCAATTGCCCGAAGTCATTGCCAAAAGCAACCAGTGTAGGACAAACCGCTTATCTTCGGTCGGAGGAAGAGGCCCCTCAAAACACAAAGGAGGGGCAAAAGGAGCTGCACAATGGACTGAGGAATACGTAAGTAATTAATCCTGCACTACAACATAGGGAGATTTTAATTACTTTATTATACATAACCCGAATTTTTTGGAATACAGGAGAAGAAATATAACCGGCTCCCAACTGAATGGGAAATTGTGCAACATTTCCACAACTGTGGGGAAGGGGAGTACACGTATGGGGGAATTGCTGAAATAATTGTAAGTGTTTTACATTAACATTAATAATATAAATAACACGTTTATATACTTTTTCATTTACATAATTTTGTATGTCTAGGGCTCCGTGGAGGAACGAGTCTCGCAATTACCGCCTTCATCGGACGAAGATGAGCGCTTGAACCGATTGAGTCAAGCGTATGCTGAGACAGTGAGGCCAGAACACGGAAAAGTTAGGGGTCTCGGTCAAATGAAGACGATGCGCATACAATCTGGCCCAGGCGGGACATCATCTGGCACACACGTTGGCGGCTATGACCAAAGAGATGTTGATCGCTTGCTGGCTGAAGAGCGCGCGAGATATGAAAGAATGCTGGCGGAGCAACAGAGACAGTATAACGAAAATTTGCGTCAGGAAGTGCACAACCAGATGATGGCGTGGATGCAAGGACATCAGGGAAACCTACCTAGTGGGTTTTCCCAACCAGCTACTTCATATCCTCCTTACCCAGCTTATCCTTCTTATCCTCCCGCCCCTGGTTACGCCCCTTGTCCTCACACCGGTCCTTCTAGTGGTGTTCCTCCCGTTCCTCCAAGTGGTTTTCCCGCCGCCCCTTATCCTCAGGCCTCTCCTGCTCGTCCTCCAGCTTCTGGTCCTTCCCCGTCTCGTCGTAATTCCATATCTCCAACTGGATTTGTAGACCTACTTGAAAGAGGTGCATATTCTGGTTACCCTCCGAGGGGTAATTATTCTGGAAATGAAAGAGGTGGTGATGATTGATTAGGCGTGAAATTGTTATGTTTTGGTGCCCGATTTGCTCATGTTTTGAGTGTTTTCGATTAGTGTTTGGAGTCAAATGAGTATCATTTTTATAAACTTATTAATTTGTCTCTTTGGTTTTCATAGATGGATAGAGGGCGAAAAGAGGAGTTCGTAGGACTTTGGATCGACTCAAACGGATGCCCGGATGAGAAGATATTGAAGAAATACGATTGGTATTAGTGCGGACGAGGAAAAGTATCAGTTGGGATGAGTTGGAGGTCACTCGAGTGACTAGGTCGAGCGCCACCGCTCGAGCGCATTGCTCGAGCGCCTAAACGTACATAACTTTTCTTGCGCTCGAGCAGCTCGAGCGCCACCGCTCGAGCGAATTGCTCGAGCGCCCAAAACATACAGTGTGATTTCAGCGCTCGACCGGCTCGAGCGGAACCGCTCGAGCGATTGTGTCATTCGAGCTACACTGCTCGAGCGGGACCGCTCGAGCGTTTTGCTCGAGCAACCTTGGATTTTTGCCTCCGGATGCGTATTTTCGGCCCATTAGCTCCCGTTTCGACCCGTGCCTATATATACCTCTTCCAAACACGTTTTGAAGAATACCCGGAACTTTAGAAATACTGTTAGACTTAGTTTTTGGAGAGGAAGGAGACGAGCAAGCTTTATTTACGTTTTGTTGAGGTTTTTCATACGAATTCTAGTTTCTTTTCAATTCTTAGTTTCTTTTCATTAGTTCGTTACTTTGAACACATTTAAATTTTGTTTTGATTAATTCAATTTCAGTTCTTAGTATTTATTTCTTTAAAACCCTAGTTCATGTTTCATATTTTTGTTCTTCAATTCATTATGTTTATGTGTGTTGTTTCTTCTATTGCTTTTATGTTTGTTACAACCATGTCCGGCTAAAACCCTTGCATGCTTAGGGTAGGATGAACTCGTAGAAGTAGGATGTGGGTATGTAATTAGGGTAATTCGTGACGTTAGTTTTAATTCTCTTAATTAATGAATTCTTATAATTAATCTGAACTTTACCTTTAAATTTAGTACGAAAGTGTTAGAGAGAGGACGACTGCATCACTCAATAACAATTAGTAGTCTTAACGAGAAGGTTTAGGAAAGGTTAATTCATCTACCGGTTTAGCGAAGGAGGACGACCGCATCACCTTAGTTAAATTAGGGTCTCATTAATTAAGCACAATCTAGTAAATTGTTAGTAGATTCGTGAAGTCGAGTGTTAGGGTAAAGTATTAGGGTTTAGAATCTTGAGCTTTCACCTTGCATTCTTAGACTTAGGTTAATTCTTGTGTGTCACGGTTATTCTGATTATGTACCTGCTCCGTTAGTATACGTAGGGATTCCTATCCTAAGCATCACCATCTCTTATTTGAATCCAACCCTTAGTGAATTCATCTGCTTTAGTATTTTAGTTTAATTAGTTTATTTTAGTTTTAATTAATCTTTCTAAAAAATCCAAAAACATACACTCATATTAACTACGACGCGTAGATCTTCAGGGATCTATTCGCATATACACCATCCCTTGGGTTCGATACTACTTGGTCATTATACTTACTCTTACTACAGTGAACCCGTCCGCTTGCGGGTGAGCGACTAGTAGAAGTTAGTAAAATTCGCTTCAAGTTAATGGCGCCGTTGCCGGGGATGGCGTTGTATGCTTCTGAATAGGACTTGTAGATAGCTTAGTAGTTAGTAGTGGGTGATTTATTTTCTATTTTTATTTTTATTTGTATTCAATCGGCAGTTGCGTTTTGATCCTTCTGCTAGTGTGTCAGGTTTATGAAAACACGCTCACAAGGCAATACGAGCGAAGAGAGAATACCGTTGGACCCTGAGACAATAGCCAGAAGGAACCGAGCCTTCTTAAGAAGGATGAACGCTGCCGACTTAGGAAAGGAACCAATGGATATCAATAATGAGTTGGACGATGCTGCCAACGATTTCAATCAGGCAGTAGACCGAGTTGAAGGCACTGGAGTTAGTGGTAGCCAGAATCAAATTCCATTAGGGGATAGCCAGAGCCTAAACCCGGATACACAAAACGTAGGGAATCCAGCTGCTTACCCACAAAACCCAAATAACCCTTTTAACAACCCAGTATACCAACATTACCCATACCCACCTTATCCTTATCCACCATATCCATATCATCCACCTCCTATTTACAACCAACCACCTGTTTACCAACCACCACCCCAACAAGTACCCGTACCAGCTGCGAATCCTCAACACATTCCTCAGAACGTAGATCACAATATGACTATTCGAGGGAGGTTTGCAGCACAGCCACAACGGTACTATGATGGAGTGGCTTTACCTCCTGTTGAGGCGAACAACTTCTCGATATCCCCAGGGATTTTATAGCTGCTTACCGAGAATCAGTTCAAGGGGGTGATCGGGAAGGAGAATCCTCATACACACCTGAGGAGTTTTCTCATGATAGCCTCCACATTTAATTATAATGGCATGTCTGAAGATGCCAAGAGGCTTAGGCTGTTCCCTTTCTCATTGACGGGAATAGCCAAGGAGTGGTACGATAACACGCTTCCTCGGGGAGGTGTAACCACTTGGGCCGAGCTCGAGCGTCTGTTTCTCGAGCGATTCTACCCTCCATCTAGGACGATCAAGGCTAGAATTGAGATCTCGTCCTTTCGCCAGAAGTCTGGAGAAGATTTACGCCAAGCGTGGGAGAGATACTCAAACATGCTGATTGAGTGCCCGCAGCACGGGTACAACGAGGGAGATATTATGGCATTCTTCTATAGTGGTGCCAACAAGGCGGGGCAAGACCATTTAGACGTCTGTGCGGGCGGAGCATTCTTGAACCAAGGCATAGAGAGGTGTAGGAAAATCGTGGACAATATTGTCACGAATGCCGGTGCTTGGAGTGGAGATGCAGATTTTCAAAGAGTGCATCAGGTTGAAGAGGGAGAAGGAACGAGAAGGCTGCTGATGGCCATGATGGAAAAGATCAACAACCTCGAGTTGGGGAAGAGTTTGGGTGGAGAGCATGCAGTAGAGAATGGGAGAGTAGACCAACCAAGTGGACAGCAAGAGGTAGCCAATTACATGGGAGGTCCGTATTACAATCAGAATGGCTACCAAGGTGGTAATCAGTATGGAAGGCCTTCTTATGGCCAACCATTTGTGCCTCCAGGCCCTCAGCCACTTCAAAATCAATGGAGGAACACACAAGGAGTTCAAGGAGGCCAGCAGCCTCCTCAAAACACATGGAGGAAGAATGATAACTATTCTTATGCTAACCCAAAAGCTGGTGTTACTGTTCCTGCAGGTGTTGATCCGGGGTCTAAACCTCCTGGTGGAGAAGGCGGTGCATCAACCGAGGAGATGTTGAGAGCAATTCTGCAGAAGGTGGAGGAAGGGAGCAAGCAATTGTCATCCTTGGAGTACGATGTCAAAGAATTGCATAAAAAGGGTGATCAACGTGATCAAGAGCTCCAGAAGATGAATGTTGAGTGGACTAGAACTCAACAAGAGAACAATCGAAGGTTCACTTCTTTAGAGATCCAGATGAGCCAGATTGCAAAGTCAGTGAATAGAATGCCGGAGGGGAACCCGAAAGAGCATTGCAAGGCGATCCAGCTTAGAAGTGGAACCAACTATGAAGGTCCTCAGATGCCTGCTGACTCTGAGATGCCCCACGAAGAGATTGAGCCAAAAGGAGATGGAGTTGAGACTGAGGAGAAAGAAGTTGAGAAAGGAGTTGGGAGTGAAAGTGAAGGGATTGAGAAGCATAAAGATATGAATGAGTCCCAGAAGGACAAGGAAAGTGAGGAGAGAGAGAGAGTTCCTAAGTGGAAGAAGGCAAAGGAAGCAAGGGATAAAGTGAAAGAAACAGAAAGAGATGAATGGGGGGTACCCAAATCTGTGATACCCGTCCCGTATCCACAGCGCTTCATGAAAAAGAAGCTTGATGAAAAATTTGCAAAATTTCTTGATGTTTTTAAACAACTTCACATTAACATTCCTTTTTATGATGTTTTGGAACAGATGCCGCACTATGCCAAGTTTCTGAAGGACTTGATCGCGAAGAGACGGCGAGTGGATGAGCCGAAGTTGGTGCAGCTGAACCACGAGGTGAGTGCATTAGTGCACAAGGCGCTTCCACCAAAGCTGAAGGATCCCGGGAGCTTCACGATCCTATGTGATATTGGGAACGGGATCAAGAAGGGAGCGTTGTGCGACCTCGGGGCGAGCATCAATCTCATGCCCTTGTCACTTTTCAAGAAGTTGGAAGGTGGTGAACTTCAACCCACAATGATGACGCTTCAACTTGCCGACCGGTCTATTACTAGACCTCAAGGTGTGGTTGAAGACGTCCTAGTGAGAGTTGGAGATCACATTTTTTCAGCCGACTTTGTAGTGCTAGAGATGGAGGAAGATGAGCACGTGCCCCTAATCTTGGGAAGACCGTTCTTAGCTACGGCGGGGATGGTGCTAGATGTGGCAAACGAGAAGATTACGCTGAAGGTTGATGATCAAGAAGTGAAGATCTCCCTATATGAAGCCATGAAGCACCCGAAGGAGGATGAGAGCTTGTATTGCATGGATGCCATTGATCCTCGTGTTGAAGACACACCTTCTATCCCTAATCCTTCTCATATTCATGAATTTTATACTCCTTCACTTGATTATTTAACCCATGAGCATCATGATCTTGATTCTTTTGATAGGGATAAAGTGAAGAAGTTGAAGGATGAAGAGGTGAAAAGTGTGGACGTGGTCCAGCTGGAAGGAAAAGGAGGAGTTAAGAAGAAGAAGTCAAAATTCAAGAAATTGTTTAGTAAGACTCCTCCAGATAGAAGCAAGAAGGAGTTGAGACCCATAACACTTGGGGATGAGAAGAGAGCAAAAGAGCTCATGATGGTAGGGAATCAAGGAAAGGAGTTCAAACACCACTCTTATGAGAGTGGGGGAGGTAAATTTGAGTATGATGTCCCATAAGCTCCTTTGAGCTAGGTCCGGCATGAGGACCTTAAAAATAGCGCTGAATGGGAGGCAACCCATTTTTTATTTGCTTTTGAGTGTTTTTAGTTATTTTCCTTTTATGTTACTAGGATGTTGTTGAGTCGTATGTTTAACCTCGTATTTGAGTAAGTTGCTTGTAGGCTTGTCTCTAAAGGAGTAAAGGTATCAAAGAAGTGGAGATTGAAGGAACCAACTTGAGACAAGGGAATGTGCAAAGCTATTGAGAGAAATTGAATTATTTGGTTGAGGTAACCCACAACCCCAAACTTAGACCTCTAGCAAGGTCGAAGTTTGGGGGGTGGAGTTTTTTATTTGTTTTATTATTACATTGCACATGCATGCACGCCCTTATCTTTGAGTTGAGTTTGATTGATTATTGGTTAGTTGAGATACTCCTTGGGGTGATTTTTATTTGACTCGCGATTGCATATTTCATGCCTATCAACCATCTTATGCTTGTTGATTGCTATCTTTGAGTATGATTTGATGAGTAGGGTGAATTGTGAAGTTGAGTTAAGAATTCTTTTGTGTGAGTGTTTGAGTTAGAGTGGACTTGAGAAAGAACTAGTATGCTTGCAAGTTTTCTTTTTGAGTATTTGTGTGATGAGAGTGAGAATGCACTAGGACTAGCATGGATGTGAAAGCCGTGAGAGTTGAGCCTTACGAGATTTAAATGCATGATTTAATCTCTTCGTTTGTGAGTGAATCGTCACCTTAGAGGATGCTAGAACTTGTGTGTGCTCTTGATTGTGTCTAGTTTGATATGCCGAATGTGATCTTAGGCCATCTTTGATTTTATTGAGTCACTTAGCCAAAATTTTCCTTACCAATGACATTGATCCCTTGTTAGCCCCTTTGAGCCTAAAGCCCATTTTATTTGCTAGCACATATGAACACTATTCCAATTCCTAAGCCTTTTTATCCCAATTTGAGTGGAGAATAGGAAAGTGTGAATGTGAAGGGAGTGAATTGAGTGAAAAAGGAAAAGGTTGTTTGTTGAGTGAACATGAGAAGAAGGTTTGATGAAGTTATGAGATGTGGGAAAAAGAGAAAAAAAATTGAGAATGAGCAAAAGAAAAAAAAATGAGCTCATGTGTTGTGCAAAAAAAAAAAAGTGAAGTGATTGAAAAAAAAGTGAAAGGAGTTAGAAAAGAATTGAAGTGTTGAGAGAATTGGAATTGAAAGTGTGTTGATTGAAAATGTTTGAAATAGTCTGTTCCTAATCTCGAAGTGTGAAAGTTTGATTTTCTATTCTCCATTCACTTGAGTCACTTACCCATATTGTTATCCCACCTGTCCAAAGAGCCTACATTACAACCTTGAGAAAAGTCCTTTTTGATTCGGCATTGATTTCTAGAGTATGGTCGGAGTTGAGAGCGCTTACAAGCCTATGGCTGCCGATATGAGTGATTGATTGTTTGAGTGAGCCCCTTAATCATTGATATACACTTGTGAGGGAGTGAAACACATCGTTGAGTGCACATCCATGTTTGATCTTTGTGTTTCTTGTTGTTGTTGCATGAGTATGATGAAGGAAGGTGAGTGAGTATACATGTGATTGATCTTTAAAGCTCGAGTTCAATTAGCTTGCATGATTGATTCTTGATTCATTCCTAACAATTTCACTTGACTTATTATTTCGTTGCTTGAGGACAAGCAACATGGTAAGTTTGGGGGGGTTGATTAGGCGTGAAATTGTTATGTTTTGGTGCCCGATTTGCTCATGTTTTGAGTGTTTTCGATTAGTGTTTGGAGTCAAATGAGTATCATTTTTATAAACTTATTAATTTGTCTCTTTGGTTTTCATAGATGGATAGAGGGCGAAAAGAGGAGTTCGTAGGACTTTGAATCGACTCAAACGGATGCCCGGATGAGAAGATATTGAAGAAATACGATTGATATTAGTGCGGACGAGGAAAAGTATCAGTTGGGATGAGTTGGAGGTCACTCGAGTGACTAGGTCGAGCGCCACCGCTCGAGCGCATTGCTCGAGCGCCTAAACGTACAGAACTTTTCTTGCGCTCGAGCAGCTCGAGCGCCACCGCTCGAGCGAATTGCTCGAGCGCCCAAAACATACAGTGTGATTTCAGCGCTCGACCGGCTCGAGCGGAACCGCTCGAGCGATTGTGTCATTCGAGCTACACTGCTCGAGCGGGACCGCTCGAGCGTTTTGCTCGAGCAACCTTGGATTTTTGCCTCCGGATGCGTATTTTCGGCCCATTAACTCCCGTTTCGACCCGTGCCTATATATACCTCTTCCAAACACGTTTTGAAGAATACCCGGAACTTTAGAAATACTGTTAGACTTAGTTTTTGGAGAGGAAGGAGACGAGCAAGCTTTATTTACGTTTTGTTGAGGTTTTTCATATGAATTCTAGTTTCTTTTCAATTCTTAGTTTCTTTTCATTAGTTCGTTACTTTGAACACGTTTAAATTTTGTTTTGATTAATTCAATTTCAGTTCTTAGTATTTATTTCTTTAAAACCCTAGTTCATGTTTCATATTTTCGTTCTTCAATTCATTATGTTTATGTGTGTTGTTTCTTCTATTGCTTTTATGTTTGTTACAACCATGTCCGGCTAAAACCCTTGCATGCTTAGGGTAGGATGAACTCGTAGAAGTAGGATGTGGGTACGTAATTAGGGTAATTCGTGACGTTAGTTTTAATTCTCTTAATTAATGAATTCTTATAATTAATCTGAACTTTACCTTTAAATTTAGTACGAAAGTGTTAGAGAGAGGACGACCGCATCACTCAATAACAATTAGTAGTCTTAACGAGAAGGTTTAGGAAAGGTTAATTCATCTACCGGTTTAGCGAAGGAGGACGACCGCATCACCTTAGTTAAATTAGGGTCTCATTAATTAAGCACAATCTAGTAAATTGTTAGTAGATTCGTGAAGTCGAGTGTTAGGGTAAAGTATTAGGGTTTAGAATCTTGAGCTTTCACCTTGCATTCTTAGACTTAGGTTAATTCTTGTGTGTCACGGTTATTCTGATTATGTACCTGCTCCGTTAGTATACGTAGGGATTCCTATCCTAAGCATCACCATCTCTTATTTGAATCCAACCCTTAGTGAATTCGTCTGCTTTAGTATTTTAGTTTAATTAGTTTATTTTAGTTTTAATTAATCTTTCTAAAAAATCCAAAAACATACACTCATATTAACTACGACGCGTAGATCTTCAGGGATCTATTCGCATATACATCATCCCTTGGGTTCGATACTACTTGGTCATTATACTTACTCTTACTACAGTGAACCCGTCCGCTTGCGGGTGAGCGACTAGTAGAAGTTAGTAAAATTCGCTTCAAGTCAATGATGATGATGATGATGTGAGATAGATGTCATGAATATTTGATCGTGTTTTTGAACTATATATGTTGGTTTAAGATTTTACTGTTTATTTAGATTTAATTGTCTGGATATTTGAGCATGTGTGGATATTTTAATTGTTATGTCTGGATATAATTGGAACTATATATGTTGGTTTGTTATTATTATTATTGATTTTAGTGAAAAACAATTTCAAAAATATTTATTTTAAAATTTTATTGATTTAATAAAAAAAAAGACTTTATATGTGTATATGTGTACACATATATTAGTAAATAGTGAAAATGAATTTAAAAAGTACTTTTATTTTATTTTATTGATTTTTAAAAAAATTAACGATCAATATATGTGTATATGTGTACACACATTAGTAAATAGTAAAAATAAATTAAAAAATATTCATTTTTAAAAACAAAAACAATCAATATATGTGTAATAGTGAAAAATAATTAAAAGATATTTATTTTAAAGTTATATTGATTTTTAATAATATATACAAGTGATAGTTTAATTTTATATGTAATGATAATTTTCATATAAAATATAAAAAACAATTAATATTAAGTAGTATTATATTTAAAATATATAACAGAAAATATATTAAACATATATATTACACTTGAAAACATAACAAGTAAATAGCCTTGCCCAAGCGGCACAGCGAAACACGCAAGACCTCCGCATACATGGAGGTCGCGTGTTCGAAACCTAAGGGAGGCGAATTTCGCCTATTATGTGTTGGGAGTAAGGTGTGTGGCCACTAGCCTAGTGGATCCACGAGAGAGGGTCCCGGCCTGAGGTCGTGGGTTCGAAACCCACGAAAATAATTTTTTTTTCGGCTTTGACTACGCGAGGGACTACACGAGGGAATTTCCCTCGCCACGTCAGCCGAGGGAAAATTCCCTCGCCCAATGACAGCTTGTCACGTCAAAGATGAAGAGGGATTTAATTCCCTCGCGCACATTTCCCGAGGGCATTAAAGAGGGATATTTCCCTCGTGCCCCTTTCCCGAGGGTTTAATTCCCTCGCCTTTTCCGAGGGCTTAGCCGAGGGAAATTTTGTCGAGGGATTTTTTCCCTCGTCTGTTCCCACGCGAAATCCCTCGTTAAAACCCTCTCCATTTTTCGAGGGATTCATTTTTCCCTCGTGTACAGATTGGCGACGAGCATTTTGGAGAGGGAATAAATCCCTCTTCAATACCCTCTCTATCTTCGATTCCCTCTTTAAAACCCTCTCCAAAACCCTCTTTAAATCCACTCATTTTTGTGGTGTCTATAAATCACTATTCGAATTGGGCGATTAGGTGTCTAAATTCACGCTTTTTATAATAGGTTTGCTTTTGACTTGGGCGATTAGGTGTCTTAATTTTACGATGCACTATTCGAATTCGTGCAATTTTAGGGTTTATTCGTGTAATTTTAGCAATCATAGTAGTTATGGTAGTTGTAATTGTGATTGTGGTTTAGACGTTGATAGGTCGCTGATTTTGTCTCCATATTTTTGTATTTTGATTAGTGGTGAATAAATTTTCTTAATTATGATTGTGTATGATAGGCATATTACTGATTTGTCTCACTTAATATCTAAATTTTACCCTTGAGACCGATTCCATGCAATTTAAGCAATTTAAGCAATTTGAGTAATTGTATAGTAAATGCAATTAAAATACAATTATGATAATTTTAAAACCTACTAAATTGATGGATTAGGCTTTATATATACCAATCATTGCCCATTTTAAGGGCATAATTAATCATTATATAAATATCCTATTAAAAAGTCAACATTATTCTAAAAGTATAATGTGTTTAATATATGTAAGGCAAATCTATAAATTTTACATAAATTATAGAGTGAAAATCGTTAATTTATGAATCAAATAAAGAGTATTAATTTTTTTTACTAGATGATATTAGTTGTTTTTATCGAAGGATATTAGTTATTTTCACGGAATGATATTAGTTAAAGGGTACAACAAGTATTAGTTTTTTAATTAATATTATATTAATTGGTTACACTAAAAAGTATTTCAAAGTGGTTCATGCATTAACAATTTTTTACTCTATATATATACTCATAAATTCATGAGATTAAATTTATATACATAATACATGCGTAGAATTTTTTCATGAGGATTACGCGAAGAAAATTTGATTACGCATATATATTAATTAATTATACAAAAATTAATTTTTAGGTTGATTATCTTGGAATAATTTTGTGATTTCACGCTTAAAATGCTATTAGCAAATATTGGTCTATTAATTTATATTTTGTGGTTAATTCTCACATCATTTGATTAAAATATATTTTTGTATACATCATTAAAAAAAATTATTTTATTTTTATAGTAGTCGTCACAAAACTAATTTTTTTTTATATAAATTAATCAAGGTTTTGTTTATTGATATTTACATGTTCTGGATTTTTTTTTTTAAAGGGTATGTATATATAGAGTGAAATTGGCTCATACAAGAACCACTTTGCAATACTTTTTAGTATAACAATTAATATCTTTTTTAGTAACCAACTGATACTCTTTAGTTAAACAAATGATATTCTTCATACACTTCAACTAATACCCTTTCAGGAAAATAACTAATACTCTCCAAAGTGAATGTCCTTGAGTGAAGACAACTAATACTCTCCAAAACGAATACCCTTGAGTGAAACAACTAATACTCAATAGTAAAAACAACCAATGCTTGAGGCCTTACATGAAGCTACAAATTCATATATTAAGTTAGGTTTCCGATATTCTTATATTAAGTTAGGTTTCCAATATTCTTATTGTTGAATGTATTCAGAAAATAAAATTATCTATTAATGAACATCTTGAGCAATTAGTAGATAAAAAACTCTAGCATATATAATATTCTCATTCGAAAATTGTGTTTGATGTTGTTTACACTAAAATGTATAAGATAATGTAATTAAAGCATCTCGATATATAATGAAGAGAAATCTCCGCATTTGGATATCATTTATTCAAATGAAATTCAATTTTTAATGAGGAAATTTTTCAAATTTGGTCTTATGAGAATTTTTCGATAACAATTTTGATCTCACCTTTTTTTTTTTTTTTTTGTCTTTTTTTTTTTTTTTTGCAATTTGATCCCTTTCATTAATTTTTGGGACCAAAACTCCAATTTTCTTGGGACCAAAAATATCAAATTAAAAAACTAAGGGACAAAAATATCAAAAAATGACAAGATTTACAAACCACCTATTTTCATGGGATCAAAAGTGCAATTTATCACTTATAATGGTGGTTATTTATTCTAATATATTCCACCTCCATGTTGAGTAAGATTCTATAGAAAAGACTCATGACAAAAATTATTATTTATAATTTAAATTGTTTACTTGGTAATTAAGATCTCTATTATGCTTTTGATAAAATAGTAGTTTAAAAAAAAAGTGTAATAGACTTTCTTTTAACAATGAATTTAATCATAGCTGAGATGATGTTTAACTTGATTCCAACTCCGTTTCATCAAAATAATCTTATTCTTTCAAACAACGGAGAGTAGAGAATCTGGTATAAATTAGATTTATATCTTTGATTTAATTGTCAATTGTTGAATAAGTTATTTTTTAATTTTATTTAATACTTAGGGGTGTTTTGAAACACTAAAAATTATTTTTTGGAAGTAATTTTATTTTTTCCAAAAGTTAGTGAGATGTAGCTTTTGAAAAGAAAAAAAAATATTGCACTATTTTATAGTGTTTCAAAACACCCCTTTAATTATGTGTACAAAATAGAAAGGGTTGTCGCCTCCCTCTTCACCCCCTCCCAATGTTTCTTCCTCCCCCACCACCGTTCTTGCGGCGGTCTTGTGATTACACGCTTAAACTGCTATTAGCGAATATTGGTCTATCAATCAATACTCTTATATAGGGGAAGCAATTTTGTCATATGTGGCGCCTCTCTTCTTTTCTTATTTCTAAATCCTTGGCTTCTCATTAATTCAAGGTGTTATTATGATCTTGGCCTTTGGTTTTTCATGTTTTATCCCATCCGTTGATCAATGACCTGTTTTTTCTGTAAATTAGGACATGCCCACTTCGTTTTCATTTGTGTCATTTTTCTTCTTTCGTTGTTTCCTCATATTTTCTGCATAGTGATTTCTTGGATCGTAATCTCTCCAATTTTATTTCGAGTGGTTTTTATTACGCTGTCGATGTTGATGTTGTCTATTTTTTCCCCTTAAAGTAATCCTAATATCGTTTATATTCTTTTTGCAACAGGTATTTTTTTCGTTTTGTTATTTTGCCGTTCATGGGACTCCCGTCTCTCGATGATTTGGTCTGAGAGATTTTTTTGGTGTTGTTTTTTCGTATTGTTATATATTTTTAGCTAAATATGATCAAGCTCCTTTTTTTTTTATATATATAGCCTAAAAGTTTTCATCGCGTGTTTTGTGCCGATGATTCTCTTTGTATCATTGGTGTTTTTGTGCAAATGTAGACATATATTTAAAAAAAAAAAATCTCCAATATTACTCTTTTAACACTTTAGAATTAATGAGGATTAATTGTACTAATTTGTAAATTGTACAATACCACACAATTTTTTTCCTTAAAAATAATATTTATGCAATACAAAATCTTTAAAATTATAATATTATTTTTGTTGCAGTGTTGGATTTAAATCAAAGTTGAAATATGAATAAGGATTGTTCACAATACCAAAATAGGAAAACCATGATGAATTGTTACTACATTTTACGTAAGATCGTCACTTTAATTATTAATGCAAGAGTAATTCAAGTCCTAGTTGCGTATTGGATGTTTTTGCAATCAAATGTAGTCCCAATTAATTAGAATCTTTGGTTAATCATTTTGAATTCGACTACGAATTTCCAAAGATTATCGGTTAAGCACCATATTAATTAGCACCATCAGGAAATTTGTATCGAAAATTTTTGGAGATTGTATATAAATTTAGCACCATATGAATTTTAGAAAATATTTTGGAGATTGTATATCAATTTAGCACAAATATGATCCGGAAATTTATTTGCGTTTGTTTCGTTAACATTTTATACCCGCATTAAATATACTATACATGTTGTTTATTGGTCCTCTAACTTTTTCGATTAATTGAAAAAAAAAAGATTTTACCATCTGAAATATAGTAAAATTATTAATTTAGGAACTATTTTTTTTTCATTAATTTAGGACCTGAAAGGTAGAAAACTATTAATTTAAGACTTCAAAGATTGA
The DNA here is from genome assembly GCA_947034835.1 of Ballota nigra. Classification (NCBI taxonomy): domain Eukaryota; kingdom Viridiplantae; phylum Streptophyta; class Magnoliopsida; order Lamiales; family Lamiaceae; genus Ballota; species Ballota nigra. The sequence goes on from OX344725.1 coordinate 95,704,920, forward strand.
GACTATTAATTTAGGACACACCAATTTTAAGATCGCCTCTTATAGTTTTTAGTTATCCAATTATATTTTTATACACTGTAGTTGTTCGTTGCGGATAAACAACTAATACTCTTTATTAGAAATACTAACACCCGTGTTAAAAAAAAATACTAACATCCTTTAAAAATCCATTTAAGGATATGAGTTTTTCATATACGTTAGGCCCGTGTCGTGTTCCCCAACGTTAGAACTATTTTGAGTGTTATAATTTGGTCCAGTAATTTTTATAATTACTGAGAAGAAACTTGAAGGACCGGTATTTGAATGAAAAATGCAGACGAACTTCATATATTCTTTTTATATTTTTTACTTACCTATCGGCATGTTGGTGTGAAGTTCGTCCACGTTGAAAATATTATGCATGTTGTGGTTTGGTCCTGTAACTTTTAGTGTTGCTAATAAAAATGTTAAAGGACGAATATCAAATATTTGTCGTCAGCAGCATATTTGTCAAATATCTTTTCAAACTATCATCGCCCACGTTAAAAATATTTATGACATTGGTTCTTCAATATTTTTTTATTAGCAAAAGGTAAATAAAAAATATAGAAAACAAATGCCAGAAGTCCATATTCAACGATCATACACTAATCATTGCTATTCATTTATGTTTAATATTTAAAAGAAAAATGCTAAGTTCCGTAAACTAATCCTAATTTCAACAAAGTAATAATGTTAACTTAGGCCATTAACTTTTACTTTATGACAACGTAAATACTTTTTTATTTTGGGCTGGCGAATTAACCAATTGCATATATTCAGACTTAATGTCATGTAATGCTTGAAAATAATTTATGTCTTACACTAGGCATGTATGATAATGTATGATGGACCAATCATTGTGGTTTTAATTGCACAATAGAATTCCTTCAAGAAAAAAAAAAAAATTGCACAATAGAATTGGTAGTTTCATTATGAGATATTCATTTTTTTATACGGAAGATATTTGTCAAATATCTTTTTAAACTACATTCGCCAACATTAAAAATATTAATTTCCATTTTTTAGGGTTCTCCCGCATTTAAATTACTATACATGTTATCATTTTTGTCCTCTAACTTTTTCGATTAATAAAAAAACTTGAAGGACCAATATCAGTCATATTGACTACAGATTTCTAGCGATGGTTTTCTATTTTTTTTTAGCCAATGTCTCTTCGGTATTGTGTTAAAAAAATTCAAAATTAGTTCTAGATTATTCCTAAAATATAGGATACTCCTAAAACGTGCGCCGAGATTTTTAATTAGTCCGAAATTATTCCTATAGGATATTCCTAAAAACGTGCGCCAAGTTTTTAAAGCGGAAGACTAACATTCTTAAAAACTTTTATTGTTAAAAATTCCAAATTAGTCCTAAATTCTCTATAATATAATAACTTATCTCATTATGTTTTTGAAATATTCCTAAAATATCTATAGGATAATAATGCAACTTATGCATTCTTTTGGTACTTAACGATAACTATTTGTGGGACCAAATTTGAAGAAACTACGGGATTTAAAATATCTAAAGAAGGACCATTGTTGCAAACCGCTTGTTCTCATGAGACCAAAACAAAAATTATAATCGGGTTAAGATTCATATATCCGTCTCTATCTTTATACTTGGAGATTTATATTATTTATTAGCGTGATATTGTTTACCTTGAGTGCCCTCTGTACTTTATCTGTGATTTTTTATACGGGGTCAGCATGTAGTAGTCGAGTTATAATGGAATTATATGTACAAATATGTAATAATTTTGGTCCACACTCATTTTTTGTCCTTTTTTTTTCTATTTGTGTATTTTTTTTTTCAGATTTGTTGTCATCCATTAATTTTACTGACCGAGGGTACAATTTTTTATGACCACAGTTGCAACTTATACATTCGTTTGGGACTTCACTGCAACTATTTATGAGACTAAATTTGGAAAAAAAAACTATGTGACCTAAAATATCTAAAGAAGGACCATTGTTGCGAACCGCCTATTCTCATGGGACCAAAAGTTAATTAAGATTCTTGCATTAAGATTTTTATATCCGTCTCTTTTTGTATTTGGAGATTTGTATTTTTTATTTGCGTGATGTTGTCTAACTTGAGTGTCGTCTATATTTGTTAGTGATTTTTTTGGTATTGTGTCAATTTGTGCGGATAGTAGTCGAGTTATAATGGAAGTATATATACAAATATGTAATAATTTTGCTCCACATTCCTTCTTGGTCTTTTTTTTTTTCTGACAATGACAAAAAAAATTGCACTGAAGATACAATTTGTGTGGACCAAAATTGCAACTTATGCATTCTTTTGGGACTTACTTGTAATTATTTAGGGACAAAATTGTAGAAAAAACTACGGGACATGAAATATTGAAAAAAGCACCATTGTTGCAAACCGACTGTTCTCATAAGACCAAAAATTTAAATTTCCCGATTTTTTTGCATATATCTATCTCTATTTTTATATTTGCGTATTTCGTGGGTTAAGTTGAGTGTCGTCTGTACTTTGTTGATGATTCTTTTACATGATGTCAGTCTGTAAGAAGAGTATTTGAGTTACAATAGAAGTATATGTACAAACATTAGAATAGTTTTGGTCCACATTCATTTTTTATCCTTATATATATATATATATATATATATATATATATATATACATATATATCATGTTATCAAACTTTTTGAAAAAAAATTGCAACTTTATGGTCCTTTTTTTTTTTTTGCAATTTTGTTCCATTCATTAATTTTATGGTCATCTAACATTTGTTCCATCCATTGATTTTGATAGTATTCACATATTAAAAAGTTTATTTAAAGACAGAGCGAATTGACCTTATTTTTTTTTTCTAAATCTTGCTTTTTCTAAAATATATTGGTTATAAGGAAATTTTTGTTATTTTAGGACACTACCTTATGATTGATTGTAAAAATAGGACATTGGCTTTGCGGGCTTGCAAAATTGAGAAAATATATTTACGAATTTGCAAAAAAATAATTATTTCTTGCTTATATGAGTTAATTTAGTTATAAATTATAAGGTATGATTTATTGTATACAATTCAATTCGTAGTTCACATAATATTGACGATAGATTAGATACATGATTAACTTCATATTGGTATTATGTGTTTTAACATTAAAATATTAGTACTGAGAGTATGTTTTGGAATTAACTCATTTCATATATGAACCACTTTATAATTATTTTTTGGTAAACTTTCCTTTAATCAAGTAATGTTCTTTAAATTAAAATTAACACTCTTCGTTACCATCACCTAAATTGGCTATAACGAAAAAATTGTTATTTATGACACTCTTTTTATGAGTGGTTGTTCAATTATTTTTACGAGCTTGCAAGATTGAGATAATATCTTTACAAACTTGCAAAACTAGGACACACTTTTTTATTTTGTCCAATTTAGGCCAAATTTTATAAAACATGAGTCAAATAAAGTCCGATTACAATATGCCAAAAAATATACATTTGCCAAAAATAAATAATTAATAATTAGATAACTAAATTAATAAAAATATATTTATATGATGTTCTTAAAAATACATATAATATTTTTTGTCGAAACCCGCGAAAATCGCGGGGATAATACTAGTTGTAAGATAAAGATAAGATAAATTTTCCCTAATAAAATTTACAAATTTAAATCTTCTATATATATTTTTAATTGATCGGAGAATTTATTGAGCGTCCATTTTCAAATAATTACTTCACATCTTTGTAAACAAATAAGCTAATATAAATCTTGTTATACTTATCATTTACAATCATAATTTTTGTTGTTATTCCATTATTATTATTGATTTAATGTATATATAGTGATTGTAGTCCAGGCCAGATTATGGGCTTGGCCCACTGATTGAATGATGGGCCATTGGCCCACATGAAGCAAAACTGTATCTTTTTTATTTGCCCATTATTATTAGTAAAACTGTAGAAGCAAATTGAACAAAACATTTGTATTTGATTACAGACCAAGGCTATATATAGTCCTATCTTTTGTTAATACAATCCCACCAAAAAGTGTACTGAAAAAAAAAATCTGAAAATTTTGACAATTTTCGGGAAAAAAATTTCCGAAAATGCAAAAAAAAAAAAAAAAACACTAAACATATGAATTTTTGAGATTTTTTTTCCAAAAATTGATACATTTTTGGGAAAAAAATTCCAAACATTTTTTTGGGTGGGGTGTATTCACAAAACATGGGAATGTATTTAACATTATCCTTGATTATATCTCCGTGAGCCCACTAAAAAATATTGTATGAAACAAAACAAAAAAACACGTGCATGTGCATGTGTGCACTTAACAATTTGAAATTGGAACTTTTCTTTCTTTCATTTTTTTTTAAATGGAACAAATACGTTGTTAAAAAAAAGTGGAACATACGATCCGACAAAAGAAAAGAAAAGGGACATGTGTTTCTTATTGTGTAACTATTTCATACGTTAGTCAAAGTTTTTTTTTTAATATTTGAGTCATATTTATTTTCAAAATATTATTAGTATGGAGTTTAATAAACCCATGTACCCCCTTTTTTTTTCTTTTTTTAAAGGAAAAAAAACAGGGAAAATCGGCTTCAACAATCTTTACAAGCAGTTTGGGAATAAAAAAGAAAAGAAAAAACATAAAATGCTTAACTTATGAGCAACACAATTTCCTTCTCGCTTAGACCATATGAAATTTATCTCCATATCTCGCCTACCTTCGTCTTGTATAAATTTTTATCATGATTATTATAATATGAATGTGACTTTAAGTTTAATTCAAAAATATGAGTAAATATAATATAAATAAAAAAAATCATGTTGTATGCGCTTACCATACACCTTGATAATTGAAGTCGCACGATCCCTTTTTTTTTTTTTTTTTTTTGTTTTGCACTAGCAACTGTTGAAATTTGCAAAGGTAAATTCATCTGAGTTTTTTACAAAGTTTAAAATATGTCATTTCTATCATAATGTATAAGATTCACATCAAAAAGTATTTTTGAAGTCTACATCTAAACAATTTATGGGAAAAAATGATAAAATTTTATATATCCAAACGGTCTAACATTAAATAATATTTATGATGAACAAAATAGAGTTGTTAGATAAAATAAATTGAGGTGACAATCAATTTAAATACTTGAATTGTTTATTTCACTAAACTTTAGCAATGAAAATGATACGTTGAATGAATAGTTGTTCCATTAATGGAGGTTACAGTATTAGTGTGTTGTATTTAAATTTTAAAATAAATGAGACCAAAAAAAAGTTATTCTTGATTCAAAAATTGTATAAAAATGAAGGAGAGGTGGTTAATCAAAATAAGGCGATAATAAATTTATTTTGAATCGCATTACCTCGTACAAAATATGATGAGGTTGATTTGTTAAAAAAAAAAAAAAAAAACTCATTAACTACCATAACGTATTATATTCATTTTCATGGGTCATTATTATCATTCACATTGTGGAAATTTAAATCAAATGCCCTATGAATTAAGTCAAACAACTCTATATTTGAATTTGAATAAAACTTAGTACTTAATAAGTTGATTAACCTATAAATCAGGCTAAATGTGTGAACTATTGTTTTTTCTTTTCTTACAAGAATCACTTGAATAGTCATTCTAACATTGAAATTCTGGATTTCCATTAATTTTCCTGAATATGATATAGGCATGTGGTGCTACTACTGTTCAATTCATCAATTGACATTAAATAAAAGGGGACACTTTAAAGAAATGTACATTATTGTACAATATTTTTAGTAATTTGTACAGTGAAAATCAATGTTCCCTTAAGTTCCAAACCAAATTTTAGTTTTGTAAACTTTATTATCAATACATTACTGAGTGCTCGAAAATATTCATTTTGAAATTGCAATAAGTTATTTTTACCTACTTTAAGCGAGAGAATTTTATTATACCCATATTTTACCTTTTTCATTCATTCTTTTGAAACCAAAATACACTCAAAATATATAAAAGTTTTTAATTATTTTAGATAGGTCACACATTATAAATTTGTTTTTAAACAAAAAAAGAAAATATTATGCTTGGTGTGAATAAAATGAATGGAAAAGAGATTGAAAATGAAAGTGATGGGAATCAAAGTCATTCCTAAAACAAAATTTAAAAAAATTGAGGAATCAAATCATAGTGTACCAAAGCACACCTTAAATTCAATATATGTATGAGTAAAAACAAATTTGAGTTGTGAAAATTGGTAAAAAATAAAAAGAAAATCCCTTAAAATTGACATCCCTAAGCACTACTGAAAATTTAAATTTCATAACTCAAAATCAATGAAATTAAAGAAAGCTTTAAATAGTTCATCTTCCTTTTCCTATTAGGGGACCATTAAATTTATCCCAAAATTCAACATCACAAAATCTTGTTGATATTAAATTGAATTGTTGAGAATTTTATTGAACCGTCCCTTTCTGAAGATGAAATTCTGCAGGAAAATGATATTTCTTTTGCACTTCCCACTATTGATTCACATATAATAACACCACTCTACTCTATTTAGAATGGTGCCCACCTAAGTATTTTGATTTCCTCTGACTTTTCACTAGATCCAAAATTTTGAATAAAAAAAAAAAATGAAATAAAGTATTTTTAAAAATTTTAAAGTCGTATATTAAAAAAATGCATAACGCAAATTAAGAGACAATTACAATTGATTAAAAAAATGTTTAATGAGTCTCATGTTGCTTTATCTCGAAAAACATGGAAAAAATGGGGTACACATTTATTTTTTATTATTTAGCTATAGATATGATTTGCTTAAAAAAAAAAAAAACCTATAGAGATGATTTGAGATTTTTAATTTCAATTTGGGGTAACCCATGTACCTTGGTAAGTCACCATGTCTGTGTTTAATGAATAAATTTAACTAAATTTCAAGTTTCGAGCATCATTTGTCTTTCTGGTGATATTGATACATAATAAATACAAAAAGAATTGATATTTTCAAGGATAGCCTAGTAAAATAAAATAGAAATTGTTGAGAATATGAAAATGTGATCGAAATAAAACAAAGTGTTTCCATTATATTATATGATCTGACACTATAAATGCTGGCCATATGCAAATCAATGATATCAACTTATACACGTTACATATTAGCAACATTAAATAGAAAATTTTATAGATTTAATTTTTTTCAGAAATAATACATTAGTATTTAAAATGATCTCCAGAGTTGGTCCAATATTGAAAGTTGCTTACCACAATTTGGACCACATAGAAAAGGGGACCATTTTGAATCATGGTACACAGAAGCTATAAAAGCCCAAAGTACTTGGTTGTTTGGAGGTCTATCGAAAACTATGTTTCAGCCCAATATTCTCATACTCATAATTTCACAATAACTTTTGTTAGATATCCCTTTTTCTTCTTCTTCCTCTCTCCCTCTGTAAAAAAAATAAGACTTTCCTTGTACTTAGTCAAAAGAAAACATTGTTGATGCTAAAGGAAGAAAGAAATCATTGAAAGTTGATACTTGATTTGATTTGTTCCATTTTTTAATTTTCCCCGATATCTCATCATCTATGACTTTTTTACTATATATGTGTAATAAATAAATCAAAAGACACTACAAATATAGATTAATCATATGTATAGGGACAAACTCTCTCAAATCAAATTTATTCAATAATATCAAAAAATTTATAAACTAACATCATAATATTTTGAATACACAAATATATCAAACTGTGTGCATAAATGTTATCAGTTTATAAGTATAATTATATTATTGATTAAATAATGACATCAGTGTCATACGGTGATCAAAATACAAGGATTGATTTTAGGGAGAGTGATCCCCTCTTTAAAATTGGAAAAACCCTCACTTTATATGTATGGTTTTTTTTTTTAATTATTATTTAGATCTTTAATTGCACATTAAGACCCTATTTGGTGGCTATGTTGAGGGGTCTCGGCTCAAGTTGACGATCTTTAACATATGTTTGGTGGAGACATGGACGGCCCCACCTTTACCACAAGGCTCACTAACAAGCACTGTTCCAAGGGGTATGTGATTCACACAAAATTGACATGTTGTATCAACCTAAGAAAACAGTACTTATGATGACACAACGTACATCAATCCATGATGATACAATATTGCCACCAAACAAGGCCTAATTGTATTGTTCCCACTTTGTCCGTGAAAAATGGTTCACGTTATTCTTTCATTCGTGAAAAATGGTTTATTTTCCTTAAATGACAATATTTTACATTATTAACTCATAATCTCTTTTATTTTTACACATAGTTTCTTTTATTTTTTTAAATCCGTACAAAAGATTATATGACTATATTTCATGGATGGATGGAGTGCAACTCAACGATATTTATCATGTTTTATAATAAGCTTGAGAGGAAAAATAAAATAAAAGAAGAAGTTTAAATAAATGATTAACAACTCTATATCATATTTTAATATTAAAATTTATATCCCTCTTAACATCAAAATTTTAAACTTGTCCCAATGTTAGGATAAAATTTAAATTGATGGAATGCATTTTGATTTCCAAGAAGTACAAATTGTAATTTCTCAGTAAACTTTTCATTCTCTTGCAAAAAGTAAAAGAGAAACTTTTTATTTATTTATTTATTTATTTATTTGTACTTGCAAGTAGAGCTTTTCTTGAACTCTGATGATAGAGCAATATAGCGATTGTGGTCCTAATTGGGCAGCACAGGGTACAACACAAAGCAGTCCCTTTTCACCATGCATTTATCATAATCATTGTATTCAATTTATAGCTCTATCTTTAATTTTGTAGCCTATGTTATAGATATAACATGACTGTCATTTTCCCATTTTTTTTTTTTCATTCACTGAGTTTAAATATTACACTATTGATTAGGATTTTACTATTAAGAAACAGAAAGCTTGTCAATTCCATCCACTTCAAAATGCATGTTATTTTAAAAAATTAACACATATTACTTAAACAAATATAATATAAACATTTAATGCGCCATTGATTAATTTATCTCTATACAGCATAATCCAATAGTCCATTTTAAATATAAAATTTAACAAGTAAATTAATAGAGATAACGGTACATACATAAGGAAAAAAAAAATTACTCATGAGCTTTGAAATAGTTAAAAATGACACTGATTTTACAAAAATGAAATAGAATTCTGAAAAAAGAAAACACTTATTTTGAATTTTGAAGTAGAAGGAGAGGTTAAATCCAAAAAAAAAAAAAGGGGGTTAGAAAGAGAGGTTTTACCGTTTTTGCCTAAAAAGACGAGTAAAAATGACTGGGCTTCACGTTAGAATATAAGTCGTGTCTTTATTAAAAGAAAAAACACAAAATGAGATTACATTATCTTTTGTTGATAAAACTATGTATGAAAATGCATTTTCAATTTGATGGAGTAAAAAAAAATCGTAAGTATTTTGTAAATCAATTTACTTGCAATTTAAAAAGATACTATTAGTTGTTTTTATTTACTATCAAATTAATATAAATGAAACAATTAATACTATTTAAAAATACACATAAAATATAAATAGATTTTATGGTGAAATTAATTCACATAATACTTAAAGAGTATGTATAGAGAGAAATTTGTTTATATATGAGTCACTAAATGATATTTAATTATTTTCACTGAAAAATATTAGTCATATTCACTAAAGAGTATTAGTTGTTTTCACTAAAGAGTCTTAGTTTGTTTTCAGTAAACAACTAATACTCTTCAATAAAAGTAACTAATACTCACCAGTGAAAATAGCTAATACTCTATAGTGAAAACAACTAATACCCTTCAATGGTTCATGTATAAACCATTTTCACTCTATATTTTATCATACTTGAAATATATATATATATATATATATAAAAGGATCTTGCAAAGATTAAATATAAATGAGCCAAAATAATTTTGGTCAACATAATTTTGTTGTGAACTTGCAGATTTATCTTAAGAATGATCATATATTATTTTTCCTTGCTCACAAATACCCAAATAAGAAAAAAATTTAATGTACTCAACTCGAAACAACTATTATAAATTACTACCACTACAAATCAAATATATATGTTCCACTAGAAAAAATCGATGCAAATTTGTAAAAAGAAGACCTAATAAAAGAATCCAATAAAAATGACTTACGAAGTCAATTTATGCAATTCATGCACATTATTTTGTTGTTTATTTATATATGTTTGATTGATTGATATTTTGAAAATAGTGGTGGATACAAACAACTCGGTTGATATACTCGAACGTGATTTATCAAATAATGCATCCAAACTATTCAAACCCCACTGTATGAAATCAAACGGTGCAAATTTTCCCAAAATTTGAACCAGTCGTACGTCTGACATTTGCCTCAACAACATTTGTTTTTGGAGTTGATAAATTTTGATGTACACTCCGTAAATATCCTGATGAGTTGGTGAGATAATTAAAACACGAATGTTTTAAGCAAGAATAGGTCTACAATGCGAATGTGTATAGTTAAGTACATTGATTCATTAACATTTTAATAGAAGTGTTAATTTGTGTTGTTTCATACAAATTTTTGTATTTAACTAATTATCTACCAAGGTTAATTACCTAACTAATTAATTTTTTTTAAATAATTTACATTGATGCAATCACAAGAAATTATAGTACGTTGGTGCTACGTGCTAAATATTAATTAATTTTAGGTGCAAGTTTCGTATAAAACCGTCTCATACATGAGGTGTAATACTTTTACAAGTTTTAATAATACTCAAATTTTAAAAGTATTATAAAAATCTATAAAAATATTTTGCCTCATATAATTTTTATGTAATATTAAGTATTTATAAAATAAATATAGAGATGCTCCAAGATCTTCGGCGTAACCTAAATGTTCAATAAGCTTTTGTTTAAGGGCATGAGTCCTCAAATATGACAAATAAAATAATTTGTTTCATTTTGTATACCATGATATGGATGAATAAAATGTGGAGGCTCGAAAAAAAAAATCAATAGATATATATTATATTGATATGTATTAATAATTTAGCAAGGTGTAATATTAATAAAATAAAAAAGTGAAGCAGATGAATTGAAATAGTGAATTTTATGTGTGTGATAAATCGACTGGGTATTCAAATGAGGTGGGTATGAAAAATAAAATACATTATCAATTTAATCACAATAATAATAATAATAATAATAATAATATTTAAAACATCTCATGCATTTAGGGTGTGTTAAAGTTTGGGGGGATTATCCCTATAAATGTTGCATGTTCATGAAGTCAACTGGTATATGTATATAGTTTTAATTTCGTCTAAATTAGGGCATTTTTTTGTTAAAAAGAAAAAACTACTCCCTATATCATAATGTAATTTTTTCACTTTCTTCTTTCGGACAATCCTATTTTTATAAGGACAAAGTATAGAGTGGAACTGATTTATACATGAATCACCGAAGGATATTAGTTGTTTTCATTGAGCAGTATTAATTATATTTATAGAGAGTAATACTGATTTACACTAAAGAGTGTTAGTTGTTCGGTGAAAATGAACTAAGACTCTTCAATGTAAACCAGTAATTTCACTCTATACATACTCATTTTATAAATAATTAAAATAACATTTTATATTTTTTTTTTTGCAGAAAAGGTAACAACACTTCATATATTAATAAACAATTTTTTTTAAACAACAATTCTTTTGCATTTTACAAGTATCAATATATTAACTCATTATATATTAATAAATAAATATTTTTTAAAACAAAATAATAAAAAGAAATGAGAAACCTTCCGAAATGGAGAGAGTTTTCTAAAGTATTAATCATATGAAGCTTCTCTAGTTGTGTTGTAAGAAAAACGTGAGCGACCACATTATGCGTGTCTTCATTTGCCGACAGCTAATTTCTCTAAATTAAGATCGTACTCACATTCGGATATGTATAATGAGCCATTTTAATAATGCCTTTCAAAAATTATATAGTTAGATAATTCATTCAATTAATTAAGTACCAAACATATTTACAAATAAATTTGTTGTGTCTCCTCCTTTTGTTTTTTTAGACTTTTTGGGAAAATATATTTTTTATACAAAAAAAAAAAGACATTTAAATAATTAACCATAAGAATTATGGTGTATCACTGATGTTTATATAACTAAACAGAAAAGACATCTAAAAAATGAAATAGTTGGGACAAGAGTTCATACCTATCAGATTTCACCTTAACTTAAAAGCAAACGCATGCCTCCCAAAAATGATTATTTTTTATAACGAACTTATTGGCATCGCATTTTCAGTTATACGATTAGGACCTATATTTTTTTTAGGGTAGGATTAGGACCTAATTACAAATGACTCTTGACATTTTGTCGTATCAAACTCTTTTTTTTAAATAAAAAATTATTATACGCTATTACTATCAAACTAATATATTTTAATTAAATAACTAATGTTTTTAAAAGAATATACACTAAAATGCAAATACATTTCCCGATAAAACTGAATCACGATATACTTCGCAGATACAGCAACATGTGAACAGCTGAAATGATTGGAAAGCACATGTACAAATTTGGTGTGTAATTAACTTTCTTATATGGTACTTGGAGGTGACAAAATTTTATAAATTGAATATATATATATATATATATATATATTATTATTATTAATGGGCATTGACACTTTATTTTAATATTGTGACTTGCGAGTAGTTATTTATAATTGAATTCCAATGAATTTTAAACTTAAACATGATATCAACGACTTCCATTTATTATTTAACATGATTGGTAAGTATTCGGTTTCGGTTCCATTATTTCTCAAACCAAGATGATACTTTGATTTGACATAGACCTTATAAATTGTCTAAACCAACAACATTAACATTGTCTTTACCTCAAAATACTGAAATATGCCATTTGCCCCTTTATTTAATTAAAGAAGTAGTTCAGCTGTGGTTGAATTTTAAATTCAATTTTAATTTTTAAAGTTTGAACTTTGAAAAACTTTTAAAAATCAAAATTTATTTGAAATTGTATTTAAAATTCAAACACATACTATTTATATAAGAATTAGTGCATCAATGATGGGAAAAATGGTTGAGAATTATAAAAACGTAAAAAGCCAGAAATCATGTTTCACATGCATAGTGTAATTTTAGACAACTAATTAGTTTAGTCTAGATTAATAAATGAATTATGACACCATAGAATTTTATACTGAATAATAATATCGTCCTAAAATTATGATATTTCTTTGAAAATTAAATCTTAAAAAAAAAACTAAACTGTTTCTAGGCTTAAAATAATAAGAATGAACAAATGGTATTAATAAACACACAAAACATTACATAAAAAAACTAAACGTATATTATTCTATAATTTTGAGCAATAATTTAACTATTTTATAATTGAAAAAGTTCTATCATTTTATATATATGCAGCTAAAGTTTGAACAGAATTATACTCCCTGGTCTCATTTTACTTAATATTTTGGAAGATTTCATACAAATTAAAAACTATATAAATGATTTAATTATCCTTTGTGCCTTATAATGGAATACTTTTTCTTTCCTAATGAGACCATATTTTTCTTAAATTTCTAAAACATCGAGTAATTTGAGTCCAAATTTTTTACTCTTAGATATTAAGTAAAATCAGACGATGAGCATGTGAACATAAATAAAATTAAAAGTAAAATGTGTATATTATTCGTTTGGTGAATATGGTGAAGAAACATGCACATAATTGAGGTAACTGAAATTCAGCTTATTAATTATTGCTTGTTGACGTAGCAGATATCTGCTATTACAAATTAGACAATGTTTACACATACAAGTTAATTATTATTATTATACACAAATAATACTACTTTATAATTACATGCAAATCCGAATCCAAGGACATCTTAGTGGGGTCCATTGAGTGGGACCTATCTTAAACAAACCACTATTTCGTTATTAGTACTTTTCATTACACGCTATTTCTATCAAACATAATCTCTCGTCCCCTAGAAAAACTTTCATAAAAGAGTGAACACAAAAATTAAAAAGTGGGAGACAAGTAAAAATTTGAGAGGTAATTTTATAAATTTTAATGTATAAAGTAAATAAGTGAATTAGATTGTTTGTATATATGGAACAAAAATTATTGTAATTTTATGTAAATTTGAGGAGGTTTTTTTATGTTAAGGGTATGAAAATTTTCGTAACGGAGGAAAAAGAAAAATCAGGATGTGTGAATTTTTTTATACAGTAATTTTAACTTTATACACACCAGCAATTATTTTAATAAAATATGAACATCATGATACCTTTTATGTCCAATCCTCTAGACATATTTTTTTTTTAATGACGGAGGGAATAAATTTTAATAAAGAATGATTTTTGCGTGTATCCAAATATATGTCATGCACTTGAATTTTTAAAATCAATTACAAAAAATATACATTTCAGTGTATACTGTGTGTTCTGGATTAATAATACCCCAAATAGTAAATAATAATACCTCAATTAATAATCAGTAATATCACGAGCAACAATCAACAATACTCCAAGTGATTAGCAGTAATACCATAAACAATAGTCAATAACACCCAAAATAGTAATTAATAATACCTCAATTTTTTTATTATATATTTATAATTGAAAAGTTAAAATTGAGTTTTAAATTCAAATGCATGTCATGCATTTGAGTGTATATAAAAATTTGTGTTTAATAAAATAACTAATATTTTTAAAAAATATGTACAAAATATAAATAAAATTTACTATAAAACTGTATTACAGTACACTTTGGTTAATCTAATGGAATAAAATACTTACCTATAATTTTTAATGAAGTAATATAAAATAATTATAACTTTACTTGTAAGAAAAGGTGAAACCCTCGCCTCCAGGGTCCCCACCTCCTGCCCCGACAGGAATAGTGGAGGTGGTAAATTATGGTGATTCAGCGGCCCATTAGGGATAAAACTAATTACTCCCTCCGTCCACGAAAATTTTACCCAGTTACTGTTGGACCCAGTTTTTAATGAAAATTGATATTTTATTAAAAAAGTGAATAAAGTAAAAGTATTGTGGTGGATATAGTGTGACCCATTTTTTCTTTGTAAGTGTAGTTTATTTTCAAAAGAATAATGAATAAAAATTTGGTATACGGCCCAAAAGAAAAAACAGGTAAAAATTTGGTGGACGGAGGGAGTATAACTTTAGATTTCGAGCCACAAATTTACGGTAATTAAATTCATTATTTCTTTTTTAGAAAGGTATAGTTTGGTAAATTTAAAATCACAGGAGAGAGAGAAATAATTATGGAGAGAGAAAAGAGAACAGTGAGGGAGACAGTAGATTTTGTCGCTCTCTCTTCTCCCATCCTTGTCCACCGAATACCCCTCCTGAGTATCAAAAAAACCACCCACCGTTCTCTCTTTTAGGGTTTCACCTTCTTCTCTTTTTGTTCACTGAAAAGGAAAAGTTCAACTGATATTTCTTCAATAAAGGAGATCACCAATTAAGGTATTCTACGTTGGTTTAAGTAGATCTCGGAATGCTTCAGCTACCGTTGTTATACTACATTTTTATTCTATTTGATTTCATCTGTGTAAATAATTTGCAATTTTTTTTACTGTTATTAACTTCAGTTCGTGTAAAATCTGGTCCAAGTTCTTCTGCAATTGTTGTTGCCTAGCAGCTGTTTGAACATATTCCTTGATCTTAGTTTTTGTGAAATTTTTGGATTTTTATATTTGGATAAGCTGAATTTGGAAATGCTTCCGTTTTTTTTAAGAGTTGAAATGGGAATTTATTTGAATTTATTGATCTGTTTCTGTTAAAGTTGTTTCCAAAAGATGTACGTGCTTATCTTTGATCTTAATTAACTTTTGAAATATTTAGATTTCCGTATTTGAATAATCTGAATTGGAAATGCTTCTGTTTCCTTGTTTTGAAATGGGAGGTTTTGGGATTTATTTATCATTATTCCACCTTAAGCTTATCTTGTATATACTTGTTGAGGCATGATTGAAGGATATTGGTTATTGTCACCTATATCTTGTTAGTTGGTGGTAGCGTTTCTATCGATCTTGGATTTAATGTTTCTTTAATTTGGAGAACAAAACAAGATGATTGAAATGTATGATCTTACTGTTTTATTGTTGTTGATGATTTGTTATTCTTGTCATTTTGTTTCATTTGTGCTGAAAAACTGTTGTGAATCTGAAATCTTTAGGCTGTGATGCTGTGATCCAGTGACGTTGAGTTCGTCATTAAGCTTCTCGAGACATGAAGAACCTGTTCGGTTTTCTGGTTTTAAGCCTCTCCCCGTTGTGATTCAACCAATCCCTACTACGTCAATCTATCCCGATTAATGGGTTCTTTTCGTGGAAATTGTGAAATAGTCGAGGTTAAGGATGAGCATAGTGCAACTCGGAGACCTCAATCATTTCGTAAAACAAGAGAGCAGAAGCCTCCGATTGTTAAAACAGGACCAACCAAACTTCTAGAAAATGACATCAACAAGCTTTTCGAGGCAGTCAATCTTAGAACATCTAAAAGTCTTGATCTTTCAGACATTCCGAGAAATGCTTCGAAGAAACCAATGAGGGCTACCGGTTTTCATTCACCAGGAATTGGATTTTCCGATCCTGTCTCTCTGAAGCAGGCTCTCAGGGGCCTCTGCATTTCTCAGGCCGCCGAGATGGCTGTCTTGAAACGATCGTCTATGCCAGCTTCACCTAGAGTCTCCGAAACTGGGAAATTCAATAACATTTACAGGTCCCCTGCAGTTGAAGAATTTGCCCCGAGTTCTTCTAGAATCTTCCCTCAGAATCTTCCAGATTCCGCATCCACGTCAGCATCCCAAAGTTCGAATTCTTCTCCCCGTTTTGGTGTTAAACCAGTTGTGAAGAACTCAGAGCATAAGTCTGTAGACTCTGTTTATCCACTGGACGAATGCAACGATGTAGGAAAATCTCCAGTAGAAAAAGATCGAAACCTGAAAATTTCTGAACCAAAAAAGGATGTTTCCACTCCCTTGAAAGTAGGAGAAAAATCACCAGTGAAGCTAAGGCGGAAATCCAGGTTTCAAACGGTGTCTCCATCCACAAGAAGCACGTCTCGTTCAGTCAAACCAGTCATCAGAAACAAGAATCTCATCATAAGGAAACCAAAAAAGGTAGCAGTATCAACAGATGGGAATTCAAATGGAGTAAATAGTGTAGAAGACCGTAGGTCCGAGCAATTGATCTGCCAGAAATGTCAGTGTTCTTTAAGAGATTCTAGCAAGGATGCTGATGTAAGCAAACCAAACTCCATTCCGAATAATTGGGAGAATCGAGATACAGCTGTTGTTAAAACGACGATGAACTCAAAAGGGGACATATCACAAAGTTCAAAGAGCAGTATATGTGACTTTAGTAGTAGCACTACTAGCCTGAGCGACGAGAGCAATCTGAGTGGGTCAACTTGCAACAATAGACCACATATGTCAAAAGACATGAGGTGGGAAGCCATCAACCATATAAGAAAGAAATATGGATTTCTTGAGCTTAATCACTTTAATTTGATCAGAAAACTTGGATCTGGAGACATTGGTACGGTCTATCTTTCTGAGTTGATAGGAACAAACTGCCTTTTCGCTTTAAAAGTAATGGATAATGAGTTCTTAGCACAAAGGAAAAAGATTCCAAGAGCTCAAACTGAAAGAGAGATTCTCAGAATGCTCGATCATCCATTTCTCCCCACACTTTATGCTCAGTTTACTTCAGACAATTTATCGTGTCTAGTTATGGAGTTTTGTCCTGGTGGAGATCTGCATGTCCTTAGGCAGAAGCAACCTGGACGGTATTTTCCTGAACAAGACGCAAGGTATGAAATTTAAGGCTTATACTATGTTCTACATTATAAAATGTACAGTTGTAGTAATGGATACTCCTAAAATTGCAATTTCTGAATCCAGATTTTGTAATTAATGAATAACGAACATGCCTGACTTTGTCACGAACATGCCTGAATTCATAATGAATAATGAACTTAGATTTCTGTCTGGATGAATAATGAATAATGAACCTCAGATATTACCTCACAAATGACAGATTTTGTAATTAATGAATAACGCACATGCCTGAATAACGAACATGCCTGACTTTGATGTATTTAAAACAGAGACAATAAATTTCAGTATTGAAAGTCATTTGGTACTTGTGAATTCACAATGAACTTAGATTTCTGTCTAGTTATCTTGTATATGTGAGGTAATATATACTTAAAAAGTTGGTATAAGATTAATAAAAAAAACATTCCTGCTTTTATACTCTTTTATTTAATTTAATGTAGCAGTTTCTATTTTACAATTATTGTTTGATGTTGTGAACTTATCGGTTTCCACGACACTGGGAGTATTAATTTACTAAAAAATAAATAAGCTTGTTGTACAAGTATGATTTGGTTTTAATTGCCTGATCCTCATCTCTAATTAAGTCCATTTCTTTTGTCTTGTTTTTCAACAATAAGAATATTGCTACTGAAAAGATTCAAAATATTAAACTGGTAAATCTTGATCTGTACATAGTGCAATTGGAACAAACAGCCAATACATACATTTTACCTCTGAAATAATAATAATAATAATAATAATAAAGTGAATATGACTGATCATTCATTGGTTATTTTATTTGATTGATGTATTCTATTTGGGTTTATTGCAATTCTCACATCCGTATTTCCTGGAAAGTCCTGCTAACGTGGCAAAAAAATGTCGTGAATTTATTTTTAATAAAATTCAAAGATTTTCTGGTTGTCACGTTAGCTAACTTGTCGGAAAAAATAGTAATATATTATGCATGCAAAATTTAAAAAGTCTACCGATTGAATTGCGAATTTTAAAAACATATGTTGTAATTGTAAAAACGTGAAAAAGTTGTGATTTATTTTGCAGATAACCCTTTTGTTTTCCAATGACATTTAGTTTTTACTGATTCGGCATTTTTCTTTTTTAACAGATTCTACGTTGCTGAGGTGCTTCTTGCTCTTGAATATTTACACATGCTCGGTATCGTGTACCGTGATCTTAAACCGGAAAACATTCTAGTCCGTGAAGACGGTCATATCATGCTTACGGATTTTGACCTCTCACTCAGATGTTCTGTTAACCCCACTCTCGTTCAATCATCCATGTCAGCATTGGAGCCTTCTAGAATGTCCGGTCCATGCGCGGGATCTAACTGCATTGATCCTTTCTGCGCCGGACCTTCTTGTCAAGTCTCATGCTTTACCCCTCGTATTTCACCAGCCGCAAGGAAGCTGAAAGCCGATGCTGCCAACAAAGCTCGTTCATTAACTCATTTCGTAGCCGAGCCAACAGAGGCTCGTTCCAACTCGTTCGTAGGCACGCATGAGTACTTAGCCCCCGAAATTATCAAAGGGGAAGGGCACGGGAGCGCGGTCGATTGGTGGACGTTCGGTGTGTTTCTTTACGAGCTTCTTTATGGGAAGACACCGTTCAAAGGGGGCGGGAACGAGGAGACGTTGGCAAACGTTGTTTTGCAGAATCTGAAATTTCCACATACTCCAATTGTTAGCTTTCATGCCCGGGATCTTATTAGAGGGCTATTGGTGAAGGAGCCCGAGAATCGACTTGGGACGGAAACCGGAGCTGCTGAGATTAAACGACACCCGTTTTTTGATGGGTTGAATTGGGCGCTTATACGGTGTGCCGTTCCGCCTGAAATTCCGGAGTTGTACGAAGGTCCCGTCGGGAAAAGGTTTCTGGAGTGTGGTGGCGATGGAGAGCATTTGGAGTTCGAGTTGTTCTGAAGGGAAACTTGGATGTTTATATGGGAAAGGTAATAGTGCTATTTCTTTGATCATCTTGTAATATACCTCTTGCAGAATATGTAATGTTTAAGAAGTTCCACTGAGCTTACATTAAGAAATTGCAGATTATGTAGAGAGAATTAGTACTATGAAGCAAGAATTTCTTGTTGCTTTCTATGCCATTATAGCCTTCATTCCTCGGATTATATATGTATCAGCCTTTCAGGATTGAGTATCTGTCAATTAGGCCACGTTAGTTTCGAAATTCACCCCGAAAGACTTGGAACATTCCGATCTACATTTCACTGAGTTAGAAATTTAAAATCCAGTTTTCATATCTCATACTCAATTCACTCCTAAGATACGAGTAAATCTAATTACTTTTTCAAATACAATTCACTTTGTACATGTTAAAAAATTGCCTATAAACTTAGGGCCTGTTTGGTAGATAAGAAAAGACCCTGAAAAGAGTATTTTAAGATGTTTGGTAACAAAGAATTCTTTTCTTAGATGACCGTGAAAAAACCGGGCAGTGAAACGGTTTCAGTAGAGTTACTGTAGCTCTTTAGAAATCCCATCCGAGCCCCCCCGTCCGATATGTTTTCTGAATTGAACAGTATTTTCTTCTTGTCAAAATTGCCCTCCACCCCTCTCCTCAAATTGAAACAGATGCTCCATGAGAATTTGAAGACGACGCTCCATGAGAAACTGTGGCCGTGATGCAAACTCTTGTTCAAATCGGCGGCCGCCCGAGAAGCTACCTCCCGTACGAATTGGCGGGCGCGACGCTACCTCCCGTACAAATCGGCGGCGGCCGCAACGCAACCTCCCATACAAATCGGCGACCGCGAGCTACATCCCGTACAAATCGGCGGCCGCGGTGCAATCTCCCGTACAAATCGGCGGCGGCCGCGTACCATGAGAAACTCTCCCTTATTGGTTGAATTAGGTTTTACCTTTCTGCAACCCATGGTTTTACTCAATTTTTGGGTTTACTCATTGCCCTGTTCTACCTTTTTTGGGTTCTCCCATTTTTTTAGTTTTAATTGGGCTGAATTTTTTTGGGTTTTTTTCGATCAATAAAAAGGTAATTTGAAGCATATACATTTTTCGAAAATGAAACAAACATTTTCATGAAACTATGCTCTGGAATACAGGTTGTTTGAAGGTGAATGTTGGTAGGGAGGAATTCTCCCCATATGCTGCTGAAATTTATAAGAGGAGTAGTGTTTCAATTTTATAAAACACAGTGAAATTAAAGGTTGAAGACGAGGGTGAAATTTGTAGAGGTTGAAGACGAGGGTATAAAAGTATTTTCCATGAATTTTTACTATTTTCTCCTGAGTTATCTTCTTCTACCAAACAACCAAATTATTATAATACGATAATTATTATATACTATCAAACATCAATAAAGAGTTTTGGTCCTTAAAAGATATCTCAACCTCTATCTTTACCCTTTTTCCCATCTCCCCTACCAAATAGGCCCTTATAAACCAATTAATCCCTTCAGCTCATGGGTAAATATGTGTATATTTTCGTGAGTGTACATGCAAATTAATGTTTTTTTTTTTTATGTAATGTACAAATTAGTGCGAAACATCTAAAAAAATGTGTAAATTCATCTGAAACGGAGGGAGTATTATTCTTCTCAATACACTTTCATATTGATTTGACATAAACACATCTGTTTAGTAACATGACCATTTCTAATCTTCTAACTGGATTCACTCATTTGATTAGCGAATTCGGGCACTTCATATGCTAAAATCTTCAGTACTAAACAATAATACTTCATAGATTAAAAGTGACAATTCGTATAGTAAACTTAAATTCTTATTATTTTTTGTACAAGAGGAATTATACTCACTCCGTCTCATTTTGCTTAGGGCTTATTTGTTTTGGGATTCACAAGGATATAATTAGAACTTTCCGGCCTCCGCCCCATTCTAGTTAGAGATGTAAGACTATGTTCATCAATGAACTATCCAACCACAAACCCACTACAAGGAAAAAAAAAGTGAAGGCCAACCTCCTTCATTCACCAACCTAGAGTTTGAGATAAGTTGACACATGGCACTATCTCATTGGTTGTTTTAATTATGATATGATGATATTTATATTTTCGATTTTATACATTATTTGTAAAAAAAAAAAATATGTATATATATCAAAATTCGTAAAAAAAAAATCTCTACAAATAGACACCCATATTGATATACTTTAAATCAAAATATAAAATTCTCTATTTTACTCCTAATTTCTAAGATCTCTCATTTAAATTTATTTTATTTTATATTATTTTTCCTAATTTCTATCATGGATCCAAGTAATCCAAATTATTTTTCAAACTCCAAAAACTATTCACTCACAAAATTATCCAAGTTTCAGCATTTTCTTAACCTCGAAGATTATCCAAAATTTCAATTTTTTCAAAATTCTCAACTTTCAAAATTACGTGCGTTGAATAATATAATTTATTATATTTCTTACATCTTTATATATAATAAAAAATATTATTATAGTGTATATATAATTGTTAAATAATAAAGTAAATAATTATTTTAGGTTGGGTTGGGTTGGGTTATTAATGAAGAATGAAAAAAAATGAGGTTGGGTTGGATAGTAAATTGAGTATGTGGAGGAGAGAGAAATGAATTATTTATTTAGAGGTTGAGTTGTTGGGGGTTGTTAATGATCATAGTCTAACATCCCGTTTTTACATCTTATTCTTCATCCACACCTATAATACCTATTTTCTCTCATTTACACTTTCTTTCATACTATTCTCATACACATCCTACTTTACTTTTACACATGATTTGACATAAAGTAAAATTTCACCCTACTAAAATCCCAAAACAAACACACACTTTTATTATCATCCAAGACTTTACATCTTGTGGGCGTAAAATCATGACTTCACACGCCCACCTAAATCCCGAAACAAACAAACCCTTAATGTTTTAGAAGATTTCACACAGGTTAAGGAGTATAACAGTGATAGATATTTTCAGTGAATAACATTAATTGTTTTCATTGAACAATACTAAGTGTTTTAATTGAATATTATTAATTGATACTCCCTCCGTCCCACTCTAAGTGTCCTACTTTCCTTTTTTGGTTGTCCCACACTAAGTGTCCCATTCCATAAATGGAAAAAACAATACTCTACTACATATAAACTTTAACCTTCAAATTCACACAATATTACCAAAAATGCCATCATTCAATCCACTTTTCAACACTATTCATTACTTTATTAAACACTATTCATAACTTTTCCACCATATATTAATAAACAAATACACTTTCTTAAACCATTCAACCAAAAGAAATGAGACGCTTAGACCGGGACGGAGGGAGTATGTGTTAATTATTTAAGTAGTACTAGTGTGCACTTAAATGTATAGTATGCACTTGAATTTTGAAAAAAAATATCTTAAACAGAAATTAGCAATACTCAAGAATTATTCAATAATATCCCAAGAAAACATCAGCAATACTCATATTGCAAAAAAAAAAAAGTACATAGTTCCATATGTTTGTGTTTATTTTCAAAATCAAAATTAAAGTTAAAATTGAGTTTAAAATCTAAGCGCATGCTGAACATTTGAGTACATACATGCTAGAATTCGTGTAATTATTTCTATGAAATAATATCTATGTATGAATACCGTACAATTTACATGTATCTCTTCGAAGAAGTGGGCCTTAAATACTCCTATTATTAATATGAGGGTAATATTGGAAGACTGAATCTCTCTTTTATATTTGAAACAAATTTGTTAATTTAGGGGGCACCGGCCATGTGATTCAGTGAACAGAAATAAAATTTAAAGGAAATATTTGTGTATAATAATTACATGCAAATCCGAATCCAAAGACACTTAAGTGGGGTCCACTGAGTGGGACACTACCTTAAACAATTTTAGCGTATATAATTAGAAAGTGAAAACACAGAAAGAGAGAGAGAAAGTGATATAATTATAGAGAGAGAAAGAGAGCAGCGAGGGAGACAGTAGATTTTGTCGTCTCTCTTCTCCCATCCTTGTCCACCGAATCCCCCCTGAGAATCAGAAAACCACCCACCATTCTCCCTTTTAGGGTTTTCACCTTCTTTCCTTTTCGGAAAAGTTCAGCAGCAACTCCAATTTGTTGAATAAAGGGGATTTAAGGTACTTTATGTTGGTCTAAGTAGATCTCTGAATGCTTCAGCTACCTTTGTTATGCTACATTTTTGTTGTATTTGATTACATTTGCGTAAATGATTTGCAATTTTTTTTTACTGTTGGTAACTTCATTTCGTGGAAAATCTGTTCGAGTGCTTGTGCAAATGTTGTTACCCACCAGGTGTTTGAACATATTCCTTGATCTTAATTTTCTTGGAATTTTTGGATTTCTATATTTGGGTAAGCTAAATTGGAAATGCTTACCTTTTCTCGTTTTTTAAGGAGTTGAAATGGGAATTATATGGATTTGTTTATCCTTTTCTTTTTCAATACTTGGATTTCTGTATTTGAATAAGCTGAATTGGAAAATGCTTCTATTTCCTTGTTTTGAAATGGGTGGTATTGGATTTATCTACCCTTTTTCCACCTTCAAATTATATTGTATATACTTGTTGATTCATGATTGCAGGACATTGTTTATTGTCACCTATATACTTGATGGTCAGTAATACTCAGTCTATCGATCTTGGATTTAATGATTCTTTAATTTGGAAAGCAAAAAACGATGATTGAAATGTATGATTTTACTGTTTTATTGTTGATGATGATTTGGCTGATGATATCCTTGTTATCTTGTTTTTTTTTTTGTGCTGAAAAACAGTTGTGATTCTGAAATCTTTAGGCTGTAATGCTGTGATCCAGTGACGTTGAGTTCGTCTTTAGGCTTCTCGCGAGATGAAGAACCTGTTCGATATTCTGGTTTTAAGCCTCTGCGCTTTGTGATTCAACTAATTCCTAACACGTCAATCTGTCACAATTAATGGGTTCTTCTCGTGGAAATTGTGAAATAGTCGAGGTTAAGGATGAGCATTGTACAACTCGGAGACCTCAAACATTTCGTAAAACAAGAGAGCAGAAGCCTCCGATTGTTAAAAAAGGATCAAACAAACTTCTGGAAAATGACATCAACAAGCTTTTCGAGGCAGTCAATCTTAGAACATCCAAAAGTCTGGATCTTTCAGACATTCGTAGAAATGCTTCGAAGAAGCCGATGAGGGCCACTGGTTCTCATTCACCGGGAATCGGATTTTCCGAGCCTGTTTCTCTGAAGCAGTCCCTTAGGGGCCTCTGCATTTCTCAGGCAGCCGAGATGGCTGTCTTGAAACGATCATCTATGCCAGCATCACCTAGAATCTCCGAAACTGGGAAATTTGATAACATTTACAGGTCCCCTGCATTTGAAGAAAATGCCCCGAGTTCTTCTAGAATCTTCCCTTGGAATGTTCCAGATTCTGCTTCCACATCAGCATCCCAAAGTTTGAATTCTTCTCCTCGTTTCGGAGTTAAACCAGTTGTCAAGAATTTACGACACAAGTCTGTAGACTCTGTTTATCCACTGGATGAATGCAACGATGTAGGAAAATCTCCAGTAGAAACAGATCAAGACCTGAAAATCTCTGGGCCAAAAGAGGATGTTTCCACTTCGTTGAAAGTAGGAGATAAATCACAGGCGAAGCTAAGACAGAAATCGAGGTTCCAAACGGTGTCTCCATCCACACGAAGCACGTCTCGTTCAGTCAAACCGGTCATCAGAAACAAGAATCTCATCACAAAAAAACCAAAAAAGGTACCAGTATCAACTGATGGAAATTCAAATGGAGTAAATAGTGCAGTGAACCATGGTTCTGAGAAATTGATCTGTCAGAAATGTCAGTGTTCTTTAAGGGAGACAAGTAAGGATTCTAGCAAGGATGCTGATGTAAGCACACCAAACTCAGATTGGGTGAATCGAGATACAACTGTTGTTAAAACGACGATGAACTCAAAAGGGGACATCTCTCAAAGCTCAAAGAGCAGTATTTGTGATTTTAGTAGTAGCACTACTACTAGCCTCAGCGATGAGAGCAATATGAGCGGGTCAAGTTGCAACAATAGGCCCCACATGTCGAAAGATGTGAAGTGGGTAGCCATTAACCATATAAGAAAGAAATATGGATTTCTTGGGCTTAATCACTTTAATTTGATTAGAAAACTTGGCTCTGGAGACATTGGAACAGTCTATCTTTCTGAATTAATAGGAACGAACTGTCTTTTCGCACTAAAAGTAATGGATAATGAGTTTTTAGCACAAAGGAAAAAGATTCCAAGAGCTCAAACTGAAAGAGAAATTCTCAGAATGCTCGATCATCCATTTCTCCCGACACTTTATGCTCAGTTTACTTCAGATAATTTATCGTGTTTAGTTATGGAGTTTTGTCCTGGTGGAGATCTGCATGTGCTTAGGCAGAAGCAACCTGGACGATATTTTCCTGAACAAGACGCAAGGTAAGGTTTATACTATGTTTTACATTATAAAGTCTAGAGTAGTAATGTATACTCCTAAAATTGCAATATCTGAATCCAGAGTTCGTATATTAATGAACAATGAACATGCCTGACTTATAAATCTCATATGGCTTGAGTTGTTAGGGAAACTGGTCAGACGAATCAAACTTGTCTCTGCTTTAAATTTCACTATTGAAAGTCATTTGGTACTTGTGAATTCATAATTAACTTAGATTTCTGCCTAGTTATCCTGTCATATGCGAGGTAATATATACTTAAAAAAGTTAGTTTACGATTAATGAAATCATTTTCCTGCTTCTTTTAGCTTAGGGTCTGATACCATTTTTGGTTTGATTTCGAACAAACAATCAATACATAATACTCACTCCATTCTGGAAGTGCTTTCACCCTAGCTTGGAGACACGTTTTAAGTAAAAAGTGTAATGAGTAGATTTTTGAGGGGTAATTTGGTAAACTATTATGTATAAAGTTAAAAAAAAAATTGTTGGATAGAGCGTAGTGTGGACTCAAAAAGTAAATGTCATCTTGTATAAATATGTGAATATTGTGAGGTTAAAGTTTATGAAAGTATTTTCCTTTTGGGTGTTAAAACAACTACGGGATAGACAAATAAGGCAAGCGTGAAAACAGTCGTGGGACGAAAGGAGTACAGTTTACCTCTGAATATAATACTGATTCATTATGGTTATTTGATTGTTGTATCCTTTTTTTCTTTCTTTTGGTTATTGCATATTAAATCACAATCTTTTCACATTCTTTCAATTAAATCATATGTTTTTTAAATTTGTAATGCGATACACACACTTTTTAAATATTGCAATAATTTCATATGACTATTTTTCGGCAACTAATGCGGACGTGGCAGTTGCAAAATCACAAACTGTTATTTTTTTTTTGCAATTCATACACTGCCACATCAGCTGGACACTTGCTAAGTTGCTAGAAAATAATCATGTGATAGAATTGTAACAATTTGTAAGATCGTTTGTCAAATTGCAATTTTTTTAAAAATATAATTGAAAAAAACATAATTTGTTTTGTAGTTAACCCTTTTCTTCTTCTAACATTTAGTGTTTACTGATTCTACATCTTTTATATTTTTTTATAATGAATACAGATTCTATGTTGCTGAGGTCCTTCTTGCTCTTGAATATTTGCACATGCTTGGTATTGTGTACCGTGATCTTAAACCAGAGAATATTCTAGTCCGTGAAGACGGTCATATCATGTTAACGGATTTTGACCTCTCACTCAGATGTTCGGTTAACCCAACCCTCGTTAAATCACCCATGTCAGCATTGGAGCCTTCTAGAATGTCCGGTCCATGTGCAGGATCTAACTGCATTGATCCTTTCTGCAACGGACCTTCGTGCCAAGTCTCGTGCTTTACTCCTCGTATTTCACCAGCAAGGAAGCTGAAAGCCGATGCTGCTGACAAGGCTCGTTTGTTACCTCAGCTTGTAGCCGAGCCAACAGAGGCTCGTTCCAACTCGTTCGTAGGTACACACGAGTACTTGGCTCCCGAAATCATCAAAGGGGAAGGGCACGGGAGTGCCGTTGATTGGTGGACGTTTGGTGTGTTTCTTTACGAGCTTCTTTTCGGGAAGACGCCGTTCAAAGGTGCGGGGAATGAAGAAACGTTGGCTAATGTTGTTCTGCAGAATCTTAAACTTCCACATACTCCAATTGTTAGCCTTCAAGCTTTGGATCTAATTAGAGGGCTATTGGTGAAGGAGCCTGAGAATCGACTTGGGACGCAAACGGGAGCTGCTGAAATTAAACGACACCCGTTTTTTGATGGCTTGAATTGGGCGCTGATTCGGTGTGCCATTCCGCCTGAAATTCCGGAGATGTACGAAGGTCCCGTCGGGAAAAGGTTTCTCGAGTGTGGTGGCGATGGAGAGCACTTGGAGTTTGAGTTGTTTTAAAGGGAAACATGGATGTTTATATGGGAAAGGTAATAGTACTATTTCTTTGATCATCTTGCAGAATATGTAGAGTTTTAAGAAGAGTTCCACTTGTTACAGAATATGGAGAGAGAGATTTAGTACTATGATATGAAGCAAGAATTTCTTGTTGCTTTTTATGACATTATAGTCTTGATTCCTCGGATATATGTGTTAGGTTTGAGTAACATTGATGTTCACCTGTTACACGATGCAATTATATAGTTTAGTGTACAATTATTACTTTAGAGTTTAGAGTAAAATCTAAATATTTCATAAGTTAATTAAGATCAAAGATATGCATTATTATTCTTAAACTGGGCCATTATTTTTCATATGGCCAAGGATATATACAGTCCCATCTTTTATTAATACAACCCCACCAAAAAGTGTTCGGAAAAAAAATCCGAAAATTTTGACAATTTTTGGAAATTTTTTCCGAAAATGTAAAAAAAAAAAAACACTGAAAATATGAAATTTCGGAATTTTTTCCCGAAAATTGTTACATTTTTCGGAAAAAATTTCCGAACATTTTTTTTGGTGGAGTTGTATTCATAAATCATGGGACTGTATTTAACCTTGGTCTTTTCATATTTTATCTGATAATTGGGCCTACTCTTCTCTTTATAATATTGGGCTTCCATTTATATATGAAAGGGTCAGATTATACACCTGATACACCCATTAAAATATCAAAAGACACAAAAAACACAAGAAGAGAAGTTACAGTGAGCGTGAATATATGAGAAGAGAAGAGCAAATCCATTTTGTCCAACATTATATCATCTTTACGACAGTGATGCAACCTTAATTCGTGTGTTTTGTTAAAAAAATGGTGTACACGCAGGAGTCTTACGCTTGTGTAAGTGCATTTGTTTGAATATTTGTTTGATGAAGTATAACTTCAATCTTTCTTAGAATGTCGTTTTTTGTTTATACTTTGAGTATTGTGTACCAAAAATTTTGTATTTTTAGCCTATAAGATTGATGATAACGTGTTATTGTTATTCCCACGTTTTTTGTAAAAATAAATTGCGATACTGATTTTAGAACCTGATTTGTTAAAAAATGGTTAGAATTTCGACAAAAACTTGTCGAAAAATCGTTAGAGTTTTGAAAAGACTTATTTTGTCGAAATTTTAGTCATTTTTCAATAAGTTTTTGCCGAAATATGAGCTATTTTTCAAATAAATATTGATGAAATGTAGTGTTATATTTTGTTTTTCTTTCGGAATTTGGCGGTCATGGCATTTGTGAGGTCGCTGGTAGTCTTGGTTCCGGGATCGTCGCGTTGCGTGAAAAAAGCGAAGAAGAGGAAGGGAAGTATGTAGTACGCGGGAAAGATGAAATAGGCTTTTGTGGGTGCATCAAAATTTTGAAATAATATTATAGACAAAGACAAGGATAATATAGGTATATTATGGGGGTGTATTTAATAACTATTTAAAATATGGTGGGTAGATTAAATGAGTGGGGGTATCTAATAACTATGGAGGGGTATATAGCTGGACCCTATATGAAACTTACAGACGAATAAAAATTGGTCCAAGTTATATACCGTCCTATGTAATGTATTACACTCCACTAAAAAAATATTTAAAAAAAAAAATTCAAAAGCCTTAACAATTTTCTGAAAAAACTTAAAAAATACCTGGGCCATTTTTTTTTAATCAAACGTGGGATTCTTATACGAGAAAGTCTCATTTAATATTGGGTTATACTTTTCCTTAAAATATGATTAAAGATCATACGTCAACGAGTCATATAATATAAAAAAATAAATTAGTCTCATACGAATTTCTTTTCTTTTTTTGCAAAGATGTATTCATTAACTATATTTTTTTATACGAAAATTTTGTCACTGTATTATGTAATAGAGGCTAGGTCTCACCCTGAGTTTTGCTTGATTTGATTGAGTTATTGATGGAGATGAAGCCGCGTTACTTTACCTGGAGAAGCAAGATCCGATTGTTGCCAATAAAGCCAAGAATCGGGCCTTTTAATTGTTTTATTTCTATATGTCCGTAATTTTATTATTGGACCCAAGTGTTATGGGCTTTCTTTTAGGTTTGAACCCAATGTTGGGGAGTATTTATATTTCTCTCATGACATTATTTGCATTTGGATGATTATGAATTAAAGTAGGGTTTTCCCTTGTTGCCTATCTTCACGGTATTCATTGAATCAACGTAAGATAGAAGGTGTGTTCGTTCAATTTGTACGCTACGCTGCATCATTTGGTATCACGATCCAGGCCACGCTCCTACGATGCCCCCTCGCTGTGATGAAGCCCTTTTGCCTACGATTGGACACACTCACCACTCAGTTGGCCAATGTCGTGCAATTGCTTACCCAGCAAGCCACCGCCGACCGCGCCCAACCACCACCTAAGCGTGCTCCACGCGCGGCACCTCAGTCTGCCCCTCGTCAGGATGACGATGTATCTATTGATGATGAAGAGACTATTGATAACCCGTTTGCTCCCCTTGCTCCTAGGGTTGATCGTCGGGTGGAGGATCCTCGCTCTTGGGAGTCGAGTTTCAAATTGAAATTACCTGAGTTCAACGGCAGCCTCGAGCCAGAGGAATTTATTGATTGGCTCATCACTGTGGAAGAAATTTTGGACTTTAAGGAGGTTCTACAGGGTCACCGTGTTTCTCTCGTTGCCACACGTTTTCGTGGCCGCGCGGCATCCTGGTGGCGCCAACTGAAGACTAATCGTTCTCATCGCGGAAAACATAAGATATCTTCTTGGGAGAAATTCAGGAAACACATGCACCAACAGTTCCTTCCATTTAACTATGCACGTACTTTATACAATAGGTTCCAAAACCTACGCCAGGTTACCCGATCTATTGACTCTTACACGGAGGAGTTCTATCAATTGTTGGCTCGCACTGATACTCATGAATCAGAGGATCAACTCATTTACCGCTATATTGGAGGCCTCCGTGTTCCATTCCAGGATATTCTTAATTTACTGGCACCAATTTCCGTATCCGAGG
The DNA here is from genome assembly GCA_947034835.1 of Ballota nigra. Classification (NCBI taxonomy): domain Eukaryota; kingdom Viridiplantae; phylum Streptophyta; class Magnoliopsida; order Lamiales; family Lamiaceae; genus Ballota; species Ballota nigra. The sequence goes on from OX344725.1 coordinate 95,736,207, forward strand.
TGCATCAACGTGCTGTCGCGTACGAGCGCCAATTGTCGCGGCGTACATCGGGGTCCTTTCAGCCTCCTTTGAACAGGCCACCTACTACTGAATCTAGGCCGTGGCAATGGCACCAGCGCACCTACTCGCCCCACAGGTTCATCCTCGGCGCCCATTCCCCCGCATCCTGGTCCATGTTTTTCTTGCGGCGAACCTGGTCATCGAATGGCTAATTGCCCTAAACATGCAAGTGCTCATGGTCTCCTCCTGGATGATAGCCATGACGTGCAATTTGAGTCACCTCCAATTTATGATGATATTGCTCCAGAAAATGTTCCTGAAGAACTGTTGACCGGCGACACCGGCCCTTCGTTAGTTCTTCAAAGGGCCTGCTTAACTCCCAGACAGCCTTTCAGATTCAGTCCAGCGTCACTGCCTTTTTTAATCTTCTTGCACCATTAACGGGAAGGTATGTCATTTTATTGTTGATTCTGGATCCTGTGAGAATGTAATTTCTTCAGATGTCATCGATAAATTATCTCTCAAGACCGTTTCTCATCCGTATCCGTATAGTTTATCTTGGTTATAGAAGGGCAATACTTTTGTTGTTGAGAGTCGTGTTTTGGTGAATTTTTCTATTGCTGATAAATATCATGATTCCATTTGGTGTGATGTTGTGTCGATGGATGTATGTCATTTGTTATTGGGTCGTCCATGGCAATTTAATCGGGGGGTTTTACATGATGGTCGCAAGAATACATACAACTTTCTTTATTCTGGTGTTAAAATCACTTTATTGCCCAATATTCCTCCAGCCCCATGTTCTCCGCATGGGGGCAATGTCTTGTTTTTGTCATCACGTGCCTTTTTACATGAAATGTCTGTTGCTTTTGTTACTTTGGTGTTGTTGGCTCACGATATTTCTCTCACTTCGACACCTCCGGATATAATTTCACCTCTTCTGGATGAGTTCATGGATGTTTTCCCCTCAGAATTACCAGCTGGATTACCGTCGTTACGCGATATCCAACACCAAATCGATTTGATTTCAGGTGCCCATTTACCAAATAGGCCTCATTACAGGATGAGTCCGTCTGAACACGAAGAACTCCGTCGTCAAGTTGAGGAGTTACTGACTAAGGGCCTTGTCCGTGAGAGCCTTAGTCCTTGTGTCGTTCCTTCTTTATTGATTCCCAAGAAGATCGGCGATTGGCGAATGTGTATTGATAGTAGAGCTATCAATAAAATCACAGTTCGGTACAAATTCCCCATTCCTCGGCTTGATGATCTCCTTGATCAACTGAGTGGTGCGATTATTTTTTCCAAGATGGATCTCAAGAGCGGGTAGCATCAGATACATATTCGCCCAGGTGATGAGTGGAAGACCGCTTTTAAGACGCGTGAAGGGCTCTTTGAATGGCTAGTGATGCCTTTCGGTCTTTTGAATGTGCCTAGCACTGTCATGCGTGTGATGAATCAGGCCCTTCGACCTCTTATCGGTTCTTGTGTAGTGGTTTACTTCGACGATATATTAATCTACAACAAATCACATGAGGAGCATTTGCAACATTTATGGGTTGTTCTTTTAATTCTCAAGGAGGAAAAATTTTATGCTGCTCCTTCCAAGTGCTCCTTCTTTACGACATTGGTTTTGTTCCTCGGTTACAAAATTTCAGGAGAAAGTATTAGTGTCGATGAACAAAAAGTGGCTGCCATCAGGGATTGGCCTACCCCGACATCCGTTACAGCGGTGCGGAGCTTCCATGGCCTCGCATCTTTCTACCGGCGTTTCATACCTCATTTTAGTACCATAATGGCACCCATTACAGATTGCATGAATGCCAAAAGCTTCTCTTGGACGTCCGCAGCAGAGGCTGCTTTCTCTATTATCAAACAAAAGTTAACACATGCCCCTCTTTTGGTTCTTCCTGATTTTGAGACGTCTTTTGCTTTATATTCTGATGCATCCAAGGTTGGTATTGGAGCAGTTCTTACTCAAGGTGGAAAACCAGTTGCATATTTCAGCAAAAAATTATCCGGTCCTTGTTCTCGGTATAACACATATGATATTGAGTTTTATGCAGTCGTTCGCTCTATTCGGCATTGGCGGCACTATTTATTTCAGCGTGAATTTGTCCTTTATACAGATCACGAGGCATTAAAACACCTCCACAATCAAGATTCACTTTATGTACGCCATGCAAAGTGGGCGGCATTCTTACAACAATTTACCTTTGTTGTTCGTCACCATTCCGGCTCGCTCAATAAGGTTGCAGATGCTTTAAGTCGAAGGCAGTGTCTTCTTTCCGAGATGCGTATACATGTCCTTGGTTTTGATATTTTCCAGGAATTATATGCTTCTGATCCATTTTTTGGACGTGTGTTGACGATTTTGCATGAGGGTCAACATGGCGATTTTTGCCTCTTGGAGGGTTTCCTGTTCAAAGGAGTTCAACTTTGTGTTCCGGCATGTAACCTTCGACAGAAGCTCATAAAGGAGGTCCATGGTACTAGCCACGTTGGCCGTGACCGTTTGGTTGAATTGTTGCAGCGCCATTTCTTTTGGCCCTCAGCTCGCCGCGATGTGGCGCGTTTTGTTACTCGATGTCACACTTGCCAATTATCAAAGGGTACCGCAACAAATGTTGGCTTATATTGCCCTTTGCCGGTTCCTTCACGCCCATGGGCAGCGGTGAGTATGGACTTCGTGTTGGGTTTACCCCGAACACAACGTGGACACGATTCTATTTTTGTCATTGTTGATAGGTTCTCGAAGATGGTTCACTTTGTTCCATGCAAACGAACTACAGATGTCGTGCATGTCGCCCTTTTTTTCTTTCGTGAGGTATTCCGTTTGCATGGCCTCCCCTTCTCCATTGTTTCCGACCGGGATTCTCGTTTTCGTAGCCACTTTTGGAGAACTTTGTGGCGAATGGCGAACACTGAGTTGAATTTTAGCAGTGCATATCACCCTCAAACAGATGGACAAACTGAGGTGGTTAACCGCTCTTTGGGGAACATGCTACGTTGTTTGGTAAGTGATAATTTGCGTACGTGGGATTCCAAGCTGTCATCTGTTGAATTTGCTCATAACCTAGCACTTAATCGTTCAACCGGGTTCTGCCCTTTTTTTGTGGTTTATGGAGTTTTACCTAGAACCCCTGTTGACTTACTTACTTTGCCTTCTCCAAGGCTTGATGATACACGTGCTTCTGACATGATCAAGGGGCTCCAAGACATACATGCTACTACTAAGAAGAATCTGGAGTCGTCGAATGCCCGCTATAAACATGCAGCCGACGCGCATCGTCGTGACGTCGAGTTCAATGTGGGTGACTTTGTTTGGGCCGTATTAACTAAAGATCATTTCCCAGATCATGAATACAACAAACTTTCTTCCCGTAAGATTGGACCAGTTGAGATTATTGAGAATATCAATCCTAATGCCTACCGTCTTCACCTTCCCAGCCACATTCGAACAACGGACGTGTTTAATGTCAAACATTTGGGGCCTTTTTGCGGTGACAACACTTCTGGAGATGAAGCCCATTCCAATTCGAGGTCGAATCGTTTAGAAGATGACGAGAATGATGGAGATGAAGCCGCATTACTTTACCTAGAGAAGTAAGATCCGATCGTTGCCGACAAAGCCAAGAATCGGGCCTTTTAATTGTTTTATTTCTATATGTCCGTAATTTTATTATTGGACCCAAGTGTTATGGGCTTTCTTTTAGGTTTGAACCCAATGTTGGGGAGTATTTATATTTCTCGCATGACATTATTTGCATTTGGATGATTATGAATTAAAGTAGGGTTTTCCCTTGTTGTCTATCTTCACGGTATTCATTGAATCAACGTAAGATAGAAGGTGTGTTCGTTCAATTTGTACGCTACGCTGCATCAGTTATTAAATTAAATTTTTTTATTAAATTAGGGACATTATTATTGTTATTATTTTCTATTACTAGTAGTATTTCTTCCTTTATCAAGGGATTATGAGCAGGGTTTGTGCATGAGAACACACATACGTGACTTAGGGGTGTTTGATTCAAATTCTTAAATGATAATGGTAATAAAAAATTATCTTTTATCTATGTCCTCTAATAAAAATGATATGTTGAGAGAAATAATGTCTCAATTATAATTGCATTGTTAGTGTTATGCCTCAATTTTAGAATATAAGTGGACAACAAATAGTTGTTGGTAGGGGAATGAGATAATAATTGAGGAGGATCATTGTAGGAGGTGAATATGTAACCAAAATGGAGTAAGGATTACCTTATTTAGAAGGGAAGGTAATGATTTTGCATTTATAAACCATCATAATTACACTAATTTTTTTAGTCTTATATATTATTTTTCTTTCGAAATAAGGTAATAATTATCAAATTTGATCACCTTTCTCCCCCAATGTATTCATCATCCTCAATCATTCCCTATGTATTCATCATCCTCAATCATTCCTCTATCCCACAAACAACGATCATTTTTCTTTCAATATTAAAGCACATGCAACATAAGTAATGTAACCACCATATAAATAACCATTTATATATTCATATTTATCCATATTTGGGACGTAAAGGTGTCCTCACACAAGGAAATGACAACAGCTGTCCGTTGTGCGACGGGAAAGATGAAACTGTACATCACTTGTTTCTCAATTGCAAGGTGGCAGGGGGAATATGGAGAAGATGCTTATCTTGGTTAAATTCTCCTACAGCTCTTCACAATCTTATAATTGGTCATTTTTTGTTAGTTTCTGACCTCTTCAAAAGAAAAAAAGGGTACGGAGATTGTTATAGCTATTTGGGAATGTGTGGTGTGGGTGATTTGGAAAGTAAGGAACAAACATATTTTTTAGGGTTGTGCTGTTATTGAAGATAGATTAGTTGAGGAAGTCAAATGGAGATTATGGAGTTGGTCGTTAGTGAAAAATATTACACTTTGTAACTCTTCTTTAAATTTGTGGCTTGTAAATCCTAGAGCAGTTTTGGAGTGTTAGGAACAAACGTTGTAAACATTTTCCTTAAACATTTCTTATGCCTAAGGAGTGATGTGGAATAAAATTGTTTTATCTAATAAAAAAAAATTCATTCTCATTCATCCTTATTAAAACTCGTACCAAGCACCACATAATTTTTTTTATTCTTCCCAATCTAATTACCCGTTTAAAAGTCTGTCTTTTATTATTATTATTTGTCAGAAACGTAAAATATACTAAGCAAACAAACGAAAATCGACTTAAAAAAATAGTATTCGAAATCCAATCTAAAATAAAGGAGAAAAAACAAATAAAAATAATCGTGTGCTACGAAATTTCCAAACTACCCAGCTAACGACAATCCTTTTTTTTTTGTCATCTCAGGCCAACATAAATTGAAAAGTAAGTCGGAAAAAATAGGGAAAATAGAGTTTTTTGTCCTGTAAGTTTGGTTACTTTTGTTTTTCGTCCTATTAAGTTTTGACTTTATTTTTTAGTCCGATAACTTTAAAAAAATTAATTTTTTCGTCCTATAACCGGCTACAGGAGGTAACCCAACCGGTGACGCTGACGTGACACAATTTTTAATTTATTTTAATTTTATTATATTATATGTGATATATATATATATATATATATATATATATTAAAATTAATTAAAAAAAATCCAAAATCCACCCACCCACCCACCCCCCACCCTTCGGCCCACTCCCCCACCCCTGTAACTTAGCCGCTGCTCCTCTCCCCTCCTCAACAGTGGACGCCGTCCACCGCTGCCCACCCTCCACCGGTCACCCTCCACCGCCCGTCGCTGCCCAAAATTTCATCATCGAATTGCTTCGAAACACCGCCGCCCGTTGTTGCCGGAAACACCACCACCCTCTATGTTGGATTATGCATGCATGTATTCATACATCATGCATACATACTCATCACTAGCCTAACTAACTAACTCAGCACAGATACCACGGGCACACGCCAGCTGGAGTTTGTTATGCAGTGGTAGTTAGGTTGTTACACGAAGGCGGTTATCATCTTAGCTTCTAGTACATTCTTCGTCCTCTATAAATGAAGTGTAACTCATATTGTATAGTGTGTAATTCTACTTCAGTTCAATAAACATGAAACTCTCTTTCGCATTACATCTTCTTCCTCTACTTCATAATTGAACATGGTATCCAGAGCCATTCATAGTTTCTAATTTTTTTTTCGGCTTCCATGGCGCTTCGCCGTGATTCTGCTTGGCCTGCTTTGAATTCCACCTCTTCTGAGCATGTCCATGATCCATCTCAATTCCATCATTCCGATTCTCCTGGAATGAAACTCATCTCGATCGTCCTGGATGGTCATAATTTTGTTTCATGGAGCAAGGCTGTGTTCTTAGCTCTTGGTGCCAAGGCCAAACTTGGTTACATTGACGGTTCCATTTTGGCTCCAACTGATCGAACCTCTAATGAATTTCTCACCTGGAGAAGGGCGGATTGTATGGTTTCCTCTTGGATAATAGGTGTTATGTCCAAGGATCTCATCGACTCTTTCATTTCATGCAAATCGGCTCGCCTTCTTTGGCTTAATATCTGTGAACGATTTGATGTGACGAATGGAACAAAGCTTTTTCAGTTACAACAGAGTGTTTATCACTTAAAACAAGGGCATGATGCAGTACATGTTTTCTTTGGCAAATTGCAAAAACTATGGGATGAACTTGATGAATTCTCAGGTATTAAAGGATGCACGTGTGGTAATTGCATTTGCCAAATAGAGAAACAACTTTATGAAAAGGAAATGAAAGATAGGTTGATTCAGTTTCTTATGGGTCTGGACTCTGAGTATGAAGCCATAAGGAATCAACTTCTTATGCTAGATCCATTACCTACTCTCAATAAGGCTTACTCCACTATTCAGAGAATTGAACAACAAAGTGTTATCGAGAAATCAGATGATGCTGAAGTCATGTTCAGCAAGGCAAAGATAGGTGCTCGTTTTTCACAGAGTTCATGGACTAACAAAGGCAATTCTACATCTAATTCTTATAGATCTAAAGAGGAAAAGGACAAACTGATCTGCTCTCATTGTGGAGGAAAACGTCATGAAGCAGCTCAATGTTTCAAGCTTCATGGTTATCCTGACTGGTATGATAAACTCAAGAGTTCTAAAAAGGCAGTGGCAAATTACTCTAAGGGCGTAACTATCTCAGATGGAAATGCTGGTGACATGTCTCATATCATACAACAAGAACTTGCAAAATATTTTGCCTCTACCTCAGTTTCTCACACAGGAAAGACTACTGAATATTTTGCAAACATGGTGGATTATGCAGGTACTTTTCATTGTGGAATATCTGCTCTTGGTGATAAAGAATTTGGTAATTGGATCTTAGACACTGGTGCTAGCAGACACATGACATATGACAAAACCTTATTCACCTCAAACTTAATACCTTTACATGAACACATATTTGTTTATATGCCCAATGGTGATGCTATTTCTGTTACACATCATGGACATATTGCTCTTTCTTCTTCACTTATCCTCCTTGATGTCCTATTTGTTCCTTGCTTCAAATATAACCTTCTGTCAATATCTTATCTACTCTCACATTCTAACATAAAATGCACCTTCTCATCCTCTAAATGTGAGATGCAGGACCAGTTGAGTAGGAAAGTGATTGCTGTTGGACAGCTAATTGGCAAACTATATGTACTGAAGCCATTCTCGACTGGTTATTCCCCTATTGTACCTTCTATTTGTAACACTTCCACTACTGTATCATCTTGTTTTTCTGATTCACTTGATGTTTGGCACAAGAGACTTGGACATGTTTCACCTCTTGTACTCAAGCACTTAAGTTTCTATCCTCATATCAATAAAAAGGATGAATCTCCTTATACATCTTGCTCAATCTGCCATTTAGCAAAACAGTCCAGAATCTCATTTAATCATTCATCCATCAGTACTTCTAAGGCATTTGATCTCATTCATGTAGATATCTGGGGGCCGTTTAATCATTCATCAATCACAAACACACCCTATTTTCTCACTGTAGTAGATGACTACACAAGATCTACTTGGGCATTCTTACTCAAACACAAATCAGATACTCTCCTGACCATCCAAAACTTTGTAAAAATGATTGATACTCAATTTGATACCAAAATAAAGGTTATAAGATCAGACAATGGCTCTGAATTTATGAGCCATGATGCACGAGCTTACTTTACTTCTCTTGGTATCATACACCAAACCAGTTGTATTTACACACCACAGCAAAATGGTGTGGTGGAAAGGAAACATCGACATATCCTAAAGATTGCTAGAGCACTCATGTTTGAATCCAGAATTCCAATGAATTTGTGGCCCTATTCCATTCTCACTGCTACATATCTCATTAATAAAATTCCCAGTGCTGTCATTTCATGGAAAACTCCCCATGAAATGTTATTTAACAAACCACCAGATTACTCCTTTCTAAAGACATTTGGCTGCCTTTGTTTCTCCACTAATACAACACCACATAAATCCAAATTCACCTCTAGAGCTACTAAATGCCTTATGATTGGTTACATGGCTTCCTAGAAAAGCTACAGGTTATATGCCTTAGATTCTCATTCCATCTTCAGTTCAAGGGATGTTAAATTCTATGAACACATATACCCCTTTCATACTACTAATCCTCCAGATATACATGTTCATTTGTTCTCTCCTTATTTGGATGATGATTCTCCTTTATCAGTTCCTCAGCATACACCATCTATTCCACCAAGTCCTGTTTCTGATATTTCTCATACACTACCTGATCCCAGTCCTTCTTCTATTTCCTCACCTCCTGTTAATCCTCAAGCTCCTTCTTCTGAACCCACTACTGATACACTACATCCACCCACCAGAAGATCTTCCAGAACTATATCTACACCCTCTTGGCTTAAGGATTTTGTACTATATAGTGACACTAATTTGCTGTCCACAGAAGACTCTACCTCAGCTTTCTCTCATCCATGTAAGCCTTCTTTTATCTTTGACCATTCATATACTGCTTTTGCCAATCATGTGTCTTTGTCTAAAGAACCAAGTTCTTAATAACAAGCTGTAAATGATCCCAACTGGAAAGAGGCAATGCATCAGGAACTTAAGGCCTTGGAAGTTAATGAAACATGGGAAATGGTCCCATTACCTATTCATAAGAAGCCAATAGGCTGTAAGTGGGTGTTTAAACTGAAGCTACACCCTGATGGTTCAGTTGATAGGTATAAGGCAAGATTAGTTGCCAAAGGATATCATCAACAACATGGCATTGATTATGAGGAGAGTTTTTCTCCAGTTGTCAAACCAGTCACAGTGAGAATTCTTATTGCTATGGCAACAGCTCAGAATTGGCCTCTTTGCCAACTTGATATCAATAATGCTTTTCTGCATGGTTTTCTAAGTGATGAGGTGTATATGGAACCTCCTCTTGGTTATCAATCTTCTCCAGGTATGGTGTGCAAGTTAAAGAAAAGTCTCTATGGGCTTAAGCAAGCCTCAAGGGAGTGGAACTCTGAATTCTGTTCTACTCTAATACAGTATGGTTTTACACAATCCGCTGCAGATCACTGCCTCTTTACAAAGGGTACTTCATCTCAGTTTCTTGCTCTTTTGGTTTATGTTGATGATGTCCTCATCACAGGATCCAACTTGGATGATATCAATGCTCTTAAACAGCATTTACATGATGTTTCACCATTAAAGACCTTGGATTTGCTAAGTATTTTCTGGGAATAGAAATTGCTCGAAGTACACATGGAACTACTCTTACTCAGAAGAAATATATCTTGGACCTTCTATTGGATTCTAAACTTGGAGATTGCAAAGCTGTACCTACACCTTTTCCTCAAGGCATCAAGTTATCTCAAACAGATGGAACTCTCTTATCTCATCCTGATAGATACAGACGTATTGTAGGAAGACTCTTATACCTTGGTTTCACAAGGCCTGATATCACTTACTCCGTGCAGCAGCTCAGTCAGTTTGTCAATTCTCCCAAGTCCTCTCATTGGGATGTTATGCTACATTTACTCAGATACTTGAAGGGAACTTCTACTCTTGGCTTGTTCTATCCATCTTCACAACCCCTTGTGCTAACTGGATTTTGTGATGCTGATTGGGGGAGTTGCATTGATACACGGCTTTCAGTCACAGGTTACTGCATGTTTCTTGGAAAGTCTCTCATTTCTTGGAAATCCAAGAAACAAACCACTGTTTCTCGTTCTTCCGCAGAAGCTAAGTATCGAGCTATAGCCACTTCTTCCATGGAACTTAAGTGGATTTCGTATATTACATCAGATTTGCATCTTACATTACCCCTACTAATTCCTTTGTCTTGTGATAATCAGGCTGCAATCCACATTACTGAAAATCTCGTTTTCCATGAACGCACGAAGCATATCGAAATTGACTGTCACCTTGTTCGTAACCTACATAAGGATGGATTTCTTCGCCTTCTTCATGTTCGAACTAATGATCAACTGGCCGACCTATTTACTAAGACTTTGCCTAAACATTCTCTCTTACGATTTCGTGACAAGTTGAACATGATTTCCGTTGATCATGGTCCAACTTGACGGGGGGGTGTTGGATTATGCATGCATGTATTCATACATCATGCATACATACTCATCACTAGCCTAACTAACTAACTCAACACAGATACCACGGGCACACGCCAGCTGGAGTTTGTTATGCAGTGGTAGTTAGGTTGTTACACGAAGGCGGTTATCATCTTAGCTTCTAGTACATTCTTCGTCCTCTATAAATGAAGTGTAACTCATATTGTATAGTGTGTAATTCTACTTCAGTTCAATAAACATGAAACTCTCTTTCGCATTACATCTTCTTCCTCTACTTCATAATTGAACACTCTGCCGCATTAATTTCAGGCACCAATTTTCGATTGCTTCGAAACTCCGGGGCGAATTGCTTCTAATTTCGGTGATGACAGCGTGAGGCTTCATGCATTTTTGGCGTCGATCGAAGCTTGAAAGCAAAGATTCCATTATTTCCGGCGAGGGGTGAGGGGGGTTTTGTGCCGCGGTGGTGTAATTTTCGAGAGGCAGCGGTGGCGATGGTGGTATTTCCGGCAGCGGTGGTGACAATGGGGGGTGAGCGGCGGCGTGGGGGACCTCGACCGATTGATTTTCTGGAGTGAGCCATGCCTGGAAGAAAACGCCACACCGGAAATTTGATTTCGCATCGGAGAATTTTTCTTCAAGCTTTTCCGGCGGAGAGTGGGCGGCGGCGTGCGGCGGATTGGGTGAGGGGCGGCGCAGGCGAATTGCTTCAAGCTTGCAGTGCTCCGATGTCGTAGGTATCTCCTCTCTCTTCTCGCAATGCTCCGATGTCGTTTCCGGCGAATTGCTTCAAGCTTCAAGATTTTCCGGCTGAGAGCGGGCGGCGGCGGATTGGGGGAGGGAAGGGGGGTTGGCCGTGTTTTTTGGGGGTGGGGGTTGATTTTTAAATTAATATTTTATATAATTTTTAATTTAATTTTAATATATATTAAATATATTATAATAAAATTTAAAAAAAATTCAAAAATCGTCACCGGTTGGGTGACCTTTGGTAGCCGGTTTTATGACGAAAATGTTAATTTTTTGAAAGTTATCGGACTAAAAAATAAAGTCAAAAGTTAGAGGACAAAAAATAAAGTTGACCAAACTTACAGGACAAAAAAACCAATTTTCCCAAAAAAATATGTTAAACTTTGATATTTTTAATTTGATGATATAATTGTCTTAAAAAATACATTTAATATGAACGAATGAAAGTACAACCAATAATCTACTTTAAAATAAAAATCAGAAAGTACAACCAATAATACATAACGTGTGGGTATGATCGTCGTACGCTGCTAACAAAAAGAAATATACAAAGCTTTGTTGCTTAAGTACACACCCTTTTAAGTACTGTGTACATACATGCATCAAATATATAATTAATTGCATGGTCCATTCAAGGGAAATATCAATTCTTACTACTTCAACTTTTTATTTTTTTAGTTGGTATTGTGTAAATCAGATTATTGTATACCTATTATGTGTAAAACATCTAATATTATTAAACATATATATATTTTAATGGAACAATCAATGTTGTTAAAATATACACTCAAAGTACAAACCAACTACCCCATAAGCCACTCTACACAAAGTATTGCCTTAAAATAATCAGGAATAGGGATTTTATCTTTAACATATGGATCGTGATGAATAATAAGAAACAAAGCTCAAGATAGATTGCTAAAATCTTGTCAAAAAATAAGCAAGCTAAAATTTGAGGGTCATGAAAGGTTTCGATTCAATAATATTTATTGCAAAAATTTCATATCAAAATCCAAATTTTAGATTATGTCTCAAATATAAGTATTTATTTTAAAAGTGTCCAAATTCAAGTCTCAATTTTTATTTTTTCTCATTTAATTAGGTTTGTTTTAGTGTTTTACGATCTTGTGTCTCAATTCAAAATCCAATTAACAAATTCAAGTCTCAATTTTTATTTTTTCTCATTTAATTAGGTTTGTTTTAGTGTTTTACGATCTTGTGTCTCAATTCAAAACTCAATTAACAAATAATTATTTTTTAAATTAAATTCATACAGTATCGAAAAAATAAAAAAATTAGAGACATTCATCACTAAAAAAATATTCATTTATGTAAAAACATTAAAAATTTTATTAATAAAATTTATATTTCTATTTTTTATCATGTAGTATTAGTTTAGTGTTTTAAAAAATATGACAAGTAACATGTTGAAATTAAAACTAAGCATTTTTACATCGTGTGAATGTAAAGGCAGATTTATTGAACACTGCTTGCAATGTCATGGTGGATTTACAGACATTACGGAACTCAGAATTCTAAAAATAAGAACCAGCAATCACCATCTATATCTAGCTCCGATAAACTTCTTATATATACATATGTTTCATGTGTAGCAAAACACTAAACAAGGAACTCAGGGTATGTGTTTTTTTGTTTTTTTTTTTCAAGGGTAAATCGAGGTATGTTTCCCTCGACTTTAGGTGGGATTTAGGACATCTCATTTGTACTGTTTTTAATTGAGAAATCTTGAAAATAGTACTCCCCCATCCCAAACTCAACTTCTCATTTTCTGTTTGCACGGTTATTAAAAAAAGAGTTGTTTATAATATTTAAAGTGATAATAAAGTGATAAAGTAGATGTTTTTGGTTATTAGTGTATGGAGAAAATAATATTAAAAAATATTGTTACTTTTTTGCCAAAAGTAGATATAACAAATGAGTATGGAACAAACCTTTTTGGAGTGATACTATATGCACACTGATTGGACATATGTACAATCAGTGTGCATAGAATAATGTCAGAAATGGACCCAATTTGAGAGCTGCCGACGTGGGTTTGTTGCTTGAATCATATTAGAATAGACTCCTTTTTTTTTTTTTTTGCCCTTTTGCTTTTTTGAATTTCTTCTGCACCAAAACAAAACAAATACCAAATGGGCTCTGCATATTTTTAAACAAAACAAATTTGACTGCATTAATATGTCCTTCCTTTTGGACTTTCCGGTTAGAGATAGAAGTCTAAAATTAAATGAGTCCAAATGGACTCTGCATATTTTCACTGATTTTGAATTATTATATTATTTATGTATACTAATTAAAGACAAATTATAGAGTCAAAATGGTTTATACATAAATTATTGAAAGATATTAGTAAAATTTTTTTAGAATTATTAATGGTTTTCATTGAAAAGTATTATTAGTTTTATGTCGAAGAGTTTTAGTTGTTCAATGAAAACAAACTAAGATTCTTCGGTGAAAACTAATACCCTTCAATAAAAACATCTAATACTCTTTAGTGATAACAATCAATACTCTCCGATGATTTATGTATTGAAACAGTTAAATCGTATAAATCGCCCATTTTGTATATCACATAGGAATATTTAAATGGATTGTCACTTGACACTTGTTTGTAAAGTAATACTTCTCCCGTCCCAATTTTATTTTTCCATTTGACTTTTGTTGATTTTATTGTGAAACTTGATTTGTAGTATTTAAATGGGTAAAATAGTTTTTTCATGATGAACTATTATTCAATTTAAGTGCATGAGACAAAAATAAGATGTTTTTTTTTTATATATAATTAGTAGTGGAATAGAATGTAATTTAAAAATATTTGAGGGTGGTGAATAGTGCAGCGGGCAAACAAAACTGGGACAGAGTGGGTACTATAGTTACTCTATATATGATTTTAAATTATCTACTATTATAGTAGTCTATTTCTTGACTCAGTCTAGGTATTATCAATACAAATTAATTTACCTAGCACTAAATATATACCTCAGTTTGAGCATAATTAGTAAGTACGAGTCATTGAAATCCTTCCACCTAAATGTTAAATTAAAATGCATATTTTATTATCACATGGCTCCAAAACTCATGAATTATTTTTATGATTCACTTATTCTAAAATTTTCAAGAATGTAGTTTTTAGGATGCAAGAATTTTCAACTCTCATTATTAGGATGCAAGAATTTTCAAACAAAATAAATGATGTTATATGATCTTCTAATATATGGGTGAGATGAGTCACGAGAATGATGTTGTTATATAATCACTATATTTGCAACATTTATTCATTTCTTCTTAACTAGGTTTTTTTTTTTATAACTTCTCAATTAGCAAATTTCTTTTAGGTTTTTAATTTGAGACGAGTTCTTATTATGATGCTGGTTATGTATCCGAGGATGTCACGAATGATTTTTTAACTCCGGTCGGGGGTATAAAAGGAAAAGAAGCAGTGAAGTCATATGTTAAGTGGATTGCGGGTATGCGAAACATCACCCTAGCCATTCGTGATTCTAAACCACATAAGTTAAGGTATGTATGTAGTCAAGGTGGACAGTATAGGCCTTCAAAAACAAAAAACGAAAGAAACACGAGCACACAAAGAAATTCGTGTGAATTTTGTTTAGTTGCTAGGGAATATGATACTGATCAAGATCTTTGGTGCATCAATGTTTTGAGCAGACATACAATCATCCCCTCCCGGAATTTGCAGAGGGTTCGAGACTGGGTACCTTAACACCCAACCAATTTAAAGAGATACATCGGCAAGAACTGCTTCATATAAGTTCATGCAACATGTTGACAAATATAAAGAGGCGCGATCCAACCAATGTTACGGATATTAAGAGGGTGAACAATGCCATCAACAATATAAGGAGTCAAAACCGGGAAGGGCGTACCCCCATGCAAAACTACTTCCACCTACTGCAAATGTGAAATTACAGGTAAAAATATTAGCACACTTTATATTTTAAAATATTTATTTCACATAAATAAATAAAATTAGGGTGGTTGAAATTTTAGTCCTACAACATTCAACGTATAATACATGAAATATTTTGTCTTCATCTTGTGAAAAATATATGAATAGGATTCTTCTTTAGAAAGCTATGATAATGAAAATGAGAAAAAGTAACGAACTACAAGATGGGTATTTGTCTGCTACTTGTTGAGTTAAAATATTATATTTAAATAATATTTTAAATTGTATTCTCTTATTTACAATTCTATCCTTTTAAAATTAAATGATCTAAATTAATAACATTCATCTATATATAATTTTTTTTTTTCAAAAATTCATATATTAATTAATTAAAACTAAGCTTAGAGTAAAAATAATTTATACATGTACCATTTTAAGGGTATTAGTTATTTTTACTAAATAATACAATTTTCCACGAGTATTATTATACATAGAGGACCACTTTGTCGGGGATAAATTAACTAGAAGCCTTCCAATTTCCAAACTTTTGTCTGTTAATTTGTTGTGTAATTTAGTATTATTCAAAACATATATGGGCCATTTATCTAAAAACGACAATTTAGTATTATTCAAAACATATATGGGTCATACTGATTGTCTTATTAGAAACTCATATTTGATATGTTTTAGCTATCTATAGCAATTTTTATGAAAATATTTGACGTTGACGTACTTGACATAACTACAAGAGATTTATTTAGATTAAATTGTCATATTGATTTGATTAAACTTGTGGGTATATGCATTTTTACGTGGAAAAAAAAAGGCACACCAGAGTCGGTCCAATGATTTCAAATAAATGAGATGTATAAAAATAAAATATGCTATATGTATTAGAGTATAACTCAAACAATAAAAAAAATATTTCTATGTTTAGAGAAAGTTAAGTAAATTACCTATTAAAAAATAATTTTTTAAAACATATAATTATTTTTGTGGCACTCTAATTAACCATGAATTTTTGTTTCTTAATTGAGCTGTGTTTTTAAATTTGATCGTCACATTAATTATATATCTAAAGCATGTACAATAAAAGAGCTTCTTCTAATAAGCAATAATGCCAACCACAAGATTTTCGAAATTATAAAATTGTTCAATTTATGAAATTAGGTACGATTTTCGAACGGTGGATGACAGTAACGAACTACAAGATGTTGCTTTCAGCCACCCAGAGTCTTATGCAATGGTGAACACATATCCGCAAGTACTGATTATTGATAATACGTACAAAATGACCGTGTACGATATGCCTTTACTTGAAGCAGTTGGGGCAACAAGCACAAATAAGACGTTCACCATCGCAAACGCATTTATGCAGCATGAAACGCAAGAACACTTCGAATTTATCTTGCAATTTATTCGGGGACTGTATGAGAGTGTTGAACCGAATGTTGTGCTTACGGATAGGGATCTCGCGTTGATGAAAGCGGTGGATAAAATATTTCCAAATTCCCAGAAACAGTTATGCAGGCGCCACATAGAGCAATGCGTTCTAATTAGGGCTCTACAATAGCCAGGTTTCAATAAAGAATTCGCTGAATGTTTTAAACATCAGTGGAATAGAGCAATAGAAGCGGCCACACCGAAAGAATTTCTGCATAGCTGGGAGTGGGTAAAGAAAAAGTACGAGCACTATCCTGGACTAATTCACTATTGCGAAGAAACATGGCTTTCGAAGCATGTACGCAGAGTTTTAAGTGCGTTTATCGATCATCAGCTGCACTATGGAAACTACACAACAAACAGGTAATCATACAATCATATAATTATTTAAATATGTGTATTCATTAATTTTAATATATATATATATATATATATATATATTCATTTAAAACGTTACAAATACTTACTTTTGACATGTATTTGCTTTAATTGTAGGGTTGAACAAGAGCATCACAGGGTGAAAGCCAATCTCAATGGAAACAATCACACACTTGACTATGTGTTCGACCAGATTCATCAGGTTATGGAGTTGCAAATAGGGGAGATGAAAAAACAATCGATGATTAACGCCAACAAGATAAGGATCGATATGTTAAACTACAAATTATTCAGGAATCTAGTTCGCAAAGTCACGTTTAAGGCATTCGAACTAATTATCGCAGAAGGGACAAGAGATCTAGGTCAAAACAAATGCGGGTGTTATTTGTGGAGAACACACGGTCTTCCGTGCAATTGCAGGCTTCTCCAGTACATGTCATGCGGAGAGAGTATCCCTTTAGACATTATTGATTTATACTGGAGAATAATGAATATAGATTTTTCACGTGGTACTACCATGAGGAGAAAATTATTCGAAAACACCGAAGACGTTAGTGCACCTCCGGCAGTTGAAAAAAATAAGAAGTCTCCAAGCACCGACCGTGAACCTTCAAACTAGGAGAAATGGTGTAAAGTGGTCGGACTAAAGAGTTCTAAAAAACCAAAAGGTAAGGGGAGAGTGGCGGCCACTAATGCATATCAGGATATTCCACCCGAAACTCATCATAGAAATAACACATCTGAAGGGTATCGGACGAGCTTTCCTGAAGCGAGTCAAGACAGGACGAGCTTTTCGCACTGTCCGAGACCACCCTCCCCAGATTCCCCACCACCGGGGCCCTTAACTTCTAAATAGGTTCCGCCACGCAATAGTAGCGCTCGCCAGAGTGAATCACGTGTACCATTACGAGGCTCTAAGATGGAGAAATACTTTCCTCACATCAGAGAATATATTGAATCATACACAGATGTGGTTGGAGACGGTAATTGCGATTTTAGAGTTGTCGCGCTTGCAGACCTCGGAACTGAAGACCATTGGGGTACGGTAAGAGGTGATATGCTACATGATCTCCATGAAAGAAGAGAATTATACGATTACGTAATAGGTGGTCTTACAACCATGTCAGCCCTGGACCAAACTATTAATCACTTCGATGGTCCATGCGGTCCAGTTAACTATTTTTCAGTATCTGACTGTGGATACATGGCTGCAACCACATATAATATCTTCTTAATGACATTCGGTGAAACTGGCGGATATTTATGTCCTCCCGTAGCTTTGGAACCCTATCGAGCACTTCCGAGCGCAAGGGTGGTGTTAGGACACGTGAACAATTATTCTCATTGGATATTGGTAAGAATAAATATTTTTGGTTTTATTATATTTTTTATAATGTATTTTAATTATCCGGATAGTAACTATTACTTTATTTCAGTTGCACATGAGATCCGACTATCATCCAGTGTCATGGCTATCGGAATACTGGATCAAAAGAAGACACTCATCTGCATATGGTTTAGAGTTACAATTTAAAGATCATATATATCTATCAATTATCTACACAACGACCATGCACGCAACGACGTAAAGATAAACGTGAGGCTGACAAAAAGGCAAAAAATTCAAAAATCCATTTTTTTAAAATTTTTATGAAAAATATGTAATGTGTATTTTTTTCCTGTAATGATTGTATTTTTTTCTTGTAATGAGTGTATTTTTATTAGAATTGTGTATATTTGCTCTTCCTCACAATTAATACTTTTGAATTAAGTAGCTAATATTTTTTTAATATTAAAAAATAGTTTTTTTTAAAATAATAGTTACTCTAAACAATTAATACTTTTGAAAGAAACAATTAATATTTTTTGTAAAATAATTAGAGTAAATAAATAAAGATAAATAACATCATCCCATCACCACCCTAAACATTGTACTAATATTTCTTGTAAAATAATTAAAATAAATAAATAAATAATTAAAGTAAATAAAACAACTAAATAATTAATATTTTTAATAATCATCATCCCATCATCACCTAATCATCATTATCATCTTAACAACTATGCACATTGATGGGATGTCCCATCAATGTGCATATAACATTTGTGCCTTTTTGGTAATGTAGCAAACGAGTTTGAGACGGAGGGAGTAATAAGTATATTTATTTTGAAATTTTATAGATTAGAATTGTAAAAATAAATGATAATAATATTATTATTTTAGTAAATATTATTGTTTATAATAATTGAATTATTGAATAAAGAAATCCACAATTTTAAGAAAAATGAGTTTGTGAGTATGAAGTTGAATAAAATAACAATATTTTATTGACTTTTATGAGAGTTAATTATTTATGTTTTAGTTTAGAAGTGTAAATGTGTTATGAGACAGATGAAAAAAAGAAAGTGTGAAGAGTTTTATGGGACGGAGAGAATAATGTGTTGTATTGAATTAATATTGTGTGTAAGGAGTGAGAAAGAGAGAATGTGAATGAGAACTAATGAAATAATGATGGTGTAATATGATGGTATAAAGTGTAGATTTTCATAAAATTGAATGCGCAAACAAACATAATTTTGCTGGTATAATCCTTAAGCTAGATTTATGAGTTTGAAACCAAATATACCCTCAAGTTTCCAAATTAAAAACAATGATGACTATATAGAAATATATAATACATTAATACTACATACTACCTCCATCATACGCTGATTCACACACTCATATCATTTGTTCTTCGGAGTTGTATTTATATATTATGTTTACCATTTTTTATATACTCTTTCCGTCCAATAATAATAATTCTATTTTTTGTCATAAGTTTAAGGGTATTATGAAGTATTGTGAGGTTCAATTATGAATAAAGTGATTGTTTATGAAAAATATGATACTTATATTTTTCATAAACAATAAATTTATGACAAATCATAAAGTAAAAATGGTTCATATATGAATCATAGAAGGGTTTCACTAAAGAGTATTAATTGTTTTCACTTAAGGGTATTAGTTGTTTTTATTGAAGAGTATTAATTGTTTACTGAAAATAAACTAAGACTCTTCAGTAATAACAACTAGCGGAAACAACTAATACTTTTTAGTGAAAATAAGTAATACCCTTCAATAATTTATATATGAATCAGTTTCACTCTATACATATTCTAAATGTATTGATAAATAAACTTCACAATACCTCATAATACCCTCCAACTTATGACAAAAAATAACAGCTCAACAAACAGGACTACTAATATTGGACGAATGGAGTAAAATATTTGCGATGGTGGAAATTAACGTAGCAAGTAGTATATTTTATATAAAATACGAAAAACACAATATATTAATACAATCTTTTTTATGAAAAAAAAAAAAAGTGCAAATAATCGCAAAATGGATGAAGCATATTTTAAACAGTTAAATAAAAGATAAATTATGATTTGTAATTTGTTGAAATAAAACTTTAAAATAAAGCATAACGAACAAAATTGGTTACACAATGAAGCCTCCCAATGTCACACAAATTATTGAAATGTATGTAGAAGGGTAACCTTCGGATAAATGCGTTTGATCCAAACGGTTCCCTTTCTGCACAAAATCCTCCCGCACATCTATTTTCCACAGATTACATGCCATGCAAATATATAAACGAACGATCAGAAATACAACATATATAAAAAAAAATGAAATAACAATTCAAATTCTTCCTCAATTGTAAATTTAAAGTAAAAAAAAAAAAGAGAGAGAGAAAAAAGAGGGCGGGCAAAGGAAAAAAAACCTCCAAAATTTAAATTTCAAATAACGATCTGAAAACGAGGGTAACAAAAATTCAGATCAAAGCTCACGCGCGCACGACCTTCCTGTGAAAATTCCGGTGACAGTTGCAGGCGGCGCATCTCAAGGCGGCGGCGCCGCCTTCCTCTCCGGCGGGCATGAACTCGCAGCAGCCGTCCACGGCGTACTTGCCGATGCTAGCGGCGTGATTTTTCCGGCATTCCTCGTAAGTCACCACTCTCTCCTTGGGCGTAACCTTCTCCTCTTTCTGAAAATTGATCATTTTCGAAAGCGATAAAACCTAATCGGAATCGAAATTACAAAAATTAAAACCAGCGGCGGTTATATAATCGATCGATCGATCGGGTCTTGTAGGTTTTGAATACTCCACAGTGGTTGAAGGAGAATTATTTGGAGAGGGGAAGTGGTTGATTGGTAGGGGTGGCGCAGCCGGTTTTGATTTCGATTGGCTGGCAATTGTAGATCGGCGTAATGGCATCTGAATGAAAAGGTAGGTTTCATAATAATATGCCTACTATTCATTATTTTCTCGTGTTCCACACTTTTGATTTTTTTATGGCCTATAAGCTGCTTCCTTTACTACTCACTATTAATGCAATGCACTTGTTGATACACTAATAAATGCTTGTTTCAAAGTCATAACTGTTATTGGACTGTGCAAACTTGATGGTCGCTTGAAAGATTGACAATTTGACATATGAATAATGAATCACACTTGTGGTGAAATTTTAATCAAATCTCAAATTATTCTTTTCTTAATATGTCAAAAACGCATACTTAAAATTAATGAAATTGAATCACGATTGCACACAAGAATATATATATATAACTTATGTGTAATTTGCATGTATTTTAGGTCCATTCAAATTAATTTGCACTCAATCTACTTGTATCTAATCATGATTATGAATGAGTCAATGAGATGATACTAGTTAGTAAAAAATATTATCAAACACACTTTTGACGTTCTCAAAAGAATTATTTGTCAATTTTAACAAAGTTACAATTGAACCAATTTTATTGTGAAATTTGTTTGCATTTTGTGTATTTCTTTTAACAATATTAGTTGTTTTATTCAAATATATTGATTTGATAGTAATATTTGGATGTTAAAAACAACTACTACTATTATTTTAAATTGCAATTACAATAAACTCCCTTTTCTAATTTTTTAATGAAAAATTTACGCGCGCGCACATATATATATACTATATTTAAAATAACTATATTTCCAAACCTCTCCAAAATGATGTGTCAACACCACCTTATTCTTAGGGTGATGTGGCATGTCCAAAATCTCTCTATTTCAAAATACAGAATTCTCATTAAAAGTTATTTTAGGCATGGTTTAATTTTTACTAAGACTTAATCTACACCATATATTTTACACTTTTAATCTCAACCATACATTTCATTTTATATTTTCTATAAATGTCAAATCTCTCTTTAGTTTCATTCTAAATCACAACCCTAATTCTCATCTCTTCTCTTCATTTTCTCATTTGTTGTGTACTATGTGAAGAAATATGATTTTATTTTTTGTTCGTTTGTTTGGATTATTTCTGTAATTTTTTGTGTAGATCACCATCCCTCTTTTTTTGCAGGTAAACAAATTTATTATGCACATGGAGATGATTAGGCACACATTATAAGAAAATTATATGTGCATCTTGAAGATAATTCGAACGTATTCAGAAATTATTTGTAAGTTTCTAAAGTATATTTATATTCATATCTTTACATTTGTGTTTTTTTAGAATCCACCATCAATAATTTTTTCTCTTTCAATAAGAAATTTCTCTCATCACACATCTACGATTTTGATCCAACTATTATTCTTTCCCGAATAAGGTGTGCGTTATTGTTTTATATTTTTTTCGTTTTGTATTACAGGTAACCTAAAAGTGATGTAGAGACATTTTTTCATGGTCGAACGATATCTCTTCTTAGATATTTTTGGAAGTTATTTTTGTAAAATATTGATAGATGTGAAATTTTTGTAGGAGAAAAATAAAATATTTTAGAAAAGATATTGTTACCAAAAATATTCTGCCATCAAATATAATATATTGCCTTCAATAATAGATTGTAATAAAAAAGTTTATTTTTGTATAAAATTATGTGGCCAAAATAGACTATTAAACTGAAAGATATATATATTTTTTCTATACTAGGATATCGATTTTTCTTTAATATTTTTTAACATAAAAATATTAAAAAAATATTGTAATTTATAAATAAGTAAAAAACTGTTATTTCTTATATAATTAATTTATATATTTTTTCTTAAAATATGTGGAATAAATTTTTTATGGATTGAAAATTATATTGTTGGGAAAAAAAGGACATTAAATTTATTTACTAACAATTTCAGTACTATAACTTTTAAAGTATCTTACTCTAAAATAAAATAAATCTGAGTATATTTTAATCAATGAAAACATAACATTTACCTAAAATATGGAATATTATTTTAAATATTATATTAGTGCAAGTTGATTTTTTTCACGGTTGATTTCTCTTCTAAAATATTTTTGGAAGTTATTTTTACAAAATATTGATAGATGTGAAATTTATACTCTTTTATAGTCTAGGATTTCAATTTTTCTTTTATATTGTTTTAACATACAAATATTAAAATATTTTTTTCGAACAATTTTTTTTCTTAGATATTTTTAGAATTTATTTTTGCAAAATATAGATAGATGTAAAAGTTGCAGAAGGGAATTGAAATTTTTCAGAAAAGATATTGTCACCGAGATAACATATAATTCTCAAATAATATTGCCACCAAATGAATACCCTACCTTCAATAATAGATTGTAACACAATTTTTTATTTTGGATAAAATTCTACCTGCAAAATAGAATTTGAAACGGTAAAATATAGATATTATTTTGTAGAGTAGGATTTCAATTTTTTTTAACTTTTTTTACTTTCAAAATATCTATATGTAAATTGAATTAAAAAAAAAAAAGACTAAGATTAATACCTAAACGCCATTTTTATTGTTGAATTGTGTTATAAATACCAACACATTAATCAATTGTTCCCACAAAAACATCTACACAATATTTAATTTAACTATGACATCATTTTTGTCAAATGTTACCTTTAGATTTGAAATGTGTGATTCTATCTGCAGATTTAAACTTTTGTGTTCGATTGTTATTGTATCTTCATACCATGGGGAAAAACTGGGTATGTAAGTATACAACAACTGTAATTTTAAGTAATATTTAATGTGAGTTTGAATGTACAATTTTAATATTATATCAAAATTACAAGATATTTAAAAAAAAGTTAATGTCTATAATTTGAAATATTAATAATAGTTTTTTTTCAATTCGCGAAATTCGCGGGGATACACACTTGTATATATATATATATATATATATATATATATTTTTTGTAAGCCATTATTATATGGTGACAAAACATCAAAAGTTTAATACATATATTACACACCTTTTATTAACTTAACAAACTACAAGAAATAGACAATTACACTTTTTTTTTTTTTTTTGCTTAATGGTAGATAAATTACAACTTTCTTTTGCAATCCGACCCAGTGAATAAATTTATTTTTGCTCAGAAATAATGTGTATTAAAATATTTTGGTATATTTGGATGACAATAGATAATTAATTGTTATTTTTGGACAAGAGTGAATCTTCCCAACGATTTGAATTGCATTTTTTTTTCAAAATGCATTTTTTTTTTACCAAAATTTAAAATTTAGATTAATATACAATTAAACGGTTTTTTCCCCAATACTGCAGTGAGGAATAAAGGGTGAGCAATAAATGTGGGCCAAGCTGGCTTAAACTATTCCTCAGTGACTCATATTTACCAATATTATTCACTTATGCAACGCCAAGCTTAATAATTGAGCAAATAGGGATTTTCAAAAAATAAAAAAATTATTGAGCAACAAGAATAGTAAATTTTTTTTTTACCAAAGCGTTAGTTATTTATTGGTTCTTAACAAACAGTAAAATTGTTACCGTTACTTCAATAAATAAAATCTGCCAGTTGTCGGGAAAAAAAAAAAAAAGATCTGATTCCTTTTAGTAGGTTCAGGATTTTTAACTTAAGAACCATACACACCTTTATTATTTGTCCGTACAAATAAAATTGCATTTATATATTATATTTATTATTATTTTTATATATAAATATACCACTTGCAAGTCAACATTAAACTATGCTTACATCAAATGATGTAAAAGACAAAAATAACATTACTTAATTATGCATTAAAAATAATGCTTACATCATTTAATCCATATATGTTTAACATCTCCAAATAAAAAATAACAATTTCTCAAACCAAATCAAGAACAGATTGTCGAATTAAAAAAATAAAAATATTAAGAACATATTATAAACAGTGGAGTATTGCCTATTTAATGAAATAACATCACATTTTACACTATACAGTATCAGTTAAGAAAAAAAAAAAAGAGTATATTGTTCAGCATAAGACTCTTTTATAAAAGAGGTGACAGTGTGTTACATTTTATCTCTAAAACATAGTTTTGTTAATGATAAACAATATAACACTCTATAAATTAAACAATATTCAAAGATAATTTTTGACATAATAACTATGCATGTATCAATATAAATAATCATATTAACACCCAAATTTTAGGTTATGTATGTATCAATATAAATACTCATTTTAAAAGAGTCTCAATTTTTTTTTCTCAATTTAAGGTTTGCTTTAAATTCTTTTGTCTCAATTTAAGACCCACCAAACAATTATGTTTTAAATTAAATTCATACAATGTGAAGCAAATTAAAATTTAGAGACATTCGTCTTAAATAATAATAACATTGTTCATTTATAAAAATACTTTAATGTATATTTCTAATTTTTATTTTTATCATCCTATATTAATTAAATTTGAAGATTTAATATATTATTTTAAAAAATGATAACTAACATGTTGAGACTAACATATTATCTTTTGGAATATGGATTCTTCTGCGTTAGAGAAGGGATATTCTGGGGTGGGCCAGGTGCCTAATATAGAAACTAGACGAGTACCCCGCATATTATGCGGTTTGTTCGTAAAATTAATTTAAAAATTTATATTTTATTAACACATCGCATTATTCAATATTATAACATTATATAATACAATCTATTTAAAAAAAATATGAATCAGTAGAAATGAAAAAAAAAAAAAAACACCATAGATAACCTTACAATTTTCCTTGAAAATTTTCACCCGTCAATTTACAATACATAGAAAACAAACATAATATTGTCAAGATAGAAGAAAAGAGAAAGAAAGTAGAGTTTATATGAAAAAATATATATATATCTTTAAAAATAAAGTAATAGTCAAATATTAGCAATTAGACATTTATGTGTGGACAAATAATCGAGGAACAACTAAAATATTGGGAAAAGAAAAAGACAAAGAAGGAATAAGAAAAAATATAGAGTTTAGAATAATAAAATTACAAATAATTAAGAGTCTTTCAGAAGATATATATATTTAACTCAAGTTGTATATAATAAATATTTAAATTTCACAACGATTCATAGTTAGCTTAATTGGTAAACATAATATAAAATACTCATGAGGTCCTTGGTTCAAACCCAACTAAAATCAACAAAACGCACCAGAAATCGACACATCAGCAAAAAAAACTCCCAATTAGTATATAGGGGGATTTGTTCGTTGATTAATAATTTAAAGTTAAATATATTTTAAACCATGTTTCACCGTAAAATTTAAAATAATATCAGTTGTTACCATTACGTAATATTACTAGCTAACCAATACTTCCTCAGTTCCTTTTTATATTGCTCAAAACTACAATTTTTTTTATTCTCTAAAATTAACCACTTTATAAACACCACTTATTTACACTTCATATCACTCAATTTTACAATATACTGATAAATACTAAGCTAAACTCCCTTAATTAAATAGAAATGACCAATATACTCTCAATTTTACTCATTTTAATACTAATATATAAATTTTTTCATTAAATTCTATACTATATATTTCATATGAACAATTAAAAAAAAAGGAGTATCTTTTAATGAACCTACAATTAATATTGTACAAAGTGAAATGCAAATAATTCTTCTAGTGAAACTGATTTACAATTATATTTGCTTTTATAAGAACAATAAGTGAATGCTTATGTAGTTATATTACTATATTGTTTACATTTGATTTTATCTTTTTATATTTCTATCATGAGTAGATCTTGTATAAGACCGTCTCATGGCATGAGACAATGGGAATGAGTGTAATTAAGACATTGGTTCATTAACACTTTGGAAGGGGTAAGTGTTAATTTGTATGGTCTCATGCCATGAGACGGTCTCATACAAGTTTTTGCCTTCTATCATAAATTTTAGAACATGATCAACCGAATGTACAAGTAACTAGGCTAGTTCAATGAACAATCAAGGAACCAACGTT
This sequence comes from Ballota nigra, assembly GCA_947034835.1. Taxonomy (NCBI): domain Eukaryota; kingdom Viridiplantae; phylum Streptophyta; class Magnoliopsida; order Lamiales; family Lamiaceae; genus Ballota; species Ballota nigra. Next base: position 95,763,523 of record OX344725.1, read on the forward strand.
CAACTTGTTCCGGCCGTACAGTAAGCACATTGGATAATTATTTAACCTCATCTATTCCTACCAAAATGCTAATTTCTCAATGCAATTCAATTACAAAATGTTTTCCATGTACTCTTAAGTATTCGAATAATATCAAATTATATCAACAAACCATGCAAATCCAAATTCTTTTATTAATATAAACCCTATATATATATATATATATATATATATATATATATATATATATATATATATATATATATATATATATATATATGAGTATGTTTAGAGTGAAATTGATTCATACATGAATCATTAAAATAATATCAATTGTTTGCACTGAAGAGTGTTAATCGTTTTTACTGAAGAGTATTAGTCGTTTTTCACTATACAACTGATACCCTTTACTGAAAGCAACTAATACCTTTTAGTGAAATCAATTAATGTTCTTCAATTGTTCATCTATGAACCATTTTCAATATATATATATATATATATCAAGAATTAAAGCATAGAGTTTTGTTTCCTTTGAATATTCTAATTACTTCTACGGTGGTGGTTCAAGTTAATGAACCAACTTTTTTGTCTGATCAAAATTTGAAGTCTTCCTTCTTTTAAAGAGAAGAACCGTGGCTATTTAGATAAAACTAGTATTTCGTCAGTGCAATAGTACGGTTTATAATATTTACTAATATATATTATATAGTTTTATTGTGAAATGAATAATTTAAATAGTAAAAAAAATTATTATTGTCAATATTCGTAAACAATAATATAATATTAATGATCCAATTTTTTCATATTCCAAAAGGAATTCTTAATACTCTTAGTTAAGTATGTGATGTTTTAAAATTTTCAAAACAAATTTATAGTAATTTTATTATGAATTATTTTATATAAACCTTTGTTATTAAATACTCTGTAAAAAGATAAAGTAAAATAAAACTTAATTGCATTCAAATTTGATAGTGGCTTAATTTTCTGAGTCAGAGAGAACTCATTGTGATAATAAGGTTACTAATAATAAATTCCAATAATAACTGTATAATGATAATTTATATTAATTTTTTTAAACAGATAATTAACCTGTTTTAATAAAGATATAAGTCAACAAATTTTATTTAACAAAAAAAAAAAAACATATAAGTACCGAAAAGTAATATCTCCAATAATTTCATAATAAATTTCTCATTTTCCATCTTGGTATGTCTCTTGGAGCTTAAATAAGTCACTCAAAATACTTTTTAAAAGATTACGTGGTACGATTAGATCAAATAAGCCCTTCTGAAATAAATATTTAGAAGCTTGTGAACTAACTATAAACTTCTTACTCTCCTTTTTGCAACCTATTCTTTATTTTTTACTTCTCATCTCCATTGTTTTTTTGAATTGATATATTACATTTTTTTTATCACATACATCTGTACTACAACAATTATTTTAACATTTAGGTTGTGCTTGAATGGAGTGATTTGAGCTATAATTTTAAATCTGCAATCTTAATTCGCTCCATTTGTTTGACTAAATTATATGGATGAATCTCAAATTACTAATTTTAATCTAATTCAAATTGAAGGAACTTAAAACATATAGTAAAATTATGTCATTTTAGAATTTATGAAAATTCATTTATATTCAAATCTCTCACGTGAAATGAAACTTTATTTTAGAGGGGTGTATTGGTTATAGAGTTTGTAGGATCTTTTTAGACTTTTAAAGTATGAGTGTATTCAATCTAGATTTTCAAAAGTCTTTAAAAATTCGGAGGTATTCAATACGGATTTTAAAAAGTCTTAAAAAATCTTTAGGTATTCAACAGTCTATGGATTTTAATACTCCACAAATTTTCTTAGATTTCCCTTCCAAAATATGAATAGATTTCACTCTTCAAAGTCTCTTCTAATAACCAGATATTTCTAGGGATTTTGAAAAGTCTTAAAAAATCTTTAGATATTCAACAGTCTATGAACTTTCTTTGATTCTTTTCCATTGAGATGTTAACGGGGCGGGGACGGGGGGTCATCCCCCATCTCTGTCCCTGCAAAATAAATGGGGAAATTTTTTCCCCCATCCCCGCCTCACCGGGGATCCCTGTCTTGCGGCGATTCCCCGTTCCCCGCCTACTTATTTTTTTAATAAATAGTTAATTAAGTAGGAAACTATGAAATATTTATTTGTAATTTACTTTAACATTAAAAATAATATATAAATATATTAATTATATAAAAAATAATGCGGCTCCCCGCAGGGAACGAGACGGGGATCCCCCGGGCTGAGAATACTATCCCGGTCCCCGTCTACGGGGAAAAAAAATTCCCCGTCCCTTTTTGCTTTGGGGATTACCCGCCCCGTTGTCAAGTCTACTCTTAAAAAAATATAAATAAATTTTACTCTCCAAAATCTCTTCTAACAACCTGAGACTTCTAATGAGTGCGAGGTATAACGGTGATGGAAATGAAGATGAAATAATAATGTATTTTTTTTTCTAAATAATTTGGATAACTTTTTTTTTTATATACAAGTGTGTCCTATATATATTTGCATCAGTGGTTACAGTGTCGGAGTCTATGTAAATCCATGTAAATCAATAAAAAAAAAATATATTCCACAATCCTGTAAAATCTATGAAAATCCAAATAAATCAATAAAAAAAGTCAGTCAAACTCTGCATGGAGTCTATAGATTTTTTAAATCCACAGACTTTTTAAAGTCCAAAAAAATCCGATAGAATCCCAATTGAATACACACCTCTTAATCGATGGACCCAAAATCAATGAAAATTTTATAGGAATAGTGAGTATTAGTATACAAAATGCCTTAAAAAAATTCAGCATACAAAGCCCAATACCCCATTTTCCAATACTCCCAGCCACGACTCCTCCTACTCATTTCCATTTTCCATCCCATGTCCCAATCACGTGCAAGTTGCAACACATGGGGTCTCTTCATTTTCAATTTTATGCGAGAACAACGAAGAAGATGCATACAATATGCAATATCAAAATGCATATAAGCATAGTGTTTTTGGATAATTTCAAATAAAACAAACCCAAAACATTAATAAACAAAGATAGTAGCATAACCAAATCAAATAGTATCTTGAATCTTCTCTTTCGCCTATATATTATATCTATTGATAGAACAACACTCCCAAAGATTACTTTTAACTACTTTACCAGATGTTCGACATTATTCAGCAGCATTAGAGTCCAAATCTTTGAAATAAGACAAGTTACACGATAACACCAAATTTGTACAACCTCTTTTCCTGCACAAAATAAAAACATTGTTATAAACTTTCCATACGAAATAAAAAAAATTAGAGACTATTTCCTTAAATTTGCAAGAACAATGAAATCCAAATTCCTATTTATAGACAGTGATAGAAAAGTTTTAACTCAGGCTTAGGAATTTGGAGGGGCTGACTTCTTTGAGAAGCCTAATAATAATGACACGATATTTTAGATAGAAAAGTAGAATTTTGATTGATGTAAAAACAATAAAATAATTGAAGCTCTGTAGCTGAAACATCTCTGTCTTACCGAGTAAGCCTCATTAAATAATTTTTTAAACTGACTTTTTAAATCAACTCTACATTTCAGTACTCATGCGTAAAATAGTGCGTAAAAAGCATGACTTCACATAATTAATGGAGAGTTTCATGCACACATGCAGCAAAATGATCCTCTATTTTGACGGAGGCTGTTACTTTTATATAGTTATATAGTTATAGATATAGATTTTATCTCAGTCAGGTTATTAATACTAATTTCAAAAAAAGAAAAAAAAAAAAAAAAAAAACTCAAGTGAAGTGAATACTACGCGCGATAAATCAAAATATAACAGCGCGCACTCTCTCACTAAAGTGGAAAGCTGTTCTACCCAAAAAGTATATACATTGGCGTTTTTGAACGAATCGAATTGGTACAGTAATGGCGTCCATGGGCCACGATCAGGATTCCGATGACCTAGTAACTCTCGTATGCAGCGAATTCAACCTAAATGAGATACCCGACGATTTGGATGAGATTATAATTTCAACGGCGGAGATCAACGACTTGCCTGCAAATCTCGCTCACAAAGTTCTCAAAATCGAAGTCAATCCAAACAGGCAAAGAAATTAGCTCAATTCCCACTTAATCAATTCTGTACTATCTAAATTATGTATTTTCTTCGTTGTTTATATCTGTAAAGGGATTTTGACATCGTGTGTTGAAATACTCAGGCTGATTGAAGAATCTTCCTATTTTCGTGGACTGCTAAGTGGAAGTTTTAGGTAATTAACTTGAATATGAGTCTAATGATTTATGGGGCTTATAATTTTAGTGATGATGTTTCTTTACACTGATATCAGTGAATCTGGGCTCGATTCCATATCAATTCATTGGAACGTGGAATCATTTGCGAGTGTTTTAAGAGTCATATATGGATGCCAAGTGGAAATTTCCCATGAAAATTTTATTCCTCTTTATGAGGTATGGTTATTCTTTCATGGTTATGCATACTTGTTTACTTGATAATTTTATTCATCTTCATAAATGTGGATGTTTGTTTGAGGTGTTTCTTCAGTCAGAAATTGAGGGTCTATCATTGCTTTTAATAGGAAATCAAACTCTGAACTAAGCGCAAATTAATCTAGTTTCGATCAAGCTATTCTAATAAGCATTGAAACATTGTCCAATCTGTGAAATGGTTTACATTTCCTCTCTCTAGTTGAGGCTATATACAACTGATATGTAAAGTGATTGAGGCAAAGACTAATAAGAGTACACCAATTGAAAATTTTGGTCCAACTGGTTTCCCAGCTGCAATGAGTCTGAAGTGCTATGAAGCATTGTGATTAGTATGGAATAATTTATGTTCGGCACTGTAATAAGTTCAAATTATCTAGTTTCGTTCAAGCTATACTTATAAGCATTGAAGCAACAATGAAATGGAGCATTAAGTTTAATTAGAAATTGTCCAATCTGTGAAATGGTTTACATTTCCTCTCTCTAGGTGAGGCTATTTACAACTGATGTGTAAAGTGATTGTGATAAGACTAATACGAGAATGCACCAATTGAAAATTTTAATCCAATATTCATTGCTGGAGTTGGTTTCACAGCTGCAATGAGATGAAGTGTTATGGAGCATTGTGATTAGTATGTGATAATTTATGTTTGGTACCGTGGCATTGGAAAAACTGTTTTCTTTCCTTAATTTTCTGATTGTTTTCTTGTTTTTATTCTATTTATTTGACAAAGGCTATTTTATTGGGAGGTTTGCCTCAAAATTTCTGAAGTATGCGTTAATATGTACACAGACAGCTTTGTTTTTTGGGGTGGATAAACTTCTAGTCAAGTGTAGACTTTGGTTGGCTGAAATGACTTTATTCAGCGGGCTTCAATTACCACAATTATCTCTATATGACTTAACTCATATCTGGAAGTATGGTCTGGACCATGGTAAGATTTTCTATTTGGTCCGAGAGGATTACAATATAAGATGTTTGCGTGAAAATATATTGCTTACTTAATTCTTTTGACGTCTATATTATGGAACTCAGTCTTATAGATGGAAGTGGAATATGTTGCAGCAAATGATTTCATCCTAGAGCTCTGTACAAGCTATCTGGCTAGGAACTTTGTAAGTGCTGATTTTATGAACCTCTTCTTGTCTGACTTTTGGTGCATTACCCGTTAAGGCGTTAACTCTTGTAGTAGAATATTTGTTTCTATTTTTAAAATTATGGTCTTAGTTGTCTTTCTTTAACAAAATTGTAGTTATAGTTACTCATGGCTGATAGAATGTGCTCTGAATTCGTTCTCATAGATGCAGGTCTTCGTTTCCTTAGTGTCAGTATTAGCTACTAGACTGTTGGATATTAAATATTAGAAGGCTGTAGAAACAATATGTTAATCTTCTTATTTGTTGGTTTGATTTCGATCCTCTTTTTTTCTCATTTAAACAGGATACATGATTTATTTTTCTTTGTAGATATGGGCTTTATCTTTCAACTCCTACACTGATGTCCCATACGAGCTACTATGCTCCTGCATTCAGCATCCTGATTTGACAATAGACAGGTGAAATGGCTTTAAGCCTTCACTTGTTTAGAGTCATTTTAAATATTCACTTAGATGCTATTCTTGATTGCTTTTTACAGTGAGAAGCAACTCTGTGATGCAATTCTACTTTGGCTTTCTACAAATACCACAAAGTCAGATAACTGGAATAGCGACAAATTATGCCACAAGGTACAAGTCAGATATATATTCTGAAAGCCATATCATAAATTAACAACATTAAATGATATTTGTCTAGATATCGGGAGACCTGGATATGGTGCAATTCAGTGCAATGCTTAGTAGAAGTTTTTCAATATCCGCATAGAAGAACTTAGTCAATTAAGATATCCTTGAATTTACTACATATACTGTTGCATCATGATTTTGTAATGATATGCGTGGACACCCTTTTAGTAAGCAACGCTTCTATCCACTTTTCAAATGCCACCAATGTACTTTTCTTTGATGTATTGAGTATTTATGATACAAAAATTAAACCTCTACACAACCTGGACTCGTAACATAACCTGATTCTGTGTTGACTGTCGAGAATGGCTTTAGAGAGTAGAAATCGGAAAAACAAGTTGGAATTGTATGCTGTAGACTGCTCAGGATTTAACGAAGCGACAAAAAGAGTAGTGAATAAAAACCTTGGTATAGAAGGGGAAGCAGTGTGAAAAAAGTGTAGGGGAGTCGAACTTTTCGTCTCTTTGGTTGATGACATTGTAAGTTGTCAATATTTTTCATTACTTGCTCATGTTTGTTTGAACAGATACGTACAAGCCTCCTGCCGTTGTGGTTCATTGCTGGTATGCTTTCATATATAAAAAGCTCCTTTGTATAGCCAAAGAAATGCTGGATGCTTCAATATGGTCAGCCAATAAATGTACCTACATTTCTTATCTTTAAGGAAAACGAAGATGTCAAGTCTTTTCAAAGTTTGTTGATGTAGCAATTGGTGCTAATCTCAATCTAGCAACGCATCCTTGTATGACCTGGACAGAAATCTTTAAAGAAGCGGACTTGAGTCATCTTAGAGTCCGATTAACGAAATATACACAGGTCTTTACTCTAAACCTATATCCTAAATTCAGTCATGCCTGTATTTCATGCAACTTTTCTTGGCTCGATTGCTGATATTGTTGACTGAAAAAACTACACTATGAGTTCCTAAGAATTTGTCTTTTAGTTTGGTTATTTATTATTTAGTTATATCAAGATAGTCAATAAAATTTCCATTTCAAGAAACTATTTAGGGGCATATACACCTGATGCGAAGAAATCCACCTCTTTCTTCTATGATCCAGTTTTAGAGAAACTTGGACTTTTGTTTAGTTATTCTCATGGTTCTATCTTTGTTTTTGACATGTAGAGGTTAATCTTGATTTTTGTTTCTGATTTGACTTTGTTGAGAATTCAGAAACTTTTGCATGTGTTCCACTCAGATCAATCATAGAAATTGTTGTTCTGATCTTACAGTTTACTATTTTAAACAGAGTATCCACTTCTAACTAAATGGTGATTTTTTTTCTTTAGTTTTCATGATATATAATCCCTACTTTTCATGAAGTTGCACTATGAGTGTTTTAATCTAAAAACTCCTGTAACAACGAATTTTGAGTTGCGTAGATAGCCATTCAGTCATAGATTTTCATCCTCGACCATGGATTTCCAACTTTCATAAAGGTAATAAACTCACTGCCCTTCAAGTACCAAACATCCTTTTAAAACATTTGTTGGCAATTTCAGAATCTGTCAAAAATCTGCATTCTTATCGCTCTATTGTTCCAAAAGTGCTCCTTTAATGAATTTGCATAGACACTGTCATTTTTTGGTATTCATTGCCTTTTAAAATTGGACGTCTGATGCATAACCTGCTTCCCTTGATACTTATTTTTCCCATGCACACAGAAAGTGGATATTTCTGGTTGTCCACAGATTACGGCAGAAATATTTCTTCTCTCTCTGCTTCAATCATGCAGTGCAGATTCCATGTTGAAAAAGATCATTGATAAATCTTCCATTAGTCCTGCAAACAATAGTGTGGGCGGTTTGCAGATCTCCCGGGAACTGGGGCAGATGTTGAATTTTGAAGCAGTGAAAGAGTTGGATATTTCAAATTGTCCCTCTTTTTCCCTGGAGTTGGCAATTGATTGCTTCTGCCAGTCATTTCCATCGTTGCAAACATTAAAGGCGGCTTACTTTTTAAAATTCAATGCAAAAAGGTTGTGTCAATTGGTGCAAAAATTCCCTCTACTGACCAATATTGACCTTACTTTGGATATTAGCCCTGTTATTCCTGCACAAGTATCTGTTACAGCGTCCTCGTCAGTTCTGGCACCAAAAAAATCAACAGCATCATACATATATAATTGCCAGTCTACTGCTTCGCTGCCTTATATATCAAGGCCACTGCTATCAAATATTAAACAACTCACTTTAGAGGGTCGCACTGACATAAATGGTAAGATTCTCCCTTCTCGCTCATCCTAACCACACACAACACCCCCCCCCCCCCCCCCCCCCCCCCACACACACACACACACACACACACACACACACACACACAAGCTTGACATCAATAGTTGTTCTCATCATATTTAAATGAAGTTTAATTGAGTTGGGGACTAAGGCTAGAAGACAATCTATTGTTCTGATATACCTATGTATATGCCTTGTATTTTCTGAGTCATTCTTCCATCACGTTTGTAGGCAGGTAGCTATGAGCTTGCAATCATTTTAAGATGAGTGCCAAGTTCAAGAGAGAATTAGATGAAATGATACAATGTGGTTCGGCGTTAGCTCTCTCTTGATTTCATAGTACATTGATTTTTAAATAGGTGAAGAAACATTGTATAGGTAAGGAGAAGGAGAAATCAATGATATCACAACAATCAAATAGAGAGCATATTCTGTATTCTTGTAACAATAGCAAAAATTCAGTTCGTAATTCTCTACAGAATGCTCACGCAGCCTGGATTATTAGATCAACATCTCTCTTTATCACTTTTCTCTCCATTCTTGTTGGACGATACTTTCTGTATTGTGCAATTATTTTGCAACTTTATTGCTTTTCACTTATTTGGGCTATATTGTCTTGTTGAATAGTTTTTTTTTTTTTTTTTTGTAATGTTTTAGTGCGATTGTAGTTAATTCATTTTTCAATTTGCTACAGATTCTGATCTCTTTTTCATCTCAGAAGTCTGCCCTTCTTTGAGTTATATCAACATAAAAGGGTGCACATCAGTTTCTGACCATAGTATATCGATAATGATTCTAAAGTGCAAAATGCTAAAATCAATTTTGGCATGTGATACTTCTTTTGGGAACCATTCTATTTTGGCGCTTTGCCCGGGTCTCTCCAATGAAACAACAAAAAGTGGAAAACACTCGCAGTTGATGGCTTCCAAACTTCTAACTTTGCACATTGGTGGCTGCCATGGTATATATTTGTACTTTTTGCCTCCAACTTTCCTGTTTTATCAAGTTTATCTGATTAAATTTTTGTATTAAAAAACTAAGTCTTTTATTACATGAGATTGCTTATCCTTTTTTGATAAATGTTCCACAGTATAACATAAACCTTGGCAACTGTTCTTGAGCAAACTTTTATTTCTTAACATACAAATATTCTGGTGCATAGTATTACAAGAAGTCTAGCTTGATATGCATAGTTAAACATCTATTCTATCTAGAAGTCACATGTATAAATATTATGAAGACTGATCCTCTTTCACTCTTTTTTTCCAGAGATAAATGGAAACGTTTTGTCTGAGCTGATGTCGGCGTTAGATAACTTGAGGAGCCTATGTCTCAGAGAAATTCAACTTCTTGATGATGCTCTTTATGGGTTATCAGGGGCCTCCTTGGAGATGCTTGACATTTCTGACACCAAGGTGAGGAGTCTATCTTAAGGAACCTCAAGCTGTTCCATTAGATTATACTCTATGTTAACATCTCAAATCTGTTTCCTAGGCATAACAATGGATATTTGTCTCTGAATCAATTTTGTTTCTCTTTGACTACTTTACTTGGCATCTCAGTCTAGCCTGAGTTAAGTGCATGTGCACACCAGGTCTCTTATGCCGCTCTATGTCATGTTATTTGTAGAAACCCCAATCTGAAATCTCTAAAAGCAAGATCACATGCCTATCTAATTCAAAAATGTTATGCTTGTGAAACACCAGGTCTCCTATGCCGCTCTATGTCATGTTATTTGTAGAAACCCCAATCTGAAATCGCTAAAAGCAAGAGGCTGTAGGCATCTCCTACTACAGGAAACTGAAACTAAGGAAAAAAATTTGTGTAACCCATCATGCGCTCCAGAAGAATTGTACCAGAAGTTAGGAAGGTCATGCAAATTGAAGGAGATTGAACTTGGATGGGGATTTTCGTTTTTCTCCTTTGGAGCCCTTAAACCAGCAATTAGAACACTGAGAACCTTAGTTGTTGGTATAGGTGGTTCTTTTGGCCCAGATGGCTTGAAGTTGTTACCTTCTTTTTGTCCAATGCTTGAATCATTGATCCTTTATTTTCAGGTAAGAATCATGTTCATTTTGTTAATTACGTCATTCAACGATAAGTTTTCTTGCTTTGTCATACTTCAGAGTAATAATAGGCCAAACATGTTTGAGTTTACTTATAAATATCTTTTATTTAAATAATTGAAGTAATAGATCCTATTTCTATGGCGCTAGAGGGAGTCATATATCTGTTTGTTCCTATTATTATTGTTGTGACTATATATTCCTCCCGTTTCATTTTACTTGATGTTTTAGAAGATTTAACACAAATTAAGGAGTGCATATAATGACCAAACTATCCTTATTTAATTTTCAATAATTATTTAGAAAAGTTAGCCTTATGATGGAGCACTTTCTCTCTGTTAATATCAATATGAAGATAAGATTGGAAGATTGGAAGATTTGAACATACTTTTCTCTTGAATTTCTTAAAACATCAATTAACTTGGGTCAAACTTTTTACTCTAAAGCATCTAGTAAAATGGGAAGGAGAGAGAATATGTATAGTATTTTTTCTTCTTCCTATACGCGAGTAGACCATATCGTTCTGTAAAGGTCATCATAGATGGAAATCTCTGGGTGACTTTTATCTTTCCATATTGTTGAAACATTAGGATATCACGTCCTCAGGAAAACACATTATAACTAATAACTGTTGCAAGCTTATCAGTGCTGTGGTAATACTTTACTTGTGTTCACAGGTGATTTCTGATTCTGCCATAATCTACATAATAAAAACCTTGTCACATTTGCAAGTCTTGGCTCTGTGCTATTGCTTTGGTGGCATATCCCCACTATGCTTCAAGTTTGGTATGCCAAATTTGAGGAACTTGAGACTTGAACGAGTAACACCTTGGATGACTAACGAGGCATTGGCTACTCTGACTGAGAATTGTCCAAACCTTGTTAAACTTTCATTGATAGGATGCACTTTGCTCAATTGTGGTGCGTCTCTGAAAATTCAGACTTTAAATTTGCAATGACCAAAATGTTTGTGGTTATTTAATCATCTTCCTACAGATTTTTAATCTGCTGCACCTAACTTCCACTTTGCTTTCTTCATTTGCTTTTTGTATGAGGATGTGGCAAAAGAGCTACAAGGGTCATCTCTTGCCAATACAAGTTATAAACAAATAACGATATATCCTTCTTTGCTTCCTTTCTCATTTGTAGACGCACAAGGCATAATTTCAAGTGGTTGGCCAGGTCTGACAGTTCTCCTTCTTGAGGTTAGCCGCTGTCTTTTCCTTACAAGTTATTTGGTTACAGGGTATACAAATCATTATGTAAGCATGGTGTGATTATTATCTTCAAAGTGAGAAGCAAACAAAAGCTTAGGAAAAGGCTGAAGAACAGTGCGTATTTGGCTCTGTTAAAAACTCATACGTAAGCTTCAAAGTTGTTGGACTTGTAGCTCAAGGAAAGAACCAAGATATTTTAGGACCCTTGCTTTACAGTCACTTTGTGCATACTGGTCTCTTGAGTAACTAATTACTAGAATCTCCTAAACAGAGAAACTCACATAATCATAATCTTGTTTTTCTAATACACAGTATTATTTTAGCCCCTTCATTTTGTATTATAATAAAGTACATCGTCAACATTTTAGATGAGAGGACCTATATATTACAAAGTTGGGAGTAGTGTTAACCTGTAACTGGGTTGGTAATTTGACTCCTGTAGTAGTGATTGTAATCGTGTATTGAGCAGTCTTTGATGTTTACTGTCCCTTTGTGACCCAGAGGTTTTTAAATCATTGTTAAGATATTAAGATGCAAGTTTTTCTTAGAATTTGACCATGTAACTGAATTCAACTACATTGATATTAGAGAATGAATTGTCTAGACGACATGGGAATGGGGACAAAGGTGATATTCCCCGCAATTGCTACAAACCACACATCAATAACAGATGCTCAAAATTGAAATAGTATATGATTTCTGAGGTCCATTTTGCGCACATTTTATATGTCTGATCAACAATTGCTGATTTCTGCTAGGGAATATTGGAGTCATCAATCCTAATTAACGCTCCATGGATAATGTGAAACCCAACATGATATTTTGGTTTTAATACTACTTTCTAGCCTCTAGAAGACTTTTTAGATGGACAACAGTGAGCTCTGATCTATACACAACTCATTCACAAAATCTTGGTTCTCAATGTTGATATCATTTCTAAGGAAATCAAGTAGCTTGTTTACAAAAAAAGTACTCCCTCCATCCCTTTTTAGATTGCTCAAAACTACGAAAAAACAGCTCTACCCTCTAAAACTAACCACTTACAAACATCCCTTATTTTACACCTAATGTCATTAAATTTTGCAATTTACCTTTAAACAATAAACTGAACTCCCTTAAATAAAGTAGAAATGACCAATATACTAATAAGCAATTTTTTCAATAAAACCTACACTATTTCATATGAGCAAATCTAAAAAGGGATGGATGGAGTATTAAATAAGTCATCAAATTCGAAAATGGGAGGTCATGATTAGATAAGGCTTCAAATTAGTAAAGTGGAATTTCCGTGCCTCAAATATGTGATTCTTACTTTGCTTCCAAAACTGCAATCTACTTTTGCATATGGTTTAAAACCACTTCTGTAATTTCTCATTCTCAGCACGTTGCCATTTGTTTACAGGACTGTGGAGAAATAACAAAGGATGGTGTAAGATCTCTTTTAGACTGCCACGCCCTTGAGGATCTTACTATACGTCACACTGTTAGTGCTATACTTTCCCTTTTCTGAAGCCGGCTTCATTTCGTGTCGATGCCTGCTTGAAAAGTTCGAGTTTCCTTGTTTTCCAATAATAATTTGTTTAACACTTGGGTGTACCAGTTGCACTGTGCAACTGCTGCAAAATTTCAGTGAAAACAGCTAATACAGACTAACTAATACCTTTAAAAAATTTCATTTGAGTTGTACGGGGCAACTGATGCATAGAAGTGTTTGCGTAATTTGTTTTTTGAATTGCAGGGGCCTGGAATTCCTAAAAACTTCATCATTTTTGCTGCTTCCAAGGTAAGTACATACACAATTCAGGCACGAGAAATACTGAAGAACAAACCTGTTCCACTGATTGTGCTTTCGTGATGATTGCAGTTGCCAATGCTTCGAAAAATCTCACTTGATATATGTGATGCAAAGGATGGCGATTATGACCTTCCAAGTGTAAGCTCTAGTTGATTAAACACTAATTCACTAGTTTTATTTCCAACTCTAGTTTGCTGATATCAATCTGCTTCAGTTTGCTGATAGATGCTTCCTAAGTACTGTAAAGATCGCGAGATGTAAGCTCCAAAAGAGCACTGTAGAGATACGCAACGTGGAGCCACGTCGATTCCCAGTCCATAAGGAAAGCTTGGTGTTGGTGTGGAACAGTGAAAAACTTGCAAGAACAGTGGTAAAGGAAAGATTATAGAATGATTGGTTGTTAGAATCAGATTTACATCTTAACAGGTTTGCTGCCTCAACTGAACATGTTTTTGTATCTTCTATTTCATTACAATAATTACACTCATGTATATTCTTTATTGTTGTAATGCAAGTAGGAATGCAACTAGATTTGTAGTATTATATAAACCGCTTGTGGATCTTTTTATGGTCTTATGAATTAATCAAAAGAAATTTTTATAAAGGCATGTGCTGATGTTTAGTGTTCTTACATTTAGGGATTGATTGTCATGATTGATGTATAAATACAAATTTTTGGTGAATTTTCAATTACAACATGAATTTTGTGAAGTAAAATTATAAATATTTTTCAATTATAAATTTACAACATATATTACAACTTTTGACATCTTATTGTTACAAGGATGTGCAACAGTCGGTTCATCGAACCGTACCTACCATGATTTTAAAACCAAATTATGGATGCACATTTTTCTATGAAATAAAAAAAGTTCGACACTATACTCCACTAATTCTATTCCTTGTAATCAATTATTACTATTGTTTTAAACTCTAAAATCATAATACAATTTTTTAAGATATCACATAAAATAATTGTAATATACTTGGTTTTGGTCAGTAATTTTATTATGCACATGTTTTGCAACTAATATTATATAGTAAAATAACGAATATCTTTAACAGCTAAAAATATTCATTTTAATGATATAATTAATATTATTAAATTAATATATTTTAATAAAACAGTCAATATTATTAAAAAATACATAAAATAAGCACACTTGCACAGTAAAATTAATTCACACGAAACTTTATCATTGTTATTATACAATTGTGCATCGTGTGACGGAAGAATTTATAGTAACTTTTAGTATCACTTATTTGTTAAAGTTGCGAGAAGTAGTTTTTAAAAATGAGCTATTTTCTATTATTTTATAGAATTGACAAACATTACCTCAAGAAAAATATATTCCTTCCATCCCGTGATAATTTTTAAACAATTTTTTTTTTTTGTATTTTAGTGAGCGAATTATTTATTAATATTTAAAATGATAAAGTGATTTTCAAAACATATGATAGATCTATCTTTCATCTATTGTATTTAAAAAATAATGTATCATTTTAAATACTAATAAAAAGTATGCTTGCTAAAACGCGAGAAAATAATAACTGGGAAAGTAATTCCGGGATGGAGGTAGTAAATTTTATTTTTTTTTGCCAAAGTTATATTCCCTTCGTCCAATTTTACTAGGCCTACTGTTTTTCTTTTTTATCATATATTGAAGGATATTATAAGGTCTATTTATAAGCAACATAATTGTTATGAAAAATATGATACTTATATTATGCACAAACAATCACTATATTCATGCGTCAACCAAAATTGAGCCTAATAGCTACCACAATGGTTGCTTTGGAACATATTATAACTCTTGAAAAAAAGTTACTTCCATTCTAACAACAATTTATAACTCAAAATGACAGTCTCCTTCCTCAAATGAGTTAGTGTAGTGTAACTAGTTACTCTTTCCAAAATAATATTTTTTATTTAATTTAATTCTAATTATTGTTTTTATTTCCCTTTTCATATAAAATAATTAATAGAATAATGAAAGTGGTCCCAACAAGTATATTACAACTCTCTTGAACCATTGTGAGAGTTAGTGGGTGTTGATGAAATAGTGAGGTGACATTGATGTGGGGAGAGAGGGGAGTTATAACATTTAAGCCCATTAATGCTTTAATTGTTTGGCCATATGTCTTGAGAAAAAATAGATAAAGGAGATGACAATATGACATAGGTAGATAAAGTTGATAAAATAATTATATTATGAGATATTGTGGAGGCTCCATTTATAATTTTTTTTTGAGTAAAAATGCATAATAATTTAAATAATTAGGCGATGATAGGAGACTATAATAATAAAATAATTGTTAATTTTTAAGGTATATACACAATTTTGATGGACATTTTTGTTGTAATTGAGTGCGTAAATTAAAGGCGCAAGATTTGTTCACCCAATTCGTCGGGAACGACTACGTCTGGGGGCGAGCCAAGCCAGGAGTTTCACTAATATTTTTGTGTATGAGTGTTTACAATTCTGAGTACAAATGTATATTTATAAGAATAAAACCCTAGTCTAAGATATGAAGCCCATTGGGTTATTGGTCCATTAGTAATGTCCACATCAAATCTTCTAGATTTGGAATAATGAATCTTCTAGATTTACAACACTCCCCCTTAGACATTACGACATAACATAAATGTCTTGTTATAAAAACTCCACGTGCTAGGTATCGGTCAAATAATAATTTAGGGAGGAATGTATTCGATCTTCTAGATCAAATCTTCTAGATTTATTTCGGGGTTAACGCTCCCCCTGAAGACAACAACACTTTGAGCTTTTGCATCCCAATACCACGAACGTACTTTTCAAAAGTAGACGTAGGTAAGGACTTAGTGAACAGATCTGCTAGATTGTCACTAAATTGCACCTTTGAATGGTAATCACGTCACTCTTCTGGAGTTCGTATGGGTAGAAAAACTTAGGTGAAATATGTTTCGTCAGGTTTCCCTTGACATACCCATTACTCATTTGTGCGATGCAAGCTGCGTTTTCTTCAAATATAATGGTGGGAGGTGTATCACCTTTAGCGAAACCACACGAGTCACCAATGTGTTTTACCAAGGACCTTAATCAAATACATTCTCGTGCTGCTTCAAACAAAGCTATTATCTCTGAGTGGTTTGAAGACGTGGTAACCATGGTTTGTTTAACCAATCTCCATGAGATTGCGGTACCACCACAGAGAAAAACGTAACCAGTCTGGGATATGGCGTTGTGGGAATCAGACAAATAGCCAGCATCCGCATAACCTACTAAGGTTTTGTCTTGGTTCTTACGGTAAAATAGTCCAAGATCTTGAGACCCTTGGAGGTACCATAGAACGTGCTTAACACCATTCCAATGTCTCCTTGTAGGAGAAGCGCTATATCTCACAAGCAAATTAACTGCAAATGCAATGTCCGGTCTAGTGCAATTTGCGAGATAGAGTAATGCTCCAACAACGCTAAGATAAGGAACTTCTGGCCCCATAATTTCTTCTGAATCTTCTCTTGGCCTAAACGGGTCCTTATCCACTTCGAGGGATCGGACAACCATAGGGGTGCTAAGTGGGTGAGATTTATCCATATGATCTCTCCAATACCTTCTTCACGTAGGTTGACTGATGTATAATAATTCCTTCTGGGAGATGCTCGATCTACAGGCCGAGGTAGTACTTGGTTTTACCCAAGACTTTCATTTTGAATTCAGCTCTCAAGATTGAACTGACTTCTTCAATCTCTTTGCATGTTCCGATTATGTTTAGGTCATCAACATAAACGGATATATGTTTAGGTCATCAACATAAACGGATATGATGCAAAAACCATTTTGCGATTTCTTCGTGAATACGCATGGAAAAGCTTTATCGAATGTGTATTCCTTCTTCTGAAGGAATTCACTAAGTCGGTTGTACCACATGAGGCCCGATTGCTTTAGGCCGTACAACGACTTCTGCAGTTTTATGCTATACATACTGCGGTTTTCACCATCCCTCATCTGAGGAATGTCAAATCCATCAGGAATTTTCATATAAATGTCGGCATCTAGTGATCCTTATAAGTATGCGGTTACTACCTCCATCAATCTCATCTGGAGATTTAATTTAACTGTCAAAGTATCAAGTAGCGGAACGTTATTGAGTCCATGACGGGAGAATAGGTTTGATCGAAATCAATCCCGGGTCTCTGCAAAAACCCTTGAGCTACAAGCCTCACTTTATATCTCTCCACAATATTGTTTTCATTTCATTTTCGTACAAAAACTCATTTATATCCTACAGGGATAGCGCGCGCGGGTGTACGAATGATAGAGCCAAATACTTATCTTTTGTAAAGCGATGCGAGCTCTGCTTCAATTGCCTCTTTCCATTTTACCCAATCGGAGCGCTTCCGGCACTCAACGATAGTTTTGGGTTCTGGATCCGGATCGTTAACGGAAAGAGCAATTGTCGCTGCAAATGTGTCGTCGACGACAGTAATCTTTATATTATATGTTTATCCTGTATCTATGAAATTCATAGAGACTTCAACGTTTACATCAACCAGACCTTCCTCATTACCCAGTGTATCTGAGTCTGGTCGTTCCGCGGTCCCAGTGCATTGGATATTTTGTGCACATGCTTTATCACTAGGACGCTCATCTCCTAGAGACTTTGAGTTATTTAGATGAATCTCTTCTAGCAATTTTACATTCGGCTGACTGATTAGGCGTGAAATTGTTATGTTTTGGTGCCCAATTTGCCCATATTTTGAGTGTTTTTATGAGTGTTTGGAGTTATTTGAGTATTATTTCTATAAAATGATGAATTTGTCTCTTTGGTTTTCATAGATGGATAAAGGGTTAGGATTTTGAATCGGCCAAAACGGACTCCCGGTTGAGGAGATATGAAGATTTTACGAACATGTGTACAGCTGCCGAAAAGTGCTCGAGCTCAATTGGTCGTGCACTCGTGCACTGAGTGCACGAGTGGAATTAGGTCGTGCACTAAGTGCACGAGCTGTGCTCGAGTAGATGCATATTTTGGCCCAAAAATGCCCAAATTCGATCCCAAGCCTATTTATACATTTTTCCAAGCATAAACACATACGAACACATATTTTCACATATTTTGAGCGAGGAGAAAGCTTGAGAGAGAGATTGGAAGAGTTTTATACGTTGTAATCGAGGTTTTAATTTACGAATTCTTAGTTTTAGTATTTCTTTGAACGTATTAGATTAATTCTTTCTTTCTTTACTCTTTGAGACGATAAACCCTAGTTTTTCAAATTTATATAGATTTCTTTAGAGACTTTAATTTGTTCTTTCGTTTATGTTCTTGATTTCTTTCTTTAATTTAATTATGCATATGATTATTGTTCTTGTGATTGCTTTTATTATTCAAACCACCATGTTAGGCTAGAATCCTTGCATGCTTAGGATATGATGAACTCGTAGAAGTAGGATGTTGGTACGTAATTAGGATAACTCGTGATGCTTAGTTTTAATTCTTTTAATTAATTGAATTCTTAAAATAAACCCTAGAATTATCTTGGAATTGAGTACGAAAATTGTTAGAGAGAGGACGACCGTATCACTCTTTAATAATGAATAGGCTTAACGAGAGGGTTTTAGAAAGGGTTTATAATCTACCGGTTTATCTAGGGAGGACGACCGCATCACCTTAGGTAAATAAGGGTCTCAATAATTAAGCACGATCCATATAACTTGTTTAGTGGATTAGTGAAGTAGGTTGATTTGACGAAGTATTAGGGGTAATTTTTGAGCTTTTAGTCTTTCAATCTCGTGCTAGATTAGGGAAGTTGATTGCCTAGTTTTAGTGCACTTAGGATTAATACTTGCACATCACGATTATTTTAGTTACCGTACCAACTCCGTTAGTATACGTATGGATTCCTATTCTGAGCATCACCCTTTTATATTTGAGACAAAACCCTTAGATAATTAACGCATTTCTTTCTTTTGCATTAGTAGAGTAACATAGTTTAGAATTAATATTTTAAAAAATCCAAAAACATTCACTCATATTAACTACGATGCGTAGATCTTCAGGGATCTATTCACATACTTACCTTCCCTTGGGTTCGATAATACTTGGTCCCTATTGCCCATACTACAGTGAACCTATACTCTTGTGGGGTAACTACTAGTAGAAAGCTAGTATTTTCGTTTCAAGTCACTGACCAGTTTTGCTAGCTTTTCGTTTAGGTGTACTAGTATCTCTTGAGGGTCCTTTACGCTTCTGGCGTGTGGGGGCATGAGTACTTATTTTGCTTGGGACCTCAACCCTTTGGGGAGCATTTACTGCAGGTATACACGATTTAGTTACACCTCTATGGTCTGTGAACGCGTCTGACATATTATTTGCTAAATTTTGCAAGTTAATGATCTTCTGAACTTCCAGTTCAGATTGACTAGTGCGTGGATCTAGATACTGAAGATCACTTACGTTCTCCTGGTATTCATTCAATTTTGAATTCGGATCTCCCCCTAATGCCGGGAAGTGATCTTCATCGAACGTGCAATCAGCGAACTGAGCCGTTAATTGATCCCCGGACAAAGGCTCGAGGTATTTCACGATGGATGGAGAGTCAAATCCGACGTAAATACCGAGTTTTCTTTGTGAGCCCATAGAGGTCCGCTTTGGTAATGTTATAGGAAAATATATCGCACATCCGAGAATATACAGATGGGAAATGCTAGGTTCTTTCCCACGCATTAGCTGTAGGGGGAATGATCATTATATGCAGTTGGACGGATTTGTATCAAGTGCGATGCATGTAGGACTGCATGCCCCCAACATGAAGTGGGTAGTTTAGAGTTCATAAGTAATGGTCTCGCGATAAGTTTGATACATTTTATTAGCGCCTCAGCAAGACCATTTTGGGTGTGGACGTAGGGGACCGAATGCTCCACTTTAATTCCCAGGGCCATACAGTAATGACCTCATCTTACTCTCTCTCCCCCTTCCACGTTTGCGACCAATCATATGATTGTCCATATACTGCTGCAGGAGTATAAGGTTGCTAGCGTGGAATGTCGACAGAGTGTTCTGCATCAACAAGGTTACAATACGTTGCAAAGCAGAGTTGTACTCCGTTATAGACTTAAGGTCTTGAAAACAGAGTCTCAACCAATCGTATTGTACCGGAGGGCTTCCACAACATTCCGGGGTCCCTGAATGAGGATCTGAAAAATGAATTCCTCACTCAGGTGATTAATGAGAGAAATCAACGCTTTCGCCTTCTGGGCGTTAATGGATTTCAAACCTTCGATAATTGTTTCGCTCAACTCATTTAAGACTAGATGGATCTCGACATCTAGCGCCCATGTCAGGTAGTTATTACCATCGAGAGCAAGCTCATCGAATTCTTTCATGGTAATATCGGACATTATTCACTGTAATTTTTAAAGTGACATGGTAAGAGTTGTGACCAAATTAATTAACAACGGAGGAATACAGATTTATTTGATTATTCTAGAGCACATAGAAGCAAGTATTGGGCGCCGTCTATCCAAAACATAAATTACGGCCCGACAAGTACCGGACGCCGTCTACCCGGGAATGATATGCGGACTATAAATAATAAACTATGTGCGGGAGTATTAACGCATGTAAGATAATTAAATAATAAAGACATGCATATGTACCAAATAAGCATATAAGATAATATCTTGAGAACTAGCACGTGAAAATAATTTTAAAAAAAAATTCGGGCTTAATAAACATGCATATTTATTACTCTAAATTTTTCATATATATTAGCAAAATTTAATGAAATATTTTCAGGGCTTTTAAATAAAATAAAATTAATCGGTAATTATGTGATGCCAAAAAACGAGCACAAAAGTGGGCTAGGGTTTCACAAGGTACGCGGCCATGTGCGACTGCGGGCGCGATGATGGGCGCGCGGGGGTGCGCGTTAATGCTCGTGGCAAGCAGAGGAGGGAGCGCGCAAAAAGCAAAATCCGCCGGCCAGTCGCGACCTACAGGCGCGACTGCCGCGGGTGGTGGCGCTCTGTAGGCGCGACTGCTTCTGGTGATCGCGTCCTACAGACGCGATCAACACCCTTCGCGGCGTTGCCCTGATTTCCCACAGAGAGGTCGTGCGCGGAGGCGGCGCCGACCTCAACGTGACGCACAGAGGCGTGCGGAGGTGGCGCCGGCCACAAGCGGCGTACGGCGGCGCTTCGTCGGCGCACCTGGGCATCCTCCGCGAACAGACTGCCACCGACGGCGACGTTGCTGGGCGGCGGTCGATGTCGGCGCTGCTGCCACGCGGTGGCGCGGCGGCCGTGCGCCGACTGCCATAAAATCTGTTTTAATTTTTTTTTCTTTCAATTCAATTTGTAAAATAATTTGATTCAATTATCGCAAATACAAAAATAAAATCGAAGCAATAATTTTAGTGCATATAAAGCATATAACGAATGGATCAAATAATTCGATAAGACAATTAATTCACATGATTTTTAGAAAATTAATTTTAGGGCGTACCAATTAGTCTCGGGCAGAGTCTCGTGCTCTTCATTTGAACCCTTCGTCGGAGGTAATTTTTGGAACTCTTCACAGTCGCCCAAGAACGGAATTCATGTAGCGATGGAAGGCCATGAATTTTCCGATAAGTTGACCGCCGTCCTGAATTGGTATCCCTGAGTCACGGCGCTGATATACATAAACCAAATTCATTAGCATAATCCATACTTTTAATTTTATTTTGCTTGGTCAAATATTACGGCAAAGGTAATATTGATAGTTTCCAGAAAGTTATTTCATATACATACTGAAACATGATTAAGTAAAGCACGTTGCTTTGAATTTTAGTTATTAAAAAGAAAATAGTATAAAACTATTCACGCAAATTTTTATATCATTAAAAAAATCAAACACACTATATTATTGAACTTATCTTTATAGTTCGTCAGAGAGTTCTTTGATGGTAGATATGCGATTAACTGCGGGTAGTTGTAACTGAGTGCGTAAATTAAAGGCGCAAGATTTGTTCACCCAATTTGTCGGGATTGGGGAGTTTCACTAATATTTTTGTGTATGAGTGTTTACAATTCTGAGTACAATGGTATATTTATAAGAGTAAAACCCTAGTCTAAGATATGAAACCTATTTGATTATTGATCCATTACTTGAAATAATAAATCTTCTAGATTTACAATAATTTACAATAATAAAAATAGACACAATTTGGTAGTGGACGAAATGAGTATAAATGCAAATTTATTATAATTTGAAGTGTTTTTTTTTTTTTTTTTTTTGATTAAATTTAAATTTGTATCTTTTAATTATGTTTCACAGCAGCACACAAGTTATTTTCGGAAAAAAAGTTCGAAAAAATAAAAAAAATTCGAAAAAAAAGTTCGAAAAAATGAAAAAATTTCGAAAAAAAAGTTCGAAAAAAATAGTGTATTCATCCGGTAGTGTTTTTAACAAAGGGGCTAGTGCAAATAACCTGCGCCTAATTGTAGCGAAGAGAAATTCTATTTGGATGCCGAAGCCCAACCCAGCCCAACAAACTTGCAAAACTAGAAAGCGCGACACGAGAAGTCGGTAAAAAGCGCTTTCATTTCTTTAATAAACCGCCCTCAATTTTAAGTTCGCTTTTCTTTCGAAGTAAATTAAATTTCTGCCTCTTTCGAAGAACATATTGCCATATTGGTCTCTCGCGTAACTTTCCGGTTCTCACTGGAAATTCGAATCTCGCTTTCGCAGAATAATTCGAAGTTCCAATACTTCGCTGTACTCCTCCGCCGCACGTTGTTTCTTCCGCCGCGGCCGGAGATCAGTTTGAATTATTTGGTAATTCTAACTCTGCCCTGACCTGTTGTTGAAATTTCATGTTAAGTTTGTGATATGTACGCGCGATTTATTAATTGTCGATATTTTGGCGTTGTGTGCATTTCACATTGATTCATGAATTTTGGTTTTTCTTCTCCCATTTGAGCTCTATCATCTTTTTGGTGGTGGTGAGAAATTTGGTTGAATGGTTTCATAATTGCTCTAGGGTTTTTTAATTACCGCCCTATTTTTCTTTCTTCAACTTCTGCGTTATTTCTTTACAAATAGGTCTAGCTTGGTTTGCTTTCAATTATTTCTGTTGTTCCCCTCCCTGTACTGATTTTTTTTATGTTGGGAGCTTCATTTTAATTAAGCTTACGAGGGTATGGAAACCATAATTGAGCAATAGCTTTAAATATCAAACTGGATGGATTAAAATTGGGTGTAGATGTTAGTCTGTAAAAAAGCAACTTGATGCCTCCCAAAAGTTATCTTCTTGAAAATTTGTGTTAATAGATAATATGAGGAATATAATGATATTACAAAGAAGTTTTATATGGATAAGGAGTGAATTGGTGAACCACTGATTTCCAGGTTTCTCCAATCTACCACATGAGGGGCTTACATCTGCTGTCCGATTTTAAATATATTTTTTGATATCTAGGGAAACCTTTTTTTTTCTAATAATGGTTCTTTTATGATTTATGATGTACCCTATTGCTCTCAGTCTCTGACCCAGTTAATATGATCTGTGAGATGCAGCATTAACTTAATTATGTAAAAGTTTTGGACAGTGGAAATTATTCACCAGTTCTCTTGGGTGTGGTTTTAAAAGGGCACACATTATCCTTTCTTTAAAACACAGCAAATACTTAACATCTTGTGTCAATTTGTTGGATATAGGGTGGTGCAAGGTTTTGATATATTGATTGAGTTGTATACAAATTTAAATTTTGGGCTGTACCAGGATTGAATTGAAAATCTTGTTTGCTCTTCATTTAGTTTTTCCATAATTATCAGTCATCTTAGGTGTAGCTTTTGCATTAGTTGCTGTAACTTGTCAAAAACCTGATTGAACTTATCATTTTTGTGTGAATGGCAATGAGAGATATTGTGTTTTCCCTTCATTTTATTAACAGTTGAACTAATAGTTAAGAAAAATTAGTAGAAGGATTTGTAATTATTGAACAAAAATCTCGGCTTATTTGACTTTTGATTCTGTTCAGTGCTCTATAGTTGAAAGCACTTTCCTAGTGGCTGTAGCTCACAGGACGTGATATAGAATATTTATAAGGTCTGGGTTTGATACATGATTGCCTGGACTTTTATGTTGTTCAACCCAGACCAAATGACGGATTTCATCTTTTTAAGTTATGCATCTTCATTAGACCACTGGAAGTAATCCTATCCCAGTTATCTTATGTGTATGTTGGTTCTAGTTTTTCTTTTATGATTTTTAGAGCTACAAATGCTACATACAGGGACAACTTTTTCTTGATATCTGATCACACATGTTTTTTTTTTTTTTTTTGTTCAATTTGTCTTAATCAAGTAGAATCAGAAATTTATTGCCTCCCGTTATAAATAGCAATTTACAGTTTCCAGCGTGAAGATTCAAAAGCCACAAAGTTATGCAAATGAGTGTGATTGATAGGCAGCATAGGCTTGTAAACAGCTATTTTCATAACTGATGCATATTTTTATAATTTTCTCAGCTTTTTTAACATCCTGTTTCCCAGTCTCTTGCATAAGAAACGATGCCAAAGGTGAAGACGAACCGGGTAAAGTACCCAGAGGGTTGGGAGTTGATTGAACCTACTCTTCGTGAACTACAAGCAAAGATGAGAGAAGGTAATTTAACTTTCCTTGACAAACATAATTTTTAAATTCTTCATAATGTTATTGTCATTTCAGTATTGTGCAGTAAATGCTGTATTGTTGAAGCAAGACAAATGTTTTGAATTCTTTCCCTGTTTTCATTCTTTCGAATTTGTTGGTGGCAGCTGAGAATGATCCCCATGATGGAAAAAGGAAATGCGAGGGATTGTGGCCTATCTTTAAAATTGCCCATCAGAAGAGTCGATATATTTTTGACCTGTATCACAGGAGGAAGGAAATCTCCAAGGAATTATACGAGTTCTGCATGGACCAGGGATACGCTGATCGTAACTTAATTGCAAAGTGGAAAAAGGTTGGTTGCAAATCTTCTTCTATGTGTTTTGGTGGGTGCTTTGAAACTTATCTGTGTTGGATCCTCTTTGACAATTGAACAAGTTGATACTGAAACCAATTGTGTTGTGAAGTAACATTCAAGACAGTATGTCTTGATTGATGCTCTATTCAATTTCAGAATTCCTACAATATATGGTTGTAAATATTGTGGCTCCAAATATATATATATATATATATATATTTTTATGCCAGTAACTCTACCCATTTTTTTATTTTGGTCCAAAGTCGTTTTCAATTTTTAAAATTGGTCCGGTAAGCTTATCATATTCGACTTTTATCGTCCTGTTATTGGCTATTGAGGATAACCTAGCCGGTCATGGCACCACTTCTTTGAAATTTGTGCTCTAAGTTTATCATATTAGACTTTTTTTGCCCAATGTTCGGTTGGGTTACTGGCAGTTGCTGGTCATTGGATGAAAAAGTCGAATACGGTAAATTAATAGGACCAATTTCAAAAAGTGGAAACGGCCTGGACCAAATTAGAAAAAAGGGTAAAGTTAATTGCCTTAAAAAATTTAAACCCATAATTTAATATAAAAAAGCTGGATAGCTATCTGTCCTATCACCTTGTATTACAGTTTCTCATGATCGGTGTTTTATTTATTGGCAGCCCGGTTACGAAAGGCTATGCTGCTTGAGGTGCATGCAGCCCCGGGACCATAACTTTCAAACGACTTGCGTTTGTCGAGTCCCGAGGCATTTGCGGGAGGAGAAGGTTATCGAATGCGTGCATTGCGGCTGCGGTGGTTGTGCTAGTGGAGATTAAGGAGCTGACTTCAACTGGTAAAATCATATGTTGTATCTAAACAATGCATTTGAAGCGATGTGAAAGAATTGAAAACTGTGTTATTCTGAGCAAAACTGTGTTATTCACATGCTTACTTTCTGTGTGACCGAATTCGTATGGCATTGTATTTGTACTTATTTAACTATTTTATGGTTGAATCAGAGAGTCGTATATTTAAGATGCCCTATTATATATATATATTGGGCGTGTTTTGAGAAGTTGTGAACCTTAGAAATTGCAATGATGCATTCGTGAGTAAATTGTGAACCGTAAAGTGATTGTGGGTTTTCTAGTGAAGGCCCCAGATATAAAAGTAAAACTAAAATATATCAATAAATATAAAAACAAAAGTCAAATTTGAAAGTGTATTCTCACACTCCAATTCTTTGCATGCATCCATCATAGTTAATACTCCAAGTCTTACTATACACACTCCACCATAGTTAAATTTAGTCAATATATGCCATCAATAATGTCCTTATGCTTTAGAGATAATTTTTTCATTTTAAATATGTTTTTGTTCTAATTTTTTATCTGGAAAATAGTTGTTTATGATTATTTATTTCATTTCAAGAGAAAAAGAAGGAGGAAAACAAGCTAAAAATAAAGTATACAATCCTCCATTCCTTGCTTAATTGAATATTTGCGTTTGATATAAATTCAATGTGAAAATTAGCTTGTTAATATTAGGTGAGAAAAAATTGCTTTTTAATGAGGATTGAATGGTTAAAATTGATAATGTTGCTTTTGATGAGAGTTAATATGTAGAAAGTAATGATATGGATGTAATTTTGAAAAATTTGAATGAATATTAAAATAGATTGAGTTGTTTTATTTTCATTTTAGAAAATGTTCCATCTAATACGGAATGTCGGTAATATATTATTTAAAATTTAAAGCCACTAGGGAAGTATAGTTAAACAAGTAAGTGATATATTTAGTGAAAATTGTGGGTATGGAAGTTCTACTCAATTTGAAAAAACGAACTTCAATTTCTTATATTTAATTTCAATAATTTCCAAAGAACAAACAGTAACACGTGTTTGTCGCAAATTAAATTTTGCTACAGATCTCTAAATGCGAACATAAAGTGATTCATAGTTCCGTACATATGAGATTCCTATCATCATCGAGATAACTACTTTGGGAGCAAGTTTATCACAAAAATGGAAAGACACATTAAGAAGAAAAATTTGATTTTAGGTAAACCTTTCTCCCTTTTGAATCAGCATAACCGGAGACATTGACTT
Organism: Ballota nigra; assembly: GCA_947034835.1. Lineage (NCBI taxonomy): Eukaryota > Viridiplantae > Streptophyta > Magnoliopsida > Lamiales > Lamiaceae > Ballota > Ballota nigra. Next base: position 95,791,159 of record OX344725.1, read on the forward strand.
ACTAATAATGAGCCATAAGGGGATTCCAACATAAGCATACAATGCATTTAATTACAATTTAGCCTTGATATTCTATCCAATTTTTTGGGCCACTTCTAACCACTTCATTTGATAATTTTGATCAGGCTTTCACGTGACAATCAACAATTTTCATGTCACCCACTTTGCAAATGAATAATTAGGGGTGATTTGAAATTGTTTTATATTATTGATGTAATTTGATTTAATGAATTGTATATTTATTATGTAGTACCCTATACATTTGAATTTTCTCGCCTGAGGTCCAGTAATTAACCACTAGTGTGGCTAGCAATATCCACACACATGACACACAGTGGCTGTGAAAACTAAATTTATTGAGTAAGCCTCTCAATATACCAGATGAATTATGCAACTCAAGTGTATATTTAAACAATGTCAACTTTTATCATTAAATAATTACAATTATTAATTTTCACCTATAATATACGGGTACTTTGAAAATTGAATAATGTAGTGTTGAATACTCTATAAATACTTAGGATTCGTGGGTAAGAGTGAAATACACACTAGATACACCATGTAACATGTTTCAATTAAAAAAGAAAATATTAATGTGGAGTACTGTGTTAGACACATATGAGATACACATGGGTCAAATTTACAATATATATATATATATATATATATATATATATATATTTTGGTTTTGGAATGAATTTATCTTATGAATTTTTTTTGGAATTAATTTTTTTTTGGAATTATTTTGTATAATATATAAAATAATATAAAAAATTATAACCGTACCCCATCATATCATACCCAATTTTTATTTTATTTTATAAATATGTGCCGACATATCTGTAACAATGAATTTCGAATTTATTAAATATAATAAACAAGAAAATATTTACAATTTAATTTCTTTCGAATCGAACCGAGAAATTTATACGGGTTGACTAACTTTAGATTTACTCCTCTAATTCTTCTTTTGAGAGTTGACTTTGACTTAATTTTGGATATTTCGGAGACTGGTCCGTAGACGAATTTTTTCTGATGATGATGATGAATTTAATTCGAGGGCGTCGAGCCGTGTTTCAAATCAATTGTTGGTGTTGAATATTCCGTGGAGTGAGACGCTGGGTCGTTGAGTCCACGAAAAAGTTGATGTTGGAGAACGTTGATCGGTGGAGGTAGACGTTGAGTCTACAAAGAAGTTGATGTTGGAGGGGCTTAGCACCGTGATCTCGGATCAGACGCCGATGTTGATGAAGATCTTGGAGAGCTTCGTAGGAGAAACACGGTCGGAGAGGTTGAACACCTTGATCCCGGATCGAACGCCGATGTTGATGAAGATCTTGGAGAGTTTCGTAGGAGAAACGCGACCGGAGAGGTTGAGCACTGTGATCCCGGATCGAACTACATTGAAGCTGTGAAGAACGCCGTTGAAGCTGCGAAGAACGCCGTTGAAGCCGCAAAGAACGGCGTTGAAGACGCAAAGAACACAGTCGAAGCCGTAAAGAGCACCGTTGAATCTTCAAGAATTTCGAGTTCTTGAATTTTCTGACTGCTGATGTCTTCTGAATGTGTGGAAAATGAATGAATGAAGACCTATAGGTGTAGAATTCTAGATTTTACTGGCTAAATTTTATGGGCCGAAGCAATATTTGAGCTTATTCGGAAAGATTTATCAGTCTTTCATATATTTAACTTTTCTTGATAAACTTCAAAGATATGAAAAATATATGATTTGACTAGCTGAGCTTTAGGAGGTCTGTTTGATCAAATTTATTGGACTTTAAATGCCCAACTTAATTAATTAGGCTTTAGAGACCCAATTCGATACATTGGACTTTAAATGTCCAATTGAATTAATTAGGCTTTAGAGGCCCAATTTAATTTGTATCAATTAATTAATTAATTTACTTATTTAAGGATTAAATGTATATAAATTCCAATAAATAAATACTCCCTCCGTCCCGGTCTAAGCGTCTCATTTCTTTTGGTTGAATGATTTAAGAAAGTGTATTTGTTTATTAATATATGGTGGAAAAATAATGAATAGTGTTGAAAAGTAATGAATAGTGTTTAATAAAGTAATGAATAGTGTTGAAAAGTGGATTGAATGAGTGACATTTTTGGTAATATTGTGTGAATTTGAAGGTTAAAGTTTATATGTAGTAGAGTGTTGTTTTTTCCATTTATGGAATGTGACACTTAGTGTGGGACAACCAAAAAAGGAAAGTGGGACACTTAGAGTGGGACGGAGGGAGTAATAATTTGAATTAATATTTAAGATGTAATTTTCACGCGTCGCTTTTTAATTGGGTGCAAATTTAATATGCTTACAATACACATGTTATATCATATCCGTATTGCCATACCCTTATCTATTTAACACTGAATAATTACTGTTACTATTGGTACCTTGTAATTGTTGCATTAAAACAAGGAAAAATACAATCCAATACATGCTTTAAAGTCCATTATACACTTTAATAGTTAAGCTACAAATAGTTTATAATTAGTACTTTTCTAAAGCCTTTCAATACACATAGTAAAACTGAAATGTGCACCCCATTTTTCAGGCTAAGGTATAACTAGCCGTCAATCAAGCCTAGACTCTACACCAGTAGCCCCTTCTCTCACCCTGCATTTTTCGTTCAATTAGGGATGAATTCAAATTCAAATTTCATTTGAGATATTCTAGGGTTTCTTCTGTTTTGCGATTTCGAAAATCCCATCTCCATTTCCCATATCAAAATCGATCATCTATTCAAGACAAACTCGATCATTCAATCACCATCTCCGATGGATTCTCGCCTTCAACCTTGCTGGCACACAATGGAAATTCAGCATATTACAGTATCTCCGGCGGACGTGGACACGATTCTCACAGTCCATTTCAATGGCGAGTGTCGCTTTGTGAAGGTAGATCATTCTACCACTTTTTTTGCAGCTCACCGCCCAAATTTCTGGTATGTGGCTTGACCTTAAATCTTCCGATTCGAAAATGAGGTATTCGCTAGGTAAAATCAATAACTGTGTATTAGAATCCGATGTTGACTTGTTTAACATGATATCCATATCCCAACTCATGTCCGAGAAGATTGTTTATGTTGTTGTTTCATTACCAGTTAAATCGCATGTTGATTTCACTATTAGTATCTGCCCTAATAACATGTTGTGCATTGAGGGAGATGGTTCTAATTCAAATCCGATAGATGAAGCTAAAACATCTAGCAAAGATCCTACTGATATTAGCAATAGCGCTATTTCTCCCAATAAGGTTTTGAAACAGGGTAGGATTCCATTTAAGTGTTCAAAGAAGAGGAAATTAGATGGAAAAAATATCAAAACTAGTCCTGTAACTTAGGTTGATTCCAATTTTAGTCCTGTAACTTTTCATTTTCTCAATTTTAGTCTTGGAGTTGTCAATTTTAGTCTTGTAACTTTTCATTTTCTCAATTTTAGTCCTGATATTGTCAATTTTAATCCTGTAATTTTTTATTTTCTCAATTTTAATTCAGGAGTTGTCAATTTTAGTCCTTATATTGCCTCAAAATTAAAAAAAATCACTGGAGGAATTAGAGGTTTTTAATTTTCTGGTGAATTGTATACGTGGACTATCACGTAATCAAAAAAATTGACTGACCCATCTGGAAAATTAACTGTTACATAATTAAAATAACTTTATGTGAAATTGGGGGCGGCAGATTGGGTTTGATTTTGGTCGGGGCCATTTTTGTTTCCAAATGGGCCGATTATAATTAGATGGTCGATTAATATTTTGATTATGTGGTAGTCCACGTGTAAAATTTGCCGGAAAATACAAAAAATCCCAATTCTTCCGGTGATTATTTGATTTTTTATACCAAAAAAGACTTAAATTGATAACTCTAGGACTAAAATTGAGAAAATAAAAGGTCATAGGACTAAAATTTACAACTCCAGGACTAAAATTGAGAAAATGAATATTTACAAGACTTAAATTGATATCAAGCTAAGTTATGAGACTAGTTTTGATATTTTCCCAATTAGATGGTCAAGAATTAGAGTTTAGTGGAGATGGATGTTTGCCTTCATTTGATATATGCCCTGTTACAGTGAGAAATTTTTTATTGTCGAATGGGTGGAAAGATATAATGTAAGGTAGGATTGGTACCATATTTAGGGAGGGTGCAGATGGATTCCGAAAAGAACTAATCAAACACTCAACAAGCATGGGGTTTAGTTATAAGTTTTTGAGGAATGATTCTAAATACATCTATGTAATATGTCAAGAAAATACTACAATTGGATGTGGTTGGCACATAAAAGCGCACTGTATGAAAGAGAACTGTGAAGGGTCAAATGTGAAGTATGTAATCTGCCGGGCTTAATTCAATAAGAGGATATGTTGGTAAAGTGTTAGCCGTGAGAGATTAGTAAATTTGGGGTACCAGAGGAGATGGACCAGATGAGGTTGACTAGAGAAGCCTGATCAGAGAAGTCTGGCAGGAGAGCTATCAGAAGAGGTCCATCAGGTGAGGTCTGGTCAGACGAGTCTGGTAGATGATACATCAGAGGAGGTCTATCAGAGGAGGTCTGGGACCAGAGGTCATCTGGTGTAAATGACCAGAGCCAGAGGAGGTTTTGTCATCTGATCCTGAAGTCCGTTATTCGCGAAATACACCAAATTGAAGCTAATTCGAAGGCGGTTCTAACTGAATCAACTATGGCGGTTATTGAAGTCGTTAGCCAGCTGGATAACTACTTGCATTGAGTTTGTTACAACTGAATCAAATCTAGGGTTCGTTTCCAATCTCTGTATCTATAAAAGGGGGTTCTTAGCTGAGAGAACTAATAAGAACTTCATATGTGAGCGAAAACACTGAGAGATTGTGTGATTGTAACTTGTAACTTCCATTTTCTTTTTTAGTGAAAAGTCTATCCTCTCGGATCCCGTGGACGTAGGAGAATTCATCTCCGAACCACGTAAACTGGTGTTCTTGTTGATTTTTAATTTCGTTCTTATTGCTTTCATATTCCGATTCCAGGAAACAAGTTTTCTTGTGAATCCAAAACGATTAACAAGTGGCGCCGTCTGTGGGAAGCAATCATGGCTGCAACTAAGTTCGACATTGAGAAGTTCACGGGGAAGAACGATTTCAGCTTATGGAAGATCAAGATGAAGGCACTCCTGGTACATAATGGGTTGTACGAAGCCTTGTTGCCATCGGCTTAGGTAGCTTCTGGAACAAATCCGGCGAAGGTGGAGGAGAACAAGAGGAAGGCACACAATGCGCTTATCTTGTGTCTTGGGGACAAGCCATCGAGGAAAGTATCGAAGGAGAAAACCGCTCTTGGGATCTGGAATAAGCTGGAGCAGTTATACCAGACCAAGTCTGTTACGAACAAGTTATACATGAAACAGAAGCTTCAAGTCTTAAAAATGAGTGAAGATAAGAATCTTGGTGATCAGTTGGACGAGTTCAACAGATTGGTGGATGATCTGGAGAGTTTGGATGTTACAATTGATGATGAGGACAAGTCATTAATGCTGTTAAATTCTCTACCTAAGTCTCTGGAAAATTTCAAAGATGCCTTGTTATTTGGAAGACAAGATCAGGTGATGTTTGATGATATTCAAACTGCCCTAAAAACCAAGTTTCTACGGATCCAGACTGAAGGGAAGAAGCCTGCTGAAGGATTGAATGTGCAATCCAAGAAGAAGAAGGGGTTTCAGTCCAAGAAGAAGGATGGTGGAAAAAGGAATAAGGGTGGGAAGAAATCTGATTTTGTTGAGAAGAGAAAGTGTTTCACTTGCCATAAGGAAGGTCATCTGAGAAAGAATTGCCCTGAAAGGAGGAAGAAAGACAATCAAGGTGATCAAGATGGAGATGCAGCTGTTGTGGAGGTTGAAGGATATGATAGTGCAGAGGTCTTGATGGTTAGTCATGAGAGACTAAGTCAAGAGTGGGTCCTGGACTCAGGGTGTACTTTTCATATGTGTCCACATGAAGACTGGTTTCTGGATCTTGAGAAGATTGATGGAGGTCTTGTTCTTTTGGGAAATGATGAGAGCTGTAGAGTGCAAGGATCTGGTTCTATCAAGATCAAGATGTTTGATGGAGTTGATAGGATCTTATCTGATGTCAGGTTTGTTCCTGAGTTGAAGAGCAATCTTGTTTCTCTTGGTACATTGAATTCTAAGGGCTTTGAATTCAAGACAGAAAAGGGAGTTCTATCAATAACCAAGTCTGGAAGAATTGTTATGAGGGGTATGATCAAGAATGGTTTGTATACTTTGATTGGAAGAACTGTAACAGGGTCAACTGATGTTACCATGGAGTCTTCTGATGTTAATTTGTGGCACAAGTGATTGGCACATGTTGGTGAGAAGGGTCTGGTGGAGTTATCCAAGAAGGGAGCAATCCCTGGGAAGAGGATATGTAAGCTGGAATTCTGTGAGAGGTGTGTTCTTGGGAAATCAAAGAAGCAGGCATACCAGAAGGGGAAGCATACCACCAAGGAGGTTATGGATTACATACATTCTGATGTATGGGTACCAGCAAGGGTATCCACTCATGGTGGAGGCAGGTATTTCCTTACCCTTATTGATGATTATTCCAGAAAGGTTTGGGTTTACATTCTTAAACAGAAGAGTGATGCCTTCTCTAAGTTCAAAGAATGGTTGTTTGAACTTGAGAATAAGAGGGGCAGGACTATCAAACACTTAAGGACTGATAATGGGCTTGAATTCATATCAGAGGAGTTTCAACAATTTTGTAAGGAGAATGGTATTACTAGGCATAAAACTGTTCCTTCAAACCCCCAGCAGAATGGTCTAGCAGAGAGAATGAATAGAACTATTCTGGAAAGGGTTAGGTGTATGTTATCTGATGCTCATCTACCTAAGAGTTTTTGGGGGGAAGCTGTTAACACAGCTGTTTATCTCATTAATAAAGTGCCATCATCTGCTATTGAGTTTAAAACCCCAGATGAGGTGTGGTATGGAAAGATATCAAATTACTCAAAGTTGAAAGTTTTTGGGTGCCTAGCTTATGTTCATGTGAGGCAAGACAAACTTGAACCTAGAGCTTTAAAATGTGTATTCATTGGGTATCCAAAGGGTGTTAAGGGGTATAAGTTGTGGTGCCTGGAGCCTGGAAACCAGAAGTGTATTACCAGCAGAGATGTTGTGTTTAATGAATTACAGATGGGATACAAGTCTGGTGGAGGTGATGGAGAGCCATCAGCTGAAGAGATGGATGGTGTTATTTCTGAGCCAATTACTCAAGTTGAGGTGGAGCCTGATCATGACAATCATGAGAGAGCATCTGGTTCTGAACCAGAGCAGGAAACAGGAGAGAATGGGTCATCTGATGAGGATAGTGCACCTGCAGAAGAGGAGGAAGAAGTGCCCGAAGCAGACTTGAGAAATTATAGTCTGACAAGAGACAGATCCAGAAGACAAATACATCCTCCAACAAGGTTTGACCGTGTGGATCTGGTCTCCTATGCACTTGTTACAGCAGAAGCCATAGAGTACCAAGAACCTAAGAGTTACAAGGAAGCCCTTGAGTGTGATGATATGGAGTCATGGATTATAGCCATGACAGAAGAGATGGAGTCTCTTAAGAAGAATCAAACTTGGATTCTTGTTGATAAGCCACCTAGGCAGAAGCTAATCAGTTGTAAATGGCTGTTTAAAAGGAAGCTTGAATCTGGTGTGAAGGATCAAGTGAGGTTTAAAGCCAGGCTAGTAGCCAGAGGATTTACTCAGAGGGAAGGAATTGATTACAATGAGGTTTTCTCACCTGTTGTTAAGCATTGTTCAATCAGATTACTTCTCAGTAGAGTTGTCCAAGAGGATCTGGAGCTGCAACAACTTGATGTCAAGACAGCTTTTCTGCATGGTGATCTTATTGAGGATCTGTACATGCACCAGCCAGAAGGGTTTGTTGAACCAGGGGGAGAATGAAAGGTGTGTCTACTCAAGAAATCACTGTATGGCCTCAAGCAAAGTCCAAGACAGTGGCACAAGAAGTTTAATGAAGTTATGCTATCCATTGGTTTTGTAAGAAGCAAGTATGATACTTGTGTATACCTGGAAAGGCAAGGTAGTGATGTGATAGCCTATCTTCTGATTTATGTGGATGACATGCTTATTGCCAGTAAAAGTCTTCTGAAGATTCAGAGTATCAAAAGGAAGCTCAGTGCTAGATTTGATATGAAGGACTTGGGAAATGCTAAAAGGATTCTTGGAATGGATATTCTTAGGGACTATAAAAGCTGGAAGACTATTCTTATCCCAGAAGAGTTACATTGAGAAGGTCCTGAAGAGGTTTAACATGCATGAGAGTAGAGCTGTGACAACTCCTCTGGGACAACAGTTCAAATTATCTAAGGAAATGGAACCAAAGTCTGATGAAGAGAAGAAGACTATGATGAAAGTACCTTATGCAAGTGGTGTTGGAAGCTTGATGTATGCTCTGGTTTGCAGCAGACCAGACTTAGCTTATTCATTGAGTATGGTGAGCAGATACATGGCTAATCCTGGAAGATTACATTGGGAAGCTTTGAAATGGATTTTCAGATACCTAAAAGGGTCATCTGATCTAGGTTTGATGTTTGAGAGGATGACTGACCAGAAGAGTCCACTGGAAGGATTTGTAGATTCTGATTTTGCTGCAAATCTGGATACCAGAAGATCTTTAACAGGGTATATCTTTACACTTTACAATACTGCTGTAAGCTGGAGATCTGTTCTGCAGAGTGGAGTTACACTGTCTACTACAGAAGCAGAGTTTGTTGCAGTGTCTGAGGCTGTTAAGGAGGCTTTGTGGTTGAAAGGCATAATCAAGGATTTTGGCATAAGTCAGAGGGCTGTGGTCATTCATTGTGATAATCAGAGTGCAGTTCATCTGGTTAAACATCAAGTGTTCCATGAGAGATCAAAACACATTGATGTAAAGTTGCATTTTGTAAGGGAAATCATTGATAAAGGAGTGGTTCTGATCCAGAAGATATCTACAGAGGACAATGCTGCAGATATGTGTACAAAGTCTTTACCAGGGACGAAATTCAAATTCTGTGTTGAATTGGTAAAGATGAGTGTATGGGATGTTCCTTAGGCCCAAGCTGGAGCATGGAGGAGAGGAGGAGAGGATTGATACTTCTCATCTGAGGTGGAGAATTGTGAAGGGTCAAATGTGAAGTATGTAATCTGCTGGGCTTAATTCAATAAGAGGATATGTTGGTAAAGTGTTAGCCGTGAGAGATTAGTAAATTTGGGGTACCAGAGGAGATGGACCAGATGAGGTTGACCAGAGAAGCCTGATCAGAGAAGTCTGGCAGGAGAGCTATCAGAAGAGGTCCATCAGGTGAGGTCTGGTCAGACGAGTCTGGTAGATGATACATCAGAGGAGGTCTGGGACCAGAGGTCATCTGGTGTAAATGACCAGAGCCAGAGGAGGTTTTGTCATCTGATCCTGAAGTCCGTTATTCGCGAAATACACCAAATTGAAGCTAATTCGAAGGCGGTTCTAACTGAATCAACTATGACGGTTATTGAAGTCGTTAGCCAGCTGGATAACTACTTGCATTGAGTTTGTTACAACTGAATCGAATCTAGGGTTCGTTTTCAATCTCTGTATCTATAAAAGGGGGTTCTTAGCTGAGAGAACTAATAAGAACTTCATCTGTGAGCGCAAACACTGTGAGATTGAGTGTGATTGTAACTTGTAACTTCCAATTTCCCATCTTAGTGAAAAGATATCCTCTCGGATCCCGTGGACGTAGGAGCTTTATCTCCGAACCACGTAAATCTGGTGCTCTTGTGTGATTTTCAATTTCGTTCTTATTGCTTTCACATTTCGATTCCCGGAAACAAGTTTTCTTGTGAATCCAAAACGATTAAGAAGAACAATTAAAAAGATATTGATTACATACAACACCCGCTCTATAATATTTATATTCAATCCTGCGTAACACGAGGATTTGCACTAATTTTAAATAAAATTAAAAAATAAAAATTATTGCAAAATAAGTGGATGCATTAAAATATGTGATTTAAGAAAAAGTAAGAATGCCAAGATGCGGAGAACTTACAAAATAGAAGGAATAAAAAAAAATTGCTAAGACATCAAACGGATGCTGTTTGGGTAATAGTTATTTTTATTTATTTATTTATTTATTTTTACTGAAAAGTATTACTCCCTCTGATTCATTTTTGATTATCCGTATTACCATAAAAGGAAGATTTTTGTTTTTTTTTTGTTTTCCACTTACCCAAAATAGCAAAAAACAAACACTACCCCTTTTAACTCACCCCTTAAAACATAATTTATTTACACTTATGCCACTACTTTATCAACTTTATACCCACAAATACTAATAAACAACTCTTATCCCTTTTAAAAATCTACTTTATACCCATAAATACTAATAAACAACTCCTTTATTAAAATCCGTGCCACTATAAAAGTGGAAATCAAAATCGAATCGGAGGAAGTAGTTATTTTCACTGAAATGTATTAATTATTTAATGAAAATAAATTAAGATTTTTCAGCCAAAACAAGTAATACTCTTAGATAAAAATAACTTAAGCGAAAACAATTAACGAAAATGTGCAGGGTTTATTAGTAAATAATCCAAGAATAAATATGAAACTAATTTTAGACGGTTAAGATTAACAAACCAACAACCTGATATCTCCCTCCCCACTTATAAACACCTTCCCACTCTTCTATTTCTACCCGCCCATTAATATTTTTTTTTCCATTAAACAGATTTCCTTTGTTTTCAAGAAAAGGTTAACAATGGCGGAAAGAAACAGCGTTGATGAACTACGAAAAGAGCTGAAACCAGTTTTGGAAGCGATCCTTAAGAAGGATTGCGGTGTTGAAGTTTTTGATAAGGCCATTCCAATGCTGACTTCCCTAATCGAATTAATGAAGAATGATGAAGAATCTGGCAAGGTTAGATTCAAATTTGAGTTTATAATTGTAGAGAATATGTTTGATTCTTGAGTTAATTTTTGAAATGAAATGTGTAGATGTTATCAGTTGAAGGGATAAAAGAGGTGCAAGACTCTGTTGTCGAATCTGGCATGGTTAGATTGAATTTCCGGTTTTTTCTTTCTTTCTATTGGAATATATCAGTTTGCATTTATTTATTTGATTTTGTTCTTCAATTAAATCATGTTACAATTAATTCTGGCGATGCAGGAAGTAGAGAACGAGATTAAAGTGAAGATTGAACAAATTAAAGAAGAAAATGAAAGATTGAAAGTGACATTAATTCACAAGATGAAAGATTATCGATCTCTGAAAACCAAGGAATCTGGCCAGGTTCGTTTCAAATCCCTTGTACGTTGTAATTTCTTATAAATTGTTTTAAGAGGTCATTTTTGTGTTGTTGTAATTGGAAATTTGTAGAGATTCATCTTCACGGAGGCAGTTCAATGGATCAACGACGGTCATCAGACGAAGTCGTTGGACCATAAATACGGAGAATTTATACCTCGAAGAGTACTCGAATCATTGCTCCGGAAGCTTCCATATTCGTCTCCTTCCGACGACAAAACCGCTATGGAAAGGGTCTTGTTTCTCACCACCCACTCCCCTTCCGCCCGGGCTCTTTTTGGGGAGATCGAATGGCCCCTCACCAAGCTAACGAATCCAACCTCGATCCAGAGGTCGTATTCCGACGCTTCCCTGCAAGATTGTATGGTATCACTACTCTTAACAATCTCCCAACTTAATGACAAACCCAGAAGCAAGATTGTGCAATTGTGCTATCACCAAGTCGTGCCTTTTCTCGTTGCGTGCCTGCGAAGCCGAGTGGATATCCGAAGAAAAGCAGCTGCGGCCGTGTCTTTATTAGCGACCGTTGTATCAAACAGAAAGAAAATGGGAGAATCGGGCGTTATCAAGGCTCTGATCGAGCTTCTAGAAGAAGGGGACGAGGAGGGCCTAACCGATTTTTGCAAGGCCATTTGGCTTTTATGTTGTGGTGTGGTTGAAAACAGAGAAGGGGCCGTATCCGCGGGGGCGATTGTTGCCGTGGTTGAGAAGATCAAGAGACGAATTCTTGTCGAAGAGATGTTGCCGATTCTTGAGGCGCTTTGCAAGGATGGAAGGGCGATTGCGGAGCTGGAAAAGAATGATATGCTGGAGTGTTTGTTTGTGATACTGAGAGGGGATGTTGGTGTTACGGAGAAGGGGGAGGAGTATTGCGTGCTCGTTATTCACGCAATGTGCGTCAAGGGTGATGTGACGAAGATAAACGAGGTGGAGAATGGTCGACGGACGCTGGAACGTGTCGCGATTACGGGGACTAAAGAGGCTAGGAAGAAGGCAACTCATCTTGTTTGGAGGCTGGATTTAATTGATCTCATTTGCAAATTGCAAGTAGCTAAGGATTCATCATAGATAGGATATTGAGTAGTAGAAACTTAGGCATAAGACAGAGTACTATGATGTGATGATTTCTGAATACAAGTAGTGTGTGCTTGAATATTCATAGCTTTTTTTTTGTTTTGTTTTGGAGTTTAATGTCAATAGACCATTTGGCTAAACTTTTTGTAGGTCGTCTACCCATTTTTTCTGTGTCTACTTTTAATTTCACCGTACATTATCAAATTTTTCTTGTTTGGCAAAGTATTATATAAAAATAGTTTATGACAAGCTTATCATGAATTTTTTTAAAGTATCATTAATTTTATCGGGAGTATTATTAATCTCATCAGGGGTATCATTAGTCTGAGTTCAAGAAAATTGTTTTCAATTTTTTTGAACTCAAACTAATGATACCCCTGACAGGTTTAATGATACTCCTGATGAGATTAATGATACCTTAAAACTATTTCATGTTAAACTTGTTATGAATCGATTTCATATAAAACCTACTCTTGTTGTTTTATGTAAAGGGTAAATTGTACTTTTGGTCCCATGAAAATAGGTGGCATGCAAAAATGGTCATTTTTTCAATTTTTTTTTTCCCGTAGTTTATTCGACATTTTTGGTTCCAAGAAAAGTGTAATTTTGGTCCTAAAAGAATGTATAAATTGTAGTTTTAGTCCAAAAAACTTGCAACTTTGGTCCAAAAAATTAACCGAAATGACCGGATTTGTTTTACTTTTGAACTGTTGTACTCCTTTCTCCGGCTTTAGACCGGTTTTGTTATGAAGTTCAGTTTTTTGCTAACTTTGTTGTTATTTTCCTCGTTGTTTATCTCTGTTAAAAATGTTTAAATTTTAACAAGTGTATATGAGATTTTTCCCGGGCATAAGTGAGAGATATGCCGACCTCGACATGGTCGGCATCTGCTTTGGACCGAGCCTGGTGTTTGAAATGACTTTGGTTGCCTTACCGAGTTCAAGTGTGGTATGCCGATCTCGATATGGTCAGCATACGCTTTTGAACTTGAGCTTGGTTTTATTAAAATGGCTTGGGTGGCCTACCCAAGCTCAAGTGTGATATGCCGACCTCGATACGGTCGGTCATATACTTTTGAACTGAGCTCGGTTTTTAGATGGCCTTGGGTGGCTTTCCCGAGCTCAAGTGTGATATGCCGACCTCGATACGGTCGGCATATACTTTTGAACTGAGCTCGATTTTATATTGAATGAGATTGAGCTGCGCATAGAACTTTGTATTGATAAGAACTTTGACTACGTAGTACAACTTAATTATTGATAGTATTTCTTCAAGTGAATTGCATTCCAGGGGTATTGGTCCGGAGTGCCATCCATGAGTTCCAGCTCGTACGCTCCCTTGGAGAGCCATTTGGATATCCTAAATGGGCTCTCCCAGTTCGAGCCGAATACCCCTTTAGTAACTTGAACCTTTTTGAGGACGAGGTCGCCGACCTGGAATTGTCTGGCCTTCACCTTATAGTTGATTTTTTTTGGATTTCTTCTTGTAGGCCGCGTTCCGGAGATCGGAGTTGAGTCTTCATTCTTCTAGCATATCCAGATCGATCATCCGGGCGGTGTCGTTGTCTTTAGTGATCACCTGGGCTGTCCGGTGGCTCGGGAGGGAGACCTCCGATGGGATGACGGCCTCGGTACCAAAAGCTAGAGCGAAAGGTATTTCACCCATCGAGTTTCCTGTAGTTGTTCGATACGACCAAAGCACGTCGGGGAGCTCGACTGCCCACTTCCGCTTCCTATCCTCAAGCTTTACTTTAATAGTGTGCTTGAGGATTTTATTTACGGCCTCTACCTGGCCGTTCGTTTGCGGGTGGTAGGGGGTGGAGAAAACTTTCTTGATTTTCCATTTTTCACAAAACTGGATCATCTGGAGACCGTCAAACTGCTTCCCGTTGTCGAAGATGATCACTTGTGGTAGGCCGAAACGACAGATGATGTTTTTCCAAATGAATTTTATGATCTGGGCTTGATCGATTTTGTTGAGCGGCTCGGCCTCCGCCCACTTTGTAAAATAATCGACGGCCACGACGATGAATTTGTGGCCCCCGGGCGCAGTGGGTATTGGTCCGATCAGGTCGATGCCCCACTGGGCAAAAGGCCAAGGGCTGTACATGGAGGTGAGCTGCTCGGGGGACAATTTGATGTTAGGTCCCAAGATTTGGCATTTGTGGCACGACCTTGCAAAGCTGACAGCGTCCTTGTTCAGGGTTGGCTAGAAATATCCTTGCCTGATCACTTTATGGGCTAGGGCCCGGCCTCCAGCGTGGTTCCCACATACCCCCTCATGGATCTCGGCCAGAATGCTCTGGCCTTGCTCCGGGGTTATACATTTCAGGAGAGGGAGGGTGAAACTTCTTTTGTACAGGAGGTTGTCAATGAGGGTGTACCTTGAAGACCGGAGTTACAGCTACCGGGCCCGGACTCTATCTTCTGGGAGTATGCCGGTCTCCAAATATGTCACGATCGGGGTCATCCAATTCTCGTCGGTGCTCAGAACGGTTGATACCTGTGCCCGGATCACTGTGGGGGTCCCAAGCGTGGTGAGCTGGATGTTGGCGAGATCGACGGCTCCTTCTGCGGTTGCGAGCTTGGAAAGGGCGTCGGCCTGGGTGTTGTGCTCCCTCGGGATTTGCTGTATGAAGACTTGATGAAATTTCCCGCACAAGGCCATGACCACGTCGAGATATTACACCATTTGCTCTCCCCGGGCCTCGTATTCTCCTTTTATGTGGTTTACTACGAGTAGGGAGTCCATGAAGATGTGTAGTCGGCATACTCCGATGGCGATTGCGAGTTCGAGGCCCCCGACCAAAGCTTCATACTCAGCCTCGTTATTGGTGGCCGGGAAGCTGAAACGGACCGCATGTGTGAAACTCTGGCCCTCCGATCCGACTAGAACGATATCGGTCCCAGTGTAAGTACTGGTTGACGACCCGTCTATGTAGAGCTTCCACGGGGGGTGGTCGATTCTTGTGAACATTGGGGGGAATGTAAGTTCCACTATGAAGTCGGCCAGATCCTGACCCTTGATGGCCGTTCTTGGGGCGTAAGTGACTCCGTATTGAGCTATCTCTAACGACCACCTCAATAACCTGCCGCTGGTGTCCGGCCGGTGTAATACTTGCCTCAGGGGTAGAGTGGTAAGGACCTCCACTTGGTGGTCGAAAAAGTAGGGCCTTAGTTTTCTTACGCTCATGACCAAAGCGTAAGCCAATTTTTCGAGTGGGGTATACTTGAGCTCGGCATCATGTAAAACTTGGCTTACGAAGTAGAGCGGGAGGTGGTTCTGACCGTCCGCCCAGATAAGTACCGCACTGAGGGTGACCTCGGAGGCCGCAAGATATAAGTAAAGCTTCTCTCCTGGGACCGGCTTGACTAGAATTTGTGGGTTTGCCAAGTATTCCTTTAATTTTGAAAAGACTACTTGGCTTTCTCTGTTCCAAGAAAACTTGCCATTTTTTATAGTCGAGAAGAAAGACTTACTTTTATCTCCGAGCCGGGCTATGAATCTGTTTAGTGAAGCTAGGCAACCGGTCAGACGTTGTACTTGTTTGATCGTCCTGGGCTCCTGCATGTCGAGGACGACCTTGATTTTGGCCAGGTTGGCCTCGATTCCTCGTTGGCTGACGATGTGCCCGAGGAACTTACCGGCCTCCACCCCGAAGTTGCATTTCTTCGAGTTCAGCTTCATATTGTATGCCTTGAGGATCTTGAAGGCCTCCCCGAGGTCTTTGAGGTGGTTTTCCTTTTTCAGGCTTTTAACCACAATGTCGTCGATGTAGACCTCCATGGTCTTTCCGATCTTATCTGCGAACATTTTATTGACCAATCGTTGGTAGGTCGCACTGGCGTTGATCAGGCCGAAAGGCATTCGGAGCCACAAAAATATGTCATTTTCCGTATGGAAAGAGGTGTGCTTGATGTCTTCGACGGCCATCGGAATTTGGTGATAGCCGGCGAAGGCGTCCATGAAGGACATCATCTCGTGACCGGCTATGCTATCCACTAGATGGTAAATGTGAGGCATCGGAAAATGATCTTTCGGGCATGCTGCGTTGAAGTCGGTGAAGTCGATGCACAGCCTCCAAGTGTTGTTTGTTTTCTTGACTAGGATGGCATTGGCGACCCATTGGGGCTCGTCTTTGGCCTGCTCGATTAGTTTGTTGTCCAACAATTTCTTGACCTCTTGGGCCAGCGCTTCGTATTTTTCTGGGCCGAACTTTCTCCTTTTCTGGTGGACCGGCCTCTTGTTAGGGTCGATCTTCAATCGATGGCAGACGTGTTTTGGATCTATTCCGACCATGTCTTGGTGAGACAAAGCGAAAACTCCTATGTTGGCCTTGAGGAATTCGATCACTTCCCCCCGCATTTCGGTCGGTATGCGAGAGCCAATCATGACTTCCAGTTCCAGCCTCGCAGGATCGACTGGAATGTGTTCCAAGTCCTCCAAGGCAGTGGCTTGTTCGTAGCTTCGTCGGTCGCTTGTGTCGAACCTAGGGTCGAGATCGAGCTCGGAGGGCTCGAAGCCAATCCTCAGCTCGAGATCATCAACTTGCATTAGTTGAAGGTTTTGACCATTATCGGAGTCGACCGAGGTGGACCCGATCTCCATTACGACTTCGGTGGTCGGAAGGTTCCCTTCGAGGCCGGTTTGCAATTTGTCTAATGTTTGATCGTTACAAATTGGGAACAAACAAGAATCGAAATAGTTCAAACATTTTCTTACCATTGATTGATCACCCTTTACGGTGCCGACCACCCCCTCAGGGGTGGGGAACTTGATACAGTAGTAATAAGAAGAGGCTACGGCCTCGAAACCTCTAGGAAAGGCCTACCTAGAAAACCGTTATAAAAATTTGGCTGGCCTACAATGATAAAGTCCAATGGCCTAGTAATTCTAACCTTCTCGTCATAAAAGAAGACGAGCTCTACTGAGAGCTTTATCCTTCCGTATGCGGCGACAGTAGCATCCCCAAAACCTTTCAGCTGGAGGTCGATGGGCTTTATGAAGCTGACGAGATCCCCGAGCTGATCTAGGACTGCTTTGAATATGATGTTGCATAAGCATCCATTGTCGATCAAAACTCGGTGGACGTCCTTGCCCAAAATGCGGGCCACGATCACCAAAGCATCCCCCTTGGGGTACAACACCCCGCTCCGGTCTAGGTTGGAGAAAGTGATCTCCAGATCCTTGTGGATTTTGGGCTCGGGCGGGGTGACCAGGTTCACGTTGGTCACGACCCGGATTTTAGCCTTGCGCTTTCCGTTAGAAAGCGTGGAGACGGGAGGGAGGCCGCCCAAGTTCCCTCCGCCTGCCTGGATCATGTTGACCCGACCGCCAGGGTTCATCAGGGGGAGGTCATCGTCGTCGTTCTCCAATGCTGCGACCGGCCTGAGAGGCCGGCCTCCTTCCCCATTCCTGCGAGGGGGACGCTGCTGCTGTTGCTGCGGTTCCTGCCGGCCGACTGGCCTTTGTAGAAGGTCATTCAGGTGCCTTTGGTCAAACAGTTTCTATAACTATTTTAGGAGATCACGACACTGGCTCGTATTATGGCCTATAGAGTTGTGATAGGCGCATAACTTTTTTGGGTCCAGCCGGGACCAGTCTCCCGTAAAGGGTCTTGGCCGGGGAAGCACATCCCTGTGTTGGATCGCGTTGAAGATGTGCGCAGGGGATTGCCTCAGAGCCTGGGTGAGGTGCACTTCAACGTCCTTGAAGGACTTGAAGTTCCCGGGCGGCTTGGCTATCTTTTTGGCCTTGGGACCACCCTTGGGGGAGGCCTGAGTGGCGATCTCCGGCTCCTTAGCTGCTGGTTCGGACTCCCCTAGCCTGAGTGCAAGTAGCTTCCTCCGAGCTAGGTAATCGCCCGCCCGAGCTCGGAAGTCGGCATATATTTTTGGGAAGTCCTTGGTGAGATGCCTGAACATCGGAGATCGGCCATGGAAGCCTCCCAAAGCGGCGTGTAGGGCCAGTTGGTCGCCGACCGGCTCACCGATCAGAATGACCTCATCCACCTGGGTGATATAGTCCTTGTCGAACTCCTCCTTCTCTTGGCGGATGCGCATCAGCCGGTGCCAGTTCTCCGGTCAGGCAATTTTGGCCGTGAAATAGGATGTGAACTGGGTGCTCAAAATGGCGAAGGAGTCGATCGAGCGGGCCGGGAGTGAGACGTACCACCTGTGGGCGAGGTCGCCCAGGATGAGCGGGAAGAGCCTACACTTCGTAGCGTCGGTTGCGCCACGCGCGGTCATATAAATCCAGAATTTACTCAGGTGAGTTTCTGGGTCCGTCTTCCCTTCGTAAAGAGGGGTCGGCGGCGGAACGATTTTGAGTTGGACCGAGGTGAGCTCGATGTCGATGGACAAGGGCTCGTTTGCGATCGGCTGGGCCTTAGGTTGGCCTTGCGCTTCCATGAGCACCCTCATCTCATCAAGCTGCTTTTGCATCTTGACGATCTCCGGGTTCGGAGTCTCGACCAGCTAGTCGTCACCATCGGCCAGGGGGCCGATTCGTTCGAATACGGCCACTCGAGGAGTGCCGCATCCCAACAAGCCGCTTTGGGCGAAGCTAAGCTTGCGCTTGGCGGAGTTGGCCGGCGCCAGGCTGACCTCGGCTGCCCTCTTGTGGGGCATCTGCGCCGCGCTCCACGAGTTGGAGACGGACTCTGTGTCTCCATACCCAGTATCGTAACTGGGGAGTTGGC
This sequence comes from Ballota nigra, assembly GCA_947034835.1. Lineage (NCBI taxonomy): Eukaryota > Viridiplantae > Streptophyta > Magnoliopsida > Lamiales > Lamiaceae > Ballota > Ballota nigra. The sequence continues at coordinate 95,810,264 of OX344725.1, forward strand.
TGGGGTACCATGAGGGATCGCTTGAGCCCAGGCGGTCGAAGACCGGATGAGCGGAGCCGCGGGACCAAGCGGAAGTAGGGTCGACTCGGCACTGGCTTTTCCCCTGGTGCTCCGAGGCTTTTGCCTTTCCTTTATAGGCACTGGCATGCGACCTCCTCTTTGAGGCGGAGGAGGTGCTTTGGTACTTCCTCGTCTCTTCCGCCTGACGGCGTCGTCCCGACCCAGCCTGGTCGGGAGTGAGGAAATTTTGTGCCTGCGATGGATGGGGATCTTCCGGATATCGGATGGGAGAGACCACACGTGTGGTCTTTCCGGGGCGAACGGGGGTCGGCTCCCCTGAGGCCCGAGCTGCGGGGTCCCGTGGCGTAGCCGGAGCTCCGATGGCTCTGTGGGCCTGTGATGATCTTGGGTTCGTCATTGTTTTGTGGAGAGAGGCTTGTAACTTGAAGATTTGAAGATGTGAATCTTTAAAGAACAGTGAGTGTTCTTCAAAGAGGTGAAGAGAAGATGAGTTTGATGGGTTGGACACCCTCCTTCTAGCGCCAAATGTTATTTACCAAATAAATAAGCCTGGGAATTAATGGCTATTTATGAGAGCTTTGGTAAAAACATCAAATGATTGAATTCATCAATGCTAAATGAGTGATTGCGATGAGATATAACAATCGAGATGATGAACTAAGTGAAAGAACACCAAGAATTGCCAGGGGTTTTTGGTCCCTGGACTTAAATGAGTATTATATTGCTTTGATAGAATGTGTTGAGCTCTATTTCTTGTTACAAATGTGGGACTATTTATAGTTTTCTCCATACGGGGGTACAATCGTCATTTCCGACCTCTACGGGGGTACAATCGTCATTTCCGACCTCTCGGGGGACAGAGGCATTAAATGCCTCCAGCCTCTGGGGACGTGCGGGTGTCCGTATGTCACAGTCTGCAGGCGGCCGACCACTAGCGCATTGACACGTGTCCATAAAAGGACGATTCTCTGGGAATTTTCCTCATTTGGATGGAATATTCTCTCTGTCACTGAGTACGGAGGCGACTCTTTACTTCTTATGGGACGATCTTGCCAGATTCTATCACGTGCTCTTCTGTCCGTCTGAAGTTGGAAACTTGTCGAGGTCGGAGATCGGTCTCCAAGACTTCACGAAGTTGGGAGATCTCCTTGTGCTCTAACTATGTTAAGGAGACCTTTAGACATTTTGTTCGATCGCGGTCTGACCGGTCCAGTCTCAGCACGGTTGACTTGCACCTAGAAATGCGACGGGTACCTTCTGGGGCTTGGTGCCGACCTCGCTACCGAGGTCGGAAGGATGGGAACGGAGCCCGCGGAGGCCGGAGGGTAATCGACTAGATCGGTCCCGACGCGGTCGTGCTGGTTTGTTATTCCTGGCCGGAATGAGGTCGGTGTCGACCTCTGGTATAAAATGACTACAACACACTATAATTTATTAAAATTAATACCGGAAAATATTAGTTCCTTTATATACAAAAAGCACAATGTTCTCTCAATGTAAATAACAAAAAGATTATGCTAACCAACTGTTTGGAGCACAACCTACGAAAGAAGAAAAAGCACAATGTTCTCTCAATGTAAATAACAAAAATATTATGCTAACCAACTGTTTGGAGCACAACCTACGAAAGAAGAAAAAGCATCCAACTTAATTGTTATTTCTTGAAAAAGAAAATATAAGATTTGTATGGAAATTGTGTATGTATCACTACTGCTGGTCTTGTGGTCTCTGCTGCTGAAAGTTAGGATGATTCTGTGATGTGTTTTGCATTACCATTCCCTGTTGACCACTTTGTGATGACATGTTTTCTAATGCACCACCCGGTTGCTGCTGTTGTGGCACCCCATCATTCCACCAGCATTCCATGCTCTCATGTTAAATACTGAAATCACAAGGAGTACAATGAGTATCGACAAGATTAAGAAGAAAAAAACAAACAAACATTTGAGGGAGGGATAAAAATTTACTCATGTCATTCAGATTTTGAGGAGGTAGCGTTCGGTTGGCACTAGATAATCTAAACTGAAGCAAATGACACACAACAATAGACCGTGTGTGCAGTGGAAGGGAAGCCCCGTTAATGGAACCACTAGAAGGGGATGCCGTTCATTCATTTATTAACTTGTATTATCAAGAAAGTCTCATTACCAGAACTGACCAAGGTATATGAATCACAACAATGATTCAAGTTTAAACAGAGCTTGAGGGCAAGAATCAAAGTCGAACTTGTATCATAAACACTCTTGGGAGAATCAAGTAAACAAAAATAATAATATAATCAGAATGAATTGCTAATTTGCTCCAACATCAACATGTATGAGTTTCTTAAGGTTAAGAAGAACAGACAAATGAACAAATGTTAACATCGTAATTATATTACTATTGCCAGGATTCTAATCTAACTCACAGTATCGGACTAAGAAAGCTAGATTAAAGCAGTTACTCAAAGCAAGAGACAACAAGATGAACAATATGAAAGACTAAAATTAAATCATATCAAACTTTTGAGCACCTCTGCAATCAATCAGCAAGCTAGTATTGTGCATAATTGTAATCTACAATATGGATAACACTATGCTTAGAGCAGAATAATTATCGTAATCACGTTAGAAAATAATATTATGAAAGTTAATCACATCAAATCTCATGTTGTGCAGCAATCAAATTATTTCCTTGGGGATTCAAATGACAAATAAAAAATATCAATTGTATGTCTTTTTCACACCCATATTTTGCATTTAAGAGTAATAAAAAAATAAAGAGAATTGAAAAGAAAAAACTCACTTGTTTGGATATCCTCCAAGGAATCAAAACTAGAAGAAGGAATTCCTCTGATCTCAGCCTCCATTGAATCCACAAGGAATTGATATTGCTTCACAGAATCCCCAAAGAATCAATATTATTTCATGGAATCCCCAAGGAATCCTTCCACACATGTTTGAATTGCTGTGTGAATCGAACAAATGGGATGGAATTTGCTCGAATCAAGCGCGCCAATCCGCAACCGAAACCCTAGGTTAAAAAAATTTGGAATTCGCCCAATAAAAAGGATCAATGGAGGAGAAAACAAAAAATTTGGCGTGATTTAAATGAGTAACGGTGAAAATAGCGAAGATAGCAACAATTGAAGAGTGAAATTGGAAAGAGATGGAGTTGGAATTTTGATGAAATTGAAATGAAAATGGGGCAAATTTTGTTATATTTTGACCCGGTTTTATGACCCGAATAAAAATGGATAGTTATACACCATAGTTATGGTGTGTACTACACATATAATATTTGCCCAGACAATTGATACTCCCTCCGATCCAAAAAGATTGATGTTTTAACATTTGCTGTTAAAATTAAGAATTAATGTATATTGACAGATATACCATCACAATTCCTTAATTACAACTCCTAATAAATTTATTAAATGTAAAATTCAATATGAGTGAGATTTTTTTGGAATTGATTAGGGGTATAATGGAGAAGTAGAGTAAAAAAGAAGTAAAACATCAAATATTTTGAAACAAAAAATCTACCCTAAAACATCAATCATTTTGAATCGGAGGGAGTATTATATAAAAAGAATGACCCTTTATATAGAAGATTCTAGAAGAAAGGGGTTGAATATGGTAAATTGTAACTGTTGCATTAAAACAATCAACATTATATTAAAAAGATTGACCCTCTATATAAAAGATTCTAGAAGGAAGGGGTTGACTATAGTGTGGGATTTAGTTATATACTTATTTTATTGTATTCCTGTTTACCAAAAAACACGATTGTACTAATTTGCATATTTGCGTCATTAATTACACCATCAGTGATTTATTACACACAGTACTATTTACGTCACTAATTACATCATCAGTGATTTACATATATATATTTGACTCAAGTCTCCTTCCTCCGGACAATAAGTCATCAAATTGCATCCTAATTGCAGTAAAGCTAAACAGCCACCATACATTCCAAAAGGCATGCCTTATTCTTAGAAACATATATAACTCATAACCAACTAACAAATTGCTCCCAAAATTCATATTACTCTTTTCACTCCATCTTCATCTTTTTTTCCTTAAAAAACAAAAAAAACCAAAAAAATTAAAAAAATTAATCCTCCAAAAAAAAAAAAAAGAAAAAAAAATGGCGTTGGCCTTGGGTGGTGGGGGTGATGATTTTGCCAGATCGGTGAGCGGCCGGAGTTTCCACGACGTGTGGCAGCAGTCACCGGACGTGTTCAGTCGCCATGATAGGGACGATGAGAATGACGAGGAGGAGCTCCGGTGGGCTGCCATTGAGCGGCTTCCGACGTATGACCGGGTGAGCCAGGGCATGTTGAAGAAGGTTCTAGAAGATGGGAGGGTGGAAACTTCCGAAATCGACGTGAAGAAACTTAGTGACGACGAGAGAAGGCATTTGATGCATAGAGTTCTTAAGGCGGTCGAGGAGGACAACGAGCACCTGCTCCGACGCCTTAAGGGCCGAGCCGAAGGGTAGTGACAGGATCCTGTCATTATAGATCATTTTCTGTTATTAAAGACTTTAGTATAGAAAAATTATAATGATAGGATTTAGTTCATTTTTTTTAGTTTTTAATTATAGGATAGCATTTAATTAAGGGATTATTTAAATCATGTTGATTGATTGAGTGGTGAATTTTTTCAGTGTGGGGATTGAGATACCTAAAATAGAAATGAGGTATGAGCATTTGAAGGTGGAGGGAGATGTGCACGTGGGAAGCAGAGCTTTGCCTACTTTGGCTAACGCTGCATTGAATGCAATTGAGGTTTTCCTTTTTCCCTCCTATTCTTCATTATTAACCATTTCCTATATTTAGTTAATGATTTTAAATGCTCTTATTACACTTAAAGATGTTGAACGGGTTGGATAATTAGAAAATTTCGGACCGCAGAGGATATATTTAAAAAAAAGAAAGAAAGTATGTTGAGTGTGAGTGTAATAATATAATAATATTTTATACTTTATTGACTTTTGAGAATGTATGTTGTTTTCTTTTTTGAAGTGTGAAAGTAATTGTGGGATTTCCAAATAAAGAAAGTGTGAAAATAATTGTAGGACGGAGACAAATATATTTTCTACTCACTCTATCCACTAAAAGTATGTTCAAACTAATTTTAACAATAATCTTTTTTTCTTTCATCACTTAATTATTTCACATGCTGTTGAATTTACATTTACAAACAACCATTTAATCTATACATGGATCACTTAAGTAATATGGATTTCTTCATCTTCACTTGTTGTATTAATTTGGAGGCAGAGCGTGCTGGGACTAATAAAGCTCTCCCCTAACAAGAAGACAAGGATTCAAATACTTAAAGATGCCAATGGAATTATCAAACCATCTAGGTCCGTGTCTCATTAATATATATTTTGTTGGGAAGATTAGGTAAGCAAAACTAGTGCATTATCAAATTTAGGCTTAAAGTTCATCAAATGGCAAGCCAAATCTCATGCTGGAACCTTAGCTCGATTTGGTCTACCTTTGATGAAATAGTGTCCTAGTTTTGCAAGCTCATAACAATTGTAAACCCATAAAGATAGTGTGCTAGTTTTGCTAACCCCATTTTGTCTAAAAAACAAAAAATTCCCATTATTGTTTCATACTAGTTATATTTTATTGTTTTAGCTGACTTGTTTAATTTCAGGATCACTCTGCTTTTGGGTCCTCCTGGTTCAGGGAAAACTACTTTCTTGCTTTCACTTGCTGGAAAGCTTGATCATAATCTTAAGGTATGTTTCCTCTTCCCTTGTTTCACATATATATATATATATATATATATATATATATATATATATATATATATATATATATATATTTATTATTTTGAGTTAGAAGAATTGGAAATAGGTTGTAGTGAAGGCTTCTGAGTTCGTCCTCCTCTTTTGTAGAGGAGTGTTCTATTTTAGGAAAAGTAGTACTTTTAGTCCCTTAAGTTATTCCTATTTTGACTTTAGTCCGATCAACTTTTACGAATTGAAAGCAGTTCTATAACTTTTAATTTTTTTGCATTTGGTTAGATAACTGGCTATAGGAGGTAAAACATCCGATTGACCAATCAGACGCCACGTCCGTGTCAACTGAAGTTTTACCTCTTACGGTCGGTTACTAGACAAAAATGTAAAAAATTGGAAGTTACTAATTTTTATTCTTAAAAGTCAACAAAACTGAAACCAAAATATATAAGAATAACTCACAGGAAAAAAAAAAACTACTCTCCCTTGTATTATATTATGCATAAATCAATTTCACGGTATAGCTTCTGCATTTCACATAGTTGATAACAAATTGTGTGCAGCAAACTGGGAGAATCACATATTGTGGCTATGAATTCAAGGAATTTGTTCCTCGTAAAACATGTGCTTATATTAGCCAACACGATCTTCTTCACGGGGAGATGACAGTGAGGGAGACTCTAGATTTCTCCGCTCGTTGTTTGGGTGTTGGTTCGCGATATGAAATGTTGGCAGAAATCTCGAGGCGTGAGAAACAGGCCGGGATCGTACCTGATCCTGAAATCGACGTGATCATGAAAGCAATGGCAATTTCGGGCCAGAAGACTAGTATGGTCACGGATTATGTTCTCAAGGTTACTATGCTGTTCTTTGTTGCTTCTAAATAGCTACTTATAATTAAGTTATGTGAATTTTGAGCACTCAATTTAATTTCAGATACTTGGATTAGATATATGCTCGGATATTATGGTTGGCAATGAAATGAGAAGGGGTGTTTCGGGAGGACAAAAGAAACGAGTGACCACTGGTTTGTTTCGACAGCTCTAGTATATTTGATTGGAAAAATTGCAAATTTGGTCAAATGAGAATTTTTCAATAACAATTTTGGTCCCACATACTTTATTAATACTTTCTTTTACAAATTTGGTCCCTTCCGTTAATTTTTGGAACCAAAGCTGCAATTTTATGGGACCAAAACTGCAATTTTTACATTCTCTTGGAATCAAAATTGCAATTCTCTTGGGACAAAAATGTCGAAAAAACTAAGGGACCAAAAACATTTGAAATTGCAATTCTCATAGGACCAAAAGTGCAATTTACGCATGTTTGATCTACTTTTGTTTAATTTAGTATTTCTTTGGTTCCCATGGTGTTTTTTTGGATTCGCTTTCTTAAAACATTTCCTTTCGTAATTACGTAATATGACGATATTTATGAAAAAACTGTTATTATTTTTTTCAAAAATTCTGTAAGTTATTTTGGTTTTAGTCTTGTTAATTTTAACGAGTTGAAAATAATCATGTATTTTATTTTTGACATTTTGGTCCGATACCTGCCGTAGAAGGTGAAGCATTCGGTTGGCATTGAAGTGGAATAGTCTTATTTGCCCACGTGGCATAGTCATGGTCAACTGGATGTTCTCCTCTTATAGCCAGTTACCAGACCGACCAAAATATCGAATAAGTGAAACTTACAGGACTATTTTCAATTCTCGAAAGTTAACAGGAATGAAATATGAGTAAGTTAAAGGACTAAAGAAACTATTTTTTCCCCTTAATATTTAGAGTAATTTAGATTCTCGTTTCAACAACACATTATGAATATAGATTTATGCAGTTGCTGCTTTTTGTGACTATTCTTGGAACTGCAGGGGAAATGTTGGTTGGGCCAGCCAAAGCTCTTTTCATGGACGAAATATCGACCGGATTAGATAGCTCGACGACCTTTCAGATCGTCAATTACATGAGCCAAATTGCTCATATAATTGGGTTAACAATGATTATCTCTCTGCTGCAACCACCTCCCGAGACCTACAACCTTTTCGACGATATTATCTTGTTATCGGAAGGCGAAATCGTCTATCAGGGTCCGAGAGAGCACGTTACCGAGTTCTTCGAGTACATGGGGTTCAAATGCCCCGAACGAAAAGGAGTTGCCGATTTTCTTCAAGAAGTGACATCTAAGAAGGAGCAAGAACAATATTGGTACAAGAGAGACCGGCCATATAGATATATCTCATCTTCGGAATTCGCGGATGCCTTCACTAATTTCCACGTAGGCCAAAATCTAGCCCAAAAACTCCGCGTTCCTTTTGATAAATCTACGGCCCACGGAGCGGCTTTGGTGAAAAAAAAGTATAGTATATCCAATTGGGAATTATTCCGCGCGTGTTTTTCCAAGGAGTTGTTGCTGATGAAACGCAACTCCTTCGTTTACGTATTCAAGACGTCGCAGATAACGCTCATGTCCATTATCGCATTCACGTTCTTCTTTAGGACGAAGATGACGCATGGGAAATTGACGGATGGAGGGAAGTATTTCGGCGCGCTATTCTTTAGCCTTACGACTCTAATGTTCAATGGAATGGCAGAACTCGCAATGACGGTCAATAACCTACCTGTGTTTTATAAACATAGGGACTACTTGTTCTATCCAGCTTGGGCTTATTGCTTGCCTATTTGGATATTGAGAATTCCTCTATCGATCGTGGAATCCACAATATGGATCGTCCTTACGTACTACACGATCGGGTTTGCTCCTTCTGCTGGAAGGTAAGACTTTCATTTATATTGTCCCTTAAATTGCATTAATTTTGATTTTTAGTCCACTAACTTTTTTAGCTTCGAAATTAATCCTTTAAGTTTACCATATGGACAAAAATTATAAATTTTGTCAACCATTTTCTAGCTGGTAAAAGGATAAAAAGGTACTCCATCCGGTACAATTTACATTATCCTTGCCAAATAATGCAGGTTTTAATGAAAATGTAGTTCATTAAAGTTGGGGTTTATATGTCCCGTCTTTTTTATTGAAGAGAGTTTAGTTTATTGGTAAAAGATATGTTGAAAAATGTAGTACAATGAGATATAAATAAGTAATTTTGAAAGTGATTAGTTCTAGAGAGTAAAATAATTTTTCTGTAGTGTAGGATAATCTAAATTTGTAACAGAGGGAGTATAAACTTGCAAGGTTGAAAAAGTTAGAGGACTAAAATCAAAATCAATGAAAGTTAATGAACAAAATAATACCCTTACCAAAATGGTTAAAAGTTGAATGATTGAAACGGTCATTAATGTGAATGTGATGCACTTATATTTCAATTTCTCATATGTATGCTTCAGGTTCTTTCGACAATACTTGACATTAATTAGCATAAATCAGATGGCCCTTGGTTTGTTCCGGTTTATTGCTGCCATTGGAAAAACTCAGGTCGTCGCTAACACATTAGGGACGTTCACTTTGCTCCTTGTCTTCGTTCTTGGCGGTTTTATAGTTGCCAAAAGTAAGTCCCTATAGCTAACTATGATATATGCAATATCATCCGGACATTTATCATATCATTTCTTGATGCAGATGATCTTGAACCATGGCTAAAATGGGCCTATTATGTTTCTCCGATGAGTTATGGACAAAATGCTATTGCTATGAATGAATTTCTCGATAAAAGATGGAGCAATGTAAGTTTCTCACTACTCTATCAATTTCAATACCCCTTATCAATTTTTTTTTGGTCTTTTAAGCAGTATTCAAGTCCGAACGAGTTTTAAGTTAAGACCTAACTTTTGGTTTGTAACCTTATCACACGGAAATTAGTAGATATGACTCTCGACAAATTGGGTTAATAAATCTGTGCTCTTTATGATTTTTTTCCCTATGTTCTATCATAATTGCAGTTCAGTTCCTAACACGTATCCTCGTATTAATTTCTTTTGCGGTTGCAGCCTAATACGGATCCTCGATTCAATCAACCTACAATCGGGAAAGTTCTCCTCCATTCGAGAGGCTTCTACACGAAAGACTACATGTTTTGGGTTTGTGATGCCGCGCTCATTGGATTTTCGGTTCTATTTAACGTTTTATTCATTATAGCGCTAACTTTCTCAAAGCGTAAGTACCGTACAATAGTGTTGGTTTTATGAATTTGAATTGGAAACAGAGGTTGATATGCTCTTGATGATCTGTTTTCAGCTTTTGGTAATTCACACACTTTAACATTGGATGATGATCAAGCCACATCTCGAGGTGCTAATTCTTTCACTTGTTTTTTTTTTTATTTCTTCATAATTGGCTTAGTTTCTTAGTTTTTGGCCAATTGATGACCAGCTTGCTGAAATTCGTTTTTGAGGGGAACTATTTTTTTTGTTTGGTGAAAATTAGAGGACTTTTCAAAAAATGTCATTATATGTTCTTATTAAATTATGAAGTACATGGAATACACAATTTTATTGGTTTAGCCCTCATTAATCACTTAAGTAGGTAAGATTGTTATTTTTGTCTCATGTTGGTTTCTGGTTCTTGAATTGTTTTTATGTATTTTGCTCTTATGTAGTAGATAGTAGTTTTAGTCATATTTGTCTAGTATGGACAGTACACATATTATTATGAATTAATTACCCTTAGCTACACTGTACAAAAACATAAAATTGCCTACGAAAATTGTTAATATGACTACGAAATTTCCAGCAAAAAATTTCGTAGTGAGGATTGCCTACGAAATCGCCTACAAAATTTTATAATTTATAGACATTTCTATTCTTTATCTACATAAATTTTGTTTGTGGGTAAATTTTTGTAGACAAATTTCTTGTAGGTAATTAATGCCTAGGATTTTCATTCCGTAGGCAAATTGATTTCGTAGGCAAATTGCTTGTAGGTTGAGGAATGACGGTGCCTACATGATTAGAAAATTTTGTAGGCAAGTCGTAGGCAGAAATTTTTTTGTTGGAAAATTCCGTAGACAAATCTATTTTGGTAGGCAATATTTTATTTTCTTTTGTGAAAAAACTGCAACGAATAAATTATGCAAATATAATTATCTTGAATGTGTCTCAAATGCAGATTGATCTCTTCAAGCTGCTTTCATAGTCAAAAAATCTGTCTCATCTAGGAAAAATTGCTGAGGTTCTTCGTCATATTTTCCTGAAAGGCAAAATATTATATGAACATTGTTCACCGCACACTACTTATACTATTAAATTTAAAGAACTAATACTATTGCTCGTAAAACCTAATATTATTTCTAGTGGTGCACGGTAAACATGATGTGCATTATACCTTCTTACACATAATATGTTTCTGCACATAGACAAACAAGCATTTACTGTAGTTTGTCCAAAATTTCCTAATTCTTAAGGGTAAATCTTCACTTTCTTAGCCCAATTTCATAGCAGTCACAAATATCTCATAAATGCCATATTTCATCAATATATATAAGTTTGTTAACTACAGGTGTTGATAAGAAGGTGCAGCTAGCCAGTTCAGACAAGAATGGAATGCTTTTACCCTTTCAGCCTTTATCACTTGTGTTCCATCATACAAATTACTATGTGGATATGCCTGCAGTAAGTAGCTCCTTTTCACAACTCTTATATTAGCTGACAATAATAATTAATTTTTCAGTTAGTTTAGAGCATCATAACCTATACATATTTCCCAAGAATGATGGAAATATGAAAAAGAACCGGACATAGTAAATATTTATTAAACAAATGTAAATATTTTGATTTCAGTCCATTAACATTTGCAACTTTTATAAAATACAACTTTTTATTCGTTTTCCTGATAATACAGGTTAACAAAAGTTCAAAATTTTCGTCCTTTTAACTGGCTTAAAGGACGGAAATGTTGAATTTGGTAAACTTAATGGAATTTAAATTTGAAAAAGTTGACGGACTAAAATCAAAACTGATATAACTTAAGGGATAAAAAACAACGTTAGGGTATTCTACCGTAGAGTAATTTTTGGAATCACAAAGGGCTTTTTCATAAAAAAAGGGTTCAGCCGGTTAGAAACTGGTGGTAGCCAGGATGGGGACATATTTATCAAGAAATAAAAACATACGAGGCAAAATAAAAAAGTAGTCAAAATAGAGAGCATTTTCCATAATTGGCCAACATACAGGACATTTATGTCAATTTTAACAGGAAATGAAATCTCAAGGCGTCGAAGGTGATCGTCTCCAATTACTACGAGACGTGAGCGGAGCATTTAGACCCGGAGCGTTAACAGCACTTATGGGGTCTAGTGGTGCCGGAAAGACAACGCTAATGGATGTCCTAGCTGGACGAAAGACGGGCGGATACATAGACGGAAATATAACCATTTCAGGTTACCCAAAGAACCAGGCAACATTCGCGCGAATCAGTGGATACTGCGAACAAAACGATATCCATTCGCCTAACGTCACAGTTTACGAGTCCGTACTCTACTCCGCGTGGCTACGCCTTCCTTCGGACGTAAAGAAAGACAAAAGAACGATGTTTGTTGAGCAAGTAATGGAGTTGGTCGAGCTTAACCCCATACGCGATTCCTTAGTCGGGCTCCCTGGGGTTTCCGGTCTTTCGACTGAGCAAAGAAAGAGACTAACAATTGCCGTGGAGCTGGTCGCTAACCCTTCGATTATCTTCATGGACGAACCCACTTCTGGGCTCGATGCGAGAGCCGCTGCTATTGTAATGCGCGCCGTGAGGAATACCGTCGATACTGGAAGGACGGTCGTGTGCACGATTCACCAACCGAGCATCGATATATTTGAGGCTTTTGATGAAGTATGTTTTGAATCTTTACAATTTCTTTATGTTTTTATTTGATTTGAGGTTAATAATTGAGGTTGGTGCAGTTGCTGTTGATGAAAAGAGGAGGGCGGGTGGTGTATTTTGGACCGCTTGGCACGCACTCTCAGAGTATCATTGACTATTTCGAGGTAACCTCTGTTTTGTAAATGAATCGAGCCGTACTTGTTCAAACTTGTTTGAAATATTATTGGCTTTTGAAACTAGGAGTGGCGATATATAGAACAAACATTGAACCTGTTGGTTGTTTGGACTTGGTCAAGTAGTTTGAGACTTGTCGTGGTTTATATAGAATCCGAGATGCAAACTCGTCTTAGGGCCCAACACATTTAAAATTTAATATTATTTTATGCGTATTCAATTAATGTATGTATGTTTGTGCATATGTACATTACATATGTTATTTTAAGTATAAGATAAATATTAAATGTTATTTTAAACAATTATATATTAATTTGAATTATTTGATGTTTAAATGAGACATTTTGTGTTATAGAATTAATTAAAAATTATAAATATAAGTGGGTGGGTTGGATCCTCCATATTTGAAACTTATGTTTGTGCTTGTTTGATATTCAATTGATTCGAGTCTTGATAAAGCCGAACACGATATCGAGCTCGAATAGTTTTATATTCTTAATCCAGCTGGAAGCCGAGCTTCAGGCCTGATGAAATATAAAAGTTTTTTCAAGTATATTGTTTTCAAGAACATATATATATATATTTTTCCATATATATCTAATTAGCATAGTATGTTGATGGTATGGCAGGCTATTGCTGGGGTTCCTAAGATCCAAACTGGGTACAACCCAGCTACATGGATGCTGGAGGTCACCACTTCAACAGCTGAAACTCAAATTGGAGATGATTTTGCTGATATTTATGCCAACTCAATCCTTTATCAGTCAGTAATAGGGGATGCATTTACATTGGCTGATACTCCGCCGTCCCTCTATTTAATTACTTCCTGTTTTGCCATTTTCGTCCGTCCCTCTATTTAATTACTAGCTTCCTATTTTGTCATTTTCTTCCGTCCCTCTATTTACTTCTTTTTTTTTTGGCAAATAAAATACAATTTTATATTTCCACACCTTACTCCTATTTACTTATATTCTTTCTTTTCTCTCCACCACATAACTTGTACTATATCTATAATATACTACTTGTCTTATTTGTTGTTCCTAAACCAATTAGGAAGTAAATAACGAAATGGAGGGAGAATTTGTTCTTTATATATTATAAATCTGGGGAGAATTTTTTTTTTTTTTGCCAGTAATTTAGGGGATTGTATTTTAAGAACAATACTTTTCTAGATTGTGAATGTAGGACATTAACTTTTTCTGAAAAATGTAGGCCATTAACTTTTTTTCATGGTAAATGTAGGCCATTTGACGGGCCTCTACATGCGAAAATAAATAAATTATGCGCCTAAATTTGCACAAATTTCTTAACTTACATACGGGCCTACATTTGTAGAGAAAAGTTAATGTCCTACATTCACAAATTCGGAAATTATTTATCTCAAAACACAACACCCTAAATTACGGGCCTAAAGAAATTATTAATTCCCTAGAAAGGGCCTAAAGAAATTATTAATTCCCTAGAAATCTTATTTCATCTTTGTTAATTTTTCAGGAGGAATCAAGAACTTATAAAGCAACTCAGCACGCCGCCCCCAGGTTCTCGCGATCTCCATTTTTCGACCAAGTACTCTCAATCGTTAGTCGAGCAGTGCAAAGCTTGTTTCTGGAAGCAATATAGGTCTTATTGGAGGAATCCACGATACAATGGTATTCGATTCTTGATGACGATTGTGATTGGTCTTATATTCGGCATCATTTTCTTGAAGAAGGGGCGAAAGACGTAAGTCGTACTAACATTTTTAACTAAGGAAAAATCCATTGATGTTATAATACATAAGATGATTACATAGCTAAGTGAGAATTAATTAATTACATTGTGTTGACAGTGCAAAGCAACAAGATCTTCAAAATATATTGGGAGCTATCTATTCTGCTGTCCTCTTTCTCGGAGCCTCGAATAACACGTCCGTGCAAGGCGTCGTTTCCATAGAGAGAACAGTTTTCTATCGCGAAAGAGCAGCTGGAATGTATTCAGCCTTGCCTTATGCAGTCTCTCAGGTGTCATAGCATACATACTTGAATCCTTCAATTACATAAAGATTTTGATTGAATGGGTACTTGCAAATCCAACACACCACATAGAATCACTTTTTTTTTTATTTTATATATATATATATATCTATTTTATAAAGCAGTGTCTAACAACTTTAAAAAAATAGTTTTTAATGAGTATTTTATTGGATTTGAAAACAGGCACTAAATTTTGCCCAAGCAACCATTTCCGTTTCCCAAATTCTAAGGATCCCTTGTATTCCCTAACGACATAAACACAATCTAAATAAGAATCGAAACCTAACCCTAACTTAGCTGCCCAAACAATTTGTTGTTTTCCAAATTCTATGTTCCCTTTGGATGCCAAATGACGTAAAACAACACAATATACATGACTCAAAACTTAACTTAGTGTAAAAATCATAAAAATCTCCCATGTTCGATGAAATATGCACATAATCCTCATCGTGTTTTATAAATTGCATAAAACCCCATATGTTTGATAAATGTATGCACATAATTCCTACTGAATGCTTTTAAAGAACACTAACGATGTAAAATTGAAGTGTGAACTCACATAACTGTCTATATAAACAAAACCCACACATACAACACTCAGATGGAAACATATAAACACAAAACATGCAATATTAAAGGTGTTAAAAAGTGAACGGGAAAATTATATTTTAGGACAGTATCTTATGGGCGTTTGCAAAATAAGGACACTAACTTTTTGGGCTTGCAAAATTAGGACACTATCTTTATGGTTTTGCAAAATTAGGATATTATTTTTATAATCTTGCAAATAAAGACACTATCTTTTATGTTAGGCAAATTTTGGCCAAAGTAAAAAACAAAATGGGCCAAATAAAGCCCTATTATGATGTGTCCAGTTTCCCTGCATTTTATAAAATTTGGCCTAAATTTGCTAAAATTAAAAGACAGTGGCCAAATTTTGCAAGTTTGTAAAGATAATGTTATAATTTTGCAAGCTCATAAAGATAGTGTCCCAATATTAAAAACCTGTAAAGAAAGTGTCCTAATTTTACAAACACACATAAGACAGTGTCTTAAAAAAGTAATTTTCCCAGAAGTGATTTGTGCATACTCTTATTTAACAAGCGGGTGATTTGAATTTTGAAATCTCGTTCTAGTTTGTAGAATTCAAAATCCAGCTCTAAAAATACTTAAAAATCGTATTATCACATTTTGACTCGTCTCGCCTCACATTTGACAACCGAGTAATTAATTTCAGGTAGCAATTGAGATGATCTACATAGCAATTCAAAGCATGGTATACACTCTTTTACTGTATTCGATGATTGGATTCGAGTGGAGTGCTACCAAATTCTTTTGGTTCTACTACTTCATTTTCATGTGCTTCACTTACTTCACTCTATATGGAATGATGTTTATCGCCCTCACCCCCGGTCTCCAAGTTGGTTCCATATTGTCGTCCTTCTTCCTCAGCTTTTGGAACTTGTTCTCTGGTTTCCTCCTTCCCCGGACCGTAAGTCAATCTTCACTAACCCTTCCATTTTGTAGTTTGTTGCAAATGATTGATGTTGGGTAAATTACCAAAAGAATCATGTGATTTGAATAATTATCTATACATACTTTTTTTTGGGAAAATAGTTTTTGTAGTCCTATAAGTTACCCTTGTTTCCATTTAAGTCCTGTAACTTTTACTTCTTCGATATTTTGGTCCAGTAACCGACTGCAAGTGGTGAAACATTTGTTGACCAATCGAAATCTCCCACGTGGATAAATTAGACTCTGTCACGTTAGCGTCAATTAGATATTTCACCTCCTATAGCAAGTTACTAAACCAAAATATAAAAAATTGAAAGCTACAAAATTATTTTTAATTTGTGAAAATCGACAGAACTAAAATCGAAATACAAATAACTTACTAGATTAAAAAATTAATTTCCCAAAAAATTGTTTGGTTGATCAGGGAATGCAATATCCTTTCATTTGTTGTGTTTTAATTTCCTCATATAAGCGTCGATCGATTGTTCTGTAATTTTGCATTCCTTGTCAGTCAATCGAATCGTTTGTCCTTTTAGGGTTATATCAAATTGCAAGGTTCTTTTGGTAATTTGGACAAACTTCTGAGGGGTTTCTTTTTGGTAATAAATTTACCTTTCATGCATATTATAATATTCCAATATTGACAAAAGGATTTGGTTTTGTTATAGCAAATTCCGATATGGTGGAGGTGGTATTACTGGTGCTCTCCTATTGCGTGGACGATATACGGGCTCGTGACATCGCAATTCGGTGATGTGAGTTCTCTAATGGAGGTGCCTGGAGTTGGTTTAATGGTAGTGAAGGATTACCTAAAACGTAACAATGGCTATCATCATGATTTCCTTCCTGTTGTTGCCGTAATGCATCTTGTTTTCGTCCTATTATTTGCCTCAATCTTCGGTTTTGGTATCAAGTTTCTTAACTTCCAAAAGAGATAGATGTAGAGATAGAGAGGGTGTGTTGAATATTAGAATTAAAGTATTTATTGATATCACCGGTTTAATTTTTGAGTTAATTAATATTCAATGCTTGTTTTTTTCCCCTTTTGATAATGATATCTAAACATGTATTTAAAAGGCATGATGCTATATAAATAATATATAATTAACAATTAAATAAGCCGATCCAAAATTAGTATTCAAATTGGACATTTAAATATTATCTCATTATAGTATAATTAAGAGTTTCAATACTTATCTCATAAAAAGAAAAGATAGATTATACATATAAATTACTGATGCTTGAGATTTACAATTTGAAGTTTAAATAATTTCTCAACTTCCAAAAGTGATGAAGTGACGCTGCCGAATCAAGTAAAGAGAGGGTGTGTAATACAACTATATAACGCTCTTGATAGAATGATCGTATGTCAAATTCTATATGATTAGTCTCCGTTCATGATGAATGAATTGATTTTTTATTTTTTTTATAAAACTCAAATTTTATTCAGATTCATTATTTTGGTTATTTTTGCCAACAATGATTTTAAAATTTGACGGAATTAAACAACTAAGATAAGATATTAATTTATTTTATGTTTTTTCTTTTTTTACAATTTTAAATTTCGTCCTTTCCCTATGTGACAGGTTGCTAAAAATAGCAGCTTTCCACATTAGGCATGTACATACACAACAACGACAAAGTTTAACGCGGACAACAAAGTTTAAGGGAAAATTGGTTTTTTTGTCCTATAAGTTTGGTCAATTTTGTTTTTCGTCCTCTAACTTTTGACTTTATTTTTTATTATTTTTTAGTCCGATAACTTTTAAGAAATTAACATTTTCGTCCTAAAACCGATAATTTTTTAGTCCTAAAATTAACATTTTAGTCCGATAACTTATGTTTTAGGACGAAAACGTTAATTTTTTGAAAGTTATCGGACTAAAAAATAAAGTCAAAAGTTAGAGGACGAAAAACAAAGTTGACCAAACTTAGAGGACAAAAAACTCTATTTTCCCAAAGTTTAACAAAGTCGAAATCAATTTGTAAAAAATACAATGGGTAAACTGCAAATGTTCCATGAAAACAATTGATACTGCTAAAAAATACAATTAAATTGCATGATGCACTTAATATTAAGAATAAGGGATTTCTAGAAGATTCTAGATGAAACATATTCAAGATATTGTGGGATTTGTATTAGTATTTACAGATTTGGTTTGATATTGTTTTCCATAATTTATGGTATTCTTCTTAACCAAATAACACGATTGTAAATATGTACTATTTGCATCACTAATTACATCATGCATTGTACTATTTGTGTCACTAATTACATCATGTGACTCAATTCTCCTCCACACGATTCCCATAAAATTGCATCCTAACTGCACTAAGCTAAGCAGCCGACTAGGTCCTACCATCCATTTCCAAATGCCTTATTCTTAGAAACATATATATAACAAACTAACTGATTACTCCCAAAACTGATATCACTCTTTTCACTCCCTCTTTTATCTTTTTTCTTCAAAACACAAAAAACAAAAAGAATTGATCCTTAAAAAAAAAAAAAAAGAAAAAAAATATGGCGTTGGCCTTGGGTGGTGGTGGTGATGATCTTGCGAGGACGGTGAGCAGGCGCCAAAGTTTCCAAGACGTGTGGCATCTGTCACCGGACGTGTTCAGCCGCCACAAGAGGGATGACGAGGACGACGAGGAGGAGCGCAGGTGGGCGGCGCTTGAGCGGCTTCCGACGTATGATCGGGTGAGACGGGGCGTGTTGAAGAAGGTTCTAGAAGATGGTAAGGTCGAAATTTCCAAAATCGACGTGAAGAAACTTAGCGTCGAAGAGATGAGGCATTTGATGCATAAAATTCTTAAGGAGGTCGAGGAGGACAACGAGCGCCTGCTCCGACGCCTCAGGGGCCGAGTCGAAAGGTAGCAACAAAGGTCCTGCCATATATATTATTTTCTACACAAAATTTAGGATGAATCAATTTCATAGTTTGAAAGTTATCCCATTGCATGTATTAGGTGATATCATTACATGCATTTACTGATACAATAATATTTTTTAATGTAAAATAATATTATATCAGTGAATGCATATAATAGGGGATTTAAACCAAATCCGTCCTCTATCTTTTCACCTTTATTAAAATGGTCCTCTATTTATTTGCTTTATCAATTTAGTCCTGTATCTATTCAAGTTTCGCCAAAATGATCCTAATTGGCCTAAAAATGTACAAAACCTCACCGTTTCGGTCCTATATTTATTTTCTTTACCAATTTAGTCGTGTATCAATTCACATTTCTCCAATTAGGTCCTAATTGAACGCATAAAACATAAAATGCCACATTTTTAGTCATGCGCACTAGTTTTTTTGGGGGAAGCCTATGATATGGTTTTTTTTTTTTCAATGTGGCACTAGCGGTGGCAGCTTTGCATATAGACCCAGTCGTTTAACTAGGTTCACATTTTTTTCCGTTTGACACCGGAAAACTCCTCCACACGGATTCACCTGGGAACATGGTTCTGATAACATAATTAGGGCCCCCGATGGACCTCCACCTCTGCATTGGTATGATATTGTCCGCTTTGGAACGAGCTAGCCTGCACAAATTTATTTTTGGGCCTTCCTAAAAATATATCATACCAATGGAGAACTTGTTCATCCTTATAAACCCCAAGAAACTCCCATATTATTTTGATGGGATTTAAACCAAATTCATCATCTATCTTTTCACCTTTATCTAAATAGTCATTTATTTATTGTTTTATCAATTTAGTCCTGTATTTCTTCAAGTTTCGGCAAATTGGTCCTAATTTGGTGAAAAATAGTTTTATGCTTTATGCGTTCAATTAGGACCTAATTTGAGAATGTGAATTGATACATGACTAAATTGGTAAAGAAAATAAATATAGGACCAAAATGGTGAGGTTTTGTACATTTTTAGGCCAATTAGGATCATTTTGGCGAAACTTGAATAGATACAGGACTAAATTGATAAAACAAATAAATAGAGGACCATTTTGATAAAGGTGAAAAGATAGAGGACGGATTTAGTTTAAATCCCCATATAATAGTATCAACTTGACACTATGAAAAAAATTCACAACCACCTACTCTATTTTCTATTATTAAAGATTCTAATATAGAGAAGATAACGGCTAGATCGCTCAATATAGGTCATTTCTTTTTGTAGTGATTAATTACAGCCGATGAAATATATTTTGATCCGCGATTACTTTCACACTTGTCTTATTTGGACGTCCCAAAATTATTTTCACACTACAAAAAAAAAAAAAAAAAACTCTCTTACAAAAGTCAATAAAGCATAAAATTACCATTATTTTATTAATTTAACCTCACACTCACAGGGAAAATTATTTTTTAGGACTGTAACTTAATGAGGTAGCAAAATAAGGACTGTAACTTTTCGGGCTGGCAAAATGAGGACCATATCTTCTTTAGGTTGACAATTTAAGGACCATAACTTTTATAATTTTGTAAATAAAGGCCAAGTTCTGCCCGAACTAAAGCTAAATTGTCCCAATTTGGACTTGAATTCTAGCCCAAGTCAAGCCAATTAGCCCGATTTGCATTGATTCAAGTTGGTTTGCCCTCAAGTTGCTACATTTTAAAGTTATTGTCCTCATTTTGCCAGCTCGAAAAGTTGTGGTCCTTATTTGCTACACCCCTTAAGTTACGGTCCTGAAAAATAATTTTTCCCACATGCATATACTCTTTTTTTTTTCTTAAAAAATGTGCAACTACCATATGTAAAAGTAAAGGTGGGACGGAGGGAGTAATTAATTAGGACAACATGTAGTTAAGAGATTATTTAAATTATGTTGATTTCAGTGTGGGGATTAAGATACCTCAAATAGAAATGAGGTATGAGCATTTGAAGGTGGAGGGAGATGTGCATGTGGGAAGCAGAGCTTTGCCTACTTTGGTTAACGCTGCGTTGAATGCAATTGAGGTTTTTATTTTTCCCTCGTTTTTTTTATTATTGTCCATTTTCTTTCTTTAATTAGTTAAAGATTTTTGTTGCGCTTACTTAAAGATGTTAAATGACCTTTCAAAAAAAAAAGATGTTAAATGGATCAACCAACTGTATATGAATTCGGGTATCCACCATTGGCTCCTGTAGAGCTGGGCATACTGCAGCCATCAGTAATTATATATACTTTAATACCATATAGTAAAATAATTAATACTTTTAATAAAAATGACTAATACATTTAAAGAAAACAACTAATATTAAATCATCTAAAACAAAGACAACTAATATTAAATCAATATGATCGAATAATATTTATTATCTAACATGCAACTCAACAATTGCCTAATCAATATGATATTCGAACCAATTAATAATCTAAGATACAATGCAACAATTGCCTAAATCAATAGGATATTCGAACCCATTAATTAATCATGTGATTAATATACATCTGCACAAATATATGTACATATACATATACACATACATATATACACATACATTTACATATACACATTCATATACATATACACATGTACATATATATATATATATATTATATAGACACAATTACATATACACATGTCTCCACATAATTATTTTTGAGTTGACAAGTATTCCTAGTGCATTATTGCCATGTAAGTGCGTCCTCATTGAGTTTAATTTAGGTGTCAATTTGTTATTTAGTTTGATTTTTTTTAGTTGTTAAGTTTTTATTGGTTGACTGATTGCACAGTCCATTTAATTTTAGGATTGAAATTTAATTAATTAGCTTAAATTATTTTGGATACTTTTTACTCATTCTAATTTAGAGGAATGTCTCTTGACATAATTATAGGATTCACCCAAAAAAAATAATTCTTTTTGAGATGCTCCATAATAATTTTCACACTTCAAATATGAAAATAAAACACTCTCATTTTAAAATACTCTTCATTCATTTAATGTAAAAAGTATCAATTTTCGAATTTGGATGCGTTAATTGATGACAGAGCATACTGGGACTAATAAAGCTGGCCCTGTGAAGGGTCAAATGTGAAGTATGTAGTCTGCTGAGCTTAATTCAATAAGAGGCTAAGTTGATAAAGTGTTAGCCGTGGGAGTTAGTGAATTTGGGGTACCAGAGGAGGTGGACCAGATGAGGTTGACCAGAGAAGCCTGATCAGAGAAGTCTGGCAGGAGAGCTATCAGAGGAGGTCCATCAGGTGAGGTTTGGTCAGACGAGTCTGGTAGATAAGTCATCAGAGGAGGTCTATCAGAGGAGGTCTGGGACCAGAGGTCATCTGGTGTAAGTGACCAGAGCCAGAGGAGGTTTGTCATCTGATCCTGAAGTCCGTTTTATGCAAAGTACACCAAATTGGAGCTAATTCGAAGGCGGTTCTAACTGAATCAACCATGGCGGTTATTGAAGTTGTTAGCCAGCTGGATAACTACCTTTACTTTGAGTTTGTTACAACTGATTCGAACCTAGGGTTCGTTTCCAATCTCTGTATTATAAAAGGGGGGTTTCTCAACTGAGAGATTATCTTTGAGAGAACTTCATCTGTGAGCGAAAACACGAGAGATTGAGTGTGATTGTAACTTGTAACTTTCAATTTCCCATCTTAGTGAAAAGATATCCTCTCGGATCCCGTGGACGTAGGAGTATTCATCTTCGAACCACGTAATTCTGGTGTTCTTGTGTGATTTCAATTTCGTGCTTATTGTTTCCAGATTCCGATTCCCGGAAACAAGTTTTCTTGTGAATCCAAAACGTGATTAACAAGTGGCGCCGTCTGTGGGAAGAAGGAAATGATGGCTGCAACCAAGTTCGATATTGAGAAGTTCACGGGGAAGAACAATTTCAGCTTATGGAAGATCAAGATGAAGGCTCTCCTGGTACACAATGGTTTGTACGAAGCCTTGTTGCCACCGGCTCAGGTGGCTTCTGGAGCAAATCCGGCGAAGGTGGAGGAGAACAAGAGGAAGGCGCATAGTGCCCTTATCTTGTGTCTTGGGGACAAGCCATTGAGGGAAGTATCGAAGGAGGAAACCGCTCTTGGGATCTGGAATAAGCTGGAGCAGTTATACCAGACCAAGTCTGTTACGAACAAGTTATACATGAAACAGAAGCTTCAAGTCTTCAAGATGAGTGAAGATAAGAATCTTGGTGATCAGTTGGATGAGTTCAACAGATTGGTGGATGATCTGGAGAGTTCAACATTATCGTTTTAGGTGTTTTTCGGCCAATTGAGACTAATTGGTGAAATTTAAATACATTTAAGACTAAATCAATAAAACAAATAATTAGGGGACCCTTTCAATAAATGCAAAAAGATACAGGACCAAATTAATTTAAATCCCTATAATCGTTTCTTACAAGAACTCAAAAATAATACTCCCTCCATTACGATTTTAATTACCCAATGGCGAATAGTGCAGATTTTAATGAAAATGTTATTTATTAGTGTTAAAAAGTGTAAACTTAAGGCTTCATTAATCCGCCTTTCTTACTAAAAGGAGTTTAGTTCATTGCTAAAGAGTATATTGAAAAAATAGTGCAATGATAAATAAATGATTTTTGAAAAAGATTAGTTTTAAAGAGTAAAATTATTTGTCTTGGTAATTTGGGATAATTTAAATTGTAATAGAGGAAGTATTAAATATTATATAATATCACGTTATGCTTTACTAACATCACGAACATTAAAAAAACAAAAATAACCTCAGATACAACTTGTTGTAACGTTTTGTTGCAAGAGTATTTATTTTATCATCAATTTGTTTCGTAGGTTCTTTCTCAATTGATAAGATAATTAATCCATTCATTATCATTTGTTGTACGTGGGCCACTTACAAAGTTCAAGTACTTCTTCGTTACCAAGCCTATTATCCAAAAAGTTCTGTTACTCTATATGAATATTTGTTACTTTGAATTAAAGTATTCATTGATATGTTCTGCTTGACATGCTTGTTTTTCTTTTCTTTTCTTTTTTAATCTTTTGGTATCCAAACACATTTAGAAGATATGATACAAAATAAATAATATAGAAATAACAATTAAATAAGCTCCTAAATTAGTTTTCAAAATGGACACTTGAAGTTATCCCATTAGTAAATATTATATTACATAAGTGTTTCCACTCGCATAAAAAGAAAATATAAATTATAAGTATAAATTACTATACTTGAGATTTACGGTTTGAAAGTTGAAATAATTTTTTTCTCCCGGTATTGTATTATTAATAAATTACAGAATATTTCACATTTGATTATCATGTATTGCAACATATTAAAGCTATTCTGTTTGTGGATTGTGTGGGGATTTTAAATGTAGGATGCATTTGATGAATGGTAGAAATATATATTTGAAAAATAGGTGATAGTATGTGATAGATAATTGGGTGTAAAGCCGAGGCGGATTCAGAAATATTAAATAGGCTATCCACAATTATATAAGAATACTAAAAAAAAACAATTCGTACAATTCAAAATGTAAAGTAAGTAACATAAATAAAATATAGATAATTTAGAATTTGAAAACATAATAATATTGAGAATTATTAACAAAAAAGTTATTTATCTAAAATGAAAAAGTACCATAATTTTTTTTTGGGAGTATTAATTATTTTATTAAAGTTTATTAGTTATCTTATTATAAAATTAAAGGATATTAATTATTTCACTAAAGAACATTAATTATTTTAGTATAAGATATTAGTCGT
This sequence comes from Ballota nigra, assembly GCA_947034835.1. Taxonomy (NCBI): domain Eukaryota; kingdom Viridiplantae; phylum Streptophyta; class Magnoliopsida; order Lamiales; family Lamiaceae; genus Ballota; species Ballota nigra. Next base: position 95,835,144 of record OX344725.1, read on the forward strand.
ACAATAGTGTCATGATGAAACTAATTCACACCATGCCACTTCAAAGCACCTTAAAATTCAACAGATATTTTAAGAGTATTAATTATTTCATTAAAGTGTATTGATTATTTTTATTAAAAAATATTAATTTAAAATAATATTAACTGGCTAATTAAAGCATATTAATTTTTCACTAAAGAATATTAATTATTTTAATATAAGATATTAGTTGTAAAACAGTGTCATGATGAAACTAGTTCACACCATGCCACTTCAAAGCACCTTAAAATTCTATAGGTAAATATTACTCCCCCGTCCCAATTCTGTCTACCCATTTTATCTACCTCCTTAATTCAAACACTTCTAAATTACACCTCATTTCACCAATATATACGTAGAAAAACATCTTCATTTTTTTTTCATGCACTTAAATTAAATAATATGCAATCATAAAAAAAAAAACTATTTTATCCATTTAAATACAACAAATTAAGTATCACAATAAAGTCAACAAAAGTAAAATGGATAAACAAAATTGGGACGGGGGTAGTACACATTTTAGCATGCACTCAAGTGCATGTCATGTACTTGAATTTTAAGTTCAATTTTAATTTTTCAAAACACATAATAATATGTCGAATCATTTTTTTTTTTCAATTAAAATATTACTAATTATTTCATAGAATATCATTGATCAGTATGGAATACATACCCTCCTTGATATATAGATAGCCATTGCCGTAAAGGGAAACCAATATCTTATGCATTGGAACCAAGCTTTCAATTCCATTCACTAACTTTAATAAATATATCATCTTTCAATTCTATTCTTTTGGCTCTATTTTTTCCCAGAAAATAGTCTATGAACGAATTTTATAGAATGAATTTTGGACAAATTATATATATTCACTATTATCATTGACTAGATTATAAATTAAATTACAAGATAAATATTATGGTATAGATAAACAAATGTAATGATATTAATTTTATACTATGAACAATTTTCATAGGAGACCTACTCTTCCTTTCCTCCTAATTATTAACTCAGATCTCGGTTTATTTTTTATTGACTTTATAAAATAAGACACACTTTTTTTGCTATAAAGATTCTTCACTTCAAATTTAAAAGTAAATATTCTCTCATTTAAAATGTTATTGGTCAATTTAATAAAAAATATGCATGAAATTATATCAAAATAAACAAATGTATTTAAAAAATAATCAAACTAATGATATTATTGTTGCTGGTTAAAGAACCAAATTTAAAAAAAAAAAAAAAATTAGACATAAAAAACTTATTTCAAAGTGAACAAATTTAGAGGACAAATGAGTTCTTTTACCCCATATTTCTGCAAGAGTAATTTACTCATTTATACCATCTCCATCCCAAAAATATGATATCTATTCTTTTCTTTGTCCCAAAACATAATCTCATTTCTTTTTCTGGAAGTATGTAAAATGATCGAAATACCGATATTCAATGAATGTTGAAACTTAATTAACTCAACCTCTTTATTTTGACATTCTTGTTTTCTTTTTCAATAGACACAAATATATATGGAAGTGTAATAAGCAAAAGTCAAAATTTTAAGCATAATAAATACTTCCTCGTTTGCTAATAAATTTCATAGAAAGGGGTGCACGCTTCTTAACAAAATTTGTTTTATTAACCAATGAATAAAAAATATATTGAAATAAATGACTCTTTTAAAAGTATATTATATTTATTTTTTAGTGTGAAATTTATTGTGGGATATAAAAAAATATGTAAAATTTATTAGAAAACAAAAGGAGTAAAATAGAAATTTGCATGCTTCCTTTATTTGGACGTCCCATATTAATTTGTGCACTCTACAAACGAAAATGTTCGTCCCATATATATACACACCAATATGTGTCATTACTTACTAAAAATAAGTATTTTTTTTTTAATTTATATGCACAACTGGGGTAGTATTAGTTTTTGTAGAAAGAAATAAATAAAGAAGACTCCTATTTTAAGGAAGGAGAGAGTATATATTTATTTTTTACTTAAAATTATAGAATGTGTTTAAATGATTATAGTTGTGGTTTAGACCAGTGGGACTCTAGTGATATTTGGCGTACGAAGATAAAAAAAAAGAAGGTAAATATTTGGCGAACGAAGATAAAAAAAAAAAAAGAAAAAGGCATTTTAATTTTAAAAACATACTACCATTTTGAGAAGAATTGCCATTTCCAGGAGAGTTTAATCCTCTCTCTCCCGCCGTGCTTCTAGAAACCACCTTCAAAACCGGTCAATAGCCGAGCACTAATTCCAATTACAGTTTTACAATCTCATTAACTCCCTCGTAATTAGATTTTCAACATTCCCTGTGATTCTAGAAATAATCTTCCCAGAATCATGTATAAATCCATTATCAAGCATCATTCCCAGAATTGTACCACCGTTCATCTCCCTGCAGTCTCCGAATTGTGTATACACACAAACAGGGCATTGGTTAAACCTAGGCCAAAATCGCGGCTACAGTTTCAGAAATTACAGAATGGCAATCGCCTTTGGCGGTGATGAGCTGCGGAGGAGTAGCCGCCAGAGCTTTAGGGATTTGTTCACCCGCAGCGTCGGCGGCGGCGGCAGAGAGTGGGACGAGGAGGACGAGCTGCGGTGGGCGGCGATTGAGCGGCTTCCGACGTACGATAGAGTGAGAAAGAGCGTGCTGAAGCGCGTGATTGAAGACGGAACGGTGCAAGCCTCTGAAATCGACGTTAAGAGGATTGGAATTGATGAAAGGGGGCATTTGACGCGTGCGGTTCTTAATGCAGTTGAGGAGGATAACGAGAGGTTTCTTCGAAGGCTGAGGGTTCGAGTTGATAGGTAATTAATTGCCGTTTGAAATTAATTTACCCAAATTACTGTGTGTTTTAGTGTGTGTTTTTGGTTAGGGTTTAATGGCGGTTTAATGGTTTCAGAGTGGGGATTGAGATTCCGAAAATTGAAATAAGGTATGAGCAATTGACGGTGGAGGGGAATGTGCATGTCGGAGGCAGAGCTTTGCCCACTTTGCTTAACGCTGCATTGAATTCAATTGAGGTTTTTACTTATCTCTCGAAATTCAGAATTCTGCTTTCATTTCCCCATTTCCTGGGAAATAGCCCTTGTATAACATTCCAATTCAGTAATCAGTTTGCGCGTTACTCGTGATTTATTATAATTTCAACATCTTGAGTTTTCAATTAGCAGAATCGTTTTTTAGCAACCATAATTTTTCATCTTTCTAAAACAGACTGTTAGACATGTTTTACATATTTATGGTGAAATTAATTTACAATTAATATTTTTTAATAGATTATTTAATACTCCCTTCGTTCCCTCCTAGAGGATATTTGATTGAGCTTATAAGCTCTTTAAAACAATTTATATATTGTCTAAAAGTTGAGATTTCTCAACTTATTTTCCTACCACCTCCATCTCCAACCACCCACCTCACCCTCCTCCACCCCCACGCGCCCCTACCCCAACATTAAAAAATATAAAAACAATTATTTTATATTAAAAATTAAATTTAAAAAATATTTATTATAATTTGTACTTTAATAACTTATAAGTTACTTAAAAGTTACATTTTATAAGCTCTTAAAACAACTTATAAGATGTTTAAGATAAGCTTAGCCAAATGGACTCTTAATTTTCAGAGATGAGTGAACACACTTATTAAGAAAAAATATTTTATTGACTTTTTGGACAAATGAATGAAGAATATTTTGAAATAAAGTAGTTATTGTGAGAATGTTTTATTTTCATATTTGAGATTTGAAAATTATTGTGGGACGTCTCAAAAAGCAAATTGTGAAAATTAAGAGGAGACAAAAATAGTACTTTTTAGTAAAAATACTAATACTTTTAGTTTAAACAAATAATATCCTTTAATAAAGAATGACTACTAACGTTCTTTATTGAAAACTGCTAATACGAGAAAAAACAAAATACCCATAAAATAAAATAAAATTACCTACACCAAATTTTTTTACTCATTTTAATATAAAAGTACACATTTATCCTTACTTAAAAGTGTTTTTTTCACGGGAAAATTGGTTTTTTTGTCCTTTAAGTTTGGTCAATTTTGTTTTTCGTCCTCTAACTTTTGACTTTATTTTTTAGTCCGATAACTTTTAAAAAATTAACATTTTCGTCCTAAAACCGATTATTTTTTAGTCCTAAAATTAACATTTTAGTCCGATAACTTTGTTTTAGGACGAAAACGTTAATTTTTTGAAAGTTATCGGACTAAAAAATAAAGTCAAAAGTTAGAGGACGAAAAACAAAGTTGACCAAACTTAGAGGACAAAAAACTCTATTTTCCCTTTTTTCACCCATATGGCCACCCATTTTTCAAAACCTTCCCTCCTCCCTCCAACCCCATACCCCATCCCTACCTGGCCTCCCCCCTCCCTCTGTCTTTTATTATTCATTCATTTATATTATTTAGGGTTTATTAAATATTAATGAATTCTAAATATTTGTTATGTATTCAAATAAAAAAATTGTCTATTACTATCTATGACTGAAATTTTAGAATTTAATTTTTTTTATTAAATAGTATATTATTTATTTCTTACATTAACCACAATAAAACTTAAAAGTATCTCCTCATCACACACCTAGGGGTTGGGGTGGTTATAGTAGTGGGACCTAATATTTTTTGGGGTGTTTTTGGAAGAAATATGAATAGTGGGTATTTTTTTTTTCTTTTATTGGGTAGAATTCATTTTTTCTTATTAGAATTAGTATTTTACCCCCTTTTCACTATTTTGAATAATACCCTTTAATGAAATAACTAATACTTTTTAATGAACACAACTAATACCCTTCAAACAAATTTTACGGTAAAATTTGTTCATACAATACTTTACCCATAAATATTGTTTTAAGTGAAAGGTTTTGAAGCACAACTTATTTCGTGATAACTAGTATTTTGGGAGGCTAATTTTGTTATGCACTAAATATTTCAGAGCATTCTTGGAGTAATAAAGCTTGCTCCCTCAAACAAGAAAAAAATTCATATCCTTAAAGATGCCAATGGAATAATCAAACCATCCAGGTTCTTCTCTCTTTTTACAATTGTTTGTTTCTTAATCTGTGCTCTTCTTAAACCCGTAATCATAATTAACCAGTTGATTTTCAGGATCACCCTTCTTTTGGGTCCTCCTGGTGCAGGGAAAACGACGTTCATGCTTGCACTTGCTGGGAAGCTTGATACAAATTTAAGGGTATGTGTTATTTGTCTGGTAAAATAAGCTTCTATATGCATTTTTCTTAGCTGATAATAAGTTCCGTACAGAAATCTGGGAACATCACTTATTGCGGGCACAAATTTAGTGAATTTGTTCCTCAAAGGACATGTGCTTATATCAGCCAACAAGATCTTCATCATGGGGAGATGACAGTAAGAGAGACTCTGGATTTCTCGGGTCGTTGTTTGGGTGTTGGAACACGATATGAAATAATGGCAGAACTGTCAAGGCGTGAGAAAGAAGGTGGGATCAAACCTGATCCCGAAATTGATGCTTACATGAAAGCCATATCATTCTCGGGCCAGAAAACCAGTTTGGTCACAGATTATGTTCTCAAGGTTGGTCTGTTCCTTCATGCTTCATGTTACATATCTAAGAGCATGTGAAGTTTGACAAAAAGGCTAATTTTATCTAACATCAATGACAGATACTTGGTTTGGATATATGCTCAGATATAATGGTTGGGGATGATATGCGAAGGGGTATTTCAGGAGGACAAAAGAAACGTGTGACAACTGGTATGTATTTTTGACAGATTAGAGTTGCTAATTCATCCATTCCTTTTTTTTTTCTTCAGTTGAAATAGCATCTAAACAGAGTTTTAGAAGAGCGCAAATTTTTCATATCTTTCAAGATTTTTGCAGATATTTGTATGTGGTTATGACATTTTATGGTTGGTGCAGGAGAAATGTTGGTTGGGCCAGCAAAAGTTCTTTTAATGGACGAAATATCAAGTGGATTGGACAGCTCCACCACTTTCCAGATTATCAAGTACATGAAGCAAATCGCTGAGATAATGGATGTAACCATGATCATATCTCTGCTGCAGCCACCCCCGGAGACCTATAATCTCTTTGACGACATTATTTTATTAACGGAAGGTCAAATTGTCTATCAAGGCCCACGAGAAAATGTCCTTGAGTTCTTTGTGTCTATGGGATTTAAATGCCCCGAGCGAAAAGGAGTCGCCGATTTTCTTCAAGAGGTGACATCGAAGAAGGATCAGGAACAATACTGGTACAAGAAAGAACAACGTTATGCATATATCTCTGCTTCGGAATTTGCACAAGCCTTCAAGTCTTTTCACATAGGCGAAAAGCTTGTTGAAGAGGTTGGAGTTCCTTATGATAAGCTTAAAGCCCATCCAGCAGCTTTGGTAAAAGAAAAGTATGGAATATCCAAGTGGGAATTATTACGTGCATGCATCTCTAGGGAGTGGTTGCTGATGAAACGTAACTCATTTATTTACATATTCAAGTCAGTTCAGCTAACGGTCTGTGCAATTTTAGCGTTCACTGTGTATTTCAGAACAGAGATGCCACATGGACAAATAACTGATGGAGGGAAATATCTTGGAGCACTTTTTTTCAGTCTTGTATGTGTGATGTTCAATGGGATGGCTGAACTTGCAATGACAGCCAAGAGGCTACCAATATTCTACAAACAAAGGGATTTCTTGTTCTATCCAGCTTGGGCATTCGCTTTACCCTATTGGATACTAAAAATCCCCATATCTATCCTCAGTTCTGCGATATGGGCAGTTCTTACATATTACACAATCGGGTTTGCTCCTAGTCCTGGAAGGTAAGATATTCAAATGGTCTTCTTTTATCATTGAAATGACGAGTTAATATCCAAATTCACTTGTAACTTCGGGCGTGTCCAATTTTAGTCATTTGTTGTAACATAGGCTCTGTCCTATTTTAGTCATTTATTTGGTGTCAATTTTAGTTCTTTCGGTGTCAAATTTTGTTTTGTATTGTTACATTTTTTTAGATTTGATCATTTTGGTGTCAATTTGGTCCTCTCTTGTGCTTAATTTTAGTCCTATATATTTTTACTGTTTTCAAATTTGGTCATTTTGGACTAAAATTAACACAAAAATGACCAAAATTGTAAAAGTAAAAATACACTTGGACACGACCTAAGTTACAAGAGGATACTTAATATTAACTCTTGAAAATTTGAAATGTCACATGGTTTGTAGAGGTTCATGAACAATTCAGACTCTGATGAACCAACATTTATTCATTATTTTGGTTTAGGTTCTTTCGGCAGTTACTTATATTCTGCTGCGTATATGAGATGGCCATTGGTCTATTCCGTTTCATTTCTGCAGTTGCAAGAACTCTCACTGCTGCAATCACATTTGGGACCTTTACTATGGTTGTGATCTTTGTCTTGGGGGGTTTTGTAGTTTCTAAAAGTAAGTGATATATGAACTTTATATTAAATGTGTTGAATGGTATTTGATTACTTCTTAAGTGATATGGATCCCTCTAATATCTTCTCTATATCCGTGTTTATTGATGCCAGGTGACTTGGCGCCATGGTTAAGATGGGCCTATTACATTTCTCCCATGAGTTATGGACAAAATGCTATTGCCATGAATGAATTTCTCGACAAAAGATGGAGCACTGTGAGTTTCTCAGTACTTTGCCAAGATCTAGTTTAGATAAAAGCTTTCCATAGATCAACTTGATGATTATCTTGTATTCAACTCGTTCTGTATGCAGCCGAATACAGATCTGCGATTCAATCAATCTACTGTTGGCAAAGTCATTCTCCACTCACGGGGATTCTATACAGACGAGCATATGTATTGGATTTGTGTTATTGCACTTATAGGATTTGCACTTCTCTACAACGTTTTATTTATTGCAGCATTAACTTTCTTAAATCGTAAGCCATAGTCCATTGCTTCCTATTTTATAACTTTGAATTGGAAACAGAGAGGTTCATTCCCTACGGATGATCTTCTTTCAGCTTTGGTTGATTCAAAAACTTTACCAATTGATGATGATGACAAGAAAATTATGAATGCATCTGGAATAAATGTACAAGGGACTTCTGAAGGTACAGGTCCTTTAAATTTCCATCACTTCATTGATTTTGCGTGGCACTTTTTCACGAATAACTTAATCACAGGCGTGGATAAGGAATCACCCCATCAGACCAGTTCAGCTGAGATTGTTGGCTCTGTTGATAATACACCAAAAAAGGGAACGCGTTTATCATTTCAGCATCTGTCTCTTGTGTTCGATCATATAAATTACTACGTGGATATGCCGGCAGTAAGTAGACTCCTTTTCTTTTTTGTAGTATGATTTGGTAATTCTTTATCATGATTAAGAATGGTAACTAAATCTTCAATTAATTCGAACGTCAAAACTCATTTTTGTCCCCTAACTATAACCTATATGATTTGTGACCATAACTTTTGATTTTTGTTTATTTGTTTTTAGTCCTTTAACTTTATATTTTTCAACTTTTTCATCCCCTTAACCGATTGGGTTGCCTGTTATAGTTGAAAGGGAAGAAAACTTTGAAAAATATAAGGTTAAGGGACTAAAATCAAACCATGAAAGTTATGGTGACTAAACTCAAAATTGACTATAGTTACTAGTTAGGGGACAAAGATCCAAACTTATATTATTTTACGAATGCTGTGCACATGAGTATTTAATGCTTAGATTGATTATGAGTTCCAAAGGACCATTTAGGTATATTTTGTGAGTGATTGCTAGGAAATGAAAGCTCAAGGTGTTGAAGGCGATCGTCTCCAACTACTACGAGATGTAAGTGGAGCTTTTAGACCTGGAGTATTAACAGCATTGGTTGGTGTTAGCGGTGCTGGAAAGACAACTCTAATGGATGTCTTAGCTGGAAGAAAAACTGGTGGCTACATTGAGGGAAGCATAAGCATTTCAGGTTACCCAAAGAACCAGGCAACATTCACTCGAGTTAGTGGGTACTGTGAGCAGAACGATATTCATTCGCCTAATCTCACAGTTTATGAATCTGTGTTGTTCTCTGCCTGGTTACGCCTTTCTACTGATGTAAAGGAGGATACTAAAAAGGTCGTGTATTCTAAATTTTATGATTTTCTTTTTTTAATTCAATCCGACTGAAGGATAATAACCACTACAGATGTTTGTGGAAGAAGTGATGCAACTGGTTGAGCTTAACCCAATACGGAATTCGTGTGTTGGGCTTCCTGGAGTTAATGGTCTTTCAACTGAACAAAGGAAGAGACTAACTATTGCTGTGGAATTGGTTGCCAACCCTGCGATCATCTTCATGGACGAACCGACTTCTGGTCTTGATGCAAGAGCTGCTGCTATTGTGATGCGTACTGTAAGAAACACCGTGGATACAGGAAGAACTGTTGTGTGCACTATTCATCAACCAAGCATAGATATATTTGAGGCTTTTGATGAAGTATAGCCCCTTTACTTAATCAGCTTTTAATACTCTCACTATTTGTTTATCTGTTTTACTCGTCATGTTTTATTCGGGTAAAGGTTATTTATTAGTCATTAACTTTAACCAATTTTGATTTTAGACCGCTAATTTTTTAAAATTTGAAAACTGCCCCTTAAGTTTACATAGCTCAAATTTTTTGTCCTTTGCAGGCTAAAACAGGTCAACAAAATCCAACATTTTCTTCCTTTTAACTGGTTAAAAGGATGAGAAAAGAGTTGAAATTGGTAAATTTAAGGGATGGATTTCGGAATTGAAAAAATTAGCGAACTAAAATTAAAATTGGTTTGCCCTTTCTATACTTTTTATTTTGATTGATAAAGTTGTGGCTCGAACTCATGCCCTTTTTATTCATATTAATTGAGCATTTTGTTGCAGTTACTTCTGATGAAGAGGGGAGGGCGGGTCGTTTATGCTGGACAACTTGGCAGGCATTCTCATAAGCTGATAGAATATTTTGAGGTGCAATCCCAGATATCAAGAACCATGCGTATTGCTTATGATAGTTTAAGGATATGTATATGTAATATGTTACTTAATTACCTCGATGGCAGGCTATTCCTGGGGTGCCAAAAATTGAAGATGGGCAGAATCCAGCTACGTGGATGCTGGATATCAGCTCCCCAGCAGCTGAGAGGCAGCTCGGAGTTGATTTTGCAGATATTTATGCTAATTCATCTCTTTATCAGTGAGTACTTGGGAAATGAAGGTTGAGTTCTTATTAAGATTTGTTTTAATTGTTGCCTTTATTTCCTTGTTCCTCTGTTATTTAGGATGAATCAAGAAGTCATAAAAGAAGCTAGTACCCCTCCACCGGGTTCAAAGGATCTCAGTTTCCCTACACAGCACTCTCAACCGTTTGTTGAGCAGTGCAAAGCTTGTTTCTGGAAGCAGTACTGGTCTTATTGGAGGAATCCACAGTATAATGGCACCCGATTCTTTATGACGATTGCGATTGGTCTTATATTTGGTTTGATTTTCTGGAACAAGGGACAAAAAATGTAAGTCGAGTAATTCTTAGGGTAGAATTCATATAAAAATGTTCTACTACCTTCGTCCTTTTAATCTATCACTCTACTAATGCCAATGTATAATTGTCCTATTTCTTCCAACAATACCCCTAATAAATAGCAGTAGGATTGTGGGTTATGTTAATAAGTAAGAGTATAAGTGTTTTTTAATACCCTAATAAATGAGAAAATTGGTTTATGTGATTGGATAGAACGAAGGGAGTATATGGTATCAAGTATGTGGATTATTTGATTCTAAAACTCGTTTCTCATTATATTTTGCATGGACAGCAAAAAAGAGCAAGATATTTCAAATCTGATGGGATCTATATATGCTTCTCTGTTCTTCCTTGGAAACACCATTAGTTCTTCCGGGCAAACTGTTGTTTCGATAGAGAGAACAGTTCTCTATCGTGAAAAGGCAGCTGGGATGTATTCCCCGTTGCCTTATGTATTTGCGCAGGTACCATCATCTTACTTCAGTCCCTCAATACATTATGAAAGCAAAAATAACAGTCCATGTTGATTGATACTCTGCAGGTGGCCATAGAGACATTCTACATCGCTATACAATCTATTATATACGTGCTTCTACTCTACTCGATGATTGGATTTCAATGGACTCCTGCCAAGTTCTTTTGGTTATACTACTTCTTTTTCTCTGGCTTCGTCTACTTCTCAGCGTATGGGATGATGTTCATTGCCCTCACTCCAGCTCTCGAAGTTGGTAACATAGTGGTGACTTTCTTCATTAGCTTTTGGAACTTGTTCTCCGGTTTCCTCATTCCTCGCAATGTAAGTCCGTATACCCCAACGAGCAAAGGCCGTATAACTCTTATCTAGTCTTCTAATCGATGCTTGTTTATGTTGCAGCGGATTCCGATATGGTGGAGGTGGTATTACTGGTGTAATCCAGTGGCTTGGACAATATATGGGAGTGTAGTGTCTCAATTTGGTGATTTGGATTCTCAAATTGATGTGCCTGGACTTGGTTCTATGACAGTGAAGAATTACCTTAAACAAAGCTTGGGGTTTGATCATCAGTTTCTTCGCGTTGTTGGTGTCATGCCTCTCGTTTTCATTCTATTATTCGTATCCGTCTTTGCCTTTGCTCTCAAGACTCTCAACTTCCAAAAGAGATGAATGAGTAAGCTTCATCATATCAAGTATCACCTTCTTTCTGTAATATGTGATATCAAGTTTTTCAAAAAAAAAGGAGAGGAATAAAACAGCTTCTTGTATTTTTCTTTAAAGTTGAAAGTTTGAGAGCTGGGAAATGGAAGTTTGGACATTGCATTCGAGTTCTCTCGGTAATTGCAAACCGAAAACAGATTAGCGTTCTTCAAAAACTACATTATGTTTGCACTAAAATAATCTTAATTAGGCTTCTTTCCCAGAAATTTAAAAAGGAACAGAGCATTGAGACTGCAAGAAGTGTGTGATGATAATTATGTGTGCGCTGAAACCAGAACCTCAAAAATAGTCTTTATCATGTTAAGTTAACTTTAACTTGGCTTTCAAAGAGCATTACCATTTAACATTCCTACACCCACGAATTAAATAAATCGGGGATGCAATAATTTCATTCAAATAGCATAACTAATTAAGCTTAGTTTCTTCCAGTTTAGTGTGTGTGACAGAGAGATTATGTAGCTTTTGAATTCTCTTAAGAACACAATTGATCACCAGTAAATTTCTTCTGATCTTTGGATATTGTTTCCCGCTTTTTTAAAGGGTATGTTACTTATATGGTTTAAATTAAAAAACAGAATTCTAGAATTCAATAGATTTATAGATAACTAAAAAATAATTCTCTGTAAAATTGTTCCGTTCTTTGAAAAAAGAAAGAAAAAGAAACCATGAGTCGGTTCCAAGTTGGGGCCTCGTTACAACCTGATCCTAGGTAAAAACCCCACGGGAAAAATCCTAGGTTAGGAAAAAGAGTATCCAAATGAAGACTAAGAAGAACAAACAAACAAACTCCATAAGAAAAAACAGAAAACAACATAAATAATATGATTAAAAAGAAAATTGTAGTCAAGTTCACCATAGGGAAGTATGAAGACCACAAGTTTTGACGGTGTGAGTTTCAGTAAAAGTGCTCTTTTTGTAAACCATGACAATACTATAGTTACAAGCTCCTCCAAACAATCAATAGCATAAGACATGGAATTTATATTTATATTTAATTCATGAAACCCATCAGCCATCCATAATGTGAAAGGTCAAATGTGAAGTATGTAATCTGCTGGACTTAATTCAATAGGAGGCTATGTAGGTAAAGTGTTAGCCGTGAGAATTAGTAAAATTGGCGTACCAGAGGAGGTGGACCAGATGAGGTTGACCAGAGAAGCCTGACCAGAGGAGTCTGGCAGGAGAGCTACCAGAGGAGGTCCATCAGGTGAGGTCTGGTCAGACGAGTCTGGTAGATGATACATCAGAGGAGGTCTATCAGAGGAGGTCTGGGACCAGAGGTCATCTGGTGTAAGTGACCAGAGCCAGAGGATGTCTTGTCATCTGATCCTGAAATTCGTTATTCGCGAAATACACCAAATTGAAGCTAATTCTAAGGCGGTTCTAACTGAATCAACCATGGCGGTTATTGAAGCCGTTAGCCAGCTGGATAACTGCTTACATTGAGTTTGTTACAACTGATTCAAATCTAGGGTTCGATTCTCAATCTCTGTATCTATAAAAGGGGCTTCTCAGCTGAGAGAAGGAATAACAGAGAATGATATCATCATCTGTGAGCGCAAACACTGTGAGATTGAGTGTGATTGTAACTTGTAACTTCCAATTCCCATTTTAGTGAAAAGATATCCTCTCGGATCCCGTGGACGTAGGAGCTTTATCTCCGAACCACGTAAATCTGGTGTTCTTGTGTGTTTTTCAATTTCGTTCTTATTGCTTTCATATTCCGATTCCCGAAAACAAGTTTTCTTGTGAATCCAAAACGATTAACAAGTGGCGCCGTCTGTGGGAAGCAATCATGGCTGCAACTAAGTTCGACATTGAGAAGTTCACGGGGAAGAACGATTTCAGCTTATGGAAGATCAAGATGAAGGCTCTTCTGGTACACAATGGTTTGTACGAAGCCTTGTTGCCACCGGCTCAGGTGGCTTCTGGAACTAATCCGGCAAAGGTAGAGGAGAACAAGAGGAAGGCACACAGTGCGCTTGTCTTGTGTCTTGGGGACAAGCCATTGAGGGAAGTATCGAAGGAGGAAACCGCTCTTGGGATCTGGAATAAGCTGGAGCAGTTATACCAGACCAAGTCTGTTACGAACAAGTTATACATGAAATAGAAGCTTCAAGCCTTCAAAATGAGTGAAGATAAGAATCTTGGTGATCAGTTGGACGAGTTCAACAGATTGGTGGATGATCTGGAGAGTTTGGATGTTACAATTGATGATGAAGATAAGTCATTGATGCTGTTGAATGCCTTACCTAAGTCTCTGGAAAATTTCAAAGATGCCTTGTTATTTGGAAGACAAGATCAGGTGATGTTTGATGATGTTCAAACTGCCCTGAAAACCAAGTTTCTACAGATCCAAACTGATGGGAAGAAGTCTGCTGAAGGATTGAATGTGCAATCCAAGATGAAAAAAGGGGTTTCAGTCCAAGAAGAAGGATGGTGGAAAATGGAATAAGGGTGGGAAGAAATCTGATTTTGTTGAGAAGAGGAAGTGTTTCACTTGCCATAAGGAAGGTCATCTGAGAAAGAATTGCCCTGAAAGAAAGAAGAAAGACAATCAAGGTGATCAAGATGGAGATGCAGCTGTTGTGGAGGTTGAAGGATATGATAGTGCAGAGGTCTTGATGGTTTGTCATGAGAGACTAAGTCAAGAGTGGGTCCTGGACTCTGGGTGTACTTTTCATATGTGTCCACATGAAGACTGGTTCCTGGATCTTGAGAAAATTGATGGAGGTCTTGTTCTTTTGGGTAATGATGAGAGCTGTAGAGTGCAAGGATCTGGTTCTATCAAGATCAAGATGTTTGATGGGGTTGATATGATCTTATCTGATGTCAGGTTTGTTCCTGAGTTGAAGAGAAATCTTGTTTCTCTTGGTACTTTGAATTCTAAGGGTTTTGAATTCAAGACAGAAAAATGAATTCTGTCAATTACCAAATCTGGAAGAATTGTGATGAGGGGTATGATCAAGAATGGTTTGTATACTTTGATTGAAAGAACTGTAACAGGATCAGCTGATGTTACCATGGAGTCTTCTGATGTTAACTTGTGGCACAAGAGGTTGGCACATGTTGGTGAGAAGGGTCTGGTGGAGTTATCCAAGAAGGGAGCAATCCCAGGGAAGAGGATATGTAGGCTGGAATTCTGTGAGAGGTGTGTTCTTGGGAAATCAAAGAAGCAAGCATACCAGAAAGGGAAGCATACCACCAAGGAGGTTATGGATTACATACATTCTGATGTATGGGGACCAGCAAGGGTATCCACTCATGGTGGAGGCAGATATTTGATGTATGGGGACCAGCAAGGGTATCCACTTATTGATGATTATTCCAGAAAGGTTTGGGTTTACATTCTTAAACAGAAGAGTGATGCCTTCTCTAAGTTCAAAGAATGGTTGATTGAACTTGAGAATAAGAGAGGCAGGACTATCAAGCACTTAAGGACTGATAATGGGCTTGAATTCCTATCAGAGGAGTTTCAACAATTATGTAGGGAGAAGGGTATTACTAGGCATAAAACTGTTCCTTCAAACCCCCAGCAGAATGGTCTAGCAGAGAGGATGAATAGAACTATTCTGGAAAGGGTTAGATGTATGTTATCTGATGCTCACTTACCTAAGAGTTTTTTGGGTGAAGCTGTTAACACAGCTGTGTATCTCATTAATAAAGTGCCATCATCTGCTATTGAGTTTAAAACCCCAGATGAGGTTTGGTATGGAAAGATATCAGATTACTCAAAGTTGAAAGTTTTTGGGTGCCTAGCTTATGTTCATGTGAGGCAAGACAAACTTGAACCTAGAGCTTTAAAATGTGTTTTCATTGGGTATCCAAAAGGTGTTAAGGGGTATAAGTTGTGGTGTCTGGAGCCTGGAAACCAGAAGTGTATTACCAGCAGAGATGTTGTGTTTAATGAATTACAGATGGGATACAAGTCAGGTGGAGGTGATAGAGAGCCATCAGCTGAAGAGATGAATGGTGTTATTTCTGAGCCAATTACTCAAGTTGAGGTGGAGCCTGATCATGACAATCATGAGAGTGCATCTGGTTCTGAACCAGAGCAGGAAGCAGGAGAGAATGGGTCATCAGATGAGGATAGTGCACCTGCAGAAGAGGAGGAAGAAGTGCCAGAAGCAGACTTGAGAAATTATAGTCTGACAAGAGACAGATCCAGAAGACAAATACATCCTCCAGCAAGGTTTGGCCGTGTGGATCTGGTCTCCTATGCACTTGTTACAGCAGAAGCCATAGAGTACCAAGAACCTAAAAGCTACAGGGAAGCCCTTGAGTGTGATGATATGGAGTCATGGGTTACAGCCATGACAGAAGAGATGGAGTCTCTTAAGAAGAATCATACTTGGATTCTTGTTGATAAGCCACCTAGGCAGAAGCTAATCAGTTGTAAATGGTTGTTTAAAAGGAAGCTTGAATCTGGTGTGAAAGATCAGGTGAGGTTTAAAGCCAGGCTAGTTGCCAGAGGATTTACTCAGAGGGAAGGAATTGATTACAATGAGGTTTTCTCACCTGTTGTTAAGCATTGTTCAATCAGATTACTTCTCAGTAGAGTTGTCCAATAGGATCTGGAGCTACAACAACTTGATGTGAAAACAACTTTTCTGCATGGTGATCTTATTGAGGATCTGTACATGCATCAACCAGAAGGGTTTGTTGAACCAGGGAGTGAAGGGAAGGTGTGCCTGCTCAAGAAATCACTGTATGGCCTCAAGCAAAGTCCAAGACAGTGGCACAAGAAGTTCAATGAAGTTATGCTATCCAATGGATTTGTAAGAAGCAAGTATGATACTTGTGTATACCTGGAAAGGCAAGGTAGTGATGTGATAGCCTATCTTCTGATTTATGTAGATGACATGCTTATTGCCAGTAAGAGTCTTCTGAAGATTCAGAGTATCAAAAGGAAGCTAAGTGCCAGATTTGATATGAAGGACTTGAGAAATGCTAAAAGGATTCTTGGAATGGATATTCTTAGGGACAGAAAAGCTGGAAGACTATTCTTATCCCAGAAGAGTTACATTGAGAAGGTCCTGAAGAGGTTTAACATGCATGAGAGTAGAGCTGTGTCAACTCCTCTGGGACAACAGTTCAAATTATCTAAGGAAATGGAACCAAAATCTGATGAAGAGAAGAAGACTATGATGAAAGTACCTTATGCAAGTGGGGTTGGAAGCCTGATGTATGCTTTGGTCTGCAGCAGACCAGACTTAGCTTATGCATTGAGTATGGTGAGTAGATACATGGCTAATCCTGGAAGATTACATTGGGAAGCTTTGAAATGGATATTCAGATACCTTAATGGGTCATCTGATCTGGGTTTGATGTTTGAGAGGATGATTGACCAGAAGAGTTAACTGGAAGGATTTGTAGATTCTGATTTTGCTGCTAATCTGGACACCAGAAGATCCTTAACAGGGTATATTTTTACTCTGTACAATACTGCTGTAAGCTGGAGATCTGTTCTGCAGAGTGGAGTTGCTTTATCTACTACAGAAGCAGAGTTTGTTGCAGTGTCAGAGGCTGTTAAGGAGGCTTTGTGGTTGAAATGCATAATCAAGGATTTTGGCATAAATCAGAGGGCTGTTGTCATTCATTGTGATAATCAGAGTGCGGTTCATCTGGTGAAACATCAAGTATTCCATGAGAGGTCAAAGCATATTGATGTAAGGTTGCATTTTGTAAGGGAAATCATTGACAAATGAGTGGTTCTCATCCAGAAGATACCTACAGAGGACAATGCTGCAGATATGTGTACAAAGTCTTTACCAGGGACGAAATTCAAATTCTGTGTTGAATTGGTAAAGATGAGTGTATGGGATGTTCCTTAGGCCCAAGCTGGAGCATGGAGGAGAGGAGGAGAGGATTGATACTTCTCATCTGAGGTGGAGAATTGTGAAGGGTCAAATGTGAAGTATGTAATCTGCTGGGCTTAATTCAATAGGAGGCTATGTAGGTAAAGTGTTAGCCGTGAGAATTAGTAAAATTGGCGTACCAGAGGAGGTGGACCAGATGAGGTTGACCAGAGAAGCCTGACCAGAGGAGTCTGGCAGGAGAGCTACCAGAGGAGGTCCATCAGGTGAGGTCTGGTCAGACGAGTCTGGTAGATGATACATCAGAGGAGGTCTAGGACCAGAGGTCATCTGGTGTAAGTGACCAGAGCCAGAGGAGGTCTTGTCATCTGATCCTGAAATTCGTTATTCGCGAAATACACCAAATTGAAGCTAATTCGAAGGCGGTTCTAACTGAATCAACTATGGCGGTTATTGAAGCCGTTAGCCAGCTGGATAACTGCTTACATTGAGTTTGTTACAACTGATTCGAATCTAGGGTTCGATTCTCAATCTCTGTATCTATAAAAGGGGCTTCTCAGCTGAGAGAAGGAATAACAGAGAGTGATATCATCATCCGTGAGCGCAAACACTGTGAGATTGAGTGTGATTGTAACTTGTAACTTCCAATTCCCATTTTAGTGAAAAGATATCCTCTCGGATCCCGTGGACGTAGGAGCTTTATCTCCGAACCACGTAAATATGGTGTTCTTGTGTGTTTTTCAATTTCGTTCTTATTGCTTTCATATTCCGATTCCCGAAAACAAGTTTTCTTGTGAATCCAAAACGATTAACACATAAATTGATAAGCCTGGATCGGGGAATCTCGTGATTTCGAGGAAAAAGTCCTATAAAGAGAAAACACATTTGTAGGAGCGGAGGTAAGTAGATGTAACTCGGAAGAAGTACCTTCGATATTTCATCGTATGCGTCCATGAAAAGTTGATGAGTTTTTTTTTTTTTTGCTGCAACTGCGTTCCAGTACTCTAGGGAGCTCGTTTCCTCTTTGGAGAGTAGGCGAGCAACTGTGAGAATCGTAAGAGGAAGACCGTCACAATTTTTGGAAATCTTCATTCCAGCTTTCTCAAATTGAGGAGGACATGAGGCTTTACCAAATACTTTGTCACAGAGAAGATCCCAAATTTTTTTTCGTTCAATAACTGCATAACTACTATGCTCTTAAGACGAAAAAGACATTTACGATGAGTAGTTAGTTGTTGCAGCCTACTCGTAAGCACAATTTGACTTTGACCCTGCCGGTGAAGAAAAGGATGGTTTAGCCCTTTCCAGAAGCATCGATAAAGCCAGAGATAGATGGCAAATCTGTCCCATACATCATCTAATACAATGAGGTAATACTTGTTCTCCAGGCTTGCTTTCAAGCACTCATTAATTGCTTCCTCATCTCCTTCCGGAAGCTTCTCAGGACTGTCGGGATCCATCTCCTCTAAAATGCGCCGCGGGATATCTCTTGCTCGACAATTTTTGCCCATTCGAACTCACAGGCAATGCTCGAAGCCTTGCACTATTGTTGGATCGTGGAAAAGCTTATTAGCAAGAGCAGTTTTCCCGATGCCTGGCATACCAACAATTGATGTAACTCGGGACCACATTATTTTATCTTTCAATTGCTCATACATGTCAGACACTCCTATCATCTTTGATGAAACAACATCACCCTCGTCGTAGCCTTCTTCTTCATTGCTCGGAATCAAGTTGTGTAGTCCATCAGAACATCGTTGCACTTCCATCTTCAGCCGATGGGTGAAGGAATCTATTCTTTCCTTTAGATTCTCCACCTTGTCACCACCACCACCATCATCATCATCATCTTCATTACCTGATTCATCTTCGTCATCATCTTTACCTGATTCATCTTCATCTTCATCATCAAGGGCGAAGCTAGGTCTTTTAATCTGAGGAGGCTGAGACCAAAATTCAACATTTAACATATAATGATTAGAGAAAAAATTGTGTGAAGTATTTGTGTTGATCAAATTAAATAACGTACGGTAATTTAACTAAGGTCAGCAGAAAAATAAACAATTCCAAACAAAAGAAATGGTTTATTATTAACTTTTATAAAATAAAAGATATAAAACTATATTGGGAATTAATAGAGATTTAACAAAATTCATCCTCTATCTTTTCACCTTTATTCAAATGACCCTCTATTTATTTGCTTTATTAATTCAATTCCGTATCTATTCAAATTTTGCCAGTTATGTCATAACTCGCCTGAAAATGCACAAAATTTCACCATTTCGGTCCTTTGTTTTTTTATCAGTCTAGTATGGTATCTAGTCAAATTTCATCAATTAGGTCATGTTGGTAAAAAAAAAAAAGCACTAAACACTACCGTTTCGGTCACGTGCTTGTGTTTTCTGACAGATGGTGATTATATGGCCCATTATTTGTACGTGGCAGGCTAAGGACGAAAATATCTCAAGTTCGAAACAATAATTCTAACAATTTTTTTAAAATTATTGGTAAAGAAGAAGAGATGGAGTTCTTGCGTTCTTCAAAATCATGGGCGAAGAAGTTTCAAAATCATAATCTAAAAAAAGATCATTTGAAGTAAGATTTGATGTTCTTCATGTTTAGAGCTGGGGTGGTGTAGGTACGTGGGTGGGTTGTTATTTTTTACAATTCTACTAAATAACTATATATATATATATATATTTATGAGAAAACAACACAAAACTGTACAAAATTTTATAGGGCAAAACTTTTTTTCCATCCTTTTGAAAAAAGTTATTTTTGCCCAAAAAAAATTGACAAAATAGTTGGGAAAAAGTTGGCACGGTAACAATCTTTTTGCCTAATGTTTCTGGGCAAGAAAAAAAATTCAAAAGGAGGGCAAAAATGCTTTGCCCTACCAAATTTAGGGGAAATATGTTTTTTTTTCCTATATTTATTTGTGTTGACTAAATGAGTTGAACTTAGGTACTTTATCTCCAGTTTTTTTTTTTAATTGGCAAAGATTGCGACTTAGCGTACCACATGGAAAAAACACTACATTATAGGCTTCCGTCGAAAAATGAGTGTATGACCAAAATGGTGGCATTTTGTGCATTTTTTTGTGGCCAATTAAGACCTAATTGACAAAATTTTAAGGACGCAGGACTAAATTTATAATGCAAGTAAATAGAAGATAATTTCAATGAAAAGTGAAAAGATAGAGGACGAATTTGATTTAAATTCCAAATTTAGATTGTTAAATGGAGAATCAAGTGGAAATATATGGAGATGATATTTATGTGTTGCTAACTAAAGTCAAACTTAATCTACTAAATTTGTATTGTTTGCCTTAAATTAATAATTAATTTATAAAAATAAAATAAAATAATACTCCCTCCTTTCCAACTCTATCTTCATACTTTTTTTTTTATAAATTGTGAAAGGGATTTAATTAAAGTGTGAAGATGGAGTTAAAACGTAGGTAGTAAATAGTAATTTTGTTACATAGTAATTTTTTCAAAAAGTTTTTGAGTTCAACCCGTCATACCTCCATTAGAATATGCCCCCGCTTGATGTCATCATTACCATCTCCTTCTCCTCCATCATCATCATCATTAAGGGCGGAGCCAGAAAAATAAAACAGGGCAGGCTGCAAGTCTAATATAATATAAATACAATACAAAAGATAAAAGTCAATTTTTTTTACATAAGTAGCACCCTACGATTCTTTATCCGATAGAATTCATCGATAATAGAATCATGATCAATGTCATCAAACAATTCTCTTTCAATATAAACAACCAAGGAATCTGATAGATATTCACTCTCCATTTTGTTTCGAAGAACGCTCTTGACATGCTTCATAGCTGAAAATGCTCGTTCAGTCGTTGTAGTGGTAACAGGAAGTGTCAAAACAAGGTAAATCAATCTTGTTATATTAGGATATGATTCTACCTTATTTGTCTCGACTAACGCTCGGGATAGTTCAGAAATAGTCGGCAAATTCTGAAAACTTGGGTGAGAAGGTATTTTGGCTCTGTAATGCTGCAATTCAAGTCCCAGCCGTCTCATTGAACAGTAAAATCTTCAGGATAAAATCTGTCGGCGAGATCATAGATTTGACCCTCATTAAACAACCTGAAGTTTTTTTTTGAGATCCAAGGCAACACTAAGCTGAAGAAGTTCCACTGTCTCATCTTTGAATCTACTATCAATTTCCGACATCTGAGTATTGATTGCTTCGTAAAAGATATCCACTCGGTAATGGTGTAAAAAGGTGATAAAATCCACTGGTTGACACGAACGCCCTGTACCCATTTCATAGCAATCATTCATGTTAGGAATCACAATGTCATGCTCTCTACAAACTGACTCCACCTGTTCTAAAAGACAACCAAAACCATCATCCTTCAACAATTGAAGTAAATCTTTAGTGCTTGAGACAAGATCCATTTCATTCAAGATATCAAGAGACTTAGCATATTTGAAAGTCCCAAAATTTATTCATCAAATGCAGGATGAATACAAAATCAAAAGACTTCATTACCAGCCAACAATCGTAAGCTTCACCACTTGTATCATAAGAAGAACCCTCATTTGACATATGCTGAAGTACAGTAATCACCGCACCATACATATCAATCAAGCTACATGTGGAATCAAAATGAGAACTCCAACGAGTTTCTCCAGGACGATGTAGACTCCCCATTTGATTAGCTCCTCTGCCTGTCTCACGAACACCTGCAGCTACCTTTTCTGCCATTTCAATACTTTGAGCAATTCGTAGTTCATTGTGACTCTTAGGAGAAGCACCAACGATATTCACAATCTTATTCAAATGTGAAAAGAAACAATAAATTTGTCGTACTCGTCCACCAGCAGCAACTAAAACTAATTGCAATGGATGAGCGAAGCAATGCAAATGATATGCATAAGGACAATCTCTTAGAAAAAGAGCTTGTAATCCATTCCATGCACCACCTATATTGCTCGCTCCATCATAACCTTGACCCCGCATATTGCATATCGAAAGATTATTGCGGCTTAAGACAAGACATATTTCTTTCTTCAATGTTATAGCAGTGGTGTCTGAAACATGTACAATGTCGAAAAACCGCTATTTCACAAGACCATCAGCACCAACAAATCTCAACACAACAGTCATTTGCTATCTGTTAGACATATCTCTAGCTTCATCAACTAATATGCAAAATTTTGAATCCCCAATTTCTGCACGAATTTTGTTTCTCACCCGACTACCAAAGATGCTCAAAATCTCTTTTTGAACCATCGGTGATGTATACTTCGCATTAAAAGGAGCATTCTCTAAAACAGTGTCATTTATTTCAATATTCATCTCTCCCAAAAGTTTTATCAATTCAATGAGATTACCTCGATTTTTGGAAGACTCTGACTCATCATGCCCTCTCAATGCACAACCTTGCAAAGTAAGATATTCAAGACTTTTAATTGTCGCCATGGCCAGCAAATGATTTTTCTTGATCTCTTCTGGTTTTTCCCGATTCATTACTTTATCAATATGCTGAGAAGTATTCCTTAGTGACTCCATATAAACCACAGCATGGTTGTGTTGTGAATCGGGATCTCCCACATGTCTTAAAAATGAACACTTCTTCCCGTTGTTCGACTGATCAAACAAGAAGCACGAAAAACAATATGTAGAATGATTTGAGGGTGAGTACTCTAACCAAGGAAATACTTTATACCACGACATTTGAAAATGACGCATTTGATTTCCATCATATGTTGGCTCATATTCATCTAAAATTGGTTGAAATGCTCCCATTTCAATATATGCTCGCCTTATCTCATCTTTTTTATTAACGGGTTGATCACAAATCGACTTACGTAAAAACGGATCACATTCAAGTGAATTAAGATTAACCTCATCTCTTTGCACTTGAGGAGGTTGCACATTTGGAGCTACATTATCATTGTTAGATGCAAGAGGCTCTTCACTTGTCAGAGGTTCCTTTCGTTTTAAGTTGGTGAAGAATGATTTAATTGTTTTGGCTTTCTTCCCTTTTTTATTTTCCATTACCTATTACATAATTAGATAAACAAAATTAATAAATGTATTTATAACTACAACTCTACGATTGTTATGATATCAAAAATTAAATTCCCCAATTCACTAATTTCATAGGTATGATTTCAAAAATTAAATTCCCCAATTCATACAATTTCATTCACTACCCTAAATTTTAATATTTCAAACATTAAAACACAAATTTTGTTAATTGCATATGAAACTTAATTAAAGCACAAATAATAAAACTTAATTAAAACATTAAAGCGCAAATATTTAAAGATTTCAAGAATTAAAGCACAAATCTATGAATAAACTTAGTTAAATTATTACCCCAAATATTGGTGGAAAGTTGGAGAAGAGAGTCGAAAATGATTCTTGACACCTTATCGAAAATAAAATTGCAGCAACGAGCCTTAACGGAGAGCCGGAGAGAACCTTGGAGGAGATGGGACAAATTTGGGCGCCCCTGCTGCTATGCTCTGCTTTCTCGCACATTGCTTCTGTGGTGGAATTTGACAATTTAATTGTCTAGGTTAGGGTTATATTTTTTATAAGTGGTATTTAATATTTTACAATATATATTATATTATACAAAATATGTAAACTACTTAATTGTCTCCAAGTGGTAGTGTAGCTAGCTTATTCCATGAGAGGTTGCAGGTTGGAATTGGGTGGGCTGCAAATTTTTTTTCTCTCTATTAAAATTTTTGAATTTTGAAAAGCTGGCTGGACTACAGCCCAACCCAACCCAACTTAACCTCTGCCCGTGATCATCATCGTCATCGGTACTTGATTTATCTTCACCGTCCTCAAGGGTGGAGCCAAACCATTTCATTTGAAAGAGCTGACACCAAAATTCAACATTTAACATAATAATACATAATAATGGAGAAAAAATGTGTGAAATATTTATGTTTATCAAATTAAATAACATGCGATATAATAAATAGAAATAGAAATAGAAATAGAAATAGAAATAGAAATAGAAATAGAAATTAATTAGTATAAAAAATAAAAGACAAAGATCCCCCATTAAAAAAAATACTTATATATCTAGTTAAATACACTTTATTGTCCATTAATTTTTTTACGTTGGTTTTCATTCTCCTAACTTTTAAATTTTGTAATTCGTCCTATAACTTAATTTTTTTTTTATTTTTTGGACCTATTACCTACTATTCTAGGTCACTTAACCGGTAATAACAGATAATTTTTTTTTTTAAAATTTATTTATTGTATTATGTGGCATTTGTTTTATTTTTTTTATATTTATTTATTCATAATTTAATTTTGATTAATTATTAAACAAATAACTAACCAGCCTCACCCCCTACGCTTGCTCACCTACCCAACACCAGTACCCCCCTTCCTCACTGTCCCATAGCCATAAGAAGTTGCCATTGCTCTGATTTCCGTAAACAATTAAAGAAGAATTCCAGCAGAAGAAAAAAAAATTAAAAAGAAACAACATCAACGACGAAGCTCTGAGTTTGGAGAGAAGAATTTTGGAAGAAATTTGAATCGAATTACAATATAATCAAATTCCGAATCAGAAATTTGGGAACTAAAAGGGTGAAATTTACATGGGAGAAGCCCAACCGCTGACTGTCTCCATCAATATTAAAATCTCTCAATTAATTTTTCTCTCTATCATCATCATCTTCACTTTCAATTTTTATTTTGAAATTCCACAATTTTGCATTTGCAATATACTTTAATTACTCGGTTCCAATCTCGACGATTAAAGGGAGGAGGGGATGGACATGGTGAGGACTCCAGGGAGGAGATCAAGTCATGTTCCCGATGCTCTGTTTTTTTTTTTTTGGTTCCATTCTATTTGGGATTTTGGGTATTTTTAAATTGATTTGGGTTTTTGTTCGCGGGATGATCAATGATGATGGGGATTTGATGATTCCTTCAGATTTTGAGTTGATATATGTTTCCATAAATTTCTTTAAATCAGGATGATTGATGAATGGGGATTGAGGATTTCTTCAAACATTGTGTTAATTTCCAACTTTCTTGTTTATTTGAGAATTGATAAAAATGGACAATAAGAATTCTTACAAAATTTTGTTTTGCGAAGATAATACAGGGTATGGGATTGATTTTGTTTTGGGAAAAAAATGACACACATATTTTGTAATTTACTTTCTTGATGGTTGAGATTTGGGGTGTTTTGGTTATTAATAGAGCTTCTGGTATTGAAATGAGTGGGTGTTTTCAGATTCAAAAAGTGGAGGTTTTTAGTGAATCAAAGATTGGATATTTTAATGGTTTCTGGTTGTTCAGAACACTGAATTTGAAGGTGAACAATGATTTAAAAATCAACAATTCTATTCATTAATTGATAATTTAAGAAATCTAGTAATTTGATATAAAAATATGAGATAAGTGTTAGTTTGTGGCCTGAGGTGAATTATTTGAATTGGGGTTTAATAAAATTTAATGAATTTTTTATGACATATATGTATCAATCAATCGGAGACTTCCTTGTAGGATTTTTATTATAATAAAATAAAACAGAAAACGTTTGCCACATAAGGGTATGGCCTATGGTAGCAGGTCATAGGACGAAATAGTCAAATTTCACTTATAGGATATTTTTCAAAATTCAAAAGTTAGCAAAATGAAAACCAAAGTCAACAAAACTTAAAGAACAACAAAACATATTTTTCCTAATATTTAATTGAAGAATTGAGTTAACTAAAAAAAATCCATCAAATTTCAAAGGGAGAGTCTTGTGTGTGAGACGGTCTTTATATATGAGACAAAGTTCCACATTAGAATTTTTTATTTAGATCTCATTTTGCTTTAAAAAGTGATCGAGGTATGAAACTAATTTTGTAAAAGAATTTAATTTATACAATTTATATTTGATGAGGTCGTGTCACACATACAATTTTTCGAGAATCTAAAAAAAATGTATAAATTGCAGTTTTATACTAAGAAAATAGGGTATTTTTGCATTTTTGGTCTTGAAAATTAACGGATAGGATCAAAATTGCCAAAAAAAAAAAAAGAAAAAAAAAAGAAAAGGACTTTTTTTGTACTAGATATCAAAAGTGTTTTGCACCTATTCTATTGGGGACTAAAGTACAATTTACCCTTTAGAAATTAGTGCTACCTAGAATATTAAGCTCTGGAGAAAATAAATAAACTCATAAAATTAACCTTATAAAAAACATGAAAAAATAAATTAAGGTTTAACTAAGTTCAGGAGAAAGATAAACAATTCCAAACAAAAGAATAGTAATATTTTATTATTTTTATAATTTTTAACCAATATATAATGGTATAGTCTTATATATAGTAGGTGCATCGTGCATTTTAAGTATATTTTGAAAAACCACTCCTACTATATATTACAGAAAAGTTACCCCTACTATTATTAAAAATTGCATATATTAATAATGAGTAAGTTTTAAATAATAATAGAGATAACTTTTAATAATAATAAAAGTAAATTTTTAAAAATACACTTGTGTAGTACGATGCACCTAGCTAGTGTACAGAAAACTTAATCATGTATTATTAACTCTCATAAAAAAATTATGTTAATAAGCAAAAAAAGAATATTTATGTACCTCCATTAGAATACGATACTCGTCGTTGCCATCTCCTCCTCCTCTATCATCATCATCGTCATCGAAACTTAAATCAAACGCATCTACGAGGTTTTTCAGTCCTCTAACTTCCGAACTGATGGACTTATTTAAGTCGGTATCTAGAGTAGTTTTGGAAATTTCTTCGAAAGAATCCACATGCTTGTATATGAGTTCTAGCATCTCTCGAGACTTGGAACCAAGGGAGGAATAATATCTGGGTTTCAGAAGTAACTCAATTTTGCTCTTAAAATCATCCACACGACGTAAAGCAGTCCCATTCATCTCTAATCTTATAATTTTCAAACTAAAATGGTAAAAATGGCATGTAGAAGCAACTGCTATCTTTGGTAATGGGATATATCATGAAAGAGTAATGATGGCTTGACATATAAAAGACCATAATTAGTCAATGCAATGAATAGTCAAGTCATGGCTGCTGCATTTTCAAATGCAAATGGGCCTCTAAAAGTCTGGGCTTCACTTATGATTAAATGCCGCACTTCATCTTGTTGGGCCTTCCTTGTTGAAAATAAAAACATTTTCATTTAAAGACCCATATCATTTTTCTCCTCGTATTTTTCTCGTTTCCTTTTCAGTCCATCTTATTATACAAATCTCAGCAAGATAATGTGTCAGCACCACCTTATTATTAAGTCGATGTGGCACCTCCATAATTATTTTATTTTAAACTTTTGGGATTAAAACCATTTTCGTCCCGTATTTTTTTAACTTTTTCTTTTTTAGTCTCATACTTATTTACTTTTTCGATTCAGTCCCACAACAATTCAAATTTTACCCGTACACCACATGAAACAAAATACTTTTGGTCATGTGCCGGTCACGTGCTACTCTTTTTCGGCAGTGTAGGATGACAAAAACGACGTCGTTTTACGACAAAAATGACATTTTCCGACCACTTTGGACTGATATGGGTAAATTTATATTTTTGTGGGACTAAATCGAAAAAGTAAATAAGTATGAGACCAAAAAGAAAAAATTTAAAAAGTTACAGACCGAAAACAGATTTAATCCCCAAAATCCTGCATTCTCCTTAAAAGTTATTTTAGGCAAATTTTAAATAAAAAATTAAAATTTAATCTACACTATATATTTTATACTTTTAATCTCAACCATACATGTCAAATCTCATTTTATTTTTTATTCTAATTTTCAACCTTAATCATCTTCTCTTCTGTTTATTTTGTCATTCATTGTCTACCGCATCGGACCACTGTTCCTTGATTTTTCTTTATGTATAATACTAATTTTTTTCCCTCTATTCTCTCAGGTTATTCATGAATCACCGTCTCCTCACGGTTCTCCTCCTTCGAACCGCATCGAACCACCGCAGTCTTGACCGAATCGGAATACCGCAAGCCACCACATAGGGTAAGAGTCCAATTTTTATTTTTAATCTAATTGATTCATCGTTTTTTTATCCTTGCATAGATGTAAATAAATTCTCTGTATGACGATCCCAACTCGGAGCACCACTGTATCGGAAATGGTCACAAGGCCGCAGTTTATCGAGATAAATTGAAAATCAATAAATGTTGATTTTTTCTTTAATATTTTTAAGAATTATTTATTATATGTAAAATATAGAATTTTTATTACACAGTTATTATTTTTGTATAGTATACTATACATCTGAATAAAATTTAATCAATATAAATAAAATTTATAAGTACAATATGAAATGTTCTTTTAAACAATAAATTAATACAAGAAACTCTTTT
This sequence comes from Ballota nigra, assembly GCA_947034835.1. Taxonomy (NCBI): domain Eukaryota; kingdom Viridiplantae; phylum Streptophyta; class Magnoliopsida; order Lamiales; family Lamiaceae; genus Ballota; species Ballota nigra. Next base: position 95,864,059 of record OX344725.1, read on the forward strand.
TTAATTGTTGAACAGTGTTATTTTTTTGGACATATTTTATTTTTGCAACATATTGATATATGCAAAATACTTTGAAAAAATATTTTTACCGAAATAGTGTATGATACAAAAATAAGATATCTTGCCTTCAATAATAGATTGTAATACAAAAGTTTATTTTTTAATAAAATTATGCGATCAAAATAGACTATTAAACTGCAATATACAATTTTTTTTTCTAGACTAAGATTTCAATTTTTTCTTTATATTTTTTAACATACAATATTAAAATAGTATTGTAATTGATAAATAAGTAAAAGGTTATTATATTTTATATAAGTAATATATATATTGTTTCTTAAAATGTGCCGAATAATTTTTTTATGGATTAAAGATTATTGTGTTGACCAAAGAAAAAGAAAAAAAAGACATTAAGTTTTTTATACTAAAATATACGTACTTTAAATTTAAAAAGTATATTACTCTAAAATATAATAAATCTAAATATATTTTAATCAATGAAAACAAAATATTTACGTATAATATGAAATATTATTTTAAACATTATATTAATGCAAGCATAGTTTTTTTCACGATTGAACGAATTCTCTTATTAGATTTTTTGAAAGTTATGTTTGCAAAATATTAATAGATGTGAAATATTTGTAGGAAGAAATTGAAATATTTCGAAAAATTTAATGTCACCGAAATAGTGTATGATAACATATATTTTTTTGCCACCAAATATAATATATTGCCTTAAATAAACAAAATATTTATTTAATATATGGAATATTATTTTAAACATTATATTAATGCAAGCATATCTTTTCTTCACAGTTGAACAATTTCTTTTTTTGGATATTTTTTAAAGTTATTTTTGCAAGATATTGATAGATGTGAAATTTGTAGGAAAAAATTGAAATATTTCAGAAAAAGATATTGTCAGTGAAATAGTGTATGATAACAAAAAAATCTTGCCACCAAATATAATATCTTGCCTTCAATAATAGATTGTAATACAAAAAATTATTTTTGCATAAAAGTATGGCGCCAAAATAGACTATTAGACTGTAAAATACAGATATTTTTTTCTAAACTAAAATTTCGATGTTTCTTTTATATTGTTTTAACACACAAGTATTAAAATAATATTGTAAATGATAAATAAGTAAATCAAGCTAAGTAGTTATGGCCTTTATGGTTTAAATTAGAACACATAATTCTAGAATTCAATAGATTTATAAATAACTAAAAAATAATTCTCTGTAAAATTGTTCCAAATTAAAACACCCGACAAATAAATTTCTTTGAAAAATATAAAAGAAAAGGAAACTACAAGCCGGTTCCAAGATGGGGTCTCGTTAAAACCTAATCCTAGGTAAAAACCCTTGGGAAAAACCCTAGGTTAGGAAAAAGAGTACCCAAGAGAAGTATAAGAAGAATAATCAACCACACTCCATAAGGAAAAAAAAAAAAACAACATAAATAATATGATTAAAAAGAAAATTGTAATCAAGTTCACCATCCACACTAGATTTAGTAGCCTGCACATCTGTCACACAAACATATGCAAATTATTAGAGATGCATCTCATCTACAATCACAAGTTCAAAATATAAAATTAATTCATTTAATTCTTTTATATGTGTATAGCGTGTGACGAGACATGCACACTTGAATAATGCATATGATCATGATTTAATGTGAGAGAGATAGACAAATTAAACAAGCTAGGTGTTACTTTTACTAGCAATAAAAGTGTATATATACCTCTTTTCACTGTGGCGGTCATAAGTCTTGAGCTTCACTTTACCCCATGAAGAATGGACATTAAGAACACAAATTCCTGCTTCTTTTTGTATAGCCTTTCTAATTTCCTCTACTGACGAAGGGTTGCAATCAACGAGTTCAACCATTAAAAGATACCCACCAAACTCTCCGCGGACCTTTTCTAGTTTGTAACAAGATTTTATTGCCAAGCTATTAAGTTTTTCAAAGGCAGAACATCCAAATTGCCAATCCACTATGTCCGTGTCTTCAATTACAAGAGACTGAAGATTAATGAATCCTCCTTTTTCAACTCTCCACTCTGGACCTTGAAATGCATAGTTTTTCAATTTGAGCACTTTAAGATGTGGCAATGAAGCAAATTTTCTCATTTCTTTCCAAGGATAACCTAAACCATTCAAGCTCAACGCTGTCAAGCACGATGGCGGGGAGCTTGAAAATGGGGCAACTGGGGGAACAACATCGGGATTCACAATGATATATTTAAGTACTTTTAACTCGCAAAGACAGGATATATGAGAAAAGTAGCTCGAGGGTTTACCATCACCAATTGGTGTCAATTCAATTCGAATTTTTAACTCCCTTAGAAAAGGAATTCCTTTGAGAACAACCTCAGTACAACTACGAGTACTTACATCTGAAAGAGTATGTAAGTTTTCCAAGGAAGCGCCACACGGATCCGGTAAGTCGCTTCCCATAACCTGGAGATGTATTAGGTCTTGCAAGCCCCATATCTCCACAGGTAGATATGATTGGTGCTTACAAGATTTGATGTTCTGATGTCGATCGACAATAAGGAATTGAAGGCTTGAGAGTTGGGAAATGGAAGGTGGGATAATTCCATTTGAAGTAAGAGCAAGGTACCTTAGCCGAACCAGTTGTAGTACCTCGATCGGAAACTCATAAAAGCGGATTGCAAGAGCATCGAGTTCTTTCAAAAATTTCAAATGAAAACACAATGGTACTTGATATTTATGGTATGGACCAAAACATAGGAGAGAGCGAGCATCAGATGCACAATTATCCTCCACTGATTTATTTACATCTTTGATGCCAAATAAAACATTATTGTTGAAGGACAATCGTTGATGACCTTCCATACCATCTCTGAAGCAATCATCAAGAGTGCTTAAGACAAGTGCGAATTTGGTCTCCCTATCTTTTTGTCTAGAGAAGTACCATAGGGAAGTATGAAGACCACAAGTTTTGACACTGTGAGTTTCAACAAAAGTGCTCTTTTTGTAGACCATGACAATACTATTAGTAACAAGCTCCTCCAAACAATCAATAGCATCAGACAGAGAATTTATATTTATATTTAATTCATGAAACCCATCAGCCATCCATAAATTGATGAGCTTGCAACGGGGAATCTCGTGATTTCGAGGAAAGAGTCCTATAAAGAGAAAGCACATTTGTAGGAGTGGAGGTAAGTAGGTGTAACTCGGAAGAAGTACCTTTGATATTTCATCGTATGCGTCCATGAAAAGTTGATGATTTTTTTTTGCTGCAACGGCGTTCCAGTACTCCAGGGAGCTCCTCTCCTTTTTGGAGAGCATGCGAGCAACTGTGAGAATCGTAAGAGGAAGACCATCACAATTTTTGGAAATCTTCATTCCAGCTTTCTCAAATTGAGGAGGACATGATGAGCCTTTACCAAATACTTTCTCACAAAGAAGATCCCAACTTTCTTTTTCGTTCAATAACCGCATAACTACTACACTCTTAAGATGAAAAAGAGTATTACGAATAGCAGTTTGTTGTTGGAGCCTACTCGTAAGCACAATTTGACTTTGGCACTTCGGGTTAAGAAAAGGATGGTTTAGCCCATTCCAGTAGCATCGATACTCCAAGAGATACATGGCAAATCTGTCCCATACATCATCTAATACAATGAGGTAACACTTGCTCTCCAGACTTACTTTCAAGCATTCATTAATTGCTTCCTCGTCTCCTTCCGGGTGTTGGGTAGTTTATAATATAAGTTGGACTAATTCCGAAAAAGAAGAAACGAAGAGTTGTACTTATTCGAAGAGTTGTATTAATCCAATTATTTGTAGGATTATATGAATGAAGAGTTGTATCTATACTAAAGGATGTATCCTTTCACTATTAACTGCTATTGTATATTCCTATAAATAGTTCCCAATTTCGGATAAATGAAACATTCAGTTTTTAACTTCCTTCTTCTCTCTTAAAAAGTCAGTTTCTCAAAAACATATCCCATAGAAAATTTTCAGGAATTGCTGCCTGCAAATTTTGTTGGTTTTGTTGTATCCTGAGAGTGTTTTTGCCATAACCTTGCAGCAACTTATAAGGGGCAAATATCACTTAAAAGAAAGTGATTCTTTTCATGCCTCAAAACCTTTTCTCAATCCACAATTTTAATCCCCTGTTTCAACAATTTTTAAGTGATATTTGAGAGATGGATTTCAAATCAAATTCTCCACTCAAAGTTATGAACAAAGAGACATTAAAGTTAGATCGTTTTGATGGTACTAATTTCACTCGCTGGAGGGACAAGATGTTATTCCTGCTAACTGCAATGAAAATTGCATATGTGTTGGATAACAATCTGACTCCAATCGTGGAACCGGAAACCGACGCAAGTGAAGAAACCAAACAAGCATGGAAGAAGCGTGTGGATGATGAATTCTTGTGCCGAGGACATATACTCAACTCAATGACGGATCGTCTTTACGATTTGTTCTCTTCGATGACTTCTCCAAAAGAAATCTGGAATGCTTTGGAAACAAAATACAATACAGAGAAGCAAGGTGCAGATAAGTTTCTTATCTCTAAATTTTTTGATTTCTCCATGATTGATAATCGTTCCATTCTGGATCAAGTGCATGAACTTCAAATTCTTGTTTCCAAACTTAAGGATTTGAAAGTTGAAGTTTCAGAACCATTACAAGTGGGTGCTATAATTGCCAAACTTCCTATTAGTTGGAATGACTATAGAAAGAAGTTGTTACATACCTCTGAAAGTTTTACTTTGGATCAACTCATGAAGCATTTGGGTATCGAAGAAGAATCACGTGTTCGTGAAAAGAAATTTGCTTCTGAGTCTGGCCAAAAGGTGCATTATGTTTCTGAAAAGAATCATAATCAAATAAGCGCCAATGGTTCGAATAAGAGAAAGAATTTTGAATCTAATTCTTTCAATAACTTCAAGAAAGACAAGCCCTGCTTCAAGTGTGGGAAGAAAGGACACTTCAAACGTGAGTGCCGATCAAAAAAGAGGCAGAAAATTGATAATTCACGAGTTGTAAACGCTGCAAATGCAATCGAGCAAGACGTTGCAGAAATAGTCGCCATGGTCTCTGAAATGCAAATTGGAATGATAACAGAATTGCATATGGCGGCGGTCACCAAAACTGATGATTGGTGGTACGATTCTGGCGCTACTGTCCATATTTGTAATAATAGAGCCTTATTCAAAGAATATAAAGAAACTGAAGATGGACAAGAAGTGCTAATGGGAAATCACAATACTGCAAAAGTTCTTGGAAAAGGGAATGTAGAAGTGATCTTCACCTCCGGAAAAAGACTTGTGCTCACCAATGTCCTGCATGTTCCAGAAATTAGGAAAAATCTTGTATCTGCTAATCTGTTATGTAAAAGTGGGGTTAAAGCTGTCCTTGAGTCGGATAAAATGATTTTGTCAAAGAATGGGATATTCGTTGGGAAAGGGTATTCATGTGATGGGATGTTTAAGTTGAGTCTTGCTGCAAGTAATAATAATAATCATGTTTCTGTTTACACCGTTGATTCTTCTTTTTCTTTATGGCACAACCGTTTAGCACATGTTAATTATAGAACTTTAAAATTTATGGCTAAAGATGGATTAATTTCTTATGTAAATGAACATAAAGAGAAATGTGAAATCTGCATTCAAGCAAAGATGACTATTAAACCATTTCCAAAAACTGATAAAAATAATAAGTTGCTTGATCTTATACATTCTGACATATGTGAACTTAATGGCATCTTAACTAGAGGTGGAAATAGATATTTTATTACCTTTGTAGATGATTTTTCTAGATTTACCTATGTATATCTAATGAAAACTAAAGATGAAGCTTTCAATATGTTTAAATTATTCAAAACTGAGATTGAAAAACAAAAGGATGGAAAAATAAAAATATTACGCAGTGATAGAGGGGGTGAGTATTTTTCAAATGAATTTTCCTCTTACTGCGAAGAGCAAGGAATCATACATCAATGTAGTGCACCATATACACCACAACAAAATGGTTTGGCCGAAAGGAAGAATAGAACACTAGTTGACATGGTAAATTCCATGGTCCTTAAAGCAAACCTACCATTAAGTTTATGGGGAGAAGCTTTGCTTGTTGCCTGCCATTTGCATAATAGGATTCCCTCAAGGAAAACTAAAATTTCTCCATATGAGTTGTGGAGAGGGAGAAAGCCAAATTTGAATTATATTCGAGTTTGGGGTTGTCTTGCATTTTATAAAGTTCCTGACCCAAAAAGAACAAAATTAGGGCCAAGAGCTCTAAGAAGTGTGTTTGTTGGATATGCAGAAAATTCAAAAGCATATAGATTATTGGATTTAGATTCAAATGTAATTGTTGAATCAAGGGATGTGGAATTTATTGAAAACAAGTTCCTAAACGATTCAACTAATTCCGATTCTAAACAAACACAAGAAGATTATAAAAATCCTGGAACAAACACTAACAAGAAAAGAATTGTTAATGACTCTTCTATTGAAAATAGAAGAAGTCAAAGAATTAGGAAAGAGAAGACTTTGGGTACAGATTTTATATCCTCGCAAGCCATTGTTTTTCTGGTTGAAGGTAACAGAAATGAAGTTACAAATAAAATACCAATTCTTTTAAATGTAGAAGATGATCCTAAGACTTTTAATGAGGCTATGGCATCACGAGATGCATCTTTTTGGAGAGAGGCAATCAACGATGAAATGGATTCATTATTATCTAATAATACATGGATTCTGGCCGACTTGCCACCCGGTTCTAAACCTATTGGATGTAAATGGGTATTTAGAAGAAAGTATAAAACTGACGGTTCAATTTTAAGTTTTAAAGCAAGGTTGGTTGCAAAGGGTTTCAGACAAAAAGAGGGTATAGATTATTTTGATACTTATGCTCCAGTGGCACGGATTACGTCTATTAGAGTGTTGCTAGCATTAGCCTCAATATATAATTTATTTGTACACCAAATGGATGTCAAAACTGCATTTTTAAATGGAGATTTGGATGAAGAGGTGTACATGGAACAACCTGAAGGTTTTATTCTTCGTGGAAATGAAACTAAAGTGTGTAAACTTGTTAAGTCCTTATATGGATTAAAACAAGCTCCCAAACAATGGCATGAAAAGTTTGACTCCGTAATTATAGGATATGGATTTGTGCATAATAGTGCGGACAAATGCATATATTCTAAATTTACCGAGAATTTTGGTGTGATAATTTGTTTATACGTAGATGATATGCTAATTATAAGCACCAAAATGGAGGGAGTGGTTGATACCAAAAAGTATCTCTCTTCACAGTTTCAAATGAAAGATTTAAATGAAGTGGATACTATTCTAGGTATCAAAGTAAAGAAACATAGTGGGGGTTTTGCTCTTTGTCAATCTCATTATATTGAGAAAATGTTAACTAAATTCAACCATCTACAAATTAAAGAAGCAAATACTCCATACGATGTTGCAGCCAAGCTAAATGAAAATATCGGAAGGTCAGTGGCTCAACTTGAATATGCAAGTGCTATAGGGTGCTTAATGTATGCTATGAATAGTACTAGACCTGACATTTCATTTGCTGTTTGTAAGCTTTCAAGATATACCAATAATCCTGGAGTTGATCATTGGAAAGGCATTAGAAGGATATTGGGGTATCTTAAGAAAACCATAAACTTAAGTTTAAATTATAGCAGATTTCCTGCTGTTTTAGAAGGTTATACAGATGCTAGTTGGATTAATAGTTCGAATGATAATAAATCTACATCTGGTTGGGTTTTTACCTTGGCTAATGGGGCTGTTTCATGGGCCTCAAAGAAACAAACTTGTATAACTCATTCTACAATGGAATCTGAGTTTATAGCTTTAGCGGCTGCAGGCAAGGAAGCGGAGTGGCTGCGAAATTTATTAATGGATATAAAGTTGTGGCCACAACCGATGCCACCCATTTCTTTGCATTGTGATAGTGAAGCAACTATGTCTAGAGCTTTAAGCAAAATATACAATGGAAAATCTAGACATATTAGCTTGAGACATGAATATGTAAGACAATTATTGTCAGATGGAATAATTACAATTATTTATGTAAGATCATGTAATAATATAGCCGATCCATTCACCAAAGCTCTCTCGAGAGAAAAGATTAAGACTTTGTCATTAGGAATGGGTCTAAAACCCTTCATTTAAAGTTACCAATGATGGGAACCCAACTTTTACTTTGTATTGATACTAATTAAAGGTTTAATGGGTAATAACAAGTTGTTGATAAGTAACTAGTTATACTAATAAGTATCCTATGGAGAACTTTTTAGTGTGAAGTATAAGGAGGATGAGCAAGTAATATACTCTTAATGAAGTTTGACTTCACCTATATGAACATAAGGAGTGGTGCCGCTTCTAACAAAGGATATGGGTTGACCTTTGCAAATGTTCATGAAACAGGATGTAGCACAAGGCCGTAATAGTGCTAATGTTTATTTAGTGGATATGTCTTGGAGAATATAACTTTATGTGTGAAATATTTCCGGTTCTAATGTCTTAAAAAATCAAGGTTTAAATGTAATAGTAATACCTCTGATTTGATAGAACTTTGATATATTTACACTAATTGAAGGTTTAAGTATAAAACACCTTCCTGTATGCATAAGGTTATGTTATTGATTTTATAACTTATATTACAAACTAAGTGGGGGATTGTTGGGTAGTTTATAATATAAGTTGGACTAATTCCGAAAAAGAAGAAACGAAGAGTTGTACTTATTCGAAGAGTTGTATTAATCCAATTATTTGTAGGATTATATGAATGAAGAGTTGTATCTATACTAAAGGATGTATCCTTTCACTATTAACTGCTATTGTATATTCCTATAAATAGTTCCCAATTTCGGATAAATGAAACATTCAGTTTTTAACTTCCTTCTTCTCTCTTAAAAAGTCAGTTTCTCAAAAACATATCCCATAGAAAATTTTCAGGAATTGCTGCCTGCAAATTTTGTTGGTTTTGTTGTATCCTGAGAGTGTTTTTGCCATAACCTTGCAGCAACTTATAAGGGGCAAATATCACTTAAAAGAAAGTGATTCTTTTCATGCCTCAAAACCTTTTCTCAATCCACAATTTTAATCCCCTGTTTCAACACCGGGAGCTTCTCAAGAATTTTGGGATCCATCTCCTCTAAAATGCGCCGTGGGATATCTTTTGCTCGACAATTCTTGCCCATTCCAACCCATAGGCAATGGTCAACGCGTTGCACTATTGATGGATCGTGGAAAAGCTTATTAGCAAGAGCAGTTTTCCCGATGCCTGGCATACCAACTATTGATATAACTTGGGACCTCATTATTGTATCTTTCAATTGCTGATACATGTCAGACACTCCTACCATCTTTGATGAAACAACATCACCTTCGTCGTTGCCTTCGTCTTCTTCGCCCGGAATCAAGTTGTATAATCCATCAGAATAACGCTGCACCTCCATCTTCAGCCGATGGGTGAAGGAATCTATTCTTTGCTTCAGATTCTCCACCTTGTCACCATCTTTATCTTCTTCATCTTCTTCATCATCATCGTCATTTTCTTCTTTACCTGATTCATCTCCATCGTCATCATGAGGGGCGGAGCTAGGCCTTTTAATCTGATGAGGTTGAGACCAAAATTCAACATTTAACATATGATGATCGAAAAAAAAAATGTGTGAAGTAATCAAATTAAATAACGTACAATAATTTAACTAAGTTTAGCAGAAAAATAAACATTTCCAGATAAAAGAAATGGTTTAAATTAGTTATAATTTTCAACCAATATATTATTAACTCTCCTAAAAAAATATAAAAATATACCATAATTAATAGGAATTTAAACCAAATTTATCCTCTATCTTTTCACCTTTATTGAAAAGATCCTATATTTATTTGCTTTATCAATTTAATCTTGTACTATTCAAATTTTACTAACTACTGATTGAAAAATGCCCAAAATGCCACCATTTTGGTCCTATATGTTTATAATTCTAGTGTATCTAATAAAATTTAGTCAACTAGGTCATGTTGGCCGAAAAGTGCACAGAACACCACTGTTTTGGCCATGCGCGTGCTTGAGTTTCTAGCGAATGGTGATTACGTGGCCAATTTTTTATATGTGACATGATAAGGACAAAAATATCTCCAGTTTGAACCAATAATGCTAACAAGATTTTTAAAATCATTAGTGAAGAAGATGATGGAGTTTTTGGGTTCTTCAAAATCAGGAGTGAAGAAAATTTTCAAAATCTAAAAATAAAATCATTTGAAGCAAGTCTTTGTGTTGTTCATGTTTTGGGCTGGGGATGGGTGTAGGTACGTGTAGGGGAAGAAAATGGGCCTAGGTCGGACGGCACTGGCCAGCCGAGCCGCCTTCATTTTACGGCCCGGGCCGAACCTAGCCCTGTTCGAATCAAGCCTCTATTTTTAAATGCATAGCCTAGCCCTAGGCGGGCCATCGGGCCAAAATAGCCCGTCTTTTAAAAAAAATTAAATTTATCAAATAAATCATATATATTTAATAAAATAATCTTATTTTTAAAAAAGAATTCACTACAAAAAAAATCACGTTTTTGCGACCGAAATTTTCGACCGCCAAGAAATCGGTCTCAAAATTTTGTATTAGCGACCGATTGGAGACTAGTAGTCTCAAAGTAATAAAATTTGCGACCGCCAATAAAAATCGGTCGCTAATACGAACAATTAGGGACCGTCTTTCTCAGTCGGTCCCTAGTTGAAGAATATTAGCAACCGACAAAACAGTCACTAAACTCAAAGGTCGTCAAAGATGACCAGTAGTTTCAACCGTCAGATCAGCGACCGCAAAGGGGTCGGTGATTTCAAATTTAATATTAGCGACCGCCTAGTTAACGGTTGAGAGTCATTAATGCGGATAACTTAGCAACCGCCCAAAGACGGTCCTAAATTGGTCAAATGGGCCAATAAAATCGGTCAAGAAGACCAAAAAATCGGTCAATAGCGACCGCCAAAAGACGGTCGCTAATTTTTTAAAAACCTCTAAATATCGTCTCCGTATGCCATTTGATATATATACGCATAAAACTTGTCTCGCCACTGCCGCAACAGTCGCCGCTGCCTCCGCCACGTCCGTCGAGGATTTCATCCCGATCAAAACTCTAGTTGCATCCCCATCTACACAATAACTGTGAGTTTTTAAAATTTTAACCGTTTAAATTATTTTTAAATCATATTTTATAAATTATAATATTGAGACAATTGTACATGTTTGTAAGATAGTTATATGTTTGTTTGTTATAAATTTATATATTAATATTGCTAAGAAAATTATATATTTATGTGGTTGTTGAAATTATGTTTCAGTTGATATTTAATTTGTTGAATTATATATGTTTAGCTTCAATTATATATATACATATATGTTAGTTGATTGATTAGTAGTATATTTACGTAGGTATGAATTAATTAGTTGATTGATATATATACGTAGGTATGAATTGATTGATATATATATATATATATATATATATATATACACGTAGGTATGAATTGATTTAGTTGATTAATATATATACGTAGGTATGAATTTAATTAATTAGTTGATTGATATATATACGTAGGTATGAATTAATTTAGTTGATTGATATATAACATGATATGATATGTTGTATTTATAAATATTACAGATGGACCCTCAAGATAACCGTCTCAATGTTATCCCGATCGACAACAAGTAAGTATTTTTTAATGAATTATATATACTTTTAATTATAATAATATTAACTTGAATTTTTAATTTGTTGTCACCGGCTGCTTCCAGTCCATGAGAATAGTGCTCGCATCTCAGAGATCATTAAGATGATCCCGTTTGAGTATGGTGCCTACTCGTGGAGGCTAGTGCCCGAGCAAAAGAAGATGGAGTACCTTGATCAGTTCAAGGTATAAAAAATTTATTTATTATAATTTTAATTTTGAATTTCTTAATTTATTTGTTAACATTCTATTTTTAATTTAATTGCAGAGACGGTACGTTTGGGACCCTAAACCCAAAAAAAAAAAAACAGGAGTCAATTTGTATTAGTCTAAAAAATTAATAATTTATATAAGTCTAAAATATTAAATTTACAAAATTAATAAAATATTAGTATATATATACATAGAAACGAATTAGAAACAAAAAATAATTAATTTATGAATTTTAAAAAAAAGAGTCAATTTGAACTTATATGCAATTAAATGCATTAAAAACGAAAAAACTAATAATTTATATTAGTCTAAAATATTAAACTTACAAAATTATTAAAAAAAAGTTAGTAAATATATACATATAAATAAATTAGAAACAAAAAGGAATTAATTTGATGATTTTATTTTTTAAAAAGGAGCTAGTTCGAACTTATATATAAATAAATGTATGAAAAACGAAAAAATTAATAATTTATAGTAGTTTAAAAAATTATTTTAAAATTAAAAAAAAGTTAGTAAATATATACATATAAATGAATTAGAAACAAAAAGGTTTTAATTTGATGAATTAAAAAAAAAAGTCAATTTGAACTTATATACAATTAAATGCATAAAAACGAACAATAATTGCAAGTGTCCTAGTGGTCCACGCCTCCTCCAAGTAATCGGGAGGTCAACCGTTCGATTCCCCTTGGGCGCATATTTGCTCATTTATTTCTACAAGCCTTATAGAGACTTATATACTATATGACTAGCCTAATATGAACTAGTGGGTCAGTGGGTCAGTGGCTCAGTGGTTCGCGCCCCGACTAGACTCCAATGGAAACGAACACACTGAGCTATTTTTTTTCCAGGTTCGTCGATTAGCGACCGCCTACAGATCGGTCACTAATCATAAAATTTAAATTAAAAAATTAATTTAATTTTAAAAAAATTAGCGACCGCCTTCTAGGCGGTCGCTAAAACCTGACCCGACCGGGTCAGACCCGGCCAATTCAGCGACTGATAGATGAAGGTCTCAGATTAGCGACCGATTTCCAAAAGCGATCGCTAATATTAGCTATCCGCGTTTTAACAATCTACTTTTGTCGGTCAGAAATCGGTCGCTAATCTGATTTTGCAATCAAAATTCGGTCACTAAGTCGGTCGTTAATTCGCATTTCTTTTTTTAGTGTATATAGTCCTACTTTTTTGGTCAAGATATGGATTATAATTACCATTAATATTAGTTTATGATATGATTTGACTATCCGCTTTCAATAAATAACTTATATTAATCTCTTGAGAAAACTATTGCAATAAGAAAATTGTAATATTAACTCAACAAGCACTCTTAAATATCACATGAAAATTTTCTCATGTTTACTAGGTACACATATTAGACCAAACTACACTTAATATATAAATTTAAAAATAAAAAATCAGGCCAACAAAAAGTTCCGGACCGGCCTGCCGGCGAGCCTATTGGGCCGGGTCGGGCCAAATAAGCCCGATTATTTTCGGGCAATATATTTCAGGCCCAGTTTGTCCTAAAAGACGGGCCAACCGGGCCGGCCCATTCTGGCCGAACTCACAGTTCTGGTCAACCAGAATTGGTGAAATATGAATAAATATGAAATTAAATTAATAATGAAAATAAATAGAAGAGGATTCAATAAAAGTGAAATTATAGAGGATCAAATTTATTTAAATACCAAATTTATAAGAAGAGAATTGTTAAATGGAGAATCAAGGGGAAATATATGAAGATGAAATTTATGTGTTGCTAACTATAGTCAAACTTAATCTACTAAATTTGTATGGTTTGCCTTAAATTAATAATTAATTAAAAAAATTACTTCCACTATTCCTATTCTATCTTCATTTTTTTAATTGTGAGGAGAATATTATTAAAGTTTGGAGATGGATATAGAACCAAGGTATATTTCAAATCAGTTTTCATATTTTTCATTTTGGTCCGTTGCACATTAGTTTTGACACCTAAGAAAAAAATTCTTACAGCCTTACCCTCTAAATTCTCATTTTACTTATTATGCTATTATTTTTTTACACAAATAACTCAAAACCATACAATTAAAACTGATATGACAAAATTCATACTTTATCACTTTAATAATGTAAAAATATGACCTCTCTTAATTCCCGTACTTAGTATGAAAACTAATAGAGTAATATTGTTACATAGTAGTAGATTAAATTTTTAAAAGTTTGAGTTAAGCCCCCACATACCGCCATTAGAATACTCCCCTCATCAATGTCGTCATTAGCATATCCTCCGCTCCCCCCTCCATCATCACCATCTTCATCGCAGTTCTCTGGGGTGGAGATAGACCTTTCCATTTGAGAAAACTGAGACCAGAATTCAACATTTAATATAATAATACATAATAATGGAGAAAAAATGTGTGAAATATATATATGTTGATCAAATTAAATAACATACGACATAATTTAAGTTGAAACAAATATTGATTAGTATAAAAAATAATGACAAAGATCCACAATAAAAAAGACTTATGTATCTAGTTATATCAAATTTCAAATGAAGAGTTTTGATCTCATATTTGAAGTAAAAGTCCACTTTAAATAACATTATTTATACCTCATTTTGCTTTGAAACGTGATTGAGGTATATGAAACTATCAATTTCGTAAATAAATTTAATTTATACAATTTATATGTGATGAGTTCGCGTCATACATACACTTTTTCGAGAATCTCAAAATTATGACTATTGGATTATTAAAATATATAAAAGGAATTTAAGACTAGAGAACTAATTTATTAGCTATAAATATTTTATAGAAAATTTAGAAATTATTACTACGTAGACGATTAATTAAGCTCGGGAGAAATGAATCAGTCTCATAAAATTAACCTTATAAATAAAATGAAAAAAATAAATTAAGGTTTAACTAAGTTCAGGAGAAAAATAAACGGTTAAAATAAATAAATTACAAGAAGTTAAAAGTAACTATCTTGTGCAATTGTTGCATAGTGCACTCTCTCAACAATTGAAACTGTTTACATTAAAAAGTGTGATTTTGTTACATTGAAAAATATGGTTAAACTATACTGAAAAATTTACATTAAAAATCAATTTTCAGTGTAATCTAACCACATTTTCAGTGTAAATAATATTAAATGTTAAGTGAGTGCACCGTGAAAAAAAAAAAAAATTATGTCGCTAACGATAGTCAAACCTCGTCGTCACTGGATGTATCTTCGTCGTTTCCTCCATCGCCGTTGTCGCTTTGAGAACTTGAATCAAGCGCATCTACGAGGTCTTTCAGTCCTTCAAATTCCGAACTGATGGACTTATCTAACTCGGTATCGAGAGTAGTTTTGGCAATTTCTTCAAAATAATCCACTTGCTTGTGTATGAGTTTTAACATCTCTCGAGACTTGGAAGTAAGGGAGGAATAATATCTGGGTTTCAGAAGTGACTCAATTTTGCACTTAACATCATCCACACGAAGGAAAGCAGTACCATTCATCTCTAATCTTAATTTCAAACTAAAATGGAACAAAGGATATGTAGAAGCAATTGGTATTTGGTAATGGGATATATTATGAAAGAGTGATATGACGATGGCTTCGTAAAGATGACAAACCTAGTTGTAAATAAAAGACCATAATTAGTCAATGCAATGCAAGTTTCATTTATTAATGAATACTCTACTACAGAGTGGGTGAAAAACTGTGCGCCATGTTATGAGAATATATATATTGCATATAAAACAAGTAAATTATTGTTGTAATATTAAATAAAAACTAGCTAGTCTGCCCTTGCCATGTGCCAGTGCAAGTGGTCTCTAACAACCAAGAGACTGATAATAAACTGAAAATTAATTATGTAGTTGACGAATAAATATGTAATGTTTAGATTATAATAATTCTTGTCCTCTAAAAATTAGTATTTTACATAACCGGTGACCTACGCGCTACGAGGTCTCTTTCTCGATTATAAAGTATGGGCAAAGAAAATAATTAAATGAATTAATATAACACTTTTTTATAAATTTAAATTTTTAGACAAAATGAAATTCTTTGATATACTCATGTAGAAAAGATAAAAAGTGTTGGTAAAAATGTCCATTGACTGATTATAACAATTTATGGGACATTTTGGTCAATTTTTTTTTATGTCTGACGTGTGTCCTAATTATTCTTAAATTATCATGTAGCCTCTCCCAATCGAGAAATTAAGAATTACCGGCTACGTGACATTTTTATCAAGAATTTTAAAGTTCCTCTGAAATTGACGCCTAACCTAACCAGCTCTATTGATTGGTTAAGTTGACACAAAGTCAGCCTACAAATAACATCTGGTATAGATTGCGTGTAAATAATAAAACGATAGACAATACATGATTTTTCAAGTGTTTCTAATTTACTTAGAGATTTTAGGTTTTTTTACATGGTTATTGATATATGGAATAATTACATGGAGGCACACTCTATTCATCAGATCTATGAAAATTTTCGGAGCGTTCGTTAATCCGAAAGACATCACGATGAATTCGTAATATCCATACCGAGTTCGGAAAGTTGTTTTTGGGATATCCTCGCTCTTGACCTTTAGCTAGTGGTAACCAGACCTCAGATCGATCTTTGAGAATAAGGTAGCATTCTTCAACTGGTCGAACAAGTCTTCTATCCTTGGAAGAGGATATTTGTTCTTGATGGTCAGTTGATTGAGACCTCGGTAGTCTATGCACATACGGAAAGTTTCATTTTCTTCTTCACGAAAAATATGGGTGCTCCCCATGGTGATGCACTAGGCCTGATGAACTTCCTTTTAAGTAGGCCTTGCAATTGTTCTTTCAGTTCTTCTAATTCCTTTGGCGCCATTCGATAGGGTGTCTTAGATACTGGTGCTGACCCAGGTATCGAGTCGATGGAGAACTCTATCTGACGATCCGGTGGTAACCCGATTAATTCCACGGGAAGCACGTCAAGATATCCATCCATGATTGGCACCTTGATGCGCAACTTGTCATCATCCTCTCCTGCTGAGATGGCTCAGGTTCAGTCTGAGAAGGTGGGTCCTGTCCTATAGGATCCATTAGTATTGGGATAGGGTTAGCACGAGGTCGTCCACGTCTACGGCACAGTGCTATCTTAGTGGGGGTTTTGAATATAAAAGAATAATATTGCTAAGTTCATATAGGTATAGGAAAATTACAAAAACAGAATCGAATTACGTAATTAACACAATCGCTAGTACTGAAATACACGTGAGTATGTAGTTCACCGCAACGCACTGCGGCCGTCAATGGTACAGTGATCACATTCGCACCGTATAATAGAAACCAGTGACATGTCCAAAACAGTAATTAGATAAAATATAACAGTTAATATAGAGCAAGTAGCATGCATTGCCAAGTAGCAATTTCACAAAATATATATATAAAGGCCTCAGGTCCTATGAGGTTAGTCTTCTTACTTCTTATCCCAAAAGAAACTAAGGCTTCCAGATGTAATGTTAACGCATCACATCTTCTCTTTATTACGGATTGTGAGCGACAAAAGGAGTCGGGGTTAAGACTATGTTGCTATGTCCCAAGTAAAACGATCATACATCTGACTACTACTATATGTCAGGAAAGGGTGGCTCATCTATGTTGTATGTATTTGTGTCTACATTAAAAGGATAACTGTTTAAAAGGATTTGAACACTCTGACTGATCGTTACTGTCACACGAAAATCTCCATCATTGACTTCTACCAGGCATGTCTCCAAGTGGATGTGGGGCCCTTGAACTGGGTCTTCTATTCTCATCCGTTTCAAGTAGTCTTACAACAATAGGGTGGAGAATAACTCGGTAATCCTTCTGATAAAACGAATCACGACTATCAAATCTATCTTCGTCATTGGGTATAGGAGTGCATCTTGCTTTTGAATGCAGTTTCGCGAACTAGGTTATAAACACACTGATAGCTTTTAAAGTTTAGCTAAGTGTTTTCCAACTATCGGGATATAACTATCTTAGATGGATTCCTATATGGAAAGGGAAATTCCTAATCCAAATTTTAGTTATGAAGAAACATAATTTTAACAATTAAAGCACAAAATTTAAACAATTATAGCACATAATTCAAACAATTAAAGCATATAATTTAAATAATCATATAACATCATTTATGAAATTTATAAACTTACACAAATATATTTATTTCTATCATTTACTAATTATCTGCATTTCAATAGTAATATAAACAATATTTATGGTTCTTTTTACACCTCGCAGGTGTTGTTTCGAGTTCTCAATCCTTTGATTAGAGTTTTGTTATGAAAGTCAATTTAAAATAAAATAAGAACATACCTTCGAGGAGCTTCTGACGGTAATAGGAGACACATTTCCCCTCAAGTGATTTAATTAGTGATCTATATTTAAATGATAAGAAAATTTTAATTAAAGAAAAAGAATTTTGGTTTGATGAAAACAATGATTTGGGTTTTGGTCCGAAAGTTTTGAACGTAAGCTCTGATACCACCTGTAACGCCCCAAATCCGAAACACATAAATATCTCAGATTCGAGGTGCCACTTGTGACTAAAATCCGAACTATAAAATTTTTGATATAAAAAGGGATGATAAAATGAGAGATGAGTTTTATGCAGCGGAAGAAATGAGTGTAATATTTAAATAAGTATCTCAGACATATATATATATATATATATATATATATATATATGAATATAAAGCTTAGTATTTAACAGTAACATTTTACTTAAGTGGGGAACTCCGTGTCGTCTCTATTACTGTCCTTGCTCCACGAAATCATAATCTGCAAGGGTTGTAAAAAGAGAGAGGGGCGTGAGATTTGAATTCTCACGTATGGGTGATTTGCAACGTCATGGGATTGGTAAATCCGAAATATGTTAAAGTATACTCATTGAAAAAATATATAATTTATTTAAGCAGTTGATATATAAATATGAATAACATATATCACAGAAGTAACAAGCTCACGTAATAATTAATTGGGCATAACAAGTTTCACATTCACATAATTGATATATCACAAGTTGACTCACATTAAGGGGCAAAACCCAAAACCATTTTCACGTATCGGCTCAAACTGCCAAAATCACTTTCCACATATTGTAAATCTCTTCCAAACCATTTTCGTACGACCATACTCGACTTGTTCCACTTCCAAAAACCTTACTCCTTCCAACCACTGACAAAATAAATAACGCAAATCATCAATGGCCTTATTCCCAGTGCGCAACGTAGGCGTCTGACCCGGGGACCAGATCTGTTTGAATCAACAACCTTGATTCTGGGGGCGTCCCCGACAGCTCCCCGGAGGTTGGATTTAATACCCGTACCACAACTCCGTACTTACTGACTTTCCGTCCTTTTATAAAACTGACATTTGAAAACGTGGAGGAAAAATCCTCGATTTGCAATCAAATTGATTCATGCTCACATACGCCCTTAATCATGCAACAGTGATTGATTTGAATAAAACAACAGGTATTTCGTATCATATATAAGTATATCACATAATTCAAACAGTTATATAATAGAGATACATTTATGTTGGATTAGTTGTTTTAGATTTATTTGGTCGAGTTCAGAGTATACCAGCACAACGTATTATAAGCAGATCAATCAACAGATCATCACCCACCTGTTTGCTCCGGGTCCCGAGAGTGATATACAAATAGAAAGTCGGATCCCTCGTGCGTATTCCGATTAGCACAGAGTCCTAATATGAAATCATTTAATTAAAAGTTGACCTTTGAATTATTAGGAAAACTTGAGAGTTTGTGTTACGAGAATTAAGGAGGTCGTTATCTTATAAACCTATTGAATAGACTTACTTTCAAAGGTCACACCCTATTTTGGTAAATACGCCCCCTTTTTTAAGTGGTGGTGTATTGGTGGGTGTACTTACTAATTTCCTTGTTGTATGACTATTTCTATTTCTATAATACCAATACTCTAATATTCTAAGATTCTTATAAAAGTCTTTATAATTTTAAAAGTATTTCTACAATTATTTTTCACTTGAAAAGAATTTAAAAATAAAGAATTTATAAAAATAATGCTAATATAATATAAGCCCCAATTAATATTTTCTTTTCTAAAATTCTCATTTCTTATTTTAAAAGAACTATTGCATAAAGTTTTATATTTTATAAATAAAACTCCCTTTATTATTAATTATTTTGCTTGAAGAATTTTGTATTATAAATACTATAAATAATATAATATATATATTTTCCTTATTATTAGTATTACTAAACAAATTGACAGTGTTTCATTTTTAAAACAAAAGAATATTATTATTTTCCAAAAATACTATTTTCATTTGTTTATTAACTTGGATATAAAAACTTTTATTTCTTTCAATCTTTTATTCAAAATCAACTAACATAACCATTTTGAAAACAAAAGATACTACTTTTAAAAACTAATGATATTAGTCTTTTTCCCAAATAAGCAAGAACTAAAATTTGGAGAAAACAAAGATTTTCTTACTAATTCTTCTCACCAATATTTCCATCCAACTAATCTCATCAAAACAACATTAATCAGGCAGTAACATAAGTCAATTTCATTCTCATCATAAGTAGGAATTTTAACCAACAACAAAGTCCACCTACATGAATCCAAAAACAACCACCTAAACTTACAAGGTTTCAGGGAATTAAAACAGTTCAATTTAACAATACTAATCAACAAAACCAGTAATACTAAACACCTAAACCCACAATACTAAACAATAAATTCAATGATACTAATAGCAAAACATCAGTAACACAATTCCATCTACGAAACTAACCAATATATTTCAATAATAATGGCTTCCAAGCCCAAACAATAAACTCAATTTTACAAAGTCTCAGGGGAAATTAAAACAGTTCAATTCCTATCTCAAGTACTACGAAAATTAAAGAGAAAAAAGCTAGCAATCTTACGAGTCCCAAATTGGGCAGCGGTTCGACCGGGCTTGATCGAAAAGACGAGAAAGACACGACACTTCGATCGAATACGGAGAAGAGTTGAAATTGTGAGATTGATTGAAAGGGGCTGTTATATTGAAATGAATTGAAACGATTGAGTCTTGAAACTCACCGAAACAACAGACGGTGGAGGCCGGCGTCAAATTGAGCTGAGGCGACGGCTGGCTTCGATCGGCCGCGATTGGCGGTGCAGCGCGAAGGGGCGGCGGCAGTCGCGATTGGGAGCGGCGGCGCTGTGCGACGGCGCGGGTCGGCGGCGGTCGCGGCTGGGCTGTGCGGCGGAGCATGGCGAGGCGCGGCCGATCGGAGAGGGCGGCTGGCTGGGCGGCGCGACGTCGGCGTCAATCGAAGAGCGGAGGCGGCGGCTTCTTTCGCGCGAGAGAGGCGTCGGCGCGTGGCGGCGTTTGGGCTGGGGACGGTGGCTCTCGGTTGCGTGAGGCGGGGCGGTGGCGCTTCGTCGCCGGGAAGAGAAGAGAGACGGAGGCGCTCTGGCGGAGATAGGGGCGGCGATTGGAGGCGAAGGCTTGGGCGACGGTTTCTTGGCTGGAGAAGAGAGAGAGATGAGTGAAATTGGAAGGTTGGAAAGAGACTACGCGTTTTCTGATATAGAGAGAGATATATTTTAATTTGCTAATTAATTTAAAAGAAGAGAAATAATTATGTGGCTGGGATTAATTATGTTATTAATTTAATTCAAAAAGAAAATTTAAAGTATGTGGATAGGGATCCCCTTTGTCTTGAGATATTTTTGTTCCCAATTGCTACGGTTTAGGGATCATTTGGTCTACGAGTTTAATCCTGATTTAATAATTAATACAGTTTTATAATTCGATTAATATTTTAAAGTATTTAAATTATTCTTGTATATTTTTATCAATAAATTATACGGATCGAAAACTTTAATTTAAACTTGAATATTTAATTTCTCGTAGTCCTTTATTCGTTTGAAAGATTCAATTCCTTTCTTCGAATTTAGGATTTTATAATAGGGTATAAATTTAAATTACACAGTAGCACTCAAAAATAATAAAATTAAAAGAAACACAGATAATAATATAAAATAAGGGCTCTAGGAATATAAAAGGTATAAAACGGGACGGGGTGTTACAGCGAGTGAATAATAAATTATAGAAGATGGTATTATATTGAGCTAGTATTAATAGGTATTAGTTGTTTTTATTATAATATATCACTATCAAATTAATACATTTTAATACTATTAAAAATTACACATAGAATTCAAATAAAATTTACGGTGAAACCTTATTCACGATGATGTTTGTGGTGAGTACCTCGTACACTGCACTGAAAGGAAAGGAAAAGAAATACGAAACGAATTCGTATAATTAAATAAAGTTAAGGAAAATCCTTTTCCTGCAAGATTGAATACATCTTGTATAGTGCTTTCGGTATCGTGCATACAAGTCTCCAAAGGTAAAATGATTTAACAGCGTATACCGATAGCACCACCATGTATAAGCTTTCTGCGGATGAAATTGGAATTTCGAAAAGAACGGAAAAAGTATATTGCGAAAGGCTTTCTGAGAACTAAAATATTAGTATGTATCAAGTGTTCTGGATAAAGGGGGTATATAAAGGCGGAAATCTGATTGCAGATGAGGGGTGCTGTAGAGGAGAACGTGGAGATCATGGACTAATTAACCATGTCTGTAGTGGGATAGAAACTGTGTTTCTGTTTCTTGGGAAGCAAGAGTATTCCAGAAGGTTCGATGGAATATTCTTTTTAATATTTCAGATGAATTCTGGACAGTATTATTCATGTTCGTGGGTCGATCCATATCCGGATGGACCACCCAAACGGTTCGGTTAAAAAAGGTATTAAGTCTTTTCACATTTTTGGTACTCTAAAAATCACTACAAAAAGCTCGCATTTTAGCGACCGCCACAAAGTCAGTCTCTAAACAATAAATTAGTGACCGAACTAGACCACCGGTCTCAAATTAAAAATTTTTACGACCGCCTAAAAAGTCGGTCGCTAAATCGAAGATTAGCGACCGCCTTCAACCACCTAAACGTTTGCTAAAACTTAAAAGCCGGTCAAAAATAACCAAGACTTTTTACCACCTGATCAGTGACCGCATAGGCGGTCGCTGATTTAAAATTTAAATTCAGAGATTGCTGTCTGGCGGTCGCAGACTTGTAACGTTTGACCCTGATTGGTAACAGTTGAAGGTCATTAATGCGGGCGATTTAACGACCGCCACGTGGCGGTCGCAAACCAAAAACTGGTCAACATGAACCGTCCATTTCGGTTAAGGAGACCTAGTATCGTTAAATAGCGATCGCTTAAGCGGTCGCTAATCCTTTTTCAAAAAATTATAAATATCGTCCCTCTATACATATACTCGCCGCCACCTTTTCCGCCGCAGCCGCCGTGCCATGTCGCCACCTTACCCCCTATTGCCACCGCCGCCATGATTTTTCATATTATTTTAACCGTTTAATTTTTTTTAAGTTATATTTGTGAATAAGTAGATTATATATCATTTTTTTAAAGTTATATTTTGTGAATAAGTAAATCGTTATATGCGTATGTGAATAAGTAAATTATTATATTCGTGTGAATAAGTAGATTATATATAGCATCATCTCTTATAACGTGTAGATTATATATATGCGTATGTGAATAAGTAGATTATATATATCATCATCTTTTATAGTGTGTAGATTTTATGCGCGTATGTGAAATTATGTGTATATGAATAAGCAAATTATTATATGCGTATGTGAATAAGTAAATTATTATATAGTATCATCTTTTATTAGTTGAATTTATAGTTATTACAGATGAATCTAGGTCAAGATAATTTTCTCAGTGTCATCATAGTTGACAACAGGTAAGTACTTTTTAATGAATTATGTATACTTTAGTTATATATATTAATATAATTAACTTGATTTTTTAATTTTGTTGTCACAGAATGCTTCCAGGCCATGAGACTTGCTCAATCGTCTCACAAATCATTAGGATGAGACAGTTTGAGTATGGTGCTTGCTCGTGGAGTCAAGTGTCCGAGCAAAAGATGATGGAGTACTTTGATGAGTTCAAGGTATAAAAAAAATTATTTATTATGATTTTAATTTAACTTTGAATTTTTTAATTTATTTGTAAATATTCTATTTTTAATTTATTTGCATAGGCGGTGTATTTGAGACCCTGCCCACGATAGTGTTATGTACCAATTGTTCTGTGTGAAAGCGCAAGAACGGTTCAAAAATATTATCTACAGCCTGAAGAAGCGGTGGGAGTGTGGGGATCGGATTGAGTTGGGTCGAGCACCAGATGGACGATCGATATGGGATGGTTTAGTGGATCACTGGAACAGTGAACCATCATTCAGAAGAAGATCATGGAGGGAGGGAGGGAGAGAGAGAGAGAGTCAATTTGAACAATTTATTTATGTTTTTTTTAACAATTTATTATGTTTTTTGAATAATTTATTTATGGTTTTTTAACAATTTAATTATTTATGTTTTTTGAAAAATTTATTTATTTTTTTAAAAATTTATTTACTATTGTTGATGAAAAAAAAAGATTGAATTTGATGAATTTAAAAAAAAATGGGAGTCAATTTGGAATTATATAAAATTAAATGAATAAAAACGAATGAATTAATAATTTAGAATAGTCTAAAATATTAAATTTATAAAATTAATAAAAAAAGTTAGTAAATATATATATATATATATATATATATATATATATATATAAACGAATTAGAAAAAAAAATTAATTTGATGAATTTAAAAAAAATGGGAGTCAATTTGGAATATATATACAATTAAATGAATAAAAACGAATGAATTAATAATTTAGAATAATCTAAAATATTAAATTTATAAAATTAATAATAAAGTTAGTAAATACATATATATAAACAAATTAGAAACAAAAATGATTGAATTTGATGAATTAAAAAAAAGGAGTCAATTTGAGGTTATATACAAATAAAAGCAAATAAACGAACAAGAATAGCATGTGTCAGTGGTTCACACCTCTTCCGGTTTACCCGGAGGTCGTGGGTTCGATTCCCCTTGGGCGCACATTTGCCCATTTATTTCTAGAAGTCTCACAAGGGCTTATATACTACATGGGTCGCCTAATATGAGTTAGTGGGTTAGTGGCTGGTTCGCACCCCGCCTGGACCCTAAGGGACGCGGGTTCGAACCCAATGAGCCACTTTTTTTTTTACGCTGGATCGTTAATTAGCGACCGCCTCCAGGTCTGTCGCTAATCAGAAAATAAAATCTAAAAGATTAATTTTATTTCGAAAATTAAATTAGCGACCGCCTGATGTCGATCGCTAAATATTGACCCGGTCGGGTCGGACCCGATTGATCCAGCGACCGACTAAAGGTGGTCCCTGATATTAGCGACCGCTTGGACGGTCGCAGATTAGCGACCGATTTTAAAAAGCGGTGGCTAATATTAGATACCCGCTTTTTAACGACCGAATTTTTCGGTCAGAAATCGGTCGCTAATCACGTTTTACGACCGAAAATCGGTTGCTAATTCGATCGCTAATACCCGTTTTTTTTGTAGTGAATATAGGTAGGCCAATTTGAAGAACATGAATATTTTCCTACTTGATTTCCTTGTAATTTTTCAATGTGGGATGAAACTTTATTTTCCTTTCCCCATGGAATTTATTCAACACAAGTGAATAATCTTACAACTTCCCAAATTAAATTTCACTCATCGGGAATTGATTTTGAGATATTTAATAAACCACGTTCATCTACTCCGTGAGTAGAACAATCTCGTTATTTTTGTTTTCCAAAAAATTAACGTTTTTTTTCTCAAAAAATTAGTCAAACTTAGGATATGGGCCTTTTATTTAAACCAATTTCCAAAACACAATGTTGTGACCATAATAATTACGGCCCCAAGAGAATGTCATTGAGGAGATGAATAAAACAGCTTCGTTATTCTCTCTGTTTTTTTCTGTAAAATTGAAGGTTTGAGAGTTGGGAAATGGAAGCTTGGACATTGCATTCGAGTTCTCCCAGTAATTGCGAACCGAAAACAGATTAGCATTCTTCAAAAACTACATTATTTTTGCACTAAAATACTCTTAATTAGGCTTCTTTTTCCCAGAAATTTAAAAAGAAACAGAGCATTGAGACTGCAAGAAGTGTGTGATGATAATTAGGTGTGTGCTGAAAGAGAACCTCAAAAATAGTCTGTAACTGCAAATTCCGAATTTATTAAAAATAATAAACACAAAAAAGATTACAATTTTAATTTATTCGGATTAAACCGATAAATTTGTGTGCGGGTTGACTAACTCTAGACTTGATCCTCTGATTCTTCTATTCGGTGTTGACTTTGACTTGGATGTTCTTCGGGAGAAATCCTCGTCTTGATCTTCGTTTGAGGTTGATCTTTGAATTTATAACGTTAATCCAAGGGCGAAATGTCTTATTTTAGATTAAACGTTATTTTCGGAATTTGGGGGATGAACGCCTTCGAAGGCTGGATGAACGCCTTTGAATTTGGTGAAGGACGTCCTTTGAATCTTTGAACGGATGCGGGGAATGTTCTTGAAGATCCTTCAAATCTTCAAGGAGAAACGCCGGATCGGAGGGGTGCTGGACCTTGGTCTCAGATCGGAGGTCGTTTATAGTAGGCTTGTGCGAAGAATGCCTTTGAAGATTCTTCAAGGAGAAACGCCGGATCGGAGGGGCTCTGGACCTTGATCTCTGATCGGAGGTTGTTTCTGAGAAGAACGCCTTTGAAGCTTCTTCAAATTTTCAAGAAGAAACGCCGGATCGGAGGGGCTCTAGACCTTGATCTCTGATCGGAGGCTGTTTCTGAGAAGAACGCCTTTGAAGGTTCTTTGAATCTTCAAGGAGAAATACCGGATCGGAGGGGTGTTGGACCTTTATATCAGATCGGAGGCTGTTTGTCGTAGACTTGCACGAAGAACGCCTTGAAGCCGTGAAGAACGCCTTTGAATCTTCAAGGAGAAACGCCGGATCAGAGGGGTGTTGAACCTTGATCTCGGATCGGAGGCCGTTTCTGATCGCTTTCCACGAAGAATGCCTTGAATTTGACGAAGAACACTTTGAATCTTCCAAAGCTCTTGAACTTCTGAATTCCTTGTGCTTCTGCCTGTCTGAATGTGTCTGTGAATGAATGAAGGACCCTATTTATAGGGTGAGGAGATGAAAACTTTCCTCCTTCATGGTGCCACGTGGCGCTTTATGATTGACCGATGCCGATTTGATGGGCTTTTATAGGCCAATTTCCAGATTTAGTTGATTCTCATTAATTTCTTTCCTTCTTCATGCAAGATACGATTTGATTTTTTCTTGGACACTAAGTCAACCGTATTAATTATTGAAGACTCGTATTTTTGGCAAGTTTGTACGTGTATATGAAATATCAATTAATTTAATTATTTAATTTGAGAATTAATTTATTTAAATCTCCAAAATTAAATAATAAATTTATTTTGATATTAATACTCATTTGTACACGTGTCATTATTTAATTGGGTGCAAAATTAATTTGCTTATAAATGTCCCCTCGTGCTTTGTTCATAGTCATTTGTGACTTGGAGTGAACGGAGCACGAAAATCTTTACGCCCTCATTTGCTTTTGGACTTTTGAATCATGACTGAACTTAGAAGATGTCTATGCTGCCTACGTACCTCTTTGGTCTAAGAGGATCAAGTCATGACGTAGTTCAAGGGATTTTTTGATTTAATTTGGGGGTGCCATAAACAGTTTATACTCGTGTAGGCTAGGAATGACATACAGTTTAAGCTCGTGCGTTAAGGAGGTTTGATTTGAATTTGTTTGATAGTTTATACTCGTATCAGGGAGATATACTTTGAACTTGTTTGATAGTTTAGACTCGTATCAAGGAGCATTACAACTTTGCAGACAGTTTAGTCTCTTATCAAGGAGATTTCATTTGACTTGGGGAGACTTCAGTTTGATCTTTAGCTTGAGAGCTTCAGACAGTTTTGTCTTTCGCTAAGGAAACTTGACTTGGCTTTGAGATAGTTTTCGCTCGTATCAAGGAGAATTTGATTTGGCTTCATACAGACAGTTTATGCTCTTGTCAAGGAGCATTTATTCGACTTTGGAGAACTTCAGAAAGTCTCTTCGAGCACCATGTCTCCTTGCTTGACTAATTGCATGACATTTTCTTTGAAGATAAAACAATCTTCAATTGAGTGGCCCACTAAGCGGTGGTACTTGCAATATTTTGGATCGTCAATGCGTCCAGCTTCTTCCGGTCGTTTCATCTTAGGCAACTTAATAAGTTTTGCCTCCATCAAGTCATCGAATATCCCCGAGACGTCAGAGTCTAAGAAAGGATATTGCTTTTGTCGTAGCTCTTTCAGATTCAGCCCGCCTTGCCCCTATCCCGAGGAAGGTCCGTTATGTATTCCTTACTTGAAGGCTTGTCATATATCATATCGCGATACTTTTGACTTGGTAGTTCTTCAACTCCACTTGCGGCCATGCTTAGCTCCATTTCATGAGCTCTTGTAGCCAGATCTTCGAAGGTCTTTGGTTGAATTCCTTGAAGAATGTATCGGAGACCCCACTGCATGCCTTGGATGCACATCCCAATTGCAGAAGCTTCAGAGAGTCTATCCTTGCAATTCAGACTTAGGTTTCTCCATCGATTAATATAATCGATGACGGGCTCCTCTTTCCACTGACGTGAGTTTGACAACTCAATCATGCTAACCGTTCTTCTCGTGCTGTAGAAACGGTTTATAAACTCTTGTTCCATCTGATCCCAACTGTCGATGGAGTTAGCCTCCAAGTCGATGTACCAATCGAACGCGTTCCCTTTCAAGGATCGGACAAATTGTTTGGTAAGATGGTCTCCATAAGTTCCGGCATTGTTGCACGTTTCAACGAAGTGGGCCACATGCTGCTTTAGATTTCCCTTGCCATCGAATTGTTGGAACTTTGGAGGTTGGTAACCGGTTGGCATTCTCAAGCTATCAATCCTCTTCGTGTAAGGTTTTGTGTAGCTGAAGGTTGATTTGGAGGTGTCATCAATCTTTCCTTTTACCGTCTCCAAGATGAGCTCCTTGAGCTGGTCGAGTTGGATCCCTCCATTCGATGAAATCTGAAGCTCCTTGGCAGTTGCCTCAGTTTCACTGACTTGGCGTTTAGTTGAGGTCACCGTGCTCCACAACTTGCTTCCCTTTGATATGGCTTGCATCGTCACCATCCGCATTATTCATCAGATTGGGTATCTGGATATCCTGAATTTTCACGTGCTCCGTAAGCCCCGCAATGGCCTTGATCAGGCTGTCAAGCTTTTCATCAATAGTTGAGGCATCCGTCATCATAGCTGGCGCTATGCTTGAGTCCGAAAATGAGCCTGATGATGAGCGTGGAGTAGAGCATGCAGAGTTGACTTCCTCATCTTCGCCGATGTAGGGAGACTTGTTCATAAGTATCCCGGATGAGGGGCTTCCTTCTGAAGAGGCGTGTGTCGATGTCTTCTTTGACATACTTCTTGTGATGACGTTGGCGTTAGGAGCCGTTGAGGGTTTGGTCCTTGGCAAAATGATCTTGCGTGGAGGAGTCATTCCAACGATCCTACGCTTGCTTGAGGAGAGAAGAGATGAGAGGTAGAGTAAGTCCCACTGGGCGCGCCAAATTTGTAACTGCAAATTTCGAATTTATTAAATATAATAAACACGAAAAAGATTACAACTTTAATTTATTCGGATCGAACCAAAAAACTTGTGCGCGGGTTGACTAACTCTAGACTTGATCCTTTGATTCTTCTATTCGGTGTTGACTTTGACTTGGATGTTCTTCGGGAGAAATCCTCGCTTTGATCTTCGTTTGAGGTTGATCTTTGAATTTATAACATTAATCCAAGGGCGAAATGCCTTATTTTGGATTAAACGTTATTTTCGGGATTTGGGGGATGAACGCCTTCGAAGGCGGGATGAACGCCTTTGAATTTGGTGAAGGACGTCCTTTGAATCTTTGAACGGATGCGGGGAATGTTCTTGAAGATCCTTCAAATCTTCAAGGAGAAACGCCGGATCGGAGGGGTGCTGGACCTTGGTCTCGGATCGGAGGTCGTTTATAGTAGGCTTGTGCGAAGAACGCCTTTGAAGATTCTTCAAGGAGAAACGCCGGATCGGAGGGGCTCTGGACCTTGATCTCTGATCGGAGGTTGTTTCTGAGAAGAACGCCTTTGAAGCTTCTTCAAATTTTCAAGAAGAAACGCCAGATCGGAGGGGCTCTAGACCTTGATCTCTGATCGGAGGCTGTTTCTGAGAAGAACACCTTTGAAGGTTCTTTGAATCTTCAAGGAGAAATGCCGGATCGGAGGGGTGCTGGACCTTTATATCAGATCGGAGGCTGTTTTTCGTAGACTTGCGCGAAGAACGCCTTGAAGCCGTGAAGAACGCCTTTGAATCTTCAAGGAGAAACGCCGGATCGGAGGGGTGCTGGACCTTGATCTCAGATCGGAGGCCGTTTCTGATCGCTTTCCACGAAGAATGCCTTGAATTTGACGAAGAACACTTTGAATCTTCCAAAGCTCTTGAACTTCTGAATTCCTTGTGCTTCTGTCTGTCTGAATGTGTCTGTGAGTGAATGAATGAATGAAGGGCCCTATTTATAGGGTGAGGAGATGAAAACTTTCCTCCTTCATGGTGCCACGTGGCGCTTTATGATTGGCCATGCCGATTTGATGGGCTTTTATAGGCCAATTTCCAGATTTAGTTGATTCTCATTAATTTCTTTCCTTCTTCATGCAAGATACGATTTGAATTTTTCTTGGACACTAAGTCATCTGTATTAATTACTGCAGACTCGTATTTTTGGCAAGTTTGTACGTGTATATGGAATATCAATTAATTTAATTATTTAATTTGAGAATTAATTTATTTAAATCCCCAAAATTAAATAATAAATTTATTTTGATATTAATATTCATTTGTACAGTGTCATTATTTAATTGGGTGCAAAATTAATTTGCTTACATAGTCTTT
The DNA here is from genome assembly GCA_947034835.1 of Ballota nigra. Classification (NCBI taxonomy): domain Eukaryota; kingdom Viridiplantae; phylum Streptophyta; class Magnoliopsida; order Lamiales; family Lamiaceae; genus Ballota; species Ballota nigra. The sequence continues at coordinate 95,895,026 of OX344725.1, forward strand.
TATATCATATTAAGTTTAGTTTTAACTTAGCTTTCGAAGAACATTACCATTTAACAATTCCAAATACCCACTACTTAAATAAACCGAGGATGTAATAATTTCGTTCAAATAGCATAACTAATTAAAATTTGTTTCTTCCACTTTAGTGTGTGTGACAGAGAGATTATAATGGTTTATGCAGCTTATGATTTCTCTTAAACACACAATTGATCACCACAGTAAATTTCTTCTCATCTTTGGATATTGTTTCCCGCTTTTTTAAAGTGTATGTAGTTATCAAGTTAATTAGTTCAGGCCTTTACGGTTTAAATTAAAACACAGAGATTTAGAATTCAATAGATTTATAAATAACTAAAAAATAATCTCACTTATTTTTATTAAATGTCGTTTTGACTTTTCGTATTACTTCTCAATATACATTAATTACATTTTTTCCTAAATTACTTTTGCTAATATTAAAATATTTAGATAAATATGTTTTTATGAAAAAGATAAACATTTATTATGGGCATAATAGAAATTCAATTGTTGTTTTAATATATGTGCATTCATCTCGAATGACATATATTTTAATAGGAGGGAGTAATTCTCTATAAAATTGTTCCAAATTAAAACACCAGATAATAAATTTCTTTAAAAAAAAAAAAAAGAAAAAAAAAGGAAAGACAAGCCGGTTCCAATCTGGGCCTCGTTACAACCAATCCTAGTTAAAACCCCTCGGGAAAAACCCTAAGTTAGGAAAAAGAGTACCCAAAAGATGTATAAGAAGTAATCAAACAAACTCCATATAAGGAAAAAAAAAAAAAAAAAACAACATAAATAGTATGATTAAAAAGAATATTGTAATCAAATTCATCATCCAGATTTAGTCATTCCTGCACATCTGCCAAACAAACATATGCAAATTATTAGCGATGCATCTCATCGGAAAAAAATAGTTTTTTGGTCCCGCAACTTGTCTTGTGTCCAATTTTGGTCCAAAAAATTTTAACTTTTCAATTTTGGCCCCATTTGGGACCAAAATTGGACAACTCAATAAGTTATGGCGCCAAAATTGAAAAGTTAAAATTTTTGGGACCAAAATTGGACACCAAATAAGTTAGGGACAAAATAAATTATGTTTTTGCATTCATTAATTTTTTTTTTATCTCACCTTGTATATATATATATATACTGTGAAGGGTCATATGTGAAGTATGTAATCTGCTGGGCTTAGTTCAATAGGAGGCTATGTTGGTAAAGTGTTAGCCGTGAGAATTAGTAATTTTGGCGTACCAGATGAGGTGGACCAGATGAGGTTGACCAGAGAAGCCTGACCAGAGGAGTCTGGCAGGAGAGCTACCAGAGGAGGTCCATCAGGTGAGGTCTGGTCAGACGAGTCTGGTAGATGAGTCATCAGAGGAGGTCTATCAGAGGAGGTCTGGGGCCAGAGGTCATCTGGTGTAAGTGACCAGAGCCAGAGGAGATTGTGTCATCTGATCCTGAAAATCGTTATTCGCGAAATACACCAAATTGAAGCTAATTCGAAGGCGGTTCTAACTGAATCAACCATGGCGGTTATTGAAGTCGTTAGCCAGCTGGATAACTGCTTACATTGAGTTTGTTACAACTGAATCGAATCTAGGGTTCGTTTCTCAATCTCTGTAATTATAAAAAGGGGGCTTCTCAGCTGAGAGAAGTAATAAGAGAGATCATCATTTTGAGCGAAAACACTGAGAGATTGAGTGTGATTGTAACTTGTAACTTCCATTTCTTTCTTAGTGAAAAGTCAATCCTCTCGGATCTCGTGGACGTAGGAGCTTTATCTCTGAACCACGTAAACTGGTGTTCTTGTTGATTTTCAATTTCGTTCTTATTGCTTTCATATTCCGATTCCCGGAAACAAGTTTTCTTGTGAATCCAAAACGATTAACAAGTGGCGCCGTCTGTGGGAAGGGATCATGGCCGCAACTAAGTTCGACATTGAGAAGTTCACGGGTAAGAACGATTTCAGCTTATGGAAGATCAAGATGAAGGCTCTCCTGGTACACAATGGTTTGTACGAAGCCTTGTTGCCACCGGCTCAGGTGGCTTCTGGAACTAATCTGGCGAAGGTGGAGGAGAACAACAGGAAGGCACACAGTGCGTTTATCTTGTGTCTTGGGGACAAGCCATTGAGGGAAGTATCGAAGGAGGAAACCACTCTTGGGATCTGGAATAAGCTGGAGCAGTTATACCAGACCAAGTCTGTTACGAACAAGTTATACATGAAACAGAAGCTTCAAGTCTTCAAGATGAGTGAAGATAAGAATCTTGGTGATCAGTAACAGGTTGGTGGATGATCTGGAGAGTTTGGATGTTACAATTGATGATGAAGATAAGTCATTGATGTTGTTGAATGCCCTACCTAAGTCTCTGGAAAATTTCAAAGATGCCTTGTTATTTGGAAGACAAGATCAGGTGATGTTTGATGATGTTCAAACTGCCCTGAAAACCAAGTTTCTACAGATCCAAACTGATGGGAAGAAGCCTGCTGAAGGATTGAATGTTCAATCCAAGAAGAAGAAGGGGTTTCAGTCCAAGAAGAAGGATGGTGGAAAAGGGAATAAGGGTGGGAAGAAATATGATTTTGTTGAGAAGAGAAAGTGTTTCACTTGCCATAAGGAAGGTCATCTGAGAAAGAATTGCCCTGAAAGAAAGAAGAAAGACAATCAAGGTGATCAAGATGGAGATGCAGCTGTTGTGGAGGTTGAAGGATATGATAGTGCAGAGGTCTTGATGGTTAGTCATGAGAGACTAAGTCAAGAGTGGGTCCTTGACTCAGGGTGTACTTTTCATATGTGTCCACATGAAGACTGGTTCCTGGATCTTGAGAAAATTGATGGAGGTCTTGTTCTTTTGGGTAATGATGAGAGCTGTAGAGTGCAAGGATCTGGTTCTATCAAGATCAAGATGTTTGATGGGGTTGATAGGATCTTATCTGATGTCAGGTTTGTTCCTGAGTTGAAGAGAAATCTTGTTTCTCTTGGTATTTTGAATTCTAAGGGCTTTGAATTCAAGACAGAAAAAAGAATTCTGTCAATTACCAAATCTGGAAGAATTGTTATGAAAGGGATGATCAAGAATGGTTTGTATACTTTGATTGGAAGAACTGTAACAAGATCAGCAGATGTTACCATGGAGTCCTCTGATGTTAACTTGTGGCACAAGAGATTGGCAGATGTTGGTGAGAAGGGCCTGGTGGAGTTATCCAAGAAGGGAGAAATCCCAGGGAAGAAGATATGTAAGCTGGAATTCTGTGAGAGGTGTGTTCTTGGGAAATCAAAGAAGCAAGCATACCAGAAGGGGAAGCATACCACCAAGGAGGTTATGGATTACATACATTCTGATGTATGGGGACCAGCAAGGGTATTCACTCATGGTGGAGGCAGGTATTTCCTTACCCTTATTGATGATTATTCCAGAAAGTTTTGGGTTTACATTCTTAAACAGAAGAGTGATGCCTTCTCTAAGTTCAAAGAATGGTTGATTGAACTTGAGAATAAGAGAGGCAGGACTATCAAGCACTTAAGGACTGATAATGGGCTTGAATTCCTATCAGAGGAGTTTCAACAATTCTGTAGGGAGAAGGGTATTACTAGGCATAAAACTGTTCCTTCAAACCCCCAGCAGAATGGTCTAGCATAGAGGATGAATAGAACTATTCTGGAAAGGGTTAGGTGTATGTTATCTGATGCTCACTTACCTAAGAGTTTTTGGGGTGAAGCTGTTAACACAGCTGTGTATCTCATTAATAAAGTGCCATCATCTGCTATTGAGTTTAAAACCCCAGATGAGGTTTGGTATGGAAAGATATCAGATTACTCAAAGTTGAAAGTTTTTGGGTGCCTAGGTTATGTTCATGTGAGGCAAGACAAACTTGAACCTAGAGCTTTAAAATGTGTTTTCATTGGGTATCCAAAAGGTGTTAAGGGGTATAAGTTGTGGTGTCTGGAGCCTGGAAACCAGAAGTGTATTACCAGCAGAGATGTTGTGTTTAATGAATTACAGATGGGATACAAGTTAGGTGGAGGTGATAGAGAGCCATCAGCTGAAGAGATGGATGGTGTTATTTCTGAGCCAATTACTCAAGTTGAGGTGGAGCCTGATCATGACAATCATGAGAGTGCATCTGGTTCTGAACCAGAGCAGGAAACAGGAGAGAATGGGTCATCAGATAAGGATAGTGCACCTGCAGAAGAGGAGGAAGAAGTACCAGAAGCAGACTTGAGAAATTATAGTCTGACAAGAGACAGATCCAGAAGACAAATACATCCTCCAGCAAGGTTTGGCCGTGTGGATCTGGTCTCCTATGCACTTGTTACAGCAGAAGCCAAAGAGTACCAAGAACCTAAAAGCTACAGGGAAGCCCTTGAGTGTGATGATAGGGAGTCATGGGTTACAGCCATGACAGAAGAGATGGAGTCTCTTAAGAAGAATCATACTTGGATTCTTGTTGATAAGCCACCTAGGCAGAAGCTAATCAGTTGTAATGGTTGTTTAAAAGGAAGCTTGAATCTGGTGTAAAAGATCAGGTGAGGTTTAAAGCCAGGCTAGTTGCCAGAGGATTTACTCAGAGAGAAGGAATTGATTACAATGAAGTATTCTCACCTGTTGTTAAGCATTGTTCAATCAGATTACTTCTCAGTAGAGTTGTTCAAGAGGATCTGGAGCTACAACAACTTGATGTGAAGACAACTTTTCTGCATGGTGATCTTATTGAGGATCTGTACATGCACCAGCTCAAGAAATCACTGTATGGCCTCAAGCAAAGTCCAAGATAGTGGCACAAGAAGTTCAATGAAGTTATGCTATCCATTGGGTTTGTAAGAAGCAAGTATGATACTTGTGTATACTTGGAAAGGCAAGGTAGTGATGTGATAGCCTATCTTCTGATATATGTAGATGACATGTTTATTGCCAGTAAGAGTCTTCTGAAGATTCAGAGTATCAAAAGGAAGCTAAGTGCTAGATTTGATATGAAGGACTTGGGAAATGCTAAAAGGATTCTTGGAATGGATATTCTTAGGGACATAAAAGCTGGAAGACTATTCTTATCCCAGAAGAGTTACATTGAGAAGGTCCTGAAGAGGTTTAACATGCATGAGAGTATAGCCGTGTCAACTCCTCTGGGACAACAGTTCAAATTATCTAAGGAAATGGAACCAAAGTCTGATGAAGAGAAGAAGACTATGATGAAAGTACCTTATGCAAGTGGGGTTGGAAGCCTGATGTATGCTCTGGTCTGCAGCAGACCAGAATTAGCTTATTCATTGAGTATGGTGAGCAGATACATGGCTAATCCTGGAAGATTACATTGGGAAGTTTTGAAATGGATATGCAGATACCTTAAGGGGTCATCTGATCTGGGTTTGATGTTTGAGAGGATGACTGACCAGAAGAGTCCACTGGAAGGATTTGTAGATTCTGATTTTGCTGCTAATCTGGACACCAGAAGATCCTTAACAGGGTATATTTTTACTCTGTACAATACTGCGGTAAGCTGGAGATCTGTTCTGCAGAGTGGAGTTACATTATCTACTACAGAAGCAGAGTTTGTTGCAGTGTTTGAGTCTGTTAAGGAGGCTTTGTGGTTGAAAGACATTATCAAGGATTTTGGGATAAGCCAAACGGCTGTGGTCATTCATTGTGAAGGGTCATATGTGAAGTATGTAATCTGCTGGGCTTAGTTCAATAGGAGGCTATGTTGGTAAAGTGTTAGCCGTTAGAATTAGTAATTTTGGCATACCAGATGAGGTGGACCAGAGAAGTCTGACCAGAGGAGTCTGGCAGGAGAGCTACCAGAGGAGGTCCATCAGGTGAGGTCTAGTCAGACGAGTCTGGTAGATGAGTCATCAGAGGAAGTCTATCAGAGGAGGTCTGGGGCCAGAGGTCATCTGGTGTAAGTGACTAGAGCCAGAGGAGGTTTTGTCATCTGATCCTAAAAATCGTTATTCGCGAAATACACCAAATTGAAGCTAATTCGAAGGCGGTTCTAACTGAATCAACCATGGCGGTTATTGAAGTCGTTAGCCAGCTGGATAACTGCTTACATTGAGTTTGTTACAACTGAATCGAATCTAGGGTTCGTTTCTCAATCTCTGTAATTATAAAAAGGGGGCTTCTCAGCTAAGAGAAGTAATAAGAGAGATCATCATTTTGAGCGAAAACACTGAGAGATTGAGTGTGATTGTAACTTGTAACTTCCATTTCTTTCTTAGTGAAAAGTCTATCCTCTCGGATCCCGTGGACGTAGGAGCTTTATCTCCGAACCACGTAAACTGGTGTTCTTGTTGATTTTTAATTTCGTTCTTATTGCTTTCATATTCCGATTCCCGGAAACAAGTTTTCTTGTGAATCCAAAACGATTAACATATACATATATCAAACACTATTTAATTAATTATATATGTAGATTTTGGAAGATAAAATGACATTCTCTAAAATATTGACGACAAGCATGAGAGTTGTTTCAATCTTATAATTTCATATTTTACTCAAAAATAATTATTGTAATCATTTATATACTATTGGTGGAGATGAGATCACGATAGCAACTTAGGATTATTTTACGAAGATATGAATAATCAAAATTTATAGAAAAATTATTAATTTATTATTTTATTTACTCTATCGCAATTTACATTCTTAGTTATTAATTAAAATTCCATTATTAATATTTTATAGGAGCTTTGTAATTCATCTTAAATAATAATTATTGGTATTAAAAAACATTATCTTTTTCTTTTTCATTTTTTATAGATGTTTTTCTAAATGATCTGGAATGGCCTGGATCATGTAGGTCCTTGTAGAACCTTCTGGAATCTGTAACAGCTTCTGTTGCACCTTATGTTGCAACATTCCTTGTAACATTGAGTCTTCCAGATTCTTGTAGAATATTCTAGATCTTCAACCTGCATGTCATAACATTCGTTCCAACATCCGATCACGGAATATTTGTCATTTGAAGAAAGGGAAAATTATGATGTTGTGGGAAACATCAACATCAACAATCTCCCCCAATTTGACCTTTCTCCTACACCACACAAGAGAAAATATTTCAGCACACAAAGGAGGAGAGAAGTTGTAGTTGTAAGGACAACTGCTGCATTATAGCCTGCACGTACTCCCCCTCAATTATATATGTCATCCGCTTGTGTTGTAGATTAGCTCAAACTTGACTCCTCCTCAACTAAGAGAGGTTGTCAAAATAGATCTTCAATGATCAGACCATCTCTATTAGCATAACAAATGGAGTAAATAGATATTCCATTGCAATTGCGACACACTATACACAGGATCAAAACTTAGTACCGTCAAGAACCCGCTCTGATACCACTTGTTGGGGCGCCGCGTTCTGTGTGTTTAAATATTGTAATGAATGTTGTAACAAACACTACGACAATCTGGAAATTCAGAATATAAAACGTGTATACAGAGGAAGACTAAAATACACTATTGCAAGATGGAATACTTTTTAACACAAACTATATAAAATAGCGGGAAAATTGGTTTTTTTGTCCTTTAATTTTGGTCAATTTTGTTTTTCGTCCTCTAACCTTTGACTTTATTTTTTAGTCCGATAACTTACAAAAAATTAACGTTTTCGTCCTAAAACATAAGTTATCGGACTAAAATGTTAATTTTAGGACTAAAAAATTATCGGTTTTAGGACGAAAATGTTAATTTTTTAAAAGTTATATGACTAAAAAATAAAGTCAAAAGTTAGAGGATGAAAAACAAAATTGACCAAACCTAAAGGACAAAAAAGTGTATTTTCCCTAAAATAGCTTGTGCCAGCCTTACGGCGAAACGTTCACTATAACAAAAGTAGTGATACAAAAGTTGTGTGAAGAGTAAAATCATTCACAACGGAAACAAGACTCGATATCACCTATCAAATCTAAATTGGCTAAGTGTATAATCTATATATACACTGTCAAAGTTGATCTCACTCTATATCTATAATCTCTCTATCTATGGATATAGGTTCGACCGCAAGTTATACGAGAAGAACTCTACTTCAAAGTATAACATAAATGTTGGAATAACTGCCCTATCACCTTTAAACTCAGGATCAACAATAGAGTAGGTGTACTCGTTTACTCCACGATGTTGAATGTTATTAAGAATGTTGTGACATTCAAAATAACACAAACGAGGAAGAAATAATAACTACCAACTTCGTAAAATAATACTCATCAGTTGATAATCAATTATTCCTTGCCTGATATTGAAGTCCACGTCCTCTATTTATAGATGTGAGAGGTCTCGGTCTTCAACCCTCTAGATCCTAGTAGATGGATCTAGAATAAACTCCAAATGTAACTTCCCATGATCTCTGCAAATAACCGTCCATTTAGGTGGTTTTATTCTGAATATTTGATAGCAACCACATGATCTAGATCCTTCTAAATGATCTGGAATGTCCTGGATCGTGTAGGTCCTTGTAGAACCTTCTGGAATCTGTAACCGCTTCTGTTGCACCTTATGTTGCAACATTCCTTGTAACATTGAGTCTTTCAGATTCTTGTAGAATATTCTAGATCTTCAACCAAAGAGTCATAATTCGTTCCAACATCCGATCACATAATATTTGTCATTTGAAGAAAGGGAAAATTATGATGTTGTGGGAAACATCAACAGTTGCAATTTATAATAAATTTATCTATAAAAAATTGTATTTAAATTGATTAAGAATTAAAAATTTCTAAAAAAAAAATTAATTAAAAAACAAACATGTTTATTTTAAAAAAAAACAATTACATAAAAATAACAAACACACGAACAAAATTATATAACATTTGATGTAAGACAAATATAAAAAAAAAATAAGTACCTCACATCTTAATAAAAAATCACCAAACTCAAATCTCTATAACTCAAAAGTGAATTGTTTCTAATCATTAACATCTATTTGAAATAATAAAATTTCGATACAATAACAAATTATTATATCATAATTGAAATTTAACAATACAAATAAACTAGTCAACTAAAGAACTTAATTGAAAAGAGAAATATCAAGTTCTCAGTCTTGGTATATAATAAATGAAAATCATTCTTGCTCTGACAACAATATAAATCAATATTATTATACTTTCTAAAAATAATTTTATCATATTTATGCAATCTGACATCTAACAAACTTTCACCAAGCTTTAGTGAGACTACTCATGCGACGATCCATAATAAACTAAGAAGAAATATACATTTATGACATACTTCAACAAAATAAAACTCATTCTATTAAAAAAAAAATCACCTGACACTAATAAAAAAAGTGATGAAAGACATATTAAAATTTACAGTTTCAGTAAGCAATTAAAAAAATTGAAATTCATACAAAGAAATATAAATCACCAAATGACCTTTAAGTTTAGCATTGTTGCATTGCACAGAAAGCTCACTAATTATACTAATATATTTTCTTTCAACTTAAACTTCAAAATGATCCATTTAACTTTCATTGAATTATTTGGCGGAAAACTTAAATTACCTATACATGATCTAATAACAATTTTCATTTTTTTTCATAAATAAATTAATAAAAATATAATATAATACTAAGAAAAAAATTATTGCATTAAGATAAATAATATAGTGTGTATAATCAAATTACCTTGCTTTATTCATATCTTTCACGCACAATTTAAATCTTTATATCTGATAGACAAATTCTTGTGCAATGGCGTTAATCGAGTTTTTCACGTTAGATTAGAGAGGTTGGGGAGTGGGTATAGTTGGAGTTGTACTGAAATTGAATAAGATTAGTGATAGGTATGTCAGTGTAAGTATTATATGTTGGATAAAATTAAAATTATAAAGTAGGTATATTTAGTAAAAATTATAAATGAGGAGCGTGCACTCAGTAAAATATTTTTTTAAAATTAACTCTCACCTTGAGGATTGAGTGATAGATATTAACTCTTCGGGCTGATATTTATTTTGCTGGGCGGAAGAGTCAAAATGAGAAAATAAGTATTCACTACTAATTTCACACTTGCTTTATTTGAAAATCTCACAACTACTTTCACACTTCTAAAAATGAAATAACTCTCTCTCACAAAAGTCAATAAAGTAAAAGTACTATTCCCTCCGCCCCGAAATAAGTTTTTCACTTTTTTTTTTACCTTCCCCCATTAAGTTTTTCATTCTATAAATAACAAAAATAACACTCCGCCACATATAATCTTTAACCTTCAAACTCACACAATATTACAAAAAATGTCACTCGTTAATTTACTTTTCAGCACTGTTCATTATTTTACCCCAAAAGACAATATGTGGTCTATCATATATTAATAAACAATCAAACCTTCTTAATTAAATCAACAAAAGGTTATGAGAAGTGTACTCTGGGACGGATGAAATGTTATTTTCTCCACTCTCACATACTCTTTTTTTTTTCTTAAAAAAATGTGTCATCCTCTACTACGAAAGTAGTTTCGGAATGGAAGGAGTACTAATAAAGTTACTATAATAACGAGAATAATATTTTTTAGGCATGTAACACATAAGAGATTGAGTTTCAACGATAATAATTTTTTGAACTTGTGTATGTAGGCCATTATATTTAAGAATTTAAAATATTGAATTTTTTTGGAGTATTCACATTAGCAAGAACATCAAATTTCGAATCACACTTGCAAATATTATTGGAACTGAAATACTTAAGTGACTCATTTTCATTTAACCGCATCATGTGATCATTTATACATATATCATAATCAAGTATTGGTACAAGGATAACTATATCTTGTAAACATTCGTGATCATACATTTGTGGTTGAAATAGAGATAAATACAATCAATAAATAGTAGCAAATTAGTATTAAAATTGATTAAGAATTACTAGTTTCTAATTTTTTTAATTAAAAAACAAAAACAAATGTGTTTATTTTTATAAAACAATTACATAAAAATAACAAACGCACGAACTAAGTTATATAACATATGATTTATGATAAATATAACAAAAATAAGTACCTCAGATCTTAATAAAAATCCCCAAACTTAAATCTCTGTAACTCAAGTGAATTGTATTTAAAATAATAAATTTTTGATACAATAACAAAATATTATATCATAATTGAAGTTTAATAATACAAATAAATTTATCAACTAAAGAATTTAACTGAAAAGAATCTAAGTTCTCATGCATGGTATATAATTAAGGAAAATCATTCTTGCTCCGACATCAATATACATCAATATCATTATACTTTTAAAAATAATTTTATCATATTTATGCAATCCGACATCTAACAAACTTTTACCAAGCTTTAAGGAGACTACTCATGCGACGATCCATAATAAACTGAGAAGAAATGTACAGTCACAACAACTTCTACAAAATAAAACACATTCTATTTAAAAAAAAAATCACTTGATACTGGTACGTGCTAATAAAAAAATTGATGAAAGACAGATGGATTATAATTTTTTATTATCTAAAAGATGAAATTTATTGCATTTTGTATGTATATTTTAATAATATTATATGTATTAGTATGATATTAATATTGCATAATAAAAATAACAAATGTTTTTTTGAATTGCACATAAAACTAATTTTAAAAAGACAAAAATATAATGGTAAAAGGTGACTAAGGATTATACTTTACACCTCTACAATTAAATATAAGCTTATTTCTTTATTTTTGCTTATTACAATTTAGGTTAATTGGAAAAAGAATCATGAACTTTATGACTTTTATCAATTACAACATGAACATTTTTCTTTGCAATTTAATCCATCAATTTTATAAGTTTTGCAATTTGAAACATCTGATAATTTTTCGTCAACAATTAAATGTCATGGTTGTCAAATATGCCACATTGTACCAACATAAATGCCAATAAATAAATTATAATTTTTTGTAATAAGAATAATGTCCTTAAAATACATTTTAACTTTAGAAATATAACTAGAAAATGTATTTTAAAAACATAATTTTTTAAAGTAATTTTTATTTGTTGGAGTCTATGTAGATATTTATGTGACATTTCCAACAGGGAAATCATTTATTTATTGTCAAAAAATTATCCGATTTTTTAAATTGCAAAACTTAAAAAGTTGGCGTATTAAATTGCAAAGGGAAAAGGTTCATAACCCGCAGTTATTTAGTTGTAGATTTGAGACAAAGATGAAGCAGTTGAAATGTTTCAGCAAATTGAATGATTATAAGAATTTGATTACAAAAGATTGACACATTACTTTGATACAAATTCAACAATAAATTGAATTGAGAATGAATATATTAGTCAAATATACCTTATAATATAATTTAATTAATGAGTATGTATAGAGTGAAATTAGTTCATACATGAATCATTTAAGGATATACTCCCTCCGTCCATGAGTAAACTTCCCACTTTCCTTTTCAGGCCGTCCACGAGTAAGTTTCCCATTCCATAAATGGAAATAACAACACTCTATTATATATAAACTTTAACCTTAAAACTCACACAATATTACAAAAATGACACTCATTCACTTTACTTTTCAACACTATTCATTACTTTATCCCAAAAGTCAACATGTGGCCCACCATATATTAATAAACAAATACACTTTCTTAAACCATTCAACAAAAAGAAGTGGGAAACTTACTCGTGGACGGAGGGAGTATAAGTTATTTTCGCTAATTGGTATAAGTTGTTTATAATGGAGAGTATTATTATAAAACCATTAAATGCATATCTTATAGTATATAAATTGAGTTTATAAAATTATATTCCTAATTTTTAACATGTGACATTATATTGTGTAATATTTATTAAATAATTTACATATTTAAATATTAAAAAAATAAAGCTTTAACCTATAGCTTAAAGTATATTATATTATATTGAACAAATTTATTTTTGTATACGTAATGCATTATGATTGTATTATTAATTTTAAAGAAAAACTTGTGTTAAAAATAGCATATGCATAGTTTTAGATTGTTAATATATGTAGAGAGGAACGTCTATCATCCACAAAAGCAGGGCAAAAAACTAATCATCATTACAAACTCTAGAAAACATCAATATGATAAACCGAAAACTAAATACATCTGCAAGAACTTTGTCTCAATGCTCCAAGATAAATTGATGAATTAGGCCAATCTGCAATACATCTTTACAATCATAAACCAAAACTTCATGATCTAGTTCTTTCCCTTGTGATGGTCAATTAATGCCTCCACTCCAAGAACTTCGTGTACTTATATTAAGTTCCTAAAGATGAATGAAAAATTCATTCTGTGATAATGACAATTAGGAATGCATCTTTACTATACTATAGGGAAAATTGTTTAACAAAAAAAAAAAAAAAATCGGGCAAGTAAGAAAACATGGGAAACATGTTCGGAAGGCTTGTGAGGAATGAATTTTCAGTACATATTCATATCGATAGTAAATTAGAAAAAAGAAACTAAATTACAAATCATGAAATTTTTCACCATTAAATTTAAATGCTAATTTTAGACGGGAAAATTGCAAAAATGGTCCCATAAGAATTGGTCCTCATGAATTTGGTTCTTTTCTAAGCGCAAATAGTCCCATACGATTTTTCCGTAAAAAAAAAAAACGGATTAACGAGCATGAGGCCTACACGCCCATTAGTTTTCTGCCAAAAACTCACGCGCATAATTTCCAACTTAAAAAAATTAATTCCCAACTTCTTAAAACTCTACGAACTAGAAAAAATACAAAATTTCCCAAACCCCACACCATAAAACAATTGTTCCAAATCTTCCTCATAATCGCCCTACTAATCAAAGAGAAATCAAATTCAATTCACTCAAAAATCATCCCCAAATTGTAATACCCCGTCCCGTTTTATACCTTTTATTTTGCTAGAAACCTTAATTATATAATTTTATATTATTATTATCTTTGTTTCTTTTAATTTTATTATTTTGTGTGATACTGTGTAATTTAAATATATACACTATTTCAAATTCCCGAATTCGAAGAAAGGAATCGAATCTTTCAAACGAATAAAGGACTACGAGAAATTTATTATTCAAAGTTTAAAATTATGTTTTCGATCCGTTTAATTTATTGAGAATAATTAAAATACAATAAATTATTATTCGAATCTTAAAACTGTATTAATTATTAAATCGGGATTAAACTCGTAAGCCAAATGATCCCTAAACCGTATCAAGTGGGAACGAAAATATCCGAATTAAAGGGGTTAATCCTAAACCACATGAATTACTTCCCTTTTTAAATTAATTTAATTAGAGTGTTATTCTCATCCACATATTTTTCCCCTCTCTTAAAATTAATTGATTAATTAAAAATAATTTCCCTTATAAATATGAACCGTTCCTTTCCCAAAATCAGTTTCCCTTTTCAATTCCCAAATTTCCATTCTCAGCAAAATACCCAAAATTCTCTCCTTTCTCTCTCCTCACGCACGACTCCCTCCTCCGGCCGACGAAGCTTCACGCCGCCGTGCTCAGGCCACCGCGTCGCCACCGCCTCTGTCCTCTCTCCTCCGGCAAACGAGCTCCGCCGTCGCCCCTCACGTCAGCTCGCCGCCGTCGCCTCGCCGAAACTCCGCCGCGACCGCAGCCCGCCTCCCACCGCCGTCCTCTTCGCCCCAAGACACGGCCGCCGCCGCACGCCCCTCTCTGTCCTGGATGATCGACGCCCTTCACAGCACCACCACCGCCTCCGCTTGGCCGAGCTCCGCCGCCGTCGCTCTTCCCAGCTGCGTCGCGCCACCAGCCACGGAGCGCCGCCGCTGCCTCCTCTTCTCTCCTCTTCCAATGAGTTTCGAAATTAAATCCCTCGGTTCTTAATTTCAATTCTTTGAATTTCGATTCTCACAATTTCCTTTCTTTTCGTTTAATTTCCGATCGAAATTGACGCCGTTTGAACCGGTTGTTGTTGCCGGAATTTTTGGAAATTCCAACCGACGCCGTTAGGCTGTTCAAATCCATTTTCCGAATTCCCGAACGACGCCGTTAGGCCGCCCGTTTAACCGAACGAATCCTTATACGACGCCGTTAGGCCGTCCGTTTACCACCGCGAACCGGACTCGTAAGAATCGCTAACTTTCTCTCTAATTCTAGTTGGGATAGGAATTGATCGAATCCCTGTTGAGACTTGATTTCTGTTTTTGGCTTGGAAGCCTGTAAGTTGTAGATGGAGATGTTATTCTGTTGAAATTCCTAGCTGTTGGAGAGTGTTTTAATTACTTTAGTTTTGAGTTAGTGTTTTAGTATCACTAGTTGAGTTGTTTAGTCTTAGTGTTTTGGTTGTTTAGTGTTGTTGATTTAGTTGTCTAGTATTATTGGTTTAATTGTTTGGTGTTATTGGATTGATAATTTTTCTTATTAGTGTTATTGGAATAGTTGAAGAGTATTATTGAATTAGTTAATTAATATTATTGAATGGATGAATTAGTATTGTTGTTTTAGTTGAATAGTATTTTTGGATTAGTATTATTGAATTAGCTGAATGGTGATGAAATTAGTTTGTTTTAATATTAGTTGAGTTTTTGGAGACAAAGGGAAACTCGTCTTCCCCTTGTGCGACTGTTGGAGAATTAGGAACGAAAAGATAAGTCGAGTTATATCCAAAATTAATAACAAATGAAAAGAGTATTTTTGGGAAAATTAATATGATCCTTTTATTTCCTAAAAGTGTCACTAATCAACTTTAGAAGTAATATTAATATTAGAAAAGAAAATACTTTTTATAAACTATATTAGTTATAATATAAATTTTCTTAGAAAAGTCAAATTATTAATAAGTTTTAATAAAATATGAATTCTTATATTTTCTTTCTTAAAGGGCCTTTGTTAAGGACAACCCTGAATTCAGTAAATACACCCCCTTGTTACACCACTGCTTTCAGCAAATACACCCCCCTGTTACACCACTTCTTTTAGTAAATACACCCCCCTAATACACCTCTTCTTAAAAAGGGGTGTACTTATCAAAAGATTGTTTTTGTAGTAATCCAAATAGTCATACCACAAGTTAATAGTAAATACACTCACCTTTTTAGAAGTGGTGTATTTACCAAAATAGGGTGTGACCTTTAAGCAAGTCCTTTTGAGTTTATAAGCCCACAACTTTCTCGATTTCTCGTAACACAAAATCTCATGTTTTTCTAATAATACAAAGATAAACTTTTAATCAAATGGTTTCGTACTAGGATTCTGTGCTAATCGAAATACGCACGAGGGATCCGACATTCTGTTTATACATCATTCTCGGGACCCGGAGCAAACAGGTGGGTGATGATCTGTTGATTGATCTGCTCATAATACGCTGTGCTGGTATACTCTGAACTCGACTAAATCAATCTAAAACAACTAATCCAACATAAATGTACACCCTATTATATAACTGTTTGAATTACGTGTTATAATTATATATATGATACAATATGTCTATTGTTTTATTTAAATCGAACACCATTGCATGATAAAGGGCATTTTGTGAGCATGAATTTATACAAGTATGAATTATGTGAATTCTCCCCACAATTTGAAATGACAGTTTTATGGGAAAGAGGAAAAGCGAGTAATTATTGATTTGATGTGCAGCTGTTTTGTTTGTGGATTGACACGTACGGCCATAAGTGATAATAGGTCAGATTCATGGTCGCTGATATTATTTGTGGTGGCCATGAGTGATAATAATTATTCAGATTCATGGTCACATGAATGGATGACTTGTTGGTAAGAAACAGTTTGGGGGAGATTTACTATATGTGAAAAATGATTTTGGCAGATTAGGCCGTTATTTGAAAATGGTTTTGGGCTTTGCCCCTTAATTTGAATCAACTTGTGATATTTCAATTATATGATGTGAAACCTGTTATGCCCAATTAATTATTACGTGAACTTGTTACTTCTGTGATATATGTTATTCCTATTTATATGTCAACTGTTTAAATAAATTAAATACTTTATCAATGAGTATAATTTAATATACTTCGGATTTACCAATCCCATGACGTTGCAAATCACCCATACGTGAGAATTCAAATCTCACGCCCCCTTTTTACAACCCTTGCAGATTATGATTTCGTGGAGCAACGACAGTAATAGAGACGACACGGAGTTCCCCACTTAAATAAAATGTTACTATTGATATTAAGCTTTATATATATATGTGTGAGAAATATATATTATCCTACTCATTCTTCCGCTGCATAAAAATCATCTCTGATTTTATCCATTTTTATATCAAAAATTTTATAGTTCGTATTTTTAGTCACAAGTGGCACCTCGAATCTGAGATATTTATGTGTTTTGGATTCGGGGCGTTACACAAATAGTAGGTCCCTAGAAAGTACACGCATATGGTGCAAAGAGGAAATCTGGTAGAGAGAAATTCATCCCCAATCGCCAAGTTTGTCGGAGGATTCGAAGAAAATGCAGCGGAGAGGAAATACTAAAGTTGCAGAATCGCCTCCATACTTGCATTTTACATTGAAATGATTGTTAATAGCAAAAGCTGGCTTATTTCGCTCAAAAAATTAAGTTGAAAAGGTATTTTCATCCAGTTTCCATAGGAAATTGTTAAATATTTAACTTATGGGACCTTTTCAGCTAAAAATGGGACCAAAAAAGAACATGGGACCAAATCTGTCAAGTACGAATTTTTATGGGACCATCCTTGCAATTTACCCTAATTTAGACATTGAAATGGAGTTTCTCACCATTAATTAATTGAGATAATCCACAAATTATAAACATAAATGAATCTGACATTTGTGAATTAAATTGTGTAATAAGGGGAGAGGCGTGTGCAATAGAGGCGAGGATGGGGATGGAGGCGATGGCGTGCACAACATTGGCAGCGACAACCGACATAAAAATTCAGATTTCTATCAATGATGAATCAGATTGGGCCAAGATTGAGGAATGGAGAGACTATGTATTTGTGTATGCTCTAGGGCTTATTAAAGGATTAATGATAGAATTAAGAGAGCTAGGATTAGTTCATGCAAATATTTAATCCACGCAATCGGGTGCTAATTGATTAAAATTTGCAAATGATGGTGTGAAGAAAATGAATGGAGTGATGAAGAGTATAAATAAGATAAAAAAATATAACGACTCCTTAATTCTAGCATCTCATCCAACGATGCACAATTCATCAAACAAAATATACTGTCAATATAGATTTATATTAATGGATATAATAATTCCTAATTTATAGACAATTTACCATAATTCTTATTTAAAGAAGATTGACGGTCTAGATGCATTCTTGAAAATTTGATCAACAGATCAAAAAAGTTCCCTCTCAAAATAATTTAGGAAACTCAACTTGTATTATATATTTATAGATTATAGATTTTCTATGTATTACAAATTAAAGCGTGAAAATTTTCAAGGAGAAAATTTAATCCCCTTAATTTTATTTCTAGTGTGGGTTTTTTTTTTTTTAAATTCCATTTCCATTGGTAATCTTATTTTTCACTATTCTCTCTCCAAAAGCTTTCATCTTTCTTATGGAATTTCGTTTATCATTTGAAGGTGAACATTTAATAGGAGATGAACAATTAGACAATTTTTTTGTTTTAACAATATATTTAATGAAGTATTTTAAATGTTTTTTCTCTATCTTTTCTTCATATTAGTCAGTTTTTTTCTTCAAAAATTATTTTATCAAAGCAATTATTTATTGCAAATTTTCAAATGTGATGATTCAATTTCTCTCTCTCTCTATATATATATACATATATATATATATATATATACATATATATATACATATATATATATACAATATATATATATATATATATCATGAGTTGAATAATTAAATTTTATCAAATTATATGTTCACTTTTAGATGAAGTAGATATGCATATTAGATTCTCTTTTTACCATATATATATGCATGCTAAGATAGATTGTATTGTATAATGTTATAATATTGAGTAATGTGATAATGTTTCAATAAAATATAATTTTTTAAATTAATTTTGTGAACAAAATGCGTAAAATGTGGGTTACTTATCTAGTTGAGATTAAAAAGGGCATTTAATGAGAGTGAATCCATATTGCAATGGAGTCCAACCGGTCAATATTACATATGAAAAAAAAATTGATTAACAAACATATGCCAAACAAATGTAGTCATATGTACATATCTCACTACAAAAAAAACACTGTTTTGCGACGGAATTTGCGACGGAAAATCCGTCGCAAACAGTGTTTTGCGACGGGATCTGCGACGGACACGTATTCGTACCTAAAATAGCCGTAGCAAATTTTTGAGACGGATTCAGCCATCCGTCGCAAATTAACGACAGACAAATCCGTCGCAAAAGTGGCGGGTCAGACCCGGCGGGTCACACAGAATTTGCGACGGACAGTAGTCCGTCGCAATCTTTTCGGGTCAGACCCGATCGGGTCAACAACATTTGCGACGGCTAAATTCCGTCGCAAATGTTTTTATATATTTTTTATACTTTTTTTGTTATAATTTGCGACGGGCTGTTTTCCGTCGCAAAATTAAATATTTGCGACGGAATATGGCCGTCGCAAATTACCGAGCCTATACAAAAAAAAAGTGGCTCGCGTGGTTCGAGCCTGGGCACCCGAGGCGGCCGGGGCGGGCGCGGACCACTGGGCCAACCGGCCCATTCCTTGTTATATGCAGCCCACCTTCTATATTAGTCTTATTAGGCCTGGAACAATTAATCCATTTTTTGCGTCCAAGGGGAATCGAACACGGGACCTTTTGTGCAAGAGGAGAGGGCGCACGCCACTAGGGCACAAGCTACTTTCGTTTATTTTTTTGCAATTAATTGTATATGTATTCAAATTAAGTCATTTTTTTTATAATTCACCAAATTAATTTCTTTTCGTATCTAATTTGTTTATTAAAATATTTTGCCCAACTATTTTTTTTATTTCTGTAAAACTATTTATTTCGACTCCCGCTTAAATTTATAATTCGTTCATTTGTACGCAATTAATTGTATATGTATCCAAATTGACTCATTTTTTTTCTACAATTCACCAAATTAATTCATTTTCGTTTCTAACTTGTTTTTATAAATATTGGGGCCATTTAAGTTTTATTATTTCTGTAAAACTATTTATTTCGACTCCCGCTTAAATTTATAATTCGTTCATTTGTACGCAATTAATTGTATATGTATCCAAATTGACTCTTTTTTTTTCTACAATTCACCAAATTAATTCATTTTCGTTTCTAACTTGTTTTTATAAATATTGGGGCCATTTAATTTTTATTATTTCTGTAAAACTATTTATTTCGACTCCCGCTTAAATTTATAATTCGTTCATTTGTACGCAATTAATTGTATATGTATCCAAATTGACTCATTTTTTTTCTACAATTCACCAAATTAATTCATTTTCGTTTCTAACTTGTTTTTATAAATATTGGGGCCATTTAATTTTTATTATTTCTGTAAATTTATTTATTTCGACTCCCGCTTAAATTTATAATTCGTTCATTTGTACGCAATTAATTGTGTATGTATCTAAATTGACTCATTTTTTTTTCTACAATTCACCAAATTAATTCATTTTCGTTTCTAACTTGTTTTTATAAATATTGGGGCCATTTAATTTTTATTATTTCTTTAAAATTATTTATTTCGACTCCCGCTTAAATTTATAATTCGTTCATTTGTACGCAATTAATTGTGTATGTATCCAAATTGACTCGTTTTTTTTCATAATTCACCAAATTAATTCATTTTCGTTTTTCACTTGTTATATATACAATAATTTAGTAATTCTAATCGTCGTCTTCTTCCTCGTCATCCTCATCATCATCGCCATCCTCATCATCATCCTCTTCCTCATCTTCATCCTCTTTCTCTTCTTCTTCCTCTTCCTCTTCCTCTTCTTCTTCCTCCCCACCGCGCTCTTGTCCATCACCCTCATGATCACTTTCAATCATTATCATTTCTGGATTTGCAGCAAGTAAGTCGACAAAAATATTCACACCTGCTTGATCAACCTCTGTTTGAGCCTCTTGTATCTCTGTTTAAAATGGATCTGTTGGTTCTACACCGTCTTTGTTTGACGGATTAGAAACTTCAACCAATGATCTTGCCTTTGCTTTGCAAACTGTCCTCAAGTTGGGCCTACTTGATCCGGGGTATTTGCAATAATATACCTGAGATGCTTGCGTTGCAAAAATATAAGGATCGTATGCCGCCGGAAACTTCTTTCCGGTGTTGATATCAACAATCTTGTAGTTTTTGTCGACTCTTGTTCCTTGGTTCCCTGGATCATACCATTCACACAAGAACAACACTATCGTCCTGCTCGGCCAACCCGGATATTCTATTTCAACTACTTCTTGCAGCACTCCATAGTAATCGATGGGTTCTTCGTTGTAGTTTGCACCGATAACGCAAACACCACTGTTTGTAGTCGATTTCGTTGAAGCATACGCTTCAGTATGAAATTTGTATCCATTTGCGTAATATCCGTGGTATGATACCACACTACGTAGTGGTCTTTTGCTCAGAGCTTCAAGATGTGGGTTGTTATTAAGTAGGCCATTTTGTCCCTGTAAATATTAAATTATCATGTATAAAAATAATAACATATTTGTTATAAGGTAAAAATCATATAATTATGTGGTACTCACGTAACGTTGGAACCAAAACATAAAATCATTGCGGATGGATTGAAAAACTGTTGCATCTGTGATGTCTGGTTCTACTTGACGCTTATACTCACAGAACATGCTTATATATCAGAAAAAAGAAATTAATTACTTTTCAGATATCAACAGTATACATATTGTAAAAAACTCAACTATAAAATTAAATTACTTACTCTATATACGGTTGGACTTCAGGACAATTCATCAAAACATATGAATGTATTGTTTCCTCTTCAATACTACCCCTGAACGGTCGTTTGGTGCCCTTACCCATTGGTCGACCCGGATGCAAAAATACAGATAACATACCTTCAACATCACGAAGGGGATGGTCTACTCCACGACCATCGTAGTTGCGAGGCACATTTCTGATTCTGGTTTGAACTTGATCGCCGAAGTAGTAAGAACAAAATGCTCCAACCTCTTCAGTAAGGTATGCATTAACAATTGATGCTTCGATGTGGGCCGCATTTCCAATATTGAGCTTTAAATTGTGCAAATACCTAAAACATTCTTGTGTTAGAAAATTTATTCAGTATTGATCTTAAAAGTCGATTTAAAAAATGGTATATAATTACCTCTCAAAAGGGTACATCCATCGATACTGTACGGGACCAGCAATTGAGGCTTCATACGCTAAGTGTACGGGTAAGTGCTCAATCGAGTCGAAGAAGCTGGGTGGAAAAATCCGCTCAAGTTTGCATAGAATAACAGGGATCTCCTCATCCAAACGCCTCATGTCCTCAACTGTAATCGTTGATGCCGTTAAGTGTCTGAAAAAGAGACTTTATTCTGTGATGACACTCCATACATTCTTGGGAAGTGAGTACCGAAATGCAATAGGTAAGAGTCGTTGCATGAACACGTGACAATCATGACTCTTCATTCCAGACACCTTTCCGGTTTCCGTGTCAACTCTATCTCCCAAATTCGACACATAATTGTCAGGGAAGCTCAACTCTTTCACCCACTTACACAAATTCTTCCTTTCTGCTTTACTAATTATGTAAGAGGCCTGGGGATATGTTCTTGTCTGCTCATCCTTGTGTAGGGAAGCACGAGAATAGAAGAGCCTCAACTCATCTCTGGATTTTGAAGTGTCTTTGGTCTTCCCTTCAGTACCCACGACCGTATGAAACAAGTTATCGAAAACATTCTTCTCTATATGCATCACATCCAAATTGTGTCGAATCAACAACTTGCTCCAATAAGGTAAGTCCCAAAAGATACTTCTCTTCTTCCAACCACCCTGGATACGTTTATTGTGCTCCATTGCACCCGCCTCAGTTGTCTTCATCAAATCAGTAACTGTAACCTCATACAACAACGAATCACCTGAAATAATTAATTTATATATGGTTAACTTATATATATGAGACACATAGACATCAGTAGTGATTCAGTACCCAGACACATACCTGATCGAATCCGTGGTCTTGGGCGGCCTACTGCATTTTTACCCTTTAGAAAGTCTGTTTTGTTCCTCCGAAAGGGATGATCAGGAGGAAGAAACTTGCGATGGTTGTCGAACCATGACACTTTTCTACTCAACGGAAGATAGAATGCATCAGAACCGTCCATGCAATACGGGCATGCTAGTTTTCCTGTTGTTGACCACCCAGACAACATAGAAAATGCTGGAAAGTCACTAATGGTCCACAAAAGTGCAGCTCGCATCGTGAAGTTCTGCTTCCTATGAACGTCGTAGGCCTCCACCCCCGTAGACCACAAAGATTTCAACTCTTTAATCAATGGCTGGAGATATACATCCAATTTATGCTTGGGGTTGTGTGGTCTAGGCACCAAAATACGAAGAAATATATGTTGAGGCTTCATGCACAACCAAGGAGGTAGATTGTACGGGGTCAACAGCACAGACCATAATGAATACTTTTTTCCGTGCATTCCAAATGGGGCAAAACCATCCGTGCACAAGCCTAACCTCACATTTCTCGTCTCCCTTGCAAAATCTGGGAACTCCCTATCAAGATGTTTCCATGCCTCCGAGTCTGCAGGATGCCGCATCTCTCCAGAATTCTCACCAGAACACTCCTCAGCATGCCATGTCATGTCTTTAGCCGTGGCACTGGACTGATACAACCTCTCTAGACGAGGAGTGATGGGAAGGTAATACATTGCCTTATAAGCCTTCAACTGCACTTTCTTCTTACTTTTTGTACGACCAGATGGTTTGTACCGTGGGTGACCACACATCTTGCAATGATCCTGATCCTGATCCTCATCCCAAAATAACATGCAACCGTTTGTACAACAATCAATCTTCTCAAAGGGTAGACCCATATGTTTCAAGAGCCTCTTGCTCTGATAGAAATTATCAGGCGCCGTGTTGTCTTCAGGTAGAGCTCGTTTGAACAATTTAGCAAATTGATTGAACACTTTTTGACTGACCTTGCCTTCAGTTTTGATGTTCAACATTTGGGCATTGAATGACAATTGCGTCTCAGTCTCACAACCAGGAAACAACTTTTGATCAACGGTTTTAAGCATATCAAAAAACTTCTTTGACCGATGATTTGGTTCCTCCTCCATAGGTGTTTCATTGAATTGTGGTTGACCACCCAAAACAGATTCTGCAATCATCATCCGATATCTATCAGGTTCATCCTCTATTTGTGGTTCAAATTGAGTATACGGAACATAACTTGAACCACCAACATCAGAACTTCCACCACCGCTCCACCCAGTATACCAGTATTCTACGGTTTCGATGTCAACATTCCACCGTTGTTCACCGTGACTGGTCCAGTTGTAATAACGGGGAACAAAACTGGAAATCACAAGATGAGTTATAACCTCATCAACACTCAAGAATCTCATATTTCTGCATCTTCTGTCTTTACACGGACACCTAATATTACCCATACAATCCATATTGCATGGATGTTGTAGTGCAAACTCAATAAACTCATCAATTTTATTGCAAAAGACAGAGTTAATGCCTCCTTCTATCATTCTAGGTATTGAGTACATCCAACCACGATCTGGAAATTGCATCTGTTACAAATTAAAAGTAAATATCACATGAGTTGTAAAAAATTGGGCAGAGTTTGCCTAAAAATAAGGATATCCACAATTTTTCTTCACAAAAATCAATCCAACGCAACCATATATATCAATCATAGTAAACCAATCAAATAAACAAACATAACACAATTTATCTAATAGTGTACAGAAAAATTGAGCAGAGTTTCGACTAAAAATAGGTATAAAATATCACACAAACTAAAATTAACCTAAACCCATCAAATAAACATATATCATCAATCATATTAAAACCCATCAAATAAACATATATCATGCTCATTACCTAATAGTGTACTAAAAAATTGAAACAATAAAAATATGACAATTAAACGGTTAAAAATGTGAAAACGTACGGTGAAGTTGAAGGCAATGACAAATACGTACGCTGAGGTTGAAGGCAATGACAAATGCACCAATTATACGTGAAGAACATATTAAAACCGTATCATTTCTTATTTTTTTTCGTGAGTGAAAGTGAAAGTGAAAGGGAAAGAAAAGGAAGGGGACTGATATAAAACTGCGTAAATTTGCGACGGCCTAAATTTCCGTCGCAAATTGCATTATTTGCGACGGCTATTCCGTCGCAGAGCTCTTTTGCGACGACACGGGTCAATTATTGGCCACCAACCCGCCTGACCGCTCACATTTGCGACGGCTTTAGTCCGTCGCAATTACAAAGTTTAAATTGCGACGGCCTCTTCCGTCGCAAATCAGTCAAACGGGTCGCTTCCCGAACGGTCACCTTTAAACGGGTATGTTTTGCGACGGAATTGATCGTCGCAAACTCAAAATTGAAATTTGCGACGACCTTTCCGTCGCAAATGTAGCCGGTTCAAGACGAAGTCGGTGGGCCCTAGATTTTGCGACGGCTTATCCGTCGCAAATTACTATTTTTGGCGACGGACTTCCTAAGCCGTCGCAAATTGTCATTTTTTGCGACGGCTTACAAAAATCCGTCGCAAATTCAAAAATTTGCGACGGATATTCTTGCCGTCGCAAAATTCCCATCGCTAATCTCCATCTTTTTTGTAGTGTCTAAACATATTTTGCATTAATTAATACTACAATTTAATATATATATCCTTCTTTTACTCAACCAAAAATTACCAAGTAAAAGAAGAAGATGGTAATGATGTTTTAATGTCATACTAAAAAAAACATTATGTTATATTAAAAAAACATTATAACATGAAAAATAATTCTAAAACATTATCTTTCATTTTAATATATATTAGATAATTAGATATATTAAATAATAAAATTCTAGTGGCAATAAAATAAAAATTGATATTATTGTAAGAAATATAGAGAGAGAAAAATGTCTAATGCGTACAAATAAATCAAATCAAATATTTAAACAAAATAAACACTATATTTTCAAAGTTGAATGAGTCTTCATCATGCACTTCTCCCTCCCCATTCCATATCCGGTACTCCCATTGATCTTGTTCCTCTCTAATATGCATAATAATAATAATAATAATAATAATAATAATAATAATAATAATAATAATAAAATAATTCACAATCCTCCGGTGAATTTCAGAATAATGATGATACCTCTTCTCAGATGGCCGAGGAAGTTCGACGGACGTGTGAGATCGGGACGGAAATGGATTCATAGAAGATCGCGATGAGGAAGACGGCCACCATTTCCTCGATGTAGAATTTTCCGACAGAGGCCACGGCGCGTGAGGCAGCAACATAGCCGAAAATATGCGAAAGATCATTATGATTTGGTAGAGGATGGAGATGGAGCCGATGAGAGAAGGGAAACATAGAGGGAGTCCTATGCGGCATTGTAAAATACTTATGGTCTTATGAACAAAGTTGTAATTTGGAAAGAATGCAAGACCTAAAGAGAAGAAGGGGTGAATTGTAAATGGTGAAGATATGTGTTTAAATAGAGGTTTAAGAAGAAACATATCCTAAATTTCAGCAATAATTTATTATATGTGAATGTGAGAATAAGTATGTAGTCAATCATACCATAAAATTAACAAAATAAATTGAATGATCAAGATTTAACATAGAAAATGATCTAACAGCCTAAATTGTTTGGCGCCTAAACTATTTAAGGAAATCATTTTGCTATTATATATTTATGATTTGGTCTCTTTTGCTTTGATTGTGTATCATTCCATCATTTTCAGGGTATTTTTGAACCTATTTTATTAAACTTTAGAAAGACCAAATTCAAAGATGCGAATGCACATGGATCGGACCGAAAGTGAATACGTAGTTCAACATGTGGTAGATTTTAATTAGCACATGTTTTTCATGGAGCCAAGATTGCATTAAAGCCTATTATCAAGGCTCTTCAAAGCTACCTACGATCATGCCTTGGAAATTCCCACATGTTGATTTAATCATCAATTTGGCTCAAGGACTTTAATGGCATTAAATGTAGCTCCACTATATAAAGTCATCATTGGACCTATGGAGGAAAGCAATCTTGGAGAGAGAGAGAAACACAATAGTTCTAGCTATGTTTTGTTTTATTTCTTTATCATTTAACTTAGCCATGTTTAGTGGCTACGTTCTTGTTCTAGTCCAAAGATATGTTGAACCTTGAATAATTTTCCCATTTAATGATTTGGTGACGGTTTTAATTTCATCCTATCTCGATTACTTTGCTATTTGTTTATATGCTATGCATGTTCAATTAATTAATTTATTTGGTTTGACCACCTGAGTTTGTTAGTTAATTGATTCTAGCTAAATTACACTTTATAATCCGTAATTGTTATAAATGTGTAATTGGAGTAGCAAATGGGCAGAACACCCTAGGGATAACAAAGTCTAAATTGTATGATTCGGACGTTCAGCTTTCATAGTCTAGTTTGTCCTATTATTTTGGTTCATTAATGAATTCAATGAATTGAATCTCGAATACATGTTTTGGGTTTATTCATTCGAATAGGTTATTTGGGGGTCGTACCTTCTAATTAATTAAACTTAAGAAATAATTTGGACTAGTTTGGTCGTACCACTGGTCTAGGGGCAAGATTCGAGGTAGGGTTGAGATAAACCTTGAATCTTAATTAAATTGGTAGAATTATTCTTTGGGATACTATCCAAGCGCTATATTATTTTTACTTAATGAAATTTTATTTTATTTTCCTGCATTCTAGTAGTTATTCAACCAACCAAACCCCCCCCCCCCCCCTTATAGTTTTATTACACAAATTTACTCAATAAAATTACAACTGTTCCTCGTGGGTTCGACCCTTACTTATCCTACTATACTAGTGGATTAGTCGAGGTAAAATAATATATTAATTTGGTGCGTCGACGACATCACATCTAATTTTGGCGCCGTTGCTGGGGTACGGTGTAATTTTTATTTAATTATTCATGTTTTAATTTTTGCTAAAAAAAATTTCTTTGAAAAACAAAAAAGAAAAACAAAAAAAAAAATTTAAAAAGAAAATCGTCGAGCCAACGACGTTAAAAAAAGGCGCTGATTGGGAGGCAACCCAATGTTTTTAATTTTCAATTTCTTTATGTTTTTCTTATTTTAGTTTTAATAAGTTTCTCTCTATTGTTCTCTTTTACCAAGTATCAAAGAAGCTAATGGAGTTGCTGAAAAAAAAATATAAGAGAAAGAGTTCAAGTTTCCATTGTCATTCCCAACTCGTGCTCACAAACCTTGCCACCAAATGAAATACCGGTAACCCCGCTCCACTTTATTTAAATTCTTTCAAATGTGATTAGTTATTTTATTTCTTGTATAATTGTGCTAGAGACTATCACATGTTTAGATGTGGATGGGAGATATATGATATTTTGGTGGTTTGATTTTCTTTGGTTGATTAAAAAATTTCATGTTTTGTTCAATTGAGTCTTATATCATGAAGTGTAAATGATAATATTTTTGGAATAAAGTGAAGTATTTTGTTGATATTGATAATTGAATGAATGAAAATGTGCAAGATTCGATACAATAGCCATTTCATGTGAGCTTTTGAGCCTTAAAGAGCAATACATTTATATCATGCTCCATATTTTTTTCGTGCTATGGGTGATCAAACATGATGTGTACATTCTAGAACTTGCTTTGTTATGCATTTTGAGACCACATACTGAATTCATGCATTGGAATGATAAGGGCACTTAGGATAAACCTTTTTTGGTAGCCTTTTCTTTGAAACGCTACCCTTATTAATTTTTACACTAGTTTGCCCCTTTGAGCTTATGACCTTTTTCTTTGATTGAACACATATATGATAAGCTTATATCTCATTTGGCCAATATTTTGAACCCTTCTAATCAAGCCCTTTCCAGAAGCATCGATAAAGCAAGAGATACATGGCAAATCTGTCCCATACATCATCTAATACAAGGACGTAACACTTGTTCTCCAAACTTGCTTTCAAGCACTTATTAATTGCTTCCTCGTCTCGTTCTGGAAGCTTCTCAAGACTGTCGGGATCCATCTTTCTAAAATGCGCCGCGGGATATCTTTGCTCGACAATTTTTGCCCATTCGAACCCACAGGCAATGGTCGAAGCCTTTCACTATTGTTGGATCGTGGAAAAGCTTATTTGCAAGAGTAGTTTTCCCGATGCCTGGCATACCAACGATTGATGTAATTCGGGACCACATCACTGTATCTTTCAATTGCTGATACATGTCAGACACTCCTATCATCTTTGATGAAACATCACCCTCTTTGTCACCTTCTTCTTCATCACTCGGAATCAAGTTGTATAATCCATCAGAACAACATTGCACCTCCATCTTCAGTCGATGGGCGAAGGAATCTATTCTTTGCTTTAGATTCTCCACCTTGCCGCCGCCACCACCACCATCTTTACCTGATTCATCTTCTTTTTCATCATCATCTTCTTCTTCTTCTTCTTCACCACCACCACGGGCAGAGCTAGGCCTTTTAATACGAGGAGGTTGAGGCTAAAATTCAACATTTAACATATAATGATAGAGAAAAAATGTGTGAAGTATTTCTGTTATTCAAATTAAATAACGTACGATAATTTAACTAAGTTCAATAGAAAAATAAATAATTCCAAACAAAAGAAATGGTTTAAATTATTTTATTATTATCAACCAATATATTTTTAACTCTCATAAAAAAAAAAGATATAAAACTATACTGGGAAATAATAGAGAGCTAAACCAAATTCATTAATTTAGTTTCGTATCTATTCAATTTTGTTAATTGGGTTCTAACTGGTCGGTAAACGCACAAAATTCCACCATTTCTACCCTTTATTTTTTTATCAGCTTAGTCTAGTATCTAAACAAATTTCATTAATTAGGTCATGTTGGACAAAAAATGCACAAAACACCACTGTTTCGGTCACGTGCTTGTGTTTTTTAGTAGATGGTGATTATGTGGCCCTTTTTTACGTGGCATGCTAAGGACGAATATATCTCAAGTTCGAATCAATAATCCTACCAAGATTTTTAAAATCATTGGTGAAGAAGAAGATGGAGTTCTTGGGTTCTTCAAAATCAGGGGTGAAGAAGATTCAAAATCATAATCTAAAAAAGAATCATTTGAAGCAAGATTTGATGTTCTTCATGTTTAGGACTGGGGTGAGTGTAGGTACATTGGTGGGTTGTTATGTTTTACAATTTTACTATATATATTTATGAGAAAACAACACAAAACTGTGCCAAATTTTATAGGGCAACACTTTTTCTTCCATCCTTTTCAAAAAAAAAAAAAAATATTTTTGCCCAAAAAAGATTGACAAAACAGTTAGCAAAAGGTTGGCAGTCAGGTTGGCACGATAACAATCTTTTTGCCAACTGTTTTTGGGTAGGAAGAAAAATTCAAAAGGAGGGCAAAAATGCTTGTCCTACCAAATTTAGGGGAAATATGTTTTTTTCCCTATATTTATTTGTGTTGACTAAATGAGTTGAATTTTGGTACTTTATTTCCAATTTCTTTTAATTGGCAAAGATTATGACCTCGCGTACCACATGGAAAAAAACACTATTATAGGCTTCAGTCAAAAAACGAGTGTATGACCAAAAGGTGGCATTTTGTGCATTATTTGGCCAAATAGGATATAATTGACAAAATTTTGATAGATACGGGACTAAATTTATAATGCAAATAAATAGAAGATAATTTCAATAAAAATGAAAGATAGAGGACGAATTTGATTTAAATCTAAAATTTAAATTGTTAAATGGAGAATCGAGTGGAAATATATGGAGATGATATTTATGTGTTGCTAACTATAGTCAAACTTAATCTACTAAATTTGTATTGTTTGCTTAAATTAATAATTAATTTTTAAAAAAAATAATACTCCCTCCTTCGCAACTCTATCTTTACACTTTTTTCTAAATTATGAGGGAGATTTAATTAAAGTGTGAAGACAGAGTTAGGACGTAGGTAGTAAATAGTAATTTTGTTGCCTCCATTAGAATATGCCCCTGCTTGATGTCATCATTACCATCTTCTTCTCCTCCTCCATCATCACCTGTACCTAGTCCATCTTCATCCCCGTCCTGCGGAGCCAAACCATACATAATAATGGAGAAAAAATGTCTGAAATATTTATGTTGATCAAATTAAATAACATGCGATATAATTTAAAAAGAAATAGAAATTAATTAGGAGAAAAAAAGTTATTTGGTCCCAAAATTTTTTACTCTTCGATTTTGGTCCCGTAACTCTTAAGATTTGTCCAATTTTAGTCCCCTTTTTGCCAAAAATAGAAAATCGATGCTCTTTTTTTGTCATGCACAACTCACATTCAGACCGAATTTGGGACTTTCTAATACCCTCACGATATTGCCGCAAAATGACTTTTTTTTTTTTTTCGTTTTTCATTTTTTCGATCGTTTTTTTATATCACTAATACATGATTGAAAACATGTGGCGTGAGGGGGGGGGGGGGAGGGGGGGTGTTGGGGGAGAACCTACATCTGGCGAGTGGGATTAGAGCTTGGTTGTCCGGAAAAAATGAACAATGCAGGTTACAGGGGTTGGAGAAGAATAATATGTTTATTTTAGTTAAGTTTTGAATTTCTTTTAGTTTGATTTAATTTAGTTTTAGTTAATTTTTTTAGTAGTTTATTTAGTGGAGCGGAATTAAAAAAAGTCACTTGACTGCCATTTCAGTGAAGAGAACAGAAATCTCTCAATTCCGCCAGCACGTGAGCCACCTGTGATAAGAAACGATGTCGTTTTTTAATTTCCGGTAAAAAATGGATAAATTCTAGGAGTTACGAGACCAAAATTGAAGAGTTAAAATTTTTGTGACTAAAATTGGACAAAACGTAAAAGTTATGGTATTAAAATTGAAGAGTTAAATTTTTTGGGACTAAAATCGAACACTTGATAAGTTATGAGATGAAAACTTTTATTCTCAATTAATTAGTATAAAAAATAAAGACAAAGATCCACCATTAAAAAATACTTATATATCTAGTTAAATACACTTTTTTTGTCCTTTTAAGTTTTGTTGACTTTGATTTTCATCCTCCTAACTTTTGAATTTTGAAATTCATCCTATAACTTACAAAAGTTTGGTTTTATGGTCATATTACCTAGGGAAAAATGTTTTTTTAGGCCCGTATCTTTAGGGTGGTTGGAAAAGGAGGACAATATATTTTTGGGCTTGGAGAAGAAGGACAATAACTTTAAAAAGTGGTAAATGTAGGACAATTGAGCCCGAATTAGGTCTCATTGTCCTACATTTACCACTTTCTAAACTTATTGTCCTCCTTTTTCAAGTCCAAAAATATATTGTCCTCCTTTTCCAACCACCTTAAAGATATGGGCCTAAAAAAATATTTTTCTCCATGGATTTGAATTTGACTAGAAAAAGAGTCCAGTGTTTGTCTTGTTGATCAAGAATCAAATTTATCTATTTTTTGTTACTTAAGATTTGCATGATATATTTTAGTATTTGAATATATAGTTGTAAATTGAGAAATGTAGAATAATGTTACTTCAAGTTTTTATTTTAAAAATTGTCATCTATTTTTACTTTATTTTTAAAATGCCACCGAAAATGGTCACACAAGGGCCACACAGGGGGTCACACAAAATGTTGGGTGATAATTTTGAAAATGAAAACTTGATAGTGACACTTGTGCATATTTTCCTTGTAAATTTGACACTTTTACTTTTTATTGATGTAAAGACTTTGAAATTTAAATCCAGTACAACTTCAAACAATATTTTTTCTAAAGAAGTTTCAGAGAAATGACAAAAAAATTTCTTGAAATTCATTTGTGATTCAATTTTTCTTATCCAACCCCAAAAGATTGTGACTTATAAAGTGAAAAGAAAATTATTTTATGAAAGAGAAAAGAAAATACAACAATTAAATGTGAGCATGTGATAAACAATAAAAATAATTAACACGAACACAGTTTGTTGATTCACACGGATACGAAATTGCACTTAAAGGGAGAAGAAACCCATGATCAATATCTAATCTTCATTTGAAAACTATCGTTTACATTAGGAAAAACCATATTTAAATATAATAACTTACAATGAATGACCTTTAAAGCTCACATAAATAAACGTCAAAATTAAATTAAATAACTAAGTTCACAATTAATTTAAACCCAAAACATTAGATAAAACTATTAGCTCGATCAAACTTTTGAATTTTCCATTTATGCTTAGCAATCTCATCGTCATCGTCCCTCCCCCTGAAAAGCGATAATTCACCCTTGAATCAAAATTAGTCTCATAGTAGGTTGAGGGGAAAAATATATTTTTAGGCCAGTATCTTTAAGGTGGTTGGAAAAGGAGGACAATATGTTTTCGGACTTGGAAAATGAGGACAGTAATTTTAAAAAGTGGTAAATGTAGGACAATGGGACCTAATTCGGGCTCAATTGTCCTACATTTACCATTTTTTAAAGTTATTGTCCTTCTTCTCCAAGCCCGAAAACATATTGTCCTCCTTTTCCAACCACCCTAAAGATACGGGCCTAAAAAAATATATTTCCCTATTACCTACTATTCTAGGTCACTTAACAGGTAATAACAGAGCACTTTTTTTTAATTCATTTACTGTATTATGTGGCATTAATTTTTTTTAATTTTTATCTATTATTCCTTCCGATTCATTTTAATTAGATTGTTCGTATTATCATAAAAGAAAGATTCTTTTTTGTTTTCCACTTTCTCAATAAACTACACGTATCATTTTAACTTTACTCCTTAAAAAGTTGAAGAAACTCTTTTACCCTTACTTTATATCCAAAAAACAACTTTATACCCATAAATACCAATAAACAATTCATTTATTAAAACCTGTGCCACTTTGAAAGCGGAAAACAAAAAATGAATCGGAGGGAGTATTATTTAATTTTGACTAATTATTAAACAAATAACTCACCAGCCTCACCCCCTACGCTCGCTCACCTACCCAACACCAGTACCCACCCTTCCAAATTGTCCCATAGCCATGACAAGTTGTCATTGCTCCAATTTCCGTAAACAATTAATTAAGAAGAATTCTAGCCGAATAAAAAAGAATCAAATTAAACAGTATCAACATTGACGACGAAGCTATCAGTTTGGAGAGAAGAATTTTGGGAGAGATTTGCATCGAATTACAACATGAGAACAAATTTCGAATCAGAAATTCAGGAACAGAAGGGGTGAAGTTTACATGGGAGAAACCCTAACCGTCCGACTCTCTCCATCAATATTAAAATCCCTCAATTTCATTGCCATCTTCACTTTTAATTTTTATTTTGAAATTCCAAGATTTTGCATTTTACAATCTGCGTTTACTTGGTTCCAATCTCAACGATTAAATGGAGGAGGGGTTGGAAATGGCACTACAAAAAAAACACTGTTTAGCGACGGAAAATCCATCGCAAATTACTGTTTGTGACGGAATTTACGACGGACACGTGTCCGTTGTTAAAACAGCCGTAGCTAATATTTGCGACAGACTTTTCCCTCCCGTCGCAAATTTACGACAGACAAAACAGTCACAAAATTGGCGGGTTTGACCCAACCGGGTCGCTCAAATTTTCCGACGGCCACTAATCCATCGCAAGTCATTCGGGTCAGACCCGACCGGGTCTACAACATTTGCGGTGGATCACTGCCGTCGTAATTTTTTTTTAGTATTTCCGATTACAATTTGCGACGGGCATATTTCGTCGCAAAAATTTCAATTTGCGACGGAATTTGGCCGTCGCAAATTCCGAACATGTACAAAAAAAATGTGGTTCGCGTGGTTCGAGCCCGGGCACCCGGCCCATAGCTTGCTATATGAGGTCCACCTTCTATATGTATCAATATTGGGCCTTGAACAATTAATCTAAGTTTGCGCTCAAGGGGAATCGGACATGCGACCTCTTGTGCATGGGGAGGAGGCGCGGCCGCTAGGCCATGAGCTTCTTTCGTTCATTTTTATGCAATTAATTGTATATGTATTCAAATTAAGTCATTTTTTTTCCATAATTCACCAAATTAATTTCTTTTCGTATCTAAGTTGTTTATTAAAATATTTTGCCCAACTATTTTTTTTTTATTTTGTAAAATTATTTATTTCGACAATGCATAATTTTATAATTCGTTCATTTGTACGCAATTAATTGTATATGTATCCAAATTGATTCATTTTTTTCCATAATTCACCAAATTAATTTCTTTTCGTATTTAATTTGTTTATTAAAATATTTTGCCCAACTATTTTTTTATTTGTAAAATTATTTATTTCGACAATGCATAATTTTATAATTAGTTCATTTGTACGCAATTAATTGTATATGTATCCAAATTGATTCATTTTTTTTCCATAATTCACCAAATTAATTCATTTTCGTTTCTCACTTGTTTTTATAAATGTTGTGTCCATTTTATTTTTATTTTTTGCTAAAATTATTTATTTTGACAATGCATAATTTTATAATTCGTTCATTTGTACGCAATTAATTGTATATGTATCCAAATTGATTCATTCTTTTTCCATAATTCACCAAATTAATTCATTTTCGTTTCTCACTTGTTTTTATAAATGTTGTGTCCATTTTATTTTTATTTTTTTGCTAAAATTATTTATTTTGACATTAAATAAAAGTAATTTCAAACTAAAATAAATTCACAAAATTATAAATTAAAGACAATTAAAAATTAAATTAAAGTAACAATTCAAACTAAAAAAAATTGTACTTCATATTTATTAAAAATTAAAGTTTTTTAACCGTCGGAATTAAATCCGTCTTTCTCTTCCTCCTCATCCTCGCCCAGGTTAACAATTGGCGGCTGGCTCGGGGGCATCGATGGCTGGGTCGGCGGGATCGAAAGCATCGGTGGTTGGGTCGGCGGCATCGGTGGTGCAGGCATTTGCGCTCGTGGCACTGAATCAGAGGCGAACAACTGCCACTACGCCTGCATGGCGGCTGTATACTGCTGCACCTCGACTGAATACCGCTCCATCTCGGCTATATACTGGTCGTGCGCCTCTCGCTGCTGCCTTTCATACTGTTCCTTCTCTCGCTGCTGCCTCTGCATGTTCTCCATATGCTCCACCACCGTGGCAAGATGCCTCTCGACCTCACTGGGATGAGAGTCGATGGAAGACTGAGAGGAGGATGAGTCCGAGCCACGAGGTCGAAAAAAATTCTTTCCGAAACTGCCCAATCCAGCGAACTGCCCCTTTTTAGCCTTGACGATCTTGAAGTACAATTCATTTTGAACGTCAACAGAAGGCTGTGTGGGGGCCATCGACCCGACCCTTCTGCCGTTTCCTCAGGCTGAGGCTGAGAGGCAAGGTCCTCAAGCATCTTTCTCTGCAAATTAAATATACAAAAAATTAAATAAATTGAACAAAAAATATAAAATAATACTTTTAATATTAAAATTTGAAATAATACTATTAATATTAAAATAATACTTACGTGGATCTCTGTGGTACGGCCGTAGGTAGACTTCTCAGTCTCCTCGACGAGTGGGTGGACGAGCTGCAATCTCTCAAAATGAGAGGGCTCGCGTCCTTGCTCCGCCGCCTAATTAGAAAAAAAGATAGTAAAAATTAATACCACTCATAAAAATTAGGAAAAAAATAATAAAAATTCAAAAACTACAAAATTAAAGACAAAACTTACAAATCTCAACCCGTGCTCATAAATTGACCGAAAACCGGCCCGATGTCTCGCCATCCCTTCTCCATCAGGGTAACTACGCCGATTCGCCTTTTTTCGCCGACTTCTCTTTGAATTCAGGAGAATTCCAATACTGGAGATATTGGTCCCAAATCGATCGCTTTTCACTGTCAGTCCCCGTATCGGTGGCCACTCCATGCTTGTACCACCTCTCCCTCATTCTATAAAGGACGTCTCTGTATCTCTCGGCCGCATATTTTTCAAAATTCTTCCACATCTGGTCATCGTGCTCCGGTGCCCAGACACGTTCTTTTTGCAATTACAATTTAAATGTAAATATCTGTTTATATATTTGATATTAATAAACGGTGAATTAATAAATTAAATTAATACCTTAAACTCCTCGAAGTATGTCCGTTTTCTTGCATCGGATACTAGCCCCCAACTGTAAGCGGTGAGATCGAATCCACCGCTAAGGATGAACTTGGAAACCTGATTACTAGCCTCATGACCCGGAATCCAACTGTAAAATTAAAACTTCAAAGTTAGTAAAATAATTAGGTTTTAATTAATAAAAAAATTGAGTATAAAATATTAAAACTTACGTTGAACCATGTGGCTGAACAGTCATTCAGGCTTGAACAACCGGATGCATATTCACGAGGGCTTTATCCCTCGTCCAGGTCTTTATCCGTGCTTGAACAGCCGAGCATAAGACGAGAGATTTAATGAGGGAAACACCCTCTGCAAATTCACGAGGGCTTTATCCCTCGTCCAGGTCTGACACGGCCAGTTCACGAGGAAAATTTCTCTCACCAACTTTGAATTCCATTTCACGAGGGAAATTTCCCTCGACAACTTTGAATTCTGCTTCACCAGGGCTTTTATTCCTTCACCAATTTAAACTAATTGTTAATTATCATGTATGCATTTATATATATATATATATATATATATATATATTAAGTGTACGTATATATCATGCATGCATCTTCATGTATATGTTAATTGTATATATGTGTATATATATATTAATTATATGACATAATATATGCATGTATATATATAAAATCTATATATGTATATATATGTGCTTGCATGTAGATATATATAATTAACTTGTTTAATTATTTAGTATTAATTTTTAATTATATATATATTTGTGTATTATTA
Source organism: Ballota nigra (assembly GCA_947034835.1). Taxonomy (NCBI): domain Eukaryota; kingdom Viridiplantae; phylum Streptophyta; class Magnoliopsida; order Lamiales; family Lamiaceae; genus Ballota; species Ballota nigra. The sequence goes on from OX344725.1 coordinate 95,932,967, forward strand.
TTAGATAATTAATTAGTGAAAATTAATTAATTAATTAATTTTGTTATAATACATACATGCATGAAGGTATAAGAATGATTAGTTAATTAATTTATTTCAGTAAATAGTTGTTATACATGTGTAGTATTAATTATAAGTAGATCATTAGTAGATATTAATTAAATAATTAATTTTGTTAATATATATATATATATATTATATTAATTATGGAAATGAATTTGGTTTATTTTAATGAAAATAATTATACATATTGCAGTGGAAGGAGTGGTGATCGATAATGAATAATTGCTGTTTGTTGTAGAATATGTACAATCGGTCACCCCATAAGTTTCACCGACCCCGAGCCCTAGTGGAAGAAGGTGCTTTCATCTGTATTTAACAAATACTCCCTCCGTCCCCAAACACTTTTCACAGTTACTTTATCTTCGTGTTTTATTGAGCGAGTTGTTTATTAGTATTTGAAATGACAAAATAATTTTTAAGGTAGGGTATGATAGATCTACCTCTTCTCTATTATATAATAATTTTACAATTAATTTATCATTTCAAATACTAATAAAAAAACTCGCTCGCGAAAACACGAGAGAAATAGTAACTGTGCAAAGTGTTGTGGGACGGAGGTAGTATATGTTAGTAAATAGTGAAAAAGAATATAAAAAATATTTATTTAATAGTTTTATTATTTTTCTTGATAAAAACGATCAATATAAGTTTTTATATTGATACATGTTAGTAAATAGTGAAAAAAAAATTTAAAAATTATTTTACAACTTTATTGAAAATATTTTAATAAAACGATCAATATATGAGTATATATTGATATATGTTAGTAAATAGTGAAATAGAATATAAAAAAAATATTTTATAATTTTATTAAATTTTTTTTTAATAAAACGATCAATATAAGTGTATATATGTATACATATTAGATTGGAGTTCTTCTATAGTTGGAGATAGATTCTTGTAGTGTATATAATTGTATTTAATTAAGATTATTTTGTACGTATAACTGGACAATTTATATTATATATATGTGTGGTGATAGATGGTCGATCCAATTGTGCATTATGGAAATGAATTTAGTTTATTTTGATGAAATATATTAAATATGTTGGAGGGGTGTTGATGAATATTTGTTGGTTATTGTTTGTTGTAGAATATGTGTGTTTCGTATTGGTTATACAACTTTATTGAAGTTTTTAATAAAAACGATCAATATAAGAGTATATATTGGTACATGTTAGTAAATAGTGAAAAAAGAATTTAAAAAGAAAGTATTGTACAATTTTATTGAAAATATTTTAATAAAAACGATCAATATAAGTGTATATATTGATACATGTTAGTAAGTAGTGAAAAAAGTTTAAAAAGAATTTATTTTACAATTTTATTAAAAATATTTTAATAAAAATAATCAATATAAGTATATATATGTACACAGATTAGTAAATATTAAAAAAGAAATTAAAAAAAAATTATTTTATAATTTTATTGATATTTTAAAATTAAAACGAGCAATATAAGTGTATATATGTACACATATTAGTAAATAATGAAAAAGAATATAAAAAGTATAATTTTTTACAATTTTATTAATTTTTTAAGATTAAAACGATCAATATAAGTGTATATATGTACACAGATTAGTAAATAGTGAAAAAGAATTTAAAAAATATTTATTTTACAATTTTATTGATTTTTTAAAATTAAAACGATCAATATAAGTGTATATATGTACACATATTAGTAAATAGTGAAAAAGAATTTAAAAAGTATTTATTTTACAATTTTATTGATTTTTTTAAAATTAAAACGATCAATATAAATGTATATATGTACACATATTAGTAAATAGTGAAAAAGAATTTAAAAAATATTTATTTTACATTTTTATTGAAAATATTTTGATAAAAAGATCAATATAAGTGTATATATGTACACATGTTAGTAAATAGTGAAAAAAAGTTTAAAATATATTTATTTTACAATTTTATTGAAAATATTTTAATATCATAAGTGTATAGTGAAAAATAATATAAAAAAGTGATTTTAAATTTATATGTAATTATAATAATTTAATAGAGTATATAACAAATAATTAATATTAAATAGCATTACAAGTATAATATATAACAAAAAATATATGTAAAGAATAACATTACTAATAAATTGCTTTGCCCAAATGGCAAGGCGAAACACGCAAGGTCTGCGCATATATGGAGGTCGCGTGTTCAAGTCTCATGGGGGGCGAACTTCTCTCATTTCCCTCTTCAAAATCCTCGTAAACCGCGATGGCCCATTTTTCCCCTCGTATAACTGTTCGCGACCAGCATTTTGAAGAGGAAAATTTTCCCTTTTCAATACCCTCTTTAAACTCAATTCACCTTTCAATACTCTCTTTAATTTAATTTTTTTTTTTTTTGGTGTTATATACAACAGGTGCATCGTGTATTTTTGAAAATTTATTCCCACTATATATTATTAAAGAAAAGTTACCTCTGCTATTATTGAAAATTGCATTTATTAATAATGAGTAACTTTTAAGTAATAACATATACTACCTCCGTCCCGGAGGAACTTGTCCAGTTACTGTTTTCGCGTGTTTTAGCGAGCGAGTTTTTTATTAGCATTTAAAATGATAAAGTAATTTTAAAGTTACTTTATAATAGATGAGATATAGATCTATCATATCTTACTTTAAAAGTCACTTTATCATTTCAAATATTAATAAACAACTCGCTCGCTAAAACACGAAAATAAAGGTAGTGTGCAAGTTCCTCCGGGACGGAGGGAGTATAATTTTTCAGTAATTATAAAAGTAAACTATTAGAAAATACACTTGAGTGATGCACCTTGTGTACATGAGACTTACTTATATATTATCAACTCTCATAAAAAAAAATTATGTTAATAAGCAAAAAAAGAAATAATTGTTAAATGGAGAAATCAAGTGGAAACATGTGGAGATGATATTTATGTGTGCTAACGATAGTCAAAACTAATCTAATTAATTTGTAACTCGATTAGAATACGATACTCGTCGTTGCCATCTCCTCCTCCATCATCGTCGTCATCGAAACTTAAATCAAACGCATCTACGAGGTTTTTCAGTCCTCAAACTTCCGAACTGATGGACTTATTTGACTGGGTATCAAACTCATTTACGAGGTCTTCCAGTCCTCTAACTTCCGAGCTGATGGACTTATCTGACTCGGTGTCAAACTCATTTACGAGGTCTTCCAGTCCTCTAACTTCCGAACTGATGGACTTATCTAACTCGGTATCGAGGGTATTTTTGGAAATTTCTTCAAAAGAATCCACATGCTTGTATATGAGTTCTAACATCTCTCGAGACTTGGAACTAAGGGAGGAATAATATCTGGGTTTCAGAAGTAACTCAATTTTGCTCTTAAAATCATCCACACGACGTAAAGCAGTCCCATTCATCTCTAATCTTATAAATTTCAAACTAAAATGGTAAAAAGGGTATGTAGAAGCAGCTGCTATTTTTGGTAATGGGATATATCATGAAAGAGTAATGATGGCTTGACAAATAAAAGACCATAATAAGTCAATGCAATGAATAGTCATCTACAAAAATGTATGAAAGCAAAGGAGCCACGTCCATGTTTTCAAAAGAAGAGGCTTTCATCTCCTCATCAATCTTGAGCCATTTCGAGGGCCCCTCATCAATTTGGAATGTGGCCAAATTCGTGCATTAAATTCAAGAAAGTGGGGCCAACTGTCTTCTTTCTCCCAAGCAATTCACGTTGGCAGCTTTCATATTAATTTCCTTGCTATATTTTCAAATGCAAATGGGCCTCTAAAAGTCTTGTTGGGCCTTCCTCATTGAAAATAAAATATTTTCATTTTACAGGCCCATTTCATTTTTTTCCTCGTTTCCTCTCTATCTGTTTCTTCAATAAATTCAAGATTTGTATTTGCTTCTAAAAATTTCACTTTTTTCATACAAAATAGGCACAAACCACCTTTCTCGATAATTAAACACAAATAGTCAATTTGATATAAATAAATGCAACAAATCCAATTAAACTAAGCAAAAATAGTACATGAATTTCGAGCAAAAATCACACTAATCAATGGACTAGCAATGCAACTACCATTGGAATGATCCTTCCCCCAACATATCATTTTTATATGAGGGCATCGATGAGTTTTTTTTTTTGTTCCCATTACTATTGAAGTGTTCTTAACCTAACGACCCTAAGTTTAGTACTTTAACTTAGCTTTAAAAGAGCATTACCATTTAACAATTCCAAATACCCACTAATTAAATAAACCGAGGATGTAATAATTTCATTCAAATAGGCATAACTAATTAAGCTTAGTTTCTTAAAGTTTAGTGTGTGTGACAAAGAGATATTGTTTCCCGCTTATGAAGCTTATGATTGCTCTTAAGTATACAATTGATCACCAGTAAATTTCTTCTCATCTTTGGATATAGTTTCCCGCTTATTTAAAGGGTATCAAGTTAGGACCCGCTTGGTTAGAGGCATTGATTATAGGGTAATAGGAATGATTCCTTTAGTGGTGCTTGGTATTATCAAATACATTGTAATGAGATTGAAAATGAGAGATAACTTACCTATCAAGTGATCTCCTCATTCATTACCCTCAACTTAAATGACTCATCAATCACTTTAATTCCCATTACCCTATAATCATCACCCCCAACCAAGCGGGCCCTTAATAGTTCAGACCTTTATGGTTAAATTAAAACACAGAATTCTAGAATTCAATATATTTATAAATAACTAAAAAATAATTCTCTATAAGATTGTTCCAAATTAAAACAGCAGACAAATAAATTTATTTAAAAAGAAAAAAAAGAAAAGGAAACCACAAGCCGGTTCCAAGCTGGGTCCTCGTTAAAACCTAATCCTAGGTAAAAACCCTTGGGAAAAACCCTAGGTTAGGAAAAAGAGTACCCAAAAGAAGTTCAAGAAGAACAATCAAACAAACTCCATAAGAAAAAACAGAAAACAACATAAATAATATGATTAAAAAGAAAATTGTAATCAACTTCACCATCCACACCACCAGATTTAGGCGTGCCTGCTGCTCATCTGACACACAAACATATGCAAATTATTAGAGATGCATCTCATCCTACAAGTTCAAACTTTTAGAATACAAGGTGTTGCTTTTACTAGAAATAAAAAGTGTAAATGAAATCAAATGACTATATATACCTTTTCACTGTGGCGGTCATAAGTCTTGAGCTTCACTTTACCCCATGAAGAATGGACATTAAGAACACAAATTCCTGCTTCTTTTTGTATAGCCTTTCTAATTTCCTCCACAGATGAAGGGTTGCAATCAACGAGTTCAACCATTAAAAGATACCCACCAAACTCTCCACGGACCTTTTCTAATCTGTAACAAGATTTTATTGTCAAGCTCGTAAGATTTTCAAAGGCAGAACATCCGAATTCCCAATCTACTATGTCTGTGTCTTCAATTACAAGAGACTGAAGATTAATGAATCCTCTTTCTTCAACTCCCCACTCTGGACCTTGGAAAGCATAGTTTTTCAATTTCAACACTTTAAGATGTGGCAATGAAGCAAATTTTCTCATTTCTTTCCAAGGATAACCCAAACCATTCAAGCTCAACGCTGTCAAGCACGATGGCGGGAAGCTTGAAAATGGAGCAACTGGGGGAACAACCTCGGGATTCACAACAACACATTTAAGTAATTTTAACTCGCAAAGGCAGGAAATATGAGAAAAGCAGCTCAAGGGTTTACCATCACCATCAGGTGTCAATTCAATCCGAATTTTTAACTCCCTAAGAATAGGAATTCCTTTGAGAACTGCCTCGGTACAACTACGAGCACTTACATCAGAAAGCGTTTGTAAGTTTCCCAAGGAAGCGCCACAAGGATCCGGTAAATCGCTTCCCATAACCTGGAGATGTATTAGGTCTTGCAAGCCCCATATCTCCACAGGTAGATATGTCTGGTGCTTACAAGATTTGATGTTCTGATGTCGATCGACAATAAGAAACTGAAGGCTTGAGAGTTGGGAAATGGAAGGTGGGATAATTTCATTCGAAGTAAGAGCAAGGTACCTTAGCCGAACCAGTTGTAGTACCTCGATCGGGAACTTATAGAAACGGATTGCAAGAGCATCGAGTTCTGTCAACAATTTCAAACGAAAACATAGTGGTACTTGATATTTATGGTATGGACCAAAACACAGGAGAGAGCGTACATCAGATGCACAATTATCCTCCACTGATTTATTTACATCTTTGATGCCAAATAAAACATTATTGTTGAAGGACAATCGTTGATGACCTTCCATACAATCTCCTAAGCAATCATCAAGAGTGCTTAAGACAAGTGCGAATTTGGTCTCCCTATCTTTTTGTCTAGAGAAGTACCATAAGGAAGTATGAAGACCGCAAGTTTTGACGGTGTGAGTTTCAGTAAAAGTGCTCTTTTTGTAGACCATGACAATACTATTAGTAACAAGCTCCTCCAAACAATCAATAGCATCAGACAGAGAATTTATATTTATATTTAATTCATGAAACCCATCAGCCATCCATAAATTGATGAGCTTGGATCGGGGAATCTCGTGATTTCGAGGAAAGAGTCCTATAAAGAGAAAACACATTTGTAGGAGTGGAGGTAAGTAGGTGTAACTCGGAAGAAGTACCTTTGATATTTCATCGTATGCGTCCATGAAAAGTTGATGATTTTTTTTTGCTGCAACGGCGTTCCAGTACTCCAGGGAGCTCCTCTCCTTTTTGGAGAGCATGCGAGCAACTGTGAGAATCGTAAGAGGAAGACCATCACAATTTTTGGAAATCTTCATTCCAGCTTTCTCAAATTGAGGAGGACATGATGAGCTTTTACCAAATACTTTGTCACAAAAAAGATCCCAACTTTCTTTTTCGTTCAATAACCGCATAACTACTACGCTCTTAAGACGGAAAAGACATTTACGGTAAGAAGTTAGTTGTTGCAGCCTACTCGTAAGCACAATTTGACTTTGACACTCCATAAAAGGATGGTTTATCCCATTCCAGTAGCATCGATACTGCAATAGATACAAGGCAAATCTGTCCCATACATCATCTAATACAATGAGGTAACACTTGCTCTCCAAACATACTTTCAAGCACTCAATAACTGCTTCCTCGTCTCCTTCCGGGAGCTTCTCAAGACTGTCGGAATCCATCTCCTCTAAAATGCGCCGCGGGATATCTTTTGCTCGACAATTTTTACCCATTCGAACCCACAGGCAATGGTCAAAGCGTTGCACTATTGTTGGATCGTTGAAAAGCTTACTAGCGAGAGCAGTTTTACCGATGCCTGGCATACCAACTATTGATGTAACTTGGGACCACATCACTGTATCTTTCAATTGCTGATACATGTCAGACACTCCTATCATGTCTGATGAAACATCATTGCCGTCTTTGTCGATTTCTTCTTCTTCATCGCCCGGAATCAAGTTGTATAATCCATCAGAACATCGCTGCACCTCCGTCTTCAGCCGATGGGTGAGGGAATCTATTCTTTGCTTTATATTCTCCACATCGTCACCATCTTTATCTTCTTCATCATCATCTTTACATGATCCATCTTCGTAGACATCGTTACCATCTCTTCCCCCTCCTTCTTCATCATCATCGTCGTCATCATCAACATCTTTACCCGATTCATCTTCATCGTCGTCATCAGGGGCGGAGCTGGGACTTTTAATTTGAGGAGACTGAAATGATCAAAATTCAGCATTTAGCATATAATGATAGAGAAAACATGTGAAGTATTTCTGTTGATCAAATTAAATAAGGTACGATAATTTAACAAAGTTCAGCAAAAAAAAAAAAAAATTCCAAACAAAAGAAATGATCCTCTATTTATTTGCTTTATAAATTTAATCTCGTATCTATTGAAATTTTACCAATTAGATCCTAACTGGCAGAAAAATGCAAAAAACGCCACCATTTCGTCCTCTATTTTTTTATCATTCTAGTATATCTAATCAAATTTTGCCAATTAGGTCTTGTTGGTCGAAAAATGCACAAAACACCATTTTTTCAGTCTTGTGTCTGTGTTTTTTGGCGGGTGGTGATTCCGTGGCCCATTTTTTATACGTAGCATTATAAGGACGAAAATATCTCAAGTTCGAACCATTACTTCTAACAAGATATTTAAAATCACTGGTAAAGAATATGATGGGGTTTTTGGGTTCTTCAAAATCAGATGTGAAAAAAAATTTCAAAATCATAATCTAAAGTAAAATTATCTGAAGCAAGATTCGATGTTCTTTATGGTTTGGGCAGGGGGTAGGGGTAGGTGTAGGTACGTGGGTGGGTGGTTGATTTTTATTTTTACTAAATAATTATATATATTTATTTGGGTTCATTAAATGAGTTGAATTTTGGTACTTTATTTCAAGTTTTTTCTTTTAACTTGAGAAAATTACAACCTGGTGTACCACATGGAGAAAAAAAAAACTCACATCAAAGGATTCAAATGGAAAACGATTGTATGATCAAAATGGTGGTATTTTGTGCATTTTTTTTGGCCTGTTAGGATCTAATTGACGAAATTTGGATAGATACGAGACTAAATTAATAATGCAAATAATAGAAGACAATTTCAATAAAAGTGAAAAGATGGAGATGAATTTTATTTATATACCTAATTTATAAGAATAAAATTGTTAAATGGAGAATCAAGTGGAAATATATGGAGATGATATTTATGTGTTGCTAACTACAATCAAACTTAATATACTAAATTTGTATTGTTCGTCTTAAATTAATAATTAATTAAACTAAACAAACAAAAAAAAAATAGGGAGAAAAGCAAAATTGTCCTTAAATGTATGGACAAAATATTTTTTGCCCAACTTTTAAAAAAATATGTTTATTACCCTACAAATGGATGGAAAATGGTTGGTATACAGGTTGGCATGGTGCCAACTGTTTGCCAACCATTTTGCCAACCGTTTGTCAATCTTTTTTTGGGCAAAATACATCTTTTTTACAAAAGAGGGTAAAAAAACAAGTGTCCCATTAATTTTTGGGCAATTTTGTGTATTTTCTCAAAAAAATACTTCCTCCTTCCCTATTGTATCATCACTTTTTTTTAATTGTGAGGAGGATAAAATTAATGTGTGAAGATGAAGTTAGGACCAAGGTAGTAAATAGTACTCTGATTCCACCGTTTCAAGTCAATTTTTACACTTTTTTTCCAAGGTAGTAAATAGTACTCTGATTTCACCATTTCAAGTCAATTTTTACACTTTTTTTGTCCGTCTTATATTAGTTTTCACACCCCAAAATGGGAAATTTCTCATAATCCTTACCCTCAATATTCTCTCTTATATACCCTACATCATTACTTTTTTAACTACAAAAAACTCGCGTTTTAGCGACCGGAATTAGCGACCGTCAAAAAATCGGTCGCAAAAATATGTATTAGCGACCGTGCAAGACCACAGGTCACAAATTAAGAAAATTTGCGACCGGCTTAAAAGGCAGTCCCTAAATCAAAGGATTAGCGACCGCTTACGACCGCTTAGAAGGTCGCTAAAACTCAAAAGTCGGTCAAAATTGACCAACTCTATTTGCCGCCTGATTAGCGACCGCTGAGCGGTCGCAGAATTCAATTTTGTATTTAGCAACCGCTCAGTGCCGGTCGCTAGCCGGTCGCAAAATGGTCAATTGACCTGTTCTTGGAAACGGGCAATGATCATTTATTGTTGGGTAATTAGCGACCACACCAGGCGGTCGCCAATCACAAATTTGGTCAGCCGTGCGGTCGCTAATTTTTTTTACCCTTTTTAGGCGAAGGCCGTACTCACTTTTGGCCTATGCCTAAAAAATTCACCCGCTGCCGTCGCTGCCGCCGCCATCCGTCGAGCAATTCGTTCCGGTCAATACTCTTCTTGCTTCCCCATCTACTTAATAACCGTAAATTTTTCAAACGTTAACCGTTTATTATCTTTGTATATCATTTTTCTTAATATATAGGATTGATATAAATGAAGTTAGATATATATATGATTGTATATATGTTTGTATGAATATTCCTGCATATATATTTGTGTATGTTTGTATATATGTTTATATATATATATGTTAGATATATATGTACGTAAATATTTAATTTTATATGTTTGTATATGTTTTTTAAATCATGTATATAAATGTTTAGTATTTTTATGTTAGTTGGTATGTTAGTAAATATTAGATTAGTTGATTGATATGTATAGATATGAATTTAGTTGATTTATATACGTAGTTATGAATTTAGTTGATTAATATGTAGGTATACGTGAATTTAGTTGATTTAATGTGTAAGTATGAATTTAGTTTGATTAATATGTAGGTATGCATGAATTTAGTTGATTAATATGTAGGTATATATGAATTTAGTTGATTGATATGTGTAAGTATGAATTTAGTTGATTGTGTATGTAATATTATATGAATTTACTGATTAAAATGTGTAAGTATGAATTTAGTTGATTAATATTTAGGTATATATAAATTTAGTTGATTGATATGTGTAAGTATGAATTTAGTTGATTAATATGTAGGTATATATGAATTTAGTTGATTGATATATGTTATGTTAATCTGTTGAATTTATAATTATTACAGATGAGCTCTCAAGATAACCCTAATCAGGCTGGGGGACAAGGTCGGGGACAAGGTCGGGGGAGGGGAAAGGGGAGGTCGGGGTCGTTGAGACCGGTGATACCGGAGGTTCAACGGGCCCGGAGATGACACCATCCTCCTCACATCAGTCCAGTGTTGCTGGCTCTACTATGGTTGTCGGATCTTCAGCTTCACGTTAGCATCTGACGTTTGATAGCCGTCTCACTGTTGTCCCTTGCAACAACATGTAAGTCTTCTTAGATAACGAATTAAATAATTATAATTGTATTCATTAATATTAATTATTAATGTTAACTTGATTTTTTTTTATGTTACAGTATGTTTCCAGGCCATGAGACTAGCTCTCGCGTCTCAGAAGCCATTAAGAAGGTCCCGTTCCAGGTTGGTGCCTCTTCTTGGTCCATGGTGTTCGAGCAAAAGATGAGGGAGTACTTCGAGGAGTTCAAGGTATATTTATTATGATTTTAATTTTTAATATTTTATTTGGAATTTATTTGTTAATATTTTATTTTTAATTTAGTTGCAGAAGTTGTGCGTCTGGGATCCTACCCATGATAGTGTTATGTACGGCTTGTTCTGCGCGAAAGCGCAGGAGCGGTACAAAAACATTATCTACGGGCTGAGGAAGAAGTTCAATAGTGGGGAGCAGCTGGAGCTGGGGACAGGGCCAGACGGACGTTCCGTCTGGGACGCTTTGGTTGCTCACTAGAATAGTGAGCATTTCAAAGTCAAGTCCAAGAAGTCGAGGGAGAACCAGTTGAAGGACCCCAACGGACACGGCGTCGCCAGACATCGAGCTGGATCCCGGTCCATCTACGAGCACTCTCTCGCCTTTGTAAGTATTATACTTTTTATTTACATTTGAATATTAATAAAATTTTAAATGTTTAATATTTAAAATCTATTGAATTTGGTTCGCAACAGGAGAGGGAGCAGGGACGAAAGCCCTCTCTCTATGAGCAGATGGAGATCTCCCACCCAGTGAACCCGGACACTGGGACGTACCTACGCCCGCACCACCGAGATCTACGTAAGTATTTTTTTAATTTTAATTAATTTTTATTTAATTATTATAATTGTAGGTTAATTATTATAAATTTTATTTATTGAATTTCAGAACCAGTTTAAGGATCGTCTCGCCCAGGCCTCGCAGTAGGTGGCCCCCAGAGACGACAGCGAAGAGAACCCCACCCCTCACCGGATTGACGAGGACCGCATCTATTTAGATGTTGTCGGAGTCAAGAAGGGAAAGGTCGTGGGGCAGGGCGGTCACAGTAAGGTCATCCTGCAGACCTACCACCAGAGCAGTGGATCGTCCTCCTCGATCGACTCTGCTCCCTCTCAGATGGAGCATGAGCTGAGAGACGTCCAGAAGCAGATGGGCTTATCCGGTCCACCTCCACCCCTACCCCCACAAAAAAATTGTTGCCGGGGAAAGCGGTGCCGAGGGGAGCGGTGCCGGGGGGGGGGGGGCGATGCTGGGGTGAGCGGGCACGGAGGTGGTGAGGGTGAGGATGATGATGATGTGCTCGATTACGAGCACTTCCTCTCTGTAGATGACGAATAGAGAGAGAGAGAGAGAAATTTTTATATTTTTTGTTGAATATTTTATTTTATTTTATTTGTTGAATTTTTTTAATATATTTTGTTGAATATTTTATATTTTTTATTGAATATTATAGGTTTGCATATATTTTTATTGAATAAAAAAAGTTAGTAAATATATATATAGATAGATAGATAAACGAATTAGAAACAAAAAAAAAATTAATTTGATGAATTTAAAAAAAAAAGGGACTCAATTTGGAATTATATACAATTAAATATATAAAATAATTTATAAAAGTCTAAAAAAATTAAATTTACAAAATAATATAAAAAGTTAGTATATATATAAACGAATTAGAAACAAAAAGAAATTAATTTGATGAGTTTTAAAAAATGGGACTCAATTTCGAATTATATACAATTAAATAGATAAAAACGAATGAATTAATAATTTATAAAAGTCTAAAATATTAAATATAAAAAATAAAATAAAAGTTAGTATATATATATATATATATATATATATATATATAAACGAATTAGAAACAAAAATGAATTAATTTGATGAATTTTAAAAAAAATGGGACTCAATTTCGAATTATATAGAATTGAATAGATAAAAACGAATGAATTAATAATTTATAAAAGTCTAAAATATTAAATTTACAAAAAAAAAAATTAGTATATATATATAAACGAAACAGAAACAAAAATGAATTAATTTGATGAATTAAAAAAAAAACGGGACTCAATTTTGAATTATATACAATTAAATATATAAAAACGAATAAATTAATAATTTATAATAGCCTAAAATAGTAAATTTATAAAATTAATAAAAAAGTTAGTAAATATATATATAAACGAATTAGAAATAAAAAAAATTAATTTGATGAATTTAAAAAAAGTGGGAGTCAATTTGAAGTTATATACAATTAAATGCAAATAAATGAACAACAATAGCATGTGTCCTAGTGGTTCACCTCTCTTTCCGGCTACCCGGAGGTCATGAGTTCGATTCCTCTTTGGTGCATATTTGCCCATTTATTATTATTATTATTATATTATTATTATATTATTATTATTATTATTATTATTATTATTATTTCTACAAGCCTCACAAGGGCTTATATACTACATGACTCGCCTAATATAAGCCTCATAGTGACTCAGTGGTTCGCTAACGACCGATTTTTTCGGTCGGAAATCGGTCACTAATTCCCGTTTTTTTGTAGTGTTTTACACAAATAACGTACAACTATACAATTAAAGTTGATTTGACATAAAATTTCTACTTTATTACTTTAATAATATAAAATATAATTTCTCTTACTTCCCGTACCCAAATTAATGTGAAAATTAATCTTGAATGGAGGAAGTATTAATACATAGCAGTAGAATTTATTTTTAAAAAGTTTGAGTTGAGCGCCTCACATACCTCCATTAGACTACGCCCCTGATCAATACCATCGTTACCATATCCTCCCCTTCCCCGTCCATCATCACTAACCTTGTAATTGTTACTTGATCCATCTTCATCGCCGTTCTCTGGGGTGGAGATATACTTTTTCATTTGAGGAACCTGAGACCAAAATTCAACATTTAATACAGTAATACATAATAATGGAGAGAAAATAATCAGGCGGCTTAGCCCACCTGGCCACCGGGTTCCTCACTCTAGTGAGTGAACCGGGTTCGATTCCCTTTGGGAACAAATTATGGGAGTTATAAGGAGGGCTTGGAGATTTCTTGGTGTGTTTGGGGACTTGGTGAACTAATCTAACTACTAACCACTAACATTTACCGATTAAAAAAAAATGGAGAGAAAATGTGTGAAATATTTATGTTGATCAAATTAAATAACATACGAGATAAAAAAATACTTATGTATTTAGTTATAATACTTAATTAAAGAATTGAGTTAACTAAAAAAGTTATACCCAATTTCAAAAGTGAGAGTTTTGTGTGAGACAGAGCAAAGGTCCACTTAGAAATTTTTTATTTAGACCTCATTTTGCTTTGAAAGGTGATTGAGGTATGAAGCTAATTTCGTAAATTTAATTTATACACTTTATATGTGATGTGTTCGTGTCATATATACAATTTTTCGAGAATCTCAAAATTATGACTATTGAATTATTATAAAAATATAAAAGGAATTTACGATTAGAGATCTAATTAATTTATAGCTATAAATATTTTATAGAAAATTTATAAATTAATACTACGTAGACTATTAAGCTCGGGATAAATTACACAGTCGCATAAAATTAATCTTATAAACATGAAAAAAAAATTAAAGTTTAAGTAAGTTCAGGAGAAAAATAAACAATTAAAAAAAATTAATTTTAACCAATAAAAATAGAAAATTATGTTAATAAGCAAAAATAGATAAAATTGGTAAATGGAGAAATCAAGTGGAAACACGTGGAGATGATATTTATGTGTTGTTAACGATAGTCAAACCTCCTCCATTAGAATCCGTCACTCCTCTTCGCTGCCGTCGTCATCATTACCATTTCCTCCATCATCATCATGGTTACTAGATCTATCTTCGTCGTCACCATCACCATTGTCGCTGTCGTCATCGCTTTTAGAACTTGAACCAAACGCATCTAGGAGGTCTTTCAGTCCTTCAAATTCCGAACTGATGGACTTATCTAACTCGGTATCGAGAGTAGTTTTGGAAATTTCTTCAAAATAATCCACTTGCTTGTGTATGAGTTCTAACATCTCTCGAGACTTGGAAGTAAGGGAGGAATAATATCTGGGTTTCAGAAGTGACTCAATTTTGCACTTAACATCATCCACACGACGGAAAGCAGTACCATTCATCTCTAATCTTAATTTCAAACTAAAATGGAACAAAGGATATGTAGAAGAAATTGGTATTTGGTAATGGGATATATTATGAAAGAGTGATATGATGATGGCTTCATAAAGATGACAAACCTAGTTGTAAATAAAAGACCATAATTAGTCAATTCAATGCAAGTTTTATTTATTAATGAATAGTCTACTACAGAGTGGGTGAAAAACTGTGCGCCATGTTATGAGAATATATATATTGCATATAAAACAAGTAAATTATTGTTGTAATATTAAATAAAAACTAGCTAGTCTGCCCTTGCCATGTGCCAGTGCAAGTGGTCTCTAACAACCAAGAGACTGATAATAAACTGAAAATTAATTATATATGTAGTTGACGAATAAATATGTAATGTTTAGATTATAATAATTCTTGTCCTCTAAAAATTAGTATTTTACATAACCGGTGACCTACGCGCTACGAGGTCTCTTTCTCGATTATAAAGTATGGTCAAAGAAAATAATTAAATGAATTAATATAACACTTTTTTATAAATTCGAATTTTTAGACAAGATGAAATTCTTTTACCAGTCTAAATATGGATTAGCCTGTTAGTCAATGCTGGCTGTTGCAATCAGGAAAAAAAAAAGGATTAATACTTATGTGGGGTAAAAAAGTTTTAGTAAAAAATGAGGATTGAAATTTTTAGGCTGACAATTTAAAAATCATATCTTTAATAAAAATCGCATATGGAGATCAAATATTTTGTACATACTTTTCTTTATTAATTGATAAATGTTTACTGTCATTGAACAATCTCACAAGAGAGTTTAAATAATTATTAATTAAAAAAATTATTATAATAAGCTAATATTACTAAATAGGGGAAATTGAAAAAATTAAATGTCCCAAAAGTTTCACGTATTTATGAAATGTATAAGTTTTGATGTATACAAAAATGTCTCGTAACTTTAAGAAAATTGGTAAAAATGTCCATTGACTGATTATAACAATTTATGGGACATTTTGGTCAATTTTTTTTTATGTCTACGTGTGTCCTAATTATTCTTAAATTATCATGTAGCCTCTCCCAATCGACAAAATTAAGAATAGCCGGCTACGTGTCATTTTTATCAAGAATTTTAAAGTTCCTCTGAAATTGACGCCTAACCTAACCAGCTCTATTGATTGGTTAAGTTGACACAAAGTCAGCCTACAAATAACATCTGGTATAGATTGCGTGTAAATAATAAAACGATAGACAATACATGATTTTTCAAGTGTTTCTAATTTACTTAGAGATTTTAGGTTTTTTTACATGGTTATTGATATATTGATTCAACGGTATTCAATTAGTAAAGCGGAATATTGTATCCTTTTTATTTTTAACTATAACTATATATCATCATTTGGTTGAATTCCAACTAGGATTTGATATAAAAACTAGTCTTCGTCTGCCATGTGCAACTGATCTCTACTAAGAAATAAGTAAGAGGCCCATTAATTATGCATAGACTAATTGTCGAAAATTAATTAAGTATTCACTAGCTTAAAACCATCCATCCCAATTATATATGCATGTTTGATTTTTTACAAAAATTAATTAAACTTTTTTTTTAAGAAAAGGTAAATCAGAACAATGAAAATCTCTATTATCAATAAATTTTATATTTTCAAATATAATTTATGTATATTAGCAAATGAATTAAGAATAATGCTCAATAAAAAAACAAATAAGTGGGACATTTATTGTGAAAAGAAGATATAATTAGGACGTAAGGAGTATTAATTATTTAATGTTCGGTTTTCAATAATTTCCTGCCCCCTAAGAAATATTGGTATTTTACATACCCGGTGACCTGTTCTCTACGAGGTCTCTCTCTCGATGATAGTGATGGATCATGGATGCTTCCATTACTAAAACATATGATTTTTTGTGGGATGATACAGTGTGAAATAAGGGGTGAGGCGAATTACTCTAAATTATGAATAAATTCTACTTAATTACTGCACACTTACACATTTTTTCTTTTAATTAATTGAAAAAAATTGTTATCAAACTAAACGATTTAAGTAGAGAGTGAATAATAAATTATAGAAGATAGTATTATATTGAGCTAGTATTAATTAAGAGTGTAATTAAACTAGTTTTACCATATAACTTAAAATGATATTAGTTGTTTTCATTAAAATGTATTATTGTCAAACTAATACATTTTAATAAAATAACTAATACTATTAAAAATTACACATAGAATCCAAATAAAATTTAGGGTAAAACTTGTTCAGAGTATACCTTTAAATGAATTGACTAAATGAATTCATTCCACGCCTCTTTACAAATTATAATATGATTCCATCTCCATTATGAAAAAAAGTAATTTCCTTGGGAAACTCCAAAAACCGATTAGCATGCACTAAAATACTCTTAATTAGGCTTCATTTCTAATTCCTCAAAGCCACCATATAACATTTGGGGAAATTGCAGAAATGGTCCCATAAGAATTGGTTCTCATGAATTTGGTCATTTTTTTAGCGCAAATAGTCCCATACGATTTTTCCGTCAAAAAATAATGGATTAACGAGCATGAGGCCCACATTCTCGTTAGTTTTCTGCCAAAAACTCGTGCGCATAGTTCCCAACTTAAAAATAATTAATTTCCAACTTCTTAAAACTCCACAAACTAAAGTTGCAGAATCGCCTGCATACTTGCATTTTACATTGAAATGATTGTTAATAGCAAAAGTTGATCCATTTCCGTCCAAAAATCAAGTTGAAAAGATTTTTCATCCAGTTTTCCATAGGAAACTGTAAAATATTTAACGAATGAGACTTTTTCTGCTAAAAATGAGACCAAAAAAGAACATGAGACCAAATCTGTCAAGTACAAATTCTCATGGGACCATCCTTGCAATTTAGCCTTCTAACATTTCCGAATACCCAGAGATTAAAGAAACAGAGCAAAATGAGTGCAAGAAGCACGTGATGATGTTAGTCATAGCATATTAATTTGCCAATGTGTAGATATGGGAAATGAAAGAACTAAAACATATTTAAAATAATTGTGCCTCATCTAAAAATCTGAACCTATATAAAATAAATTAGAGATTAAAGATTTGTAAGTCCGGTAACTTGACACGATATTGAATTTTGTCCACACCAAATATATATTTTGAAATTGATCCTATAAATTTAGATTTTTTTTTTTTTTTTTGAAATCAGTTCTTTGACCTGCTAATGCAGCTGGTTACCAATCCGGCAACTGCCATGATGGATTTTTAATTTTGTTTTACTTTATTTTTGAAGCGTCACGCAGATGAATCTAACATTATTAATTAGATTATGTATGTTATTTTTGTGCATTCCGCTGCACCGAGTAACAAATTGTAGCATCTAAAACATTAATTATGTGAACCGGGGGTCATATATGCCCCCATATATGTTTTTTTTGGTCGGTCAAGAGAAATTTTATAAATAATAAACAAAACAAGACAAGGTACAAGCCGTACCCAATTGTTTTAGAGCAATACAATTCAACAACCTAATACCATTCTAGGATTAGACACCCAGTCCGCAAAAGAGAACCTATTACAATTTTTATCCTTCACGTACAACCAGCTCCATATTCTAGCTTGAATTTCAACAACAATCTTGGTATCGAAGCTTTCCCATTCCGATAAATTATATTGTTCCTCCATTTCCACAAAACCCAAACCACACCTAACCAAATACATGCAGCCAGAAGTTTACCTCTTTTCCCTGGTAGTATATGACAATGAGCAATAAGATTGAGAATTGTTTGAGGATGAAGGGCCGTTGGAAATTGTAGCCAGCGAAGAATCTCCATCCACACAAAATAGGATTTGTCGCACTCAAAGAAAAAATGTCTGCTTGTTTCTTCCTGAGTCCCACAGAAAACACAAAGCACACTATCGTTTATTTGAAGAATATTGTGTCTCCTGAGATTCACCTTAGTTGGCAGTCGATCATGTAGAAGTCTCCATGCGTGGGCTGCTACTTTTAGAGGTACAAAGCTGTTCCAAATAGCTTTAAATCCTCTCTCTCTCTCGCCAAACAGCTGCTGCTCACTCCTTCTTGAAAAGATGAGCCTATATGCTTCCTTAGTGGTATATGTGCCCTTTGATGCGTATTTCCACGTCCAGGAGTCAGTGAAACCAATCTTTGGTCTAATTCACCAAAGCCACTTCATACTACATTTAACAATCCCTAATACCCACAAATTAAAGAAAACGAAGCAATAATCTCATTTAAAGAGCATTATATATTAAGCTTAGTTTATTTCAGTTTAGTGTGTTAGACCTACAAAAGGGGTATGTTAGCTAGCTGAGTTAAATAGTTGAGACACTTTACAGTTTTATTAAAACATTCCAAGGCATGAATTCAATAGATTTATAATAACCAAAAAAGAATTTAACAAGTAAAAGAAACATCTTAATTAAAAGTATATATATTTTAAAACAAAAAGAAAAGAAGGGGAACCACAAGCCGGTTCCAAAGCTGTAGGGCCTCGTTAAAACCTAATTCTAGATAAAACCTCTTGGAAAAAACCCTAGGTTAGGAAAAAGAGTACCCAAAACCAGTCTAAAATGAACAATTAATCAAACATCTAATGTAATACCCCGTCCCGTTTTATACCTTTTATTTTGCTAGAAACCTTATTTTACATTATTATTGTGTTTCTTTTAATTTTATTATTTTTATGTGATACTGTGTAATTTAAATATATACTCTATTTCAAATTCCCAAGTTCGAAGAAAGAAATCGAATATTTCAAACGGATAAGGGACTACGAGAAATTAATTATTCAAAGTTTAAAATTATGTTTTCGATCCGTATAATTTGTTGAGAATAATAAAAATACTTTAAAATATTACTTGAGTTTTAAAACTGTATTAATTCTCAATTCGGAATTAAACTCGTGAACCAAACAATCCCTAAACCGTATCAAGTGAGATCGAAAACATCAGAAATTAAAAGGGATTAATCTCATCCACAAGTTTTATTCCTTTGTTTTTTTTTAATTAATATATTTTCTCTATAAAAGAAGGAAGCCCCGTCCCTTTCATTAGAAATGCATCAGTTTCCCCCAAACTTCCTCTCTCTCCTCAAAATTATAGAGAACGCGTCCTTTCTCTCTCTTCAAAGAAGGCCACCGCCCGCTCCCTCTCCGCGCCGATCAACCACCGCCGAAGAAGCCAGCCGCCGCCGCTAGCCCAGCCGTGCGCCTCTCGCTCAGCGCCGCCCACCGCCGCTTCCTCCTCCTTCGCACAAGCAGCGCCGCCGCGGCCCTTCGCCGCCGCGCTCTTCCCACCGTGATGCCGTGCTCCGCCGTTGCGCCACCGCTCCAGCCGCGCCGCCTCTGTCCTCCTCCAGACGCAGAGCCAAGCACCGCCTTCCTCCTTTCCGATCGGCGGAGCTCCGTCGCCGCCCCGCCTCAACTCCGAGCGCCGCCGTGACGCCGTCGCCTCACGCCGAGCGGAGCCGCCGTCATCTCTCAATTCCAGCGCCGATCGCCGATCGACGCCGCCAAGCACAACGTCGCCTCGCTCCTCCAGCGCCGCCTCCCTTCTCCGATCGACAGCCGCCGCCGCCGCTCTCCGATTGAAGTCGCTCGCCATCCATCCTTTACTCTATAAGTGAGTTTCGAAATAGGTTGTTTCCGAATTTATATAATTTAACAGTTTATTTCGATTAAATTTCTCCCAAAAGAAAGACTCGTGTTTTGCCCCTTTTCAATTTCTAAATCCGTCGAAGTTAATTCACTTTGTAACTCTATTATTTCGTATTTAATTTCCGATCGAGATCACGCCGTTACGCTGCCGGAATTTTTGGAGACCTCGAAACAACGCCGTTAGGCTGTCCAAATAATCCGACAAACAATCGAATCCTTTTACTACGTCGTTATGCTGCCAAAATTATCCGAACGAATCGTTATACGACGCCGTTAGGCCGTCCGTTTACCACCGCGAACCGGACTCATAAGAATTGCTTAATTCTCTCTAATTCTCGTAGTAGTAGATTAGGATTTGAGTTGATTCCCCGTTGAGTTGTTGAGTACTGTTAAGAATTTATTGGTTATGTTAGATGGAGTGTTGGTATTTTAAGTTAAGTATTGTTAAATTAGTTGGTTAATATTATCAATTTTAGCTGTTTAGTATTGGTTGTTTAGTTGTTTAGTATTGTTGGTTTAGTTGTTTAGTATTATTGTTTTAGTTGGAGGGTATTATTGAATGAATGAATTAGTTTGGTTTGGTTAGCTTATGATATGGTGATGAAATTAGTTCGTTTTAGTGTTAGTTGAGACAAAGGGAAACTCGTCTTCCCCTTGTGCGATTGTTAGAGAATTAGGAACGAAAAGATAAGTCGTTTAATATTTAAAATTTATAACAAATGAAAAAGGAGTATTTTGGGAAAAATTAGTATAATTCTTTTATTTTAGAAGTATTACAAATCAATTTTAGAAGTGTTACTAATATTAGAAAAGAAAAGTACTTTTTATAAACTTCTTAGAAAGTCTAAGTTTATTAATAAGATTAATAAAGGGTTTTTATTTATAAAATATGATTAATTATATTCAAGTTTTCTTTTAAAATGAGAAATAGAATTCTTAAGAAAGAAAAACCTTTTCTTTAATTTTATTAATATTTTTCTAAGTAATTCCAAGATTTTATACTTATATTTTTCCTTAAAGGGCCTTTATTAAGGACACCCCTAAATTCAGTAAATACACCCCCCTGTTACACCACTGAATCTAGTAAATACACTCCCTCAATACACTCACCTTTTTGGAAGTGGTGTATTTACCAAAATAGGGTGTGACCCTTAAGCAAGTCCTTTTTGAGTTTATAAGACCACAACTTTCTCGATTCTCGTAACACAAACTCTCAAGTTTTCCTAATAATTCAAAGGTCAACTTTTAATCAAATGGTTTCGTACTAGGATTCTGTGCTAATCGAAATACGCACGAGGGATCCGACATTCTGTTTGTACATCTTTCACGGGACCCGGAGTTAACAGGTGGGTGATGATCTGTTGATCGATCTGCTTATAATACGTTGTGCTGGTATACTCTGAACTCGACTAAATAAATCTAAAACAACTAATCCAACATAAATGTACACCCTATTATATAACTGTTTGAATTACGTGATATAATTACATATGATACAATATGTCTATTGTTTTATTTAAATCGAGCACCATTGCATGATAAAGGGCATTTTGTGAGCATGAATTTATACAAGTACGGATTATGTGAATTCTCCCCACAATTTGAAATGACAGTTTTTATGGGAAAGAGGGAAGCGAGTAATCATTTAGCAGTTTTGTTTGTGGATTGACACGTACGGCCATGAGTGATAATAGATCAGATTCATGGTCGCTGATATTATTTGTGGTGACCATGAGTGATAATAATAAATCAGATTCATGGTCACATGAATGGATGAATTGTTGGTGAGAAATGGTTTGGGGGAGATTTACTATATGTGAAAATTGATTTTGGCAGATTAGGCCGTTATTTGAAAATGGTTTTGGGCTTTGCCCCTTAATGTGAATCAACTTGTGATATTTCAATTATATGATGTGAAACCTGCTATGCCCAATTAATTATTACGTGAACTTATTACTTCTGTGTTATATGTTATTCATATTTATATGTCAACTACTTAAATAAATTATATATTTTATTAATGAGTATAATTTAATATACTTCGGATTTACCAATCTCATGACGATGCAAATCACCCATACGTGAGAATTCAAATCTCACGCCCCCTTTTTACAACCCTTGCAGATTATGATTTCGTGGAGCAAGGACAGTAATAGAGACGACACGGAGTTCCCCACTTAAATAAAATGATACCATTGATATTAAGCTTTATATATATGTGTGTGAGATATATTATAATAATTATTTTACTCATTTCTTCCGCTGCATAAAACCCATCTCTGACTTTATTATCAATTTTTATATCAAAAATTTTATAGTTCGTATTTTTAGCTACAAGTGGCACCTCGAATCTGAGATATTTTATGTGTTTTGGATTCGGGGCGTTACATCTAAAAAAAACCACCAAATTAAACAATATAATACAAAACATATAAATCCAGCTTAGCTTTAGCGAACTAGCAGATCCTGTCAATACAAAAACACACACAATTTGTTACGAGATGTAGAGCCGAATGAGAAAAAGACTACACATAGTGTTGAAAATAATATGCAATAAAGTGTAAATGAAATTGAATGAGTATACCTTTTCAATCATGAGTTATGTCTGGAGCTTCGCATCATCCCATGAAGAATGGACTCCAAGGACATTATATTTCGACATAGCCTTTTTCATTTCTTCTACGCATGAAGGGTTGCAATCAATGAGTTCAATCTTTAAATAATACCCATGAAACTCTCAACAAATCTTTTTTAATTTGGAACAAGACCTTATTATTAAGCTCTTAAGAGAATTAAAGGCACCACGCCCAAATTTCCAATACACCATGTCAGTGTCTTCAATTACAAGAGAAACAAGACTAGAGAATTAGCCTTCTTCCACTACCCACTCTAGACCTTGAAAAACATAGTTTTTCAATTTGAGCACCATAAGATTTGGTAATGAAGCAAACTTTCTCATTTCATTCCAAGAGTAGCCCAACCCACTCAAGCTTAGCCGACAAAAGCACGATCTTGGGATGCTTGGAATAATCGAGGGAACAACCTTAGGATTAGCAATAGTACATTTAAGTGATCGTAGTAGACGGAGACAAGAAATGTTAGTGAAGCAGCTCAATTTTCAACTGTCATCATCAGGTGCCAATTCAATTTGAATTTTTAACTCGTTAAGAGAAGAAATCCTTTAAGAACGACATCAGTACAACTGCTATCACTTACATTTTAAAGTGTCGATAAATTTTCTAAGGAAGCGCCACAAGGATCTGGTAAGTCGCTTCTCATGTCTTGCAAGCTCCATATCTCCATAGGTAGATATGGTTGGTCCCTACAAGATTTGATGTTTTGATGTCGCTGGACAATAAGGAAATGAAGGCTTGAGAGTTGGGAAATGGAAGGTGGGATCTTTTCATTTGAAGTAAAAGCAAGGTATATTAACCGAACTAGTTGTAATACCTCCACAGGGAACTCGTAGATTTTAACGGATCCAATTGTAAAATCCATAAGGCGAGGGGTGAAGGAATCAAATCATTGCTTTCAGATTTTGAAGCAATCTTTTTTATGATGCCTTCCAATACAATAGCTTCCAGGCAGATTAAGAGATCTAAACCGGCATGAAGAGTTGATTTGGCAATTTCATCAAAAGAATCCACATGCTTGTATATGAGTTTTAACATCTCTCTAGACTCCCAACTAAGCTACGAATTGTCGCTGGGTTTTAGATGTTGCTCAATTTTGATCTTAATATCATCCACTTGATAGATAGAAGTATACATCTCTAATCCTTAAAATGAACAGATATTAAATAAAATCTGCTTCAATAACAAATATTTTTTACATCAAAGAATTTCCAGTTCGTCTGGAAGAAAGAAAGAAAGAGAGAGCGAAGCAATTGGTATTTGGTAATTAATGGGATTATGATTAGCTTGATTTCTAAAGATGATCACAAACTAGTAGTAGTTGTTGTAAATATGAAGTCAATGCAATACCAGTTGCATTCAATAAAACAAGTTATGAGATATATCGCCTAATAAAACAAGTTAATTTCTCTAAAATTAAAATAATTCTTTTAAGGGTTAATTGAAAAAAAATTAAAAAAATCACCTTTTATTGTGTTTAACAATTGCAAAAAAAAAAAAAAAAAAATTCCCCTGCAATTTAATACACCACCAATAAATTTTACATGTCGATGCATTTGAAAAAAAATATTGAAAACAATTAAATGATGCCTTTTTAAAAAATAAAATGAAAATTGCGTCCTTAAAAAATATGTTTATTTGTTGGCATATACATAAACTCTACGTGACATATCTTGCAATCACATTAATTGTTGTTGAATTTTTCTAGAGATACAGAATTGCAAAAATTAAAAATATGGTGTATCAAATTGAAAAGAAAAATGTATTATAATTGATAAAAAATTATAAAATCATAAAACTATTTTTTTTTTTTCATAATTTACCATTCTTTAAATATAACATGTGGCAATTGAGTTGATGGTTAAGTAATGCTAGAAGTAAAGCGTAATGCATATTTTTTTTCAAGAGTAAGTTTCTCTTGTAATTCAAGTACATTTTTATAAAGCTACGTCGGTTATTATTCCAAAGTCACATTCGTTGTTATTAAAAAAATACTTTTAAAAAATGCACACTTTTCAGTATTAAAATGTACATAACTTTTTAAAAATTATTTGAATTACAAGCACACAACACTAAGTCTTTGTTTATAAAAATAACTAGAGTGTACCCACGCGAATTTTGCATACTAAAAAAATATATTATATTTATTTTATGTAGACATTTGATATAAGAGTACTTTTGTTTAAAAAAATTCGAAGTATATACAATAAATTATAGGGTTTGTTTAGTTGTGGCCCGTGCCCTTCACTAAACCCTATAGGTATATCTTACAAACTAAATAATTAAAAAAAATCAAAATTCACATAAATTAATAACAATTATGGAATAACATTACTTAGACTAATAATTTAATAATAATCAATTTTCATTTCAATATTGAATAATTTATAAATTGATCAACATTATTAGTTATTGGGAGTATACGGTAAGAAATTAATTTATATAAGAAACAACACAAAATTTGAAATAAATTTTAACATTACAAATACTTGTTCATCGATCAAAATGAGTTCCAAGTAGAACTTGTCTCTATTAAAATTATTAAAAAATGTTGTCCAACTTTTTCAATCCTAACTTTAACGGTCAATTTTTTGCTCTCACTCTTGATATTAGAAATCAGAGAAAATTGAGGTGTCATACTCTTGAAATCTAAAATGAGATTTAAATTACAACAATTAAACCATCATAATTATTCAGATAAAAATATATGGTATAGTTAAATATATTATTTTTGCACATGAAGAATATTTAGACTGAACGATGTAGAGCATAAATCAACAATCATTATTACATTCATATTGATATTTAAATCTAATCAAACTGTGAGCACTTAAAATGATGAATTTAATTATAAAATAAAAATACTAATAACAGTAAATATATAACTAACCAACAATTGATGGGAGAAATCTCAGCAAAAGAGTGGAACAAATGAAACTTTGATGTGAAAAAATGAAATACAATATGCTCTTATTTATAATAAAAAAAATGCATGCAATATTATATCTTGTCCATAATAAGAATATATCACATAAGAATGTTTTTTGGAATATATAACTATATACCTTTTATTTTAGGAAAAAATAATCGAACATTATATTATGTTATATATATTAACTCAAACTTAGAAATAATAAATTTAGATTCATTCAATAAGTAGATCATATTTAATTACATTAAGGTTTGAAAAAAAATATGATTTATAATAAATTCTAAAAATAACTAAATAAGAAAATGGAAAATATTTCTATTTTCATTAATTATGCAGATATAAATTAATGGTTTAGATTTAATGATATACAATGAAGGGTCGAGATTAAAAGTTTAACCAACTTTTAATGAGAGCGCAGTATTTCAAAATGAAGAGATTTGAGACATGCCACATCAGCCTAAAAATAAGGTGGTGTTGACACATCATCTTGGAGAGGTTTGAAAATATATTATTATAAGATATATATATATATATATATATATATATATATATATATATATAGAAAGAATAGCTAGTCTGACTCTGCCCCTTGCCATGTGCAACTGATCTCTAGGAAACAACCAATTGATAAAAATTAATTTAGTATTCACTAGTATTTTACAAAACCGATGACCTGTTCCCTATGAGGTCTCTTTCTCGAGAAAAATTATAACAAATTCTTACAACTAGCTGTGCACTGAATCTATATTATATACATACTTAATCGATTACACTTATCTTTCTTAATTTTTTATTAATACACAGTCTCACAAGAAAATTTAAATAATTAATAAATCGTTTCAAATTCCTCAAAGCCACGTCATACTAGCTATTTTATCAATTCCAGACACCCACAAGTTAAAGAAACCGAGCAACAGTATAATCAAGCTTAGTTTCTTCCAGTTTAATTAGTGTGTGCAGAGAGAATTTAAACATGTGACAAATAATTTTCTTTTTGTTTTTTATTTTTCTTAAAACAAAAAGAAAATAAAGGGAACAACAAGCTGCCAATTTTAGGCCCATAATTTTAAAAGGTTACAATTTAAGGACAAATTGATCCAAATTACACGGATTCAAGCTGAAATTTTTATTGAATTTTCAATGCATGTTTGCTATTCTATAAATTATATTTAATACTTCCTAAAATTTTATTATTAACTTTTTAATATTAAAATTAAAACACCAGCTATCGACCTAATAAGATGCTATTAAAAAATATATATTCATAACATCATGTATTAAAACGATAGAAACATGGAGATCTTTAATTATCTCTTGAAAAATCGCTTTACCCCTCAAAATCCGCAAATTTTGACATGAATCGATTCATAACCTGTGAATTTATTTTACTTGTCTAGTTTAGACATATTTTATATGTAGAATATTTTACTGGAGCGTCCTTCACACATATATATATATATATATATATATATATATATATGTGAAGTCATATGTGAAGTAGGTAATCTGCTGAGCTGAAGTTTCAACAGAAGCTATGTTGTAAAGTGTTAGCCGTAGAGAGTTAGCTAATTTGGGGTATCAGATGAGTTGAACCAGATGAGGCCAATCAGAGAAGGTCTGACCAGAGGAGTCTGGCAGAGGAGTCACCTGAAGATGTCTATCAGATGAGAGTCTTCAGAAGAGGTTCACCAGATGAGGTTCACCAGAGGAGTCCTATCAGGGGAGGTCTGGTCTTGGAGTCATCTGTTGTAATTGACCAGTGCCAGAGGAGGTCGTGTCATCTGGTCCAATGTGAAAATACGGGAATTACACCAAATTGAAGCTTGCGAAAGGGCGGTTCTAACTGAAACAACTAAAGCGGTTATTGAATCTGTTAAGCCAGCTGGATAACTGCTTACATTGGGGGTAGTTACAACTGAATCAAGTTAGGGATTCAGCTCAATCTCTGTATCTATAAAAGGGGGATTTCTCAACTGAGAGAATAACTTTTAGATCTTCATCTGTGAGCGCAAACACGAGAGATTGTGAGCAATTGTAACTTGTAACTTCCGTTTTCTTTCTTAGTGGAATACTCTATCCTCTCGGATCCCGTGGACGTAGGAGTTCTTCTCTGAACCACGTAAATCTGGTGTTCTTGTGTGATTTTCAATTCCGTTCTTATTGCATTTGATTCCGATTCCCGGAAACAAGTTTTCTTGTGAATCTGAAACTGTGATTAACAAGTGGCGCCGTCTGTGGGAAGCAATCATGGCTGCAACTA
Source organism: Ballota nigra (assembly GCA_947034835.1). Classification (NCBI taxonomy): domain Eukaryota; kingdom Viridiplantae; phylum Streptophyta; class Magnoliopsida; order Lamiales; family Lamiaceae; genus Ballota; species Ballota nigra. The sequence goes on from OX344725.1 coordinate 95,961,513, forward strand.
AGTTCGATATTGAGAAGTTCACGGGGAAGAACGATTTCAGCTTATTGAAGATCAAGATGAAGGCACTCCTGGTACACAATGGGTTGTACGAAGCCTTGTTGCCACCGGCTCAGGTGGCTTCTGGATCTAATCCGGCGAAGGTGGAGGAGAACAAGAGGAAGGCGCATAGTGCCCTTATCTTGTGTCTTGGGGACAAGCCATTGAGGGAAGTATCGAAGGAGGAAACCGCCCTTGGGATCTGGAATAAGTTGGAGCAGCTATACCAGACCAAGTCTGTTACGAACAAGTTATACATGAAACAGAAGCTTCAAGTCTTCAAGATGAGTGAAGATAAGAATCTTGGTGATCAGTTGGACGAGTTCAACAGACTGGTGGATGATCTGGAGAGTTTGGATGTTACAATTGATGATGAAGATAAGTCATTGATGTTGTTGAATGCCCTACCTAAGTCTCTGGAAAATTTCAAAGATGCCTTGTTGTTTGGTAGGCAAGATCAGGTGATGTTTGATGATGTTCAAACTGCCCTGAAAACCAAGTTTCTACAGATCCAAGCTGATGGGAAGAAGCCTGCTGAAGGATTGAATGTTCAATCCAAGAAGAAGAAGGGGTTTCAGTCCAAGAAGAAGGATGGTGGAAAAGGGAATAAGGGTGGGAAGAAATCTGATTTTGTTGAGAAGAGGAAGTGTTTCACTTGCCATAAGGAAGGTCATCTGAGAAAGAATTGCCCTGAAAGAAAGAAGAAAGACAATCAAGGTGATCAAGATGGAGATGCAGCTGTTGTGGAGGTTGAAGGATATGATAGTGCAGAGGTCTTGATGGTTAGTCATGAGAGGCTAAGTCAAGAGTGTGTCCTGGACTCTGGGTGTACTTTTCATATGTGTCCACATGAAGACTGGTTCCTGGATCTTGAGAAGATTGATGGAGGTCTTGTTCTTTTGGGTAATGATGAGAGCTGTAGAGTGCAACGATCTGGTTCTATCAAGATCAAGATGTTTGATGGGGTTGATAGGATCTTATCTGATGTCAGGTTTGTTCCTGAGTTAAAGAGAAATCTTGTTTCTCTTGGTACCTTGAATTCAAAGGGGTTTGAATTCAAGACAGACAAGGGAAGTCTGTCAATAACCAAATCTGGAAGGATTGTCATGAAGGGGGCTATCAAGAATGGTTTGTATACTTTGATTGGAAGAACTGTTACAGGGTCAGCTGATGTTACCATGGGGTCTTCTGAGGTTAACTTGTGGCACAAGAGATTGGCACATGTTGGTGAGAAGGGCCTGGTGGAGTTATCCAAGAAGGGAGCAATCCCTGGGAAGAGGATATGTAAGCTGGAATTCTGTGAGAGGTGTGTTCTTGGGAAATCAAAGAAGCAAGCATACCAGAAGGGGAAGCATACCACCAAGGAGGTTATGGATTATATACATTCTGATGTATGGGGCCCAGCAAGGGTATCCACTCATGGTGGAGGCAGGTATTTCCTTACCCTTATTGATGATTATTCCAGAAAAGTTTGGGTTTACATTCTTAAACAGAAGAGTGATGCCTTCTCTAAGTTCAAAGAATGGCTGATTGAACTTGAGAATAAGAGAGGCAGGACTATCAAGCACTTAAGGACTGATAATGGGCTTGAATTCCTATCAGAGGAGTTTCAACAATTCTGTAGGGAGAAGGGTATTACTAGGCATAAAACTGTTCCTTCAAACCCCCAGCAGAATGGTCTAGCAGAGAGGATGAATAGAACTATTCTGGAAAGGGTTAGGTGTATGTTATCTGATGCTCATTTACCTAAGAGTTTTTGGGGGGAAGCTGTTAACACAGCTGTGTATCTCATTAATAAAGTGCCATCATCTGCTATTGAGTTTAAAACCCCAGATGAGGTTTGGTATGGAAAGATATCAGATTACTCAAAGTTAAAAGTTTTTGGGTGCCTAGCTTATGTTCATGTGAGGCAAGACAAACTTGAACATAGAGCTTTAAAATGTGTTTTCATTGGGTATCCCAAAGGTGTTAAGGGGTATAAGTTGTGGTGTCTGGAGCCTGGAAACCAGAAGTGTATTACCAGTAGAGATGTTGTGTTTAATGAAGTACAGATGGGATACAAGTCTGGTGGAGGTGATAGGGAGCCATCAGCTGAGGAGATGGATGGTGTTATTTCTGAGCCAATTACTCAAGTTGAGGTGGAGCCTGATCATGAAAATCATGAGAGTGCATCTGGTTCTGAACCAGAGCAGGAAACAGGAGAGGATGAGTTATCAGATGAGGATAGTGCACCTGCAGAAGAGGAGGAAGAAGTGCCAGAAGCAGACTTGAGAAATTACAGTTTGACAAGAGACAGATCCAGAAGACAAATACATCCTCCAGTAAGGTATGGCCGTGTGGATCTGGTCTCCTATGCACTTGTTACAGCAGAAGCCATAGAGTACCAAGAACCTAAAAGCTACAGGGAAGCCCTTGAGTGTGATGATAGGGAGTCATGGATTACAGCCATGACAGAAGAGATGGAGTCTCTTAAGAAGAATCAAACTTGGATTCTTGTTGATAAGCCACCTAGGCAGAAGCTAATCAGTTGTAAATGGTTGTTTAAAAGAAAGCTTGAATCTGGTGTGAAAGATCAGGTGAGGTTTAAGGCCAGGTTAGTTGCCAGAGGATTTACTCAGAGGGAAGGAATTGATTACAATGAGGTTTTCTCACCTGTTGTTAAGCATTGTTCAATCAGATTACTTCTGAGCAGAGTAGTCCAAGAGGATCTGGAGCTACAACAACTTGATGTAAAGACAGCTTTTCTGCATGGTGATCTTATTGAGGATCTGTACATGCACCAGCCAGAAGGGTTTGTTGAACCAGGGAGTGAAGGGAAAGTGTGCCTGCTCAAGAAATCATTGTATGGCCTCAAGCAAAGTCCAAGGCAGTGGCACAAGAAGTTCAATGAAGTTATGCTATCCATTGGTTTTGTAAGGAGCAAGTATGACACTTGTGTATACCTGGAAAGGCAAGGTGGTGATGTGATAGCCTATCTTCTGATCTATGTAGATGACATGCTTATTGCCAGTAAAAGTCTTCTGAAGATTCAGAGTATCAAAAGGAAGCTAAGTGCTAGATTTGATATGAAGGACTTGGGAAATGCTAAGAGGATTCTTGGAATGGATATTCTTAGGGACAGAAAAGCTGGAAGACTATTCTTATCCCAGAAGAGTTACATTGAGAAGGTCCTGAAGAGGTTTAACATGCATGAGAGTAGAGCTGTGACAACTCCTCTGGGACAACAGTTCAAATTATCTAAGGAAATGGAACCAAGGTCTGAAGAAGAGAAGAAGACTATGATGAAAGTACCTTATGCAAGTGGGGTTGGAAGCCTGATGTATGCTCTGGTCTGCAGCAGACCAGATTTAGCTTATGCATTGAGTATGGTGAGCAGATACATGGCTAATCCTGGGAGATTACATTGGGAAGCTTTGAAATGGATATTCAGATACCTTAAGGGGTCATCTGATCTGGGTTTGATGTTTGAGAAGATGGTTGACCAGAAGAGTCCACTGGAAGGATTTGTAGATTCTGATTTTGCTGCTAATCTGGACACCAGAAGATCCTTAACAGGGTATATCTTTACTCTGTACAATACTGCTGTAAGCTGGAGATCTGTTCTGCAGAGTGGAGTTACTTTGTCTACTACAGAAGCAGAGTTTGTTGCAGTATCTGAGGCTGTTAAGGAGGCTTTGTGGTTGAAAGGCATAATCAAGGATTTTGGGATAAGTCAAAGGGCTGTGGTCATTCATTGTGATAACCAGAGTGCAGTTCATCTGGTGAAACATCAAGTATTCCATGAGAGGTCAAAGCATATTGATGTAAGGTTGCATTTTGTAAGGGAAATCATTGATAAAGGAGTAGTTCTCATCCAGAAGATATCTACAGAGGACAATGCTGCAGATATGTGTACAAAGTCTTTACCAGGTACGAAATTCAAGTTCTGTGTTGAATTGGTAAAGATGAGTGTATGGGATGTTCCTTAGGCCCAAGCTGGAGCATGGAGGAGAGGAGGAGAGGATTGATACTTCTCATCTGAGGTGGAGAATTGTGAAGTCATATGTGAAGTAGGTAATCTGCTGAGCTGAAGTTTCAACAGAAGCTATGTTGTAAAGTGTTAGCCGTAGAGAGTTAGCTAATTTGGGGTATCAGATGAGTTGAACCAGATGAGGCCAATCAGAGAAGGTCTGACCAGAGGAGTCTGGCAGAGGAGTCACCTGAAGATGTCTACAGATGAGAGTCTTCAGAAGAGGTTCACCAGATGAGGTTCACCAGAGGAGTCCTATCAGGGGAGGTCTGGTCTTGGAGTCATCTGTTGTAATTGACCAGTGCCAGAGGAGGTCGTGTCATCTGGTCCAATGTGAAAATACGGGAATTACACCAAATTGAAGCTTGCGAAAGGGCGGTTCTAACTGAAACAACTAAAGCGGTTATTGAATCTGTTAAGCCAGCTGGATAACTGCTTACATTGGGGGTAGTTACAACTGAATCAAGTTAGGGATTCAGCTCAATCTCTGTATCTATAAAAGGGGGATTTCTCAACTGAGAGAATAACTTTTAGATCTTCATCTGTGAGCGCAAACACGAGAGATTGTGAGCAATTGTAACTTGTAACTTCCGTTTTCTTTCTTAGTGGAATACTCTATCCTCTCGGATCCCGTGGACGTAGGAGTTCTTCTCCGAACCACGTAAATCTGGTGTTCTTGTGTGATTTTCAATTCCGTTCTTATTGCATTTGATTCCGATTCCCGGAAACAAGTTTTCTTGTGAATCCGAAACTGTGATTAACAATATATATATATATATATATATATATATATATATATATTATGAAAATTTTGTCGTAATTTTTTCTAATCGCAGCATGGAATAACAGGCTAATCCGTATTAGCCTACAGATACTCTATCATCTTAAGCTTTATTTGATGGCTATGTTATATTATCATGGATTAATGTAAGGTGAGGAAATATATGTTGATGAAACATTTCAATTTGGACGAATACAGTATTTCAAATTGAGAACCCCTCAATGTAACCACCAAGTACCCCCTTAAAGATACTTCATGGAGAATGGGTCACCGGTTTTGTAAAAGACCAATTCTCAGGGGACAGGATATTAATTGTTAGAGCCAAAGCATTAACTTTTTAAATTTCTTTTTATTAAGCTAGTGAATACTAAATTAATTTTTGGGAATTAGTCAATATATGATTCTATCCTTCTCTTAGCTGTTTCCTTAGAGATCAGTTGCACATGACAGAGGCAGACTTGTTTTTATAGAGAAAAATATTTTTTTAGTCCCGCAATTTGTCTAGTGTCCAATTTTGGTCCCAAAAAAATTAACTTTTTTAATTTTCGTCCCATAACTTACTGAATCGTCCAATTTTGATCCCAAGTGTGACCAAAATTGGACGATTTAATAAGTTATGAGACCAAAATTAAAAAGTTAATTTTCTTGGGACCAAAATTGGACACTAGATAAATTATGGGACCACAATACCACTTTTATGCACCTTCTTAATTAATATTGTATACTAGGATTATAGTCGATACAATAATGTAAGGTCCATTAATTTTGAGACGATTCGGAATATAAAAGACGATAAATGTGTTAATTCCATTGATATAAATACAAATATTTGAAAAATATCTATAAAACATGAAAAAAAAAACCCAATATTTTTCAATTCCAATAATTATTATTTAAGATGAATTACAAAGCACCCACAAATACTAATAATGAAATTTTAATTACTAACTAAGAATTTAAATCGTGATAGAGAAAATAAAAAAATAATATAATTTTCATATAAATTTTGATTCTCCATATCTTCGTAATATAATTCCAAATCGCTATCGTGATCTCGTCTCCACCAATAGTATATAAATGATTATTACAATGATTATTTTAGAGTATAATATGAAATTATAAGATTGGAACAACTCTCATGCTTGTCATCAATATGAATGAATACGAAAAAATAATTTTTTGTCCCTAACTTGTTTGGTGTCCAATTTTGGTCCCAAAAATTTTAACTATTCAACTTTGGTCCCGTAACTTATGAAATTGTCCAATTTTGGTCCCATTTGGGACCAAATTTGGACGATTTAATACATTATGGGACCAAAATTGAAAAGTTAATTTTTTTGGGACCAAAATTTGACACTAGACAAGTTGCGGGACCAAAAAAATATATTTTTCTCTGTTTTTATATCAAACTAGTATTTTACCCGTGTGATGCATGTTTAAGTAAATTTTAACAATTTTACTTTTGCAATGCTTATCTATGCTAGAAAAAGTGTGTATATCTTTTTGTATGTTTTATGTACCTAACACTTTTTTTTATGAATGCAATACATGATTTTTGCATTAATATTCACTGACAAAATATAGGGTGAATCTGATTCATACATGAATCATGGAAGAGTATTAATTATTTTCATTTAAAAGTATTAGTTGTTTTTACTAAAGAATATTACTTGTTTACATTTAAGAGTCTTAGTTGTATAGTGAAAATAATCAATACCCTTCAGTGAAAACAACCAATACTCTTTAGTAAAAACAACTAATGCCCTTTAATGATTAATGTATGAACAAATTTTGCAATGATTATCTATGCTGGAAAAAGTGCGTATATCTTTTTGTATGTTTTATGTATCTAACATTTGCAATTATCGATGCAATGCATGATTTTTGCATTAATTTTCACTGACAAAGTATAGAGTGAATCTGGTTCATATATGAATCATGGAATAGTATTAATTATTTTCATTTAAGAGTATTAGTTGTTTTTACTGGTGAATATTATTTGTTTACATTGAAGAGTGTTAGTTGTTCAGTAAACAACATAAAGATATACTCTCTCCGATTCAAAATAAGTGTCGTTTTAGAGGTTACAATTTGTTTCAAAATAAGTGTCGTTTTAACTATTTTTTCACGTGGTTTTCCAATTTACCCCGAATTCAAATTCAAAATATAAGAGATATTTTAGGGATTATATTAAAATATAACAGATCTGTTGGATATTATCAAAATATAATAGATATTTTAGAGATTTAGGTGGGGTATATATGTCAAAATTTATAATTCTTAATTTGTCATAAAATCTCTAGAACGACACTTATTTTGAATCAGAGGGAGTAGCAATTAGCAACTAACATTTATTACACTACAAGAAAATAAAGAATTGCCTACAAAATTAGAATTGCTTACAAAAAATTTCCAACATAAAAGTTCATAATAAGAATTGTCTACGATTTGCCTACGAAATTTTCTAATTATAAAAGCTTCTACATTTCTCAACCTAAAAACAACTTGCTTACGAAATTAATTTGTCTACGAAATAAAATCCCTAGATATAATTACCTACAAGTCATTTGCCTACAAAATTTTACCTACAACACAATTTGCCTGCGGAAATTTTTGTAAGCGGGAATGGAAGATGTCTATACAATTAGAAATTGTTTAGGCAATTCGTAGGTAATCCCCACTACAAAAATTTTTGTTGGAAATTTCGTAGCCATATTGACAATTTCCGTAGACAATTTTATATTTTTTTGTAGTGTTAACACATGTTAATATAATTTAAATAATTCCATAAAAAGAAATTTACCTTAGTTTGGCTTTTTTGGAGATTAGAGAATTAATGTCTTGAGCTCCCTTTTCCACTGCCGTGAATCCGTAGCGCAAAGAGAGAGAGAATGGGATTTGATAAATTGATTGGTATCAAAGTTGAAAAGTGGGGAGTCAAAGTAGTGGTGTGGGTTAACCTACGTACTATAAGGCTGAAAACTTATTTATTATTTTTAAATGTTTATTTTAATTAAATATATGTGGAATTACCAAAATACCCCTAGAATTTTTTAAAAATTGAGGAGGGCTCAGTGCCCCCTTGGCCAAGAGTACGTTCGTCCCTGAATATAATCGAGAGTTATTGCTCTTTTTTTTATTACATGTTTCATCTTTGTGTATGAAATGCATTAACATGGAATTAACTCATGACAAAAACTTGTGTAGGACGGTCTCGCAGTGAGACGGTTTACAAACTATCTAAGGGGGCGCTTGGTTAACAACTCTTCAATGGTAATGGGAATGAGATTGAAAATTAATTAGCATGATTCATGAGCACAAAATCACTACATCACCTCCTAAATAAGGTAATCACTACTCCATTTTGATTACCCTATTCTCTTCCTACTATCATCCTCCTCAATCACTCTCTCATTCCTCCACCAACAACCATTTGTTGTTAACTTCTATTCCAAAATTGGGGCATGACATTAGCAATGGTGTCACCATTGGAACACTTCTTCCCCTAACATATCATTTTTCTTATGAGGGCATAGATGGAAATAAATTTGCATTCCCATTACCATTGAAGAATTGCTAACCAAGCGCCCCCTAAGTATAAATTAACATTCATCCCTTTTATAGTATTGATGTGGGCTAAAATATTTTTTCAGGACCGTAATTTTGAGAAAGTGACAAAACAAGGACGATAACTTTTCGGGCAATTTCACAGAGTAAAAGATCAAAATTGGAAAGTAAAAACCTAATGACTAAACTGAACACGCCCAATACTATAGTACGGTCTGCGATATTATCTAAAGATTTCATGATTGTGCTTTATAGAAGTGATTTATGTGAAAAATAAAAAAAAAATGGGATTTCATAATTTATATGAAATGAAATAAAGAGGGGTAGAACCTACTTGAGCAATGATGTTATTAGTGTTTCCAGCATATATAACACAGGATCTCTCGAGCCAACTGCCTTCAATTCTGAAATCGCAAATTTCCTCTTTGGTGTTTGAAGCCAAGAACACACTAACTTGGTTTTAAATTGCAAAATTGAAGACTTTCTCACACTAAATACCATATTTTTGGAATCTGTACTATCGCCTCTGAAGGACTGCCATCTTCTATGCACACTGATCAGCTAAAATCCCAAACCCTAAAAAATCAATTACCGCCAAATATGAGTCGGAGAGCCTATTGAAGGAGAAATTGAAGTATGAGAGAGAGATCCGTTAATTAAATTGGAAGACAATTACGCCAGTGAGCTATTTATCAACGAAACGACCGTCAAATTGTGGAGAGAAGTTAAATTTGAAGGAATTTTTCGATCAAAGCATTGAAGGGACAGGAGACTAATTTGCAGGTTTTCGATGAGCTCCGGTAGCCCGCCGGAGATCCAATTGTTGCACAAATCGAGCGAAGAGGGAGAAAGGAAGGGAGCCATTGTTGGAGAGATTAAGGTTTTGAAAAAGTTGGATAATGCCAATAGTTACAGGGATTGGGCCGCATGCCCGGAATCGGGTAGGGAAAGGCCCGTAACCCGGAAACAGGTGTCCGAGGAAAATTTGTGGTAAATCAATTTCTGTGAAATTTAAATTTGAAGAAGTGTCCATATGAATTTGTTTACCAAAGAGACCATGATTTCATCCCCTGTTCTGCAATTTCCTTTTAGAGTAGTTCGCAATGTGGGAGATGGGCTTTTTTTAATTATGTGATGACCTAACCCTATTTTGCTCGATCCGAGACCCGCCCAAAATAATTAAGCCCAACAATATATTTTTTAAAATATTAAAATATAATGATATGGACTGGAAAAATAAAGGAAAACAAAAATAATATTCAACCTGGCAGTAACCGATTCTAAACGTGTATTCCGTATGGACCAAATTTAAACTTGGGCCAAGTTAATGGACATACAAATCTATAATCCCTATATATTGTATATACTTTTCTTTTTATTAATTGATAAATGTTTACTGTCTCATTGAACAATCTCACAAGAGAGTTTAAATAATAAAAATATTATAATAATAAGCTAGTACTAATAAATAGGGAAAATTGAAAAAAAATGTCCCATAAGTTTCACATATTTATGAAATTGCCCTATAAATTTTGAGTTATACAAAAATGTCTTGTAACTTAAGAAAGTTGGTAAAAATGTCCACTGACCAATTAATTATAACAAGTTATGAGACATTTTGGTTAATTTTTTTGTCCGACATGTCTTATTTTTAAATTGTCACGTAGCCTCTGCGGATTGAGAAACTGAGAAAAGCCCGCTGCGTGATATTTTTATCAAGAATTTTATAGTTTCTTTTGAAATGGATGCCTCAACTAACCAGCTCTGTTGATTGGTTAAGTTGACACAAAATCAGCATACTAGTAACATCAGATCATATAGATTGCGTGTAAATAATAAAACGATAGACAAGACATGATTTTTCAAGTGTTTCTAATTTACTTCAGAGATTTTAGGTTTATTTACACGGTTATTGATATATTGGTTCAACAGTATTCAATTAGTAAAGCGGAATATCGTATCCTTTTTATTTTTAACTATAACTATATCATCATTTGGTTGAATTCCAACTAGGATTTGATATAAAAACTAGTCTTCATCTGCCATGTGCAACTGATCTCTAGGAAACAACTAAGAGGCCCATTAATTATGATTGACTAATTGTCGAAAATTAATTAAGTATTCACTAGCTTACAACTAACCATCCACCCCATTTAATTACATAGGCTGGTTGGATTTCTTTACAAAAACAATTAAGATTTTTTTTAAAGGTAAATCAGAACAAAGAAAATCTCTATTATCAATAAATTTTATATTGTCAAACATAATTTATTTATAAAGTTATATTAGCAAATGAATTAGAGAAAAATGCTCAATATCGAAACAACCAATTGGGACATTTATTGAAAGAAAAAATTAGGACGTAAGGAGTAATTATTTAATGTTCGGTTTCCAATAATTTCTTGTCCCCTAAGAAATATTGGTATTTTACAATCCCGGTGACCATGTCTCTCTCTCGATGATAGAGAGTGCCTTCCTCTGCGTCCCGAGTAACAAAATGTAGCATCTAAAACTTAATTAAGTATGTGAACCGGAGGCCATATATGTGATTCATCTGGTAATTAGACTTCTTTTCAAATTCACCAACAATCCATAATACCCACAAATTAAAGAAAACGAAGCAACAATCTCATTCAAAGAGCATTATTAAGCTAATTAGTTTCTTCCAGTTTAGTGTGTGAGACCTACAAAAGGGATATATTTGTTAGTTAGCTTAGTTAATTAGTTGAGACACTTTACGGTTTTATTAATTAAAACATTTCAAGGCATGACTCACTTGGGAATCCAGAATTCAATAGATTTATAATAACTAAAAAATAATTTAACAAGTAAAAGAAACATCTTAAAAGTAAAATTCCATTAAAAACCTAATTCTAGGTAGAACCTCTTGGGAAAAACCCTAGGTTAGGAAAAAGAGAACCCAAAACAAGTCTAATATTAACAATTAATCAAAGAAACATCTAAAAAACCATCAAAACAATATAATAAAAAACATATCAAACCACCACTAGCCTTTAGCGTACTTGCAGACCTGTCAATACAAAAACATACACAATTTGTTACGAGATGTAGAGTGCATCATAGCCGAATGAGAGAGAGACTACACAAAGTATTGAAACTTTTATTGCAATAAAGTGTAAATGAAATTGAATGGGTATACCTTTCCAATCTCGAGTTATGTCCGGAGCTTTGCATCATCCCATGAAAAATGGACTTCAAGGACACAAAATTCCGGCGTAGCCTTTTTCATTTCTTCTACAAGGGTTGCAATCAACGAGTTCAATCTTTAAAGGATACCCAGGAAGTGGGTAAAATTTTTTTTAAGGACTGTAACTTTGGGGGGTGGCAAAATAAGGACCGTAACTTTTCGGGCTGGCAAAACAAGGACTGTAACTTTTCGGGCTGGCAAAATAAGGACAATAACTTTAAAAGGTGGCAATTTAAGGACCGCAACTTTTAAAAATAGCAATTTGAGGACAAAATTAGCCCGGATTTTTCAATTCTACCTCTATTTTTACTTTCTATTTTTTTTATTTTCCAACTCATTTCATTATGCTTAAAAAAATGAAGTGGAATTTTTTTTTAAATATACATTTAGTACATCACACACATTGCAATAAAATAATACTTAGTGTTAAAAATATTTAATCTAAGTAAATTAATACTTACTATACGTTTAATGAATGAGTTGGAAATTATTTTAAAAATAAAATACTTTCATTATACTCAAAAAATAAAATACTTTCATTATTTCAAAAAATATTCATTTCATTTTTTTTTAGAGTATTTTGAGTATAATGAATGAGTTGGAAATTATTTCAAAAAATAAAAGAAAAAAATGAAGTGGAATTTTTTTTTAAATAGTTTCATTCAAAATAATATCCATGTTGATGATTAGAGCCCGAAATCCGATCTAATTAGCCCGAAAGAGAGTAATCCGGGCTAATTTGTCCTCAAATTGCTATTTTTAAAAGTTGTGGTCCTTAAATTGCGAATTTTTAAAGTTACGGTCCTTAAATTGCCACTTTTAAAAGTTACGGTCCTTGTTTTGTCAGCCCGAAAAGTTACGGTCCTTATTTTGCCACCCCCCAAAGTTACGGTCCTTAAAAAATAATTTACCCCCCAGGAAGTTCTCCACAAATCTTTTCTAATTTGTAACAAGACCTTATTATTAAGCTCTTAAGAGAATTAAAGGCACCACGCCCAAATTTCCAATTCACCATGTCAGTATCTTCAATTACAAGAGAAGCAAGACTAGAGAATTCGCCTTCTTCCACTACCCATTCTAGACCTTGAAAAGCGTAGTTTTTCAATTTGAGCACCAAAAGACGTGGTAATGAAGCAATCTTTCTCATTTCATTCCAAGAATAGCCCAACCCACTCAAACTCAACTTATACAAGTATGATGTTGGGAAGCTTGAAAATGGAACAATTGGGGGAACAACCTTAAGATTAGCAATAGTACATTTAAGTGATCGTAGTTGACCGAGACAATAAATGTTAGTGAAACAGCTCAATTTCCTACCGTCATCACCAGGTGCCAATTCAATTTGAATTTTTAACTCATTAAGAGAAGGAATTCCTTTAAGAACGGCCTCAGTACAACTTTGATCACTTACATGTGAAAGTAAAGAACTTGGTCAAAGATACTTTATTTATCTTTATTCACATGAGTATATACACATACAATGAATATGGCTAACTAGATACATCCGATGTGGGATATCTATACAACAAAAGAATGATACAATATAATATACAAAACAATACTCCTAATATGCCCCCTCAAGATGGTGGACGGTTGACAACACCAATCTTGTCCATGAGTAGTGATAAGCGGTTTCTGGAGAGAGGTTTGGTCAAGGCATCTGCGAGTTGATCAGCTGAAGAAACATGAGCAACACGAAGATGATTTGACTTGACTAAATCACGAACAAAATGGTAATCAATGACAATGTGCTTCATACGTGAATGGAACACTGGATTTGAGCATAGATATGTAGCACCGACGTTGTCACAATATAGAGAAGGTGGAGATGGGTGTATAGAAACAGCCAACTCAGAAAGTATAGATCGAGTCCATTGCATCTCAGCAGCTGCAGCTGCAATGGCCTTGTATTCAGCTTCGGTCGATGATCGGGCAACTGATTTCTGTTGCGAGAGCTCCATGAAATGGGATTAGAACCAAGGAAGATGATAAATGCCCCAGTAGAGGTACTATCATCACAGTTACCAGCCCAATCAGCATCTGTGAAGCTATGAAGAGTGAGAGGACTATCATAGCGTAGATGAAGAGCAAAATGACGAGTCCCATTGAGGTAGCGGAGAAGACGTTTAACAGCCCCACAATAAGTTTCAGTGGGAGCGTGCATAAACTGCGACAGTTTATTAACAGCAAAGGCAATATCAGGCCTTGTGAGAAGAAGATATTGAAGACTTCCAAGAATTTGTCTGTAGGAAGAAGCATCGTAGGGGTTACTTCCATCATGGAGTGAAAGTTTGGCCCCTGGTGCCAGTGGAGTTTGAACAGGCTTTGCATCAAGCATGTTGTGACGTGCCAAAATATCAGTAACATACTTGCGTTGAGACAGAAAGCAAGAGGATGAGGTACGAAGGACCTCAATTCCAAGAAAGTATGACAACTCACCAAGATCTTTGACGGAAAATTGTGTAGCCAAATTATGAACAATATGAGACAAAAAATTATTATCACTGCCAGTGAGAATGAGATCATCAACGTACACCAAGAAGTAAGCGACAATACCTTGTTTGTTATAAACAAATAAGGATTCATCAGACTTGGTGCAAGAGAAGCCAACAAAGAGTAAGAATGTACGAAGTGCATTGTACCACGTTCGAGGGGCTTGTTTCAAACCATAGATTGATTTGCGAAGCTTGCACACAAAGGTGGGATGATTCTGATCAGAGAAACCAGGAGGTTGTGACATGTAGACTTCATCAGAAAGGGATCCATGGAGAAACACATTATTCACATCAAACTGACGAAGAGGCCAAGCACGAGCAACTGCAATGCTGAGAACAATGCGCACAGTAGCTGGTTTGACAACAGGGCTGTAGGTTTCAAAGAAATCAATACCAGGACGTTGATGAAAACCTTTGGCGACTAACCGAGCTTTGAATTTGTCCACAGACCCATCAGGCTTGCGCTTGATGCGAAATACCCACTTACATCCTACTACATTTTGAGATGTAGCTGGTGGAACCAAATCCCACGTGCCATTTTTCAAAAGAGCAGTGAATTCAGCTGACATGGCTTCACGCCATCGTGGATCCTTGAGCGCCTGTGTGATAGTGGTAGGCTCAACATCATTAGATAGAGAAGAGGTAAGGCCATACCTCGGATTTGGCTTAGTGATGTTGTTACGAGAACGAGTCACCATAGGATGTTGAGTAGCCGGAGGCAAAGGAGGCGACGGTGAAGGACTTTGTCGAGGGGGAGAGACCGATGGACTTGGCGCAGAGACAGCTAATATAGGAGAAACGGGTGGAGGTGGTATACTAGAAAGAGTGGGAATAGGCACTGGAGGTGGTATAGGAGATATATCATAAGGAGGAGAAGGGAGAGTAGGTATAAGAGGAAAGGAAAAGGGAAAGACATTTTCTACAAACTCAACATGTCGTGAGGTGTAGATTTTATTAGAGGAACGATCAAGACAAAGATAAGCACTTTGAGTTGGAGAATATCCAAGGAATACACAGGGATTAGAGCGAGTTTCGAGTTTGTGAGAGATGTACGGACGCAAACATGGGAAACACTGACACCCAAAGACACGTAGTTTGGATAAATTTGGGGAAATGTTGAACAATTTCTCAAAAGAGGATGTCATATTGAGATCAACTTTTGGAAGACGATTTATTAAATATGTAGCTGTGGAGATAGCATAGGGCCAGAACTGAAGTGGCATGGAAGCTTGATGAAGAAGGGCAAGACCAGTGTCAACAATGTGACGATGTCGCCTTTCAGAAGCACCATTGTGTTCAGGAGTATGAGGGGGAGTGGTGAGATGCGTAATGTCATGAGTGGCCAAAAAAGGGCGCAAAGCAAGATATTCTCCTCCATTATCAGAGTAAAGAGTAGTAATTTTAGTTTTAAGAAAGTTTTCAACTAATGCTTTGTATGCAATAAAGGTGGGCAAAACATCAGACTTTCTTTTCAAGGGATATAACCAGACATATTTTGTAAAATGATCAACAAATATGACATAATACTTGAAACCATCACAAGATAAAACTGGAGAAGTCCACACATCAGAAAAAATTAACTGAAGTGGCTTAACAGAAGTTAAAGACGACTCAGTAAATGGTAGTTTGTGACTTTTGATGCACTTACAAGAATCACAACTAAAATTACTATGTTTATGCATGGATATATTATTGCTAGATAATGCAGAGCTCAAAATTTTTGGAGAGGGATGACCAAGGCGAGCATGCCAAATGGAGGTAGTACATCTAACCGAAGAGAGAGCAGAAGGAGGTGTGGTAGTTTGAACATTAGCCGACCATACATAGAGTCCATTAATGCGTGGACCCCGATGAAGAACACCCCCCGTACGACAATCCTTCACCTGAAAATCAGTAGCAGAAAATAGAACCACAACGTTATTTTGGTGACATAGTTTAGAAACAGATAACAGGTTCTTGGACATGGAGGGCACTAGGAGTGTATCCGAAAAATGAAGTGAATTTAAATCAGAGAATATCAAACTGCCAATGTGAGTTATATGTAACTTGTTACCATTACCAACGATTACACCATCATTCCCGTCATATGGAGCATGAAGAGACATGTTGGCTAAATCAGAGGTGATGTGGTGCGAAGCACCCGAATCAAGTATCCAACAATTGGACGATGGAGCCGAAGTTGCAGTATGGGCTGATGGTGTGCTATAAGCTGACGGAGCGGTCTGCCTATAGTGCTGGGAAGAAGAAGTGAGCGCCTGAATCTCGGGACACCTACGGGCAGAGTGACCAGGAGCACCACAATATTGACACCGACCTTGATAACCTGTCCTTGCTTGTTAAGGAGTCGACCCTTGCTGCTGTTGGAATCGAGTGAAGGGAGGACGTGACGATTGTGGCTTACCGGTATTTGACGATGGACGGCGCTGATTAGTGTTGGCCGCAAATGCAGTAGCCGGTTGAGGAGTAGAGACGGTAACTCGTGCAGCTAGTTGAGATTCAGTACTGAGAAGTTTTTCATGGAGTTCCTCAAATGAGACCGAAGAGTCACGGGCCTGAATAACATTTCCTAATTCCTTGTAGGAATCATCAAGGCCATTGATTACTTTGAGAACAAGATCCTCCGGATCTGTAGTAACCCCGAGGAGAGAGAGCTCATCGACAATACTTTTTATTTCGAGCATAAATTCAGTGATACTACGAGTACCTTTCAAAGGATTGTGTATCTTATTCTTAAGTGCAAGAATACGACCCCTGGAAGGTTTTCCATAGATGGATACAAGAGTTGTCCATGCATCATGAGAAGTTTTTGCAGAAGCAATAAACGGAATCAATTTCGGTGTAATGGATCCGATAAGGGTACTGAGAAGTAGTTGATCTTGCCGGATCCAATACAGGTACATGGGGTTGGAAACAACATTATCACCAGAGGTGATGGTAGAGGATGGACAAGGGAATGATCCATCGAGAAATTTGAACAAATCGTAGCCGGATAAAAGCGTACGAATTTGCAGGCTCCAACTAACGTAGTTGTCGGGATCGAGTTTCACGGGTGCTTGTGACGTCGTGTTAAACGCCACAAGGGACGGTGGTGAACCACCGGTAGGAATCGAGATCGTGGAGGTCGACCCGGCATTGATCACCGTGGAAGATGATGACGTGGACATGATAACAAGAGTGTGCAGCGGGATTTTTTTGTTGCAGCAGCGTGAGACCTGCGTCTGCAATTTGGAGCGTGAGGCGTTGAGAAAGAATAGGCTAGGATTGTGGGATATGATGCGGAAGAAAAGGGAGTTAATTAGGGAGTTAATTGAGGATCGTATGTAAAACGTGGGCTTTAGCCAAGGAGGCTCTGGTTACCATAAAGAACTTGGTCAAATATACTTTATTTATCTTTATTCACATGACTATATACACATACAATGAATATGGCTAACTAGATACATCCGATGTGGGATATCTATACAACAAAAGAATGATACAATATAATATACAAAACAATACTCCTAATAGAAAGTGTCAACAAATTTTTTAAGGAAGCGCCACATGGATCTGATAATTTGCTTCCCACAACCTGAAGATGTCTCAGGTCTTGAAGATTTGAAGAATCTATGAAGACATTCTTCGCGGGCTTTAAAGATTTCGTTAAGAGAAGGAATTCCTTGAAGATTTGAAGAATCTATGAAGACATTCTTCGCGGGCTTTGAAGATTCAAAAGCGTTCTTTGCGGCTTCAAGGCGTTCTTCGTGCAAGTCTACTATGAACGACCTTCGATCCGAGACCAAGGTCCAGTAGCCCTCCTATCCGACGTTTCTCCTTGAAGATTTGAAAAATCTTCAAAAACGTTCTTCGCACCAACTTGAAGATTCAACAGGACGTTCTTCACCAAATTCAAAGGCGTTCATCCTGCCTTCAAAGGCGTTCATCAACTAAATCGAAAGCAAGTTCAGGAGCAAAATGAAAACAAGACTATTTACTTACAATAACTTAGAGAGAACCTTTAGGCATCTAAATTAAGTTAAAGAAAAACAAGACTGTTTACTTATAATTACTTAGAGGAAACATTTTGGCATCTAAATCAAAACTATTACAATTATTTTCCAATAGATTACAAGTTACAAATAACACCAAGCTTTTTACGAGGCTAATTTAATTAAGAGGAAAAGAGTAAGCAAAGTGAAGGTCGTGTTGAAGTGTTCTCAGAGGTTATTTTGAGTAAGTGTCGATGATCCATTGCTCGTTTACATGTTATTTAAAATAGAAATGCTTGGCTCGATCTCTTCAATAGATAGTTTTTCAAGAAATACTATAAATACAGAAGACCTTGCCCCAAACAAGGTTACGAGACTTTCAACCAGACTCTCAAGCATACAAGCAGACAAAGAAACACTCGAAACAACTATAACTTCCCAAGTGTTTCTTCAGTTATAGAGTCATTTTGTATTTGTGATCTTTTATTGTTTTGCTTATTATTTTATAATTGTCATATTCATCTGAGCATTCAGCATACTTTAATCAGGATTGAACCTATCATCCTTACTGCATAAATGGTGCACTGAACCTCTTAACCACAAAGCTTCAAACTAAGTCAGAAAAGTAGTTTCAAGAAATTTAAAACGAGTACAAAACTTTAGGGCTCACATCTTTTGCATTCAGACTTAATTAGATAGTTATCCAACTGATAAGCTTCAGAGTTGTTAGTAGTAGGGTTGTTCACAGGAGTTTGGAGATTATCGAACCCGTATCGAAATCCGCACCGAAAAAGAACCGAATAAAAAAATTGTTGACTTCTTTCTCCGCTTCTTACCGTTCCGATCCAATCCGATCCATTTGTATTATAAAATCCATTCTGATTCGTACTAAAAAAATAAATATTGGTATTGTACCATACCAAAATTTTGGTACGGATACAGACACTCGAATTTTAATATAACCGAACTTTAGTACGGACAGAAATAATTTTAAATATCCATTTTGGTTCATACAGTGAACAACCCTAGTTAGTAGGTGTGTTATCTGACCATAGCCTCACTGGACACTCTACACTGAGTTTCTTTGGATCATATCTAGAAGTCTCTAATAGATTAATTTTCAGGATGATTCTCAAGCTAATTGAGTCAGTGTTTAGGAGATCTTTTTAGAAAAAGATTTGACATATGTGTATTTCCTCCTTCCACACAGTATTTTAGACTCGTCTGAGACCAACAATAATTGTTACCGCAACCTAAAAAAGGTTGCAACGGTTGACGTTGATCGTGGCTCCTAACATTAGACGTCACGTCTGCCTCGGACGTCTCATGGTGTTCTTCTGTCAAAATAATGTTTGACACCATGCTAGTGTTGTTAACCATGATATCAGCATCGTATACATCATTTTCAATTCTCTTTATTTTCAAAGAATTCAAAACTTTATATTAGATTGCAATTTGTGAAAAAGTTATGATTTTATTTTCAATTAAACAATTAGAAAATTGTAATGACAAAGGATTAACTTTTTCTCGCATCATCTTTTAAATCTAGTGCAATGTTAACTTCAATCTATACAATGACATTAAATATTATGTTGTAAATTATACCAACTTTTTTTAGGTCGTGGCTAAACGAACCCCCGATTCTCCTATACATACCCCAATTACTATACAAACCCCATTAAAAACATGATTATTTTAAAAGATTACTAAACATACCCCAAGTTTAGACAATTATGCCTTTTAAAAAATTAATCTAAATTTAAATTACAAAAAAGAAAAGTAAATAATTATAAACTCACAATTTTATTCACTTAAACGTATAAACGATCAAAACAAAAGTGAAGAGTTCCAAGATTATAAAGGAAGAACAACAAATTTGACCTTCAAAATCATTCAAACACAATAAAAAAAGGTGATCTTCTTAATCTAAAAAAAAAATCTGAAAAAAAAAACACAATATAGGCTAACAAAGTGTGTTTAAATTCTATTCCAAGTACGCTAAATTTTTTGCCTTTATAAATCGAACTATAATTTAATATCTATTAATTTTACTCACTAGTGCTACAAAAAAAAAATAAAAAATAAACATAATCTCACACAAAATAATATTGATGCACTACAGATACATATTAATTTGTCATTTAGATTAAGAAAAATAATACTTACATTAATGCGGTACTTTGTGTCGTTTGACTCCATTATTTAGACACTATAAACTTGAGTTATCTTGTGTTAATTTGAATGAAAATAATCCTGGAATTTGGGTTTTAGGATTTAATGAAAAATAATCCAGAAACTTGATTTTTCGGAATTCCAAAATGTTAATTTTGCGATGTTGGGAATGAGAAAAGTGAGTGAAAAACTAAAGGAAATTTATTTCATAATTAAAATTATATTTATAAATGGGTAATCTTGACTTTTAATTTAAAACTATTTTTGGCAAAAATAATTTGGGGTATGTATAGGAGAA
This sequence comes from Ballota nigra, assembly GCA_947034835.1. NCBI lineage: Eukaryota > Viridiplantae > Streptophyta > Magnoliopsida > Lamiales > Lamiaceae > Ballota > Ballota nigra. Next base: position 95,982,047 of record OX344725.1, read on the forward strand.
TCGGGGTTTTGCTTAGCCGGGACCTTTTTTTTATCTCACTATTTAATGAAATCTTTAAATTTAGAAAAATATAATTTATGGATAATATTATAATTAAATTAAGTAAATTAAATAATTTTGATTTATTTAGACATTATATTGACCGTACATTATGTGTACAATTTAAAAATTTATTGTTATTTTATCTCACATTAATATTGCTTAAAAATAATAATTAATTTTATTCTGTAAAAGTCGTTAGACATTTGAGAAAAGCATATAAGAAAGGGTTTATTTGATAAATGCAAGGGCGGGTTTGGATACAAATAATGTGATTTTTTATTTTTTATTTTTGGAGGAGAAGGGGTATTTATTTTTATTATGGGTTAGAATTTTTTTTAATTAGGATTTAACTGTGGACTAATCCATAATTTTAGTTTAAATAAATGAAAGATTTTAAATAAAAAATATATATCTCTTCAATAATAAGAAAAAACTCATGCTATTTTACTTTATTTTAATTATTTCAAAATTCTCAATAGTTATTTTCAAAAAAAAAATTCTCAATAGCAAGGGGTACTTCCTCTTGCTATTCTATTTGCTGGATATAATTATTTCAAATTGATCAATAGCAAGTGTCTTTCCCTTGCTATTTGTATTTGGGGAAAATGAAGAAGTTTCAGCAATAGTTGACCCTTGCTATTTTATTGGGAGAAGTTTTAGTAACAATTGACCCTTGCTATTAACTATAACATTTTATGTTAAGAATTTCAACATTATATTGATTTGACCGGTATGTGTATGACCAATGGGCATGTGACACGTCATTTCTTTAGCAAGGGAGACTAGCCCTTGCCTGTTGTACTCTTGCTAATATTCCCTTTTTTTTTTTATAGTGTTGCATGCACAGAATGTACACGGGAAGCAGTTTTCATATAAAGATGAAGTGGGTCTTTCAGTTGAGGAGATTCAAATTTGTGGGTCTTGGGTATATGATTATTTAAACTCTAATATTAGAGATTCGAATGCACGTCATAATCTGAAGTCCGTTACTATATCATGGTCCAGAAATTAGTTGGTTGTAAATTTGATTCTTGGCTGGCATATGAATCCTGTTAGAATTATGGTAGTGCAATTGTTGGGAAATAAATCGACTACTAAATACAAATAGTTCTCGGAAATTATGCATTGATTTGTTACTTGAAGTTTGACTTCAACTTAGCAGATCCATTGGTGAACAGTTTGTTTCATTTCCTCGCTTGATAATAATTGAACCATATAGGAAAAAATGGCGTTTGATGACAGTTATTGCAAAATCCATTCGTTTTAAGAATCACTAAGTCATGTTCATGTCAACTCTTCCGACAACTACTGCAATTTTTTTCGGCAGCAGGTGTTTTTAACGTTTGCTACCTTATTAACAAGCATTGGTGGAGCTTTCTAATCAGGTAAGATATACCTTATCTCTGCTCTTTTAATAAAAATACCTGTTTAGAAATCTATATTATAGTCTCTATATGTGCTTCCCTCCGTGTAAATAATATTATATACCTGTATGACTTGCGACATGGCTAATGCACAATTTGCTGCAAAAATGGGCTGAGATTATTGGGCAGACGCTTCATAATGTAGATTTTTTTTTATAAAGATTCAGATGTGATAAGAGCAGTGGCTAATATAATGTAGGTTTGTTTTCGAGTGAACGTGAGATATGGACATGTATTGAAATTAATTCGAATTTGATCCTCTCCACATTCTCTGGAGTAGCGACAAACTTACAATCTAATTTCAAGATCCTGATTAAAAAAAAAAAAACAACAACATTTAACATGTTACTTTTGGAGCTAATGTTTATGAAGGTGTTTTTTTGTTCTTTGTTAAACTGCAGCTTCTCTTAAAAAAAATGCGTGATTCACATACTCATGGTCCCAGAGAATAAAGCCATTGGAAGCTTTTTAAAAGATTTCTATGACTTTAAAAATTGAAGAACAAAAACTACTCATTTTTTTATGGGAAATGATTGTTGAGTGTTTTTTTTGGATAAAAATTTGTGTTTGGATTAACGATTATAAAGTTTATGTTATCAATAAATTTAACTCATTTATGACAATTGAACATAGAAATTCTTTTGTTTGCTATTTTTCATGCTCTATTTTACTTTTGTTATGTAAATGTGCGTATTTGTATAAAAAGCTCTACTATTAATTATAGTAACTACGTGCAAGTGTTGGTAGCTCAAGTGGTTGAGGCCACCACCTAAGACCCAGAGGTCTTGGGTTCGAGACACGGAGAGGGAATTTATTTCCCTCTTGTGGTGAGGTGGTTGTTCCCCTATTGTGGTGGGGTGGTGTTCCCCTCTTGTGGCGGTTGCGGTTCTGGCTGCAGTGCGGCTGTGGTTCGGAGTTGCGGGTTTGGGTGGTCCCCCTCTTGTGGTGATTGCGGTTCCGGTCTACAGCGAGATGAAAAGATGTTGCCATGTACCCGGTGGTCGAAGGAACTATTGTAATTGATTATGTTAGGAAACTATTGTAATTGATTACCTTTCAAAAAAAAAAAACCTACGTGCAACACACGTTCTAAAATACTAGTATTAGTTAAATGCACGCGCTATTATAAAAATATTTTTTTACTATCTGGAAATCACTTCTTAAATTAATAAATTATTAATTTATAGATAAATTAACACTTTTTAAAATATTAAATTTTTTCAATCCCAACAATATTAATTTATAGAGATTTTACTGTACTTAATCAATTACACTTATCTTTCTTAATTTTTTATTAATATAAATGCTTACCGTCTCTATACACAGTCTCACAAGAAAAATTGAATAATTAATAATTCGTTTCAAATTCTTCAAAGCCACGTCATACTAGCTATTTTATCAATTCCAAACACCAAGTAAAGAAACCGAGCGACAGTATAATTAACCTGCCCTGTTAACACCCACGAAAATACTTTGTTCACTCAATATTAAATTAACCCACTATATATTTTACTTATTTTTTTTATTTTTCTTAAGGTACCCCATTAAAATTTACAACTATAACCTTAATATAATATTTAGATCATCCTAACTACCCCCTCCTCCCTAAAATTAACCAGTATACCCTAATTTTTTCCTTTTCCGCAGCGCTCCATCCCTCACAGTCTGAAGAAAAAGACTCAATTCTTTTCATTTTCATGGTGTACCAATTTATAGAAGAAAAAAAATATTTTAATCTCATTTAAATTGTGTCTCCATGATTTATATTTTCATGATTATACCTTTTTTTATCCTTTTTTTTCTTTAATGGTGTAATTGTGTGTGAAAGCGTATAAAAATTTGCGTGAATTTTGAGATTTTGGATGAGTGTTCAAAGCGTGAGCGTTTAATAAATTTAATGTTTATTTTTTATAAAGGGTATATAGGTATTTTTTATTAAATATATATATTCTTATTAAAAAAAAAGAGGTGAATAGCAGTGCCCTTAAGCTTAGTTTCTTCCCGTTTAGTGTGTCCGAGAGAATTTAAACATGTGACAAATAAATTTCTTTTAAAAAAATGAAAATAAAGGGAATCACAGGCAGACCGGGAAAATTGTTCTTTTAGAATTGTAATTTATTGGGGATAACATTTTTAGAACCGTATCTTTACGGGCTGGCAATTTCGGACCCGCAATTTTAAAAATGTGATAATTTAAGGACAAATTGACCCAAATTACACATTTAGGCTAGATTAATATGTGATTGTCAAGTGAGCCCTCAACCGATATTTACTAAAATCTTAATATTAAATTAAAACACCAGCTATCGACCTAATAAGATGATATTAAAAAAATATGTATATTCACAACATCATGTATTGAAAAGATAAAAACATGAAGATCTTTAATTATCTCTTGAAAGACCGCTTTACCCCTCAAAATCCGAGAATTTTGAAACGAATCAATCCATGACCCATGTATTTATTAAAGATTTGATCTTATGCCCATCGGTGGGAACAAACTTATATGTCCACCGCGAATGTGATAATGACACGTAAGCAAATTTAAGCAGTGGCTCCACTATTATTTTAATTACAGAAAATTATTTTTTTTGTCCTATAACTTCACCCCTTTTTATTTTCATCCTTCTGACTTTCAAATTTTGATTTTAGTCCTGTAACTTTACCTCATTTAGATTTTTGTTCTGTTGACTTTCAAATTTTGATTTTTATCCTGTAACTTACATATTTTTTTTTTATTTTAGTCCTGCAACCTACTAACCCTTATAGGACTAAAATAAAAAAGTGGTAAAGTTACAGGACTAAAATCAAAATTTGAAAGTCAACAGGACGAAAATCAAAAGAATATGTAAGTTATAGGACTAAAATTAAAATTTAAAAGTTAGTAGGACGAAAATAAAAAAGAGGTAAAGTCACAGGACGAAAAAACAACAATTTCCCTTTTAATTAATTATTTAAATTTGCTTACATGTCATTATCACATTCACGGTGGGCATATAAGTTTGTGCCCACCAGTGGGCATAAGATCAAATCCGGTATTTATTATATCTATCTAGTTTAAATATATTTTATATCTAGAATATTAATTTTACAGGGATTGTCCTCCACACACACACATATATATATATATATATGATTCAGACTGTACCATCTCATATGAAAATTTTGTCGTAACTTTTTCTAATCGCAACATGGAATAACAGGCTAATCCATATTAGCCTGCAGGTACACTATCATCTTAGGCCATGTTTGGTAGGTATGTTGTATCATCATGATTTAATGTAGGTTGAGGAAACATAAAGTTAATTGCACTTTTAGTCTCAAAAGAATGTGTCCATTTTAAAATGGTCCTTTTTTAAGCACTTATAGTCCCGTATTTTATTTTATTTACACTTTTGGACCCAAAAGAATATGATAAATTGCAGTTTTGATCCTGAAAATTAACTGATGGGACTGCCAAAAAAGGGACTAATTTTGCACATAGGTACCAAAAGTGTTTTGCACTTATTCTCTTGGGACCAAAAGTGCAATTTTTCCAAGAAACATATGTTAAACACTTTAATTTGGACGGATGCACATGGAATAGGAAGAATTTCATATCAAGGCCTAAATCTTAGGTTATGTCTCAATATAAGTATTCATTTTAAAAGTGTCTTAATTCAAATCTAAATTTTTCCTTTTTTCTCAATATAAGGATCATTTTAAATTTTTTTATCTCAATTCAAGACCCAACAAATAATTATTTTTCAAATTAAATTTCATTATAAAAAAGAATTAGAGACATTCATCATAAATAAAAATAACTTTATTAATTAAAAAATATTTTTTATTAATATAAGGTATATTTCTAATTTTTATTTTTATCATCGTGCAATAATTTAGTTTGAAAATCTTATTTATTGTTTAAAAAAAATGATAACTAGCATTTTGAAATTAACTTAAAACTAATATTTTATCAAATATGATGGAAAAAGATTATATGGAGAAATGCTAGTTTTAATTTTAAAATGTCAGTCGTCATATTTTTTAAGACACTAAACTAATACACGATGATAAAAATTAGAAATATATATTATATTAATAAAAAAAGTTAATATTTTTTTAAATAAATGATTTTAATTTTTATAACAAATATCTCTAATTTTTTTCCATATGGTATGAATTTAATTTAAAATAAATTTTTTGTTGAATCTTGAATTGAGACACAAGAATTTAAAACAAATCTTAAATTGAGAAAAAAAATTAAAATTAAGACTTAAATTGAGACACTTTTTAAAGAGTATCTATATTGAGATATAACCAAAAATTTGGGCCTTAATATGACATTTTCCCTTCCATTAAAACAATATTTTACACTGTACCATAAGTTGAAAGCGGACTGTCAAATTTCCACCAAACATCCGCTTAAAACTGTCAACTAATTAAGTTGAGATGCACTCAACATAACCACCAAACACCCCCTCCCCTTAAAATACTTCATGGAGAACGGGTTAACAGTTTTGTAAAAGACCAATTCTCAGGGGACAGGATATTAATTGTTAGAGCCTATGAGTATTTTTTTTTTTTTTAAAGCTAGTGAATACTAAATTAATATTTGGCAATTAGTCAATATATGATTCTATCCTTCTCTTAGCTGTTTCCTTGAGATCAGTTGCACATGACAGAGGCAGACTAGTTCTTATATCAAATCTTATAAAAAAAAGGGCATATTTCCAAGCATTACATAACCATCAACCCAATTGCCTCTTAGTATATTATAAAATTTACTTTTAATATATTGGAGAGAAATTTGGTCAAACCTCTCAACTCATTTAGTGAAACAATTTATACCTTTCAACGTACTCTTTTTAATGAAAAATTATTTGCACCCTCCAAAATTAATATCCTTTAATAAAAAAAATTAATATTTTTTTTATAAAAAAATTAATATCTTTTTAAGTAGTTTAACCAGTTTTAATGTTTACCTTGCCTAACTTGTTTTATATGCAAATATATTGTGCCGACAGTTTATGACCCACTTTATTGGCTATTCCATTAATAAAATCAACTTGTATTGCATTGACTTCATACTTACAACTACTTCTACTTGTTTGTGATCATCTTTAGGAATCAAGCCAATCTTAATCCCATTACCAAATACCAATTGCTTCACTCTTTCTTTCAGTTGTAAAAAATATTTGTTATTGAAGCAGATTGTATTTAATATTTGTTTGAAAGATCAGAGATGTCTAGTACTGCTGTCTATCCAGTGGAATTGGCTAAGACGAAAATAGAGCAACTTCTAAAACCCAGTGAGAAATCGTCGCTTAGTTGGGAGTCTCGAGAGATGTTAAAACTCATATACAAGCAACTCGATTCTTTTGATGAAATTGCCAAATCAACTCTTCATACCGAATTAGATATCTCAATCTGCCTGGAAACTTATAAATTGGAAGACATCGTAGATGAGATTGGTTCAAAATCTGAAAGCAATGATTGGTCGGTGGAGAATCTAAAGCAAAGAATAGATTCCTTCACCCCTCAACTGAAGATGGAGGTGCAGAGCTGTTCTGATGGATTATACAACTTGGATCCGGACGAAGAAGAAGAAGAAAAAGACGAGGGAGATGTTTCCTCAAAGGTGATAGGAGTGCCTGATGTGTATCAGCAACTCAAAGATACAATAATGAAGTCCCCAGTTACATCACTCGTTGGTATGACAGGCATCGGCAAAACTGCTCTTGCTAACAAATTTTTCAAAGATCCAGAGCTGTTGGATTACTTCGACCATCGCGTGTGGGTTCGAGTGGGCAAAAAATGTCGATTGAAAGATATTCCACGGCGCATTTTAGCAAAGATGAATGCCAACACGTTCCCTGAAGAAGGAGATGATGAAGCAGTTCATGAGCAGTTGAAGGCTAGTTTGGAGAGCAAAGCTTACCTCATCGTGTTAGATGATGTATGGGACAGATTCGCGTTGCATCTCTTGCATCCTTATCATCGATACGAATGTGAACACCTGAACCATCCTTTTCGTTGCTCAGAGAGTGTAAGTCGAATCTTGCTTACGAGTAGGCTAAAACAACTAAACAATCGTTGTTCAACTCTCGATATTGATGACAACGCAGTAACTACGCGGTTATTAAACAAAGAAGAAAGTTGGGATCTACTTTGTGACAAGGTGTTTTGTAAAGGCTCGCCATGTCCTCCTCACCTTGTGAAAGCTGGAAAGAAGATATCCGAGAATTGTGACGGTCTTCCTCTTACAATTCTCACGGTTGCTCGCCTACTCTCCGAAGAGGACACGAGTACCCTAGAGTACTGGAATGAGATTGCAGAAAAAAAAAATCATCAACTTTTCATAGACGCATATGATGAAATGTCAAAGGTACTACTTCCAAGCTACACCTACTTACCTCCACTTCTACAAATGTGCTTTCTCTTTATAGGACTCTTTCCTCGAAATCACGAGATTTTACGATCCAAGCTCATCAATTTATGGAAAGCTGATGGATTTTTTGAATTAAATATAAACATAAATGATGGTTCTAATGCTATTGATTGTTTGGAGGAGCTTGTTTCAAATAATGTTGTAATGGTCTACAAAATGAGCACTTACAATTTTGACCACACCGTCAAATCTTGCGGCCTCCACTCTTCTTTGTGGTACATGTCTAGACCAATAGCTAGAGAGACCAAGTTCGCAATTGTCTTAAGCAGTATTAATGATTGCTTTGGAGATGGTATAGAAGGCCATCACCGAGTGTCCTTCAACACTAATGTTTTATTTGCCATCAAAGGTGTGAATAAATTATTGGAGGATAATTATGCATCCACTGCACATTCTCTATTGTGTTTTGGTCCATACAATCATTATCAAGTACCACTATGTTTTCATTTGAAATTATTGAGTGAACTTGATGCTCTTTCAATTCGATTCTACGAGTTCCCTATGGAGGTACTACAACTAGTTCGGTTAAAGTACCTTGCTTTTACTTCAAATGGAACACTCCCACCTTCCATTTCCCAGCTCTCAAGCCTTCAGTTCCTTATTGTCGAGCGACATCAAAACATCAAATCTTGTAGGGACCAACCATATCTACCTGCGGAGATATGGAGCTTGCAAGACCTGAGACATCTTCAGGTCAAGGGAAGCGACTTACCAGATCCTTGTGGCGCTTCCTTAGAAAATTTATCGACACTTTCAGGTGTAAGTGATCGCAGTTGTACTGAGGCCGTTCTTAAAGGAATCCCTTATCTTTGTGTGTTAAAAATCCAAATTGAATTGGCACCTGAAGATGATGGTAGACAATTGAGTTGCTTCACTGATATTTCTTGTCTTAGTATGTTATGGTCACTTAAATGTACTATTGTTAATCCTAAGGTTGATCCCCCAATTGTTCCATTTTCAAGCTTTCCAACTAATTACTTGACTAACTTGAGTTTGAACGGGTTAGGCTATCCTTGGAACGAAATGAGAAAGGTTGCTTTATTACCACATCTTAGGGTGCTCAAATTGAAAAACTATGCTTTTCAAGGTCTAGAGTGGGCAGTGGAAGAAGGCGAATTCTCTACCCTTGGTTCTCTTGTAATTGAAGACACTGATTTGGTGGATTGGAAATTTGAGCGTGGTGCCTTTAATGATCTTAAGAGCTTAATAATAAGATCTTGTTACAAATTAGAAAAGGTCCGTGGAAAGTTTTGTAAGCATCTTAAGATTGAACTCGTTGATTGCAACCCTTCATGTGTAGGAGAAATGAAGAAGGCTATGTCGGAATTTTGTGTCCTTGAAGTCCATTCTTCATGGGAAGATAGAAAGCTCCAGTCATAACTCATGATGCACCTTATTGAAAAGGTATATACTCATTCAATTTTATTATTGCAATAAAATTTTCAACACTCTGTAGTTTCCCTCTCTCATTCGGCTACATCACTCTGTGTATATGTTGCTACATCATGATATGTGGTGTAGATAAGAAACAATATTTATACATCTCGTAACAAATTGTGTATGTTTGTGTATTGACAGGTTTGCAAGTACGCTAAAGGCTAGTGGTGGATTGATATGTTTTTTTATTGTATTGTTTTGGTGGTTTTTAGTTTTTATTATACTGGTTTGGGTACACTTTTGCTTTTGTTTTAAAAGAAATTTAGTTTTAATGGTCAGGAATGTGTTCTGAGAATTTTCATCACATCTTACTTCTGGCTAAAGCATTGGTATCCTATTTGTAAACAATTGGGACATTCCTGTGCTCTCTGTTTTCCATTGAAGTTTCGTTTGCTGTTTTCAAAAAAAAAAAAAAAAAATTGTGGGAATTTGGGATTGTTATATTATTAGAAAGTGATGCACATTTCTAGAAAAAACTAGAAAAAAAGTGACATTTGTAAAATAAGAAAATTCTAGATGAATCTAGTTGTTTGAAAAGAATTGTAACAATATAGAAAAATCTAGAACTAGTATATAAGAAATAGAATATGTAGATACATATAGCATAATCTAGAATAGAAAGTTGTAGATATGGAGAATTCTAGAGCATCAATTGTTAGCCACACAAATAGGTCGGTGGTGGCTTGATGTAGCCGACATAATGCCTATATATATTACAATGTTGTAATCTAAGTTGAAAAAGAAAAAAGGAATTCATTTCCAAATTGCAAAGTAAAAGTCCCCTGCTTCTACCTCTGTTTTCTACTCCACCACTATATATCTAATTTCTTTTCAAATACAAGACTATCATCTAAATTATTCCATCAGTGGTATCAGAGCCCCGTTAGATTTTTAACTGGGCGTAAACTAAATTCCGCAATATCACTAAAATACCTTTCATAATATTTTTCTATTGTCATTTTCATACACACAAAAATGGCCCTACCAAATAACCATCAAATTCCAATCCCAATTTTCTCGGGAGAAAATTATAACTATTGGGGCATTAAAATGAAAACGTATTTTATGTCCCAAGGGCTATGGGAGATCGTTGAGAAGGGATATACTATCCCCGAAGACACATCTTCTTTGTCTGCCACTGACAAAGAAAAATTAGACAAGAATGTGGAGAATGATAGTTTGGCTCTCTACATACTACAAATGGCTATGGTGAAGTCACTCTTTCCAAGGATTAGCGGTGCTAAAACTTCAAAAGAAGCTTGGGATACACTAAAGGAGGAGTATCAAGGGAGTGATAAGGTACGCAATCTCAAACTCCAAACTCTTAGAAGAGATTTGGAAAATTTGAAGATGAAAGAATCTGAGACCGTAAAAGATTACTACACTCGATTAAGAGAAGTAGTAAATAAACTAAAAGAGTACGGGGAAAATATTACTGAGAAGAGAGTGGTAGAAAAAATACTAATTACTCTCCCAGCTAAATATGATCCTATTGTCACCACAACTGAAGAAACTAAAAACATAGAAAAATTATCGGTGACAGAATTAATAGGCTCACTTGAAGCTTACGAAAAAAGATTGAGCATGCGTGAAAGTGAATCTTTAGAAAACGCATTTCAATCTAAATTTAATATGCGGTCTCAGAATTCTAGAAATGGTGGGAAGAAAAATGGAGAAAATAATAAAATTAAATATCAAGGTGGTAATTATAAAAGAAAAGATAAATACCCACCATGTGGAATTTGTAAGAAGACCAACCATCTTGAAAAAGATTGTTGGAATCGAGATAAACCACAATGCAAAAGTTGTGGAAAATTTGGTCATATGGAGAAAAATTGTCGTACCAAACACAAGCACCAAGCAAATTACACCGAGGAGGAGGAAAGCAGAAACAACCAGTTCTATGCTTGCCATGCTGCATCAGAATTGAAGAATGACACTTGGTTCCTGGATAGCGGCTGCAGCAACCATATGACGGGAGACGAGAAGATCTTTCAAAACATCGACAGATCAATCAAATCCCAAGTAAAGCTCGGGAATGGAGAACTAGTGGGCGTTGAAGGAAAAGGCACGATCGCAGTCAACACCAAGAAAGGTACGCGATTCATCCACGATGTACTGCTGGTTCCAAAGCTTGACACAAATCTTCTCAGCGTGGGTCAAATGATGGAGAGAGGATATTCTCTACTATTCAAAGGAGACTCGTGCACCATATATGACGACAAGAATAAAAATTCCGAAATTGTTGTAGTAAAAATGCAGCAACAAAGGAATTTTCCTATCCACTGGCAGTACGTCGAGGCAGCATTGAAAGCCCAAGAAGATCAATCCTGGCTATGGCATCGGAGGTTCGGGCACTTCAACTTCCACGGACTCAAGATTCTCCATCAAAAGAACATGATGAAGGATCTCCCAGCTATCCAAATGAAAGATGATGTCTGCGGGACATGTATGGAAGGGAAACAACACCGGAAGCCATTCCCTTTAGGACAAACATGGAGAGCTAAGCAAATCTTGGAGCTGGTTCATACGGATGTGTGCGGGCCAATGAGGACACCAACATTCGAGAAAAACAGGTACTTCATTCTTTTCATTGACGACTATACGAGGATGACGTGGGTATACTTTATGAAAGAAAGATCAGAGGTCTTTAATATATTCAAGAAATTCAAGAATCTGGTCGAGAATCAAAGCGGTCACCGAATCAAAGTCTTGCGGAGTGATAGAGGAACAGAATACACCTCTAATGCATTCAATAAGTTCTGCGAGGAGGAAGGAGTCAATCATCAACTGACAGTTGGCTACGCTCCAGAGCAAAATGGCGTGTCGGAAAGAAAGAACAGGACCGTGATGGAGATGGCTAGAACGATGCTTGCAGAGAAGAACATGCCTAAGGAATTCTGGGCAGAAGCTGTATACACTGCAGTCTATCTACTAAATAGATGTCCAACAAAGGCGGTGCAAAACAAAACACCAATTGAAGCATGGAGTGGACGGAAGCCGTCAGCACAACATCTCAAGATCTTCGGAAGTATCTGCTACGTGCACATTCCAAAGGAGAAGAGACACAAACTGGAGGAGAAGACAGAAAAAGGTATTTTTCTTGGCTACAGCTCTCAGTCTAAAGGCTATAGAATTTATAGTCTTAAGAGCAAGAAACTAATCATCAGTCGAGACATCGAATTTGATGAGAATGCTACGTGGAACTGGGAGGAAGAAAAAATTGAAAAATACAATATTATGCTGCCACAACTACGACATTCTTCCGAACCACGAGAAGAAGAAGTTGAAGGACCACAAGGGGCTCCAGAATCATCTAGAGGAGTTCCAGAATCATCTAGAGGAGTTCCAGAATCTTCTAGAGGAGCTCCAGAGTCTTCTAGTCCAAGGACTCCAACACCACCATCCATCTCAAATGATGAAGAATCTTCTCCAGATTCCGCACCAAGGAAAATCAGACAACTAAGAGAAATTTACGAGGCATGCAACTTTGTGACGCTCGAGCCTGGAAGCTTCGAAGTTGCTGTCAAAGAAAAAGAGTGGATAAAAGCCATGGAAGAAGAGATCAAGATGATCGAGAAAAATGAAACATGGGAGTTGGCCGATATACCGAGCAACAAAGAAGTCATTGGAGTTAAGTGGGTGTACAAGACGAAGCTTAACCCAGATGGCTCAATCCAAAAACACAAGGCGAGACTAGTGGCTAAGGGTTACTCACAAGTACAAGGAATTGACTATGACGAGACCTTCGCTCCAGTAGCCCGACTCGACACCATTCGAGCACTTGTCGCGCTAGCTGCACAAAGAAGATGGAAGATCTACCAGCTCGATGTGAAGTCAGCATTTCTAAATGGATATCTTGAAGAAGAGATCTACGTGGAACAACCACAAGGGTTCGTGATACAAGGTCAAGAAGATAAAGTTCTCAAACTAAAGAAAGCACTCTACGGTTTAAAGCAAGCCCCACGAGCCTGGTACAGCAGAATTGACAACTACTTCACAAAGCTTGGATTCAGGAGGAGCCTGAGCGAGCATACACTATACATCAAGACCCAAGGTACGAACGATAAACTCATTGTCTCTTTATATGTCGATGATCTTATAGTCACAGGAAACAATGAGACAATGATCAAGGAATTCAAAGAAGACATGATGAAGACATTTGAGATGACGGATTTGGGCTTGATGCATTATTTTCTCGGTATTGAGATAAATCAAAGAGAAGATGGTATATTTATCTCACAAAAGAAGTATACCGAGAGCTTACTCAAAAAGTTCAAGATGGAAGGTTGCAAGACCGTTGCTACTCCACTTGATAGCTCTAAAGCTCTACAAAAGGAAGATGGGTCACCAAAGGCAGACATCTCAAAATTTCGAAGCCTGGTTGGAAGCCTACTCTATCTAACAGCAACTCGGCCTGACATAATGTATGCGACGAGCTTCTTATCAAGGTTTATGCAAGATCCAAGTCAGACTCACTATGGAGCAGCAAAACGAGTACTCCGATATCTTCAAGGAACCAAGAACTTCGGCATCTGGTATGAATCAACTCCTAACTCAGAGTTAATTGGCTATACTGACAGTGATTGGGCAGGCTCAGTGGATGACATGAGAAGCACATCAGGCTACGCATTCACAATGGGTTCAGGAATATTTTCCTGGGCATCTAAAAAGCAAGCGACTGTTGCACAATCATCAGCCGAAGCAGAGTACATAGCAGCAGCAATGTCTACAAGTCAAGCAATATGGCTAAAGTACATACTTGAAGATATGGGAGAGCTACAAGACAAAGCTACAAAAATCTACTGCGACAGTAAGTCTGCAATAGCTATGGCGAAAAATTCAGTATTTCACAGCAGGACTAAACACATCAAGATCAAGTACCACTTCATACGAGAAGCAGAGACAAACAAAGAAATTAAGTTGGAGCATTGCAAAACTGAAGACCAACTTACAGATATTTTTACTAAGGCACTACCACGTGGAAAGTTCGAGATACTGCGATCAAAAAATTGGGGTCACCAAAATATGCATCAAGGAGGAGTATTAGAAAGTGATGCACATTTCTAGAAAAATCTAGAAAAAAAAGTGACATTTGTAAAATAAGAAAATTCTAGATGAATCTAGTTGTTTGAAAAGAATTGTAACAATATAGAAAAATCTAGAACTGGTATATAAGAAATAGAATATGTAGATACATATAGCATAATCTAGAATAGAAAGTTGTAGATATGGAGAATTCTAGAGCATCAATTGTTAGCCACACAAATAGGTCGGTGGTGGCTTGATGTAGCCGACATAATGCCTATATATATTACAATGTTGTAATCTAAGTTGAAAAAGAAAAAAGGAATTCATTTCCAAATTGCAAAGTAAAAGTCCCCTGCTTCTACCTCTGTTTTCTACTCCACTACTATATATCTAATTTCTTTTCAAATATAAGACTATCATCTAAATTATTCCATCATATATGTTACGAAGTGGCCACCGGTTGACATACTTATTACTATTTTAGATGCTACAATTTGTTGCAATTTATTTTTATAATTTGTCGCGCGATACAGAGGAAGAATGTGCTTACAGATGATACTTTAAGAAAATTGTTTTAGAGTAAGGAATTGCAAATATTTTAATTTGAGGGCACGGAGAAGAGAATGGATGAAATTTACCTTCAATTGCTTCAAAAGTTACCTTCAATTTCCTCCTTCTCTTCCAAAGATTGGTGCGATAATTCCAGAATATGTTGTATTTTGGGGTTTCTCGATTTTTAATCGGTGTCTCTTTCCGAACTGAATTGTAATCTCGGAATGATTTCATTTTTTATTTTAGTTAAAAAAGAAAACGTTTGATGTTTTAAGTTTGACTGATGATTTTTTTTTTTTTTCCCTAATTTACTTTTACATCATTAATTCAGTACTTCATCGGCTAACTGGTTACGGTTTTCTTAAAAAAAAAAAAAAAAAAAAAATTATAACCTAACGCTATAAGAACGTGTACAAATCCAGAGGCCCTAAGCCATTTCCTTGGGAAACTGATTAGATTCTTAATCAACAATATTAATGCACTTAAATACTCTTTAATTAGGCTTCTTTTCTAATTCCTCAAAACCAATATTTTCAAATACCCAGAGATTAGAGAAACACAGTAACAAGAGTGCAAGAAGTGTATGATGTTATTAGTTATAGTGTTTGAGAATTAAATAAATGAATTAATCCTACACCTCTCCACAAGTTAAAGTTTTTAGATGAGACGGAATTCTTTCATGATATTAGAGCCAAAAGGCTCATGCCCACACATTCTGGGTTCAACTACCGTTGAAAACAACTTCGTCCGTATTTAATTGTTTACTCATTAGAAATCCTTTCAAAGGAGTTCATGGTATTATCTTCCACAAGTGAGGTGTAATAAGGAATATTCTACACACTAGCATATTTGAGAGAGTAAAAGCAATTCAAATTAAGGGGAATATTAAAAATAAATAAAAAATCCTCCATCTCAAAGTTAACTTCTATTTTAGTGTTTGCCACCTTAAATTAAAGTGAGTTTAATTAATAAATGTGAATAAGTATGTGTAAATAACATGAAATGTAAGTATACTAGTTTAAGGAAGATATAATTTTAAAATATAATAATGTTATATTGTCATTTATGAAAATATCGGTTAAGTAAAAGAGGGATAGTTTCGGCAAGTAACAATTAAGTTTGGGATAGAGGGAGTATAAAATAATAAATTTCACAACTTTCTAAAATTTAAATTTTTAGATGAAATGAAATTATCCCGGTACCTGTGAGATTTGCTAACATCACAAAATAAACAAGTAGAGTTCAAAACAATGGACTTATTGGAAACGGACCAATTAAGGGGGCGCTTGGTTAGCAATTTTTCAATGGTAATGGGAATGAAAAACTATTTCCATCTATGCCCTAATAAGAAAATTGATATGTTAAGGGAAGAAGTGTTCCAATAGTAACACCATTGCTAGTGTCATGCCCCAATTTTGGAATAGAAGTTGACAACAAATGGTTATTGGTGGAGGAATGGGGGAGTGATTGAGGAGGATGATTGTAGGAAGAGAATAGGATAATCAAAATGGAGTAGTGATTACCTTATTTAGGAGGAGAGGTAGTGATTTTATGCTCATGAACCATGCTAATTACACTAATTTTCAAACTCATTTTCATTACCATTGAAGAGTTGTTAACCAAGCGCCCCCTAATTTTTTAGTGATACAATGCTATGTAAAAGTACGAACACCAAAAGCAGCAAACTTAGAGTAGGAAATGGAAGATAGTAGGAGCACGGTCAAATGTGACGAATTAATTCCTCACCTAATTAAACATTCAACTTAAAATTAATTCTTCACCTTAAACACTCAACTTAAAAATAAAAAGGTCATCATTCAACTTCAAATTAACCTTCAAAACATCATATATTTTGCAACAAATCGTGCATCTAGAACATTAATTAAGAATGTGAACCGGGGTCGTCTATCCTTTTCAAATTCTTCAAATTAGCTATTTAACAATTCCAGACATCCACAAATTTAAGAAACCGACCAACAGTATAATTAAGCTTAGTTTCCAACAGTTTAGTGTGTATAGAGAGAGGTTTAAATATGTGGCAAATAATACTTCTGTTTTAAAATAAAAAAGAATATAAAGGGAACCACAAGCCGGCCCCAAGCTAGGGCTTCGTTAAAATCTAACCCTAGGTTAGGTAAAACAATGCCCAAAATAAGTTCAATAACAACAATAAAAAATCAAACTCCCTGAGAAAAATTTGAAAACCGCCAAAATTAAAACAAACTCTCTTATTTCATATTAATTCCCAAATAATCATCATGTCACTTCTTGTTTTGGTTGATCAAGCGACACTATATCACAAAACATGTACTGGTCATTATACGATAATAGATGATAGAATTCACATAATAGGACACAAATGAGAACACACTTTCAAATATATGTGTTGAAATTTTTATAGCAATGAAGTGTTAATGAAATCGAATGAGTAGCATGCCTTTTCAAGGAAGTGTCACTACAAAAAAAACACTGTTTTGCGACGGAATTAGCGACGGAAAATCCGTCGCAAACAGTGTTTTGCGACGGTATCTGCGACGGACACGTATCCGTCCCTAAAACAGCCGTAGCTAATTTTTGCGACGGATTTCGCCTTCCGTCGCAAATTAACGACGGACAAATCCGTCGCAAAATCGGCGGGGTCAGACCCGGCCGGGTCACACAGAATTTGCGACGGACAGTATTCCGTCGCAAATATTTCGGGTCAGACCCGTTCGGGTCAACAACATTTGCGACGGCCACATTCCGTCGCAAATGTTTATATATATTTTTTTTTATTTTTTTCTGTTATAATTTGCGACGGGTTGTTTTCCGTCGCAAAATTCAATATTTGCGACGGAATTTGGCCGTCGCAAATTACCGAGCCTATACAAAAAAAAAAGTGGCTCGCGTGGTTCGAGCCCGGGCACCCGAGGCGGCCGGGGCGGGCGCGGACCACTGGGCCAACCGGCCCATCTCTTTTTATATGCGGCCCACCTTCTATATTAGTCTTATTAGGCCTTGAACAATTAATCCATTTTTTGGGTCCAAGGGGAATCGAACACGGGACCTCTTGTGCAAGAGGAGGGGGCGCGCGCCACTAGGGCACAAGCTACTTTCGTTTATTTTTAGGCAATTAATTGTATATGTATTCAAATTAAGTCTTTTTTTTTTATAATTCACCAAATTAATTTCTTTTCGTATCTAAGTTGTTTATTAAAATATTTTGCCCAACTATTTATATTATTTCTGTAAAATTATTTATTTCGACTCCCGCTTAAATTTATAATTCGTTCATTTGTACGCAATTAATTGTATATGTATCCAAATTGACTCATTTTTTTTTTCTACAATTCACCAAATTAATTCATTTTCGTTTCTAACTTGTTTTTATAAATATTGGGGCCATTTAATTTTTATTATTTCTGTAAAATTATTTATTTCGACTCCCGCTTAAATTTATAATTCGTTCATTTGTACGCAATTAATTGTATATGTATCCAAATTGACTCATTTTTTTTTCTACAATTCACCAAATTAATTCATTTTCGTTTCTAACTTGTTTTTATAAATATTGGGGCCATTTAATTTTTATTATTTCTGTAAAATTATTTATTTCGACTCCCGCTTAAATTTATAATTCGTTCATTTGTACGCAATTAATTGTATATGTATCCAAATTGACTCTTTTTTTTTCTACAATTCACCAAATTAATTCATTTTTGTTTCTAACTTGTTTTTATAAATATTGGGGCCATTTAATTTTTATTATTTCTGTAAAATTATTTATTTCGACTCCCGCTTAAATTTATAATTCGTTCATTTGTACGCAATTAATTGTATATGTATCAAAATTGACTCATTTTTTTTTCTACAATTCACCAAATTAATTCATTTTCGTTTCTAACTTGTTTTTATAAATATTGGGGCCATTTAATTTTTATTATTTCTGTAAAATTATTTATTTCGACTCCCGCTTAAATTTATAATTCGTTCATTTGTACGCAATTAATTGTATACGTATCCAAATTGACTCATTTTTTTTTCAAAATTCACCAAATTAATTCATCTAAGATCATGTATATGTTTGCTACAAGTAATTATGCTAATTAACACTGAATTAGTAATATCTTTGTTGAAATACTATTTGTAGCATCATTCCCGGTCACAAGGTTTCCGCCATTATTACAGAGATATTGAGGGATAATCTAGAGGAGAACGCAATGAAGTTCAAACTCGTCTCGTCGCAGTGGAAGCAGTACTACTTGGATGAGTTTCGGGTATATATATGCAAATATTTTTAACCAACTAATTGTTTATAAATATTTGCATATATATACCCAAAACCCATCCAAGTATTACTGTTTCCGCTGCGACGAGACGAGTTTGAACTTCATTGCGTTCTACTCTAAATTATCCCTCATTATCTCTGTAATAATGGCGGAAACCTTGTAACCGGGAATGTCTTTACCAAAAATTGTTCAAAAAACATAAATAAATTGTTCAAAAAACATAAATAAATAGTTCAAAAAACATAAATAAATTGTTCTTCATCAGAATGATGGTTCACTGTTCCAGTGATCCACCAAACCATCCCATATCGATCGTCCATCTGGTGCTCGACCCAACTCCACCCGATCCCCACGCTCCCACCGCTTCTTCAGGCCGTAAATAATATCTTTGTACCGTTCTTGCGCTTTCGCACAGAACAATTGGTACATAATACTATCGTTGGCAGGGTCCCAAACGCACCGCCTCTGCAAATAAATTAAAAATAGAATATTAACGAATAAATTAAAAAATTAAAAGTTAAATTAAAATCATAATAAATAAATTTTGTATACCTTGAAGTCATCAAAGTACTTCATCCTCTTTTGCTCGGACACTTGACTCCACGAGTGGGCACCATACTCAAATTGTCCCATCCTAATGATTTGTGAGACGATTAAGCTAGTCTCATGGGCTGGAAGCAGTCTGTGACAACAAAATTAAAAAATCAAGTTAATTATATTAATATATATATAATTAAAAGTATACATAATTCATTAAAAAATACTTACTTGTTGTCGACTATGATGGCAGTGAGAAAATTATCTTGACCTGGGTTCATCTGTAATAATTTAACAATTCAACTAATTCAATTATAAACTTAACAAAAATTAAACATGCTTTAAAATTAAATTAAAATTCGATCTACTAATTAAATTAGATCAACGAATTCAACTAAAATCAATTCATTACTAATATAATTCAAAAAATTCAACTAATTCAATTCTAAACTTAACAAAAATTAAACATGCTTTAAAATTAAATTAAAATTCGATCTACTAATTAAATTAGATCAACTAATTCAACTAAAATCAATTCATTTCTAATATAATTCAAACAATTCAACTAATTCAATTCTAAACTTAATTAACAAAAATTAAACATGCTTTAAAATTAAATTAAAATTCGATCTACTAATTAAATTAGATCAACTAATTCAACTAAAATCAATTCATTTCTAATATAATTCAAACAATTCAACTAATTCATTTCTAAACTTAACAAAAATTAAACATGCTTTAAAATTAAATTAAAATTCGATCTACTAATTAAATTAGATCAACTAATTCAACTAAAATCAATTCATTTCTAATATAATTCAAACAATTCAACTAATTCAATTATAAACTTAACAAAAATTAAACATGCAAAATTAAATTAAATTAAAATTCGATCTACTAATTAAATTAGATCAACTAATTCAACTAAAATCAATTCATTTCTAATATAATTCAAACAATTCAACTAATTCAATTCTAAACTTAATTAACAAAAATTTAAAAATGATTTAAATTAAAATTCGATAAACTAATTCAACTAAAATCAATTCATTACTAATATAATTCAAACAATTCAACTAAAATCAATTCTCTAAACATGCTTTAAAATTAAATTTTAAACGGTAAAAATGAAGAAAACTTACGGTTTATTTGTAAAAAATGTCGAAACGAAAACTCGGTGGGGACGGACGCCTTCCTTTTCCCGACTTCTCCTTCCTTTTCCTTTCGTTTTCCTCCTCTTCTTCCTTTTTCTCGCAGGATCCGTCTGCTTCGCGAGGAGAGTATTTATAATTGTAAAAAAAATTGCGACAGACGCCTCTCCGTCGCAAAATTCGCCTGTCAAAGACAAAACGACGTCGTTTTTAATGATTTGCGACGGCTTTTCCGTCGCAAATCAGTCAACGCACCGTTTCCCGAGAAGACGCGTAAAAACGGTTCGTATTTGCGACGGAAATTCCGTCGCAAAACAGTCAAAGGACCGTTTCCCGAAAGGTCGCGGATATAAATGTAAGATTTGCGACGACTTTGGTCCGTCGCAAAATCAAAGTTAAAATTTGCGACGACCTTATCCGTCGCAAATCAGTCAAACGGGTCGCTTCATGAACGGTCACCTTTAAACGGGTATATTTTGCGACGGAATGGACCGTCGCAAACTCAAAGTTGAAATTTGCGACGATTCTTCCGTCGCAAATGTAGTCGTTTCAAGACGAAGGCGGTGGGCCATAGTGTTTGCGACGGCTTTTCCGTCGCAACTTACAAAACTTTGCGACGGCCATCCTTAGTCGTCGCAAAATTTCATTTTTTTCGACGGCTTAGTAAAATCCGTCGCAAATTCACTGAATTTGCGACGGATATTTGGCCGTCGCAAAATTTCCGTCGCTAATCTCCGTCTTTTTTGTAGTGTGTGGTATATCTTTTCTTGAGCTTCCTTTCATTCCATGAAGAATGGACATCAATTACACAAGCTGATGTTGTTTTCTCGGTAGCCTTTTTCATTTCCTCAAAACATGACGGGCTGCAATCAACGAGTTCAACCTTATGAAGTAAATTTTCAAACTCTCCATGAATTCTTTTTAATTTGTAACAGCTTTTCAATTTTAAACTCAAAGGCACCACATCCAAATTTCCAATCCACCACGTCGGAGTCTTCAACTAAAAGAGAACGAAGTGCAATGAATCCTCCTTCTTCAACTCTCCACTCTGGATCTTGGAAAGCGTAGTTTTTTAATTTGAGCACTTCAAGATGTCGTAATGAAGCAATCATTCTCATTTCTTTCCAAGGATAACCCAGCCCACTCAAACTCAACGATTTCAAGTATGATGATGAGTAGCTTGGAAACGGAACAACAGGGAGAACAACCACTGGATTAGCAATAATACATTTGAGTAAATATGAGTGAAACAGCTCAAGGGTTTACCACCATCATCACCAGGTGCCAACTCAATTCGAATTTTTAACTCATTTAGAGAAGGAATTCCTTTAAAAACAACCTCAGTGCAACTAAGAGCACTTACATTTAAAAGCGTTGATAAGAGTGGCAAAGAAGCGCCACAAGGATCCGGTAAATCACTTCCCGTGACCTGAAGATGCCTTAGGTCTTGCAAGCTCCATATCTCCGTAGGGTACAAAATTTGATGTTCTGATGTCGATCGATAATAAGGAACTGAAGGCTTGAGAGTTGGGAAATTGAAGGGGGACCATTCCATTCGTAGTAAGAGCAAGGTACTTTAACTGAATTACTTGTAGTACCTCCATTGGGAACTCATAGAAACAAATTGAAAGAGCATCTAGTTCTCTCAACAGTTTCAAACGAAAACATAGTGTTTACAGATGATATTTTAAGAATAATGTTTTAGAGCAAGGAATTGCAAATATTTTAATTTGAGGGCACGGAGAAGAGAATCGATGAAATTAGAGCTAAATCCTGGAGTCTATTGCTTCAAAACTTACCTTCAATTTCCCCCTTCTCTTCTAAAGATTAGTGCGTTAATTCAATACTTAATCGGCTAACTGGTTACAGTTTTCCAAATTAAAATATCAATTCTTCAGACATTCGTAGGAGTATAACATGGATTCGTTGGGTACTCGTCTTCTCTTCGGAGAGCAATTGTAATGACGGTTGCGATTGGTCATATTAGTTTGATTTTCTGGAGCAAAGGGACAAAAAATGAATTGAGTTTGATTCTTGAGTTTTTTTTACTATATAATTGGGGAAAGTTGACAAAAATATAATGCCCCTATGTTAGACCATAATTATGAAATGTTCGTTTTATTCACCGATAAGTTTTGGTTCCTACTGCAATGCCAAATTTTCTCATTTTGTCCGTCATCAGGAACTTTTGATTCACTCTTTAATTATGTTGATTAAGTTGTGTAGTTAATAAATTTGACTGGAATTTTTCAATAAATAATATGTGGCTTACACTATATTTAAATTAATGTTCCTAACTAAATCTGGTAATTTTAGACTTGTTTTCTAATTCCTCAAAGCCACTTCATACCATTTAACAATCAAACAATATCCACAAATTAATTAAATTAAAGAAACCGAGAAAATATTTCATTGAAAGAGTAATCCTGTTTAGTGGGTGTGTGAGACAGAGACATTACAATGGTGTATGTAATCAGCAAGTTAATTAGTTCATGCCTTTTTTGTTATGGCATGATTCACTTGAGATTCTAGAATTCAATAGATTTAAAATAACTAAAATAATAATTCCATCATCTGACAAAAAAAATCATGAACCACAAGCCGGTTCCAAGCTTTGGTCTCTCGTTAAGACCTAATCCTAGGTAAAAACCTCTTGGGTAAAAACCTAGGTTAGGAAAAAGAGTACCAAAAAGAAGTCTAAGAAGAAGAACAAAACAAACTTGCTAAGAAAAATCAGAAAACCCCCAAATAATATAATACTCCCTCCGTCCCCTATTAACTTTCATATTTTTCTTTTCGAGACGTCCCACAATTGTAAAATAAGAAAATAGTTTTGACTGCGGAAATAATAATTCAACAATAAAAGAAAATACAACTCGAATAACAGATTACAGAGTGAGAAAAAAAATAAGGAAAAGAAGCAACAAAGGTGACGAGTCGAGGAAGTCCTCTTCCCGCAAGACAAAATTTCCCCGGTAGTGCTCTTCGGTCTCGGAAATTCGTCCCCAAAGGTAAAACGTCACAACGTCTCCAAGAGTGTAGCACCACAGGTCTTGGAGCTCCGGCGAACAAAACGAGCGCGTCGAACTGGACTGGCTCTTAAGACTCTATATGCAGAGAGACAGAGAGAGAGGAGAAGCTTTCTGAAATTCTTGGCCAGGCAAATGCATGAGGACGCTATTTATAGGCGAACCTCCACTCAATGCAGAAGGAAAAACCGCGTGGGCATTAAATGCGGACGCGTTTTCGTTGGTGGCAAGAGTTGACCCAGAACGCGTTTCCGTAAATCACGCTGGTAACGTCCCACGAATTTAGCACACGTGTTTTATGTGCTCTTATGAAGTATGGTCCGGTTTGACTTTTCTAACCGGGTGGGTCTCTGATCCGAATCGACCCAAAACTTTATGGACCTGATATCCTAATTTTTGTTCTCCAAAAAATTAGATACCCACTGGGCCCAAGGCCCAAAGTCCACCCAAAGTCCAATTGCCAAGAACCACGGCCACGGGCTCGGGCTCGGCGCGCGCGCGCGCGCGTGGCAACTTTGATTGACTAGCAATCAACTACAATTTATTATACTTCATTATTCCCATACTAATATCATGTATATTAGTATTCCAAAAATTCAATGTGGGATGAATTAAATGACTCATTTAATTCCCAAATTAGGTGTTGAACCTTTCGACTTTCCGATTCAATTTCTCACTCACCGAAAATCGGTTTTGCGAGTATGAATACACAATTCTCATCTACTCCAAGAGTAGAACGCACTTGTAACAATTAATTTCCGAGAAATTAATTTCAACACCAAGAATTAATTGGTCAACTATTAAAGTCTCAAATAAACTTTAATACCAATTAATTATAAAATAATACCACCAACTAATTTTCTCTAACAACAATAACTTTCACACCTCAAATATGGAAATAAAACACTCTTATATTACCTACTTTAATTCAAAATACTCTTCATTCATTGGTTGAAAAAGTCAATAAAGCAGTTTTTCTTAAAATTTGTGTCACCCCACCTATGAAAGTTAAGAGGGAACGGAGAGAGTAAGAAAAACTGTAATCAAATTCACCATCCCCACCAGACTCAAGTACAACTGCAAACCTGTCAATACACAAACATAGAGATTAAGCAAGGTGTTACTTTAATTTTCTAGCAATAAAGCGTAAATGAAACTGAAAAACTATACCTTTTCAAGGAAGTTGGTCATAAGTTTTATATGTCTTGAGCTTCACATCACACCACGAAGAATGTACTTTAAGGACAAAAATATCTTCTTTTTTTGGTAGATACTTTTTCATTTCCTTTACGCATAAAGGGTTGCAATCAACGAGCTCAACCATCTGAAGATTCTCTCTAAAATCTCCAACATTTTCTAATTTGAAACAATATTTTATTGTTAAGCTCTTAAGTTTTCTAAAGGCGTCACATCCAAATTGCCAATCCACTATATCAGTGTCTTCAATTACAAGAGATTTGAGTTCAATGAATCCTCTTTCTTCAACTACCCACTCTGAACCTTGGAAAGCATAGTTTTTCAATTTGAGCACTTCAAGATATGGTAATGAAGCAATTATTCTCATTTCTTCCCAAGGATAGCCCAAACCACTCAAGCTCAACGCTTTCAACTGCGATGGTGGAAAGCTTGAAAATGGGACAACTGAGGGAATAACCTCAGGATTCACAATAATACATTTAAGTAATTGTAGCTCGCTGAGACAAGAAATATGAGTGAAGCAACTAAAGGGCTTACCATCATCATTAGGGGCCAATTCAATTTGAATTTTTAACTCCCTTAGACAAGGAATCCCTTTAAGAACGACTTTTGTACAAGTGCGAGTACTTACATTTAAAAGCGTTTGTAAGTTTTTCAAGCACCACAAGGATCCGGTAAGTCGCTTCCTATAACCTGGAGATGTATTAGGTCTTTCAAGCCCCATATCTCCACGGGTAGATATGATTGGTCTCTAGAAGATTTGATGTTTAGATGTCGATCGACAATAAGAAACTGAAGGCTTGAGAGTTGGGAAATGGAAGGTGGGATTATTCCATTAGAAGTAAGAGCAAGGTAGGTTAGTCGAACTAATTGTAGTATCTCCAAAGGAAACTCGTAGAAACGAATTTGAAGAGCATCGAGTTCTGTCAACAATTTCAAACGAAAACAAAGTGGTACTTGATATTTATGGTATGGACCAAAACACAAGAGAGAACGTGCAGTGGATGCACAATTATCCTCCACTATTTTATTCACATTTTTCATGCCAAACAAAACATTATTGTTGAAGGACAACCGGTGATGGCCTTCCAAACCATCTTCTAAGCTATCATTAGGACAGTTTAAGATGAATGCAAACTTGGTCTCCCTAACTTTGACTCTAGACAAGTGCCAAAAGGAAGTATGGAGGCCACAAGTTTTGACAGTGTGAGTTTCAGTAAAAGTGCTCTTTTTGTAGACCATAACAGTATTATTAGAAACAAGTTCCTCCAAACATTCAATAGCACAAGACGTTGAAGTAATGTGTGTATTTAAATCAAGAAATCCATCAGCAAACCATAAATTAATGAGCTTGCATCGAGGAATCTCTTGATTTCGAGGAAAGAGTCCTACAAAAAAGAAAGCACATTTGTAGAAGTGGAGGTAAGTAGGTGTAGCTCGGAAGTAGTACCTTTGATATTTCATCTTATGCATCTATGAAAAGCTGATGATTTTTTTTTTGCTGCAACAATGTTCCAGTAATCTGGGGAACTCGTTTCCTCTTTAGAGAGTAGACGAGCAACCGTGATAATTGTAAGAGGAAGACCATCACAATTCTTGGAAATCTTCTTTCCAGCTTCCTGAAGTTGAGGAGGACATTTCGAGCCTTTACCAAATACCTTATCACAAAGTAGATCCCAGCTTTCCTTTTCATTCATTAATCGCATATTAAATATGTAAATATGATATGCAAAACTACTACGCAGACAACATAGTTGTTGCAGCCTACTCGTGAGCACGATTCGACTTGAACTCTGGCGGTGAAGAAAGGGGTGGTTCAGACCACAAATGTAGCTTCGATTACCCAAGAGATACATTGCGAATCTGTCCCATACATCATCTAACACAATGAAGTAAAGCTTGCTCTTCAAATTTTCCTTCAAGTACTCATTAACTGCTTCCTGGTCTCCTTTGGGGAGTGTTTGAAGACTATCAGGATCAATCTCCGCCAAAATGCGTTGTGAGATATCTTTAAGTCGACATTTTTTTCCTACTCGAATCCACACACGACGGTGGTAGCGTCCTGTGACCGTTGGATCGTTGAAAAGTTTTTTAACGAGAGTAGTTTTACCGACACCTGGCATACCTGAGATTGATGTAACCTGGAATCTCAGTACTACATTTCTCACGATCGGATACACGTCAGACACTCCTATCACCTTTGAGGAAACAGCATCACCCTTGTCTTCTTCGTCGTCGTCCGGATCCAAGTTGTATAATCCATCAGAACAGCGCTGCATCTCCATCTTCAGCCGAGGCGTGAAGTCAACAAATCTTTGCTTTAGATTCTCGACCTCCTCTACGGACAATTCGGCCCCATCATGAATCTCTTCTACGATGCCTTCCAATTCTTTAGCTTCGACGCTGATTAACTCATCTAAACTGGTGTTTAGAGTTGTTTTGGCAATTTCTTCAAAAGAATCCACATGCTTGTATATAAGTTTTAACATTTCTCGAGACTCCCAACTGAGGGAGCTGGAGGAGGAATCACCACTAGGTTGTTGAAGTTTCTCAATTCCGATCTTAACATCATCCACACGTTCGAAAGCAGTCCCATTCATCGCTAATCTTTCAAACTAAAATGGAACGAATATTTTTATCTGGATAATAGAAGAATCAAATGGTTTTTTTTTTTTTTTTTTTTTCCTTAACGGGATGTAATGGGGTATATTGTGAAATTAAGAGTGATTGACTGATAGCTTCCCAAATAGTATGAAAAACTAATTAGTTGTACCATTGGTAGTCAATCAATGTAATACCACTTGCATTTTATTAATCGGCATTGGAATACCCAAAAACATAGTAGTTGAAAAACTGTCGGACCCTTGATTTTATTTGGGGTTCCAATTAATACTCACAATATCCTACAATAAGCTTCTAATAAGATGATCTAAAATATTTATTCATAACTAATTGTGACAACATCTTAATTTTATGATTTGCCATCCTTGATCAACTTGTGTACACTTAGTAATTCGTCCGCATAGACACTATATATTGTTAAAGTTAAAAGGATCTCAACTTAACAAATACTTATCAAAATGCATGATTTAAATATTTAGTCAAATTCATATTAACTAGTTACATGAATTTGTTAAGGAATTATATATACATGTATATTGAATATTATTAATTGGCAAAAATGCCCAGTATATTGGCAGTAATGATAAAAATGACCTTTATCTTTTTCACTTTGTGAAAATACCCATTATATTTTCATAAATAGGTGAAAATGCCCTGTAACAGGTAATAACCAGTTTGTAACCTGTATGCGCTGACGGGCGATATTTTTTGTTGGAAATGCCCTTTATATTTCTATTATTCGATGGAAATGTCTTTTTGTATTTTATAATTAAAATTAATGATTAAATTATTAAAAACACTAAATAAAATCATAAATTGCTCTAAAAATATCAATATATATTTAAAACCTGTAAAACTATTTTGAAATTTGAAAAACAACATAAGAACATTTTATCATACAAAAATTATTTAAAAGTTTCTTTCAATAATTGAAAAATGTTAGTGAATAAAATATAGAAGTAAAATATGTTTTAGTTTAATTTAAATTTGTTTATATAAGTATTTTTCATTCCCGAGGAAGTACATATATTACCTGAATCTTCTTCCAAAATTGTATGGACAAATAGTATCATTAGGTAAATACACAAATAACTTTAAATGTGAGAAGTTGCGTACCGGGTGATTACTATAAAAATTTAATAATACTAATAAATCTATGTCAATTTATAGTTTTAGTAATTGATAAATAAATCATGTAAATATATAATATAAGTGATATTTGAGATTTTTTTTTTAATATTGGATTTAAGTGATATTTTTTATATGCAAAATTTTAAATCATTTTTGGATTTAAGTGATAGTTTCAATTTGAAAATTTTAAAATAATAAATTGTCATTTATATATGTATTAATTTATCTTTTTGCTAGTTTTGTAATTACAGTTTTTATTGAATTTTTAATGGTTAATCATAAAATTTAATCCTT
Source organism: Ballota nigra (assembly GCA_947034835.1). Classification (NCBI taxonomy): domain Eukaryota; kingdom Viridiplantae; phylum Streptophyta; class Magnoliopsida; order Lamiales; family Lamiaceae; genus Ballota; species Ballota nigra. Next base: position 96,011,192 of record OX344725.1, read on the forward strand.
AATTTGTAATCATAATGTAAGAAAGGGCAATTTTATCAAATAATAAAAAATATAAAGGGCATTTTCATCAAAAGTACACTATTACATCATGCTTACCGGTTACAAACCGTTTGTAGCCAGTAACGGGGCATTTCACCTAGTTTTGAAAACATAATGGGCACTTTCACAAAGTGAAAAACATATAGGGCACTTTTATCATTACTGTCAATATACAGGGCATTTTTGTCAAATTTTCCTTATTATTTTCTAGAATAATATTTTTCAATGTAATACTCTAATTAGAAATAATATGATCATATGGAGTTTTAATTGTACATCCAATAAAAAATACAAATAAGTTACTGAAATATTAAAGTTTGAAGGAGAAATATATATCGGGAACAGTGACATTCATTTAATATTATGGACGGAGTGAACAAAGTATTACCCCTAAATATGTTTGCATTAATAATGTGCATTGGAATGTGCATGTGCCCATTTGGCTGATCGAGATGTAATATCACGCTAGTTGCATTCACTAATGAGCATTGGAATACCCAGCAAGAATACCTGTTGAAAACCTGTTGCAACATATTTTTAATGGCAGTAGGGGTCACGCGGACCTTGAAAAATGGCACTTCTAATTCCAAAAGAAAGAATGCAAAATATTTTGGTACCTATGTACGAAAGTAGTCATTTTTTTTTTTTACAATTTATAGGACAAAAACTGTAAATTTATCCTATTTTCTTGGGATCGAAACTGCAATTTATCATATTCTCTTGAGAGCAAAAGTGTATAAATATACAGGACTAAAAGTGCCTAAAAAGGGATCACTTTGAAAATGGACGCTTTCTCCTAAAACCAAAAGTGCAATTAACCCCACGGATTTAGCATTTTTTCTTTTATCATATGTGTAAAGAAAATAATTAACCGGTTTTAACGAGGTCTCACCACGCCAAACATTAGTTAACCCATGTTTTTTATTTTTTATCATATGTGTAAAGAAAATAATTAAATTAACTAATTAATTTTACACCTCGTTACAATTTCAAATTTTTAAATGAGGTGAACTTATTTCCCCCTCCCTCTCCTGTAGGCTAGGAATAGTGGATTGAAGTTTGTTATATGGTGGTCTTTTGTAAAATATTGCATGTGCAATACACTATCAAACAAAAAATTAAACTTCAGTACTAGTGGGTTAAGAGCCGGGTTAAGCATTTAAATACCCTGATTAGAACGAGGATTGTATGCTAAAGAATGCATCCAATCATGTAATGCGGGCTCCGATCAATGCTGCGGCCCAAAATCTGGAAACCCAACACCAAACTGCAGAGGCCCAAACAGAGGAATGAGGAGTAGTTGTTTATCTTTTTTAGTCTTTAATTAATTCCTTTGTTTGATTCCATATTTTATTCTTGTATTGTTTGGATTAGTTGGTGGTATATGCAGATTTTTCAGGATTCATCTAGATATTCCAGGAGAAACGCAACAAAAAATATAAAATTGCCTAAAAAAATTGTTAATATAGCTACGAAATTTTCAACAAAAAAATTTGTAGTGGGGATTACCTACAAATTGCCTACCAAAATTTCTAATTGTATAGACATCTTTCTTCCCCATCTACAAAAAGAATTCCGTAGGCAAATTGCGTTGTAGGTAAAATTTTGTAGGCAAAATGATTTGTAGGTAATTATACCTGGGGATTTTATTTCGTAGGCAAATTAATTCCGTAGAGAAGTTGTTTCCAGGTTGATAAATATAGAAACTTTCATAATTAAAAAATCTGTAAGTAAGTCATAGGTAATTCTTATTACAAACTTTTTTGTTGGTAAAATTTTGTAGACAATTCTTTATATTTGTATATTAAATTTGTAATCAATTATGATTCTTTTTTTTTTTTTATCAAAAAATACACTTACCCTTAGCAATTATCTTGCTATTTGTCGAGTGCTTTCTGACCTGAGCCAAGGCGTCGATTTGTTCCGCTTGCCAGTTCGTGGTTCTCATCATACCCCCAACACACACATAGAAACGTAAAAAATTATGACATTAGAGAAAAACTTACGACGATGGTGAAGGGAGGCTAAGAGACACATTAACACTAACACTCACATGAACGGAGGCAACGATATATTTAAGAAATATATAAATCATATTTTATATTTAATTGAAGAAATATATAAATCATATTTTATTACTTAATTTTGGCTAGTTATGCTTAATTTGTTGTTTAGTTAATTTAGTCTACTAATGTTTAGATTATAATAATTTCCTGTCCTCTAAGAACTTGTATTTTAAAAACTGATGACCTGTCATGCTGCGATGCGATCAAATAAAAATTATGCCCAATTCTTAAATGAGATAGTACACCAAGCTGTGAACAGAATCTATATCATAGGTTGCACATACTTTGTCGATTATATTTATCTTTCTTAATTTTTCTATTAATATAAATGTTTACAGTTTCTTTGCATAGCCTCACAAGAAAATTTGAATAATAATAATTCAAAAAGGTTTTATAATAATCCAGTTTTTATAAATGGGAAAATTGCAGCTTGGTTCCAAGACAATGAGTGTAAAACACTTTTTATTAATCGGTTTTGATTCACAAGAAAACTTGTAATCAGGAATCGGAATTATGACAACAGCTTAAAACGAAATTGAAATCAACTAAAATTAAGAACACCAGATTTACGTGGTTCGGAGAAAATACTCCTACATCCACGGGATCGTATGTGATCAATCTTTCACTAAGAATAATAGAGAATTTACAATTCACTCAATCTCACAATATGATGATGATGTTCACTCGTTCACGCACTCTCACACTCACTCTTTTCTATCAGTCGAGAAGAACCCTTTATATAGTTACAGAGATTGAAAATGAATCATAGATTCACGAATTCTCATATGATAGGTAGTTATACAGCTGACTAACGACTTCAATAACCGTCTTAGTTGATTCAGTTAGAATCGCCTTCGCGTTAGCTTCAATTTGGTGTAGTTCGCGACCAACGATATTCAGATCAGATGACTTGACCTCCTCTGGCTCTGGTCATACTCTTCTGGCTCTGGTCCCTTATACCAGACTCCTCTGGTCTTCCTCCTCTGCCAGACTCCTTTGGTCCAACTCCTCTGCCAGACTCCTCTGGTCTACCTCATCTGGTCTACCTCATCTGGTCCAACTCCTCTGGTACCCCAATTTGACTAACTCCCACGGCTAACACTTTAACAACGCAACTTTCTATTGAAAATCAAGCACAACAGATTAGATATTTCACATATGACTCTTCACAATTCTCCACCTCAAATGAGAAGTATCAATCCTCTCTTCCTCTCCTCCATGCTCCAGTTTAGGTTAAGGAATATCCCATACACTCATCTTTACCAATTCAATACAGAATTTGAATTTCGTACCTGGTAAAGACTTTGTGCACATATCTGCAGCATTGTCCTCTGTAGATATCTTTTGAATCTGAACCACTCCTTTGTCAATGATTTCCCCTACAAAATGTAATCTTACATCAATGTGCTTTGATCTCTCATGGAACACTTGATGTTTAACCAGATGAACAACACTCTAATTATCACAACGAATGACCACAACCTTTTGATTTATGCCAAAATCCTTGATAATGCCTTTCAACCACAAAGCCTCCTTAACAGCCTCAGATACTGCAACAAACTCTGCTTCTATAGTAGACAATGCAACTCCACTCTGCAGAACAGATCTCCAGCTAACAACAGTATTGTAAAGAGTAAAGATACACCCTGTTAAGGACCTTCTGGTATCCAGATTGGCAGCAAAATCAAAATCTACGAACCCTTCTAGTGGACTCTTCTGGTCAGTCATCCTTTCAAACATCAAACCCAGATCAGATGACCCTTTAAGATATATGAATATCCATTTCAAAGCTTCCCAATGTAATTTTCCAGGATTAGACATGTATCTGCTTACCATACTTAATGGATAAGCTAAGTCTGATCTGATGCAGACCAGATCATACATCAAGCTTCCAACCCCAATTGCATAAGGTACTTTCATCATAGTCTTCTTTTCTTCTTCAGACTTTGGTTCCATCTCCTTAGATAGTTTGAACTGTTGTCCCAGAGGAGTTGACACAGACCTACTCTCATGCATGTTAAATCTCTTCAGGACCTTCTCAATGTAACTCGTTTGGGATAAAAAATAGTCTTCCAGCTGCTCTGTCCCTAAGAATATCCATTCCAATAATCCTTTTAGCATTTCCCAAGTCCTTCATATCAAATCTGGCACTTAGCTTCCTTTTAATACTCTGAATTTTCAACAGACTCTTACTAGCAATAAGCATGTCATCTACATAAATCAGAAGATAGGCTATCACATCACTTCCTTGCTTTTCCAGATATACACAAGTATCGTACTTGCTTCATACAAAACCAATGGATAGCATAACTTCATTGAACTTCTTGTGCCATTGTCTTGGACTTTGCTTGAGGTCATACAATGATTTCTTGAGTAGACACACCTTTCCTTCTCCTCCTGGTTTAACAAACTCTTCTGACTGGTGCATGTATAGATTCTCAATAAGATCCCCATGCAGGAAAGTTGTCTTCACATCAAGTTGTTGTAGCTCCAGATCATCTTGGACTACTCTGCTCAGAAGTAATCTGATTGAACAATGCTTGACAACAGGTGAAAACACCTCATTGTAGTCAATCCCTTCTCTTTAAGTAAATCCTCTGGCCACTAATCTGGCTTTAAACCTCACTTGATCCTTCACACCAGACTCAAACCTTCTTTTAAACAGCCATTTGCAACTAATTAGCTTCTGCTTAGATGGCTTGTTAACAAGAATCCAAGTATGATTCTTCTTAAGGGACTTCATCTCTTCTGTCATGGCTGTAATCCATGACTCCCTATCATCATACTCAAGAGCTTCTTTGTAGCTTTTAGGTTCTTGGTACACTATGGCTTCTGTTGTAGCAAGTGCATAGGAGACCAGATCAACACGACCAAATCTTGCAGGAGGATGTATTTGTCTTCTGGATCTGTCTCTTGTCAGACTATAATTTCTCAAGTCTGCATCAGGCACTTATTCCTCCTCTTCTGCTGGTACACTATCCTCATCAGATGACTCATTGTCTCCTGCTTCCTACTCTGGTTCAGAAACAGATGAGTTATCCTGTTTGTCATATTCAGGCTCCACCTCAACTTGAGTAATTGGCTCAGAAATAACACCATTTATCTCTTCAGCTAATGGCTCTTCATCGCCTCCACCAGACTTGTATCCCATCTGTGATTCATTGAACACTACATCTCTGCTGGTAATACACTTCTTGTTCCCAGGCTCTAGACACCACAGCTTATACCCTTTAACACCCTTTGGATACCCAATGAAAATACATTTTAAAGCTCTAGGTTCAAGTTTGTCTTGTTTCACATGAACATAAGCTTGGCATCCAAATACTTTCAACTTTGAGTAATCTAATATCTTTCCATACCAGATCTCATCTGAGATTTTAAACTCAATAGCAGATGATGGCACTTTATTAATGAGATACACAGCTGTGTTAACAGCTTCACCCCAAAAACTCTTAGGTAAATGAGCATCAGATACCATACACCTAACCCTTTCCAGAATAGTTATGTTCATTCTCTCAGCTAGACCATTCTGCTGGGGATTTGAAGGAACAGTTTTATGCCTAGTAATACCCTTCTTTCTACAAAATTATTGAAACTCTTCTGATAGAAATTCAAGCCCATTATCAGTCCTTAAGTGTTTGATAGTTCTACCCCTCTTATTCTCAAGTTCAGTCAACCAATCTTTGAACTTAGAGAAGGCATCACTCTTTTGTTTGAGAATATAAACTCAAACCTTTCTGGAATAATCATCAATAAGGGTAAGGAAATACCTGCTTCCACCATGAGTGGATACCCTTGCTGGCCCCCATACATCAGAATGTATGTAATCCATAACCTCCTTAGTGGTATGCTTCCCCTTCTGGTATGCTTGTTTCTTTGATTTCCCCATAACACACCTCTCACAGAATTCCAGCTTACGTATCCTCTTCCCAGGGATTGCTCCCTTCTTAGATAACTCCACCAGGCCCTTCTCACCAACATGGGCCAATCTCTTATTCCACAAGTTGACATCAGAAGACTCCATAGCAACATCAGCTGATCCTATTATTGTTCTGCCTATCAAAGTATACAAACCATTCTTGATTATATACCCTTCATAACAATCCTTCCAGACTTGGTTATTGACAGAACTCCCTTGTCTGTCTTGAATTCAAAACCTTTAGAATTCAAAGTAACAAGAGAAACAAGATTTCTCTTCAAGTCAGGTACAAATCTTACCTCAGATAATATCCTATTAACTCCATCAAACATTTTGATCTTGATAGAACAAGATCCTTGCACTCTACAACTCTCATCATTACCTAAAAGAACAAGACCTCCATCAAGCTTCTCAAGATTCAGGAACCAGTCTTCATGTGGACACATATGAAAAGTACAACCAGAGTGTAGGACCCACTCTTGACTTAGTCTCTCATGACTAACCATCAAGACTTTTGCACTATAATACCCTTCAACCTTCACCACAGCTACATTTCCATCTTGATCATTTTGATTGTCTTTCTTCCTTCTTTCAGGGTAGTTCTTTCTTAGATGACCTTCCTTGTGGCAAGTGAAACACTTTCTCTTTTCAACAAAACCAGATTTCTTCTCACCCTTATTCCCCTTTCCACCATCTTTTTTCTTAGATTGAAACCCCTTCTTCTTATTGGATTGAACATTCAATCCTTCATCAGGCTTCTTCCCTTCATTCTGGATATGTAGAAACTTGATTTTCAGGGCAGTTTGAATATCATCAAACATCACCTGATCTTGTCTTCCAAATAGCAAAACATCTTTGAAATTCTCCAGAGACTTAGGTAGAGAATTCAACAGCATTAATGACTTGTCCTCATCATCAATAGTAACATCCAAACTCTCCAGATCATCCACCAATCTATTGAAATCGTCCAATTGATCACCAAGATTCTTGTCTTCACTCATCTTGAAGAATTGAAGCTTCTATTTCATGTATAACTTGTTCGTAACAGATTTGGTCTGGTATAACTGCTCCAGTTTATTCCAGACTTCAAGAGCGGTTTTCTCCTTCGATACTTTCCTCAACGGTTTATCCCCAAGACACAAGATAAGCGTACTGTGCGCTTTCCTCTTGTTCTCCTCCACCTTAGCCGGATTAGTTCCAGAAGCCACCTTATCCGGTGGCAACAAGGCTTCGTACAGACCGTTGTGTATCAGGAGAGTCTTCATCTTAATCTTCCATAAACTGAAATCGTTCTTCCCTGTGAACTTCTCAATGTCGAACTTGGTTGTAGCCATGATTGCTTCCCACAGACGGCGCCACTTGTTAATTGGTTTTCATTCCCAAGAAAACTTGTAATCCGGAATTGGAATTATGACAACAGCTTAAGAACGAAATTGAAATCAACTGAAATTAAGAACATCAGATTTATGTGGTTTGGAGAAAATACTCCTACATCCACGGGATCAGAGAGGATCAATCTTTCACTAAGAAGAATAGAGAATTTACAATTCACTCAATCTCACAATATGATGATGATGTTCACTCGTTCACACACTCTCACACTCACTCTCTTCTCTCAGTCGAGAAGAACTCTTTATATAGTTACAGAGATTAAAAATGAATCCTAGATTTACGAATTCTCATATGATAGGTAGTTATCCAGCTGGCTAACGACTTCAATAACCGTCTTAGTTGATTCAATTAGAACCACCTTCGTGTTAGCTTCAATTTGGTGTAATTCGCATGCAACGATATTCAGATTAGATGACTTGACCTCCTCTGGCTCTGGTCATACTCATCTGGCTCTGGTCCCTTATACCAGACTCCTCTGGTCTTCCTCCTCTGCCAGACTCCTCTGGTCCAACTCCTCTACCAGACTCCTCTGGTCTAACTCCTCTGCCAGACTCCTCTGGTCTACCTCATTTGGTCCAACTCCTCTGGTACCCCAATTTGACAAACTCCCACGGCTAACACTTTAAAAACGCAGCTTTCTATTGAAACTCAAGCACAGCAGATTACATACTTCACATATGACTCTTCACACTTTTGGTATCTGTGAGCGAAACTAGTCCTTTTCTTTCTTTTCAAGTTTTGATCTCATTTGTTAATTTTTAGGACCAAGACTGCAAATTTATCATATTCTTTTGGGATCAAAACTGCAATTTATTCCCTTTCTTGTGACTAAAAGATTCAAAAAAGAACTAAGTGACTATAAATGCTAAAAAAAATCAATTTTAAAATAAACTCATTCTCTTCAAATCAAAATTGCAATTTACTCATTTTTAAATATAAGAGTTAGTTCTATAAAAAACTTACGACTTTTTTTTATAATTGCAATCCTATAAAAACACCTTGAAAGATGCTTCATGGAGAACAAGTCACTGGTTTTGTAAAAGACCAATTCTCAGGGGACAGGATATTAATTATTAGAGCCTAAGCATTAACTTTTTTTAAGTTTTATTTTTGTAAGCTAGTGAATACTAAATTAATTTTTGGCAATTAGTCAATATATGATTCTATCCTTCTCTTAGTTGTTTCCTACATATCAGCTGCACATGATAGAGGCAGGCTAGTTTTTATATCAAATCTTATAAAAAAAAAATGGGCACATCTCCTAGCATTACATAACCATCAACCTAATTGCCTCTTGTTATATTACAAAAAAGTAAAAATTTGTATGAAATCGTCTAATGGTATGAGACAATACAAATTAATACTTATTTTTATTAAAGTGTTAATGCGTCAATGTTTAAGTTATACTCTATCCCATTGTCTCACACTATGAAACAGTCTCACATAAGACCTACTCTTACAAAAATTATTTTTAATATATTAGAGTGAAATTTGATCAAACCTCTCAACTCATTTTGTGAAACAATTCATAATCTTCATACTTCTCAACGCACTCATTTTAATGAAAATAACTTGTACCCTTCGAAAAATTTATACCTTTTAATAAAAATAATTAATACCCTTTACTGAAACAACTCATATCTTTCTATCTAGTTCGTGTATGAACCAATTGTCGTGTTGTGAAGAGTCATATGTGAAGTATCTAATCTGTTGTGCTTGAGTTTCAATAGAAAGTTGCTTTGTTAAAGTGTTAGCCGTGGGAGTTAGTAAATTTGGGGTACCAGAGGAGTTGGACCAGATGAGACAGACTAGAGGAGTCTGACAGATGAGACAGACCAGAGGAGCCTGGCAGAGGAGACAGACCAGAGGAGTCTTGCAGATGAGACAGACCAGAGGAGTCTGGTAGAGGAGGAAGACCAGAGGAGTCTGGTATAAGAGACCAGAGCCAGATGAGTATGATTAGAGCCAGAGGAGGTCATGTCATCTGCTCCAAAGTTCGTTACTTGCGAATTACACCAAATTGAAGCTAACGCGAAGGCGGTTCTAACTAAATCAACTAAGGCGGTTATTGAAGTCGTTAGCCAGCTGGATAACTACCTAACATATGAGAATTCGTGAATCTAGGGTTCATTTTCAATCTGTGTAACTATATAAAGGGTTCTTCTCGACTGAGAGAAGAGAACAAGACAAGTGAACAATTGAATGCACACACACTGAGAGATGTTGCGAGATTGAGTGAATTGTAAATTCTTTATTCTTCTTAGGGAAAGATTGATCTTCTCCGATCCCGTGGATGTATGAGTATTTTCTCCGAACCACGTAAATCTGGTGTTTCTTAATTTTCGTTGATTTTAATTTCATTCTTAAGCTGTTGTCATAATTCCGATTCCCGATTACAAGTTTTCTTGTGAATCAAAACCGATAACAAGTGGTGCTGTCTGTGGGAAGCAATCATGGCTACAATTAAGTTCGACATTGAGAAGTTCACGGGGAAGAACGATTTCATTTTATGGAAGATTAAGATGAAGGTTCTCCTGGTATACAACGGTCTGTACGAAGCCTTGTTGCCACCGGATTAGATGGCTTCTGGAACTAATCTGGCAAAGGTGGAGGAGAACAAGAGGAAAGCGCACAGTGTGCTTATCTTGTGTCTTGGGGATAAACTGTTGAGGGAAGTATCGAAGGAGAAAACCGCTCTTGAAGTCTGGAATAAACTGGAGCAGTTATACCAGAGCAAATCTGTTACGAACAAGTTATACATGAAACAGAAGCTTCAAGTCTTCAAGATGACAAGAATCTTGGTGATCAGTTAGACGAGTTCAACAGATTAGTGGACGATCTGGATAGTTTGGATGTTACTATTGATGATGAGGACAAGTCATTAATGCTGTTGAATTCTCTACCTAAGTCTCTGGAGAATTTCAAAGATGTCTTGCTATTTGGAGGACAAGATCAGGTGATGTTTGATGATATTCAAACTGCCCTGAAAACCAAATTTCTACAGATCCAAACTGAAGGGAAGAAGCCTGCTGAAGGATTGAATGTTCAATCCAAGAAGAAGAAGGGGTTTAAATCCAAGAAGAAGGATGGTGGAAAGGTGAATAAGGGTGAGAAGAAATCTGGTTTTGTTGAAAAGAGAAAGTGTTTCACTTGCCACAAGGAAGGTCATCTGAGAAAGAATTGCTCAGAAAGTAGGAAGAAAGACAGTCAAGATGATCAAGATGGAAATACAGTTGTGGTGGAGGTTGAAGGGTATGATAGTGCAGAAGTCTTGATGGTTAGTCATGAGAGACTAAGTCAAGAGTGGGTCCTAGACTCTGGTTGTACTTTTCATATGTGTCCACATGAAGATTGGTTCCTGAATCTTGAGAAGCTTGATGGAGGTCTTGTTCTTTTGGGTAATGATGAGAGATGTAGAGTGCAAGGATCTAGTTCTATTAAGATCAAGATGTTTGATGGAGTTGATAGGATCTTATCTGAGGTAAGATTTGTACCTGACCTGAAGAGAAATCTTGTTTCTCTTGGTACTCTGAATTCTAAAGGTTTTAAATTCAAGAAAGACAAGGGAGTTCTGTCAATAACCAAGTCTGGAAGGATTGTTATGAGGGGGGTAATCAAGAATGAATTGTATACTTTGATAGACAGAACAGTAACAGGATCAGCTGATGTTGCTATGGATTCTTCTGATGTCAACTTGTGGCACAAGAGATTGGCACATGTTGGTGAGAAGGGCCTGGTGGAGTTATCCAAGAAGGGAGCAATCCCTGGGAAGAAGATATGTAAGCTGGAATTCTGTGAGAGGTGTGTTCTAGGGAAATCAAAGAAACAAGCATACCAGAAGGGGAAGCATACCACCAAGGAGGTGATGGATTACATACATTCTGATGTATGGGGACCAACAAGGGTATCAACTCATGGTGGAGGCAGGTATTTCCTTACCCTTATGGATGATTATTCCAGAAAGGTTTGGGTTTATATTCTCAAACAGAAGAGTGATGTCTTCTCTAAGTTCAATGAATGGTTAACTGAACTTGAGAATAAGAGGGGCAGAACTATTAAACACTTAAGGACTGATAATGGGCTTGAATTTCTATTAGAAGAGTTTAAACAATTTTGTAGGAAGAAAGGTATCACTAGGCATAAAATTGTAGCCTCAAACCCTCAGCAGAATGGTCTAGCTGAGAGAATGAACATAATTATTCTGGAAAGGGTTAGGTGTATGTTATCTGATGCTCATTTACCTAAGAGTTTTTGGGGTGAAGCTGTTAACACAGATGTGTATCTCATTAATAAAGTGTCATCATCTGCTATTGAGTTTAAAACCCCAGATGAGATCTGGTATGGAAAGATATCAGATTACTCAAAGCTGAAAGTGTTTGGATGCCTAGCTTATGTTCATGTTAAGCAAGACAAACTTGAACCTAGAGCTTTAAAATGTGTTTTCATTGGGTATCCAAAGGGTGTTAAAGGGTATAAGTTGTGGTGTCTAGAGCCTGGGAACTAGAAGTGTATTACCAGCCGAGATGTAGTGTTCAATGAATAACAGATGGGATACAAGTCTGGTGGAGATGATGGAGAGCCATTAGCCGAAGAGATAGATGGTGTTATCTCTGAGTCAATTACTCAAGTTGAGGTGGAGCCTGATTATGATAAACGGGGTAGCTCATCTGGTTCTGAACCAGAGCAGGAAGCAGGAAATAATGAGTCATCAGATGAGGATAGTGCACCAGCAGAAGAGGATGAAGAAGTGCCAGAAGCAGACTTGAGAAACTATAGTCTGACAAGAGACAGATCCAGAAGACAAATACATCCTCCTGCAAGATTTGGTCGGGTTGATCAGGTCTCCTATGCAATTGTTACAGCAGAAGCCATAGTGTACCACGAACCTAAAAGCTACAAAGAAGTTCTTGAGTGTAATGATAGGGATTCATGGGTTACAGCCATGACAGAAGAGATTGAGTCTCTTAAGAAGAATCATACTTGGATTCTTGTTGACAAGTCATCTAAGCGGAAGCTAATCAGTTGCAAATGGTTGTTTAAACGAAAGCTTGAGTCTGGTGTGAAGGATCAAGTGAGGTTTAAAGTCAGGTTAGTGGCCAGAGGATTTACTCAAAGAGAAGGGATTGACTACAATGAGGTATTTTCACATGTGGTCAAGCATTGTTCAATCAGATTACTTCTGAGCAGAGTAGTCCAAGATGATCTGGAGCTACAACAACTTGATGTGAAGACAGCTTTCCTGCATGACGATCTTATTGAGAATCTATATATGCACCAGTCAGAAGGGTTTGTTGAACCAGGAGGAGAAGGAAAGGTGTGTCTACTCAAAAAATCATTTTATGGCCTCAAGCAAAGTCCAAGACAATGGCACAAGAAGTTCAATGAAGTTATGTTATCCATTGGTTTTGTAAGAAGCAAGTATGATACTTGTGTATATCTGGAAAAACAAGGGAGTAATGTGATAGCCTATCTTCTGATCTATGTAGATGACATGCTTATTGCTAGTAAGAGTTTGTTGAAAATTCAGAGTATCAAACAGAAGCTAAGTGCCAGATTTGATATGAAGGACTTGGGAAATGCTAAGAGGATTCTTGGAATGGATATTTTTAGGGACAGAGCAGCTGGAAGACTATTCTTATCCCAGAAGAGTTACATTGAGAAGGTCCTGAACCAGAGTTGAGCACAAGAATCTCCAGTTCGTCAGAAAGAAAAAGTGAAGCAATTGGTATTCGGTAATGGGATTATGAAAGAGTGATATTGGCTTCGTTCCTAAATATGAATTCAATGCCATACCAGTTGCATTCATTAATGAGCACTGGAATAGTCAAAGAAAGAATAGGTGAAAAACGAGATATATGGCATAATAAAACAAGTTAATTTTTCTAATATAAAAATAAAAAAAATTGAGGGTTTAATTGAAAAAGAAAAATTGCCATCTTTTATCTGTTTATCAATTACAATATTCTCTTTTCATTGCAATTCAATACACTACAATTAAGTTTTACAATTTAAATCATTTGATAAAAATAGAAAACAATCAAGTGATGTGGTTGTCGAATATACCAGGTTGTCAACAAATAAAATAGTTTTTTTTTCAAATGAAAATAACATTTTTAAAAGAAACTTTTAGAGACATAGACTTGCAAAATTATAAAAATGTAGTGTATCAGATTGAAAAAATAAAGTGTTATAATTGATAAACTATCATAAAATCATAAAGGTGGTTTTTTCCATTCTTTAAATGTAACAAGTGGCAACTGAGTTGATGGTTAAGTAATGCTAGAAGTAGAGCGGAGAGCATATTTTCTTTTTCGTGCAACTCAAGTGTTTTTTTAAAAAGTTACATCGATTATTATTCAAAAGTCATATTTCGTTATCATTGAAAAATTAATTGCTTTTAAAAATACACACTTTTCAGTATTAACATGTATAACTTTTTAAAAATACATTTAAATTACACGAGCACCTATAATGCACACAAGACTAAATCTTTGTTTAATATATATATATATATATATATATATATATATATATATATATATATATTATCATTAAGTTGAAATCCAACTAAGATATATAAGTAGTAGCTAGTCTGCCCCCTTGCCAGGTGCAACTGATCTCCAGGAAACTGTTAGAAATTGAAGAGTATGAATTTCTACAAGAGTATAAAATTCAAGAGTGGAGGAACCTATTTTGAATTTTCTCAACTTAATTTTCTTGTGACTTGATACAAAATGATGAATACATGGGTTATTTATAGGTGATACCCATAATGCATCTATACAAAAATGCATGAACCATAATTAATTCTAATGCATGAACTTCTAATTAATCTCATACATGTATTGACCAAGAGTTCAAAGGTCATTCATGTATTCAACAATGTTTATCCATTATTTTAACTCATTTTAATTAATCTAGTTTATTATTTTCAACATCCCCTCTTAAACTAGATTAATTACTCCAAGTGAAAAACGTAGCTTCTTGAAGACATCGAACTTCAATGGTTTCGTGAAGATATCGGCAACTTGATCTTGTGACTTCACGTAGTCGAGCTTCACTTCCTCCTTTGATATGAATTCTCGAATAAAATGATATCTAGTATCAATATGTTTGCTCCTCTCATGAAACACCGGATTCTTTGCCAAAGCAATTGCAGATTTATTATCAACATAAATCTCTGTCGGATCTTCTTGTGCCAATTTCAATTCCTTCAACAAACTTCTTAGCCACACAGCATGGCAAACACAGGAAGTAGCAGCAACATATTCAGCCTCACAAGTAGATAGAGTCACAATAGGTTGTTTCTTTGAATTCCAAGTAAAAGCTGAATTTCCCATAAAGAAAACGAACCCGGTCGTACTCTTCCGACTATCAACATCACCAGCCCAATCGTTATCGCAATAGCCAACAAGCTTAAAATCATCAGAAAAAGCGTACAAGATGCCATAATCAATTGTACCTTTGATGTATCGAAGTATTCTCTTGGCAACTTTCAAATGCGAAGTAGTTGGAGCTTCCATGTAGCGGCTCACAAGTCCTACGCCAAAAAGAATATCTGGCCTCGTACAAGTTAGATACCGCAAGCTTCCAACGAGGCTCTTGAACAAAGTTGGATCAACTTTCTCACCATCTTGATCCACATGCAACTTGGTTCCACACTCTACGAGTGTGCTTACATGCTTGCTTTTCTCCATCTTGAACTTCTTGAGAACTTCTTTAGCATATCCTTCTTGAGAAATAAATATGTCATCATCTCGTTGCTTCACTTCAATCCCAAGATAGTAGGACATCATGCCAATGTCCGTCATCTCAAACTCCTTAGTCATGGCTTTCTTGAACTCATCAAACATCTTTGGATTATTTCCTGTAAAAATCAAGTCATCCACATACAAACAAACAAGTAACATATCACCATTTTTATCAGTTTTTACATAGAGAGCATGTTCATGTGGACACTTGATAAAACCATTTTCTTGAAAGTATTTATCAATCCTGCTATTCCAAGCGCGAGGAGCTTGCTTCAAGTCATAAAGAGCCTTCTTCAATTTTAGCACTTTCTTTTCTTCATTGTGAACAACATAACCCAAAGGCTGATCAATGTAGACTTCTTTCTCCAAATATCCATTCAAAAAGGTGGATTTCACATCCATTTGATGAATTTTCCAATGGTTTTGGGCTGCAAGAGAAATGATTAATCGAATTATCTCAAGGCGGGCAACGGGCGCAAACACTTCATCATAGTCAATTCCGGCCTTCTGTTTATACCCCTTTGCAACTAATCTTACTTTGTATTTCTCAATCTCGCCTTGTGCATTTCTCTTTATTTTGTACACCCACTTCACTCCAATGGTGTTTTTGCCTTTCGGTAATGATACTAGCTCCCACGTATCATTTTTTTGATTGCTTTTATTTCTTCATTCATGGCATTTCTCCACTTTTCATCTCGAGCGGCATCATCATAGTTTACGGGCTCGGTTTCTGCAAGTAAACAAAATTGAGTAATGTCACTCAAGTTTACCTCTTCGGTGGCATCATAAATGTCCCTCAAACTTCTAAATCTCCGAGGCCCTTCACTCGAACTTGCTTCCTCAATTTGTGCATTTTGTGGCTGTGGTGTTGGCGGTGGAGTATTTGGCGGTGTGATGTCATCTTCTTTCTCATCATCATCAAAGAGAGGACTATATCCATTTTCTTTCTTCGTAGTATTCCATTCCCAAACACCTTCTTCATCGAACTCCACGTCTTTGCTTATGACAACCTTCCCATTGATTGGATTGTACAACTTGTAGCCTTTAGAACTTTGATCATACCCGACGAATAGATACTTTGCACTTTTATCATCAAGTTTGGTTCTTTTTTGATCAGGAACATGAGTGTATGCAATGCTTCCGAAAACTCTCAAGTGTGAAACACTTGGCTTGTATCCACTCCAAGCTTCTTGAGGCGTCATACCATGAACACTTTTAGTGTGACACCGATTTATCAAGTAGACTGCACAAGAGACAGCTTCAGCCCAATACTTGTTTGGCATATTCTTGCTCTTCAACATGCTCCTCACCATGTTGAGAATGGTCCGATTCTTCCTCTCCGCCACTCCATTTTGTTGTGGTGAGTACGGAGTCGTCATGGGGCGATGAATTCCATATTGCTCACAAAAAAACTTGAATTCGTTTGATGTGAATTCTCCACCTCTATCGGACCGAAGAGCTTTGATTTGATAGCCACTTTGTTTCTCCACCATCAATTTGAACCTTTTGAAGGTTCCAAACACTTCTGATTTTGCCTTCAAAAAATATACCCAAGTTTTTCGAGAATAATCATCAATGAAAAGTACAAAATATTTATTCTCACCAAATGATGACGGATTGATTGGTCCACACACATCCGAGTGTATCAACTCCAATGGATGTTGAGCCCTCGTCTCAGACTCCTTCGGAAAACTCTTTCTTGCTTGTTTTCCAAAAAGACATCCTTCACAAAGTTGATTAGGATGGTCTATAGAAGGTAGACCTTTCACCATGCTTCCTTTGCTCATCATTTTTAACCCATCAAAATTTAGATGCCCAAATCTCATATGCCATAGCCAAGATGAATCTTTGAAACAAGATTTCAAGCACATAGGAACTCCATTTTGAATGTTAAGTAAAAACATTCGATTTTTTGTCATAGGCACCTTAGCAATCAACCTTCCATTTTCATCTTTCATTGTCAAACATTGATCTTTCAAATGAATATCATAATTCTTCTCCAATAATTGACCCAAACTCAAAATATTACTTTTCATGGCAGGCACATAAAACACATTGGAAATTAATTGATGACTTCCATCTTTTGAACGGATCAAAATCGTACCTTTTCCCTTTACTTGAACTTTTGAAGAGTCTCCAAAAGTTATATCACCTCCGGTTGATTCATTAAGTTCCACGAACAAATTTCTCCTTCCGCAAATGTGACTACTTGCACCAGAGTCAAGGTACCATTGATTCTCATTCTCATCTTGATTGGTTTTGCATGCCAGAAGTAAAGTACAATCTCCATCTTCTTTTACATTGCTGTTTTCCGCAAAGTTATTTTTCTCCTCCACTTTACTTCTACATTCCCAAGCAAAATGGCCAAGACGATGACAAGAAAAACACTCAACTTCGGATTTTTCATACCTTGATTGGTTTGGCCTATTTCCTCCACGACTTCTTCCTCTTCCACGATTTCTTCCTTGATTGAAGTTTTGACCCGTCTCATAATTATTATTTGAGGTGTATTTATCACCTTGTCCACCTCTTCCATGACCACGTCCTCGACCTTGTCCTCGAAATCCTCCACGTCCTCGACCTCTGTTTGATGTGCCTTGATTTGTCTCATTCAAAGATAACTTTGCCTTCAAGGCTTGTTCAACTGATTCTTGAACTGGTTTCAACAATCTCTCTTCATGAGCTTGCAACTAACCGGAAAGTTCATCAACGGTCATGGTTTCTAAATCCTTAGATTCTTCGATGGCAACCACAATGTAATTAAATTTTGGATCCAAAGATCTCAAAATTTTCGCAACAATGCGATCATCTTTCATGTCATCTCCATATCTTTTCATTTGATTCGTGATAGCCAAAACTCTTGAAATGTAATCCGAAATAGATTCGGAATCTTTCATGCGTAGAGATTCAAACTCCCCTCTTAATGTTTGTACCTTCTTTACTTTATCAACGCCTTTGAATGAAGCTTGAAGAGTTTCCCATGCTTGCTTGGAAGTAGTTGCCGCAGCGACTTTCTCGAACATCTTCTCATCCAAACTTTGATGGATGAGGGTAAGTGCCTTTTGATCCTTCTTCTTGGCGGATGTTTCACTTTCATCAACACCATTTTCCACAGGATCCCAAGCTTCATAGGCTCCAAGCAAAGCTTTCATCCTTATGCACCAATTATCATAATTATCCTTGGTGAGAGATGGAACGACAAATGGAGTTCCATTCGACATTTCTTCAAGCTTTGTCTCCAAACACAAGTGGCTCTAGATACCAATTTGTTAGAAATTGAAGAGTATGAATTTCTACAAGAGTATAAAACTCAAGAGTGGAGGAACCTATTTTGAATTTTCTCAACTTAATTTTCTTGTGACTTGATACAAAATGATGAATACATGGGGTATTTATAGGTGATACCCATAATGCATCTATACAAAAATGCATGAACCATAATTAATTCTAATGCATGAACTTCTAATTAATATCATACATGTATTGATCAAGAGTTCAAAGGTCATTCATGTATTCAACAATGTTTATCCATTATTTTAACTCATTTTAATTAATCTAGTTTATTATTTTCAACAGAAACAACTAAGAGAACAGATCTAATTGCAAAAAATTAATTTAGTATTCAATACTAGTCTACTAATGTTTAGATTATAATAATTTCCTATCCCTTAAGCATTGGTATTTTACAAAACTGATGACCTGTTCCCTATGAGGTCTCTTTCTCGATGATATACAGCGTACCTGGCTATACATTCAAAAAAATTTATAACAAATTATTATGTGAGATAGTACAACCGACAACGAGCTGTGCACTGAATGTATATTATATATTGTACATACTTAATTGATTACACTTATCAATTCCAAAACAAGTTAAAGAACCGAGCAACAGTATAATTAAGCTTAGTTTCTTCCAGAACCGCAAAGGGACCCGCAAGCCGGCCGGGAAAATTGTTTTTTCAGAACCGCAACTTATAGGAGGTAGCATTTTCAGGACCGTATTTTTACGAGCAGGCAATATCAGGCCCATAATTTTAAAAAGCATAGCAATTTAAGGACAAGTAGACCCAGATTACGGATTCAGGCGATTCAGGCGATTCAGGGCCGTTCCTAGCCATTAAGAGGCCTGAGTCGAAATAAAAAAAATAGGCCCTATATAAACTTAATGTTAATACAAAAATTTAAATGATACGATACTAAATATTTAAAAAAGAAAAAGATATGTTTATGTTTAATTAAACTGAAGAATATTGTATATGGCAATCTCGGTGTAGCTATTAATTAGAAAGGGTAAGTCTCTTGTAATTACTTTCACCTTGCAACTCAAAAATATATTATTTGTTTTTATTATATAATACTACGATCAAATTAATATATTTTATTGAAACAACTAATACCCCTAAAAAATACAAAAAAAAATGAAAACAAATTTCACGATAAAACTTATTCAAAATATACTCAAATTGTAAGAACTCTTAAAATTTATATAAAGTTAATAAGTATATGATGTTGGTTTTCAAATCAAGAATTAAAATTAGAATGATATTTAAGTATATGACTATGATCTTTAAATATGAACTAATAATAAAAATTTAAGTTACCTCAAGAAGGTTCGAATTGTGAATCTAAGAAAGTGAAATAAATTCTTACACAACTTGATTATATGCTTGTTTTATATCTTTTTAAAATTATATATAAAATACATACATATATAATTATATGCATATATAATTATGGGCCCCTAAAAATCATAAAAAAGTTCGGGTCTGAGTCGATCGACTCGTCGGACTCAAGGCAAGCACGGCTCTGGCTAGATTAGCATGTGATTGTCACGTGAGGCCTCAATCGATTTGAAATTTTTATTGGATTTTCAATGTTTGCTATTCTATAAACTATATTTAATTTATACTAAAATTTTAATATTAAAATTAATATATATATATATATATATATATATATATATATTCCCAACATTATGTATATTTGAAAAAGATAAAAACATAAAGATCTTTAATTATCTCTTGAATACGTGAATTTTGACATGAATCAATTCATGACCAGTGAATTTATTATATTTATTTAATTTAGATATATTTTATAGGTAGAATATTTCACAGTAGCGTTCCTCACACACACATATATGATTCACACCCTACTTCACACTGTACCATCTCATATGAAAATTTTGTCGTAATTTTTTCTAATCGCAGAATAGAATAATAGGCTAATCCATATTAGCCTGCAGGTACTCTATTATCTTAGGCCATGTTTGGTAGCTATGTTGTATCATCGATCATAGATTAATGTAGGTTGAGGAAATATATGTTGATGAAACAATCTAATTTGGCGAATGCGCATATTCCATTAATATAGTATTTTACACCGTACTTTAGGTTGAAAGCGGACCGTCAAATCTCCACCAAACAGCCCCTTAAGACTATTAACTTATTAACCAAACACCCTCCTTCCCCTTAAAGATACTTCATGGAGAACGGGTTAACAGTTTTCTATTTTTTTTTTTTTTTTTTTTTTTTTTTTGGTAAGCTGGTGAACACTAAATTCATTTTTGCCAATTAGTCAATATATGATTCTATCCTTCTCTTAACTTTTTCCTAGAGATCAGTTGCACATGCAGAGGCAGGCTAGTTTTTATATCAAATAATATAGAAAAGTGCACATATACAAGCATTACACAACCATCAACCCAATTGCCTCTTACTATATTATAAAAAATATTTTTAACATATTGGAGAGAAATTTGATCAAACCTCTCAACTCATTTGGCGAAACAACTCATACCTTTTAACACAATTTTTTTAATAAAAAATAACTTACACCCTCCATAATTAATATCCTTCAGTAAAAACAATTAATATTTTTTAATAAAACAATTCATATCTTATTAAGTTGTTCATATATGAACCAGTTTTAATGTTTCCGTTGCCTAACTTGTTTTGTATGCAAATATACGAAATTGATCACCTGCCCACCGGTGGGCATAATATTATATACCCACCGCATATGTGTTAATAACACATAAGCAAATATAAACAATTAATTAAATAATAGTGGGCCCACCCTTTATGTATCATTATATCCACCATTGGGCATGATCATTTCCGTGCTAATATATTGAGCTGACAGTTTATGACCCACTTATTGGCAATTCCATTAATAAAATCAAGTGGTATTGCATTGACTTCATATTTACAACTACTTGTACTAGTTTGTGATCATCTTTAGAAATCAAGCCAATCATAATCCCATTACCAAATACCAATTGATTCACTCTTTCTTTCTTTCACTCTTTCTTTCTTTCTTTCAGTCGAACTGGAAATTCTTTGATGTAAAAAATATTTGTTATTGAAGCAGATTTTATTTAATATTTGTTTGAAAGATTAGAGATGTCTGCTACTGCTGTCTCTGCAGTGGAAAAGGTTAAGATCAAAATTGAGCAACTTCTAAAACCCAGTGACAATTCGTCGCTTAGTTGGGAGTCTCGAGAGATTTTAGAACTCATATACAAGCATGTGGATTCTTTTGAAGAAATTGCCAAATCAACTCTTGAAACCGATTTAGCTGACTTAATCTACGAGGAAGCTGGAGAGTTGGAAGGCATCGTAGATGAGATTGATTCAAAATATGAAAGCAATGATTTGTCGGTGGAGAATCTTAAGCAAAGATTTGATTCCTTCACCCCTCGCCTGAAGACGGAGGTGCAGCGCTGTTCTGATGGATTATACAACTTCGATCCGGACGAAGACGACGACGACAAGGGTGATGTTGTTTCCTCAAAGGTGATAGGATTGTCTGACGTGTATCAGCAACTGAAAGATACAATAATGGAGTCCCCAGTTACATCCCTCGTTGGTATGCCAGGCATCGGCAAAACTACTCTTGCCAACAAACTTTTCCACGACCCAACAGTGGTGGAACGGTTTGACCATTGTCTGTGGGTTCGAGTGGGAAAAAAATGTCGATTAAAAGATATTCCACGGCGCATTTTAGCAGAGATGGATCCCGACACGCTCCCTGAAAAAGGAGATGATGAAGCAGTTCATGAGCAGTTGAAGACTACTTTGGAGAGCAAGGCTTACCTCATCGTGTTAGATGATGTATGGGACAAATTCGCATTGTATCTCTTGCATCCTTTTTATCGATACGAAGATGAAGACCTGAACCATCCTTTTCTTTGCTCAAAGAGTGTAAGTCGAATCTTGCTTACGAGTAGGCTACAACAACTAAACAATTCTTGTTTAAATCTCAATAGTATTTTCGGCGCAGTAACTATGCGGTTATTAAACAAAGAAGAAAGTTGGGATCTACTTTGTGACAAGGTGTTTTGTAAAGGCTCGTCGTGTCCTTCTCATCTTGTGGAAGCTGGAAAGAAGATATCCGAGAATTGTGACGGTCTTCCACTTACAATTCTCACGGTTGCTCGCCTACTCTCGGAAGAGGACACGAGTACCCTAGAGTACTGGAATGAGGTTGCAGAAAAAAAAAATCATCAACTTTTCACAGATGCATATGATGAAATATCAAAGGTATTGCTTCCAAGCTACACCTACTTACCTCCACTTCTACAAATGTGTTTTCTCTATATAGGACTCTTTCCTCGAAATCACGAGATTTTCCGAACCAAGCTCATCAATTTATGGAAAGCTGATGGGTTTTATGGATTAAATATAAACATAAATGAAGGTCCTAATGCTGTTGATAATGCTGTTGAATGTTTGGAGGAGCTTGTTCCAAATAATGTTGTAATGGTCTACAAAACGAGCACTTTCAATTTTGATCACACCGTCAAATCTTGTGGTCTCCATTCTTCTCTGTGGTACATGTCTAGACCAATAGCTAAGGAGACCAAGTTCGCAATTGTCTTAAGCAGTATTAATGATTGCTTTGGAGATGGTATAGAAGGCCATCACCGAGTGTCCTTGAACACTAATATTTTATTTGCCATCAAAGGTGTGAATAAAATATTGGAGGATAATTATGCATCCACTGCACATTCTCTATTGTGTTTTGGTCCATACAATCATTATCAAGTACCACTATGTTTTCGTTTGAAATTATTGAGTGTACTTGATGCTCTTTCTATTCGATTCTACGAGTTTCCTATGGAGGTACTACAACTAGTTCGGTTAAAGTACCTTGCTTTTACTTCAAATGGAACACTTCCACCTTCTATTTCCCAACTCTCAAGCCTTCAGTTCCTTATTGTCGAGCGACATCAAAACATCAAATCTTGTGGGGACCAACCATATCTACCTGCGGAGATATGGAGCTTGCAAGACCTGATACATCTTCACGTCGAGGGAGGCGACTTACCAGATCCTTGTGGCGCTTCCTTAAAAAATTTATGGACACTTTCAAATGTAAGTGATCGCAGTTGTACTGAGGCCGTTCTTAAAGGAATCCCTTATCTTCACGTGTTAAAAATTCAAATTGAATTGCCACCTAATGATGATGGTAGACAATTGAGCTGCTTCACTAACATTTCTTGTCTTAGTACGCTATGGTCACTTAAATGTACTATTGTTAATCCTAAGGTTGGTCCCTCGATTGTTCCATTTTCAAGCTTCCCAACTTCTTACTTGTTTAACTTGAGTTTGAGTGGGTTGGGCTATCCTTGGCACGAAATGAGAAAGATTGCTTCATTACCAGAACTTAGGGTGCTCAAATTGAAACACTATGCTTTTCAAGGTCTAGAGTGGGCAGTGGAAGAAGGCGAATTCTCTAGTCTTAAGTCTCTTGTAATTGAAGACACTGATTTGGTGGATTGGAAATTTGGGCGTGGTGCTTTTAATAATCTTAAGAGCTTAATACTAAGATCTTGTTACAAATTAGAAAAGATTTGTGGAAAGTTTCGTAAGCATCTTAAGATTGAACTCGTTGATTGCAACCCTTCATGTGTAGAAGAAGTGAAAAAGGCTATGTCGAAATATTGTGTCCTTGAAGTCCATTCTTCATGGGAAGATGGGAAGCTCCAGTCATAACTCATGATTCACCTTATTGAAAAGGTATATTTCATTCACTTTACTGCAATAAAATTTTCAACACTCTGTGTATATGTTGCTACATCCTGATATGTGATTGTAGATGAGAAACAATATTTATACATCTCGTAACAAATTGTGTATGTTTGTTTATTGACAGGTATGCAAGTATGCTAAAGGCTAGTGGTGTGGTGGATTGATATGTTTTTTATTATACTATTTTGTTGGTTTTCAGTTTTTGTTTGTTTGTTTCGTTTTAGACTTGTTTTGGGTATTCTTTTTACTAACCTAAGGTTTTTCCCAAGAGGTTTTACTTAGGATTAGGTTTTAACGAGGCCCTATAGCTTGGAACCGGCTTGTGGTTCCCTTCTTTTCCTTTTGTTTTAATGGTCAGGAATGTGTTTTCAGAATTTTCAGCACATCTTACTTCTGGCTAAATGATTGGTATTCTATTAGTGAATGGTTAAAGGAACCTTCTTTGTGTCTATGCCTAATTAATGGTCTTATTTCTGGCTTTTTTTGCAATGTATTTGTAACGAAGGTTCTTGTGCTCTTTGTTTTCCATTGCAGTTTAATCTGCTGTTTTCCAAATAAAAAATAAAAATTGTGGGTACTTGGGATTGTTAAATGGTACGAAGTGGCTTTGTTGAATTCGAAAGGAAGTCTAATTGCGGATGAAATCAAAAAGTAGGAAATATAGGGCCTAATTTGGGTTCAATTGTCCTACATTTACCACTATTTAAAATTACTGCTCCTTCTTAAAGCCCGAAAAATATTGTGGAGATGCATGGGGGTGCAAAATTTAATTATTTAAAATAATACTCCCTCCGTCCCAATTTTATTTACCCAAAAGCATAAAAAAAAAAAATTGTTTTGTTTACCCATTCCCTAAAATGACAAAAAAATAATACCATTTTTTCACATTCAGCCCTTAAAATGCTACTCCCTCTGTCCACGAAAATTTTACCCGGTTACTGTAGAGCACAGTTTTTAATGAAAATTGGTATTTTATTGAAAAAGTGAATAAAGTAGATAAAGTAAGAGTATTGTGGTGGGTATTGTGGGACCCATTTTTTGTTTGTGAGTGTAGTTTATTTCCAAAAGAGGAATGGGTAAAAATTTGATGGACGGACCAAAAAGGAAAGCGGGTAAAAATTTGGTGGACGGAGGGAGTATCTTATACTAAAAAAATATTAATAAATAATTCTTAAATAGCTACTTATCCTCAAAAGTATTAATAAACAGTTAATTTCTTAAAAATTATATCATTTTAAAATGGGTAATCAAAATTGGGACGGAGGAAGTATGTGTTAAAATTAATATTAATTTTGATCTCCAAATTTAACCTCTATTTTACTTTTTGTTTCCAATATTTTTATTCCAACACTCAATTGACGGTCGCTCGGAGCAAAAGTGATTAAAAAAATAGTTAATTTTCAGAACTACTTTTAATGAGGTGTGAAATTTGATGACCAAAATTTGACTAATATATATTTCCTGCACCAGTTTCTCAGCCGAGAGAGATCCATGTGACAATTTAAGAATAAACCAAGCCAAACAAAAAAAAAAAAAAAAATCGTCAAAATATCCCATGACTTGTTATAATCACTCAGTGAGCATTTCTACCAACTTCTTTAAAATTACAAAGTATTTTCATATAGATCAAAATTTATAGGACATTTTCATAAAACCGTGAAATTTACGGCCAACTTGTCTAATTTTTCAAAAGATATAAAAAAAAAAAAAAAATTGTCCTGGCCGATAGGTTTTCAGCTGATACTCTGATGTTGGCTATTCCAATGCTCATGAATAAACGGAACTGGTATTATTAATATTAATTGATTCTGGATTTATATTAATAATAAATTCAACTGGTATTCTTACGAGGATTGTGTACATCTCGTGATGGGCCAAGTGAGCATGTGTATTTTCTCGGATGATGTCCTTATCCGTTCATATTTAATTATGACGCACTTTCATATGCACCTGGTGCACGGTAAACTCATTCAACAGTTGAGGTTGTTTACACTAAAAATGTAGGTTGATTATATTTAAAAGTGTTGTTAGATTACGCTGAAAAGTTTACACTGACCGCACTTTTCAGTGTAATCTAATTACATTTTTCAGTATAATTAAATCATAGTTTTCAGTATAAACAGTCTATACTGTTGAGTGAGTGCACCATATACCAAGTGCACAAGAGAGACACTCTAATTATTTACTGCTCCTTCCATTCTATAATAATTTAAATAAAATTATTCTATAATAACAAGAAAGTTGAAATAGGAATAGATCAATATAATTATACTTAATTTAATGATATTTATCCAAATAATTTCAAGTTTTTTAAATATCTTATAATGTGGCTAGTCTTATGCGGCCAAATTGTGCCGTATTTGAGGGATTCAGGCTAAAATGGGCGCACATTAGAAACATGCGACATTTAAATGATCCAAACTGAAACTAATTCAATACTAATTAACGATGTTTAAAATTGAGCACCAAGCCTTAATTAACTTAGGTTGCATTCTCAAACAAAATAATTATCTTTTGGTACACAAGATAGTAACTCAATTTAATTGGGTAATTTCGTGAGTGAAGTAGGGTACATCATTAAACAATACTATTCTAAATTTTGGCCGACAGTTTTTCTCCTCTCAGTTTGGTTGTTCCAATGTTCATTAAAAAAATGCAACTAGTATTACATTGTCATAGTTTAATTATGGAACAACCAAGTTTGTCATTTTCAGAATTCCATTACCAAATACCAAAACTGCTTAATTGTATCTCCTTTGAAAGATTATAGATGAATGGGGATGGTTTCAGTGTTGTTGATGGTCTTAAGATCAAAATTGAGCGACTTCTGTACCCCACTCATATTTTCTACCCTACTAATCTCCATCCTCGAGAGATGCGTAAACTTTTGAATGAAGGATTTCAAAAACCCAGTAAGAATAATCCGTCCCTTAATTCCCAGCAAGTGGATTTTTTTGAAGAAACTGCCAAAACTACTCTCAACACCGCTTTAGATGAGTGGATCAGTTCGGAAGTTCGTGAATTGGAAGGCGGCGTGGATGAGCTCATAACTTCTATTTCTGAAGGCAATGAAGAATTCTCCATTGACGTGGTGGACAATTTAAAGCAAGTATTGCAGTCCTCCACCCTTCAACTGAAGGTGGAGGAGAAGAGGTGTGCTGATGGATTATACAACTTGATTCCGGAGGAGAAGGAGAAGGAGAAGGAGAAGGAGGAGGTTCCATCAAGGATGATAGGACTGTCTGACGTGTACGAGAAGTTAAAACATAAACTATTCGTTTCCCAAGTTACAGCACTTGTTGGAATGCCAGGCACTGGTAAAACTGCTCTCGCTAACAAATTTTTCCGCGATCCATGTTACTCCTACGACCGTCGCGTGTGGGTTCAAGTGGGCAAAGGTTGTCGAGTAAAAGATATCCCACGGCGCATTTTAGAGGAGATGGATCCCGACAGTCTTCAAATGCTCCCCGAAGGAGACGAGGAAGCAGTTCATGAGTGCTTGAAGGCAATATTGATGAGCATGAGTTGCCTCATCGTGCTGGATGATGTATGGGACAGATTCGCAATGTATCTCTTGAGTCCTCAGTATCGGTACAAATGGAATGAACTGAACCATCCTTTTATTCCCCGTTGGAGTGTAACTCGAATCTTGCTTACGAGTAGACTGCAACAACTAGACGAGTGTCGTATAGGGCAAAACATTTTGGGTGACACAGTAACTATGCGGTTACTGAACAAAGAAGAAAGTTGGGATCTACTTCGTGACAAAGTCTTTTGTAAAGGCTCGTCATGTCCTCCTCAAGCTGGCAAGGTGATTTCTGAGAATTGTGATGGTCTTCCGCTTACGATTCTTGCCGTTGCCCGTCGACTCTCTGAAGGGGAGATGAGTACCCCAGACTTCTGGAACGAGGTTGCAGCAAAAAAGAATCATCAAATTTTCATGGATGCATACAATGAAATATCAAAGGTACTACTTCCAAGCTACACATACTTATCTCAACTTCTCCGAATGTGTTTTCTCTATATAGGACTCTTTCCTCGAAATCAAGAAGTTTCGCGATCCAAACTCATAAATTTGTGGATGGCTGATGGTTTTTTTGAATTAAGTATAAACATAAATTCTAGTTCTGATGCTATTGATTGTTTGTAGGAGCTTATTTCCAATAATGTTGTTATGGTCTACAAAGAGAGCACTCTTACTTATTCTCATACTTTCAAAACTTGTGGCCTCCATTCTTCCTTGTGGTACCTATCTAGACAAAAAGATAGGGAGACCAAGTTCGCATTTATCATAAGTAATCCATATGATTGCTTAGAAGCAGAAGGCCATCACCGATTGTGTTTTAACAATAATGTTTTATTTGGCTTCAAAGATGTGATTAATACAGTGGAGGATATTTGTGCATTCACTGCTCGTTCTCTCTTGTGTTTTAGTCCATACCATCAATATCAAGTGCCACTATGTTTTCGTTTGAAATTGTTGAGAGAACTAGATGCTCTTTCAATTCGTTTCTACGAGTTCCCAATGGAAGTACTATAGTTCGGTTAAAGTACCTTGCTCTTACTTCGAATGGAATGGTCCCACCTTCAATTTCCCAACTCTCGAGCCTTCAGTTCCTTATTATCGATCGACATCAAAACATCAGATCTTGTAGGGACCAATCATACCTACCCATTGAGATATGGAGCTTGCAAAACTTGAAGCACCTTCAGGTCATGGGAAGCGACTTACCAGATCCTTGTGGTGCTTCTTTGTCCTTCTTATCAACACTTTTAAATGTAGGTGCTCGTAGTTGCACCGAGGCTGTTTTTAAAGGGCTTCCCGCTCTAACTGAGTTAAAAATTCGAATTGAATTAGCACCTGATGATGATGGTGGTAAACCCTTGAGCTGCTTCACTCATATTTCCTGTCTTCCCGAGCTTCATTTGCTCAAATATATCATTGCTAATCCTGTGGTTGTTCCCCCAGTTGTTCTATTTCCAAGCTACTCATCATCATACGTGACATCGTTGAGTTTGAGTGGGTTGGGTTATCCTTGGAAAGAAATGAGAATGATTTCTTCATTACCACATCTTTATGTGCTCAAATTGAAAAACTATGCTTTTCAAGGTCCAGAGTGGAGAGTTGAAGTAGGAGAATTCATTGCACTTCATTCTCTTTTAGTTGAAGACACCGACTTGGTGGATTGGAAATTTGAATGTGGTGCCTTTGAAGCCCTCACGAGCTTAAAATTGAAAAGTTGTTACAAATTAAAGAGGATTCATGGAGAGTTTGAACATTTTCTTCATAAGGTTGAACTCGTTGATTGCAGCCCTTCATGTTTTGAGGAAATGAAAAAGGCTACTGAGAAAGAAGCATTAGCTTGTGCAATTGAAGCCCAAGACAAGATATACCGCACTTCCTTGAAAAGGTATACTCATTCGATTTCATTAACACTTCATTGCTATAAAAATTTCAACACATTGTCTAGTCTCTCTCTCATACGGCTATGTTATTTGAGTGTGTGTTCTCATTACATTTGTGCTCAAATTATGCAGATTCCATCACTTATTCGATGCATGTTATGTGATAGTGTCGCTTGATCAATAAAAACATGATGATTATTCGGGAATTAAAGATGAAACATAATTTGAAATAAGAAAATTTGACTACACAACTAGTAACAAATTGTGTATGTTTTTGTATTGACAGATCTATAGGTATTCACAAGGCTACTGTTGGTCTTGGAGTTGGATTGTTAACTTAATCACTGTTTTTTTTTTCAATTTTATTGTTTTGGTGGTTTTCAGATTTTTCTTAGGGAGTTTGTTTTTTGATTGTTATTCTTGACTTCTTTTGGGTATTGTTTTTCTAACCTAGGGTTTTTTTTTCCTAGAGGTTTTTTTACCTAGGTTGGGTTTTAAGAAGGCCGTAGCTTGGGGCCGGCTTGTGGTTCCCTCTATTTTCTTTTTGTTTTAAAAGAAATTTATTAATTTGTCACATGTTTAAATCTCTCTCCAGGTACACTAAATGGGAAAATTGCATTTTTTTTGTTTCAAGAGAATGGATGAAAAATAATTTTAGCACCTATGTGCGAAATAAAGTAGATTTTTTTTTTCTTTTTGCAATTTTAATCTCCATATGTTAATTTTCAGGACCAAAACTGCAATTTATTCATTCTCATGGGATCAAAAATGCAATTCTCTTGGGATCAAAAGTGTTGAAAAAACTATGGAACTAAAAGTGTCGACAAAAGGACCATTTTGAAATTGACTCAATCTTTTGGGACCAAAACTGCCATTAATCCCACACAATACTGGAAGAAACTAAGCTTAATTATACTGTTGCTCGGTTTCTTTAATATGTGGGTGTTTGGAATTGTTAAATAGCTAGTATGTACGGCGTGGCTTTGAGGAATTTGAAAAGGATATATATGCGACCTCCAGTTCACATTCTTAGGTGGCGTTTTGATAATGAAAATAGGATAAATGTAGGATAATTGTAGTGGTTAATAAGAACAAAATATGATCTATAACATAATTTTTTCTCCTAAAAAGGTAATCACTACCCCATTTGATTACCTTTCTGTCTTCTTATAATTATTCTCCACAATCATTCTCCCATGCCACAACCAACACTTGTGGTACAGCAATTCAAATTATTTGTAAATCACTCTCCAAAGACCAGCTTAGAAAGGACGAAAATGAGTCAAGTTCCTTATGCTAGTGGAGTTGACAATCTAATGTATGCAATGATTTGCCCAAGACCTGATATAGCTTATGATGTAAGTATGTGAGCAGATCTTGGAAGTTTTCATTGGAATGCACTGAAATGGACCCCAAGGTATTTGAATGGAGCTGCAGAATTAGGCTTACTATTTGAAAGAGGAAGTGAAGATGGTGATTAGGTAAGAGGGTATGTAGATGCAGATTTTGCTTGAGATGTTGACAAGAAATCTCTAACCGGATATATGTTCACTCTACATGGTACTGTAGTAAGCTGGAAATCTACTTTGCAATCTTTAGTTACTTTGTCAACTACAGAAGCTGAATATATTGCAGTGACAGAGGCAGTGAAGGAGGCTCTATGGTTAAAAGGTATAGCAAAAGATTTTGGGGTAATAAAAAAGAATGTGGCCATTTTCTGTGATAATTCACTTGGTGAAACACTAAGTGTTCCGTGAGAGGTCAAAGCACATAAGTGTCAAGTTAGATTTTGTCAAAGATATTATTGAAAGGGAGTTAGTATCTATACTGAAGATTGACACTAATGAGAATGTTGCTGATATGCTAACTAAAGCTTTGCCGGGTAACAAGTTTGTCTACTGCTCGAAGAGGGTAAAGCTTCAGAGTTGGGATGTCCACTGATGAGTAATTTTTCTGATGGTTGATGTGAATGGGACACAGTACATTTAGGTGGAGAATTGTAATATGAAATGCACTGTGTATTGATACAAAAGCCAAGAAGGAGTAATACATCTCATATATATATATATATATACACTATTACACTAGTACTACTCGCCATGGCCTTTCTTTCAGTGAATAATGAATGAATTAAGGTTGAAAACTAATGGTCAAGATTTATATATTAATTACAACGCCCCTCTTCTGGATCTCAAATTCCCTGTACATCTAGTACGCTCAACCATTTGTTGAGCAGGGCAAAGCTTGTTTCTGGAAGCAGTACACTATATAATTCCATCCCATTTTTAATGATGATTGCCATGTTAATTGGTCTTGTATATATTGACAAAATTGCAAATTTGGTCCCATGATAATTTTTTAATAATAATTTTGTTCCCTTTTTGTCTTTTTTTTTTTTTTTTTTTTTAATTTGGTTCCCTCCGTTAATTCTGGTACCAAAGCTGAAATTTTTTGGGACCAAAACTGTAATTCTTTTGGGACAAAAAATGCAATTCTTTCGGGACAAAAAATGTCGAAAAAAATTACGGGACTAATAATATCGAAAGACCATTTTTATATACTGTTTATTCTCTTGGAACCAAAAATACAATTTCCCTGTACATATTTTGTTTGATTTTCTGGAACAAGGGACTAAAAATTAATGTAAGTCGCGCGTGTTTAATTCTTGAATACTTGTGACTATATATAAATGCCGAAAATTGACAAAAAAAAATACCCCTAAGTTTACCATAATTATGAAAAGTATAAGAGGCGCTTGGTTAACAACTCTTCAATGGTAATTGGAATGAGATTGAAAATTAGTGTAATTAGCATGGTTCATGACACCACAAAAATGAGTGGATTTAAAGAGGGTTTTGGAGAGGGTTTTAAAGAGGGAATCGAAGATAGAGAGGGTATTGAAGAGGGATTTATTCCCTCTCCAAAATGCTCGTCGCCAATCTGTATACGAGGGAAAAACGAATCCCTCGAAAAATGGAGAGGGTTTTAACGAGGGATTTCGCGTGGGAACAGACGAGGGAAAAAATCCCTCGACAAAATTTCCCTCGGCTAAGCCCTCGGAAAAGGCGAGGGAATTAAACCCTCGGGAAAGGGGCACGAGGGAAATATCCCTCTTTAATGCCCTCGGGAAATGTGCGCGAGGGAATTAAATCCCTCTTCATCTTTGACGTGACAAGCTGTCATTGGGCGAGGGAATTTTCCCTCGGCTGACGTGGCGAGGGAAATTCCCTCGTGTAGTCCCTCGCGTAGTCACAGCCGAAAAAAATATTATTTTCGTGGGTTTCGAACCCACGACCTCAGGCCCGGACCCTCTCCCGCGGATCCACTAGGCTAGCACCCACACACCTTACTCCTAACTCATGATAGGCGAAATTCGCCTCCCTTAGGTTTCGAACACGCGACCTCCATATATGCGGAGGTCTTGCGTGTTTCGCCGTGCCGCTTGGGCAAGGCTATTTACTTGTTATGTTTTCAAGTGTAATATATATGTTTAATATATTTTCTGTTATATATTTTAAATATAATACTACTTAATATTAATTGTTTTTTATATTTTATATGAAAATTATCATTACATATAAAATTAAACTATCACTTGTATATATTATTAAAAATTAATATAACTTTAAAATAAATATCTTTTAATTATTTTTCACTATTACACATATATTGATTGTTTTTGTTTTTAAAAATGAATATTTTTTAATTTATTTTTACTATTTACTAATGTGTGTACACATATACACATATATTGATCGTTAATTTTTTTAAAAATCAATAAAATAAAAGTACTTTTTAAATTCATTTTCACTATTTACTATTATGTGTACACTAATACACTAATACACATATATTTATTTTCACTATTTACTAATATATATGTGTACACATATACACATATAAAGTCTATTTTTTTATTAAATCAATAAAATTTTAAAATAAATATTTTTGAAATTGTTTTTCACTAAAATCAATAATAATAATAATAATAACAAACCAACATATATAGTTCCAATTATATCCAGACATAACAATTAAAATATCCACACATGCTCAAATATCCAGACAATTAAATCTAAATAAACAGTAAAATCTTAAACCAACATATATAGTTCAAAAACACGATCAAATATTCATGACATCTATCTCACATCATCATCATCATCATCATCACCACCTCTTTCATTTCCAGAATAATTACCCCTCGGAGGGTAACCAGAATATGCACCTCTTTCAAGTAGGTCTACAAATCCAGTTGGAGATATGGAATTACGACGAGACGGGGAAGGACCAGAAGCTGGAGGACGAGCAGGAGAGGCCTGAGGATAAGGGGCGGTGGGAAAACCACTAGGAGGAACGGGAGGAACACCACTAGAAGGACCGGTGGGAGGACAAGGGGCGTAACCAGGGGCGGGAGGATAAGAAGGATAAGCTGGGTAAGGAGGATATGAAGTAGCTGGTTGGGAAAACCCACTAGGTAGGTTTCCCTGATGTCCTTGCATCCACGCCATCATCTGGTTGTGCACTTCCTGACGCAAATTTTCGTTATACTGTCTCTGTTGGTCCGCCAGCATTCTTTCATATCTCGCGCGCTCTTCAGCCAGCAAGCGATCAACATCTCTTTGGTCATAGCCGCCAACGTGTGTGCCAGATGATGTCCCGCCTAGGCCAGATTGTATGCGCATCGTCTTCATTTGACCGAGACCCCTAACTTTTCCGTGTTCTGACCTCACTGTCTCAGCATACGCTTGACTCAATCGGTTCAAGCGCTCATCTTCGTCCGCTGAAGGCGGTAATTGCGAGACTCGTTCCTCCACGGAGCCCTAGACATACAAAATTATGTAAATGAAAAAGTATATAAACGTGTTATTTATATTATTAATGTTAATGTAAAACACTTACAATTATTTCAGCAATTCCCCCATACGTGTACTCCCCTTCCCCACAGTTGTGGAAATGTTGCACAATTTCCCATTCAGTTGGGAGCCAGTTATATTTCTTCTCCTGTATTCCAAAAAATTCAGGTTATGTATAATAAAGTAATTAAAATCTCCCTATGTTGTAGTGCAGGATTAATTACTTACGTATTCCTCAGTCCATTGTGCAGCTCCTTTTGCCCCTCCTTTGTGTTTTGAGGGGCCTCTTCCTCCGACCGAAGATAAGCGGTTTGTCCTACACTGGTTGCTTTTGGCAATGACTTCGGGCAATTGCCAATACTCAAGTAGTGCAGTCCAGAATGTCGGCTCCCACGGTGGGTTTTTTCCTTCACGTCGATGGATCCTCTTCCAAAGACTGGGGAGATCCGAGAATCGTTCTCTACACCTCTGGATGAACAACTTTTTAATTACCACCGTATTTTCTGTCGTCGGATCCCAGTAGGTCTCCCTCTGAAGAAAATATATACAATCACGTTTATTTTAATTAAGTAAAAATGTAGACATACATATAATACTACATACTTAACAAAATTAACAATTACCTGGAATGTCTTCCACCACTCTTTCCTCCTTCCTTCTGACACCAGCTTATAAGTGAAACCGCCCATCTCCATTCGACGGGACATGATGTTCCGAATCAACCTCGAAACAGCATTCGAGGGCATCAATCTGTAGAAACTTTGTTTCACACATTGATATATATATATTTTAATAAAATTAAATAAAAAAAAAAGTTATATTTAACATACACATTGTGATATGTATAGATGCGTAGCCGGTTCGGACGAGGTGCATGATTGGTGAGCTCTTCCGCAGTTTCCGGAACGACAGGGTCATCCTCAACCATATCTGGTTCTTCATTCTGATTCTGCAAATCAAAACCGGTACTCTTCCGGTTTGGGAGGAGGATCCCCAAAAGCTGCGTCGACCTGTATTTGTTTCCGATGTTTCCATCTGTATTTAACAATTACGTACAGTTATAACATGTGTACAAGATATTTTGGTTGGGACAACTAAAAAGAGTTGTACCGGTTCTCTCTCTTGGTCCGACTCTGGTGTACGAGAGGACGATCGCCGGCCACCGAACAAGTTACGGATACTTCTACCTCCAGCCATCTATATACATAGCAATTAATACATTAAGTAACAATATAATGTAAAATTAAAATATGTATGTACATAACAATTAAAACAAGCAAACACATCAATACATCAAACAAACACAACAAATACAGAATCCATTAATTAATTAAAACAAGCAAACACATCAATACATCAAACAAACACAACAAATACAGAATCCATTAATTAATTAAAACAAACAAACACATCAATACATCAAACAAACACAACAAATACAGAATTCATCAATCTTCTTCATCTTCTTCTTCATCATCATCTTCTTCATCTTCTTCATCATTTTCATCATCTTCTTCATCATTTTCAACATCTTCTTCACCTTCTTCCTCTTCTTCATTCTCTACCTCAATTAGTGCAGCGTCAAAATCAGCCAAAACGACAGGATCATCATCTATTTGCACATTCATCTGAGATATTATATCGTCCTCTTGAAATGGGGGAAGCTCTGGTTCACTCTTTCTATCGACTTCCACTAAGGATCGCGCCTTGGTGGTGCAAACTGCCCACCACTCTCGACCCGGTTGGACAGATGCACCGGGATACTTACAATAGTAAACCTGAGTAGCTTGACTTGCAAGCACGAATGGATCATAACGACCGTACCGTCCTCTTGGATTAATGTCCACGAGTTTATACTGAGGATGTATTCTTGTTCCCCTCGGTACAGTAGGATCAAACCACTGACATTTGATCAATGTTCAATGTAATATAATCAAACATTATAGTGTAATTAGCATACACTTTTTAGTGTGAACAATTTCAACTGTCGAGTGAGTACACCGTACACTAAATGCATATGAGAGTGTGTCCTTTGATACAAGTTCAAGTGATGACATGTGATAACTGAATTTGTAAAATTAACTAATGCTTCCTTGACTTTACTCGATTAAACTTTACTGGGTTTTGTGATTATATTCTTAGAGGGCGCTTGGTTAATATCTCTTCAATGGTAATGGGAATGAGATTGAAAATTAGTGTAATTAGCATAGTTCATGAGAACAAAATCACTACCTCTCCTCCTAAATAAGGTAATCACTACTCCATTTTGATTACCCTATTCTCTTCCTACATTCATCAAGCTCAATCACTCCCCTCTTCCTCCACCAACACCATTTGTTGTCTACTACTATTCCAAAATTGGGGCATGACACTAGCAATGATGTCACCATTGGAACATTTTTTCCCCTAACATGTCATTTTTATTATGAGGGCATAGATGGAAATAAATTTTCATTCCCATTACCATTGAAGAATGGCTAACCAAGCGCCCCCTAAGTTCTCATTTTATTCACTGAAAAATTTTGGTTCCTAATGCAATGCCGAATATTCATTTAGGAGGCGCTTGGTTAGCAATTCCTCAATGGTAATGGGAATGAAAATTATTTTCTATCTATACCCCCATAATAAAAATGATATGTTGGAAGAAGACTTGTTACAATTGTGACTCCATTGCTAATGTCATGCCCCAATTTTGAAATAGAAGTAGACAGCAAATGGTTTTTGGTAGAGGAATTGGGGAGTGATTGGGGAGGAGGAGGAGTGTAAGAAGAGAATAGGGTAATCAAAATGAAGTATTAATTACCTTATTTAGGAGAGGAGGTAGTGATTTTGTGCTCATTAATTAACCATCATAATTACATTAATTTTTAATTTTATTTTCATTACCATTGGAGAGTTGCTAACCAAGCGTCCCCTTAGTTCGTCAGGAACTTTTGTTTCAAACTTTATGTTGATGTTGGTTAACTTAATTGGAATTTCAATGAACAATTGTTACGCCACATTTATGTTCCAAATTAAATCTGGTAATTAGACTTCTTCCTAAATTCCTCGTACCATTTAACAAATCCCAGATACCCAAAACTTAAATAAACAGAGCAATAGTTTCATTCAACGAGCAAAAATAATTAAGCTTACTTTCTTCCCGTTTAGGGTGTGTGATCAGAGAGAGACATTAAAGCTTTGATTTCTCTTAAGCACACAATTGATCACCAGTAAATTATTCTAATCTTTGGATACATATGCTCCACGCTTCAACATTAAGTGCATGTTAGTTAGCAAGTTAATTAGTTCAGGCCTTTATGGTTTAATCTAAAACACGCTTCCAAGGCACAACTCATGACTTGGAAATTTATAACTTAATAGATGTAAAATAACTAAAATAAAATAATTATACAAGTCCAAATTAAAACAAATAAATTCCTTTTAAAACAAAAAGAGAAAGAAGGGGAACCACAAGCCGGTTCCAAGCTGGGGCCTCGTTAAAACCCTATGATGCACGGATTCTTCTAAAAATATCACAATGCAGTATCGGATTCGCACCCGCCCCCTAAAAAGGGTGAGATTCTTGAATTCGCGAATCGGATTCTCCACGTGGCGAATCCGGCTGCCACGTGGCGAATCCACTAACGGATATTCGAATCCTCCTTGCGTATCCTACTTATTAAGCATTAAATGTGTTATTTCAATTGAATTTGATTATATAATATAATTCAAATTGAAAATGTAATACTTGTTTTATATTGTAATCACTGTTATGACGTATATATTAGGCTAATTGAATTTAAATTGATTTTTGGTTAATTAATTATATTAAATTATTGAATATGTTTAAGTTTTGGGTCAGAGAAAATGTGAATTATATACATTCGATTTACAAAATTTTAAAATATATTTAATTTTTTAGGTTTTATATATAATAAAATATAAATAAATAGACGTATCTTGGACGAATCGCACCCTAAATTTTTTGAAAATTCGTATCCCCGAACCCGTATCGTATCGCCCCCGCACTCCCGCACCCGCACCTGTGCAACACAGTTAAAACCTAATCCAGGTAAAAAAACCTCTTGGGAAAAAACCCTAGGTTAGGAAAAAGAGTACCCAAAAGAAGTCTAAGAAGAACAATCAAAAGAAACTTCCTAAGAAAAATTTGAAAACCAGCAAATATTAACATTATGATAAGAAAGAGTGTAATCAAGTTCACCATCCACCACCATACTTAAGCGCACTTGCACATCTGTCAATACAAAAACATACACAACTTATTAGAGATGCATCTAAACTTATTGTATGATAATAAGTAATTGAATCTACAAAGTGTAAATTAATGAAATCGAATGACTATACCTTTTTAGTGAAATGGTCATAAGTCTTGAGCTTCACATGATCATCCCATGAGGAATGGACATTAAGGACACAAAGCCCTGAATTTTTTTGTATAGCCTTTTTCACTTCCTCTGCACATGAAGGATTGCAATCAACGAGTTCAACCATCAAAAGATACCCTCCAAACTCTCCACGAACCTTTTCTAATTTGAAACAAGAATTTATTGTCAGGCTCTCGAGGTTTTTAAAGACACAACATTCGAATTGCCAATCCACTATGTCAGTGTCTTCAATTACAAGAGAAATGAGTTTACTGAATCCTCCTCCTTCAACTCTCCACTCTGGACCTTGGAAAGCATAGTTTTTCAATTTGAGCACTTCAAGATGTGGTAATGAAGCAATCTTTCTCATCTCTTCCCAAGGATAACTCAAACCACTCAAACTCAACGTTGTCAAGTACGATGGTGGGAAGATTGAAAATGGAACAACAGGGGGAACAACCTCAGGGTTAACAATATTACATTTAAGAAATTTCAGCTCACAAAGAGAGGAAATATGTGTGAAGCAGTTGAAGGGTTTACCATCATCATTAGGGGCCAATTCAATTCGAATTTTTAACTCCCTTAAGCAGGGGATTCCTTTAAGTACGGCCTCAGTACAACTACGGGTACTTACATTTGAAAGCGTTTGTAAGCTTTTCAAGGAAGCGCCGCAAGGATCCGGTAAGTCGCCACCCATAACCTGAAGATGTCTTAGGTCTTGCAAGTCCCATATCTCCATAGGTAGATATGATTGGTCCCTATAGGATTTGATAATTTGATGTTGATCGACAATAAAAAACTGAAGGCATGAGAGTTGGGAAATGGAAGGTGGAATTGTTCCATTTGAAGTAAGAGCAAGGTACCTTAGTCGAACTAATTGTAGTACCTCCATAGGGAACTCGTAGAAACGAATTGCAAGAGCATCGAGTTCTGTCAATAATTTCAAACAAAAACATAATGGTACCTGATATTTATGGTAAAGACCAAAACACAGGAGAGAACGTACGGTGGATGCACAATTATCTTCCACTGATTTATTCACATCCTTGATGCCAAATAAGACATTATTGTTGAAGGACAATCGATGATGGCCTTCCATACCATCTCCGAAGCAATCATTAGGAGTGCTTATTACAAGTGCAAACTTGGTCTCCCTATCTTTCTGTCTAGAAAAGTACCACAAAGATGTATGAAGACCGCAAGTTTTGACAGTGTGAGTTTTAGTACGTGTGCTCTTTTTGTAAACCATAACGATACTATTAGTAACAAGCTCCTCCAAACAATCAATGGCATCAGACATTGATTTTACATTTACATTTAATTCATGAAACCCATCAGCCATCCATAAATTGATAAGCTTGGATCGAGGAAAGAGTCCTATGAAGAGAAAACACATTTGTAAGAGTGGAGGTAAATAGGTGTAGCTTGGGAGTAGTACCTTTGATATTTCATTGTAAGCATCCATAAAAAGTTGATGATTTTTCTTTGCTGCAACTGCGTTCCAATACTCTGGGGAACTCGTTTCCTCTTTGGAGAGTAGGCAAGCAACCCTGAGAATCGTAAGTGGAAGACCATCACAATTCTTGGAAATCTTCCTTCCAGCTTTCTCAAGTTGAGGAGAACATGATGAGCCTTGAAATACTTTGTCAAAAAGTAGATCCCAACTTTCTTCTTCGTTCAGTAATCGCATGATTACTACGCTCTGAAGAGGGAAAAGGCATTTACGAGCACAGGTTAGTTGTTTCAACCTACTCGTAAGCACGATTCGACTTTGGCTCTCCGGGTGAAGAAAAGGATGGTCCAAATCATTCCAGAACCATCGATAAAGCAAGACATACAACGCGAATCTGTCCCATACATCATCTAACACGATGAGGTAACTCTTGCTTTTCAAACTTGCCTTCATCGTCTCCTTCGGGGAACTTTTGAAGTCTGTCAGGATCAACCTCCGCTAAAATGCGCCGTGGGATATCTCTTACTCGATATTTTTTGCCCATTCGGACCCATAGGCAATGGTCAAACCGTTCCACCTCCGTTGGGTCGTGGAAAAGTTTGTTAACAAGAGTAGTTTTACCGATGCCTGGCATACCAACCACTGATGTAACTTGACTCCTCCTTACAGTAAATTTCAGTTGAAGATACGTGTCAGTCACTCCAACCATCTTTGATGAAATAGCATCATCATCTCCGTCATCTTCTTCTTCATCAGGAGTCAAGTTGTATAATCCATCAGAATAGCGCTGCTCCTCCTTCTTTAGCTTCTCCATCTCCTTCATCAGATGATCAGCATCAAAATCATCATCTTCTTCTTCGTCGTCATCATCTTCAAATTGGCTTCCCATTTCTTTAGCTTCCGAACCGATGAACACATCTAAACCGGTGTTGAGAGTTGTTTTGGCAATTTCTTCAAGAGGGTGTTTGGCTAAGCTTATTTGAAACATCTTATAAGCTCTAATATCTTATAAGTTGTTTTAAGAGCTTATAAGATGTAATTTTTAAGTAGCTTATAAGTTGCTAAAGCGTTTGGCTAATACAACTTATAAGATCTTTGATAATTTATAACAAATATTTTTTAAATTTATAAAAAATAATTTTTTTTCTATTTTTTATCTTGAGGTGGGGTAGGTGGGGGTTGGGGAGGGGTGGGGTGGTTTCAGGGTGAGGTGGGTGGTTGGGGTCGAGGTGGTTAGAAAAATAAGTTGAGAAATCCCAACTTATTTTTTTACAGCTTATAAGATGTTGGGAGCTTATTTTATGATCTTATAAGCTATTAAACATCTCATTTTGCCAAACACATTAGTAGTACTTATAAGCTCTTAAACAGCTTATAAGATGTTTTAAGGAGCTTATAAGCTCACCCAAACACCCTCCAAGATACTCCACATGCTTGTAAACAAGATTCAAAATTTCTCGAGGCTGAGAATCAAGGGAGGAATAGTCGATGCATTTCATAAATCGCTCAATTTTGATCCTAACTTCACCCACACGCTCAAACTAAAATTAATGGAACAAATATTTATCAGGATACAAGAAGCAATTGGCACTTTTTGGTAATGGGATATATATATTGTGAAAACAAGACTGATTAATTGATGGCTGTGTAAAGAGTATGACAAACTAATTTGTTGTATTAATCAAGAGAGAAAACTAGTACTAATACCAATTGCATTTTATTAATCAGCATTGGATACCCAAAAACTGAGGAGCTGAAAAACTGTCGCCCAAAATTCAGAACAAATATTTTTATGGTCAGTTTTAATTAGAACTGGAACAGCCAAAATAAAAAAACTGAGTAGTTTTAAATATTTCTGTGTCAGACTAATTTTGGTCTGATTCGTTTGAATTCGAACTAAAGTGCTCCACTCCATAAGTTCATCCAATTTTCACCTGACAAAAATATTTAAAACTAATACAAAATTTAATGAAATTTAAATCAAGCATAAAAATAATAATTGATTAATGTTAAAATAAAATAAAATAAACCAGTAGTATTTAGTATTTTGTTTGTTGTATTAGTGTGCATTCCAATGACGAAAACAAGTATCGGAGAAAAGATGTGGGCCTCTAGACATTGAAATATGAATCATGCATGTGCCCGCTCATCTTGAGATATGTACATTAATCCTCCTTGTTAGAATGTAGACAAATTAATCGGGTTAACCGAGACAATTAAATTAGCAGAAGTCCGATATAAGATGGTATTACACCTGAGATAATGTTATATTTTACTCTCTTCCTATCGGGGAATTTGTAAGAACGTTTCAAATCAATTTATAACCTACCTAAAAAAATTATAGCATATTTATCCATATATATGCCGTCACTACTTTACCTCTTTTTTTTTTTTTAATTCTTGTGCAATTCCAAAGGTATAAGAGGGAGTATTTAGGTCATGCTCGTTATCCTTTAAAACATAAAAATTGGATTGGAGTTGCATAAATCCACCGAGGGTCTCTTTATTTCGCTAGAGAAAGCTAAATAAGGACCATTAAAAGAGGCTATTCATATGTTTGGGTAAATGTTAGTTTTGGTTCAAAAAAAAATAGGTCAAAATCACTTTGGGTATTTATATGCAAAAGTGATTTTTTTTTTTTTTTTTTTTTTTTTTGTAAATTTGATTTTATTTGTTAATTTTCAGGACAAAAAATGCAATTTAGCTATTCTCTTGGAAACAAATATAGGGATCTAAGAGAAACTGAGTGTTTTGCACACCACACATTCTCTTAATTAGGACCAAAAATGTAAATTAAAAAAAAAACAGAGAGAGAGAGAGAGAGAGACTGTTTTGTAGACCACACATTCTCTAGGGATCAAAATAGGAATTTATTCTCCTATATTAATTAGGTTAAGCAGAGTAGACTATCGGTCGACCCTGTTTGGATCTTGAATGTAGTTGGGTACTAAAAATTTGTTCTTGAATGTTTGTGATTGGATCTTAATTTTTATATGCAAATTGAACACTTCTCTTAAATATTTAGAAGGTGTCATTCGAACTGATGATTTTGTTATTCGATTTCTCTCCATAACCATTTAATTTGGTGTGCGTATTCGTTTTTCATGCTTTTTTGCTCAATGGCTTCTGCAATTTTTCGAGATATTAAATTAGGAATGGAATTTTTCAAGATTAATGGTGTGAATAATTTGCTCAATAATTTT
This sequence comes from Ballota nigra, assembly GCA_947034835.1. Classification (NCBI taxonomy): domain Eukaryota; kingdom Viridiplantae; phylum Streptophyta; class Magnoliopsida; order Lamiales; family Lamiaceae; genus Ballota; species Ballota nigra. The sequence goes on from OX344725.1 coordinate 96,054,679, forward strand.
AAATAAAACATGTTTTCATATCATTCTTCTGGTCTTGCATGAAGTCTTGAGTTTAGATCATGCATGAAAATGTCGTCGGCAATCATCACCGGTGAATCGGAAAATTTCAAAAAATAAGATGAAAGTTGTGAAACTGTATGTGAAAGAAAATAGTAAAGATGACAGTGACGGATCCAGACATTTAAATTTGGAGATACAAAATATAATTAATGTATTTTAAGTCTAATTTGGGGTATAGTTGTACCCAAAAACCCCCCTACATCCACCACTGGAAGATGATTTGTCTTGAATCGAGCGCAAAATTTAATTAGATGATCTGCAATAATTTAGACGATTTACAAGAATAGGAGATGGAACATAAGAATCACGTGGGACATGGATGAAACAAAGTGTTCAAATTTTTGTTGCAACTAATAAAGTATAAATTAAATTAGGCTGCTAAACTCCAATAAATTGAATTAAATCTCTAAAATCTAATTATTAAATCGGACCTTTAAAGTCCAATAAATTGAATTGAACCTTTAAAGTTTAATAAATAAAATTGAGTATCTAAAGCCCAGTAAATTGAATTAGGTTTTTTCAGTGTTCTAAAAGTCGCTAGTCGCTAGTCGGTCGGTCTACTGGGGACTAGCGACTAGAGCGGCTAGTCGAGGACTAGTCGGGGACTAGTCGAAACCATCTAAATGAATAAAATAATTAATTTTGAATAAAATTAAATAATTAATAATATATTAAATACATAAAAAAATTAACACCACCACTATATACAACAGATTACAGAATACAGAGTATTCATTAATATCATTATTCAATAATTATTAATCAATTATCTAGTGTTAAATAATAGATAGCATTCAATAATCAATAATCATTTACATATACAGAGTATTCAATAATCATTAATCAATTACATATATCAGTATATGATTAAAAATATATGGCTAACATTGTTGTTCGATTTAGCCTAACCGTAGTATATACCTAGTGATCTTACAGAGTACCAGCGCAGCGTGAGAACGGAGGTTTGCACGGCGGCCAGCGTACTAGGGAGTGCTGCGTGCAGCGGCGGTGGCCAGGGAACGCTGCGCGCGGCGGCCTTTTCGGTGGTGAACGACAGCATCGGCGGCGATTCAACTTACAGTGTGGGTTCGATTTGAAACTGGCGATCCCCAATTCTATTTCAGGGTTTTAGAATTTCAGATTTTGTAAATGATGCTCCCTCCGTCCCACCATTATTCGCACTTTTACTATTTTCTCGTGTTTTAGAGACCGAGTTTTTTATTAGTATTTAAAATGATAAAATAATTTTTAAGTCATTTTATAACAGAGGAGAGATAGATCTATCAAACCCTACCTTAAAAGTTACTTTATCATTTCAAATACTAATATACAACTCGCTCGCTAAAACACGAAAATAAAGTTAGTGTGCAAATAATGATGGGACGGAGGGAGTATTAATTTAATTAAAAAAATCGGCGATTAGACGGCTTAGTCGGCGATTACACGGTCCTAGTCGCCGACTAAGCACAATAACGTGTTTTTTGGGCGTGTAGAGGTTTATCGGGTCGGCCGACTAGGCCGACTTTTAGAACACCGTTTTTTAAGTTAAGGAAGCTCGATAAATATTTTCGAATAATTACGAATATTTTTCCCGTTCATCAAATCTAGAATTTCACAACCTATCAAAACAAATTGCGATAACTACAAATTTTTCTGGTCCATCAAATCTGCCCCGTAAATCTAGAATTTAAACCTATAAATAGAGGTCTCATTCTAGTCATTTCAGACATCAGCAGACACCAAGGATTCAGGAGTTCAGCATGCTCTGCAAACATTCTTAAAGATTTCAAAGGCATTCTTCGCAAATCCAAAGGCGTTGTTCTTCATCAACAATGACATTTGGTTCGAGATTACGGTGCTAAGCCTCTCTGGTCGGTGTTTCTCTTCGATGTTTTCCAAGTTCTTCATTAACAACGGCTTACCTTGTCGGTTTCTCTTCTAAAGTTCTCCAAGTTCTTCATCAACGACGTTTGATTTAAGATCACGACGTTAAACCCCTTCGATCAGCATTTTCTCCTCCGAAGTCCTTCAAGTTCCCAAGGAAGCTCTTCAAGTCCTTTGCGTAAGTTAACTAAGAACAATGTTTGATCCGAAAGCACGGTGTTAAACCTCTCTGACCGACGTTCTTCAAGCTCAAGCTCTTTGTGGATCCAACGACTCAGCGTCTTCCTCCACAAAACCTTTAAAAGTCAACACTTTATTCGAAACATGACTCCACGTCCCCGAATTAACATCAACCTCGGAAAAGATTCGTGTAGGACGCGGAGTCCAGCATCTCTCAGCCGAGTCAGGCGTGATAAAGGTCCGATGCGTCAAGTTCGGTGGAGGCATTTCCAGTCAAGTCGAGTGCGATAAAGGTCTGATGCACCAAGGCGGGGGCATTCCCAGCCAAGTCCGACGTGATAAAGGTCCGATGCTTCAAGTTCGACGGAGGCATTCAACCTGTGACGCCTGCAGTTAGATATGGGTTAAAGGAAATAAAGTAGCACCTCACTACAAGTCCGGGCTTTTAGTCTAGTGGCAAACACTTGATCCTACAAGTGGTATCAAAATACAGGTCACAGGTTCGCATCCAATAGAAGGCATTTGTTGGCCATGAGGTTTGGAAGATGTTGGGGAACCCCAGTGGGAGGCATCTGTTGGTCATGAGGAATAGCAGATGCTGGGGGTGGGGGGATTGTTGGGCGCAGAGTCCAGCATCTTCCAACCGAGTCGGGCGCTATAAAAGCCCGATGTGCCAAGTTCGGCAGAGGCATTCCCAACCAAGTCGCGCCAGTGGAAGGCATTTGTTGGTCATGAGGGCTGGCAGATGTTGGGGGGTGGGGGAATTGTTCAGCGTGGAGTCCAGCGTCTCCCAATCGAGTCGGGCGCGATAAAGGCTCGATGTGCCAAGTCCGGCGGAGGCATTTCCAGCCAAGTTGAGCGCAATAAAGACCTGATGCGCCAAGTTCGGCAAAGGCATTCCCAGCCAAGTCGAGCGCGATAAAGGCTCGATGCGCCAAGTCCGGCAGAGGCATTCGACTCGTGGCGCCTATAGCTAGATATGGATTAAAGGAAATAAAGTATCACCTCACTGCAAGTCCGAACTTTTAGTCTAGTAGCAAGCGCTTGAAGACTGTAAATCCGCCTCCGAAAAATCAAAATATCTAGTCAAAGTCAACTGGAAAAAAAGAATTAAAAGAATCACCAGAGATTATACTCAATAATTGCTTAATTCAAAAAAAATAATCTTTGTAATTTTTTCTCGTTTTTATAATATTTTAAATTGTTGGTTACATGGTGATTATGGTATAATTTTATTGTTTATTTAAAGCATATTTTTAATTTAATTTTAGGTTTTATTACTTCTTGATTAATTTCACTTGATTTGTTTATTTTTTAGAAAAATTAAGAATTTTTTTAAGAAAATCACATACTTAATTTATAGTGAAGTCAGAAATAAATAAAGAGCAAGAGAAGACATTTAAAAAAAATTGAAAGAAGAGAAGACATAAAATTGAAACAAAGAAAAAATGGAATGAAGGCCTACTTTTTTACCATTGACTGAAGCCCGTAGGCCGGCCCATTTTCGGTAACTAAAAGATCGCAGACCTTCTTCTTTTTTTAACCCTTTTAAGTATGGCCAAGGTTATATACAGTCCTATCTTTTATTAATACAACCCCACCAAAAAGTGTTCGGAAAAAAAATCCAAAAATTTTGACAATTTTCTGAAAAAAAATTCCGAAAATGTAAAAAAAAAATACTGAAAATGTGAAATTTCGGAAATTTTTTCCGAAAAATGTAACAATTTTCTTACATTTTTCTGAAAAAAATTCCGAACACTTTTTTTTATGGGATTTTATTCATAAATCATGGGACTGTATTTAACCTTGGCCTTTAAGTATATCTAAATGTTATAAAGATGAAAGAAAGAATCATAAATGAAAAAAAATATGACACAGATTTATGTGGTTCACCAATATTGTGTTGGCTACGTTCATAGTAAAAAAAAAAGGATTCGTATATTATTATGAGATTTTAGCGTTTAGTACAGAATGACTTTAGGTCAAATATAAGAGTATTATTAAACTTCTAACAGACTGAGTCTCGAAAATAGGTCCAAAACTCCAAACAAGCCCAAATATAATATATACCGTGAAAATTGAGATTGTTGTCCCCAAACCCCCGGACCAGGGGTGGTCGCCTCCTGGACCCCAGACTCGCTGACCGGGCAGCGAGACCCCCGATCAACTCAACGCAGGGAGTTTAAGGCTTTCCAATACTATACAAAAATAATTAAAAAATGAAAAAACTACTTCTAATAAACAAAAGCACACAAGTTCATGTTTTGTAAGCAAATTTTGACCTAAATTTGCACCTCAATTTGGGGGCACGCCGCACGCATAGAATATGGAGGAGCACTTACAAGCTAGAAGTGATTCTTCTTTATATACACACTTTTTCACGGGGGAAAATCTCTCTCCCGCCAGTCTATCATTATTACTCCCTTCGTCCAATAATAGTAGGCCTACTTTTTGGGCAGTTATTTTTTATCATAAGTTGGAGGGTATTATGAGGTATTGTGAGGTTCATTTATCAATAAAGTTATTGTTTATGGAAAATATAAGTATCATATTTTTCATAAACAATAATTTTATTGATAAATGAATCTCACAATACCTCGTAATACCCTCCAACTTATGACAAAAAATAGCAGTCCAAAAAGTAGGCCTACTAATATTGGATAGAGGGAGTATTATGTTAGTCTGTTGTGCAAATAAACTTAAAATCTTTGTAGGTAAAAGTGGGTCAAACTTAAATTTAGGCTTGTTTGTTTTCAGCTTACGAAGTCCGGATGGGGGATGGGCCTCCCCCAGTCCCGGCCAATTTTCGGATTTGCACATCTCATCCCCCATCCATATACACATTCATCCATATTATACGCCTACACCCCTATTTTCACATAACTCAATATCTATCAAATCAACTTTATCTTTTCACATTAAATATATATTTTATTAATCTCTATCTTCTACTTTATAATACACCATCAAATAAATTAGTACAATATTTATTTTAAATTGTTTACAAAAAATTCAATGAAAACATATTAATATTAAATATCCATGAAATTAATTGCTATTTTCATTAATTATGCATACCTATTAAATAAATGCATCTTATAAAAAAAATTGTATTGAATATATATCCATTAAAACATTGGTTATTTATTTTATTTTATAATTCATTTTTAGACATAAAATTTAAAAATAAATAAAAATAATATTATGAATCTTTCAAAAAAAAAAAGAATAAAAATGATATTATGAATCTTTCTAAGACGGCAGACAAATTAAAATGATTTTATAATTCATTATGAATCTTTTATTAATTCAATTGTTTTGTATTTTAATTCAATTCAATTCAAATAATATAATATAATTATATAATTATACATAATAATATTAATTATTTTATATTACAATTCAACACAATCATTCAATCATTACCTCTTTAATAAATAATAATATAATAATACATCATCATTATTGATTTGACATAAAGCCTCATCCACCCCTACTACATCCAACTCAAAACAAACAAATAATTACTATTCACAGGATTTCGTTCATCCACTTTTTTTCCCCATTCGGATTTCCCCCATCCACCTCAAGACGAAAACAAACGTGACCTTATGAATTTCATATTTAACAGGATGGTAACTTTTTTATAATTAGTCAAAAGGACCAAGATTTTGAATTTTGAATTTTGAAAGTGGAGAGTCCTAAAATAAAATATTATCAAACTTAAGGGACTAAAAAAAAAAATTCTCCTATCATGAATGAAATTAATTTCTTGAGAAGATATGAAGCATTGTGGGTTTATGCATCATGGCTGATTTCTGGAAGCTTTGGCTGATTCAAGCACTTAACTATAAGATAAAGATGATGACAACAAATATAAGAATGCATCCCATTATAAATATACAAAGGACGTCTAAAGGTCACCACTTCACTGTTTCTATGAGTTGCTAAATATAAATTGTTCGAATTTATGATATGTGTTGCACCCCTTCCCAAATTAACTAACTTAACCACCATCACACTTCTAACCAGGTGGCTTAGCCCACCTGGCCACCGGGTTCCTCACTCTAGTGAGTGACCCGGGTTCGATTCCCTTTGGGAACGAATTATGGGAGTTATAAGGTAGGATTGGAGATTTCTGGGAGTGTATGGAGACTTGGTGAACTAATCTAACAACTAACATTTACCGATAAAAAAAAACCACAATCACACTTCTAACTAAAATAGGTGTATGAAAAATTTTCTATCTCATCTAAAAATATTAATTCATAAAGTTATTTTTAATTGATTTATTAATTATTAATATTAATTCCCATAGCACCCCCTTCACTCGTGAGTTTGATTTTCTAGCTCACCATTTTTTAAGAGGTGACTCATTGAATATCTTATTAAAGTTTGATTTTCTAGTTCACCATTTTTGAAGAGGTGACTCATTGAATATCTCCGGCCTTTCACTCTAAATCTCTAATGTAATGGACATTTATCTACTTTCATCTTATCTATAAATTGATACATTTATATTAGTTTCCCTAACCATTAATGCTAATTCCGATTTGAGGGAGGTGGTATTAATGGTGTAGTCCACGCCGAGAAGTGAATTGCCAAATTTATATAGTTCGGGGGGTTGGGTGCAATTTCTAGGAAACTAGAGGGAATATGTTGGTCCAGCTGTGGTAAAATATGTACACAGTACACCTCCGTTAGATACCAAGAAAACATCATTGAAGATTAAAGCACACACAGACATTGATAGCTCTTCATGAATAATCCGTACATCACACACTTTGATCCAAATTTGTACACCACTTTAACAGTTTTTCAAGACTGCAAAAAAGAAACCACCAAATATCGAAGGAAACAAAAAATCAAAGAGTAAAAGGGACACCACATAATGCAAAAGAAAGCATGAGCAAACAAACTAGGAAAAGCATGTGGAAACCAACAAACAACACAACCCCCATTGCAAGACTTAATTAGTAGCTAACGTAGCTAGCTTCCGATGCGGGCCCACCGCGTGGCAATCGATGCAGCACGCTCGTCGGCGACGACGTGGAAGTCGAGGACCTCAATGCCTCGGCCAGGGGCCCGCCCATCGGAGCAACGGGACTAGCCCCCCACATCGACCCCCAATTCGACATAGGTTTCTCCCTTTCGCTACTCCCGTCTTGAGTACTACCCTCGTCCCCGTTTCCCGTTCCAAGCTTCAACGAGAAGTCGGAAACCGGGTTCCCGGGCATTGAAATCGACAAGTTGGTAGCCGAAGCCACGGAGTTCGCGCCATTGTCCGTCTCGGGAATAGGTTTAGGCCAATCATCAAAGAAATGCCGTGTTGTTCGGCCCGGTCCATCATTCCGGGCTTCAAACGGGCCCTTCGAGTCAATAATCGAGCCGGGAGGCCTACAAAAGGTTGATTTAAAAAAGGGAGATTGATAAGAAAGCAAAGTTGGTGAAGCATTAAGGAAGCTTTAGATAAGGGGCATAGAATAAGTGGTTGGGGATGATTCTGAGCACAATCAAGCTCATAAAAATATCATAGCATGGTCCTACCAAGAAGACAGTGGTGGGTACACCCACCCAATCAAGACTCATCGAATCCAAAGAGAATTCAATTTTGAGGACCCCTCAATCTAGCATCAAGAATGGAAAAGTTGTTGGAAAATATCAAACCAATCGATGGCTTAGATCATTGTATATCAAGATTTAGGGACTTTCTTCCTTTTGGGGAGCAAGGATTCTCCTATAATGGCATCTCACGCCCCATGACAAAACATCTCTAAAAATAGTCCCACTAATTAAAAAGCAGAGTTGAATGCGATCTGCCTATTTATTGCACAATTAAACTAATCCTTAAATCCTAGCTACGTACACACACAAAAAATTCACATGAAATTCAATATAAAATATATTTAGGTTTACAAATAAGATTAAATTCACGAGATGATAATGTAGATGGTACGCGTTATATTTGTGTCCCTTATAAACTAGTTTCATCGGTCCACCAAACTTATTTCCACTTTCTTTTTTTGGGCTAACCACCGAACTTATTCTCATTTTCCTTTTGTGAAATAACACTGACAAACAAATAAATGAATTCCACGATTGAGGGGAATAATTCATGGATGTAGGGAATACTATTTTTTAATAAAACATCTAATATTGTTCAAAAATCCATATGAAATGCTTAGTACATTTTGCCATGAAGGTAAAATCACATAAATTTCAAGTAAATTTATGCTATTTATGCAAATTCGTAGCCTAATCAAGGAACTTATATATCCTAACATGAATTTGGGTTTTAATTAATTTTCAAATACTGAATCATTGGAAGTGTTCTTTCAAAGCCAAAAAAACTAATTAGCAGCATACCTTGAGTTGAGATGAAGAAGATCCGTTGAATGCGAAGGCACAGAAAGCGTGAAATGAGGGGAATCGCCGCCGCCAGCAGCGACAGTTTGCCTGGCAATGGAGTGGCTAGTATGGCGGGATTCACCGGCGCCGCCGTACGGTGAGGTGGTGGAAGTGGGGGTTTCCACAGGCTTTCTTGAACGGTTCTTCCCTCGGTGCATGTGGCGCTCGCAGTACTTCTGCCCCGTCACCACATCTCTGGCGCACCGCCACTTTTTCCCGTCGGTCCTCCGGCACCTCCCCGGCTCCGGATCCATCGCCGCCCTCCCCCAATACCCCGATTGCAACACTGGGAATCATTTATTTCGAAACTAATTACAGATCTCAATAATACCAGATTAAAAACCGTTTTTCCCCAAAACAAAATCTGAAAAAACCTAAAACTCATTCGCGGAACGAAGTTAGGTTGAAATTGGGATGGATTGACTTACAGGAAGGCTGGTAATGGGGGAAATAGTGGTAATACGGAGAATTGATAACGCTTTTCTTCACGAGATGAAGAAGCTCGGGCGGAACATCGGCGCCGGAAATCATATGCCGGAAGATCAACGCCTGCAATTCGAGCTCCTGCCATTGCGATAAGCTAAAATAGCTCCCCATCCCTGCGAAAAAACGGAAACGCACAATTTGAATTCAAAATCAACGAAAACGAAACGTCGAAGCTAAACAACTTTTCTGCGTCACACTACTAGTGCGCGTCTCCAACAGCAGGCAGTTATAGAGAGAGAAACAAAACAGAGGAGAGAGGGAGAGAGTATAGTACTGGTAATTTTTTGCGCAGGGGAGGATGAATGATCAGAAAAGAACGCTGACACGTTGCTGTTGGGTTCAGAGGCGAACAAAGGGAGAGCAGAGGGGTGGTGGTGGTGGAGTTTTGGCGATGGTGGTTGTTGGTTATCTTGGTCTGACTCATGCCTCCATTGCTTCAGATTGAAGGCCATTGAAAAAGCAGAAAAGAGTCAGAGAGAGAGGGGGAGAGATGGGGTTTTGTAGGTGTGGAAGTGTGCAAGCATGTTGAGTTGAGTTGAGAGAGAAAGCTGGTAAAAGGCTTTTGGTTGCAGGCACTTCTCTATGGCTACTTTGTAATTATGTTTTTCTTTCTTTCTGTAATTTTTTTTTTTTAAATTTGGGGGGGGGGGGGGGGGGGGGGGTGTACGTACGGTGGGATCTGAATCATCCGTTGTGAGTCTGTGTGACTGTTTGCAATGTTATTTTCTTAAAAGAAACAAAGAATTTTATTTTATTTTTTAAAAAGGGCTTATTGTATTTCTTGCAATAAAGTATAGTAGTTTTCCGTTCTAAGGAATCTGTGATGTTTTAGACACAGATGACTATGGTTGTGTTTGAAAAAAAAATAGTCCGACGGTTTATAATCACTTCTTTTTACTTCTTAGAATTAATTGAGTTTTATTGTATCACTTCTATTGAATTAAATGAGTTCTAAGAAGTTATAATCTAAAATTGAGAATATGGTGCATTTGACGGTTTATGAGCTTTTACAAACACTGTGAATTTTTCTTTGAACTTTTTACCACTACTATCGATTTTTTTTCTATTAAACATTTTTTTCTATAATCACTAATTTTAATCAATTCCTCGTGATTATAATTTTTTTGCAGACACACCCTAAGTTCAAATTGTAATTGTTTATGATTTGGTTAAAATTGAAATAATGTTTGGTTTGAAGAATGATGATAAATTAACAATGATTTACATATAACATTGTTCCAACCTTGTAATTTATCTTCCTTAATATTCATTCACTATATATGAATCTCCTTAAAATTGCATTAAATGATTCAATAATTTTTCAGTCAATTATTTTTTATTTTGTTAGTGTTTCAGAGACGAGCCACATATCAATTTATTTGTGTCTTCGAGCCCGTCATTTTGGTGCCCCATTCAATCAATTATGCCTAACATATCTCCGTGAATTTATGTTTGGTGGATTGTGATATTATTCACTTGTGATTCAATGATTCCAAACTAAATTCAATCGATCTACGGTGATTCGAGTCTCGAATCTTACATAAGAATTTTCTTCTCTTCGAGTCTGTCAATGTGGTATCCTAAACTAGTATGACCATTTATGCCTATCATTATCATAAGAATTACGGTTTTTTTTTCCCAGTGTAATATTACATTTTTGCTTAGGTAACATCCAATTTATATTAGTATCATATTTTGTTAATGTAGTAATACAGTATTAGGTATATCGGTATTATATTTTTTTTCATGTAACAACACATATTCTAGGTCTATGTATTATAAGGTAATATTGATAAAATTAAACACACAATACTATATTTGTGACCCAATACTATTAAGGATAAAAAAAAAAGTAAAAAAAAAAAAAATTAGTTCTTTCGTTCCACAATAAACTTCACACTTTTCTTTTTCATTTATCCCACAATAATCTTCACACTCCTAGAATGGAAATAACACTTCACAATATATACAATTCTATATTTAAATAAAACCTTTAAAATATTATTTTTCAACAATTTTTTTAAAAAAGTGTGTTCAACTACATGTGAAATATTATTCTAATTAAGTTGCATCCAATAATATCTTATAACAATGTCAACATTATTCATACGTTAGGCTTACTTCGGGGTCGAGAGAGCTTGTTTCAATAGGGAATTGGGGAGAGGGATAGGTGATGGAATGTGTACATTTTTTTAGAGGATGTGTGGTATGGGGATGAGTCTTTTAGATCTAAGTTTCCTAGGCTCTATAGGTTGTGTGTGGAGAAAGATGTGAAAGTGGGTGGGGAGGGGGAGTGGGAGGGAAATGTATGTCAATGGCCATGGCGATGAAGATGGAGAAGGCCACTTTTCGAGCTTGAATTAGATACATTTAATGCACTTGTTCTTATCCTTGGCAGGTTCAAACCTAAAGAAGGCATTGCAGATTCTTGGAGGTGGAAACAAGAGTCGAATGGCAAGTACTCAACAAAGGATGTCTAAAATCACATTATGAAAAGGAGAAACAGACATCAACAGTTGGGAGATAGAGAGAGAGGCTTCAAAACTATTTGGAATGAGTTGGTCTCATTGAAGATAGCGGCGCATGCATGGAGGCTTCTTCACGAACGTCTTCCTACAAAGGTGAATCTTCAAAGACGCAATATTCTTAATACCACGGATAACACGGGGTGTGTCTTTTGTGATGATCATGAAGAGACAAGTAGACACTTCTTCTTTGAATGTGACAAGTCTTATGCTATTTAGATGGAAATTCTTGGATGGCTCAATTCCCCACCAATCCTACATGCACAGACCACTCCGAACCTTCTTGCTCTTTGTCATGTCTTATGTAGAAAAGGAGGGAAACGGTTGGCCACATGTATTTGATTGAGGGTTGTGTGGGTGTTATGAAAATGGAAAAACGGTGGTATTTTCAACAATGTTGTGGTGGTGAAAGCAAAATGGTGGAGGAAATCAAGACAATGATATAGAGTTGGATCTATGCTCACAAACTAGCGTACTTGAGATTCTCATTTGATGATTGATTAAGTAATCCTAAATTGATGTTGGAATGTTGAGTAGTATATAAATTGTATTATTGTTCTATTAGGGTACTTCTTGTGCGGTTGTGCCTTCTTTGGTTTTTTAATAAAATTTTATTTTACTGATAAAAAAAACATTATTCATACGTATGTGTACCTACATTAATCCATTATAAGTTTTTTTTTTTTTATGTTTTACAATAAGTTTCATATTCCATAAAAAAAAAAAACAACATTTTATATATTAATAAATAAATATTATATTGAGCAACTATTCTTTATTTTTTACAATTCTTCATTACTTTATACTAAAGTCTAATAATATGTGGTCATCATATACTAATAAATAACATACATTTTTTAAACAAAACAACAAATAGTTACGTAAATATGTAGTACTTCATTTGTTCCTCAATAAGCTTCTCATATTTTTCTCTAGGACATCCCTCAATAAATTTCTCGTACCATTTTTGGAAACTCGCCTACTCCATTATTTTTATTCTCACACTTCACTTTATCATCTATAATTCAATCACATCACTTATTTTATTTGATCTATTCAATTACATTGTTTGTACACTCGATTTTATATTAATATTTTTTAATATCTATAAATAAAATTTATGAAAAACTTATAGTGAGATAGAAGAAGTAATACCATATAATTATATAATTGAACACTCAAACCATTACATATTCTTTCAGAATTTTTAGTAATGGGAGGTTTATATAAGATATTATTGTGTATATAAGTTTTATTGTAAAATTTTGTTTGAAGTGCATTATTTTGTGTGGGAGTATTAGTTGTTTATATTATAAATTATAGGGCTAATTGTAAATAAAATCACAATATTTTCGCAAATTGCAATCAAATTTAAACTTTTGAATCTTTGCAAATAAAACTCCAACTTAACATTTAGTTGCATTTCGAACCAACAAATAAATTCTTTATTGTCCACCTACTTGACAATGAATAATTAGTTGTATTAATATGTTTAGATTGATTCGAATGACAATACATAATTAATCATCATTTTCGGGCAGACTGAAATATGTCATTTGGTTAGAATTGTTAACAAATTTTAAATTAGGGTTTTATTTGCAACGATTCAAAAGTTTAGATTAAATTACAATTTGTGAAAAGATCGTGCTTTTATTTGCAATTAACCCTAAATTATATTAATTATTTTACTAAAAGAATACTTAATAGTATTAATTATTTTATTAAAGAGTATTAATTTTACCCCCTACCCAAGGTTGTTTTTAAACAAAATCTAAGTTACTGTATATTATTGTAAATGAACATTTCATAGGTTTGTCTCCATGACTATTTGATTCGTGAAGAATTATCGTTAAAATGTTTTTTTTTATTTTATTAACTCAATACATATTAAGTTACTATAATTCTGCATCAATCTTTATTTTAGGCAATTCTTTTAGTTCTAACTCAATACATATTAATATCGATAGTTCTAATTTATTTTTTTAAACCAATTCTAATTTATTGAAAAAAAAAAAAAAAATAAGCAAAAGAATTCTTGAATCTTGTGTTTTAGGCACAGTGACTGACCACTGGGCAAAACACAGAGCACTTGTGAAAAAGACACTCAGACAAGACAGTTTATAATAAAAAATTAAATCAAAAGAGAAAAAGGCAAAAAAAGGGTGGGGTGTGACCTGCATGCTGTCTGTACAGCTTTGGGAATACAACTGTTAATAAAAGCATAAGCTCCGAATATTGGATTTCAAGGGTACTCAAAAATCTTGTATTTTATCACTTATTTTCAAACTACATCATCATTAATATTTAAAATTGTGGATGTTATGGAAATAATATTAGCAACATGGAGTTCTAATTAGATTTTCTTTTGAATATTTCTACTGAATTTTTTTTATCCGTTTAATTTAATCTCGAAATACGTGAATATATTTCATAAAGAAGATTTGTGAAACTTGAGTTATGATTGCTTGTGAGGCTAATTTGCTAAAATTGCATGCATTTTCTATTAGTTTTTAACTTAAATACATTTCTATTTAAGGAATAATGTCAATATAAGAACTGAAAGAAGGTAAAATTATCAATTTAAGGTTTAAAAGATTTTTCATATTCATTCAAGACCTGAAGGATAGAAAACTATCAACCCAAAACCTGAAAGAAAAAACCTATCAATTTAAGACTCAAGAATATTAATATTATGTTTGACATATTATAATATATATATATATATGTATATTTTTTTTTATTTATATACATTATTATTTTTCATTAATTCTTTTGTTTCTTATTTTTTCAATCACATGAAATTAATATATATTTTATATTTTTTGAAATATGATTTAGAAAAATATTACCAGATAATAAAAAATTATTAAAGACCAAACACGGTCTTAAAATTAGTAAGTTCTAAATTAATAGTTTTATTTTTCAGGTCTTAAATCGATAGTTTTCTATCTTTTAAGCCTTGAATCGATAGACAAAATCTTTCAAACCTTAAATTGATAATTTTACAATTTTTCAGGCCTTGAATCGATAAAATTCCCTTATTTTTAGATTGGTATATATTTGTTTGAATTTACGGAAATAAGTATGAAAAGGATAGTAATTAGACCAATATAAAGAGGTGGTGAAAAAGATAGAACTTGTAAAAAAAAAAAAGTTGTTTACATTTCCATTCAATAAAGCTTTTTTTATATATTTTTTTTAATTTAAGTTTTTAAACTGTCTATTAAGTAAATTTTCATTTCAATATATGCATAATATTTATATCCATTTGTTCACTCATATTTTCTAATTTATACTCCCTTCGTCTTTACTTTATTTTCACATTTTAATCATTCATCCATCGCAAATATAATTATATTTATATATTATATTGATGAAGTTAATTTCCATGCGATTGCAAATAGTTTATTTTATATAAAAAAAACATAAATACAGTGTATAAATATGTACAGTTCGATTTTCGATACACGAACAGTGAAAATATGAAAATAAAATTGAGACAGAGTAATAGATACTGATATTATCATCGATATATAACTATATTTAAAGGGTTAAGTAGATGTATGTAATGCAAGTACAATTTACAAATGACCTAAAATTGAGTAATTGGTCGGTCTGCACAGTGTAAAATGGCATTTTGTTTGAGTAGCTTCACTTTTTTTATATATTTTTCTTTTTTCTTTTTTTTGAGTAGCATCACTACAGGTCAAAATAAATATATCATCATAGGTTGAGATGAAAAAGAGCTGACACTGGTAAATTCCATTTCAGAATTTGTCCCTCTTTGTTATTCATCTGGGATCAGAATTTAGTCAATTTCCATATAATGAAAAAAAATTCACTACATATTGTCATTCTGAAAACACACTGGTCAAAGTTTTCTAGGACAACTCAATGTCAGGGTTGATTTATGGAATCTAAATTCAATTTTGTGGGGGAGTATAGTGTAGTAGATAGTTGAGGTTGTTACAATTTAATTTAATTTAATATATGACCTTAGTTGTCCTTGTGGTTTAATATGATGTGAAGTAAGACGAAACCATATAAATTGAGATTGAATATGATCAATAAGATAGACTAATTGAGGGGTAAATTAAGGTAGATGGGATATCAATTAGTTGGTATTTTGTTAAATTTATTACTCTACTATGAAATTAAGCTCACTTATCTTATATATTCGTCTCTGAAAATATGTGTATTCTCTTTAGTACAATACTTTTATCTTATTTTTCAATCATCACTTAATTACTAAAAATATCAATAATTTGTTCTACAATAATATTTACATTATCTACTTTTCTTTGAAATGTATGCTTAACCCATTGAGCATACTTGATGGAGGGAGGACAATTCTTGATTTAATGTTATGCATTTTTTTTTTCAATTTGATGCTTCAATCCATTCTATTAAAATCATTTTGACAATCCAGTTGCAATTTAAGTGATGTTTCGCATTTTTAATGTTAATTAATTACATTTATTGCTAATATATCATTAGAGTCATTATAAATACGTTAGATAGTAATAGTTTCAAATTAAGTCTTATATAGAATTTCAAGCAATTAATTAAAATTATAATATATAGACAATCAATTTTTTTTATATATGTGAATTGATGTAAAATGATACTCCCTCCGTCCATGAAAAATAGGTTTGTTTCTTTTTGCATGGTTATTAAGAAAGTTGATATAATATGTAAAAAGTAAGAATATTGTCACATCAAGTACAAAATAAATTATTTTAAAAATATTATGTGTGTATATTACAAAGTGTAGATAAAATTTATTATTTCCATTTTGGACAACAGGACTATTTTTTGTGGACGACCCAATAAGCCAACCAAGTCTATATCCTGTGGAGGGATGGAATACTTACTTTGAAATGCTGGTAGTATTAATCAATCATGGGATATTTTTATCCTGTTTGATTTTGTATTTCCATTATTTTTAGTTTGTAATGATTCAATGTTCAATTAATATAGGAGTATATATGTTGAAAACATCAAAGAACTAAAGTGATAATTAATACGTTTAGTTAAAAACTAAAATTTGAGCAAAAGTAAATGCCTAGATTGTCTCTTTCTCGACTTTGGAGAGAACCCCAGTACAAGAACAATCATCCCCCACCATATAAAGATCAAACTTTCAACACTATTTTCTATATTTTATTTTGTTTATATATATATATTTTGGGAGATCCTAAAAATATTGTTGTTGGGCACGTTGATGTCCAAGTTGACACATGCATGCCCTCTTATAAACCGGATTTTGGTACCATCTTGACTAATATCTCTCTTTAAAAGTTAAAATTAGATTCTTTCAAACAAAAGGATAATAAAATAGTATATATGATATTCATTAATAACAAACTAAAATTAGTACGAATAATATATACATAGGATCCTCTAATATTTCCAAACAAGTATTTTTTATAATTTTTGTAATTAAACCTTTCATGTTCGATATTTTGACCAAATTCTGTTGGAAAATTGGTTAATTAACTCCTTAAAAAATCATGAGTGAAGTATATATTTTCAATGTGCATAGTAGATTATAAAAATCAACGAAATGAACACTAGATAAAAATATTAATTAACGACAAAGATCCAAGTTATAAGAAATATTATATGTATTACAAATACCTAGATATTCTAACTTGGTTCAGAACTCTAAATATAATATAAGGTGTGGAAGAATTAAAGAAAGGGGAAAAAAAATGGTTCTCTAGGTGTTATTCTCAGAGATAAGATTAGCTGCATTGGAGCACATAAACTATTGAAGAGTGTGGTGCTTTCACATGTCAAATGTTATAATTATAATTACGGGTTTTCCCATCGTGCTTTATGGTCAAATATGCTACTACTAATAAGTAGGTATGATTGTTTATTGGCATTTAAACTATCTATAAAAAAAATTGGATTCAAAGTTACGTATATATATGTACATATTCATTTTTTTATATGAATAATAATTTAATTGTTGGGTAAAATGTATTTTGAGTGATTTCTTTAATGATAAGAAAAATTTGATGTCTGAAGGTGTATAACAATTCGAGCTCCAATATTATTTTACGTGATTTTATTAGGGAATTAATCCTATAAATAAATTAATTTTACATTTTTATAAAAATTTGAACTTTTAGATGAAGCGAATTTTTTTCATGTTATTTAAAGCTCAAGTTCTTCTATATTATAGACTTTTAGAGATGAGATGAAATTCTTTCAGGCATTGATTGGATGGAGAGGTTTGGAGTTATTGATTGTAAATCTACAACCTAAATCCACTTAGTCTACATATTTCATATAACATTTTTAGTTAAAATTAGTATATACATTTCAATTATATATTTTTGCAATTGATGCACAAAAAACTTGACTTTATTTTTACAATTTTGGTATGATGCGCTATCTCTAACTATCTCTCCTACAAATAATATTGCTAAATAGATTTAAGGGCATGCATGGTAGGGGGTATGAGGGTTAGAAATAGAAAATAAAAAATAGGTATTTGGTATGATGGTTTGATTCTTTAGGAATCACTTTGATATCCAAGTAATGAGGAATCCATATTCCTCACTATTTTAGAAGTGATGACTTTCATTCCTCCCTTAATTCATGTCTATTATTTTATTTTATTCTGTATTTTTAAAATTATTATTTTTTATTATTATATTATATTTAAGTATTATTAGATTATGAAATATATTTTTTATATAAAAAGGTCAATGATGTTTTTTTTATTAGTAAAGTTTATGATTATACCAATTAACATTTATGATAATGATAACATTCCTACCTTCAAACCAAATAACACAGTAATACCAAGCATACCCATCATCTTTATTCAATCCTATTATTCATATTCTCATTAATATTCCTCTTAGCATACCAAGCACCCCTAAATTTTTTTCATGTATCTTTTAATATAGGAGTACATTTCAAAGAAATTTATTTTACATATTGAAAGGTTACACTCTTTACGTTCATTAAAAGTGTATATTTTCTTTTTATTTGTTTGTTCACCAAAAATATGATATTTCCTTAATTATCAACAATTATACTCCCTCCGTCCCACTATTATTCGCACACTTACCTTTTTGGTCCGTCCCAACATTTTTTGCACACCCCAAAATGGAAACTTTTAAAACTTATATTAAGACACATGGCCCACATAAATTTAACAAAATCAGCCCATTAACAATATTAACCTAATTAGCCCAACCCACCTAAATTAAACAAAAACTACCCACCCACCCACCAAACCTAATCAAACCTACCCACTTCGGCTTCCTCATCTCTCATCTCCCTCTCTCTCGATTCTTCGAGAAAACCCTAGTTTCTCTTTGAGCCGCCATTTTTTCTCAATCTGGTCGTTCTTTATCTCAATCTCAATCGATTCCCCCGTTCTTTATCTCAATCTCTCACTCTCTTGGCCGATATGGATTTCGATTCGGAATCCTCACAAGAAAAGTGTGTTTTCTACTTCGACGATGAATCGTTTGTTCCTGAAACTCTAATGGACGATTTTGTCGATCTAAAGGATATGGCGAAATTCCGATTTGATTCGGACCTTGGGTCTTACTTTGCTCCCGATTCCGAAGATGAAATCGAGCCAATGGAAGTTTCCATGGCCGATTTGAAGCCCGGAGTTGTCGATCCGAAGGATTTGAGGGCCTTCGCGGTCGATTCTCAGTTGGGGTCCCTTGTCGTTCCCGATTCTGAAGATGGCCCTGTTCCGATGGTCGATTTCGTTCCCAATGAGGTCGATCTGAGGGTTTTTTATTATGACGTTGCTCCGACGGTGTGGGTTCCAGAAATGGGTTACAAAAGCCCAGAAATGAAAAGGCTCATCCATGAAAGTCTCTGCATATGGCTACCTCAGCTTCGGTACAATCTTTAACATCTATTTTCTGAGAATATTTTAGGTGTTATGCATGTTTGGTGGAAATAAGTGATGAATTTGCAATTTTTGCCTCTGATTTTAAGTCACCAGTGGGGTTTTGACCAATTTTAGGCTACTTTATCCATGTTATGCATGTATTTCTTGATTGATGATGATATTATTCTGAAATTTGCTTGGGATTTGCATGTTTAGCATGGAATTGAAAGTAATCTGGTGGTTATTTACCCTTCTTTGGAGACTTATTAGTTGTGGTGCATGTTTATGGTGGAAAGTGATGATTGTGTGGTGAAATAAGTGATGAATTGCAATTTGTGCCTCTGATTTTAAGTCACCAGTGGGGTTTTGACCAATTTTAGGCTACTTTATCCATGTTATGCATGTATTTCTTGATTGATGATGATATTATTCTGAAATTTGCTTGGGATTTGCATGTTTAGCATGGAATTGAAAGTAACCTGGTGGTTATTTACCTTTCTTTGGAGACTTATTAGCTGTGGTGCATGTTTATGGTGGAAAGTGATGATTGTGTGGTGAAATAAGTGATGAATTGCAATTTGTGCCTCTGATTTTAAGTCACCAGTGGGGTTTTGACCAGTTTTAGGATACTTTATCCATGTTATGCATGTATTTCTTGATTGATGATGATATTATTCTGAAATTTGCTTGGGATTTGCATGTTTAGCATGGAATTGAAAGTAACCTGGTGGTTATTTACCCTTCTTTGGAGACTTATTAGCTGTGGTGCATGTTTATGGTGGAAAGTGATGATTGTGTGGTGAAATAAGTGATGAATTGCAATTTATGCCTCTGATTTTAAGTCACCAGTGGGGTTTTGACCAGTTTTAGGCTACTTTATCCATGTTATGCATGTATTTCTTGATTGATGATGATATTATTCTGAAATTTGCTTGGGATTTGCATGTTTAGCATGGAATTGAAAGTAACCTGGTGGTTATTTACCCTTCTTTGGAGACTTATTAGCTGTGGTGCATGTTTATGGTGGAAAGTGATGATTGTGTGGTGAAATAAGTGATGAATTGCAATTTGTGCCTCTGATTTTAAGTCACCAGTGGGGTTTTGACCAATTTTAGGCTACTTTATCCATGTTATGCATGTATTTCTTGATTGATGATGATATTATTCTGAAATTTGCTTGGGATTTGCATGTTTAGCATGGAATTGAAAGTAACCTGGTGGTTATTTACCCTTCTTTGGAGACTTATTAGCTGTGGTGCATGTTTATGGTGGAATGTGATGATTGTGTGGTGAAATAAGTGATGAATATGCAATTTGTGTGTCTGATTTTAAGTCACCAGCTGTGGAATTGACCTATTTGAGGATACTTTGTCCATGTGATGCATGTTTTCTTTGATTGATGATGATATTTTTCTGAAATTTGTTTGGAACTTGCACATTAAACATGGAAATAAAGTAATCATAGGTTATACCACTTGTACATACTAGTACTAGGTTGTTTACAACTTAAACAACTTCTAAAAAGGCAAAAACTTACTTCTATAGTCCAATGTTTAAGCTGTAAACATCAAAAAGCAAAAATAAACATATGCAAACTTCATTTAGTACCCAAGATTTGCCATTAGTCCACCAATGTCATAGGTGAGGCCATCAATCTGACCAGCTTCCATTAGTGTTTGTATGCATTCCCTTACCAGCTCTTCATCCACCTCTAGTACCTCTGGCAATCTGTCTTGCCTTAAAAGCCTAGCTTTGTTCATATGTGGCACCTTGAAATCATTATGACATTTTGCTTTCATTATCTCAATTAGACAGTTTTGAAGGCTTAAAAAGACATTGTTAAGTGTGATGGTTGTCAATCTTTCAAAAGACAGCAACACATTCTTAACTAATTGATCCACATTATATGAAGCTGTGTCCAATTGAAGTGATTGAATTGCTCTAAACCATCCCAAGTCATTGATATTTGTCTCAGGTGAGTTTGGTGGCTGACATACAAGCTTGATGTTAAAACCATCAGAGCTTGCAGCAGCCCTAAACTCTAAATCTGAGTTGCTTATGTGTGGTCTTGCATTATCCTGCTGAATGAAGATATCTTTGCTTGCTTGTAAAGGCCATTTTGCCTTAATAGCTGGAATAATCTGTAGAAATTTAAAATTTAAGCATCATTAAGGTCACCAATGGAAAATAATTTCTATTCAGGAGAATT
The DNA here is from genome assembly GCA_947034835.1 of Ballota nigra. NCBI lineage: Eukaryota > Viridiplantae > Streptophyta > Magnoliopsida > Lamiales > Lamiaceae > Ballota > Ballota nigra. Next base: position 96,076,307 of record OX344725.1, read on the forward strand.
AATGATTGCTTAACACTTGATGATGATATTTTTCTGAAAGTATATTAAACAAAGTGAATTAAATGTCAAAATAACAAACCTGGTTTAGCAGACACTCTTTGATGACTTGCTTGGTGATTGATTCTATGGGTTTTGTCTCTAATGTTCCCCTAACTCTATTCTTAGAGTTTCTCTGTGCTGGTGCTTTGCATGTGAATGGAAAAATACCAATTTTTCCATCAAAAATAAGTTGTCCATCTGCATATAATGGTCTTGCAACAGCACACATAAACATGACCTTAGGGATATATCTCTTGCTTTTGCAAGACCTATATGGTGCCTTTTCTGAAGGTAGTTTGTACATTTTCTGTGTTGCTCTAGTCATATAAAACCACTTTTCATCTATATGAACAACATTGTGCATACCTGAAAACTTTAGCTTGTTTGTATCACCATCATGAACCAATGCATTCAATGAGTATTTCAGCCTTTGAAGATTGTTCATTTCAGTTAGCTCAGGATGAATTGCATTTGAATGTGGCTCAATGGCCTTTTTTTTCACCCACCTTCCAACTTGGCTCTTGCTGACTCCTAGCTCCATAGCAAGCCTTCTTATTGATCCTCTTTTGTCAAATGGAATGTCATGCATTTTTTCCTCATCCAGCTGGATGTGTTTCTTCTTTGGTACCCCATTCATTTTGTCTTGAATGTGAACTGGAATACCTTGAAGTTGTTGTTTCTTTGCTAAAGACCAATGGTAATGCACTGTTCTGAGACACACACCAAACATATTTGCTGCCTCCTTGATTTTTCCCTTCTGCACAGTACCATTGGTGGTGTTGGCAATGATGAACTGCACCATCCTGTTCCTCTCATCTAAGGTAAGGTTATGTTCTCCTCTTGGCATTGCCCTATTGAATGCTCTAACTATTTTGTGTTTAATGCAGCAGTTTGGATCATTTATTGCTGACTTTCAGTATTTAAGTCCCTAAAAGTGGAGGAAAATCAAAAATTCAAAATGGCTGGAACTAAATCTGATTTGGGGGGAAGTTTGAAGTTTTTTGGAGGAGTTAAGTGCTGATTTGACCCTGTGATGAGACTGTTCTGAGGGTTTTAAGATTTATTTTAAAAAAAATTTGGGTTGTAAATTCAGTTTATGTAAATTAATGATGAACAATGATGGACAATATGTTTCATGTGGGTTGTAATTCTAGTTTATGTAATTTTGGGTGAACAATGATGTACAATATGATAGGTATGGGTAGTAATATCAGTTTATGTAATGTCTGTAAGTGCAGTTTTTTTAATTTTGAATTTGATGTTTTTTTTTATTTATGTACTTTCCCACCAATTTTGGTATTGGTGGGAAAGATTAACTTTAAGGTTAAAGTTAATCCCCCAAGCTTGATATAGTTGAAAAGTCAATAAAGCACTTATTTCTTAATATGTGTGCCCTTTTATGAGTGCGAAAAATTCTGGGACGGAGGGAGTATTAATTTAACATTCACAAATAATTATTTTATCATACTTTTTTTTATTTTATCTATTTTTTCTAAAAACTATGTTCAGACTTCAGACGATGGAGCACAATTTTGATGCCAAGGGAACAGTAGTTTCTTGTTTTTAGAAAAGAAAACGAAAAAGCTAAAAGGTCACGTGGGGTCTACGTAGGTGACATCTGAATTCTGATAGTTCACTCAGAAAAAAATATCTCTGACATATATAAAGACAGAAAACTAAATCATGCTTTTGTTAATTTTCTCTCGCACACAGTTGACATGAGGCTCTTTCTCTTTCATGCACTCCTAATTGTGGCCTGACGAAATGGGCCTAAAAAATAGGTGTGGGCTTTAACCATAAAGGCCCAACATATGATAAGCCCATAGTAAGACTTCAATTAGATCCCTTTTATTAGTTGTATAACTGAAGATTCCAACTCCATAATTTACACGGACCATCAAGGAATAGCGACCATAATTTCAAGATCAAGTATTTTTAATACAATTTTTATTGGGCATATGTATAAATTAGTTAGAAAGTTTATGGCTAAACTGGAAATTTTAAAGAAAAGTATTCTTTAGTAGTAGGTCTTGTGTAATGAGACGGTGGGTCTTATGAAATGAGGTAGTCTCATGCACATTTTTGTCATTATTTTTTTGGCACAATACCAAATATGTTGGGTTTCACCGCGGGCGGCCGACGCACGTCAATTTTAGTCACAAGTTCATTCTATTTCTTTCCGGTGACGATGTAGGTGTACGAACCTCCTCTCGAGTATATTTTAAAACTTTATTGCATAATTAAAAGTGGAAATTGTTTTGATATAAAGTAATTTTAGAAGTTGAGAGTTTTTTTTTTTTTTTTTTTTACCATTATTCCGATCAAGAATTACTTCTTATAATTCAAAAAAATGAATTATAAATGCTTAAATTAGTAACTGTGTGTGGAATTATTTAAGAAAAAAAAAAACTCCACTCATCAATTCTTGCTCATCATAACCTGAAATCAGCGCTGCACGATAAAGGAAGTCAACAACTAAGTGGGCTAGAAGATGGGCTTCAAAGGATATTATACAATGGGCCAAAAACCCAATACCCATGTATAAGCCCAAGAACATCTATCAAAAGTTTTTGTATTATCATTCCACATCTAACAAAATAAGCGCAAAAATTATCGTAACTATTATTCGTTTTTCTTTTTCCTACTTCAAAAGGCATTTTGATCACAAAAATCTTTTCATGGTTTGCTACCAAATAATAGTTTAATCTGCGAGCATTAGCAGTAAATTTATGTTTTTCGTTGATAAAAGTGACCATTATTCGGTTATTATTTTATTTTAAAAAAAAATTACTACAAAATCATATTTTAATATGCCACATAAATTAACATTGAAGTTCATCTTTATTTGTAGAGAATGTATAGAGTGAAATTGGTTTATATATGAATTGGTGAAGGGTATTAGTTGTTCACACTGAAGAATATTAGTTGTTTTTACTGAAGAGTATTACTGGTTTGCACTGAAGAGTCTTAGTTCATTTTCACCGAACAACTAAGACTCTTTAGTGTAAATCAGTAATACTCTTCAGTAAAAACAATTAATACTCTTCAGTGAAAACAACTAATACCCTCTATGAATTTATGTATAAACTAGTTTGATTATCATTCTCTAAAAATTGTCATTCTCTAAAAATTGTCTTTATAAGCGGCCAAGTAATAGCCAGTGTTTTACTAATTTGGATAGAGTACAACCTGGACTAGACATCGACGTAAAGTGCGATTTAGACAACGAACTTGTAAACAACAATATGGTTACAAATTTCATTAACTTGAAAACAACAATACGGTCACAATTTTCATTATCAGTTTTAAATTATCATAAAGTGAACAATACTTTTTTTAAAGGCAAAGTATATTCCAAACAAATTTCACCGTCCTTCGTGTTTTATAGTATTTTTTTCAATAGTATTAATTAGTTATTTCATTAAAATATACTATTAACTTAGTTATATTTGTAAGGAACTAATTGATTCCGTTTTGAGTTATAAGTAATATTGATTTACAAGATATTTACTCATTTTCTGAAATAAGTTATGGCATATTAATTAGATAATATTTTTTGTATTCCTTTAAAAGAAAATTCATATTTTTTAAATTTAAAAAGTAATATGTAATTTGATCACCCAAATTTCTCACATAAATAGGTTTTTTTTTTTTTTTTTTTACAATTCAAGTATATATTTTTAATATTTGTCAGCAAAAACAGTGCATGCAACATTTTTGTCTTCTCTAATATTTTTCTATAAGTAGTTGGTCTCTTGAGGCCCACGTGTTTGAATTTTGTGGAGGCCCTTCTTCACATTTTTTCAAGTCACGCCACTCGTGCCATAAATATTTTATATGTACTCATCAGTATATTGAAGAATGATGATATAAATTGACATTAATAAAGAAGTATCGAATTTTTCGAATTAAAGATTGGTTTTTACTTGGAAAAGAGTATTGTAGTGGAGTAAACAGTAGAAAACTGAAAAAGGTCCAACACGTATGATATGGAGCGGGCTTTTCACACGTATATATTATGGAGTTAATTTTAATATTGTAAAAAAAAAAATTATATTGAAATCGAGAAGTCAAACACGAGTCCTTTACATTTTCATCTTTAACAAAGTTGTTATGCATGCATGGTAATTAAATAATTTTGGATTTTTTTTTTTATGTAAATCTGTCTATTTTTGGTACGGTATACTTTGAATTTTGTTCGGTTAACTTTCAAAATTATACACTAAATAACTATGGTGAAATTTTAATTTTTGAAAACTACTTATTTATTATGAATCCAAATATAAACACGGTGAAGAGAGCGAACTCATGCCGATTATACCCTTGAAATTATTTATAATTCACTAATTCTATTTGACCACATTAATTTGTTTTGTTTGTTTTTTGGTATCTGCAATTATTATGCTGCACGAAAGGACAAACGTTAATTATTTTTCCTTAGTGAAAATTGGGAAATAAACCATCTTGAAATTTATCCTATGTCTTTAATAATATGTTGCATGACACAAGAAACTGTCACTGACACAACACAATATGTAGAGCTGTCAAAGGGGTTGGGCCCGTTGGGCCGGCCCGCCCCGCCATCCTTAAAATGAGGGTTGGGTTAGAGATTTTTTAGCCCGTTTGGAAGCGGGCTTAAATGGGCTGGCCCGTTTGGGTCGCGGGCTTTTGCGGGTTGGGACGAGCCGGCCCGCCTTAAAGAAAGTTTTTAAAAAAAATAAGTTTTTACATTTTTTTGTACACTGTCAAGTATTATAATATCATTTTTAGGGTTATTTTGTAATATTTATATTCATAGATGATGAATTTGAATTGTATGAGTCTATTTTTACAAATTATTATTGTAATATATTGTGAACTTCAATTTGTAGAAAATTATTTTTCTAATTAAAGATAATAAATTTAATTTTAATATTTTTATAATGATAATTATCAAGATAAATTGTTTGATTATATTTGATTTTGATGAAATTTATATATTAGAGTTTTTAAATTATATATTTTAATTTTTAAAAAAATAAAAAATATATTAAAAAATTTAAAGTGGGCCGGCCCGCCAAAACCCGCAGCCCGCCAAATTCTTGGTCCGCCCCGCATCGCCCCGCCAAAAGGCGGGCTTTTGCGGGTTTTAGCTCGCCCCGCCCCGTTGACCCGTTTTGACAGCTCTAACAATATGTTGCACGAGGTAATAAGAATTTTATTTATTTGTTAATAAAAATTACAAATTCTACAAATATATGCGTTGACCATTGTCATCCATGGACTTAACCTTTTTTTTTTTTTAAATTTCATTATAGTTCATCGTCCATGGACCTTCATCGTGCCGTGCGATAATGGGAATTAAGTAGGGAAAGATTGGACCTACCTAACCTCTTTAATACAGGAGGCTACGTTAATATTAATACAAAATCAATAATCCTTGATGGTATACATTGCCTCTAATCATGATCCTAAAATGATTTGCTCTCTAATAGGATTTTTTTTTTTCTCAAAAAGAAAAAAATACTATTTTCCTTCAAATATATATAAAAAAAAAAATTCTCTTTTCAATTTAATTGGGCAAGAAGAATTAATAAAAGCACGTAATTATATAAAATTAGATATTAAAAATACAATAAAGTTACACACAATTATCACCCAAATATGTAAAAGGTTCGATAATGCCCTATATTATTAGTAGGGAGCTCAATTAATGATTTGTAATATGTAGTTTAATTTTTAAAAAATAAAAGCTATAACTTGAGTATGTATAGAGTGAAAAGGGTTTATATATGAATCATTAAAGGAATTAGTTGTTTTCACTAAAGAGTATTAATTGTTTACACTAAAGAGTATTAATTTTTCTTACTAAAGAGTCTTAGTTTGTTGTCAATAGACAACTAATGCTCTCCAGTTAAAAAAACGACTCCCTCCGTCCCAGCATTATTCGCACTTTTTATGTTTTCTCGTGTTTTAGCGAGCGGATTTTTTATTAGTATTTAAAATGATAAAGTAATTTTTAAGTCATTTTATAATAGAGGAGAGATAGATCTATCAAACCCTACCTTAAAAGTTACTTTATCATTTCAAATACTAATAAACAACTCGCTTGCTAAAACACGAAAATAAAGTTAGTGTGCAAATAATGCTGGGACGGAGGGAGTAACATCTTTCAGTGAAAATAACTATTTTTTAGTTAAAACAACTAATATCCTTCAATGTTTCATATATAGACTATTTTCACTGTGTACTTTGTCCACTAGTAACTTAGGTTTGAATAATGCACCCTTACATAATATTTACGTTGCTTACCATTAATTAAGTTAATCTATAATTTTTTAAATATTTATATTGAACACTCCTTTGTAGCAGTCACAATATTTGATATATTAATATATTTAGGAAATCTAATTAACTACTATTTCAAACATGTATATTAAATATATATATAGTAAATTGATGAATTGATTAAATAAATCTCCAATTTTTAATTATGTGAAATTAAAATTTAACTAATTTCATATTATCTTTAAAAACATTTATTCATATTTATCATATTAATAGGCATTAAATTTATTATTTATTTAACCCTATCATATTAATAGGTATTAAACATTTATTCATATTTAACCTTGCATGTGAATAATATTAAAGTTTTAAAATAATTATTTAATATTTGATTACCTTATAAATATTAGTATGATTTATATAATAATAATAATAATAATAATAATAATAATAATAATAATTTACATAGGATATTCGTTCTTTGAAGATGAAGGACGTGAAAGTGTAAATGTAGACGATGATGAATCTGATCTCAATTGCAGCTATGCTAATATAGAAATTATGTCCTCTATAATTTACGTAATATAATTAATTTCTTTGCGTTGAAGATATTACATGATCAATCTTTGTTACGTGACATGTTTTTGACATGCACACACGCAAATTTGTTCGTGTTTGATGTAATAGGAATGTAACTGAAGAGAAAGAATAAAATAAGTGTAGGGATAAATAAGAGTAAATGAGTGACTATTAATATAAATAAATTAGGAGTCTGTATAGAGTGAAATTGGTTTATATATGAATCACTGAAGTGTATTAGTTGTTTTCACTGAAAAATATTAGTTGTTTTTACTGAAGAGTATTACTAGTTTACACTGAAGAGTCTTAGTTCATTTTCACCGAACAACTAAGACTCTTTAGTGTAAATCAGTAATACTCTTCAGTAAATACAACTAATACTCTTCAATGAAAATAACTAATACCCTTTAATGATTTATGTATAAATCAGTTTCACTCTATACTTTGTCATAAATTAAAATATATGGGGATAATTATTTGATGGAATGAGGTCACTTACTTTACAATAATAAAAATGAGAAACTTGTGATGGACATCCAAGATGAAAAGACGGAAGAGAGAGATTATCATATTATTATACTCCATCATTCCAATTTCACCAAGCATGTTTTTCTTTTTCGTCCATTCAGTTTTAATACGAATGTCACTTTAACTTCTTAAATTGTCATTGATTTTTTTAATAAACGGTCTTCATGATTATCCTATAATGTTCTCTAGCGTATCCATTTTATTTACATAAACTATCAATATTCCCCAAAATCCATGTAATTTTTTTATACCTATATAATAAAATTAGAACGGGGTAAAGTCCAAAATTTATAGATGTTGACATGCCATCTATATTGTCAATGATTTTTCGTTGTTACTTGTAGCATCAAAAGTGATTTACCACTAGCTAGTTGGTTCACCTTTCTTTATGACTTGTACATCAATTTTATTAAATGTGACCCATCTTTGTCCCTTTTAAAGGTCTACGGATAAGATGTTCATAATTAGCTGTAGCGCCCACATTGTGGTGGTGGACATTTTATTGATTGTCACATTCCTTCAATTATTGAATTACGAAAAAGAAAAAATAGTAGTACTAGTTTATAGAGTGATTGTTTTGAAGCTATTTATGTTCTATACATTAGACTATATATGAGCATGTTTTCCATTCAATTTTTAGTGTCCTTCATATTCGAATTTGTCAGTCATGTATTTATAAGAATTGGCAGTATGCTTCACGGGTTCAATTTTGACAATATTTTCTTTGTCCAACTGTATATGTAGGAACAAAAAACAACTCCTCTAAATCAGGTTTTGAAGATTCAAAGAATCCAACGGAATTCGAGTCGAAGTTTCTAGAAGATCCTGACGATGGATTCCAGAGAATATGATAGTAGAAGAGGTTAGTTTGTGATGTAAAAGAGGCGTGGAGGTAGCAATCTACGGAGTGTTGTTAGGAGAATTATAACATGACTTGTTTTACTACATCAGGAAGTCAACTGTGCACTTGCAGAATGCAGGTGATCGTTGTACAGTTCTTGTTTATGGTGCATTTGGGTAGAAGGATTTTTAATTAAACAAAAAACCTTTTATTCTAGCCAAAATTGTACTTCATAGAATTCAATTATAACAGTTGGATTTGTTATGTCTTTGCCTCCATCTCCACATTGTGACGAATATATTTTTTGTTTCTGCCAAAATTTGTCTTTGAATTTCCTCAAAAAAACCTTATATTAATTGAGATATTATTAATTCTTATATATTTCATGATTCTTCCATTTATTTTAAGAGTGTCATAAATCTAACATTCCACCGATTCAAATTATCATATAAGTGCTCTCGTCAATTTGTAGATACATATTTTCGATTATATCTAACTATTGGGTAATATTTAATAAAACTTTAGTGTATTGTATCATAACATATAATGAATTATATTGTATACAATACCATAAGGCAAATGACATAGCATTCTAAAGTCCTATTGAACACTATTCAATAGGGTAGCGTAGAAAAAAAAAACATCATATTCTAACTACTATAAATTGTGCATTTTCCGATTGTGTTTTCTTATCTATATTCTAACTACTATAAATTGTGCATTTACCATAAGGCAAATGACATAGCATTCTAAAGTCCTATTGAACACTATTCAATAGGGTAGCGTAGAAAAAAAAAAACATCATATACTAACTACTATAAATTGTGCATTTTCCGATTGTGTTTTCTTATCTATATATGTGACTCTCTACTTCCTCCTACTTATCTATAAATAATTTATCCATTCATCCTTATTTTCAATCAAGTAAAAGAAGTTAAATTCCTTATTACATGTATTATTAATTTAGATAAATGTTTTACATTCATGTATAGAATAGTTTTTAGACAATATTTCCTTTAAATACAGCTATAAAGTAGGGCATATAGTAATTTCGCAAGTGTTAATAGCTGGACATATCTGAATTGTCAGTTTCTTTTAAAATTACAAAAGAAAAACATCATAGATAGACCTATTAAATTATTCAGAAAGAATTTGATATTAGACAAAATCATTTATTAACTAAGTTCATGGAAGTTTGACGGTGAATTTAATAATGCCTTTTGGCATTAAAGTTATATCTTTTAAAATACGAAATATCATGTATGATGATTCTGAAAAAATTAACCAACCAATTTTTTTATTTTCTCATTTATTTATTCGAGTCACAAATTTAGTTGGATTAAGGATCAACCAATTTTCTAATTTTCTATATATTTTTTCATACTATATATTCGGTTCAAATATCGACTAATTCGAGAAATCCATAACCCACCATCCACTGGAGATATCCGTTTCCACGTGGATTTCAATCCTAACACCTAGATAAAAAAACATACTCCTAAATTTCAAGTTCTTACCACTAGGTCAATCCCTAAGTCAGTTTCTAATTTTCATTTTTAATTTTTTTAATTACGATCACAAATTTAATTAAGGGATTAATAATTAGCGCAAAACTAATCTCAGTCGTGCATTCTCTTCAATGATATTAAGGTTGACTAATCTCAAAAAATATAATTGCAAACCGTTCGACCTTATTACAAAGGCAAAATTGCAAAACGCATCAAACTTAGAAATACTTATCAAATATAAACTAGAATTAGGAAAAAAATAATTAATGGACATCATTTTTGTACAACAATAGTAAAAAAGTTATGATGTGTAATAAAAAGTTCCTTGTGAGACCAATTCATAGCGAAACGATATATTTGAAATAATTCACATAAATTTTGTTTTTTAATGATATACATGTATCAAGGACAAAAGATAAACTTATAGTTTGAGAATTAGAAAGAGAGATTAAAATTCATATTAGTATAGGTTGAAGAATTAGCATAATATACAAAAATGAATTTATAAAAACCTAATGTGCATACATTGACTCTATGACCTCCTTCAACTAAACACCTTACATACAAGGACTATGGAAACAAACAACAAAACGATGTCTAGCCATGGAGGAGAATTAAACACTATACCAACAGGAAGCAATGTATGTATCTAATCTAATATGAATGTTACTTAATTGACTTAATAGTATCTGTATCATCATCACAACAAGCAGGCTAAATATGACAAACGTAGATGCTCTCATCGACCTGCTAAGCTACTTCTACTTTCCAGTTTACTTACCTCGCCTACGCTTTCGGAGAGCCTCATGGCACGGAGCAAAGAAATCGTGTTTAAGAGCTTCCTCCGCGCTTATTCTTTGTCGTGGATTCACCACTAAACACTTATCCACCAGATCGAACAGTGACACTGGTATCGCCTCAAACATATCCCGTCTTTTCGTATTTCGTCCACACCAATCCCGAAGATTCATGGGCGACAAGTATTTTACATCGAGTAGGTCCTGTTTGTTTCGAAAATGGTTCACTCACAATTTTCCAGAAGAAAAATAAAATAAAAGGGAAAATGTGTGTTTTAGTTTTGTAAGTTTTGCTCTTTTTTTTTATTCAGGCCACTCCAATTTCTCTGATTGAGGGGGCGTTTGGTTAGCAACTCTTCAATGATAATGGGAATGAGATTGAAAATTAGTGTAATTATGATGGTTCATGAGAACAAAATCACTATCTTCTCTCCTAAATAAGGTTATCACTACTCCATTTTAATTACCCTATTCTCTTCCTACAATCATCCTCCTCAATCACTACTCCCTCATTCTTCCACCAACAACCATTTGTTGTCTACTTCTATTCCAAAATTGGGGCACGACACTAGCAATAGAGGGTCCAACACATCATTTTTATTGTGGGGGCATGGATGGAAAATAATTTTCATTCGCATTACCATTGAAGAGTTGCCAACCAAGCGTCTCCTGAATTTCGTCTTGTTAACTTTCAAAGTTCAAATTTTCAGTCCTTTGACCGGTTACAACGGGTTAAAAGACTAAAAAGTTAAATTTTGAAAGTTAAAAGGACAAATTAAATGGGGAAAGTGGAGTGTTTAAACACAAAAAATGAGAAAACTTGCAAGACCAAAAAAACCTTATCCCAGAAATAAATAAAGATACAAGTGTGTGTACCATTGGAAATAATGCTTCATTGTTGTGCAGCTTAGCAACTTCCCAAAGATCTTCACTTCCCCTCAACTTTGCTATCTCTTTTATGTTCCTGCTCTCATGCATATATATACACAACTATTAGTTTTGAATATTTGGGTAATTTCCATATTAACATTATAGATTAGTTCTTACTGATTAGCGTCCCCAACGAAGGGTGTTCTTCCTATCATCAGATACAGTAAGGTCACTCCAGCAGACCAGATATCAGCCTTAGGTCCTTGATACAAAGATCTTAATAGTACCTGCAAAGTGTAGTGGTGATGATTTAGCTCTCTTTCAGTGCAGTTTTCTCTCTCTAAAGTTTTGGTGATTCATTTGATCATTTCTGTTTTCAATTATTCAATTTCTTCCATTATTATTTTCCATTCAAAGACCTCAAGGAAATGCTAGGATTGACATATTCACCAACAGGAAGGATTGTCTCCATAACCATGAATTAATTAACAAATGAAAAGTAAATCTGAAATCATAACTGATCTCCATAACAAAATCATATGTTTTTCTTTTAATTACTACAAGAGGCTTCTATAGGTCTAATGGAAAAGAAGTGGTTTTAAAAGAAGAAACAACTTGCAAAAGTCATGTGTGACAAGGAGCAATGCATGCAGAAAATGAAGAAAAGAATTAACAGTAAAAACGTGGGAAGTTTAAAAGGAGCCTAGTCATAAAAGTTCTATGCTTTAGAGGACGTTTCTGCTTATATAAATACTTATAAGCAATTACATCTTGTAAGATGTTTTTATCTTATTTTGAAAACTACATGTTGAAATGAATAAATATATAATAATATGATTGAACTTTTAAGATGTCAATAATGACAATTTTGTATTAAAATGGTAAAATATCAAGGAGTTGGTTAAATTATAAATATTTCAAAAACAACTTATAGGCTCATGTCTTTTTGAATGAGATCTTTTTTCAAAACCTTATCCAAAACTTCAAAGAAGCTCATAAGCTCTTAAAACGCCCCCCTTTTTCTTTGGGCAGAAATAACAAAGTTACAAACATTACATCCATAAGCATCAATATTCAGGCAAAGATTTGGAATTGGTGTAGATCCTTTGAAGTAAGCAAAACGTTTCATTTACCTCTTAATGCCATTTTTTTAAGGATAAAGTTCACATTTCGTACCTCTGGAGCCTTAAAACCTTTAGTTCCCACGCAAGGGCCTTCACGCTTGTGTTTTCCATCACCTACAAACAATACAATTTAGAAACTTAAGAGTTATCACCTCAAACCAATTACGAAATTTACAAGGTAGCTCCTACATTTGAGTTAATATCAATTTACATCTTGTAATTTCTGTGGATCCAATTATTTATTTCTATTTTATCAATTTGTCTTAGGGGTGTCCAATTCAAGTCTTTTTTGTCCAATCCCTTTTCGCAGAAAAATTCAAAACTGACCAAAATTTGCTTACTTTAAAGTTACAAGACATAAAGACATATTAACTCCCTGTATTTGGGGGGGGGGGGGGGGGGGGGGAAGGTTGTGAACCTTTGCCGTTTTTGAGCAATCCTGTGCCACGAATAGCAATTCCATTGGCATGCAATGGCATTGGTGTGGTGTACAAGAGTCCAGCATCTGCATCTCCTGCAGCAGCAGGTGCAGCAACTCTTTTCCTCTTTGATTTTGGAGTATTTGCAGATTCATGATTTCCACCCTGCATGGCTTCATGCGCTAGGCTTAACAATGCCTTCCTGCCTTGGCTTGGTAAGGGTTCTCTCAACCTTTCTGCAGATAATGTTCGAGTGCTTGTTGCATCCTTTGCTGAGGTTATACCAGAACCATCAGCTCCCTGGCTTTTGATCACATTCCTGCTGCTGTTGATTGCTTTGTCCACCTCCTTTTTCAGGTTCCCAGGTGGTAAAACGGACTTGGGGACTTTTCCACCATTTTTGTTAACAGATGTATTCATTGGCTTCCTACTCTTTGCAGGTGGTAGAGATTTCATCTGGGGGTCACCCAGAGGACCATTCGTACTATGCCGTGCTCTTGAACTATCTGCAGATGATTAGAGAGCAACTAATTTGATATAATAGATATGATGGATAAAAAAATTTGATTAAACAAATAGTCCTTAAAATACACCCTCCAATCCATATGTCACTTTGCAGTTCTACTTGTTTTTGTAAAAGTATGCATTAATAAAACATATTTACTTTATGTACATAAACAAAAGAATAAAATTATCACATTACACATATATTTATTTTTAATTAATAACTTTCTTAATCCTTGATGACAATTAAAATGGTTGGAGGGAGTATCTGCTAGCAAACCCCCTAGTAACAAGGTAAGATGTGTTGAAGTATATGAACAAAGACTCACCACTTGTCCCACACTTTTTGCGCATATCCTGTTTTAAAAAAATATATAAATGAGAACTACAAGGTAATTTGTAAATTTGGGCATGTACATATTTTGAATTAAAAATTAAAATCAGGGGTAGAAAAGGAGTGGAAAAACTTCACTCACCAATGCAAGATTAAAATCAATCAGGTAACCTTTATTGAACTTTCGGGAGTAAAGAAAGTTTCCAGGTTTAACATCTCGGTGAACAATTCCCTGTAAGCATAAGAAGGTTCAGAATTTCTTTTCTTTTTAAAAGGTATGCTATTGTGTATTTTTCACACCTGCTTATGTAGACCGGCTAATGCTTTGAACAGACAGTAACCGTACCATTGAAGGTCGGTAACATTCATTTCTCTTCTTAAAATCTGTCGACAGGTTTGGGGAGTGTTACAAAGTTACAAATTGAAAGAAAGATTAAAACAGTTATGATTCATTACCTCAGGTCTGTCATGATCAACATGTTCCAAAACAACGAATTCAGCATTCCCACTCTGAAATGAATTTTCATACTTTATCACAAAGTTTTTGCCTCTGTCATAAAGCGCAAAAGATCAGATTGTAGCAAGTGTTATAGACAAAAGTTAACTTTCACTAAAACTGAGAAAAAATATAATAATTATATATCAGTTACAGATGTTTACCCTAACCGCTCCAGCATTTTGATTTCATTGCTTACATAATATCTATTGGCATTCACATGAGGACCTGAAAAACCATTAACAAAACATGACTAGAAAGAAACTCAAAATGACCTGGGTCTCCACACACACACGATACCTATTTATATTATTTCTTTAGGATAAAGTCGAGAAAAATGTGCAACTCCAATTAAAGAACATAGACAGCTATTCAATGTTTCGACATGTAAATGATGAATTAAAAAGTAGACATTATGCAGCAGATCATGCTGAAGGCAAGCAGAATTAGTATTTGGTAAGTATTCTTTTATTTTAATCATTGAAGGCTAATGCATTTTTTACTGGTCCTGTGATTTGCTTTTCTTTCTCCACAAAATTTGATCTATTGAAAAATCATTGAGTTTCATGTTAAAAAGAAGTGCAAAGCAGTCCAAGAAAAAAGGTCCTTTTATTGCTTTTGTCTTTCCCTTTTTCCACTGTTCTAAGAATATCTAATTTGTCAGCACAGCCACAACAACACCATGGAAAAAAACTCTCCAATGGCAAAGGATCTGCAGTAAGTAGCATTGTAAACTTATAGAAACTACATCAACGATAAGGAACGAGATATGTATTTAAATGAACATGATATCAAACGTTAAGAAAGAAGACTGTAATAACACAGTTAAGTTTCATACATTTGATTGCAAATATTCGTCCATCTTCTTTTCTTCTTGCTCGGTAAACTGTACCATAACCTCCTGCACAAGTTGTTAAAAGCAAAGTGTTTATCAGAACACATGAAAAACAAATTTTGTTTTAGAAAATATATGGATCTCTACAGGTGTCTTTGATACCTGAGCCCTCTTCTTCTTCTACAATATACAACTCAAAATCAGGAAAAGGTTTTTGCTCAATATTCTGCAAAACAAGTAGGTATTATATTTGACAGTAAACACATATACACTTGTCAGACCAGAAATCTTCATTCTGAGCTTACTTTTTGAATGCATGAAGCCCTTCTCCTATTCTCTGCAGATATTTCCCTCTTTTCTGTAATGTCCATGTTCTCCTCACAACAAAACTTTGTTTGCTTTTCTGAAGTCTGATCCTTATCTCTTTTACATTGCTCCAGCCCTTTATCTTGAAGGTACTTGCAGTTCTCTGTGGTGGGGCAAATAGCTTCCGTTCCATCATCTGCTTCATCGTAGTGGTCAGATTCCGAGTGCTTGGTTAGATTATTCAGCATCTCATCTGGGATCTGCAGATTATCTTGTGGTCTTGATCTGATCAAACGCTTATTATTTGATCCATTTTTATGGGTTCTATTCATTAGATTATTTTCCTTATGGCTTTTGCCTCCATCAGAATCAAGTAGTATAACTTCCATTATTCTACCATTCGCATCTTCAGGAAATGACTCGCATCCTTGGCTAACAGCCTCAATTTTTTCTTGAGTTATTATCTTCTGCTTTACTTCTAACTTAGATGATGCGCATATATTAAGACAGTCAACAGGATTTACAATATCAAGGTCAGGAGTTCTAATCTTCCCTTCAGAATCAGCACTTGTACATGGTGGAGGTGAGACCTCTAGAAGAGGGATTGAAGTCACGGAATTTATTAAAAAATCTTCTGCCACAGGCATGGAAGAGTCACAACTGTCTCCATGTAAACAGCTAGGCCTTTCTGGATCTGGAATCTCGTTTTGTTCATGTCCTGCAGTTTCAATTCTGTAAGTGAGTCGTCTGGCAGGTCTGGACTTACTAAGCATGAGACGTCTGGACATTATTTTCCTGAGTTTCAACCAATCATATCGCGAGAGCGGTGAGAGGCCTGATAGTGTCTCAATACCCTGAAACATGGTGGGTTCTAATGTTATACTAAATCAGTCAAAATAATTCAGTCATAGGATCATACAATTATTAGCAACATTTGCATTTTGCTCATAAGTAAAAACACCAAAGACATTAATTTACAAATATTTTGCTGTATAAGAGGAGTAAAGTAATATGGTTATTTTTCATCTGCAAATCACTGACTTCTGAAGTTGAAATTCAGTTGATTCAAGTGCTATTCATAATCTATTTTACAGACATAGACTTCTGTAAAAGTTACACATGGAGATACATACATAATTATGAATTTGTATTGTAAATATAAAGAACTTGCAAATGACTAATACAAAAAACATTTTTCTTGAGTTACCTGCCCGCGCAACAGTATTATCATTATCAAAGCAATCCCCAAAGAAGAAATCTAGAACATATGAACCTCATTTTCTCAAACCTCCTCAATGCAATCCTGGTGTATGAGTTAGGCTCAAAAGTAGATACTACTGAGTGAACAATTCGTGAGCATCCATCCAGTTTAAACATATAATTTTCTAAGGGTGGCCA
This sequence comes from Ballota nigra, assembly GCA_947034835.1. Classification (NCBI taxonomy): domain Eukaryota; kingdom Viridiplantae; phylum Streptophyta; class Magnoliopsida; order Lamiales; family Lamiaceae; genus Ballota; species Ballota nigra. Next base: position 96,093,152 of record OX344725.1, read on the forward strand.
TCCAATATGAATTTCACTCAACATAGTTTGATATCTAATATATCAAGGTAAGTTTTGTCCAACTACTGGGGCTCCAATAATCACTTTTGGACCACTGCTGTAATAGGCAATGATGTTCGGTAGCCTAAACAAGGATTCAGTTATCCTATACAGGAACATCTGGGAAGCAATCTAGAACCAATTATTGGTTATCTAAGAACAAAAATATTGCAAAAGCTAAAAAACCGAGACCAGCCACTGTGCAACAGCAACTTATCCTATACAGGAACATCTGGGAAGCAATCTAGAACCAATTATTGGTTATCTAAGAACAAAAATATTGCAAAAGCTAAAAAACCGAGACCAGCCACTGTGCAACAGCAACTTCATAACATATCTCGTTGTAAGATTTTTTTTTCCAATCAAATGACGACTCGAACCCACGACCTCTCGGTCATAGGTAGTGGAGCTCTAACCAGTTGATTGGTATTCCAGAAATCGATTTTCGCCCTAAAATGAAATTTAGTCAAACTTATTTTCATTTTCCATAAAATTACTACAGATTCACCACAAGTGTTCAGGCATGGTCAAATGAAATGAGCTAATCTTGCATCTCCCTGTGATCTTTTGGATAAGGAAGTGCAGCGAGGAATTGAATTGATATTGCACCACAGCATTAATTTAGCTTATTGTATATTAGAATCTAAATATCAGCTTACTACCTATGACCGGGAGGTCATGGGTTCGAGTCACCATTTGCCCGGTCAAAAAAACCAAAACAAAAAAGAATTAGGCCCTCCCAGCTCAACTTAGGTTGCAAAAAACTTAAGTCGTCTAATTCAGACATCATTATCCTTAATCTCCAAAATACAGGAAATCACTACAGTGATGTTAAACTCCAATTTTTGTTTTTGAGTGTGATATCCTACAAAAGTATAGCATCTAGCCATCTTGCACCACAAGTTAGAAGAACAGAATTTACATCAATGTAGTAAATTATATATCAGTAAAGCTTCCATATCCGCTGAATTACCTTTCATCTACTGAGTTATTAGAGTAAGCAGTATAACAAGCATTGATCAAAAACAATTTTCTGTGAACAATAAAAAGTAGAGCCTCGAATTTACTTGAGTATATGCACTCTGAAACCCGCTGGGCATCATCATCACCGTTTGAATCCTCTCCTCTGCATCGCCAGTAAAAACAAAGGAATGAAACGCAAATCCAAAATAATCAACTTAATAATAATAAATAAAAGAACATGAGAGCATCAGTATCAGTAAAATCTTTACCATTAATTTCCTGGAAATAGCTCTTCTTTTTCATTAACGGGAAATCCTCATCCTCCTCTTGTATCGACCTCTTCCTTTTGCTGCAATACTTTCTAACTATTTCATTTAACCCAGCACTGGCCAACACCGGCGGCACAAAATGTGGTAAATCCAAGTAGCTTGTAATCAAGTCCGAATTGGCAAAGAATTGTGCAATAGCAGCAACTCCTACTTGTGAGAACGAGACAAATTGATTATCCACGAACCGGAGAGGAGAATTAGGGATCGAGCAAAGGAAACGTATGAATTCCGGAGTAAGATAAAAATGCGTGCCACTAGACGTTAGCTCGGAGGGGCGAACTGGACGCCCATAACTGAGCAAGAGACCAGTAACATACCACGCGGCGGCGGCCGCCGTGGTGGTGCGTTGACTCGTGCTGAGTCTGATCGCGAGCTCGGATTGTTCAGGAGAGGGCTCCATTAGTTACCAGATCTGAAAATTAGAGCCGTTCTGATAGAAGAAATGGGGAAAATAGCACCAAGGGTTTGGTTCTGGATATGAAAGAGGCGGGAAATGAATGATTAATTTTCTAATTATTTTAGTTAATATAAAACCTTTTTTTTCTTCCGTTAAAAGGAAAAGAATTTATTGCATCATTTTAATTCGCGCGCGCCTTGAAGCCTTTTTGGGCTTTTGTTTGTAACTTGGGCCCATCATTTAGCCCATGGCCCAGGTTATTTGCACCAGCCTTTGCACCAGCCTCTATGTTAAAGACACTAATCAGATGAATACACTAATTTTTTTTTGGAATTTTTTTTCGAATTTTTTACATTTTTTCGAATATTTTTTCCGAACATAATGAAATGAACAATATTTCGGAAAAAAATTCGAATTTTTTGTTTATTTTTGGAACTTTTTTCCGAAAATGTTGCAAATTTTCGAAAAAAAAAAATAAGTGTATTTATCCAGGTAGTGTATTTAACATAGAGGATGGTGCAAATAACCGTGATCTTAGCCCATCCTCCAAAAAGTGTTAAATGATTTAGGTTTGGACCCATGTTATTTGCCCTCGATTTTTTTGTTAGAACACCCCAAACTCTTTTATTTTTTTAAATACAATTGTGAAATGTCAAAAATATTTTTTTTCTTTAGTTACATTCAACTAAACACTAATTATTTATTTCCTTTGTTTCTCTCTTTTTCCACTTCGATCCGCTGTCGCCGCCTATCTACACGAGTTTTTTCAAATTTTCATAGCTAACATATTTTGAATTTTGACTCTAATTTTAAAACTCGATACATTTTTTAAAAAATAAATTCTAAACTAATATGTAATTTGGGGGGGGGGGGGGGGGGGATTTTTTTTTTTAAAGAATATATCAATTTCAACAAATTAATTGAAATTTGAAAAACTCAGGTGGACAGTGTAGGCAGCGGAAAGAAGCGGGAGTGAAAGTGGAAAAAGAGAAGAAATGGGGAAGACAAAAAAGATCAAATTTGTTCGGGAGTAATTGAGAAATAATGACAAAACAAGAAATTCAAGAGGGTCTATGGATTAGGTGGGTCTACTAATTAAAATAGGGGTGAAAATAACCTGGGCTGTTTAGTGATTTTAAACTTGCAAAGTTTTCAATTTGGTTATTTATCTTGGAACTGATAATTGACATCATTAATCCTTACCATTAAATACAATAAAATAATAGTAATATATTCCTATATAAGGTGTAATATGAAATTGGTACTGAGAATGCTAATCCAAGGATATAACGGGGTTTCGACTCTTAAGTTTTAAGTCATAGCCGTCCTTAATATTAAATGCTACTCGTAAATAATTTGATTCGCCAACTCACCTAGTCTAGTTTGCTAATCGTGCTATTTGTTAGGTGTTCTTATAGGTTTATTTTCTTGAACTTGAGGAGTTAAATTCAAGTGAATTAATTCGAATAGCTTGAAATTCAAACTCGACTCGAATATTTAACGAGATGAGTTCAAGATCGCTCGATATTAACGAGTTAGAAATGAAGTTCGATTCAACTAGTAAACGTGTCTAACGAGTTCCATAAAATTATGAAAAAAATCCTTAAATATCGAGCCTAATGAATCTAGTTCGAACTTATTCATTAGTAAATCGAGTACTCTCGAGCTGGTAGTTTTTTTTTTTTAACATAATCCATTAACCATATGTATAAATTTTTTGTGTGAATAGGAAAATTTTGCACAAATGTTCTCATATAAGATTTAGCATAGAATGTTAGTTTCAATTTAGTGGATGTGTTAACAAATCAATGCTTATCATCACCATCCAATTCTGCATTTGTGCTACAAATTTAATCGAATTTGCAGCCAACTGAAAAAGTAGGGTTATATTAACAATTTAAAAGAATCAATGTATTATAAAAGTAGGAGGACCACAACCAAAAAAGTAAGAGTCATTTTCTCGTTTAAAAAGACAAATAAACTAACTTCACGCATAATCATTTCCAGCCCATATATATATTTATATTTTATGCTATCAATATATTAGAAAGTATACACAAAAAATGCAAAATATAATAATTCTTCGGCTGAATTAAATTCTTAATAGATAATATATGAAATTTGTGCCGAACAAATAAACTTAAGTTGAATGTCAAATGAAATACTCCTACTTATTTTGATTTTGATTTCGATTTCAATGTTAATGGACTTCGTTGGTAAACAGCATAATTGTGTGTCGTTCATGAGTGGAATGTATTTAAATTACGATAAAAATATACGTACACCTGATACATATATATATATATATATATATATATATATATATATATATATATATATATATATATATATATATATATATATATAAAAGTTCCAAATTATGGAGTACTATTCATGAGATAGTAACGGACAGGGCGTGCATAATTTTTAACGATAAAGAAAGTGATAGATTGATGATAAAATGATATGCATTAGACCATCTCCAATGGTTAGCTGCATTGTGCAATAAAGTTCGCAATATACTCAAATTCATCCCCAACAATCCCCACTACATTGTACTCTACATTTACTTTTTTTTTAAATTAAATTTATAAAAATTTAACTTAATAATTACATAGTTTTTTTTTTTGCTTTATATTAATTATTAAATATAATCAATACATATTTATTAGTTATTTTAAAAATAAGCATATATATTAAATTAAATTTTACAATACAATTAGAACATTTAATTTGAAGTATTATAATTATTATAATTATCTTATTTTATGAATTTTAACGTCTTTTTTGTGATTTAACTATAATTTGAAATATTATAATATATTATCTAGATTTTTTTTAAAAGGTAATAAATTACAATAGTTTCATAACATAATTAATTACAATAGTTCATTCGACCACCGAGTAGACCGGAACCCAATCACCACAAGAGGGAAACCACCCGAACCTGCAACTCCGAACCACAATCGCACTGCAGCCGGAACCGCAACCACCACTAGAGGGGAACACCACCCCACCACAAGAGGGGAACACCACCCATCACAAGAGGGAAATAAATTTCTTCTTCATGTCTCGAACTCAAGACCTCTGGGGTCTTAGGTGGTGGTCTCAACCAATTGAAGTACCAACACTTAACTTATCTAGGTATTTGATTATACCATTTTGAAAAAGAATTATGTGGAGATACTGAATGTTCAATATATAAGTCAGCAATAGTCTTAAAATTGCACACTTTAATATATGGAATGAATATTAAATTAAAATTAAACATAAAAAGAAGCCCTATTTTCAGAGTTGAGGTATGATACTGTTTGGTGTTGTGATAGCGTTCTAGCCTGGAGATGGTGTTACTCGTCACATTTTTAAATATTCATCCTTTTTTTTATCGAATTATTGTGATTCTTTGGACGGAATGTTTTAACACTTTTATGAACAATTACAATTATTAAACAGTAATTGTTCAACAAAAACAATAGTGATTGTTTCGTGAATACAAGGATGACAAAATTTTAAAATATAATTGAGGTGTATGGTGTACATGGTGCACAAGAAATTTACTCTAAAATGAAACAAAATTTACACTTGAGTCACTGGCTTGTGTACTAATTGCACGTTGATTGAAATATAATATAATTTTAACTAAATATTGTAGTCTTAAATAATCAAAATGTTTAATTGAAAAAAAATGAAATGAAACATGTCATTAAATTTAACGAAAAATGTAAAGATGACAAATTGCCAAAAGAAAGAGAGCGAAGGAATGATAGTTTGGTTGCTACCGCTGTAGGGGGCCACTTCCAGAAGTAATAGCATGCCACGTCTCTTCCACAGCTTCTCCATTTTCATATTCCAACTAATCTAACAACTCTGCTCTCTTCTCCATTTTGCAAATTCAACCAACAAATTAAAATGATTGATCCCATCTAAAATCAACCCCATCAATCCATCTTCATCAAATCCATGAATATGGTCAACAATTCAGTCAAAGCAAACGAAAACGACGATCACAGCATCCAGATATGGCAAGCCAACAAGGATCGATTAACTTGGATGCACCAAAAAATCACGGCCACGCCGCGGATTCTCAGCCGCTCTGCCGGAAAAGCCGCTTGCTGCATCTTCAAAGTGCCGGAGAGCTTGATCGAGATCAACGGCCGCTGCTACCAGCCATACATAGTCTCCGTCGGCCCCTTCCACCACGGCGATCCCCGCCTGAAAATGATCGAAGAGCATAAATGGAGATTTCTCGGCACGCTGTTGAAGCGTGTGCAACGGCAGGGGTTAGGGTTAGAGGATTTGTTGAAAGCCGTGCAGCCTCTCGAAGCGCAAGCTAGAGATTGTTACTCTGCGAGTGTTGATTTTACGACTGATGAATTTATTGAGATTTTGGTCGTTGATGGCTGTTTTGTAATCGAGCTGTTTCGGAAATTTGGGGGTGTTGTTGCGTTTGAAGCTGATGATCCCCTGCTTTCTCTGTCCTGGATTTATTCGTTTTTTCTTAGGGATTTAATTCGTCTCGAAAACCAGATCCCCTTTTTCGTTCTCCAATGCTTGTACGATTTGACCCAAATACCCGGTGAGGATCCGGATCCGGATCCGGATCTGGATACGGGTACGACCCTGTCCAAATTGACGCTCCAATTCTTCAACAATGCGTTACAGAGATCCGACGAATTCGTCGAGAAATTCCAAAACCTCACCGGAAAACACATCCTCGATCTCCTCCGATCAAGCTTCATCCCGGAAGGATACGAAGAACCAACAGAGAGCAAATTCACCAACACTCACGTAATCCACTGCATCTCGAAGCTCCGCCGCGCCGGAATCAAACTCCACGCCGGAAACGAAGACAGCTTCCTGGTAATCAAATTCCGGCGCGGCGTGATCCAGATGCCGACGATCACCATCGACGATTTCACGAGCTCTTTCCTACTGAACTGCGTCGCCTACGAGCAATGCCACAGATCCTGCTCCAAACACATGACGACATACGCGACATTTCTGGATTGCCTGATCAACACCGCGAAAGACGTCGAGTATCTCTGCGATCAGAACATCGTGGAGAATTACTTCGGAACGGATACGGAGATCGCGAAACTCATCAACAATCTGGGGAAAGACGTGTCGTTCGATATCGATAGCTGTTACCTATCGGAATTGTTCAACGACGTGAACGATTATTACCGGAATCATTGGCATGTGCATTGGGCGAGCTTCAAGTATACGTATTTCAATACGCCGTGGTCGTTTGTATCGGCCATGGCGGCGTTTGTTCTCCTGGTTCTTACTGTTACTCAAACGTATTTCACTGTTGTAGCATATGTTCGCCCCTCTGGCTAAGATTGTGTTATTATTTGGATTCAATTTGTGTATATCACATATATACAAGAATTAAATATTTAGAATACGAGAATTGGAAGAATGCATTTTGGTTTTGTTTTATTTTGTTTGTTTCTTTCCCGCGTGGATATAGGACCCCTTTTTTCCCACCAAAATAATTTGGTTTCATTTTCATATTTGATTTTTTCCCACTCATGTTTTCTGTAAAAAAAAAATAAAAAAAATATTTTCATTCTTCTAGATTGATTATCAATTATGAGTTCTATTTGATTGGGTTAGAATTAATCCACTAGAATAAGATTGAAATTAGTATAACTATTACTAAAATTATTATATCCCTTTTAAAAAAAAGTAATCACTCTTTCATTTTGATTATATTTTTCCCCTACTACAATCACGTCCACAACCATTCTCTATTCTGCAATTAACAACTATTTGTTGTCTACTTCTACTCCAAAATTAAGCATAACACTAGCGGTACAATACAACCACCATCGAAACAATTATTCCTCCAATATAGTATGATTTTTATTGGAGCATAAATGAAAAATAGATTTTCATTACTATTGCCATGAAAGAATTTGAACCAAGTGCTCCTTGAAAGATGGAGTATATTTTTGAGCTGGAGTCAGTCTCTTCCGCCTTAAAAAATAAGTCGTCATGCAAAATACTTATTTTATTCTAATGTTGGACTACTTTTTAATATTTCATACGTTATGTATAATAGGGATAACAATGCGGCGGATCAGAGGTGAGTTTGGTATGTCCCAAAATCAAACCTGTCAGAGATAAAGCGAATTCCAGAACTACACAATGGACCCGCATGGTCCAACCTGTCTCCATATAATTTTTAAATACAATATATTAAAATTTAACATTGAATTATTCGAATTAATATGTATAATTATTTAAATAACACAATGAATCTATATACACACAATTATATATACAATAACATGAATATAAATATATATTTATATATTAGTGTGTGGCAGTTTGTGGGGTGATTTTTTAAAAACCACGAATTGTCTCATAGGCACTTGATTAACAACTCTAAGGAGTCGGATCCCCTCCATTTAAACCTCCCTCCATTTCCTCAATTTCCTCTCATCCCCACCATCTATTTTAATCCATGGTTCAAAAATTGTCACGTCACTCATCTATTAATTTTTTTTTTTTTTACACTTTCCTTTCAAATAAATAAAAACTCCTTTCTCCTAAATTAAATTGAAACTCACGTCTCCTTCTTTCAAAATAGCAGTCCATTTCTGCTGAAAACCCAAAATCCAAATGTGAATTAAATTCAAAATCCACCCTTATCCGTGGCCGCTCGGATTGGAGTCGCCCAAATTAATTTTTTTTTCTGGTATGGAAGGCCTTTCCCGATCCAGGTTTGAATGAGAGGTGGAGATTGGAACACTAGCAGTCGTCGAAACAAAAAACAGACCACAGCGGCGTTCAATTCACAGAGGCGAAGGCGGGTCTTGATTCACAGAGGGCTCGAATCACATTTTGTTTTTAGAGAGACTGAGATGATTACTCAAATAAAAATGGTGAGATAAAATAGGTTGAAATAATTGATCTCACAATTTGGATGAAATTGTTAGACTAGAGTAAAAATATTTATTTTAATTTGCATAATTTTTGGCATTTGAAGTAATTAGCTACTGCAATTGTTCCCTTCTCTTGAGATTGACATTTGAAATAGCTGCTGCAATTGTTATCTTGAACAGAGGAGTTCATTGTTTTCTGTATTAATTAGCAATGGAGAAGAAGTAAGAGAGACGTGGAGTTTTTATTTATTTGGAAGAAAAGTGTAAAAAAAATTAATAAATGAGTGATGTGGCAATTTTTGGACCATGAATTAAAATGGATGGGGGATGAGGGGAAATTGAGAAAATGTAGGGGGTTTAAATGGATGGGATCCTACTCCCAACTCTAAACGTGTTTCGAACGAGATGGGTTTAATACATGTCCGAATTTTTAATCTCGTATCACAATTCATTATTAATGTTGTGTATCACGTGTTTGTAGAAAAAAAAAGTTGCATATCATGTGTAAAAAAATAATGAAATACAGAATACAACACCAAATTGAAATGAGTTGAAATGAGTGGTTTGATTATAACCTCTAAATTTTATTTCTTTTGTCTTCTATTAAAATCTACACATAGTTGAACACAATTTTTTAAAAAGAATTGTTAAAGACTAGTAACTTTCATTAAGAGTTTTATTAGAAGATATAGTGTTATTTTTATTTTAGAAATGTGAAAATTATTATGAAAAAAAAAGTATGAAATTAGTGTGGAATTGAGAGAGTAGATTACTGGTTTGAAGTTTCTAGAACTTGAGTCAAAAATCTCATTGACTTCAAGAAATGAGTGACATGTCAGCATGTCCCAGTTACAGTTAATTAGGTTAAAAGAATTCCATCATTTGAATTTTATTGTTTGAATGGTCAAATCCTTAATTAATTTTGTCAATCTAATTAATCAAGTCCTGCCTCTTCTTCCAACCCTATTCACTTTTCGTATTAGTCATGGCAGCTTACGTATCACGAATAAATTCATAAGGTTGGCAATAATTATGAGGGTAAATGGTTAAATAGATTAACGAAAAGTATAGAAGAAAACAAACAAAGTCAGTTAACCTTCATATCAAATTATTGTCAGGAAAAATACGAGGTGTGTGTATACGAAGATGAAGAAAAATGCAGATACTGACTTGAAACAGTAAGTCAAGGCACGAGTTGGACTCGCTCTCCGTAAGATGTTATTGCCCCGTACTCAGGTGCAATACGGATCGTTGGCAACCGTCCCCAAGATACAACGACTTTGAACTTTCGACTGCTGCACTACAAGTCGGAAGTTATCGGCGAATCGCAAATAGGTATCCGGAACTTTCGTCTCGACTCTAATGCAATCTTAAAATGCTAGGATGCTTTGGGTGTGATTTGAAGGCTAGAAGTCTGATTTTTTGTTTTTGTGAGTGAAATGCATTCTTGGGGGGTGTATTTATAGTAATTGAAGAGGTGTGATGTCTTTTCCATGAAGGGGTGCAACCTTTTGGGCCTTCAATCTAGGCCCTTGGATCTGGGATTTGAATTTTGAACCCAATGGACGCGTCCGTACGGGTCTGGGCGGCCATTCTGGCGCCGACCCGCGTACGCGGATCGACCCGCGTGCGCCCCCGGTTCGAACCCCATGGGACGCGCCCCTTCGCGAACCGCCTAGCCCACATCCGCGGATCCCGATCCGAACCGTGCCCTCAGCTCCTCGCGACGCACATGCGAAGTGCAAAGTGCGCCTCTAAAGCGTCCAATGCGACTAAGTGCGACGTGCGCGTGCCCAGGCCCGTGCGGGTGCGAGTCCAAGTCTTTGGGTTAGCCATAGCACCACCACTTAGAAGACTTAGTCAAGATTATCTTTCTATGACATAAGTCTACTTATATGGAAGGTTCATTTCTTTCAATTTTCCAATGTGGGACAAGGAACTCTTTTCCTTCTTCCCCTTTTTTTTCCTCTTCAATTTTAGGAATTTTCTCATGATAAATTCCCAACTTTGTGTATTAATATCTCATTCACCTGAAATTGGTTTTGAGCAAATTAATACACCAAATTCATCTACTCCGAACATAGATTATGAATTTGCAATTTATTTCCATTTTCCATAAATGGAACACCAAATTAAAATTGGTCAAACTTGGGTCAAATACCCAAATTTCAAAAACCAATTTCCAACAATCCCTCACATGAATGATATTAATGCATGTGACCACTTAAGAAAGTTCCGACGAACCGATACTGCGTCGGGATAGGTAGCGACTGGCTTTGAACCTTCCCTAGTAAGATGCCATCGGATTTACTTGTCACTCAGTGAACATGATGTCTTGAACTGGTCGGCTTTTTGTGTAAACCAAGACAATGACATTTACACAACAACGAATCTGATACCCTTTGGTTCTCACGTTGTTGTCCATTTCGGCCCTGGACCGTATCTTGGATTCATAAGCATTTACTTAATTTTTTTTCTCAGTCAGAAGCGGCCCCACTTCAATGCTTATATAGGTGATCTCCTATCAAGAGTAACCTGCAATACTCCACCCAATTTTGGGATATAGGAACCATTAAAAGCTGGAGAGCTTAACCTTACCACACGTCAGCAGGATTTATGCACCTTAAGGCAACTAAAGGTGCAGTGCTGCACTTGAACGGATTCGAGAATGGGCAAAAAATAATTTTCAAGTGCGTTCATGAGTGCTTCATAACTTAGTTGTCTCTTTGAACCAAGTTCTTGGGATCCTCCAGTCATCATGGTTGAGTTACCGCTATGAACACCCTTTAATGTGTGGGTTTTAGCCTCATTCCCCTTACCGCACTACACATTTGATCTCTGTTTATGCCTTTTGTCAGCGGATCCGCAATATTTTCTTTCGACTTCACATAGTCGATGGAGATTACTCCACTTGAGATCAAATGTCTAACGGTATTGTGTCTCCTACGTATGTGTCGAGACTTACCGTTGTACATGTGACTCTGTGCCCTTCCAATAGCTGACATGCTATCACAATGTATCATCACGGGAGGCACAGGTTTAGTCCAACAAGGAATATCCTCTAAGAAATACCGAAGCCATTCTGCTTCCTCACCAGCTTTGTCCAAAGCTATGAACTCTGATTCCATTGTGGAACGAGCAATACAAGTTTGCTTAGAGGATTTCCACGACACTGCTCCTCCACCTATAGTGAATACGTATCCACTAGTGGACTTGGAGTCTTTAGAATCAGATATCCAGTTTGCATCAGTGTATCCTTCCAACACTGCCGGATATTTTGAATACAAGATTCCATAACTTAGAGTATGCTTTAGATACCTAAGTACTCTTATCAGAGCCGTCCAGCGAATCTTGCTGGGGTTGCTCGTGAACCTACTAAGTTTACTTACTGAGTATGCTATATCTGGTCTTGTACAATTCGTTAAGTACATCGGACTTCCGATAATTGTCGCATACTTCAGTTGATCCACAGGGTCTCCCTTATTTTTGGCTAAGTGCTGACTCACATCCACAGGAGTATTAGCCGGGGGATAGTCAAAAACGTCAAATTTCTTAAGCACACTCTCAACATAATGAGATTGTGTTAAGACAATTCCATCCGCGGTCCTAGAGATCTTCATCCCTAAAATGATGTCTGCGAGACCCAAGTCTTTCATGTTAAAGTTCTTCTTTAACATGTTCTTAGTGTTCACGATTATCTCATGATTACTCCCCATAATGAGCATGTCATCTACGTATAGACACACTATCACATAATCATTTGGTGTGCTCTTAATGTAAACACATTTGTCACACTCATTGGTTTTGAAACCATTTGATAACATTACTGTATCAAATTTCTCATGCCACTGGAGAGGTGCTTGTTTGAGTCCGTACAAGGACTTAACAAGTTTACACACCTTCTTCTCTTGTCCAGGCACAACAAACCCTTCAGGTTATTTCATGTATATCTCATCGTCCAACTCCCCATTTAGGAAGGCTGTCTTTACATCCATTTGATGTATCTCAAGGTTATGCAAGGCTGCAATAGCAATGAGTACTCTGATGGATGTAATTCTTGTAACTGGAGAATACGTATCGAAGAAATCGTATCCCTCCTTTTGTTTGAACCCCTTTGCTACTAAACGAGCCTTATACTTGTCAATTGATCCATCAGCCTTATATTTTATTTTAAGGACCCATTTGCATCCTAAGGGTTTACAACCTGGTGGAAGATCAACCAACTCCCAAGTGTGGTTATGCATGATGGACTCAATTTCACTGTTTATAGCCTCTTTCCAGAGTGGAGCATCTGGACTGGACAATGCCTCTTGAATTGTCCGGGGTTCATTTTCCATCATGTATGACAGAAAATCCGGCCCAAAGGACTTTTCCTTTCTGGCCCTTTTGCTGCGTCTTGGTTTCTTATCAACCTTAGACTCTTCGTGGTCTTCAGGTGAACCGTTTGCAGTTTCGTAAGTTCTCTTTCGCGAACTTACTTCCTCCCTTTCTTTCTTAGGAAATGTGTTCTCGAAGAACACAACGTTTCTTGACTCTATTGTCATTCCCACGCTCATCTCCGGAACATCTGACTTGTGCACCAAGAATCGATATGCACTACTATTATGCGCATATCCAATGAAGATGCAATCAACCATTTTGGGTCCTATTCTTACTTGTTTTGGCTTAGGTAATTCAACCTTAGCTAGGCACCCCCACACTTTGAGGTAGTGGTAAGAAGGTTTTCTTCATTTCCACAACTCGTAAGGAGTTTTTTCCCTCTTCTTGTGTGGTAACTTGTTAAGAATGTGGTTAGCAGAAAGTACGGCTTCCCCCCACATGTTCTGGGGTAAGCCCGAACTAATCAACATGGCATTCATCATCTCTTTCAGAGTTCTGTTCTTGCGTTCAGCAACGCCATTTGATTGAGGTGAGTATGGAGCAGTTGTTTGATGAATGATGCCATTTTGAGAGCAAAATTCTTCAAACAGAGCAACATATTCTCCACCTCTATCACTTCGAATTATCTTAATTCTTTTGTCAAGTTGATTCTCAACCTCATTCTTATAGTTCATGAAGGCCTCAATGGTTCCATCTTTACTCTTCAAAAGATATACATAACAGTATCTAGTGCAATCATCGATAAACGTTATGAAGTACTTCTTGCCACCTCTAGTTTGCACAAACTTCAAGTCACATACATCTGTATGGATAAGTTCTAGAGGTGTAGTACTTCTTTCCACTGAATGGAATGGTGCTTTGGCCAATTTTGCCTCTACACAGATCTCCCATCGTTGTGAATCGAATTCCATTGCAGGGAGTAAATCTAAATACACCAGGTACCGAAGCGTATTTTGATTTACATGTCCTAATCTACCATGCCACGTGCGCGTGCCCGAGCCCGAGCCCGTGCGGGTGCGAGTCCAAGTCTTTGGGTTAGCCATAGCACCACCACTTAGAAGACTTAGTCAAGATTATCTTTCTATGACATAAGTCTACTTATATGGAAGGTTCATTTCTTCCAATTTTCCAATGTGGGACAAGGAACTCTTTTCCTTCTTCCCCTTTTTTTTCCTCTTCAATTTTAGGAATTTTCTCATGATAAATTCCCAACTTTGTGTATTAATATCTCATTCACCCGAAATTGGTTTTGAGCAAATTAATACACCAAATTCATCTACTCCGAACGTAGATTATGAATTTGCAATTTATTTCCATTTTCCATAAATGGAACACCAAATTAAAATTGGTCAAACTTGGGTCAAATACCCAAATTCCAAAAACTAATTTCCAACAATTATCTGAAGGCCAAATAACTGTCTAAGATATAAGTCGGGAATATACAAACAAGTAAAAAATTATTGATTACAATATGATTAAATAAAACACATAACAATCCCAAGTTATCATGTTTGTGCACCAATTACACACTAATATTAACAAAATGAAAAGCGGCTGCAGGTATTATAGTTGCTTCTAATCTTAAGCACTAGAAATTGATTTTCCCATGCAAAATCAAGGGTTATACTAAATTATTTTTAAAAGCAAACTAGTATATTACCCTTGTGTACACACGGACTGCAAGTATTAAATAAATATGATGTTCTTTTTGTAATAATTATTTCAACTGAGAAAAAATGTATGTTTATTTTCGTGTGTGTGTTAAATGGGTAAGAAATAGTTATTATCTATAATTTTTAATTTTTTTTTTTTTACATTTTATGTGTTGTTGATTTTCTATTTTCGAAACTTTTATATATATATATATATATATATATATCATAAATTATTATTATTTGATGTGATGATCTACTTGTCAAGCCTTTTTTTATTCTTCAAATCAAGAGAATAATATGTTTTGCGATAAAAGTTTGAAAACTGTTTACATTGTTAGATAGGCCTAATATAAAAGATATTATATTGCTTATAAATTTTGAAATAATTCCTCGCAGATCATGTTAATTTGGTTTTTTGTTATTGACATCACTGTCGCATATCAGAATTATCAAATCTTCTCACTCGATTCCCTGGACAATAGTGTAATTGTCCACGGCTGAAAACTAACCTCCACTCCTAAAAAAAGTTCCGAATTTTTAAGTGATTAACTCTAACTCTTATTAAATGTTATTCAAATTATTACACGAATTGTAATTAAAAGAGTTACTAAGTTATAATTTATATATAATGAGATACCCACCTATGAAACAGTCTTGAGTAGATAATCATAATTCACTAATTAATTTAAAAAAATATGTAGGATTAGTGAGTAAATATGTAAGGGATAAAACCACACTCAATTTAGATGTATCTCACACACCACTGTCTCACAAAATAATTGTCCATATTTAATTTTTGGAGCACTATATATATTTTCTAAATTTATCGCAAATAAATTTAAAAAATACCAATTGTTAATTTTTTATTTGTAATATTATAATTAGAATGGTAAAATTTATTTTAAATATTAGTAGAAGATATATAGTTTTTATATATATGCATTTTTTTAGCAAAAAATTTTTTTATGCATAATTTAGTTACTATTCTTGATATATACACAAACACGCACTCACCCACACACACACACAGTTTATTTTAGTTTTTAATATGTTATAATATATTGTCAAAAATAATCTAAATATATAAATATAAGTAAATTAATATAAGTAAATTGATTTAGATTTTAAATCACATCAATTTATATTATACAAATCCGTCAAATTAAGCTTATTCGATCATTTTTAAAATAATGCGCATACTAAATAAAAAAAATTATCGGTAGAGTTTTGACTTGTACATATGACCTCTCGATTATAGGTAGTGGAGTTCTAACCATTTGAGCTAAACAAATATGCATTTTAATTCCTATAATCACATATTATTTTAACATAAATATTTAATTTAATATCAATTTTATGCATATATGCTTCAATTCAGATTACACAATTTTTGTCAGTCTTGCACCGGACTAACTTTTGGCTGCTATATAATTTTTAGTCACATAAAAAATAAGCTCCATGTATCGAATTAATGCTACAATTAATTAGTTCATATATTAAATTACAAATTTAAAAAGACATGTTGTTATTGATAAACACTCAAAATAATGTGAATTTCAATTAACCCTAAAAATATTTATCATGATGATATTTCAAACACATAAAATATTTATATATTACTTAGAATGAAAAATTAAGTAAATGAAATGTGCATTTTAATTCATTAGAACAACAAAAGAATATTAAAAGTTTTTTTTCAAATAAAAAGTCTCTAAGAAAAATATCACATTTTTTTTAATATACATATTAATTGATAGTATTTATTATATAAAGTAATGTGAATTCATGTCAAAAATAGGAATAGGCTTTTGATTTTAAAATTATCTTTTTATTTTTAGTATAAGTTTTTGTTATTATATATGTATAGATTCCATGCATGGTAACTACTCGGTCAGTAATTATATTGGGCGAGGTCAAAGATTTAGCACTTTTGACTAGTTAAAAGTCCCCGAGGAAAAAAATTTGAATCATTAAAATATTTAATCTTTACATACGTTAGAAACATTTTGATCAATCTTTGATTTATAGTATATTACTTGGTCACCAACTTTGATTATTCAACTCATCCATTTTCACAACTTCTGCGGCTTATATATATGGATATATCTAGCACAGCCATAACCACAATCAAACTCATTTCCACTCATCAAAACCTTCATACAAACACATTAATATATTCTTTCATATTCTCCAATCATCAAACAAACACCATTAATACTTGCCTCCTAACCCTAAAAAAGAATATGGAAACATACGAGGTTTCACAACAATTTCAACACCATTCAACAATGTCTTACCAATACGTGGATCGGGTCGAAGAGAACGCGTGGATCCACGGATCCGACGAAGAAAGCATGCATATGTTGAAAGAATTGTTGAGAGAAATGGATCAGAAAGGGCACAAAATGTGTAAGAAATTGGTTTCGAGGGTCGAAAAGGATGTCGAACTTGGTAGAGAAGTCCGAAAAAGGGTACATGATTTATGTGGAAAATCTGGCACAGCAATGCTGGAAAAGATTATAAGAAAATTGAATAAAGGTGAAGAGGAAGGTGATGTTATTAGTAGAGATAGAGGCGCAGGTGGTGATATTTTGGAGGAAATAAAGCTTGATAGGTTCAAAGTGAAGAGTATGAACACTATTGGGGTAGGGGTGGTCAAGGAGGAGGGGAAGTAGAGATAATCTAAACAACTATTTTTTAATTCTTTTATTCAATGTTATTATTCTTTTATTTTTTGCATTGGGGATTAAATAAATATCCTCATTGCTGGATTGGCCCTTCGAATTTTGTGGTTGGGCTTCCTGAATTCTCTTTCGTTGTAACAACATAATAGTAATAAGTTGGGTTTTTCTTAGATCAGATACTCAATCGAGTTGTCTGATATCAGATACGGTTTATAATTGTGTCACGTGTCATTGCACTGTATCGCACGGGCCTGCTACCTGTTGAGTTAAGTTTTTTTTTTTTTTTTTTCATATTGATAATTACATATTAATTAAAAAGAAAATTTAATCATAAATTAAAGAAAGATAAATTTGTAAATTAATAATTATAGATTTTTAAACTGTTAAATATAATATAATATAATATAGAATAATACAACACAACTCGATAGAAAATTAGATTATTAAATCAACATGTTATAGGTCATCAAATTTAAATCATTAGATTTTATTATATTTTAGATCTGATGGTTTATAGAGAATACTTGATATTAGACAACTCGATAGGGTGCCTGACATAAGAATTTTTTTTTTTTAGAAAGAAAACCTTATTCGGTTCTTACTAATTAAGCTGATTCTTTGGTACAAACATTCAGCATGTTTATATTATTGATATATATTCCCCTATCAAATCCCACCAACATTTCAAGAATAAACAAGTCTTTGATTATGAGTAACTCTTTTATGCACTTGGTGTGTAGTGCACTCATTCAACGGTTGAGATTAGTTTACACTGAAAAGTTTGTTTCAGTTACATTGAAAAGTATGATCGGATAACACTGAAAATCAGTTTTTAGTGTAAACTTCTCAATGTAATCCAACTCAACCACACTTTTCAGTGTAATTCGAACAAATTTTTCAGTGAAAATAGTGTCAACTGTTGAGTGAGTGTACCGTGTACTTGGTGCATATGAGAGTTTGCCCTCAATTAGCTTCATTCGGGGCTCACTCTCTCCTTATTTCCCAACTTATTTATTTACAACTTATAAACTATTAGAAACTTATTTTATAATCTTATAATCTGTTAAACATTTTATTTTGTAAAATATATTAATATTGTTTATAAACTCTTAAACAACTTATAATCTATTCTAAAGTTGTCCGTGAAACACCCTCTAATTAGCATCTAAGTTTCAAGAATGCTCAAGCCAACACGGCAACATCCATCCGATTATAAGAAAATCACAACTTTAAGTCCGAATTCAACTTAGAAGACATGAGTTCATTAATAACCAAAATCATATCTCACTAAAATGCATTTTTATGAGATACAAATGTCTGAGCATACATGTCTACAAGTTATAAGAAGAGTTTAAGTGCATCCAAAGATTCTCTTATATTACTGAAAGAATTATAAAAATAATATTATTCTGTCCACCTAATAATATAAGTAGATTTACTTTTCTTTATTGGCCGTCCAATATAAATAGACATAATTCCTAAACGAACAATATTTTAACTATCAAGTTACCATCTCTTTTATTTTTACATATAATATATTTATTTTCTTTGTACCAATAATTTTAGACTTAATAAAATTGGATAAAGTAAGGGAGTATTAAAAATATATATTTAATCATTTTGGCCCAATGACAAGGCAGCCCGTTTAGTACCAAACCTATTCTAAAAATTAATTGCAAATCGGTAGGCAAGTACCGTTCTAGCCCAATTGACAGATCTAGATGGGATAGGTAAGTTATCATCAAATTCCTGTTTAATTTTGGTCATAAATTAATGTTACAACTTGAATTTATTTGTTCATTTTATAAGTTAAACCCATTTGATGTCGAGGCTCTCTTCATTGCCCAACTAGAGATTTTCTTATATATTTATTTTTAACTTTTTTAGTCAATGGCCCAACTTGAGTTATTAAGATATGACGTTTTATGCCAACTGCTTAATGATTGAGGAAGTGAATTTGGATTGAAGGCCACCCAAAAGTCTCAATAATAATTAAATGCAATGTGTATTAATAAATTAATTAAATGACGTAGAATTAATTATAACTTCAGATAGAGAATCTGGTGTGAAATATATTAATTGGTTATAATTTTTTTAAGAAACCAATATTCTTATAGAAAAGCAAGTGCTGATTTTTTATTTTGAGTTGGCTTCTGTCACCATAGTTGCAAATTAAGATAGATAGAAACTGCTCCAATTTTTTGGAGTATTTATTTTACTTTGTTTTGTTTCGTTTTTAATTTTTCAAAGAAACAATATATTGAAGCTAAAAAATAGAAGCAAATGAGAATTGTTTCTACTGCATCTTACCATTTTATCATCTCACATTCTAACCTGTAATTTAGGCGTTTTTATTTTATTTTATTTCGAAACACTATTAATTATTATTTTAAAAATAAGTCATTTTCATGTGTATCAGTTATACCGTGCAATGAATATAATGTAACACTAATTTAATTTAACTAAAATGTGCACACTAATATAACAGAAACGTAACATTATATGTGATTGGTGTATACAAAACATTACCTTTTAGAAATATGACTTTTCTAACAATCTTCAATTGTAATCAAAAGTTAATCAAAATTAGCATAAGCCATCATAAACACTAGATTAACATTGGAAGCAGTCAAAGGTAGGCATTCGGAGTTATGAAAAGTCTCCTAAACAAATAATCATTAAAAAATTAATTAGCCTCCAACTTTGGTTATTCAACTTAATTATCAGAACCTACATTCCTTCTATATATATTGAATACATAGGCATGCACATCACATATCCAATTATCCACTCATAAAAACCAAATCTCTAATTAATTCCTCAAACTACACACAACCAAAATCCGAAACATGGAAACACACATCTCGTACCAATATTCGGATCATGACTCGCTGCAAATACTGGAGGGAATCTTGAAAGAAGTGGACGATAAAGGGCACAAAATGTTTAAAAAGATGGTCGAAAAGGATGTCCCCGTGCGAGAAATACTGCATGAGTTCCATGTAAAATATGGGTCGGATCACATGCTGGAAAAGATTGCAAAAAAGTTGAATAAATTTGGAGAAGAAGATGGCGATGTTAATGGAGAGAGAGGAGTGGATGGCGATGAACTGCAGGAAGTTAAACTGGAGAGGTTCAGAGTGAAGACGGTCAACGCTATTGGGGCAGGCGTTGTCAAGGAGGAGTTGCAGTAGAGCTAGTATTCCCAAAAAGTAAAAAATTATTTGTGTATTTTTTATTGATCATTAATTCTTTTATTACTTGATTTGTAGATTCTTGTTTGGGAAATTTTAATTTTTACATAATTTTCTCTTTGAATTTTGGAATTCGTTTCTTAACTTTATCCAATTTTAATTTTAATTTTTTGCCGTGGTAGGTAACTAGAGATATTAATCGGGTTCGGGCTAAACAAACTGACTCGTTGGGTCCTAACTCCTAAAATAGGGGTGATATGTATTGAAAAATATAATGAATGGGCTGAATTTCTTATGCGTGCTTTGAATTCACAACTTTTTAACTTGATATAGCCCACATTCTACTCCATATCCTACCCCTAACCAAAGCCCCATTACAACCATTATAAAGACCCTTTGACTTTTGCATGATATTCATAAATTAGTGGTGAGGATTTGATATATGAGCAAGCTTATGGTAATGACACATTGTGTTTTGATATTGAGTGATTTTTTTGTTCCCTTGCAAACACTTGAGGAAATTGAGTGATATCCTTGTGAGTTATTGAATCTTGTCACATTTGGCTTTGTGATATTATTAATTATTGATGAAATGCCTTATTTTGTTCTAAAAAATAGTGTCATGATCACTCTACATTTTGGATTGTTATTGACTCGATTTTTTACGGTTTGGTATTTTGGATTAATTCTCTTGAACTTGGATAGAAAAGAAATAAATTGTGTTTTTGTGATATTGATTCCTATACATCTTATGTGTAGGGCTAGGGCTGAATAATGTTAGGCCCGTTTAAACCTAGACCTTTAATGGGCCAGCCAACCTAATTAAAGAAGAGTGATTTTTTGTGTGCACTCCAATGAATATCATAAACTTAGATTTTGAGTCCAATTTCAAATCAAAATTAAAAAAAAAAAAAATTGAAATTAAACTCAAAATCTAAGTGAATGCTATGCAGTTTAATTTGTTTAAAGAAAAGAAGAACATATTGATATACACATTGCTTATAATTATGAACTTATATTTGTTCTTATAGTTACTATAAGGACAAATATTTGTTTCTATAAAGACTAAAAATACATATTTGCTATTATAGTAACACATATTTATTTTTATAGAAACACACCTAAGAGTGTTTCTTTATTTTCTTTTAGCACGATCTTTTTGGAAAAATACATTTGACTCGCTTAGAATATGTGAATTTTTTGCCCTTTCCTTAAATATACTAATTACACGTAAAGGTTTGTACTCCATTAAAAAAAAAAAAAGGAAAAAATGGGGATTTTCCATAATATTGTACTCCTACTAGACAACATTTCTTCAATAAAAGGTATCAAATACTCACTTCGTCCGAAGAACCCTTCACACTTTGAAATGCACGATTTTGAAGAAAAAAAATGAGTATGTGAGTGTGAAATTGAATAAAATAATGATAATTAATATTTTTTACTTACACGGGAGATAGTTATTTCCAATTTAAAGATGTGAAGGATGTTGTGGGACGTAGAGCCACAAAATTTCCTTTTTAATTTCTGGCCGAACTAGATTTTTTTACTCTTTTTTTTTTCCAGCTCTATTTCTCCTTTCATTTTTAAGCACTGGCCCAATTAGAGTTATGACTTATGCTTTGCTTTATGATCGAGGAACGGATTTGGGCTTGAAAACATGCCCTAATCATGGGAATGGATCTTTTCACCTCCAAAATTTGATTGTTCACCGCACGGTTCAATTCACCACCCAAATATTCAGTTTACCCCCCACACAAATGTCTAAAATTGAATAATGTTTTAATAGTTTTTTTCGAACAAATGACAAATGTTCTAAAAAAATTCTCGAACAAAAATTTGGGGGGTGATGTGTTAAATCCAGTTCACCCCCCCCCCCCCCCCCAACCCACACACACAAAAATGTCTAAAATTGAATAATGTTCTAATCGTTTTTTTCGAACAAATGACAAATGTTCTAAAAAAAATCTCGAACAAAAATTTGGGGGGGTGAAATACTAAATTCAGTTCACCCCCCACAAAAATATCTAAAATTGAATAATATTCTAATCGTTTTTTCGAATAAATGACGAATGTTCTAAAAAAATCTCGAACAAAAATTTGGGGGATGAAGTACTAAATTTTGGGGTTGAAAATATCCATACCCATAATTATAACATGATTTGGGCTTCAAGCCCATGAATGATTTTTATGGTGCCATTCAAATAAAAAGAACATTTTTTTTTTTTACCACAAACATGTCAAAGAGAACGTCGCATAAAATCACACTAAGAATAATATGCACTTTTCTCATGATCATCAATCATTTTCCATCGGTTTATTTTAAATGCTCAAAGATTTATATGAAATATTCTGCCGCACGATATTTCCTAAATATAGAAAACAAAAATGTTGGCCAAAAAACCCTCAAAATCAGGTTGGATCGTCCCATATAATATTGCGTTAATCATAGGGATGACAATATTATTTCGGCCCAAGCCGCACTGGTCCACAATGTTTGGATCGTCCCTTCCTGTGTTCGTAGTGAAATGAAACGGGTCTATCACTCAAAACTTGTGCTCCATTTTATATATAATAAATTGTAATATATATATATATATATATATATATATATTATACTCCCTCCGTCCAATATTAGTAGGCCTATTTTTTGGGCAATTTTTTTTGTCATAAGTTGGAGGGGTATTACGAGGTATTGTGAGGTTTATTTATCAATAAAATTATTGTTTATGAAAAATATAAGTATCATATTTTCCATAAACAATAATTTTATTAATAAATGAACTTCACAATATCTCATAATACCCTCAAACTTATGACAAAAAATAACTGCCCAAAAAGTAGGCCTACTAATATTGGGCGGAGGGAGTATAAATATGTACAAGTATTATATAATATACATTTCATATATATTAGTACATATAATATATAAATAAATAATAATAATTCAATTTTATAAACATTTATATGATATATTTGGAATTAATTATATATTATTTTTAAAATAATAAAATTCTATCTATAATGGATCATCCCGCTTGCTCAGTGACCCGCCCCGCGATCCGCGCGCATCGTGCCGCCTCGCCTCGTGGGTTGATGCTGCCACTCAGGCCTTACTCAATAGAGCAACAAGGCTGACAGTATCTGATCGATTGTCATCTCTAGTTAATCATATCAATTAATACTAGCATAATATAAGATTCAATATTACGTTGCTGTTTATTTTGTTTATTGTAAAGTTGTAGAAACAAATACTAGTATTATTAAAGTAAACAAATACTAATATTTTCCTTATAACCTCATTTGGCCCCATGTTTTTCGATCCGTGAATAATTTCTCCAAAATTTTTAAGGTATTGTATACAATATTGTACGAGAAAGTCACTCTTTTAAACAAGATGATTCATTTTTATATGCAAGTTTTTAAATTTAAGCAAGATGATTCATTTTTATATGCAAGTTTAGAAATTTTCTTAAGGAGAAGGATTATTAGTTACTACGGTTTTCATTCCGCAATTATTTTCACACTTATTTTTTTTGTACAATTTTCATTTATTCAATTCCAAACTCACTTATTCTCTCTCTCTCTTTTTTTTTAAGCTGTGACACTCAGAAATAATGGGGTGGAGGGTGTATATTGGAGTCTAGGGCTATCAATCAAATTCGAACCAAACAATTAAAAAACTTAAAAAGGCCGACAGACCGTACAAGATATGGCTACATTGGACTACAATATAAAAAATTGAGCATAATCACCCTTGAAAAGCACTAAACCATTAGGAATATATTAAATTAAGAACGAATTTACATTGTGCAGGTTTTCCAGGTAAATACTGTAGAGGAACTAATAAATAATGTAATAAAGAATTAAATATTAATTAATGTGGGGCTGTAGTAGGCATTTAAGTGGTAAAAGGGAGGGAGGTCTAAGATGTCGATGAACAGTAAATTAAAGGGCTAATGGTGATGATGATTGTACTAGGGAGTCAAGATAATTTATAATTACGATAACCCCATTTTGCTTAATCCCTAATTATCACTAATCTTGACTGCAACAGAATTATTGGTACTTGTTGCTAATCTACTGCTACACTACAGGGACTTATGTGCAATTTCCAAGTTTTTTTTTTTTTAGCTTTTTTTTTTTTGGAGGACAATCAGTCCACGTTTTTCTGTCTAGGCACAATCCATCAGTTCGACTCATCTTACCAGGCAAAAATAAAATATAAGATTTTGTACACAAATAGTAAGTATAGTATCATAATATTATTCGTACTTAATTTGTATGTATAGAATAAAATTGGTTCGTACATGAATTATTAAAGGATATTAGTTGTTTTTACTAAAGAATATTGATAATTTTCATTAAAGAGTATTAGTTGTTTTAACTTAAAAGTCTTAGTTTGTTTTCAATAAATAACGTATACTCTTTAGTAAAAATAAATAATGCACTTCAATTAACACAATTAATACTCTTTAGTGAAAGCAACTAATATCTTTCAATGGTTTAGGTATAAACTACTTTCACTCTATACTTTATCGTACTTAATTTATAATTATAATTATATATATATATATATATATATATATATAATTCTAAGGCTGGGCCTGACCTCTGTAGGGAGTCATTGGCATGTATGGTGCTACCGGTGAATACAAATTTTTTCTTATATATATACAATGAATATCCTAAGGGGCCGTTTGGTTCACGAGACATGATTGAATTAGGAATTAGGTTGAATGGATTGTATTAGATGAAATTATTTGAGTGTA
Source organism: Ballota nigra (assembly GCA_947034835.1). Classification (NCBI taxonomy): domain Eukaryota; kingdom Viridiplantae; phylum Streptophyta; class Magnoliopsida; order Lamiales; family Lamiaceae; genus Ballota; species Ballota nigra. Next base: position 96,118,458 of record OX344725.1, read on the forward strand.
AATGTATGTTTGGATTGTATGATTAAATTATGTCTAAAATTTAATATAATTTAGGTTCATGGTCTTGTGCAATCCCTCAAACTAAACATGAGATTACCTGGGATTATAAAAACAATCCCAAACAATCCCTCAAACCAAATGATCAGACAATTCCTCAAACCTAACGAACCCTAAATGTAATCTTCGGTAGGGACTAGGGATGATGAAGTATCAAGTCCGATTAGTTGACATATAGATCGAATTTTCATTACAGTATCAAATATTTCATGTCATTTTTATTGTTTCCATTTATGATAGAATGAACTATGCGCGTACGAGATCTCAATATATCCGAGGCTGATAATTTGTTGGAGCTATGTGAGTTAACGTATTAAACATTTAATTCGGGCCAATTTCTTCAAAGACAAATTCAAAATGTTATACGGCCTTCATCACCAAAAATATGTTAATTTGTTTGGACAGGTTTTATGAAAATGTAGATAAAATAAATAAAGTAATACTAGTATTTTAAAATATTGTGTGTTCCATTTACAAATTAAGTGATTATTAATGCATATAAAGTTAATGGAGTATGTATAGAGTGAAATTGGTTCATATATGAATTATTGAAGGGTATTAGTTGTTTTCACCGAAGAGTCTTAGTTTGTTTTCACTGAACAACTAAGACTCTTCAGTGTAAATAGGTAATACTCTTCAGTGAAACAACTAATACTCTTTAGTGAAAACAACTAATATTCTTTAATAATTCATATATGAACCAGTTTCACTCTACTTTTTCAAGTTAATGACATGTGAAATAATAAAGTGACAGTTGGATGGTGAAGAAAAAAAATTGTTAATAAAAACAGAATGAACATATTTTTCATGGACGGAGGAAGTATATGTATATAATTGAGAATAATGTTTTTTAGACCGGTATCTCAGGGCCTGTGTTTTAAAGAAAATAATTTTATGGGCATGAGAATGTTGTTTTTTGTTTTTTTGTTTTTGGGAGAGTAGAACATTATGGTTAGTATCAGTAGGGATGTAATCAAACCAAGCCGTTCGCAAGCTATTCGGGACTCGGCTCAAAAAATATTCGTTCGAGTTCGAGTTCGTTTGTTAAGTTTCACGAGCCGAGCTCGAGCCCGATTTCGAGCTCGATTATTTTATCGAGCCGAGCTCGAGCCTGACGGTATTCGGTTCGAAAGCTCGCGAATAGGCTCGCGAGCAGGCTCGTTTACTGAGCTCGCGAATAGGCTTGTTTACTAAGCTCGCGAATAGGCTCGTGAGCAGGCTCGTTTAATTAATTTTTTCTTTTTATATAAATATTTAAAAAAATATATCCATAAGAATGTAATGTAGAGATAAATTTATTATGATATTAGTATTATTATGTGTTATTAGCGATAAATTTATTATTATGGAGTATGGACTATTATGTTTTTAAGTAGACATAGTTTAGATGTGTTATTTTTGTATATTTTTTTAAATTTTTAATTAGCTTTTCGAGCCGAGCCTTTCGAGCCGAATTATTCGAACTCAAGCTCGAATTATGCTTGATTAATTTGAAAACGAGCTTTTTTCGAGCCAAGCTCGTTTACTTGGTTAACGAATATTTCACGAGATGAGTTCGAGCTATTCGCGAGCCTAAAAATATGCAAACGAGCCGAGCTCGAACTCAACTAATAGAGCTCGAGCCTATAAAAACTCAAACGAGCCGAGCTCGAGCTTGATGGTATTCGGCTCGGCTCGGCTCGTTTACATCCCTAAGTATCAGTATATGTAGGACAATCGAGTCCGAATAAGTTTAAATTGAACTGAAATATTGCATGATTTGTAGTGAGTTGCACGATTGTCTTACATTTACACATTTAAAAAAAATAGTGTTCTATATTTCCGAGTCCATAAATCCGTAAATGTAAGACAATATCGTGCAAGTACTCACGCTCGAATGAAACCGATTGGGTTCAATTGTTTTACATTTATAGATTTTAAAATATAATATCCTACTACATTCAAATTAGGTCCGTAATATTATTATACATAATTAAAATATAACCCTTAAATTACGAGCCTAAAAAAATATTTTTTCCCGTAATTAAAATATAACCACCTAGCTTTTTTTATTTAACAATTAATTATAAACTAAAGTAAGACACGTCCTTTTTTTTTTTTTTTTTATTTACAGGAACATCATAACTCTTCTATTGCGGCTGAAGAAGTAAATAGTTTTGTTAAGAGTTCAAATTCGGAAAATTAATTAAAAGGATTATACAAGTATCTTCATTTCTAAGTTGGTGATTGATGGATATCTTAGAAAATATGGAAGATTCGTGGAATTTGATGCATGCCTAGCTACGAGTTGCAAAGTCTATGTGAAGGGTCATATGTGAAGTATGTAATCTGCTGGGCTTGATTCAATAGGAGGCTATGTTGGGAAAGTGTTAGCCGTGAGAGATTAGTAAATTTGGGGTACCAGAGGAGATGGACCAGATGAGGTTGACCAGAGAAGCCTGACCAGAGAAGTCAGGCAGAAGAGCTATCAGAGGAGGTCCATCAGGTGAGGTCTGATCAGACGAGTCTGGGAGATGAGACATCAGAGGAGGTCTGAACCAGATGTCATCTGGTGTAAGTGGCCAGAGCCAGAGGAGGTCTTGTCATCTGATCCTGAAGTCCGTTATTCGCAAAGTACACCAAATTGAAGCTAATTCGAAGGCGGTTCTAACTGAATCAACCATGACGGTTATTGAAGTCGTTAGCCAGCTGGATAACTACCTTGCATTGAGTTTGTTACAACTGAATCGAATCTAGGGTTTGTTTCCAATCTCTGTATCTTTAAAAGGGGCTTATCAGCTGAGAGAAGTAATAGAATCAATTTGAGCGCAAACTTCTGTGAGATTGTGTGATTGTAACTTGTAACTTCCAATTCTTATCTTAGTGAAAAGATATCCTCTCGGATCCCGTGGACGTAGGAGTATTCATCTCCGAACCACGTAAATCTGGTGTTCTTGTGTGATTTCAATTTCGTTCTTATTGCTTTCATATTCCGATTCCCGGAAATAAATTTTCTTGTGAATCCAAAACGATTAACAAGTGGCGCCGTCTGTGGGAAGTGAAGCAATCATGGCTGCAACTAAGTTTGACATTGAGAAGTTCACGGGGAAGAACGATTTCAGCTTATGGAAGATCAAGATGAAGGCTCTCCTGGTACACAATGGGTTGTACGAAGCATTGTTGCCACCGGCTCAGGTGGCTTCTGGAACAAATCCGGCGAAGGTGGAGGAGAACAAGAGGAAGGCACACAGTGCGCTTATCTTGTGTCTTGGGGACAAGCCATTGAGGGAAGTATCGAAGGAGGAAACCGCTCTTGGGATCTGGAATAAGCTGGAGCAGTTATACCAGACCAAGTCTGTTACGAACAAGTTATACATGAAACAGAAGCTTCAAGTCTTCAAAATGAGTGAAGATAAGAATCTTGGTGATCAGTTGGACGAGTTCAACAGATTGGTGGATGATCTGGAGAGTTTGGATGTTACAATTGATGATGAGGACAAGTCATTAATGCTGTTGAATTCTCTGTCTAAGTCTCTGAAAAATTTCAAGGATGACTTGCTATTTGGAAGACAAGATCAGGTGATGTTTGATGATATTCAAACTGCCCTGAAAACCAAGTTTCTACAGATTCAGACTGAAGGGAAGAAGCCTGCTGAAGGATTGAATGTTCAATCCAAGAAGAAGAAGGGGTTTCAGTCCAAGAAGAAGGATGGTGGAAAAGGGAATAAGGGTGGGAAGAAATCTGATTTTGTTGAGAAGAGAAAGTGTTTCACTTGCCATAAGGAAGGTCATCTGAGAAAGAATTGCACTGAAGGGAGGAAGAAAGAAAATCAAGGTGATCAAGATGGAGATGCAGCTGTTGTGGAGGTTGAAGGATATGATAGTGCAGAGGTCTTGATGGTTAGTCATGAGAGACTAAGTCAAGAGTGGGTCCTGAACTCTGGGTGTACTTTTCATATGTGTCCACATGAAGACTGGAATCTTGAGAAAATTGATGGAGGCCTTGTTCTTTTGGGTAATGATGAGAGCTGTAGAGTGCAAGGATCTGGTTCTATCAAGATCAAGATGTTTGATGGGGTTGATAGGATCTTATCTGATGTCAGGTTTGTTCCTGAGTTGAAGAGAAATCTTGTTTCTCTGGGTACATTGAATTCTAAGGGCTTTGAATACAAGACAGAAAAAGGAGTTCTGTTAATAACCAAGTCTGGAAGAATTGTTATGAGGGGTATGATCAAGAATGGTTTGTATACTTTGATTGGTAGAACTGTAACAGGATCAGCTGATGTTACCATGGAGTCTTCTGATGTTAACTTGTGGCACAAGAGATTGGCACATGTTGGTGAGAAGGGTTTGGTGGAGTTATCCAAGAAGGGGGCAATCCCTGGGAAGAGGATATGTAAGCTGGAATTCTGTGAGAGGTGTGTTCTGGGGAAATCAAAGAAGCAAGCATACCAGAAAGGGAAGCATACCACCAAGGAGGTTATGGACTACATACATTCTGATGTATGGGGACCAGCAAGGGTATCCACTCATGGTGGAGGCAGGTATTTCCTTACCCTTATTGATGATTATTCTAGAAAGGTTTGGGTTTACATTCTTAGACAGAAGAGTGATACCTTCTCTAAGTTCAAAGAATGGTTAATTGAACTTGAGAATAAGAGAGACAGAACTATCAAGCACTTAAGGACTGATAATGGGCTTGAATTCCTATCAGAGGAGTTTCAACAATTTTGTAGGGAGAAGGGTATTACTAGGCATAAAACTGTTCCTTCAAACCCCCAGCAGAATGGTCTAGCAGAGAGAATGAATAGAACTATTCTGGAAAGGGTTAGGTGTATGTTATCTGATGCTCATTTACCTAAGAGTTTTTGGGGGGAAGCTGTTAACACAGTTGTTTATCTCATTAATAAAGTGTCATCATCTGCTATTGAGTTTAAAACCCCAGATGAGGTCTGGTATGGAAAGATATCAGATTACTCAAAGTTGAAAGTTTTTGGGTGCCTAGCTTATGTTCATGTGAGGCAAGACAAACTTGAACCTAGAGCTTTAAAATGTGTTTTCATTGGGTATCCAAAGGGTGTTAAAGGGTACAAGCTGTGGTGTCTAGAGCCTGGGAACCAGAAGTGTATTACCAGTAGAGATGTTGTGTTTAATGAATTACAGATGAGATACAAGTCAGGTGGAGGTGATAGAGAGCCATCAGCTGAAGAGATGGATGGTGTTATTTCTGAGCCAATCACTCAAGTTGAGGTGTGACTTGAAGCGATTTTACTAACTTCTACTAGTCGCTTACCCGCAAGCGGACGGGTTCACTGTAGTATTAGCAAGTATAACGACCAAGTATATATCGAACCCACGGGATAGTGTATATGCGAATAGATCCCTGAAGATCTACGCGTCGTAGTTAATATGAGTGTATGTTTTTGGATTTTTTTAGAAAGATTAATTAAAACTAAAATAAACTAATTAAACTAAAATACTAAAGCAGACGAATTAACTAAGGGTGGATTCAAATAAGAGATGGTGATGCTTAGGATAGGAATCCCTACGTATACTAACGGAGCAGGTACATAATCAGAATAACTGTGACACACAAGAATTAACCTAAGTCTAAGAATGCAAGGTGAAAGCTCAAGATTCTAAACCCTAATACTTTACCCTAACACTCTACTTCACTAATCCACTAACAAGTTAATGGATTGTGCTAAATTAATGAGACCCTAATTTAACTAAGGTGATGCGGTCGTCCTCCTTCGCTAAACCGGTAGATGAATTAACCTTTCCTAAACCTTCTCGTTAAGACTACTAATTGTTATTGAGTGATGCGGTCGTCCTCTCTCTAACACTTTCGTACTAAATTCAAAGGTAAAGTTAAGATTAATTATAAGAATTCATTAATTAAGAGAATTAAAACTAACGTCACGAATTACCCTAATTACGTACCCACATCCTACTTCTACGAGTTCATCCTACCCTAAGCATGCGAGGGTTTTAGCCGGACATGGTTGTAACAAACATAAAAGCAATAGAAGAAACAACACACATAAACATAATGAATTGAAGAACGAAAATATGAAACATGAACTAGGGTTTTAAAGAAATAAATACTAAGAACTGAAATTTGAATTGATAAAAACGAAGTTTAAAGCGTTAAAAGTAATCGAGCTAATTAAAAGAAACTAAGAAACGAAAAGAAACTAAGAATTCGTATGAAAAACCTCAATGAAACGTAAAATAAAGCTTGCTCCTCTCCTTCCTCTCCAAAAACTAAGTCTAAAATTATTTCTAAAGTTCGGGTATCTTCAAAACGTGTTTGGAAGAGGTATATATAGGCACGGGTCGAAACGGGAGTTAATGGGCCGAAAAAATGCATCCGGAGGCCAAAATATGGAAGTGCTCGAGCAAAAACACGCTCGAGCGGCCCCATTCGAGCATATAGGTCGAATGAAACAGGTGCTCGAGCGCTCCCGCTCGAGCTGGTCGAGCGGCGAAACTTTTCTGCCATTTTTCGGTCATTCGAGCAACACGCTCGAGCGGTCTTCGGCTGCTGTGCACTTGTTCGTAAAATCTTCATATCTCCTCATCCGGGAGTCCGTTTTGGCCGATTCAAAGTCCTACGAACTCCTCTTTTTGCCCTCTATCCATCTATGAAAACCAAAGAGACAAATTAATAAGTTTATAAAAATGATACTCATTTGACTCCAAACACTAATCGAAAACACTCAAAACATGAGCAAATCGGGCACCAAAACATAACAATTTCACGCCTAATCAACCCCCCCAAACTTACCATGTTGCTTGTACTCAAGCAACGAAATAATAAGTCAAGTGAAATTGTTAGGAATGAGTCAACGAATCAAATCATGCAAGCAAATGAACTCGAGCTTCAAAGATCAATCACACGTATACTAACTCACCCCCTTCATCATACTCATGCAACAACAACAAGACCCACCAAGATCAAACATGGATGTGCACTCAACGATGTGTTTCACTCCCTCACAAGTGTATATCAATGATAAAGAACTCACTCAACAATCAATCACACATATCGGCAGCCATAGGCTTGTAAGCACTCTCAACTCCGACCATACTCTAGAAATCAATGCCGAATCAAAAAAGACTTTTCTCAAGGTTGTAATGTAGGCTCTTTGGACAGGTGGGATAACAATATATGTAAGTGACTCAAATGAATGGAGAATAGAAAGTCAAACTTTGGCACTTCGAGATTAGGAACAGAATACTTCAAACATTTTCAATCAACATCCTTTCAATTCCACTTCTCTCAACACTTCATTTTTTTTTCTAACTCTTTTCACTTTTTTCAATCACTTCATTTTTTTTCTTTTTTCACACAAACACATGAGCTCAATTTTTCTTTTGCTCAATTTTTTTTTTCTTTCCCACAAATCAAATCTCATTCACACCCTTATTTTATCACCACTCAACCATCATAATTCCCTTTTTCTCAACTCAACTCAATCCCTTCAACCTTCACACTTTTCCTATTCTCCACTCAAATTGGGACAAAAAGGCTTAGAAACTTGGAACAGTGTTTAAATGTGCTAGCAAATAAAATAGGCTTTAGGCTCAAAGGGGCTAGCAAGGGATTCAATGTCATTGGTAAGGAAAATTTTGGCTAAGTGACTCAATTAAATCAAAGATGGCCTAAGATCACATTCGGCATATCTAACTAGACACAATCAAGGAGCAAGAGCACACACAAGTTCTAGCATCCTCTAAGGTGATGATTCACTCACAAACGAAGAGATTAAATCATGCATTTAAATCTCGTAAGGCTCAACTCTCACGACTTTCACATCCATGCTAGTCCTAGTGAGTTCTCACTCTCATCACACAAGCACTCAAAAGAAAAATTCACAAGCATACAAGTTCTTTCTCAAATCAGCTCAAACTCAAACACTCACACAAAAGAATTTCTAACTCAACCTTACAACTCACCCTACTCATCAAATCATACTCAAAGATAGCAATCAACAAGCATAAGATGGTTGATAGGCATGAAATATGCACTAGCGAGTCTAACCAAAATTACCCCAAGGAGTATCTCAACAAACCAATAATCAATCAAACTCAACTCAAAGATAAGGGCATGCATGCATGTGCAATGTAATCATAAAACAAATAAAAAACTCCACCCCCCCAAACTTCGACCTTGCTAGAGGTCTAAGTTTGGGGTTGTGGGTTACCTCAACCAAATAATTCAATTTCTCTCAATAGCTTTGCACATTCCCTTGTCTCAAGTTGGTTCCTTCAATCTCCACTTCTTTGATACCTTTACTCCTTTAGAGACAAGCCTACAAGCAACTTACTCAAATACGAGGTTAAACATACGACTCAACAACATCCTAGTAACATAAAAGGAAAATAACTAAAAACACTCAAAAGCAAATAAAAAATGGGTTGCCTCACATTCAGCGCTATTTTTAAGGTCCTCATGCCGGACCTAGCTCAAAGGAGCTTATGGGACATCATACTCAAATTTACCTCCCTTACTCTCATAAGAGTGGTGTTTGAACTCCTTTCCTTGATGCCCTTCCATCATGAGTTCCTTTGCTTCCTCCCCCACCTCAAGTGGTATAGGTCTCAACTCATTCTCACCTTTATCTGGAGGAGTCTTACTAAACAATTTCTTGAGTTTGGACTTTTTCTTCTTAACTCCTCCTTTCCCTTCTAACTGGACCACGTCCACTTTCTTCACCTCTTCATCCTTCAACTTCTTCACTTTATCCCTATCAAAATAATCAAGATCATAACGCTCATGGGTTAAATAATCAAGTGAAGGACTAACAAAATCATGAATATCAGAAGGATTAGGGATAGAAGGCGTGTCTTCAACACGAGGATCAATTGCATCCATGCAATACAAGCTCTCATCCTCCCTCGGGTGTTTCATGGCTTCATATAGGGAGATCTTCACTTCTTGATCATCAACCTTCAACGTGATCTTCCCATTCGCCACGTCTAGCACCATCCCCGCCGTAGCTAAGAACGGTCTTCCCAAGATCAGGGGTACGTACTCATCTTCCTCCATCTCTAGCACTACAAAGTCGGCTGGAAAAATGTGATCTCCAACTCTCACTAGGACGTCTTCAACCACACCTTGAGGTCTAGTAATAGACCGGTCGGCAAGTTGAAGCGTCATCATTGTGGGTTGAAGTTCAACTTCTTGAAGTTCAACACCTTCCAACTTCTTGAAAAGCGACAGTGGCATCAAATTAATGCTCGCCCCGAGGTCGCACAACGCTCCCTTCTTGATCCCGTTCCCAATATCACATAGGACCGTGAAGCTCCCGGGATCCTTCAGCTTTGGTGGAAGCGCCTTGTGCACTAATGCACTCACCTCGTGGTTCAGCTGCACCAACTTCGGCTCATCCACTCGCCGTCTCTTCGCAATCAAGTCCTTCAGAAACTTGGCATAATTTGACATCTGTTCCAAAGCATCATAAAAAGAAATATTAATATGCAATTATTTAAAAACATCAAGAAATTTAGCAAACTTTTCATCAAGCTTCTTTTTCATGAAGCGCTGTGGATATGGGACGGGTATCACAGATTTGGGTATCCCCCATTCATCTCTTTCTGTTTCTTTCACTTTCTCCCTTGCTTCCTTTACCTTCTTCCACTTAGGCACTCTCTCAATCTCCTCACTTTCCTTGTCCTTCTGGGACTCATTCATATCTTTATGCTTCTCAATCCCTTCACTTTCAATCTCATTCTCAACTTGGGGCGTCTCAGAATCAGCAGGCATCTGAGGCCCTTCATAGTTGGTTCCACTTCTAAGCTGGATCGCCTTGCAATGCTCTTTCGGGTTCCCCTCCGGCATTCTATTCACTGATTTTGCAATCTGGCTCATCTGGAACTCTAGAGAAGTGAACCTTCGATTATTCTCTTGTTGAGTTCTAGTCCACTCAACGTTCATCTTCTGGAGCTCTTGATCACGTTGATCACCTTTCTTATGCAGCTCCTTCACATCGTACTCCAAGGATGACAACCTCTTACTTCCTTCCTCCACCTTCTGCAGGATCGCTCTCAACATCTCCTCGGTTGATGCACCGCCTTCTCTTCCAGGAGGTTTAGATCCCGGATCAACACCTGCAGGAACAGTAACACCAACTTTTGGGTTAGCATAAGAAAAGTTATCATTCTTCCTCCATGTGTTTTGAGGAGGTTGCTGCCCTCCTTGAACTCCTTGTGTGTTCCTCCATTGATTTTGAAGTGGCTGTGGGCCTGGAGGTACAAATGGTTGGCCATAAGAAGGCCTTCCATACTGGTTTCCACCTTGGTAGCCATTCTGATTGTAATACGGACCTCCCATGTAATTGGCTACCTCTTGCTGTCCACTTGGTTGGTCTACTCTCTCATTCTCTACTGCATGCTCTCCACTCAAACTCTTTCCCAACTCGAGGTTGTTGATCTTTTCCATCATGGCCATCAGCAGCCTTCTCGTTCCTTCTCTCTCTTCAACCTGATGCACTCTCTGAAAATCTGCATCTCCACTCCAAGCACCGGCATTCGTGACAATATTGCCCACGATCTCCCTACACCTCTCTATGCCTTGGTTCAAGAATGCTCCGCCCGCACAGGCGTCTAAATGGTCTTGCCCCGCCTTGTTGGCACCACTATAGAAGAACGCCATAATGTCTCCCTCATTGTACCCGTGCTGCGGGCACTCAATCAGCATGTTTGAGTATCTCTCCCACGCTTGACGTAGGTCCTCTCCTTGCTTCTGGCGAAAGGATGAGATCTCAATTCTAGCCTTGATCGTCCTAGATGGAGGGTAGAATCGCTCGAGGAACAGACGCTCGAGCTCGGCCCAAGTGGTAATACCTCCCCGCGGGAGCGTATTATCGTACCACTCCTTGGCTATTCCCGTCAATGAGAATGGGAACAGCCTAAGCCTCTTGGCATCTTCAGACATGCCATTATAATTAAATGTTGAGGCTGTCATGAGAAAGCTCCTCAAGTGAGTGTGAGGATTCTCCTTCCCGATCACCCCCTTGAACTGATTCTCGGTAAGCAGCTTTAAAATCCCCGGGGATATCGAGAAGTTGTTTGCCTCAACAGGAGGCAAAGCCACTCCATCATAGTACCGCTGTGGCTGTGCTGCAAACCTCCCTCGAATAGCCATATTGTGATCTACGTTCTGAGGAACGTGTTGAGGATTAGCAGCAGGTACTGGTACTTGTTGGGGTGGTGGTGGGTAAACAGGTGGTTGATTATAGACTGGTGGTGGATGATATGGATATGGTGGGTAAGGATAAGGTGGGTATGGGTAATGTTGGTATACTGGGTTGTTGAAAGGGTTATTTGGGTTTTGTGGGTAAGCAGGGTTTTGGTTATGAGGATTATGGACAAGGTTCTGAGCTGGATTCCCTACGTTTTGTGTATCCGGGTTTAGGCTCTGGCTATCCCCTAATGGAATTTGATTCTGGCTACCACTAACTCCAGTGCCTTCAACTCGGTCTACTGCCTGATTGAAATCGTTGGCAGCATCGTCCAACTCATTATTGATATCTATTGGTTCCTTTCCTAAGTCGGCAGCGTTCATCCTTCTCAAGAAGGCTCGGTTCCTTCTGGATATTGTCTCAGGGTCCAACGGTATTCTCTCTTCGCTCGTATTGCCTTGTGAGCATGTTTTCATAAACCTGACACACTAGCAGAAGGATCAAAACGCAACTGCCGATTGAATAAAAAATAAAAATAAAAACAGAAACAGAAAATAAATCACCCACTACTAACTACTAAGCTATCTACAAGTCCTATTCAAAAAGCATACAACGCCATCCCCGGCAACGGCGCCATTGACTTGAAGCGATTTTACTAACTTCTACTAGTCGCTTACCCGCAAGCGGACGGGTTCACTGTAGTATTAGCAAGTATAACGACCAAGTATATCGAACCCACGGGATAGTGTATATGCGAATAGATCCCTGAAGATCTACGCGTCGTAGTTAATATGAGTGTATGTTTTTGGATTTTTTTAGAAAGATTAATTAAAACTAAAATAAACTAATTAAACTAAAATACTAAAGCAGACGAATTAACTAAGGGTTGGATTCAAATAAGAGATGGTGATGCTTAGGATATGAATCCCTACGTATACTAACGGAGCAGGTACATAATCAGAATAACTGTGACACACAAGAATTAACCTAAGTCTAAGAATGCAAGGTGAAAGCTCAAGATTCTAAACCCTAATACTTTACCCTAACACTCTACTTCACTAATCCACTAACAAGTTAATGGATTGTGCTAAATTAATGAGACCCTAATTTAACTAAGGTGATGCGGTCGTCCTCCTTCGCTAAATCGGTAGATGAATTAACCTTTCCTAAACCTTCTCGTTAAGACTACTAATTGTTATTGAGTGATGCGGTCATCCTCTCTCTAACACTTTCGTACTAAATTCAAAGGTAAAGTTAAGATTAATTATAAGAATTTATTAATTAAGAGAATTAAAACCAACGTCACGAATTACCCTAATTACGTACCCACATCCTACTTCTACGAGTTCATCCTACCCTAAGCATGCGAGGGTTTTAGCCGGACATGGTTGTAACAAACATAAAAGCAATAGAAGAAACAACACACATAAACATAATGAATTGAAGAACGAAAATATGAAACATGAACTAGGGTTTTAAAGAAATAAATACTAAGAACTGAAATTTGAATTGATAAAAACGAAGTTTAAAGCGTTAAAAGTAATCGAGCTAATTAAAAGAAACTAAGAAACGAAAAGAAACTAAGAATTCGTATGAAAAACCTCAATGAAACGTAAAATAAAGCTTGCTCCTCTCCTTCCTCTCCAAAAACTAAGTCTAAAATTATTTCTAAAGTTCGGGTATCTTCAAAACGTGTTTGGAAGAGGTATATATAGGCACGGGTCGAAACGGGAGTTAATGGGCCGAAAAAATGCATCCGGAGGCCAAAATATGGAAGTGCTCGAGCAAAAACACGCTCGAGCGGCCCCATTCGAGCATATAGGTCGAATGAAACAGGTGCTCGAGCGCTCCCGCTCGAGCTGGTCGAGCGGCGAAACTTTTCTGCCATTTTTCGATCATTCGAGCAACACGCTCGAGCGGTCTTCGGCTGCTGTGCACTTGTTCGTAAAATCTTCATATCTCCTCATCCGGGAGTCCGTTTTGGCCGATTCAAAGTCCTACGAACTCCTATTTTCGCCCTCTATCTATCTATGAAAACTAAAGAGACAAATTAATAAGTTTATAAAAATGATACTCATTTGACTCCAAACACTAATCGAAAATACTCAAAATATGAGCAAATCGGGCACCAAAACATAACAATTTCACGCCTAATCAAGGTGGAGCCTGATAATGATAAACGTGATAGTGCATCTGGTTCTGAACCAGAGCAGGATACAGGAGAGAATGAGTTATCAGATGAGGATAGTGCACCAGTAGAGGAGGAGGAAGAAATGCTAGAAACAGACTTGAGAAATTATAGTCTGACAAGAGACAGATCCAGAAGACAAATACATTCTCCAGCAAGGTTTGGCCGTGTGGATCTGGTCTCCTATGCACTTGTTACAGCAGAAGCCATAGAGTACCAAGAACCTAAAAGCTACAAGGAAGCCCTTGAGTGTGATGATAGGGAGTCATGGATTACAGCCATGACAGAAGAGATGGAGTCTCTTAAGAAGAATCATACTTGGATTCTTGTTGATAAGCCACCTAGGCAGAAGCTAATCAGTTGTAAATGGTTGTTTAAAAGGAAGCTTGAATCTGGTGTGAAAGATCAGATGAGGTTTAAAGCCAGGTTAGTTGCTAGAGGATTTACTCAGAGAGAAGGAATTGATTACAATGAGGTATTCTCACCTGTTGTTAAGCATTGTTCAATCAGATTACTTCTCAGTAGAGTTGTTCAAGAAGATCTGGAGCTACAGCAACTTGATGTCAAGACAGCTTTTCTGCATGGGGATCTTATTGAGAGTTTATACATGCACCAGCCAGAAGGGTTTGTTGAACCAGGGGGAGAAGGGAAGGTGTGCCTGCTCAAGAAATCATTGTATGGCCTCAAGCAAAGTCCAAGACAATGGCACAAGAAGTTCAATGAAGTTATGCTATCCATTGGTTTTGTAAGGAGCAAGTATGATACTTGTGTATACCTGGAAAGGCAAGGTAGTGATGTGATAGCCTATCTTCTGATTTATGTAGATAACATGCTTATTGCCAGTAAAAGTCTTCTGAAGATTCAGAGTATCAAAAGGAAGCTAAGTGCTAGATTTGATATGAAGGACTTGGGAAATGCTAAAAGGATTCTTGGAATGGATATTCTTAGGGACAGAAAAGCTGGAAGACTATTCTTATCCCAGAAGAGTTACATTGAGAAGGTCCTGAAGAGGTTTAACATGCATGAGAGTAGAGCTGTGGCAACTCCTCTGGGACAACAGTTCAAATTATCTAAAGAAATGGAACCAAAGTCTGATGAAGAGAAGAAGATTATGATGAAAGTACCTTATGCAAGTGGGGTTGGAAGCCTGATGTATGCTCTGGTCTGCAGCAGACTAGCTTAGCTTATTCATTGAGTATGGTGAGCAGATACATGGCTAATCCTGGAAGATTACATTGGGAAGCTTTGAAATGGATATTCAGATACCTCAAAGGGTCATCTGATTTGGGTTTGATGTTTGAGAGGATGACTGACCAGAAGAGTCCACTGGAAGGATTTGTAGATTCTGATTTTGCTGCTAATCTGGATACCAGAAGATCTTTAACAGGGTATATCTTTACACTTTACAATACTGCTGTAAGCTGGAGATCTGTTCTGCAGAGTGGAGTTACATTGTCTACTACAGAAGCAGAGTTTGTTGCAGTTTCTGAGGCTGTTAAGGAGACTTTGTGGTTGAAAGGGTTTAGGGTTTAGGGTTTAGGGGGATTTTGGCATAAGTCAAAAGGCTGTGGTCATTCATTGTGATAACCAGAGTGCAGTTCATCTGGTTAAACATCAAGTATTCCATGAGAGGTCAAAGCATATTGATGTAAGGTTGCACTTTGTAAGGGAAATCATTGATAAAGGAGTGGTTCTGATCCAGAAGATATCTACAGAGGACAATGTTGCAGATATGTGTACAAAGTCTTTACCAGGGACGAAATTCAAATTCTGTGTTGAATTGGTAAAGATGAGTGTATGGGATGTTCCTTAGGCCCAAGCTGGAGCATGGAGGAGAGGAGGAGAGGATTGATACTTCTTATCTGAGGTGGAGAATTGTGAAGGGTCATATGTGAAGTATGTAATCTGCTGGGCTTGATTCAATAGGAGGCTATGTTGGGAAAGTGTTAGCCGTGAGAGATTAGTAAATTTGGGGTACCAGAGGAGATGGATCAGATGAGGTTGACCAGAGAAGCCTGACCAGAGAAGTCAGGCAGAAGAGCTATCAGAGGAGGTCCATCAGGTGAGGTCTGATCAGACGAGTCTGGGAGATGAGACATCAGAGGAGGTCTGAACCAGAGGTCATCTGGTGTAAGTGGCCAGAGCCAGAGGAGGTCTTGTCATCTGATCCTGAAGTCCGTTATTCGCAAAGTACACCAAATTGAAGCTAATTCGAAGGCGGTTCTAACTAAATCAACCATGGCGGTTATTGAAGTCGTTAGCCAGCTGGATAACTACCTTGCATTGAGTTTGTTACAACTGAATCGAATCTAGGGTTCGTTTCCAATCTCTGTATCTTTAAAAGGGGCTTCTCAGCTGAGAGAAGTAATAGAATCAATTTGAGCGCAAACTTCTGTGAGATTGTGTGATTGTAACTTGTAACTTCCAATTCTTATCTTAGTGAAAAGATATCCTCTCGGATCCCGTGGACGTAGGAGTATTCATCTCCAAACCACATAAATCTGGTGTTCTTGTGTGATTTCAATTTCGTTCTTATTGCTTTCATATTCCGATTCCCGGAAACAAGTTTTCTTGTGAATCCAAAACGATTAACAGTCTACATAAAAGATGACTTGCTTCTTAATTAAGATCATCACCGCGCAAGTACTTTCAGACATTGTGTATATGGCCACCAAATATATGAAAGGACTACTAATTAAAAAGTTGTAATGGAACATTATATTGAATATGAAAGACGCGTGGAAAAATATATAATTCTCTATTTTTTTATATGTTTTATTTTATTCAAAATGATGTTTCGTTTTATTTTCACTTTAAGTAGTTCTAGGGTGCATCCAAGTGCATAGTATGCAATTGGATTTTGCATCCAATTTAATAATTAATTTTGACCAAATCTTGAAATTCGCGGGTCAGTCTAACCCAGAAAAAATTTCGCGGGTCAGTCCAACCCGTTATCAACGGGTCGCATATCTCCTTCTTCTTCTCTCATCACGCAAATCGCATACGAACCAATTACCTCGTGCCGAACCAATTACCGCCGCCACGAATGAGGGTGGGGACGGTTTAGAGGAGGCGAGACCAGCGGCCCTTGTTTCATTCACCATTTGCGGCTACCTTGAAGGGATCGTGGAAATCCCAGAGATTGTTGAATGCCGAAACGCGTCCGAGGGCCCCTGGGAATGAAGCCCAAGCGGAGGAGGATTTCCGCCATGGTTAAGTGCGTCCGACCTCCCTTGTGAAAGAGGCGACGAAGCCCTAGGTTGGCTCTCCAAAACTGGATCGAGAATAACCCCAACAACTGAGTCATGAACCTCCTTTCTGGAAATTAGCGATTCCCTGTAGGCTAGGAAGTGGACGAATTCCCTCTGGGGAGTGAGATGCGTGCCTTCATCGATCGGAGTTGCTTGCACGGAAGAAACGCCGCCATCGTGGAGAAGGGGCGAAGAAACATCGGTTGTTGTGGACCGAGAACTCCAATTTGTTGAATTAGGGTGTATAATTTCAGGGAATAAGGACAAGTCGTCCAAATCCATGGTTAAATTTGGCCGGCGGCTCTATACATAGAGCATATTATTTCCTTCAAAATAATACCAGTAAAAGTTCAGGGAATTACTTAAGGAACTGTTATATACTTATGTAGCACAATTACTTTGGCCAGTATCTTTTACTGGAGAACACCTCATATAACATTTGTTGTAATTTGTAATATGTGTGTTGGTGATGGTACATTAAATCTAATAATAAGTATTATTTGTGATATTCGTGATTATAACTTGGGGTATTGTTGAGTAATTCATGGGGTATTGTTAATTACAACTTGGGGTATTGGTGATTATAACTCAGGGTATTGGTGATTATAACTTGAGGTATTGGTAATTAAGTCTTGGGGTATTGTTGATTATAACTTGGGGTATTGGTGATTATAACTTCGGGTATTGGTAATTACAACTTGAGGTATTGGTGATTATAACTTGGGGTATTGGTGATTATAACTTCGGGTATTGACGATTATAACTTGGGGTATTGGTGATTATAACTTCGGGTATTGTTGATTAAGTCTTGAGGTACTACTGAATAATTATTTAGGATATTATTATTGAGTAATTCTTGGGGTATTAATGATTATAACTTGGGGTATTGGATATTATAACTTGGGGTATTGGTAATTATAACTTGGGGTATTGGTGATTAAGTCTTGGGGTATTGATGATTATAACTTGGGGTATTGGTGATTATAACTTGGGGTATTGGTAATATAACTTCGGGTATTGGTGATTATAACTTCGGGTATCGGTGATATAACTTCGGGTATTGGTAATATAACTTCGGGTATCGGTCTGAAACGCGCGCGACCATTTGCGACCTGTTTGTTGTCAGACCCGCGAATTTTGGTCGGGTTGGGTCTGACCCGCGAGTTTTTGTTGGATGTTAATTGGTCAAAATTAATTTCAAATTAATTTCAAAATTCCAAGTGCATGTTATGCACTTGGATGCACCCTAGAATTTGCGTTTCACTTTACTTATTTTTTAACAATACGCTATATAGTAGAATTATCATGTTGTAATAGATAATATTAATATATAAAGGTGTAAATGTTTTTTTTTAATATCTTAATAAATTTATGTAAATGAATAAAATAAGACAGATAAAAAAGAAAGGAAAGACTATAATTTACCCTCGAAATTTTCTCAATACATTCATATGTATAAAATTTTGAACTCTACCCTCACATATGATAGTAAATTATGCAGAATAATGTGGCACTCTACAATGTTTTGTGATACTCTTAAAATTTAAATATCACGAAAACATGCATGAAACATCACGTATAAATTATTGTGTTAATATGACATGCATAATAATAAAGTGCAGAATTTCACGGGAGAATAATCGAAAAATATACTCCCTCCGTCCCAGATCAGTTTTCACACTGATCTGGGCACGGTAATTAAGAAAAGTCACTTTTTGGGGGGTGGGTAGCCCTCAAACTACTTTTCAATGATGGAGGTTTTACCTTTAATAAAGGTGGATTACTTTATGTTAATCAAACATTCAAGTTGTACAAATACATGAGAATGAATTTAAAATTAAATAAAAATACATTTTAAATACACAAATTAAAATAATTAAAAAAACGAAAAATAAAAAAACAGAAAATTAAAAAGAATCCTAAATTTGGCTTCCCTCCTAAAATTACATATTTCCCTCCTAAAATTCCAAATACTTCTAAATTCAGCTATTACAATCATTTCAACTTTTCCAAAAAATTTAAAGCACTTCCCACCTAATTTTTTGGAGTTTCCCACCTAAATTTAAAACAGACTATAAATACAACATTCAGCCATAATTAGTCATAAATACATCATTCAATTTCAACCCTTACATAGAATTAATGGCTAGAAAAAACAGAAGAAACACTGATCTAACTCCATCAGAGAAGAATTTAATTGCTCAAATCCTCCTTGCAAACAACAAAGATGGTCAGCTTCCAAGAGGTAAGCTAGATGAAATTTCTGCATCATTTGGAGTTCATAGAAGGACAGTGCAATATGTCTGGAGTGCTGCAAAAGAACAGAAAATACAAGAAGGCCTTATCATGTTTTCAAATGGTAAGCAAGGATTACCTCATAACATCACAAGCAAAGTACAACTTGATTTGGATGTTATGAAGGCAGTCCCATTTGAACATAGAACCACTATAAGAAGGTTGGCTAGAGAGATGCACACTAGCAAAAGCACAGTGGCTAGGTGGGTGAAAAAGAAGGAAATCTTACCTCATACTAATGCCATCCATCCAGAAATTACAGCCACAAACAAATATCAAAGGATCAAGTATAGCTTGGATCAATTGGAAACTGAAGTTGTCAACAACAAACTGAAGTACAAGCTCATGCAAAACACAGTCCATATTGATGAGAAGTGGTTTTTCTTGCAAAAGGCAGCTATGAGATGTTACAAGGCTCCAGGAGAAGATGATCCATACAGAGCTTGTAAAAGCAAAAGGTACATTCCAAAAGTTATGTTTATGAGTGCAGTTGCAAGACCACAATTCTCAAGTGATGGCCAATGCACCTTTGATGGGAAAATTGGAATTTTCCCATTCACAAGACAGGAGGGTGCCCAAAGAAACTCTAGAAATAGAGCAAGGGGCACACTAGTTACAAAACAAATAGACTCAATCACCAAAGAGGTTATCAAGGGGTGTCTAATCAATCAAGTAAGTCTCCTAAACTGGAAATTCATCATTTAATGCATCAACTATCAGAACTAATTCATCATTTAGTTTGAATTTCCAAGTTGGTGACATTACATGGGTGTTTCCAAGTTTGAATTCATCATTTTGTGTGTTTTATTTCAGATTATTCCAGCAATCAAGGCAAAATGGCCAGCAGGTGCAAGCAAAAATATATTCATACAACAAGACAATGCAAGACCTCATATAAATAACTTGGACCCTGAGTTTAGAGCAGCTGCAAGCTCAGATGGCTTTAATATTATTTTAGTGTGTCAGCCACCCAACTCACCTGACACTAATATCAATGATTTGGGTTGGTTTAGGGCTATTGAATCCTTACAAGTTGACACAAGATCATACAATGTGGATGATTTGGTGAAAAATGTTATCCTATCATTTGAACAACTTACACCTAGTACACTTAACAAAGTCTTCCTAAGTTTACAGGGGTGTTTGACTGAAATACTCAAGGTTAAAGGACACAACAACTTCAACATACCTCACATGCAAAAGGATGCTTTGATCAGACAAGGGACACTACCAGAAAGTCTTGAAGTGGATGTGGAGCTTGTAAAAGAATGCATAGAATATCTTCAAGAAGTTGGACAGATTGATGTTGCACAAAACACATTTTCAGCACTATTGTTCAATCTGGGGTATGCTTAGTGAAGGGGCAGAATACTTTAGTTAATTTTTGAAGCATGTTTACAACATAAACATTGGGGCAAGTAGTGCTTAGGCTGTAAACATGCTTATTTTGCACATTTTCAGGACAGGAATTCAGTTTAGGGTATGTTTAGTGAAGGGGCAGAAAACTTTTGCACATTTTGCATGTAATGAAAGACCCATCCTTTTGTTATTAAAAGAAGAAAAGCACTTATGATAGTCCATCAAATAAGAATTGATCATGAAATCAATTCCCCCTCAGAAAATTATCATCATGGGGTCTCAAATCAAGCCTCCAAAATAAAGCAAATGTTCAACATTCACTTCTATGGTGGCATTGATCACACTACAGCCCATACAAAATACACTCAGCCCAAATAAGACACATAATGGCCACAAACAGGGGATAAACATGAAATCCAACCTCAAATTGACCCTACACATGACATTCAACCTCAAATTGACCCATACACATGAAATCCATCCAATATCAGAAAAAAAATCATCATATACAGGGGATACACATGCATATAAAGGCCAATAACAGGGAATACACATGCATAAGAGTCACAAACAGGGGATACACATGCAATACATCCTCAAGTGACCAATAAGTACAACATCCAACCAATATCAGAATGGATCACCACATTCCAGTAATAAGCATGAAATCCAGCCTCAAATGACCCATAAATACAACATTCAACCTCAAATTGACCAATAAACATGAAATCCAACCAATATCAGAAAGGATTCATCACATACAGGGGATAAACATGCATATAATGGCCAATAACAGGGGTTAAACATGCATACGAGTCACAAACAGGGGTTAAACATGCATATAATGGCCAATAACAGGGGTTAAACATGCATAAGAGCCACATCCAGTAGTAAGCATGAAATCCAGCCTCAAATGACCCATAAATACAACATTCAACCTCAAATTGACCCATAAACATGAAATCCAACCAATATCAGAAATGATTCATCACATATAGGTGATAAACATGCATATAATGACCAATAACAGGGGTTAAACATGCATAAGAGTCACAAACAGGGATTAAACATGCATATAATGGCCAATAATATGGGTTAAACATGCATAAGAGCCACATCCAGTAATAAGCATGAAATCCAGCCTCAAATAGTTACCTACGCATGGCTGGACACCAGATACATGCGAGTTCAAACCAACAGGTCTTCAAGTCCATCTCCGACAACCTCTTTGCCTTTTTCTTCTCCGTGGCCTCCTCGAGCTCAGTCTCAGGTACAAAGCTCGAACCGGAATCCTCAGAATCCGGCACATCAGCCCACTCCTCAGACTCCGGCCCCATATCCACTCCCTCAGAATCGGGAACAACCTCGCCTTCCTCATAATCCGGAGACACAGCCGCAACCAAGTCATGCATATTGTAATTTTCCATCGAAACTGAGTAGATAAAAGGGAATCGAGTCGAAAACCCTTAATATGGAGCGAATCGAAGGGAATCGAGTAAAAACCCTTAATATGGAGCGAATCAAGGGTAATCGAGTCGAAACCCCTTAATATGGAGCAGATCGAAGGTAATCGAGTCAAAACCCCTCAAGAAAATGGAAATCGAAGGGAATCGAGTCGAAATCCCTCAAAACCAAGCAAATCGAAGAATACTCGAATCGAAATCCCTCAAAACTGAGCAGATCGAAGGGAATCGAGTCGAAATCCCTAAAAACTGAGCATATCGAAGGGAATCGAAGAAGAGGAAAGGTCAGCGTGTATGGGCTGAGTGTATATGTATGTGCTGAGGGCGGGGGAGGGGGGAAGCAAGTGAGAGAGTGGGCTGGGTGGCAATCGGAGAAGAAGAAAGCTCGGAGGTGGGTGTCGATGGAAGAAGATTCGAGAGAGAGGGAGGTGGGTGCCGATGGAAGAAGGTTCGAGAGAGAGAGAGATAGAGAGGCGGATGCTAGGGTTAGATGTATTTGTAGGTATATGTATGGGCTGAGAGTATGTATGGGCTGAGAGTATGCATGGGCTGAGTGTATTTATTTTGGGCTGAGTATATGTATTTTGAGCTGAATGTATTTTGGGCTGAGTGTTTTTTGGGCTCCGTATTTTTATTTTGTTTTTATACGTATTTTATACGGTTCGGGTGTATTTTATACGGTTCGGGTGTATTTCATACGGTCCGGGTGTATTTTATACGGGTTGGATGTATTTTTGTTATGTCTAATTGGCTTGGTTTAGTTTAACTAGTTACTTAATTATTGAATGTGTGTTAATTGTGTAAGAAAAGTAATGGCATATGGGTAAATAAATTGAAAAAAAACTTTCCATTTTTGGGTGTGAAAACTGATATGGGACAGACCAAAAAGGAAAGTGTGAAAACTGATCTGGGACGGAGGGAGTATTTCATTTCAGGTTCATGAATCCATAAGAAACCATGTGTATACGCGATAATCAATTTTATATACACGATCTACATTGACTCTATACTAAGAAATACTTTATATTATTAAAATAAACTTTTGAAAATGATAGGAGTCATAAAAATAGAAAATAAATATCTTATAAATTTATTAATACCAGTACACTACAAAAAAAAACACTGTTTAGCAACGGAATTTGCGACGGAAAATTCGTTGCAAACAGTGTTTTGCGACGGACAAGGGTCCGTTGTTAAAACACCCGTAGCTAATTTTTATGACGGATTTTTGCCGTCCGTCGCAAATTAACGACGGACAAAGCCGTCGCAACATAGCCGGGTCAGACCCGACCGGGTCGCTCAAAATTTGCGACGGACAATATTCCGTCGCAAATTGTTCGGGTCAGACCCGATCGGGTCAATAATATTTGCGATGGAAATAGTCCGTCGCAAATATTTATTAATGTTTATTTTTTATTTTTTTCGACTATGATTTGCGACGGACATTTTCAGTCGCAAAATTTTAATTTGCGATGGATTTTGGCCGTCGCAAATACCGAACTTGTACAAAAAAAATGTGGCTCGTGTGGTTCGAGCCCGGGCACCCGGGGCGGGCGCAGACCACTAGGCCACCAGCCCATAGCTTATTATTAGCGGTCCATCTTCTATATTACCCTTATTAGGCCTTGAACAATTAATCCAAATTTGCGCCCAAGGGGAATCGAACACGCGACCTCTTGTGCATGGGAAGGAGGTGCACGCCGCTAGGCCATTTGCTTCTTTCATTCATTTTTACGCAATTAATTGCATATGTATTCAAATTATGTCATTTTTTTTATAATTCACCAAATTAATTTCTTTTCGTATCTAACTTGTTTATAAAAATATTTTGCCCAACTATTTATTTTATTTTGTAAAATTATTTATTTCGACAATGCGTAATTTTATAATTCGTTCATTTGTACACAATTAATTGTATATGTATCCAAATTGACTCATTTTTTTTCCATAATTCACCAAATTAATTCATTTTCGTTTCTCACTTGTTTTTATAAATGTTGTGGCCGTTTAATTTTTATTATTTTGGTAAAATTATTTATTTCGACTCCCGCTTAAATTTACAATTCTTTCATTTGTACGCAATTAATTGTATATGTATCCAAATTGACTCATTTTTTTTCATAATTCACCAAATTAATTCATTTCCGTTTCTCACTTGTTTTTATAAATGTTGTGGCCATTTTATTTTTTATTTCGACTCCCGCTTAAATTTATAATTCGTTCATTTGTACGCAATTAATTGTATATGTATCCAAATTGACTCATTTTTTTTCATAATTCACCAAATTAATTCATTTTCGTTTCTCACTTGTTTTTATAAATGTTGTGGCCATTTTATTTTTTATTTTGACTCCCGCTTAAATTTATAATTCGTTCATTTTTACGCAATTAATTGTATATGTATCCAAATTGACTCATTTTTTTCCATAATTCACCAAATTAATTCATTTCCGTTTCTCACTTGTTTTTATAAATGTTGTGGCCATTTTATTTTTTATTTCTACTCCCGCTTAAATTTATAATTCGTTCATTTTTACGCAATTAATTGTATATGTATCCAAATTGACTCATTTTTTTTTTCATAATTCACCAAATTAATTCATTTCCGTTTCTCACTTGTTTTTATAAATGTTGTGGCCATTTTATTTTTTATTTCGACTCCCGCTTAAATTTATAATTCGTTCATTTTTACGCAATTAATTGTATATGTATCCAAAATTGACTCATTTTTTTTCCTTAATTCACCAAATTAATTCATTTTCGTTTCTAACTTATTTATATAAAAATTGTACCCAAAATAAACATGACAAACTTTTCATTTCTAACTTGTTATATATACAATAATTTAGTAATTCTAATCGTCGTCCTCTTCCTCTTCTCCATCCTCTTCATCCTCATCCTCATCATCATCTTCACCCTCATCCTCATTATCTTCATCTTCATCCTCTTCACCGCGCTCTTATCCATCATCCTCATGACCACTTTCAATCATTATCATTTCTGGATTTGCAGCAAGTAAGTTCACAAAAATATTCACAACTTCTTGATCAATCTCTATCTGAGCCTCTTGTATCTCTGTTTGAAATGGATATGTTGGTTCTACACCGTCTTTCTTTGATGGATTAGAAATTTCAACCAATGATCTTGCCTTCACTTTGCAAACTGTCCTCAAGTTGGCCCTACTTGATCCGGGGTATTTGCAATAATATACTTGAGATGCTTGCGTTGCAAAAATATAGGGATCGTATGCCGCCGAAAACTTCTTTCCGGTGTTGATATCAACAATCTTGTAGTTTTTGTCGACTCTCGTTCCTTGTTTTCCTGGATCATACCATTCACACAAGAACAACACTACCGTCCTCTTCAGCCAACCCGGATATTCTATTTCAACTACTTCTTGCAGCACTTCATAGTAATCGATGGGTTCTTCGTTGTAGTTTCCACCGGTAACGCAAACAGCACTGTTTGTAGTCGTTTTTGTTGAAGCATATGCTTCAGTATGAAATTTTTATCCATTTGCGTAATATCCGTGGTATGATACCACACTACGTAGTGGTCTTTTGCTCAGAGCTTCAAGATGTGGGTTGTTAAGTAGGCCATTTTGTCCCTGTAAATATTAAATTATCATGTATAAAAATAATAACGGATTTGTTATAGGGTAAAAACAACATATAATTATGTGATACTCACGTAACGTTGGAACCAAAATATAAAATCATTGTGGATAGATTGAAAAACTGCTGCATCTGTGATGTCTGGTTCTACTTGACGTTTATACTCACATAACATCCTTATATATCAGAAAAAAGAAATTAATTACTTTTCAAATATCAACAATATACATATTGTAAAAAATTCAACTATAAAATTAAATTACTTACTCTATATACGGTTGGACTTCAGGACAATTCATCAAAACATATGAATGTATTGTTTCCTCTTCAATACTGTCCCTGAATGGTATAGAATTACCTCTCAAAAGGGTACATCCATAGATATTGTACGGGACCAGCAATTGAGGCTTCATACGCTAAGTGTACGGGTAAGTGCTCCATCGAGTCGAAGAAGTTGGATGGAAAAACCCGCTCAAGTTTGCATAGAATAACAGGGATCTCCTCATCCAAACGCCTCATGTCCTCAACTGTAATCATTGATGCCGTTAAGTGTCTGAAAAAGAGACTTAATTCTGTGATGACACTCCATACATTCTTAGGAAGTGAGTACCGAAATGCAATAGGTAAGAATCGTTGCATGAACACGTGACAATCATGACTCTTCATTCCAAACACCTTCCCGGTTTCCGTATCAACTCTGTCTCCCAAATTCGACACATAATTATCAGGGAAGCTCAACTCTTTCACCCACTTACACAAATTCTTCCTTTCTGCTTTACTAATTGTGTAAGAGGCCTGTGGATATGTCCTTGTCTGCTCATCCTTGTATAGGGAAGCACGAGAACAGAAGAGCCTCAACTCATCTCTGGATTTTGAAGTATCTTTGGTCTTCCCTTTAGTACCCAGGACCGTATGAAACAAGTTGTCGAAAACATTCTTCTCTATATGCATCACATCCAAATTGTGTTGAATCAACAACTTGCTCTAATAAGGTAAGTCCCAAAAGATACTTCTCTTCATCCAACCACCCTGGATGCATTTATTGTGTTCCATTGCACCCGCCTCAGTTGTCTTCATCAAATCAGTGACTGTAACCTCATACAACAACGAATCACCTGAAATAATTAATTTATATATGGTTAACTTATTTATATGAGACAGATAGACATAAGTAGTGATTCAGTACCCAGACACATACCTGATCAAATCCGTAATCTTGGGCGGCCTACTGCATTTTTACCCTTTAGAAAGTCCGTTTTGTTCCTCCGAAAGGGATGATCAGGAGGAAGAAACTTGCGATGGCTGTCGAACCATGACACTTTTCTACTCAATGGAAGATAGAATGCATCAGAACCGTCCATGCAAGACGGGAATGCTTGTTTTCCTGTTGTTGACCACCCAGACAACATAGAAAATGCTGGAAAGTCGCTAATGGTCCACAAAGTTGCAGCTCGCATCGTGAAGTTCTTCTTCCTATGAACGTCGTAGGTCTCCACCCCCGTAGACCACAAAGATTTCAACTCTTTAATCAGTGGCTGGAGATATACATCCAGTTTATGCTTGAGATTGTGTGGTCCAGACACCAAGATACTAAGAAATATATGTTGAGGCTTCATGCACAACCAAGGAGGTAGATTGTACGGAGTCAATAACACATGCCATAATGAATAATTTTTTTCGTGCATTCCAAATGGAGTAAATCCATCCGTGCACAAGCCTAACCTCACATTTCTCGTCTCCCTTGCAAAATCTGGAAACTCCCTATCAAGATATTTCCATGCCTCCGAGTTTGCAGGATGCCGCATCTCTCTAGAATTCTCACCAGAACACTCCTCAACATGTCATGTCATGTCTTTAGTAGTGGCACTAGACTGATACAACCTCTCTAGACGAGGAGTGATGGGAAGGTAATACATTGCCTTATAAGCCTTCAACTGCACTTTCTTCTTACTTTTTGTACGACCAGATGGTTTGTACCGTGGGTGACCACACATCTTGCACTGGTCCTCATCCCAAAACAACATGCAACCGTTTGTACAACAATCAATCTTCTCAAAGGGTAGACCCATATCCTTCAAGAGCCTCTTGCTCTGATAGAAATTATCAGGCGCCGTGTTATCTTCAGGTAGAGCCCATTTGAACAATTTAGCAAATTGATTGAATACTTTTTGACTGACCTTGCCTTCAGTTTTGATGTTCAACATTTGAGCATTGAATGACATTTGCATCTCAGTCTCACAACCAGGAAAGAGCTTTTGATCAACAGTTTTAAGCATATCAAAAAACTTCTTTGATCGATGATTTGGTTCCTCCTCCATAGGTGTTTCATTGAATTGTGGTTGACCACCCAAAACAGATTCTGCAATCATCATCCGATATCTATCAGGTTCATCCTCTATTTGTGGTTCAAATTGAGTATAACGAAACATAACTTGAACTATCAACATCAGAACTTCCACAACCGCTCCACCCAGTATAAAAGTATTCTACAATTTCGATGTCAACATTCCACCGTTCTTCACCGTGACTGGTCCAGTTGTAATAACGGGAAACAAAACCGGAAATTACAAGATGGGTTCTAACCTCATCACCACGCAAGAATCTCATATTTCTGCATCTTCTGTCTTTACACGGACACCTAATATTACCCATACAATCCATACTGCATGGATGTTGTAGTGCAAACTCAATAAACTCATCAATTTTATTGCAAAAGACAGAGTTAATGCCTCCTCCTATCATTCTAGGCATTGAGTATATCCAACCACGATCTGGAAATTGCATCTGTTACAGATTAAAAGTAAATATCACATGAGTTGTAAAAAATTGGGTAGAGTTTGCCTAAAAATAGGGATATACAATTTTTTCCTTCACAAAAATCAATCCAACACAACCATATATCAATCATAGTAAACCAATCAAATAAACAAATATCACAAAATTTATCTAATAGTGTACAGAAAAATTGAGCAGAGTTTCGACTAAAAATAGGTATAAATATCACACAAACTAAAATTAACCCATCAAATATAACCATATATCATCAATCATACTAAAACCCATCAAATAAACATATATCATGCTCATTACCTAATAGTGTACTAAAAATTTGAAACAATAAAAATATGACATTTAAACGGTTAAAAATGTGAAAACGTACGGTGAAGTTGAAGGCAATGACAAATACGTACGGTGAGGTTGAAGGCAATGACAAATACACCAATTATACGTGAAGAACATATGAAAATCGCATCATTTTTTTTTTCGTGAGTGAAAGTGAAAGGGAAAGTGAAAGGGAAGGAAAAGGAAGTGGACTGTAATAAACCTGCACAAATTTGCGATGGATTTTTTTTCCGTCGCAAATTCAGTATTTTGCGACGGAAAAGCCGTCGTAAATACCGTTTGCGATGACCCGGGTCAATTATTGGTCACCAACCCGTCTGATGAGCTTCAACCACTCAATTTTGCAACGGAATAGTGGCCGTCGCAAATTTGAATTTAAAATTTGCGACGGCTTTCCGTCGTTAAATGTTACAACGGCCAGATTTGCGACGGACGAGTACCCGTCGCAAATTTTTTCTTAAGATTTGCGACGGCTTCCGTCGCAAATAACTACAAAACGCTGACGTTTTGTCTTTTCGTCGTTAAAGTCTGTCGCAAATAACTACAAAACGCTGACGTTTTGTCTTTCTGTCGTTAAAGTCCGTCGCAAATTTGCGACGGGCTGCCACGGGCTGCTGTGGCCGTCACAAAATCGGTCAACATTGACCAACTAACGGAATCCGTCGCAAATGACCTATATTTGCGACGGATATATGTCCGTCGCAAAACTTATGTTGCTAATCCCCGTCTTTTTTGTAGTGGTACTTAATATTATATGAACTGTGACAATTAATTTATACTAAATTGTAAAATTCTTATAATAAATTAAGAAAACCTTACGTACTTAAGTTCATATCTATCGTTAACTAAGTCTAGCTAGCTAGCTATATGTTTTGTGATAATTTTAAATTGAATTATGTAATATCACTTATAAATAATCTGTAGATGTACAAAATCGAAAATAAGTACAAATTAACACAAATGTGTGAAGAACAGATTACCGATTAAATCATATTTATACTACCCCATAATTATTATATATCTGCCATACGAGAATAATTTTTTTTTCTTAAGACATACACCTTAGGGGTAGTAAAAGAAGGACGATAGGTTTTGGAACTGTCAATTTAGGGACTTTAGGTCTTCGGGGTGACAATTTAAGGATGTTAAAAATTTACAAATTGAGGTCAAAATTGATCCGAATTAACTCTAATTGGGTCTAAATTTGCAAATTATCAGCCCGAAAACCTAACATTTTAGCTTAAAAAAATTATTCCCCGTCTTTAGCCATGCCTAGCTAGGTAGGTCAAGAAGTTTGTATAAAATTATAAGAATGTTTAAATATATTATGTATTATTGTAATTATAAAATATTCACCCATTTGGGAAAAAACTTTTACAATTTCATTTCTCATCAATTCCAAAATAACTTTTACACCTTTAAAATAGAACACTCTCCATAAACTCCATCTTCACCATATCCACAAATTAATCTACACAATTTTTTTTTTTTTTTTTTTTGTCGCACACATTACACAATTAAACCAATTTATTTATTCTATACATATATAAATATTTACAAAATTAATTTTTAGAATTTCAATCATTACTTTTCTTTTAGTTTGTGTGTCCTTTCTCGAATGAATTTTTTTATGGGAAGCAGAGAGATTAAAGCGCGGGACAGAAAAAGTATAAGATAAATGTAATACATCACATTAAAATAGATAATTCGATGTGGACATTGCCGAATGAAATTGAACGAGAAGACAATAAAAAGGTAGAAAGGGACTAAGGTCCCACTTTTGGGGCAGCAATTTGCTGCTAACATTCGATAATTAATATAATAAACACAAAATCAATGTAACAGTGCATAAAAACCCTAGAAATCAACGACTAAATGATTCCAATTGACTAAACTACTCAACCTGATAGCATTTCTTCACCAAACCTTTCTAATCGATCGGTATATATATATATGTCTTTCCCCATATATCTAAACCTCAAAATTCTTGCATATATATATATATATATATATATATATATATATCATTAACTCTTTTTATCCTTAGCACTCATTATTTTTGCCTCCTTTAAATCTTCTTGTAGGTTCGCTTATAAATCTTTTTGCTCATAGTGTCCGAGAATAAGGACGTGCAAAGAAACATAATACTAATTAAATATTTCCTGAATTAATTAGATTTCATAATTATTTTAAAAAATACTATATATATTAAGGGAAGCAACTGACAAAAGGCCGATGGTAATTGATTATTGAGTAGAACTAAACTAAATAGAAAAAGTGAGCTTTTGCATGTTAAATTCAAGAATTGAGGCCAGTGGCGATATATTAGTTCAGAATTCTTAATTAATGTGAATAAAAGATAATAAATCTACCTTCTGCATTTTGATTAACTATATCCCCTCCCATAATAATTTCTTCTTATCAATATTTTCCTTATTTTTCGACCAATAATTATTTTTTATTCCCAATTATTTCAAAGTTAGAGTATGCTTGTAATTCACCTATATTCTCATTATCATTTCTTATTGATAAATTTTAAGCAAAACGCCCCTGAGTTAGTTTTCAGTTAACATACATGTAACTGCTTTAGGAAAGGAATGATTCTTTATAATGCATTATTTAATTGCTTATTAAAATGGCTAGGCTAAGTAATCACTATTTAAAAAAGTGCTTAGAATATATAAATTTCATTTTAATATGTGCAAGGAATAAGTAGCTTATTAATCTAGCTATATGTTTTGGAATGATATCGTATGATTTTATTGTTGGATCCAACACAGCATAACATAGTACCGTGTAATTATAATTAAAATATAGTACTATAAAATTATACAGTTTTATTGCTCAGGATAGAGAAAAAAAAACATAGTCCCGTATAATACAGGATTCAAATCCCACTGGCAGCTTCCCAGTAAAAAAAAGTTAAAAAGGGGGAAGTTCGATTCTATCACGTATCAAATCATTAGGTGCAACGATCATTACGTAAAAATAGAAGTAATCGAAGCTAAAAATAGAAACAAGAAATCCTTTACAAGCAACAAAACCTATTTTAAGGAACGTGCAACACACTCATTAATGTTGCTTTTGATTGGTAATTAAACACAAACCCACACCTTAAAACACTTGTAAAAATATAAAAAAAACACTTATAATTGTAATCTTCACCTCCAAATAATCTTCAAACCAGAAGATCAATTTCTTATTTCGAATCAAGGATAGTTCCAAAGACTCCCATCATTCACATTCTCATCATACCTCAAATCATCATCAACCGGTCCGAACCGGGGCGGGCTAATCATCATTCCCTGAGCCATATTCACAAGCACATTAGGCATATCAAATATCAAATCCTCGTCTACGAAATCGTGATACTCTGGTGCCGCCGCAGTTTCAACCTGAACCTGAAACTGCGGCGTCGTCAGCCTTCCCCCGAAAGCGTCAACGGCCGCCCCGGCTGCGGCGGCAGCACCTGCGGCCGCTGCCTGAATGTCCCGGGGCGACGTGGTGGCCGGGACAGGGAGTGAGGAAGCCGAGTTCGGAAAATTGAGCTCGGCTTCCCTCCCCTTGAGAGCGATGGCCGCCACGTCGTACGCCACGGCGGCCATCTCGGGGGTTGGGAACGTGCCGAGCCAGATCCGGTTCGGGGTACGCGGCTCCCGGATCTCAGACACCCATTTTCCGCTGCTCTTCCTCCGCCTCACGCCGCGGTAGACGGGGTGACGGCCCGGGCCGTCGGATGGGGGCGAGGAGGTGCTTCCGTTCGACATTGTCGCGGTGAGAAATTAATTCGTTTATATTTGGATTTGCATGTGCATGAAATGGTGGTGGATTTTGCAAAATTAGGGCTTTCATATTTATACGATTGATTGGGAGGAAGAATTAGTGCAAAACAGAAGGGGGCGTGTGAGGATATGGGGTGTATGCCAGAAGAGGTGTTGGATTTCTGGGTTGGATAATATTATTATGTTTACGTTCGAAATAGTGGTAAGGGGGATTCTTGAATCTTGATGGATATTTATTAATTGAGTGTGTACTTAGTGCTTTGGTTTTTAAGGTGGGGGTAAATTAGTTCCGTTAATGGAATGTGGGATGTATGTATTGTTAGATTTAAGATTTGTGATGTCTAATCCAACCTCAACCGGCAATTTAAGATAGAAAATAATTTGGAAATTGTGGGGATGCTCGGTAAAATTGTAAGGAATGAGATGAATATAAAAAAGGAAAGACTATAGAATCAAAGTAATAGTTCCAAAGACAATGGAAATGGGTGAATTATGGGAGATCTTTTGTTTTTTTAGAATCAAAGTCGTAGTAGAGTCATTCCAAAGTCACACTATGACTTTGATTTTCATTACTCACCTTTCAAAGTCTCCAACCAAGCACCCTCTGAGTATTAGTATTTAAGTTGGTTTATTGTGTTCATGTGAAACGTTATGGACACAAGAAAAATTGTATCGCGTATAGTTTTATTGCATATATGTAAAAGTTATACATGTAGTTATCTCACATTGAAATATTAAAAGAAGTGACACTAAGTTATAAGTCTAGTGGACTTCTCTTATCACCAACTGATTTTAGGATGAAATCTTACCAGGAGCATGACTAGTCCCCATCTATTGCCCGGACCACACCAAACACACCTTGATTGATTTCTACATAATTTTAGAGAAGGCTCCATGCTCAAGTCGGATGAGTTGTTTGAAATGAAGGAGCATAGGTGATCCGACGGAGTAGCACCCTGATTAATTTCTATATAATCACTATTGTCTAGCCAAAAAAAATTCTTATTTGAAAAGAGAATTTAGAATTCGACGAGTTACCTCTGCCCGTTTGGGGCAATCACCATAACAATGAGATACATAGTGGAAAACATATTTACTGTGAAATAACTAATATCAATTTAGTGAAAACAACTCACATCCTTTAATATAAAAATAATACAGTTCAAGTTTCTGAAAGGATGCCTAATAGTAAAAGAAAGTACTAACAAATTTAAAATTCAAAAATTGAAAATTAATAATAGAATTCTCTTACATGATTTTATTTATTTAGGGTAGGTCTTGCGCGTGAGACTATTTCACGGTAAAACGGAACATAAATTTGACAAAACACATTAATTATTTGAAAAGATTAAGTATAAACTTATGCTAGTTTGTGAATCGTTTCATCATTTACTTATTATAAAAAGATTACGTTCTTCAAACTATTATAATTTGCAAAAGAGCAGACCAGGTACGCGATCGGTGGGATTCTTCATAGAGATATATAGAAATCAATTGAGATTCCACTTCATTCTTTCTCTCCACTAATTTTACGCAGGATTACATATACCTTGATTTATGTTTCTTAGTTTATTGAGTGATCAACATCAGATATGACACTTATATGCAATTTGAAATGTTTTATCATATTTATGTTATTCATTATTTGCTTGCGGAGTATGAAGTGAGATTTCCAATTCCACCAAAACAATGTTAATTTTCTTTATTCGCTTGTCCATTAAAAATATAATCACTTTTTATTTATTATAGAAATCATCAATTTATTATCACTCTTATAAATAATTATTTTATTTATAAATTGATCTACAATACTATTTATTCTATCTTTTTTTAAAACTCATGCCAAAGTCTTCGAAAATAATTTTAAATGACAAAATGAGTATTTAAAAAAGAGCAACTTTTTTTGTAATTTTTTTTACATACAATTATATTTATATTTAAAGAAGGGACAAAATCTTAATCTGGCCAATTAGATTTTCTTGAAAAAAATTGCTCCAAGGTAAAACAGAAAACTTGGCTCCTTATAGTAACTAGTATAACACAGATATGTGTTCAAAAAGGAGTAAATATGTGTATCTTAATCTATTTTCTTTTATCTCTTTAAATTAGTTTTTTTTATGCTGATTTTGTTCATGTAGTTAAACATCTTTTGTATTCATATAATCACATATTTTTCAACATCTTACATGTGTTAAGGACAGATATTTATTTATGTAAGGACTACAATAATATATATATGTCTTTATAGTAACACATATTTGTTTATATAATAACACAACCTAGAATTGAGTTTTTACATATATTTTGGTTTTGTGTAATTTTTTTTAAAGATCCCCAAAATTTTCTATCCGGGCAATATATAATTTCACGGATACCTGATCCGTAATTTTTTTTAATAAATATGATTGTTTTTGAAAATATGTATATTCATATCCTATAAATATATATATATATATATATATATATATATATATTCATATCAAAATTCGAGATTTAAAAATTCGAATGTTCGGGATCGGTATACCAATTCGGTTGTAAGTTGTAACAGAGCATATCATATCACAATGGTCCAGAAATACAGAGTTTCTATTTGTACACTAGAAAACAAATATAAAAAATACTAACACAATATTTTAGCCATCGGTAGAGTATTCAAGATACAGTAAACAAAAATACTTTAAAATAATTTGATATAATAAAATAACAATAAATGAAAGTATAAGTTAATAGTAAGTTGAATAATTATTTATACTTAATAATAATTTGAGATACTTATTCAATGCTTAATAATAAATTGAGATTTTTATGATTGATTATAATAATAATTTAATAAAAACTTAACACATGTATATGATCGAATTACATGGTCATATAATTAAAAATTAATACATGTATATGATCTAATTACATTGTCTAAATTTATATTATGTGGTCTCATTTTAATTCATAAATACCAATTTATTTTGATTTTATGTGATTGTAATAGTAAATTTTTTTACTAATAATCTAAAATTTTATTATATTGATTGATTATTTAATTCTACCTTGACTTCAACAATAATAAATTATACTTTTAAGCTAATATATATATATATATATATATATATATATATATATATATTAATTCGACTTTTCTGTTATAATATAAATTATAACTTGTTGGATATAAAATAATTAAAATTAATTTTTGATTCGGTATATAATTTAATTTGATTTTCGATATAATTAATTGAATAATATTCTCATATGTTAAAAAAAAAAAAGATTCAATTCGATTCTATTAAAATAAATAAAGTCAACAAATATTTTGGATTCGATTATTTTAGAACCCAAATTTCATTTATTGAATAATGTGTGAGCTCCGTACATTTTGCCGAACACGGTCCGAGTGTTGACATAAGAGGTGCCGGGATTTGCCGAACACGGAATTACTTATCTTATTCTTATATAGGAATAGGAATAGGAATAGGAATAGGAATAGGAATAGGAATAGGATAGAGTAGCAATCAACGTCCACATACTTGCTTAATCCACTTCCACACTATTACACGCTTACATAACAATTACCCCTCTTAAATCTTGACAAGATATCAGAGTCCTTATCATGCTGATTTTCTTTTAAAAATAAAAAAAAATCTTATAAAAGAACAAGTCTCTTGTGCACCACAGTTACAATTATTTTCAAACCATAACCGAAAGAATTTCATCTCATCTAAAAGTCCAAACTTATACTTCTCCCCACTCATGGATTTGACTCAACTTTCCCTCTTTGAAAATGCCAACAAATGGACTTTAATATGGGTGGAGTTGCTCTTAGCAGGAACCGAACCTAGATTTTTATCTAGGCGTGAGCCTTTTGGCTCTGATACCATGAAATAATTTCATCTCATCTAAAAATTCGAATTTGTAGAGAGATGTAAAATCAATTCATTTAATTATTTTACTTACCAATTCTTTAGTGTAAACAATCGTAATAGTTGTAATAGTTGCACTTAAATTGCATTGTGCATAAGATATATTTTAGGTGATTTATAAACAAATCTAAAGATTTTCATTAAGAGATTCAATTCCTTAATTCTTGTAGCAAAAGGCGAAGCCCTCGCCCCCAGGGCCCCCACCCTCAATTCCTTAATTCTTCTCAATATGTTTGTTACACAGGAAAATAATATCACCACGTACGTTTATATAACACTGCAACAACCCTAGTTTTATTTCCGTTATTCTCAAATTCGTTTTTTAATTTTGAAATCCTGTTCATACACATTCAAATTTTACCAAATTTATATATGGTGTTCTTTATTAATTATATGTTATACATGTACAATAAAATTTTCAAAACAATCGAGCTTAGATTATATTTCATAAGAATTTATCGCTTGAGAATCCAATGTATATACTCGATTTGTTAAGATTGAAACTTGCTAAGAAATATGTGAGCTGAAAATGTTGAATGTTGTAAACTCTTTTGGGAAATTTCTTATACCCAGTTTCAATAAAATATTTTGCTTTGCTGATCAAAAAAATTTCATATGAATTTTATATATTCAAAATGACAAAGTATAGAGTGAAACTAGTTTATACATAAATCCGTGAAGGGTATTAGTTGTTTTCACTAAAGAGTAGTATTAGTTGTTTTTACTGAAGAGTATTACTGATTTACACTAAAGAGTCTTAGTTGTTCGGTGAAAATGAACTAAGACTCTTCAGTGTAAACCAGTAATACCCTTCAATAAAAACAACTAATAATTTTAAGTGAAAACAACTAATACCCTTCAATGATTCATATATAAACCAATTTCACTCTATACATACTCATTCAAAATATATTTTTTGAGAGTCGATTTTTTATGAAACTTGTTCGTAGTATGAATTTGAAACCGTTTGATGCATTTACTGATATCATAATATTTTATATTGTGATTTCAATATTTTGACATTCTTGATCT
This sequence comes from Ballota nigra, assembly GCA_947034835.1. NCBI lineage: Eukaryota > Viridiplantae > Streptophyta > Magnoliopsida > Lamiales > Lamiaceae > Ballota > Ballota nigra. The sequence continues at coordinate 96,155,704 of OX344725.1, forward strand.
CCAAATCAATTTGACTTTTAATACAATATATATTATATTGTGTTATTAAAATACGGTAAAATATTTACTATATTTTGATTTGTATTTTTTTAATATTAATTTTTTATCAATATTTTCTTGAATTTGATTTGCAAATTCGAAAACAATATTTAAAGATCTTTAAATGCTTTGAATTATGGGTATATATTATAACTTGATGCATGTTACACGTTCCCTAAAATTTTCAATGTGTTCTAACACTTATTTATGATGATATTGTATTTTTACTAGAGTATGTATAGAGTGAAATTGGCTTATGTATGAATCATTGAAGGGTATTAGTTGTTTTCACTGAAGAGTATTAATTATTTTTACTGAAAAGTATTACTGGTTTACACTGAAGAGTTTTAATTTATTTTCACTGAACAACTTAAGACTCTTTAGTGTAAATTAGTAATACTCTTCATTAAATACAATTAATACTCTTCAATGAAAACAACTAATACTCTTTAGTGATTCATGTATAAATCAGTTTCACTACAAAGCTAGCAAATTCAAGAGTTTCGGTTATCAAAATTCCGTATTCATATTTATACATCTCATAATTATATGAAATTTTTATGTATAGTATAAGTTTGGTTATAAATTATAATGCATATAGTTCAAGATCTCTTATTTACTTTTTATATTTTATGAAATTACCTATTATTGAAATCTTATAATTCAAGGACACAGCTGGTAAAAGTTAATGACACTGAATTGTATCATTTGCATCCACAACATTAATTGCAGGTGATATAGATATATATATATATATATAAATTTTAGTAGGATTAAGTTTTTTTTTAAATATATATTTTACGTGATAAGATGATTATGTCTATTACATATTTTGTTCCATGAATACAATAACATGAAATTAGATAGTCAGAAATGAATGGGTGTATGAAGGAAAAATGTCAAATGTTAAAAATGTGACAGATGAATTAAAGGTGAGAGTGTGGTCTTGGGTGACCTTAAAACTGCCAAATTTTAGACAGTGCTTTTTTGTTGTTGTGGAGACATAATTTGAAAGATAGTTGTGATAAGTTTAGTTGAGGTATTTGAGTGTATTATGTTTGGACTAATTATGTAAACAATGCTTGATTTAGTGTAAGAGTTAGATTACCCCTTGTACTCCGATTATATTGAATTTTTTTCTTGATAAAAAAAAAAATATAGTCAGAGATTAGTTCATTGGTTCATGACCATAAAAGATGTCCGCATAATACCAAAATTATTAAAATAGCTTTGGAAAGGTTTGTGGTTCTCGATAATAAAGTATATGTGGCAAAGGTCAAATATAATAATGCACTCATGCATTGATATTTTTTACTATTTTGTTTGAACATTTAACTTTGAATAGATGAGCGAAATGAGCCTCTTTGATTAAACTTGCATATCATATCATAAACTCTATATAGCAAAAGTTAGCAAAGCCTATGTGGCTAGGCTTGGCAACAGGGCGGGACAACAGGGCGAGGCTGGGATAAATGGGGAATTTTTTCTCCCCAGGCGGGGATCCCCGTCCCCGCGGGGATTCCCCGTTCCCCGTCTAGTGTTTTTTTTTTTATCTTATTTTTAAAATGTAAACAAATATAATATAAAAATTATTAAATTTAATCATACACAACAAATAGTTTAAGTTGGTGTTAAGAAAAATTAATTTAAGCAATTTGAAGAGTCTATAATTCTAAAATTTTTAGTTAACATATGTATTAAAGTGAAAATTATATAACTTGGAACTAATAACATAATATTAAAATAAGTATAGATGCAATTTTAAAATAAATAGTTAATTGAGTAGGAAAATTATGAAATATGTATTTATAATTTACTTCTAAATTTATATATTATACACATATAAATATATTAATTACATAAAAATAATACTGGTCCCCGCGGGGAACGGGGCGGGGATCCCCGCGGGGCAGTGAATACTATCCCGTCCCCGCCTACGGGAAAAAAAATTCCCCGTCCCCGTTTGCTTCGGGGATTCCCCGCCCCGTTCGGAGCGGATCCCCACGGGGATCGGGGATTCCCCGCCCCATTGTCAACCCTATATGTGGCATCTCTCATAATCCTCTATTTAAAAAATGGCCTCCTCTCATTAAAACATTTATTGCAAAGTAATCTCATCCGTTGTTTTTTTAATTTTTTATCGCGGTCGTCCATTGTCGGTTTATTTTATCTATAAATTTGTACGTCATTATCTTTCATTTCATTCATCCATTCATTCGTTGTTCCATAATCGTCGATTTTATGCCCTTTTTTTCTTCTTATATCCGTACTCTAGGTCATCGCCTCCATTAGGCCGTCGCCCAAGTCCGATTGTCTCCGATGAAGATTAGTTTTTTTTTTTAGATTTTATATTGAGATTGTATATTTTTTATTTCACTTTTGTAATATCAATGTAATGCCCTTTTTCTTTTTCTTTTTATATCCATACTCTAGGTCGTCGCCCAAGTTCAATTGTCTCCAATGAAGATTAGTTTTTTTTTAGGATTTTGAGTTTAGATTGTATATTCTTTATTTCACTTTTGTAATATCAATTAAATTTAGAATATACACTACACAATATTAATTTTTGTTCACTAATATGCAGCTACAAAATTAAATATGTACACTAAATAAAAACTTCAAAACATAAAAAAAAGTCAAAATTTAAAAAAATTCATAGTTAAATTTGTACAATATTTAATAATTAATGTCACAAAGTGAATTCACATGGTAATTAGTCGAAATTTAGAAATCCATTTTTTATTCAAATATGGTAAAAAAAAAAGTTTGACCAAAAGACTAATGGATAAATTGCAGTAATTTGGGAGATAAAGTAGGCACACATTTGTAGTTAGCTAATATTCACTAAGTGAATTATTTAATAAGTAAATGTCATCCTAGAATATGCATTGAAATTGAAATTCTATTACAAATTAAATTAATTAATCACTTAATTAGGCGACATTAGTGTTGATATATTTGAAACACCGTGTTATTCAGTTCCGATACATGGAAATCAACATTAATTGCATACCCCCAAAAATACTTGAGTATGTATAGAGTGAAATTGGTTTATATATGAATCAGTGAAGGATATTAGTTGTTTTCACTGAAGAGTATTAGTTGTTTTACTGAAGAGTATTACTGGTTTACACTGAAGAGTTTTAGTTCATTTTCACTGAACAACTAAAACTCTTTAGTGCAACTCAGTAATACTCTTCAGTAAATACAACTAATGCTCTTCAATGAAAACAACTAATACCCTTCAGTGATTCATGTATAAACTAGTTCCACTCTATACTTTGTTAAAATACTTATATATAGCATCATATTTGTAGGCCAAATTAATGAACTAAAATTAAGGCAAAAAATTATGTAGATAAAAAGTGTCAGATGTAGTGATATAAAATATGGTGAACACTGAATTTGAATTGACTCAATTCTTACATCTGAAAATATAGGCATCTTAATTTAAGAAGATTAAATTTGAGTTTCAATCACAGAAAAATTAATCGAAATAATTAACAATTTACAAAAGCTAAAATTGCAAAATTTCACAATTTAGATTAATTTATTTCATAAACACTATAAATGGAATTACAATTATTTCAAAAAAAAAAAATATTGTCACACTCATAATTAGTATTAAATTAGTTTTAAATAACCAAGTCAAATATATAAAATACAAAATTGAATCCATTTGATATTTATAATTATCGTAATTAAGGGCTATAAATGATGTAACCGAATTCTAAAATATGCAATTTAATTTCTATTCTGATCGATAGAAATTAAATTAATTAACCATATAATTAGCTACGTTAGTATTGCAGCAGTTTAATCAGTCAAATCTATAAATTAAGGAACAAATTATACAAATATAAATGTCGAATTGCAGACTGTATAAATGGAATTATAATTAATTTTGTTCCCAATTTAACTAAAGCCAAGTTCGACTTTGTTTTTTTTTTTTAATGTTATTTGGGTTTCCAATTTATACAAGAGTAAGTCTCTTGTGCATTTGGTGTATGATGCACTCACTCAACAGTTGATAATGTATACACTGAAAAGTTAGTCCCAATCACACTGAAAATTTAGTCTCAATTACACTGAAAAGTTTACACTGAAAATTGATTTGCAATGTAAACTTTTCAGTGTAATTGAGACTAACTTTTCAGTGTAATTGAGACTAATTTTTTAGTGTATACAGTATCAACTGTTGAGTGAATGCACCGTGCACTTGGTGCATATGAGACTTTGGCTTTAAACAATACTTGTGTTTTAGCCAAATTTGATTTGGTTTTTTTTTTTTTTTTGGAAAGTATCCGTGGTATTAAAGATAATTGCCTACTCATTAGTATTGTGTAGCTAATTGATTGGGTGTTTAAAAACCAATTCCTGTATTTTAGCCAAGGTTGACTTGGTATGAACTTATATTAAGCATGTTATATATCATTTACCAAATAATTTAATTCAATAGTTAATATCCTAATAAATAATTGTGCACACTATTACCAAATAAACTAATTAAGTCCACACACACACATATATATATATATATATATATATATCCTAATTAAATATTATTGTTACCAAATAAACCAAGTTCATAGTCAATATCCTAATTAATGTGAATCAATTTTGTGCATTCTACGCATCAAGTCAACACTCACGATTTTTCTCTGAAGTGGTTATCCATAGAATTTTTTTTTTTAAGTTTCATACTTTTCTACGTTAAAATTAACCTTATTTTTTTGTTTCTCAATTTTACTTTTCTTAAATATATTGGTTATAAGGGAAAATTTGTTATTTTAGGACACTGTCTTATAAGTGTATGTAAAATTAGGACTAGTTACTTGCAATGATATATAGATGTGATTTAAAGTCCTTAATCAATTTGTAAATATTCATCGACATGATAAAGTTGGTGAATATTTGTAAACATTATTTGATTTTTTCCATGCATGAAGATTTTGATTGAAGCCTCGGTCCTTTGCTAACTTAATTAAAATTTAAGTTGAGAAACCCAAATCTCTATCTCGACCGTATTATTTTTGTTGTTTATACTTGGTCAGTACCTTTTATTGTTCTATAATTATTATTCCTTTCGTTTTAGCTTTTTTTTTTATTATTAGTCCTTTATATTTTTGGAAAGATTTAGAATTTTAAAGTTGTACCTAAATTTGCCCAACATAAAATATAGTGTCCTTATTTTACAAGATTTTAAAGATAGTGTTCTAATTTCATAAGCCCATGAAGATAGTTTTCTAAATTTGTAGGTCCGAAAAGATAGTGTCTTAATTTTGCAAACACACATAATATAATTTCTTAAAAAAAGTTACTTGCGTACATGAGTTAATTTAATGATACATTATAGGGTATGACTTATTGTATACATATCAATTCATAGTTCAGAAAATATTGGTGATAGATTAGAAGCATAAATAAACTTAATGCGGTATTATATATTTTAATCATAAAATATTATTATTGAATGTATGTTGTAGAATTAAATTGTTTCATATGTGAACCACTTTATAATAATTTTCATATACACTTTACTTTAGCCAGTTAATGTTCTTTAATTAAAAAATTAATACTTTTTGTTACCATTAGCTAAATTGGTTATAATGGTTGTTATTTTAGGACATTACCTTATGAGTTTTTTTAAATTGTCTTTGAGGGCTCACAAATTTGAGACAATGCTTTACGAACTTGCAGAATTAGGATCTTTACATAAAAATTATGTTGATTGGTTAATTTATGTGTGTATTTGTGGCTCTGTGATTAGGTGTTTATGTTGACAAAGAATATGAGGTTGGAGGTCGGAAGTATATCTTCTGATTCGAGCAACAGTGGAATTGCTGAATTTTCAAATTGGATATTGAAAGTTGGGGATGACAAGCCCGATCACGGTAGTCATGATGGTTTTGCGGATATTGAGATTTCACTTGAAAATCTCATATGTGATGAGGCTGATCCTATTATTGTTATCATTCGAAGTATTTATCCATCTGTTGAGAACAATCTACGTACACAAAAATATTTTGAAGATACCGCAATTCTTGTGCCCACGCATCGAGATGTAGTTTGTACCAATGAGAATATTCTCTTTATTATTTTTGGGGAAACGAAGGTTTATTTGAGTTGTTATAGTGTTTATAAATCGGAGTTTCGTCCTGTAGGTAATGGAGAGCTGGTTTCAGTGGATTTTTTAAACTCTGTCAAGTGTTGTGGTATGACTAGCCATAGATTGATATTAAAGGAATAGGTTACTATTGTTCTCTTGAGAAATATTGATAAAAAAATTTGGGTTGTGTAATGGGACGAGACTGATCAAGTCAACTCTCTCAACTCTTCTCTGAAGCGGTTATAGTTAGAAGATATTTTTTGAAAAAACTTCCATACTTTTCCCCATTAAAGTTGAACTTTTTTGGTATCTCGATCTTGTTTTTCTTAAATATATTACTTTAGGGCTTTACCTTATGAGTGTTTGTTAAATTAGGACACTATCTTTACGGGTTTGCCAAATTGAGATAATATCTTTACGAATTTATAAAATTAAGACAGTATCTTTACAAAGCTGCAAAAGTAAGACCCTATCTTTTACATTTGGTCAATTTAGGCCAAATTTTATAAAATATGGCCAAATAGGCACATCGTAATTGGGCTTTGTTTGACCTACATTTTATAAAGTTTGGCGTAAATTTCCCCAACCTAAAATATAGTGTCCTTATTTTGCAAGATTGTAAGATAATGTTCTAATTTTATTAGCCCATAAAGATAGTTTCATATATTTGTAAGCTCGAAAAGATAGTGTCCTAATTTCGCAAACACCCATAAGATAATGTCCTAAAAAATTATTTTCTTGCGTATATGAATTAATTTAGTAATAAGTTATAAGGTATGACTTATTGTATACTTATCAATTTGTAGTTTAGACAACATGGGTGATAGATTAGAATCATAATACATTACTTAGGTACTACATACTTTAATCATAAAAAAATTCTATTGAGAGTACTAGTACGCGTCTGCCCGTGCTTCGCACGGCCTGAATTTGTTATAATTTTATATTTATGATAATAACTTATTCTAAATTATAAAATTTGTAAATAACATTTTTAATTAAAAAAATGACATAAATCCTTTTTTTTATCCCAGATAAAACATAATCCTAATGAAATTTGTTATGTTGATATTAAATAATCTAAAATAATTTATTGATTAACTTATCATAACCAATTTTTAATATACAGAATTGATTGCATATGCACTGGTGAACACAAACTTATATATCAATCGCAAATGTGATAACGACACATAAACAAAAGGCATTTAAATTATCACCCACTAATGGGTATGTGATCATTTCTATTTTAATTTATATGACTACTGACATACAACATAAGTTGAATATAATACATTCACAATCTAAAAGAAGTGGTTGTTAATGTGCATTGTCCAATAACATGACACAATTATATATAGATAAAGCATATAATTAAATTATTTTACAATAAACCACAATTTAATAATTTATTTTAAAATGCTCAATCCATCCTTTATTAAATGTCACATCTTTTATCCAAAACACATCTTTTACTTAGTTGCTAGTGCAATAATATGAAATAATTTTTAATACACCTTTTCCAACAATGCCTCTAAAAAATTTCGAAGATAATGAATATTTTATAATAAGAATGAAGTAAAATTTGAACATTAATAAATTAACATTTTTCTATGGGTGAGTATTGATTTGCACACTACCAACAAAGAAAATTATTCGTTAAAAAAATATATTGGTCTTCTCACGTCAATTTGCACACTACCAACAAAGAAAATATTGATTTGCGCACATTAAAAAATATATACACATATTTACACATTCGCTACTACTTTATTAAAAAAATACAAATTTCATAAAAAAATGTGCAACCCCTTAAGGTGCAAATTGATGTAGGATGGAGGGAGTATAACACATTAACCAACACATATTTTCTATGTAAAGACATTTCTAAATATCAAATAATATTCATCAAACGTAATGTGTTATATAACTTCTAAAATATACTCCCTCCGTCCCAACATTTTTTGCACAAAAAAATGGGCACACATATTAAGAAAAAGTTACTTTTTTAGTAAAGTAATGGCATATGGGTGATGCGGTCGTCCTCCTTCGCTAAACCGGTAGATGAATTAACCTTTCCTAAACCCTCTCGTTAAGTCTACTCGTTGTTAAAGAGTGATACGGTCGTCCTCTCTCTAACACCTTTCGAACGAAATTCAAGAGCACTTTTAAGAATTCATTAACCAAGAGAATTAAAACCTAACGTCACAAGTTACCCTAATTACGTACCCACAACCTACTTCTACGAGTTCATCCTACCCTAAGCATGCAAGGGTTTTAGCTAGACATAGATTTAACGTAAACAATAACAATTAGACAAGTGACAAACATGAACATGGTAATTAAATCAAAGAAAAGATCGTACATAAACTAGGGTTTTAAGATATAAAAGAATACTGAAATTAAATGGCAAAACGAGGTCTCAACGTATTAAAGAACACAAGATATTAAGAACCGACTAAAACGTGAAATCGTAATGTGAATTCGTAAGCAAAAACCTCAAAAACATAAAATTAAACTTGCTCGTTGTTGGTGAACGAATCTAATCGTAAGGATTAGTGGCTGTTTTAATCCGTTTTTACGTCACCAATCAATAACGTGTGATTGATTACCACCGTAAATGGTAAATCGGGGTTTGGATTTATCGAATTTGTAAATTCGGTAGTCGAAATTGGACTTATTTCGTGTATGTGTGAGTTTGAGTGTGTTTGTGTGTATTTTTGTCTGAAATTCGAAAATTATTCAAGTAAGCTGGAGAACAACTATTTATAGAGACTAGCAAGCATGAGGTGTCCAAGACTCTTGGTCTCCCTAGCCTGCATGCTTGACATGTGTCCCTTTGATCTTATCTAAGCTGAACCTTAGTTACAAAGTCTTCTTTGGTCTTATCTCGGACTCATTGTTGTTCGCCTAGGTCGGCTTGATTGATCTTGTTGATTCTCCAACTGAAAGTTGTTCGCCTCTTGAGGTTGTACTTTGGAAGTTGCTCGCCTTATGGCTTTGTTCAGCTTGGCTTTGGGATCTTTGTCCTTTGTTCACTTGTACACACCTCCTTGGCTATTTGTTGTATCATAGTTTGACCGAGTTGTTCGTCATGGATGACTTCACAGTTGACTCATTCTTGGTCCCGGGCCTTAATACCTGTTCGCCCATTAGTTGTTCGTCGGGAGAGTTGTTCGTCACTTCATACACCTCCCAGATTGGTTAATGCACCCAAATCGTGATTTTCTTTGTTTTAGACTTCAATAATTGTTCGCTCCATACCTAGATGATGTTCGCCTATCAACAATTGCCCCCTATCCTGACTAGATGTTGCATCAGACGAGCAACTTTGTGGCGAGCAACTGTAGTTAGGATATCGTCTTGGCCAAGATTTGGACGAACAGCATCTCTGTGACGAGCAATGTTGGAATAACCGTTTCGTCTTCCCATGATCTGGGGAGATCACGAAGATGACGCCAGCGCAATGATTGCGCGCCGCTCACGCGCGAGCAGCCCCAAGGCCACGCGCCCCTATAATTGTTTATAGGTCCTTTATTTTCTAGTTTAGCTCGGAATTTACCCCGCCTTCTTTCAGTTGAGCCCCGGAACTTTCGGAAAATTATGCCCTGGACCCCGTTTTTGTTTGGGGTATAAATAGTGGGGGGAAACAAAATTTTCCCACTTTTTCATCTCTTGCTACAGTACTCCGGCGATTCTTCCTACTCCGGCGATTCCAAGCTTCTCCGGCATCTATTCTTCCAGTGTTTGGCCTCCAATCCTCGAAACAAGGTAGTTATCCTCTTATTTCTTTTCTCTTCTTTACTTTTTCTCTCGAAAACGTCATCGCCGCCGTGTGGGTACGAGCGCTACCGTCTTCTCCGGGATAGCGCCGCCGTCTGCAATTCTTTCTACCGCCGCCTGGATTTTTCTTCCTCTTCTATGTCTTCGCACTCGAGCAATAAGACTGAGGAGACCTTAGACCCACTCTTTCCAGTAGCGGTCCCTATCGATCAACCTCCCTTCGAGATTTCCTCGGCGTCGGATCTTCACGCGGATTCGGTTGTTCACTCTGTGGAGGACACCGGTGTGGGCCCATCTGGGAGAGAACTAACAGTTGTGGCGAACAACAATCGGGACGAAAGTTCTTCGTCTTCTGCCGAATCTGAAGATCCAGACCTTAACGAACTCACTCGCGAGTTTTTGGAGGGTATCAATTTTCCATCCCCAAAGATGCGGGAAAGTGAGATCCCAGCTGGGGTTGCTCGTCTATTTGAATGGCGAGCATATGCTGAAAGATATGCGAACAGCTTTCCCCGTCCCCAGAGACAAGTAATGGATAAGGTGAAAACTGGGTACCAGGCGAGCAAGATAAAAAGTGTTGTTCGCGAAGATGAACTGGACTCCATCCGGAAGGACTATAAGATCCCATATGATATCCACATGTGGGCTCCTCAGAGAAAGGAAAGAGCTGATCGCCCACCTCCAGGATGTACGGCGATCAACATTCACACTTTAATTGCCGGACTAAAGTTGCCTCTTCCACCCGTTGTTGGTCGATTCCTGGAGGCGACCAACTTGGCCATCACCCAAATTACTCCAATTGGGTGGATGAATCTCTTAGGTTCCATGTGCCTGTTCGCCTTAGAGGGGTATGTTGATCGGATCACTGCGGAAGAGATCAACTACTTGATGACAATCACAAACTGCCCCAAAGGAGAAGAAGGCTATCACTATCTCAAGGCCAGGACTGGGCTGAAAATGGTAGAAGAGGTGCCGAACAAGGTTCGAGATTGGAAGCAACACTTCTTCTGGATTGGGGGTGATTGGCGAGCATCTTCCGGTCCACACGGCGGCCCTGGACGAATAAATTCTCCAGCAGCCTATGGAAAATTGAAACGTAAGTTCAATTCTTGCTCGCCTTTGGGCTAAGTTGTTCTAATTTAACTTTTCTTGTTTGTTCGCAGACCCTCGTCTACCCAAGTGGGATTCGGAAGAGGAGGAGTTGAGCTCCGAGTTCCTGTTTACCTCGTGCTTGGTCGGCCTCCGCAACCGGGCAGATAGGACTATTGATTATCTTTGCCGAACAAGGTGTCAAAAAGCTGCTCGCCTCTTGACTTATCCTCACCACCTGGAGGCTCAAGCTGAGGTGCCCCCAGGTATGAAAATTTCTAACTCCCGGTCCAAACTTTGTTCGTCATTGTCTTGTTTAACTTGCTCGCCTAATTTCTTTTTCTCATCATTTTTTTTTTTAGCCGAGCAAGTAACAGTTGCCGTTCCCCCAAGCTACACTCTTCTTGAGCAAAGGGTCCTTGAAATGGGGCCACCAAGAGGGAAGAAAAAGAGAGGTGACCCTCCTCAAGCGGTGCTCGCCATGTCGAACAAGCCTGAGGGGGCTAAAGTTCCGAGACAGGCTGCCCCCCCAGTCCAAATCCGGTCCCCTCCCGTCTCCCCACCTCGTGGTGGGAAACGCATTAAGAAGGCAGACGGGACCCCACTGGTCGGAGATGTCACCGGCAAGGGGAAAGAAAAGGTGGGCGAAAGTCATGCTCGCCACGAAGGGGATGTCGCTAGGCGTTCTTCTGCGGAGCCCACGGAAAGGTCGGGAAAAGCGAGCAAAGATGTAGGCTCACTCCGTGGCCCAGAAGATCTTACGTTCCTTGGATGGGACGATCGGAAGTTTGCCGAGTAAGTATCTACCCTCTTTTGCCGAACAACTTTCATCTTTTTTTTTTTAATTTTTTCTAAGTATCAATTTCTTTCTTGTTTGCAGATATCGTGCCGACGATTATCCTGGCCGAGCAAGTGTTGTACACCAGTATGCTTGCTCGAAGACTCCCGTTAACATAAGGGAGATTCCTGGCGAGCATGTTCGCAAGGCAACGGAGCTGGTCGCCCGAGCCTGGACGCGTCCCCTGGACAAGGCCATCCTCCAACAGGGGCAAATGGACAATCTCCATCTCTCGATGATGCTCGTTGCCAACGGCCTCGTCACTGCCCAAAGGGCAATTGCCCAAGTTGCCGAGCAGGAAGAGTCTGCTCGCCACTATGCGAGTACTGCTCGGCAACTCTCCGAGGAAAAAGACAAACTGGCGAACAACTTGCATGGCCAGATTGCTCGGCTCAATGACCAGCTTTCCCTCTATATTGACGGCGAGAAAAAGCACCTTGAAGACATTCAAGGCTTATCTGCCGAGCTGAAGAGCAAAGAGGCCTTGCTTGGTGAGGAGAAGAGCAAACTGTCAGCGGCCGAGCAAAAAATTGCTGATCTTGAGGCGGAGGTTGCTCGTCTCCGGGAGTCCGAAACCAACCTCTTTACCCGCGAGCAACTTGAAGAGGAGGTTCAAGCTCGTACCGGCCCCATCTCCAACCTTGGATATATTTGTGCCTACGCGGACAGCATCCGTACGGCCGATGCCTATGATTACAAGGACATGGTGGAGGAGATGAGCAAAGATTTGAACGAGTTCCTTGAGAACTATCCTCCGCCGAACAACGTAAAAATCCAGTTGGCGGATCTGGCTGTACTAGGGGTTAAACTGGATAAACTCGACCCCAGTATCACCATCACTCATCCTCCACCAATTGTTGATGATGGCGAGCAAGGAGATGAGCCGGCTGCCGCGGACGAGCAAATTGCTAAAGAGGCGGAGGATAAGGCAGCTGAAGACCTTGCTCGAGACATGATTGTCGACCCTCCTGCCGAGCAATCTCAAGATCCTCCTCCCGCCGAACAGCAGTAGTTTTTAGGACTTAGCTTTTTCTTCATCTCTTTTGTAATAGTTGCTCGTTCCTTTTTGTAGTACTTGTAATGGCTACTTTCAGCTTGTACTATTTTTTAGGCTTAATGCCTTTAATTAATGGAATGTCTTTCTCATGTTCGCTCATTTTCTTATACATGTTAATTGCCTTTACAATTATAACATATAGTGTTGGGCTTTTGTTCGAATTGAACTTTGCCTTTAGTGGAATCAGGGTTTAGCCTTAGGTTCTGTTCATTTAAAAAACGAACAACCTTTAAGTGGCTTTGGTCCTTAGGTTCTGTTCATTTGTAAAACGAACAACCTTTGAATGGACTTGTACCTCGAGCTTTTGGACTTTTCCTCTTTTGACGAACAACTATTATATTTACATTGCAAAATAATTACAAGTGTTATAAGACTGTCCATCACTATCATATACAATCTGACGAACAACTTTAAACACAAACTAAAACTTGCTCGCTTATAATATTTTTTGCCGAGCAACTCTATCTATAAAACCAAAAGCACTAGCACCAGACTATACAAATGTGGCGAGTAACTTTTGAATCTATACTTAAGAAAAAGTTTTAAAAAATTAGGCAAGTTTTTAGCCCTTTATAGCCTTCCTTCAACTCATACGCATCCCTTGCCCCCCAAGACAATTGTTCGCCCACTTATTGATAGTACTTCTTGAGATGTACGGCATTCCAGGAGTATGAGGCCGGCTTGCCTTCCATATCTTCGAGATCGTATACGCCATTTACGAATTTTTCCGTTATACGATATGGGCCCTCCCAAGCTGGTCCCAGTACTCCTGAAGATTGGGCGAGCAGTTTTCTTAGAACCAAATCTCCAACTCTGAATTCCCGGACTTTTACACGGGAATTATAATAACGTTCCGCTCTTTGCTTGTATGTTGCATTTTTTAACTCAGCATTGAGTCTTTTTTCTTCGAGTAAATCCATTTCAGTACTTAGAGCAGAATTATTTGCTTGTTCATCAAAGTTGGTCGTCCTAATCGTACTGGTCCTTAACTCAATAGGTATTACTGCTTCTGTTCCGAAAGCCATAGCAAAGGGTGTTTCTCCGGTGCTAGACCTGGGAGAAACTCTGTATGCCCACAAGACTTCCGGGAGTTCGATAGACCAACCACTTTTGCTCTCCGCCAGTCTTACTTTTAATGTATGCTTGATTATCTTGTTCACAGCTTCAACTTGTCCGTTTGACTGGGGATGATAAGGTGTGGAGTAATGTTTTTTGATCCCCCACTTCGCACAGAATTCTCTCAACTCTTGTCCATCAAACTGTGGACCATTGTCTGTCACAATTGCCTGTGGAACTCCGAAACGACAGACAATGTTCTTCCAAATAAAGTTGATCATCTTCTGCTGCGTGATGCTCACCATGGCCTCTGCTTCTGCCCATTTAGTGTAATAATCGACTGCCACAACGGCAAATCGAACATTTCCTACTCCAGCCGGGAAAGGACCAATGATGTCCATCCCCCATTTTGCAAAAGGCCATGGGCTGTATACTGACACGAGTTCCTGGGCCGGGGTATGAATATTCGGGGCAAAAATCTGACATTGGTGGCAAGTCTTTGCTTTTTTGATTGCATCTTGGCGTAAAGTTGGCCAGTAATAGCCTTGTCTGATTGTCTTGTATGCCAGAGCTTGCCCCCCAGTATGGTTTCCACATACTCCCGCGTGTATTTCTTCGAGTACCGCTTGCCCTTGCCCCCTAGGCAAACACTTGAGAAGTGGGATTGATATTCCCCTTTTGAAGAGTTGCTCGCCAACCAGAGTATATCTGGCGGCTCGCTTTACTAGCTTGGCAGCTTCAAAAGGATTGTTTGGTTTTTCCCCACTTTTCAAGTATTTGACTATACTTGTTCTCCAGTCTTCTTCACCGGTTTGATCGTCGAGTTGGTTGACATTATAGCTTACTGTTGATGGATCTTTCATCTTTGTAACTATAATATCTGCTAACTCTACGGGGCCTTCACTTGTTGCTAGTCGAGCAAGCGCATCTGCTTGAGTGTTGCTCGTCCTTGGAATTTGCTGTATGAAAACTTGCTGCAACATGGACATTAGGTGAGCAACAATCCGTTGATACTCGATCATGTGATCATCCTTTGCCTCGTATTCACCTCGGACTTGGTTCACGATCAATTGTGAATCGCCAAATATTTGCAAGTGTCTGACACCAACTGCGAGAGATATGTGGAGACCAGCAATAAGAGCTTCATACTCAGCTTCGTTGTTGGTTGCCATGAAACCAAATCTGATTGCCGAGGTGAATACTTGTCTATCTGGGCTGATTAAAACTACTCCTGCCCCCGAGGCTATGTTGGTTGATGATCCGTCCACATAGAGATGCCAAGGATGATCAAGTCCTCTCGTCGGATCTGGAGGGAAAGTTAGTTCGACTATAAAGTCGGCTAATGCTTGCCCTTTGATCGCTGTTCGAGGAGCATAGGTCACCCCGAATTGGCTAATCTCCAGTGACCATCTTAAGAGACGACCTGCAGTGTCGGGGCGATGGAGAATTTGCCTGAGCGGGAAAGTTGTTAGAACTTCGACTTGATGGTCAAAGAAGTATGGTCGTAACTTTCTCACGCTCATAACCAAAGCATATGCCAGCTTTTCGGTTGGAGCATATTTGATCTCTGCTTCATGCAAAGCCTGGCTGACGTAATATATAGGTTGGTGGAATTTGCCGTCTTCGCGCACCAAGACAGAGCTGATGGCGACTTCTGATGCGGCTAAGTATAAAAAGAGCTTTTCTCCTGGGATTGGTTTTGATAGGATTTTGACATCTCCCAGGTAGTCTTTAAGTTGATCGAAGGCCGCTTGGCAGTTGTTAGTCCATGCAAACTTTCCTTTTTTGATGGCCTCGAAGAATGGACGGCACTTGTCCCCCGACCTGGATATGAACCGGTTCAAAGCTGCTAGGCACCCGGTGAGTCTCTGCACTTCTTTCACCGAACGTGGCGGTTGCATATCCAAGATGGCTTTAACTTTTGAAGGGTTGGCCTCAATTCCCCGCTGGCTAACAAGATGACCCAAGAATTTTCCCGAGTGAACTCCAAAGCTGCTTTTCTTTGGATTCAACTTCATGTTATAGTGTCGAAGAATTTCGAACACTTGAGTCAGATGTTGAAGATGGTCTTCCTTCTTGGGGCTTTTGACTACGATATCGTCTACATAGACTTCAACCGTATCTCCAATTTGTTGATCAAACATCTTGTTCACCAGTCTTTGATATGTTGCTCCAGCATTTATGAGGCCGAACGGCATTCTCTTCCAGCACAGCAAGTTTTTGTTAGTATAAAAAGCTGTGCTTTCTTGATCGTCAGGATGCATTGGGATTTGGTGATACCCTGCAAAAGCATCCATGAATGTTAGCATTTCGTGACCCGCAGTGCTGTCCACCAATTGATCGATGTGCGGGAGAGGAAAGTTGTCCTTCGGGCATGCTGCATTCAGATCTGTAAAGTCTATGCATAGCCTCCAGGTTCCGTTTGATTTCCTCACCAGCACAGGGTTTGCTACCCATTGTGGACAAAGTGCTTGACGGATCAGATCGTTGTCTAACAGCTTTTTAACTTCTTCATTCAAGGCTTGGTATTTGTCTGGGCCGTACTTCCTTCGTTTTTGATGGACGGGCTTTCTTGCTTGATTTATGTTCAGCTTGTGGCAAGCATGTTTCGGGTCTATCCCCACCATATCTGTGTGAGACCAAGCGAAGACATCTAGATTCTTGGTGAGGAACTCTTTCATTCGGGATCTGTAAGGCTCTGGGAGCTCAGATCCTATGAATAATTCAAGATCTTCGTTGTCGGGATTAACTTTGAACGCCTCCAGCTCTTCGACTGGAGTTGCTCGTCGTTTTTGTCCCTTCCAACGGGGATCAAGTATGGGTTCCTCAGGGTTGAAATCATTTTTGATGTCCATGGGCTCTGCCCCCAGGCGGGGTTCTAGATCATCAGTTGGCTCCGTCCCATTGTTGTTCGTTTGTACTTGGCCCTCCAAGTCCCCCACTGAGGGTTGTTCGTCATCACCCCTTTGTTGTTCGTCAGATGGAGGTTCCTCGCGGGTGGTAGCGAGTTGCTCGTCCAACACTTGCTCGTCCAAGTGTTGTTCGTCCGTATCCATGTGGTCTTCCATGTCCATCATATTGTTCAGTATTGATGGTTTGTTGACGGGATAACTTGTTGCTTCCATCATGGATATTTGTACAAATTTTGCTCGTAGCTGTTGAATGCATTCTCGTGCTCTCCGTTGGTCTCCTTTAATTGTGCCTGTTCCACTAGCTGTTGGAAATTTCAAACAATAATGGTAAGTGGAACACGCAGCTTTGAATTCATTGAGAAAAGGTCGGCCAAGAAACCCGTTATAGGTCGACTCCTGGTCTACAACCAAGAAATCTACCATTCTTGTTATATTTCTTTCGGGTTCATTGGCCGTTACAAGTTGTACAGCTAATGTTACAATTCCCAACGGTGTTGTCACAGCATTTCCGAAGCCTATAATTCTATGTGTTGTATTCCGAACATAACCCGAATAATCTCCCAGATTATCGAGGGTCTTCTTGAATAAGATGTTGGTGTAGGCTCCGGTGTCCACCAACAGTCTGTGGACTCTGGTCCCCATAATCTTGGCGCAGATTACGAGTGAATCATTGTGCGGAGTTAAGACGCCTTCAAGGTCTTTTTCGGTGAAAGTTAATTCTGCCGTTTGCATGATAGACGGCTTAACTCCCATTTCTTGTACTTGGCCAATCGCTCGTAGCTCCGCTTTCCTCTTCCGATTAGAGTCGGGTGGTTGTCCATCAAAACACCCTCCCGCGGGACCTGCGGGTTCCATCATGAACAGATCTTCTAAAGGTTGAGCTGGCATACTGGGAACTGGTCGCCCGGGTTTGTTGTTTCTCTGAGGTTGACCATCCTCTTCGTCTTCTGAGTTGTTCTCCCGAGCTCGTTTCCCAGGTTGCCTTTTAACGAAATCGGAGAGCTTTCCCTCCTCATAAAATTGCCAGAGTTGCTTAAGCAAATCTCTACACTCACTTGTAAAATGCCCCACACTTTGATGGTAGGCACAATACTTGTTTGGGTTGAGTTTGCCAGTATCCTGGCGGATTTTACGTGGTGGGGAAAGCAACTCTTTCTCCTTTACGCTTTCATACACAGTATCAACCGATACTGTCAATACTTGGTTCAATTTTTCCTTCAAATCCGATCCTTCGGTGAATGCTTTCATATTTTTGGGGACCCTGTAGCTTGTCCCGACGGGCTTTTTGTTATTCTCCTTAGGATCAGCTTTGTTCTCCCCTAAATTTGTTTGTAGGGCCTCGTGCATGGAAACGAAAATGCCAGCTTGGTTTCTGAACTCGGCATAAGTCTTTGGGCACTTCAGACGTACCTCCTTCCATAACTTTGACCCTTTTTTCAATCCGGCCATCACAGCGACGATCTTTGTATCTTCGCTCACCGGTTCTCCTTCTAGCAAAACTTTATCGAATCTTTCCATAAACGCCCGGTCAGTTTCATCATCATTTTGCCTCAAATCTGACAGCCGGTGTTTTTGGGAAAGATACGACCCCGCCGTTGAAAAGTGAGAAAGAAATTCTCGACTTAGTTGGACGAACGAGTGGATTGATGCCGGCGGCATTGATGAAAACCACTTGTGAACCCGATCGCCCAATGTTAACGGAAAATTCCGGCATTGGGTGGCATCGCTGGCCCCCACAGAGACCATGTAGTCCGTATACTTCGTTAAGTGGACCCGGGGGTCGGCGATGCCTTCATATTGAATGCTAGCCGGAAATTGAATCTTTTTCTGTATCGGGGCCTTCAAAATGTGAGCTGCCAAAGGTGAGGATGGCATGCTGGTCGTTCCCATCCCCCTCTGTTGGTCTAGTTGCCCCTGCATGTTCTCCACAGCCCTCCTTAGGCTTGATAATTCATCAAGAGGTGCCCCCTGACTTGGAGGCTGTTCGGCGAGCAAAGGCATTAACCTTTCTGCTCGTCGCAGTCCCTCGCTTGGAGTGGGCACTTCCTGGGCTTGCCTCCTAATGTTGTTCGCCGCATTTGGCCCTAGGCGCCTGAAGGCTGACTGGGAGAGTCTTTCATGGACTGATGGGCGAGGCTGTTCAAAAGTTGCTCGCCCATCTTCTGCTCCCCGGCGAGCAGCTTCCCGCTGGGGTTGGCTAAGCCTGTCTTGAGCACTGGAACGTGTTGTTCCATGGCTAGACATAGTTGTTCGTCCGCGACCAGACTCAGCCTGTACTTCTCCTTGGTCGACCACCTTGGCATTTCCCTTATTTCGTCTGACTTGGGCACTATCAACCTCTCGCTGTTCGCCCCTGGTTGTCCTGGGCCTAACAACCTCTAGGGACTTGTCCCTTGGCCTTGCTTGTGTTGGCCTGACCTGCTCTTGTTGTCTCTGGAGGGCCTGGAGAGCAGCTATGGTTTTAGCCAACTCGTTGGGGTTGTTCGCCAAAGCCTCCATCTCAGGGGGGAGGTTATGTGTTATGGCTGTATGTTGTGACCTGTTCGCATGTCTCGGGTCACGGTCCTGATGGTCGGCCGACGTGGCCCAGGTTTGAGATGGTCTTTTTGACAAACGTGATCCTTGGGTCTCTTTAGATTGAGGCATTTCAATTTAAGTTACTTCTTAATTTTAAAATTGAAGAACACCAAGAACACCAAGAACACTTTTGTTTGTATCTTCAAATATTTCTTGAGATTTCTTATGGATCTTCAAGTTTTCAGCTTGAAGTTCTTGAGTAATCACACTGAACCGAAGGTTCGATACCCTCCTTCTAGCGCCAAATTGTTGGTGAACGAATCTAATCGTAAGGATTAGTGGCTGTTTTAATCCGTTTTTACATCACCAATCAATAACGTGTGATTGATTACCACCGTAAATGGTAAATCGGGGTTTGGATTTATCGAATTTGTAAATTCGGTAGTCGAAATTGGACTTATTTCGTGTATGTGTGAGTTTGAGTGTGTTTGTGTGTATTTTTGTCTGAAATTCGAAAATTATTCAAGTAAGCTGGAGAACAACTATTTATAGAGACTAGCAAGCATGAGGTGTCCAAGACTCTTGGTCTCCCTAGCCTGCATGCTTGACATGTGTCCCTTTGATCTTATCTAAGCTGAACCTTAGTTACAAAGTCTTCTTTGGTCTTATCTCGGACTCATTGTTGTTCGCCTAGGTCGGCTTGATTGATCTTGTTGATTCTCCAACTGAAAGTTGTTCGCCTCTTGAGGTTGTACTTTGGAAGTTGCTCGCCTTATGGCTTTGTTCAGCTTGGCTTTGGGATCTTTGTCCTTTGTTCACTTGTACACACCTCCTTGGCTATTTGTTGTATCATAGTTTGACCGAGTTGTTCGTCATGGATGACTTCACAGTTGGCTCATTCTTGGTCCCGGGCCTTAATACCTGTTCGCCCATTAGTTGTTCGTCGGGAGAGTTGTTCGTCACTTCATACACCTCCCAGATTGGTTAATGCACCCAAATCGTGATTTTCTTTGTTTTAGACTTCAATAATTGTTCGCTCCATACCTAGATGATGTTCGCCTATCAACACTCGTTTCTTCTCGTCCTTCTCTCTCTAAAAATTATGTATAAAAGTGATGTGTTGCGTTCGGGGATACTTCAAAACGTATTTGGAAGAGGTATATATAGGCAACGGGTCGAAACGGGATCTCATGGGCCAAAATTCCCGTCGAGCTCGAGTAGAGCTCGAGTAAAAGTACTCGAGCTATGCAAGCTCGAGTGTTAGAATTGTACAGAACGTGAAAAGTACTCGAGCTCCTCAGCTCGAGTAGTTCTACTCGACCGGTCCTTGCTCGAGTAGTCTACTCGAGCGCCCGCGTACTGGCTACTCGACCGGCTTCTGCTCGAGTGCACTACTCGAGTGCCCGAGTATTGGCTACTCGACCGGCTTCTGCTCGAGTGCACTACTCGAGTGCCCGAGTATTGGCTACTCGACCGAAGCTGGCTCGAGTAGTCTACTCGAGTGCTTGAGTAGTGTTTACTCGAGCACCTTCATCTTGAGTACTTCAATGACACTTTTGCTCGCTCGAACTAATACTTCTCGTATTTCTTCCATATCTTCTCATCCGGGTATCCGTTTGAGTCGATTCGAAGTCCTACGAACTCCTCTTTTTGCCCTCTATCCATCTATAAGCATCAAAGAAACAAATTTGTTAGTTTGAGAAAATAATACTCAAATGACTCTAAATACTTATAGGAATCCATCAAAACAAGAGCATTTCGAGCGACGAATCATGACAATTTCACGCCTAATCACTTAGTGGGTGGCAAAATGAGGAACATGACTTTTGAAATTTTAATTAAGGATATTAATTTTTAAAAATTACAAATTGAGGCCAAATCATCCCAAATAAACCTCAATTGGACTATGTTACATGACCGATTGGGTTGAAAATGATTTGAAATTTTGGTTAATTGGCCCGATTTGGCCTAACTGAGGGCTAAATTTAGGCTAAATTTGGGTTAATTAGGGCTGGTTGTGCCTAAATTTGCAGCTCTTAAAAATTACAGTACTTAAATTGCTAGCCCCAAAGTTACGGTCCTTAAAAATTATTTTCAGTGTATTAACCTTTCTTTTTAAGGATTGAGTGATAGACATTAACTCTTTTGGCATATAATTTATTTGGTTGGGGGAAGGGGCAAAATAAGGACCGTAACTTTTCGGGCTGGAAAAATTAGGATTGTAACTCCCAAGCTGGCAATTTAAGGACAATAACTTTTAAAAGTAGCGAATTTATGCCATATCAACCCAAATCAGTTAAAATTTGGTCCAAATCACGCCAATAAGCCAGAATTTTAGGCCAATTAGTCCAATTTGCTTTGATTCAAAATGATTTAGCCTTAAATCTCGATTTTTTTTAAAGTTATTGTCCGCACGTAAATTGAAAGTCTTGTTTTTACTATCACTCCTAAGCTATTCTTACAAGAATCATTCTTGCTCCGACATGAATACGGTTATACTTCTTAAAATAAATTAATCATTTTTATGCAATATAATAATTATAACAAATTTAAACCAAGCTTTAGTGCGGTAAATTATGCAATGATCCGTGCCACCAATAAACTTGCATTAATAATAAATCGGAAAAATTCTTTTGTTCTGAAATACTTCAAATATAATCAAATATGATTCTTCTCCAAAATATATTTACAGCCAACACTATTATGCGCTAAAAAATAAGAAAAAAATATGAAAACAATCAGGGTATTATTTAAGGTGTAAATACTTATATGACTTTCCTCATAAATATAATCAATTTTAAAACTTAAATTGTGCAAACATAAAGTAATAAAAAATATAATATAACTCAAATAAAAAATGTCTATAAGATTTAAAAAAAAATATGAACTACATTGTAGGTTTCTTTCGCATTCAATTTTAATTCCATCTGCCTAATAAATATTTTTGTGCAAAGATGTTAATCATATTTTTTACCACTGGATTAGAGATGTAAGGAAGTAGCAATGTTTGGTAGTTGTAATAAAATTGAATGAGATTGCTTGGTGATTATTATTAAAGGTGTGTTTGTAAATGTTAACTATTGGATAAAAACATAATTTTAAAGTGAATATAATTAGTAAGAATTAAAAATGAGATGGGTAAACTTAGTAAAATAGTGGGTGTAGATTGTCGCACCATATAATTTTTCGATGAATCGATATATAGCCCAAAGACCGACAAATCTACGCGTCGTAGTTAATATGAGTGTATGTTTTTGGATTTTTTAGAAAGATTAATTAAAACTAAAATAAACTGATTAAACTAAAATACTAAAGCAGACGAATTCACTAAGGGTTGGATTCAAATAAGAGATGGTGATGCTTAGGATAGGAATCCCTACGTATACTAACGGAGCAGGTACATAATCAAAATAACTGTGACACACAAGAATTAACCTAAGTCTAAGAATGCAAGGTGAAAGCTCAAGATTCTAAACCCTAATACTTTACCCTAACACTCGACTTCACGAATCTACTAACAAGTTACTAGATTGTGCTTAATTAATGAGACCCTAATTTAACTAAGGTGATGCGGTCGTCCTCCTTCGCTAAACCGGTAGATGAATTAACCTTTCCTAAACCTTCTCGTTAAGACTACTAATTGTTATTGAGTGATGCGGTCGTCCTCTCTCTAACACTTTCGTACGAAATTCAAAGGTAGAGTTAAGATTAATTATATGAATTCATTAATTAAGAGAATTAAAACTAACGTCACAAATTACCCTAATTACGTACCCACATCCTACTTCTACGAGTTCATCCTACCCTAAGCATGCAAGGGTTTTAGCCGGACATGGTTTTAACAAAAATAAAAGCAATAGAAGAAACAACACACATAAACATAATGAATTGAAGAACGAAAATATGAAACATGAACTAGGGTTTTAAAAGAAAATAATTCTAAGAACTGAAATTTAATTAACTAAAACGACGTTCAAAGCGTTTAAAGTAATCAAGCTAATGAAAAGAAACTAAGAAACGAAAAGAAACTAAGAATTCGTATGAAAAACCTCAACAACGTAAAAGTAAAGCTTGCTCGTTCTTCTCCTCTTCCTCTCTCTAAAAACTAAATCTAAAGTGATTTCTAAAAGTCCGGGTCTCCTTCAAAACGTGTTTGGAAGAGGTATATAAAGGCACGGGTCGAAACGGGAGTTAATAGGCCGAAAATACGCATCCGGAGGCAAAAATCCAAGGGTGCTCGAGCAAAATGCTCGAGCGGTCCTGCTCGAGCAGTGTAGCTCGAATGACACAATCGCTCGAGCGGTTCCGCTCGAGCCGGTCGAGCGGTGAAAATGCACTGTATGTTTTGGGCGCTCGAGCAATTCGCTCGAGCGGTGGCGCTCGAGCTGCTCGAGCGCAAGAAAAGTTCTGTACGTTTAGGCGCTCGAGCAATGCGCTCGAGCGGTGGCGCTCGACCTAGTCACTCGAGTGACCTCCAACTCATCCCAACTGATACTTTTCCTCGTCCGCACTAATACCAATCGTATTTCTTCAATATCTTCTCATCCGGGCATCCGTTTGAGTCGATTCCAAGTCCTACGAACTCCGTTTTTCGTCCTCTATTCACCTATGAGCATCAAAGAGACAAATTCATCAATGTGTAGAAATAATGCTCAATTGACTCTAAATACTCTATAAACTCGACCAAAACTAGGGCGTTTCGGGCACCAAAACATAACAATTTCACGCCTAATCAGGGACCAAAGATGTGTCCTCTAATATATTTATTTATAAACAATTTCACATTTAATTGACTAAAAAATAATGAATTAAATATTTAATTTTAAAAAACTTGTTTGATTTAAAAATAATCTCCAAAAACCGCCAATGAACTGTTTTTACACATGAACAATATAAATTAATAATCTTAGAGTTATTCTTTATTTTAAAGAAAATTTCTGATATGAATATTTCGGTAATTTTTTTTTCTACAACTTAACCCTACATGCAGGCTGAAGGACAGTTCAGGGGAGAAGTGGCGATGTTATCGGACGTCGTCGAAGACAGTGGCGAGGCTAAGGGGTGGTGTATAAATTGGGATTCATATTATGTTCAAATTAATAAAGGGTAGTGTAATATTTTCAAAATTATATTAATATTACAAAAATATGAGGTAAGTGTATCACTCAATGTTGGAGGGGTATATAGCATGATCCTTTTTTAAATAGTGAATCTAGGTCATATCAGCCCAAGTAAACCTAAATAGGGTCCAAAATCAGGCAGAATTCAAACCAAATCATGGCATGAAGCCCGAAATTCATGCCAAATTGGGTCAATTAGCTCAATTTAGTTTGATTAAGGTTGATTTGACCTCAATTCACAACTTCTTAAAGTTATTGTCCTTAAATTATACTTTCCAAGATTTAAAGTTCTAAATTTGCCATCACTCACAAGTTATTATCCTGAAAACATTATTTTCTACCAAGCGCCTAGGCGGCCTAGGCGGCCGCCATTTACATTACTGAACATCGGTGACTTTTCTCTCTCTCTTTGGTCCAATTTGGAGTTTTCTATAAGTTCATCTTAATGTAAGAAATATCCACTGACAACAAAGAAGGAGGCCTCAAAGCATCGCCTGATCCAAATCATCTTTAAATTTTTTTAAAGTTGCAACTATACTGATAATTCAATAACTACTGCAACAAAATATTATAAATCAAAATGATTGATTTAAGCAGGAGATTACCTCTATATATAAGAATTCAAATAGCATGCTGCTGAAAAAAAAAACGTGGTCTGCACACAAAAAAACAAAACGTGGACTTTTAAATCATAATTTATTAATTTTACAGACAGTGAATCCAATTAAAATCCCACCTTCTTCTAATTTGCAAAATTCATCTTTTTTTAATCCGCGAATATAAAACAAAATAGAATTAATTTTTGAATGATCACACATTTCGAGAAAATTGTGTCTAACACAAGCCTCGTTTTTTTTCAATTATTTATGGTGCCTATTCCTATATTAATATCGTGCAAAATTAATACCTTATAGTATAAATAATTAATATCATTTAGTAAAATAATTAATACCATTAACACCAATTTTATATTTATACTTGTTCACTAAATATTTTCTCATGGTATTAACACATGAAATATAGTTGGCATATTTAGTGTGTATATATATATGTAAATATATAATATGTTGACACTTAAAATCAATTAGTTAGTGTTAATGCAAACAATATTCTTAGCTGTAAATTTACCAATAATTACCACAATTTCAGGCTTGGGTTTGGAATAATATACTTTTATTTTCAGCAAGAAATAGTAATATATTCTAGCAATAAATTCTTGATTTTGGAATATGTATATTATAATTATAATTTTTCCATACTATAGTCCTATGACTCCCCACAGTTCTTTTCCACGCGTTGATAACAAACAATTTTTACAAAATAATATAGATTCCTCGAAGAAAAATACCCCTTTAAAAGAATGAAATGCATAGCCATCAAATTAATGTCTCCAACTTATAATTGGAGGATGATAATTCTATTGAAACAAAATTGTAATCAGAAGTATAAAATACACAAATTAATGGACACATTTTATTAATTAAGCAAAATAAAATATTACCAAAAGAATTTTACAAAATAATATAGACTTCCCGAAGAAAATAACACCTCCAAAAGAATGAAATGCATAGTCATCAAATTCTTGTCTCCACCTTATAATCGGAGGATGAGAATCCCATTGAAAACAAAATTCGCCATTACATTGTAACCAAAAGTATAAAATACACAAATTCAAACCTAGATACAAAAAATGATCAATGGTCGGTACAAAATATCGCCTAAAATAAATTAAGATGTCCTGGCTCTGTTATATATTTATGAGTATGATGAGTAACTTTCTTGTGCACTTGGTGTATGATACACTCACTCAATAGTTGAGAATATTTACACTGAAAAGTATGGTTATAACTTATATTACACTGAAAAGTTTACACTTAAAACCGATTTTAACTGTAATTAACCTACACTTTAATGTACATAACATGAGTGTACCGTGCACCAAGTGCATATGCCAGTGTGCCATAAATAATAGATTAAAAGACCAAAAAATGGAATATTAAACAATAAACCAAACTCCTAAAAAGATAATTATGTAATTTTTAAAATATACAAAATATTAAATTTAAATTATATGGATATTTCTTTCTTACGCCCGTTTAATATAAGAATCCCACTACTCAAACCTCAAAATCCTCTAAACAAACCCCATAATTTTAAAGACAAAAATAGACATAAATAAAATGACTAAGTTATCCTTATATATATATGTAATGAATTATACTCTAAATTTATGTTGATTTTGACTTTACTCTTTCAAGCCATTTAATTTCAAAATTATTATTTTAACTTTTAATTAATCTTTATTTTTTCTTAAATTTTTTTAAACCCTAAAAAAATCTAAAAAAATGTTTAAAAATGTATTAAATAATCAAATTAAATAAAATTAAAAAAATCCTTAAAAATTTAGAAAACAAAAGAAAAAAAAATCAACTAAATCTTCAAAATAATTTAATTAAAACAAATCCATTTTTTTTAATAAATAAAAAAATAGTTAAAAAGATCAACTAAATCTTAAAAAATAACTAAATTAAGAAAATTATTTTAAAAAATCTTAAAAATTCAGTCGAAGCTAAATAAAAATAAAATTTTAATTAATTATTTAGTTTAATTATTTATGATAATTTAATTAACATTTATAAAATATTTTTTATTTTTTTATTCTTTTTTAAATTTAATTTGTTTAGATTTATATATTTTCCTTATATTTATGTAGTTATTTTATTTTTCAAATTTTCATTTTAATTGATTTTTTATTTAATTGATTTTTTAGATTTTTTTATTATTTGTTTTTGTCAAATTTTATTTAGGTTTAAATGATTTTAAAAAAAAAAAATTAACTAAATTTTTTTAAAAATTATTTTATTTTCTGAATTATTTTAAAATAATTATCAAATTTACTTTTAATTTTTTTATTTAAATGTATTATACAATTTAATTGATTATTAAAATTGTCTTTATATTTATTTTATTTTTTGATATTTTTTAAGATATTTATTTTGATAATACTTATTTAGAAGATTTAGTTAATTATTATATTTTTTTAATATATATTTACTTTTTAATATAATTTTTTTATTAAAACCAAAGAATATGAAAAAATTAAAAAGTAAAAAATGAATGATTTTATTGAGAATATGGAATGGTGAGAATTTTTAGTAAGTGATTTAATGGAATTGTGGGAATGATATTATAGGAATGAAGTGGGGTATGTTTAGTAATATATGTTGATTTTTAAAATTTTAATGGGGTATGTTTAGTATGTGAGGTAGATTTAGAGGATTTTGAGGTTTGAATAGTGGTACTCTTAATATAATTGAGATCTTCTAATTCCTTTTTCTTCCTAGGAGAACATGCACTAAAATAGTAAAATGGTTCCTAACTACGTCGTTCTAGCGACTGAAACTTCTAAAATTAAAAGTGAGATATTTTAATTCCAACTCTATGAAATTGAGCACCGCGGTGAATTTTGCAGAGGTATTCAGTAATCCTAGCTTTAAGATATACACATATAGAAACAATGCATATATACATATTACTCATGTCCGTTAAATGCATAAATTCACATTAATATGCCCAGAATTTTTCACATGTTACTAAATTAATGGAGTAAACTAATATTTCTAACAAAAAATCTACACAAAAATTATTGGTATTTTAATTTTTGCAATGTAAACATTTCATCAAACAATTTGTCTACACTCATCAAACCCAATTATGGAATGAGATTTCTTTGAAGCTTTCAAGATCACCACTTTAAACCTCTCCAAATTTTTCTAATACATATCCATCGGAAAACACGAAATAGTGGGAAATGTAACCGATCTTATCAATCATTTCACAACTGATAAAATTCTCTGTCCCAATACATTTTCCCTTCTTTATTCTTAGCCTTTTTTTTTTTTTTTTTGCATTCCTAATGTAAAAGAAGCGAAATTAGCAAAAGTAAAGCAACAGAATGAATTAGAAAATATTTTGAATAATATTTCATTATCTCTCAAAGAAACATACATATTCTATATAAATATATAACCACTGTCCTATAAAATAGGACAATAATCCACTACGCTTAATCATAGCTAGTTTAATAAGAAAATAACTGCATAGAACAACCGTGCCACTTATTCAATCAAATAACTTATGGTATAAAAGAAGCAGACAATCGCATTCATCTTCTTGAACACCTTTGAAGAATGTCTTCAGTTCTCTCATGAATATCTGAAAAAATCTCAATAAATCTTTAACAAATATATAACAAATATATGAACCTATAAATATGTGTTAAAATATAGATTCACCCAATTAGTATAATTTTTATATAACAACAAAAAAATTCAAAAATATGGAATCACGAAATAAAAAGTGTAACATGGAAGATTCACAAATTGTGGTGATCACATTGACAGACAGTGTAGGATATAAATAGGAAAGAACTTTAAACGGTTACTAAATTCAAGCTAATGATGGACAAATTAAATATCCATTTACCTTAATTACCAAGAACAAATGAATATAATTATTTGCATAGTATGTTTGTAAAGAACACAATTAAAACCATTCCATAATGCAAAAGCTACCATTAAAATTATTCCATATCAAATCAAGAAATAGATCCAACGACTACTATAAGAAAGATCATAAACGATCAACGGTCAAAACGAAATGGCGCCAAAACTATAAATGGAAATCATGTTGCTATTATATATTTATGATATTTTATAATTAAATTGTTTCATATGTACCACTTTATAATTTTTATTAGACACACATTACTTTAACCAGTTAATTTTCTTTAAATAAACAATTAACAACTCTACAACAAAAGTAGATAATTAACTTGAAAATAGTTTTCACATATTTAAAGACTTATTTAAAAGAAAACGAATGATATTATAATGTCTAATAGATTAATTAATTATGGTCTTGATTATACAAAACAACAACTAGAGATCGAGTCAACAGTCAACTCTCTCAACTCTTCTCTGAAGCGGTTATCATAAGATTTTTTTTTAAAGTTCAATATTTTTCTCCATTGAATTGACCTTATTTTTTGGATTCTCAATCTTGATTTTCATAAATATATTGGTTATAAGCAAAAAATTGTTATTTTAGGACACTACCTTATGAGTGTTTGTAAAATTAGAACACTATCTTTATGGGCTTGCAAAATTGAGATAATATTTTTACGAACTTGCAAAATTAGCCAATCTCTTTACAAACTTGCAAAACTAGGATACTATTTTTAAATTTTGGTCAATTTAGGCTAATTTTTTTATAAAACTCGATCAAATGGGCATATTATAATCGGGATTTATTTGACCCACAATTTATAAAATTTGGTCTAAATTTGCCCAACATAAAAGATAATGTTCTTATTTTGCAAGATTGTAGATAATGTTCTAATTATATTAGCCCATAGAGATATTTTCATATATTTGTATTCCCAAAAACACATTGTCATAATTTCACAAACACCCATAAGATTATGTCCTAAATAAATATTTTCTTGCGTATATGAGTTAATTTAGAGATGATTTATATGTTAGTGTTAGTGTCCTAGAGACAATCCATCGAAAGGACATAATACTAAGATAATATTCAGATTTGGTTTAATGTTATTATTGGTTTAATATTAAATGTATGGTGTTACACTTATCTGAATATGATGTTTGATTGTTTGCATATATTCTTATTTGTGTTCCCATGAATCACTACTGTCATTGAGTAAGTGAGAACTCAGATGACTTAAGTATGATTCTCAAATAGCCCCGATCAAGGATCATCAAGAATGTGATATTGATGATGCAATTGAGATTGGTGTGCGATCTGCATCATACTCTTAGAGAGTGTAGTAAGATCTCACTTACTACGAGATACTGAGTATCTCATGATGGATGTACAGATACCTTAGAGGGTATTGGTATACCCATCCGAGAAACCGTTTGATGTAATTCCACATAATGTGTCTACGGGTGTCTCGGTTAGTGGGAGCAATGTGATACTCCTCTGACTTGAGGTCAATACGCACGACATGTGTGGAGTGGGGAACTTTGACCATGACCGATGCTTGCACCCTTCCACGGGTAGATATGGCATTGCTTGGGTTCATCACGAAATACATGTGCGTGGTATTTGAGCCAAGAATAGGATTCATTCCTCAATGTGGATTTAAAGAGAATACTCGTCTTCTCATCATAATTGGATCTAAGTCTTCGGCCGACGCATATCAACTTAGATTTGTGGCTAAGTGTGATATACTTGATCAATTAGTGATTTGAGATAATATGATTAAGTTATTTGAATAGACACTTCATCATGTTCAAGACCTAATCGAGTATTCGTGAATGAAAGGAAGATATCACAATAGCCCACAATATTACAGATAGTTGCAGATTTCCTCGCAACGTACCTCGTATATTGAGAATGTCTGATTTATTGTCTAGGGTTCAATTAAGACCGTTAGTTTGACTAATCGCTCGATATACGAGGGCCTATGGGTCACACAACAAGTAATGATAATTTATCAATTAAAGGTGGATGATTAAATATTGTATTGAATATAATATTTAATTTATGAAGAATATAATAATAATTGTATTTGGAATTAATTATTATTATTATTTAATTAAATTAGATTTAATTAAATATGAAATTCCAATAATAATATCTGGAATATTATTATACAAGAATAATAGATATGGTAAAGATATTATTCGTAGGAACATATCTAGGGAAATATAATCCGTAGAGATTATATTACGGGCTAGACCCGATATCTTGCTTAGGAATTAAGCCAAGTTAATCCCTATAAATATGTGTCTTATGGGAATTCCGAAAAGACACAAGAAATATAATTTCTCCATAAAATCTCAGTCTGAATTTTCCTAGCAAATTCGTCTCGAGATTCAACGCTGGCATATCGGTGCGGGTTGGTAGAAAGTCGTTACGTGGATACCATAGTTGAGGATTCCGCGTACAAATCGCTGTAAGGATTTACATATTATTATTTATCCTTTTGCTTTTATGTTATACAACCATGTTTGAGATTCGTTGTTGGTGAATCGTAATCTTCCGCTGCGCCGAACATGGTGTTCGTGCCTCTAAAACCCAACATTATAAGGTATGACTTATTGTACACATATAAATTCATAGTTCAGACAATATTGGTGATAAATTAGAAACATAATTAACCTCAATGTGGTATTACATATTTTAATCATAAAATATTACGATTGTGAGTATATTTTATAATTAAATAGTTTCATGTATGTACCACTTTAAAATTATTGTTAGACACACATTACTTTAACCAAATAATATTCTTTAAATAAATAATTAATACTCTTCGTTGCCATTAATTAAATTGGTTATAAGGCAAAAAATATTATTTTACTACCTTATGAGTGTTTGTAGAATAAGAAACTATTTTTACCGGCTTGCAAAATTGAGATGATATCTTTACGAACATGAAAAATTAGGATAATATATTTACAAACTTGCAAAACTAGAATACTATCTTTTAATTTTAGCCAATTTAGGATTTTTTTTTTTTTATAAAATAAGGCTAAATGGGCATATCATAATCTGGATTTATTTGACCTATATTTTATGAGTATACGAGCCTGAGTTCTATGCTCACTTCTGAATAGAGGCCTATTTTTTACGAGATACTCGATGCTGTTGTGAGTCACAAGGGTGGTATTTTCTTCTTATATGGATATGGCGGGACTAGAAAGACGTATATTTGGAATATACTTTCAGTTGTTGTAAGATGCAATGGCCATGTAGTTTTGAATGTTGCTTCGAGTGGAATCACAATGCTTCTTCTTCCAGGTGGACGTACCACTCATTCGAGATTTGTCATTCCCGTAAGTATATTGATGAGTCGTCCATGTGTCACGTACTTCCTGGATCAGAGTTATTGGAACTACTGATAATGACCAAGCTAATAATTTCGGATGAGATGCCTATGGTAGACATATTTAGTTTCGAAGCGTTGGATCGTACTTTACGAGATATTGTTAGAAATTCCGATGTATCCGTGAGTGCTTTACCGTTTGGAGGTAAAACTGTTTTTTGGTGGAGATTTCGGGCAAATACTTCAAGTTATACCAAATAGAATCAAGGAAGATGTTAACCATTCTACCATTAATTCATTGTACTTGTGGGATTACTGCAAGGTAGTCTTTTTTTTAATTGAATGGTGACTACTTATCTTTGATATTAAGTATTCCTCCGTTGATTAGTTAATTTCTGCGTGCATTTGTGGCTCTATTTTCAAGTGCTTACATTGACAAGGAATATGTGGTTGGCAGTTAAAAGTTCATGCTCTGATTCAAGCAATAGTAGAATTGCTGAATTTTCGGATTGGATATTGAAAGTTGGGGATGATAAACTCGGTCACGGTAGGGATGGTTTTGCGGATATTGAGATTCCATTGGAAAACTTCATCTATGATGAGGTTGATCCTATTATTGACTACCATTCGAAGTAGCTATCCGTTCGTCGAGAACAATCTATGTACGCACAAATATTTTGAAGATAATGTTATTCTTGCGCCTACGCATCGAGACATGAACTGTATCAACGGGAATATCCTCTCCATTATTCCTGGGGAAACGAGGGTTTATTTGAGCTATGATAGTGTTTGTAAGTTGGAGTTTCGTCCTGGGGGTAATGGAGAGCTGGTGTCAGTGAATTTTTTAAACACTGTTCGGTGTAGTGGTATGCCTAGCCATAGATTGATATTGAAGGATGGTGTTCCTATTATTCTTTTGAGGAATATTGATAAGAAATCTGGGTTGTGCAATTGGACAAAACTAATTGTTACTAGGATGAGAAATCACGTGATTGAAGCTGAGATAATTTCTTGAAAAAAATGTTGGAAATAAGGTTTTCATCCCAAGAATGACTTTGAGCAATTCGGACGCAACGGTGCCCGTAAAATTTACGAGGAGGCAGTTTTCCGTATTATTGTATTTGGCTATGACTATTAATAAAAGTCAGGGTCAATTTCTTTCGACCGTTGGGCTATACCTGCCAAAACCAGTTTTCACACACGGACAGTTGTATATTGCAGTATCGAAGGTTAGGAGTAAAGGTGGTCTAAAAATTCTTTGTCTTGAGTACACAACGAATGTTGTATATATATATAGGGAGATTTTTAGAGACTTGTGATTATTGTATTGCGTTTATCGCATGTGCTTAATAAAATAATAAATAAAAATCACTACAAAAATTTGTTTTATTGTATGTGCTTAAATATTATGTTTAATATTATTATGTTTGGTTTTATAATTGTGTTTAATGAAATAATTATACTTTTAATGAGAAATTATACGTTTGTTATGTATAGTGTATTAAAGACAACACAATTATATAGGGTACTGATATTTTCATCCCCAAAATTCAGTACTTCACCCCCTTAATTTGTGTTTGAACTTTTTTTTAGAACATTTGTCATTTGTTCTAAGAAAAATTTAGAACATTATTCAGTATTAAACCTTTTTGCAGGGGTGAACTGAAAATTTGGGGGTGAATTTAACCATGCGGTGAACAATCAAATTTTGGGGTGAAAAGATCCGTACCCTTTAATTAAAAGCCCACAACATTGCCAATTTGCCATGGGCACAGGTTATATCCGATTGTTTTTATTAATATACTCCTAGAAAAATGTTCGGAAAAAAAAATTAGCAATTTAAAAAAAAAAAAAAACATATGCGATTTTTTAATTTTTTTTAACATTTTTTTTATTTTGAGAGTGTATTAACAAAATATGAGACTGCTATATACACCTAATCATCTTTAATTTTAAGATAAAATATGAGACTTTCTCAACCTCCATGAAGTTTATGGAGCTAACTATATTTTAGAAATAAGTATGATATTAATAATAAATCGAAGATCCATATCAGGTGTGAAATCGTATCATATAAAATTTGTTTATCTTAAATATACACTTGTATACTGTTACTGTCTAAGCATACGTAATGACATAACTTAAATATGCAAAAATGTGTAATAGTCCGTCTACAAGATGTGTCCCGTTAGTATATTTAATGGTGAAAAAATAAGTATATTTTTCAATTTATACGTAATACTTTTGATTTTTTTTTGGGGTTTTTTTTTAACCCTTTCTAACGTATTATAAACTATTTTATAGAGCTTTAACCTCAGAAATATCACGATTCAATTATTATTTTGTCATTATATAGAAAACCATTTAGTTCGACCAGGGCCGGCCCTGACTTTCTTTAGGCCCGGGGCGAACAAATTAAAATGAAGCACTTTTGAAAAACACCAAATAAAATTAGCTATCTACGTACAAAAAGCAAAATAAAGTATAAATATAAATCATTTACAATGACATCTTCTAATATTTTGAAAAGCAAATTCTCATAATATCATCATTATAGTATTCTATAGGCAACCAACATATTAGGATAACAACCCAAAATATTTACAAACTCAAGAATTTCAAGTGCTATCTTTATTTTTATTTTTATGCTAAAAAAGACACTTTAGCACTTTTAGTTTAGAAAATAAATTATTTGAATCAATATTTATAGAGTTTTCATACTTTAAAATATTCTTGAAATTCTTATGACATTCTTTTAAACTATTATCATCCAAAGAAATTATTTGGTGATCTAATTAACGAGTAAAAACAGCCACTAATCCTTGTGATTAGATTCGATCATCAACAAATTAGCGCAAGAATGAGGGTTCGAACCTCCGATTTAAGGATTTAAGTGTGATTAAGTAAGAACTGCGGACTTAAACTTGAAGAATTGAGGAAAGATGTTCTTGGTGTTCTTCATTTAAGAACTGCTAAACACTAACACCTAAACATCAATCAAAGATGCCTCATTCTCATAGATTCAACACTCCCAGCACGTGACAAGGGATTCACGCTCAAGGATGTCTCAGGCTAGTAGGCGAGTAGAAACAACCAGGTACGAGCAAGAAAATCATCCAACAGCTACACATCAACTAACGCCACCTGAACTGGATGCTTTTGTTTGCAATCCTGATGAACTAGCTCGAACAATCGTAATGCTTCAGACTTTGCAAAAGCAACAAGCATAGCCTGGCCCATCTCATATC
This sequence comes from Ballota nigra, assembly GCA_947034835.1. Classification (NCBI taxonomy): domain Eukaryota; kingdom Viridiplantae; phylum Streptophyta; class Magnoliopsida; order Lamiales; family Lamiaceae; genus Ballota; species Ballota nigra. Next base: position 96,191,327 of record OX344725.1, read on the forward strand.
CGAGCAAGGCATAGCCCGACAAGAGCTCGCGAGCATGAGAAGGCCAGAGATGACCATCAATATGAGGCAGACAGTGCCCAAGTTCGTAAGATGAAGGGCAAGGAGAAACAACTCGCTGAAGCTACCAGCCATGGAGAATCAACTCCAAATCAAACTCTGGGGGTTAGTCAGGGCACACACCAAAGAGTACTGAACAGATTAGGTTGCCATTGTCGGGGAGCAACGGAGGTCTATCCAATAGCAGAAGTAGCTCGCCCGGCCTACGTACCAGCTCGCCAGTCAGTCCATGAAAGGCTGACTAGGTCAGCTTTTGGTCGCCCATGCCCTGATGCGGAGTCCAGTCCTAGGAGGTCAGTCCAGGGGGTTCCCATACCAAGCGAGGGACTGCGGCGAACAGATGGTCATGCACCTCTGTTCGCCGAACAGCCTCCAAGTCAAGGGGGATCCTTGGAGGAACTAGTCTCCATGAGGAAGGCAATTGAAAGCATGCAGGGTCAGTTAGACCTGCAAAGAGGTTATGGAAATACTGCTCTTCCAACTTCACCATTATCTTCAGTGATTCTGAAGGCTCCCATTCAAAATAAGATCCAATTCCCTGCAAGTATACATATGAAGGCACGGCGGACCCCCGGGTGCATTTGATGAAATATTCTGATTATATGATATCAATGGGGGCAAGCGATGCAACTCAGTGCCGCAATTTCCTATTGACTCTGGGGGACCGTGTCCATAAATGGTTTTCAGCTCTGCCACCAACTTCAATCCATTCGTTTGCTCAGCTAGGCAAAGAATTCATGTCCCACTTCTCCACGGCCGGGTCTTATCTATCCCAAAGACATCAGTTGTCCGACTTAAAACAAACTAATGACGAGTCGGATCGTTCGTACTTGGAAATATTTGACAAGGTCCTGCTAGAAGGGGAATTAGTCAGCGAAGACACCAAAATTGTAGCCGTCCTTGCTGGATTGAAGAAGGGTACTGAACTTTGGAAGGATGTACATCTCAGATGTCCTAAAACTTACGCTGAATTTCGAGACCGGGCAGGAGTCTTTGTCTCCATGCACGAAGCTTTGCAGAAAGACATGGGGGACAAAGGTGAGCAGAAGGAGAGTGGGAAGAAGACTGGTGGTGGAGGTTATCGTGCCCCGAAGAACATGAAAGCATTTAACGAGGGGACGAAACTGAAAGATAAATTGAATCACGTACTTACCATATCAATTGATGCGGTGTACAACAATGTCCGGAACAAGGAACTACTCACTCCTCCCAGAAAGATACGTCAAGATGCTAGCAAGTTAAACCAAAACAAGTATTGTGCCTACCATCAAAGTGTGGGGCATTTTACTAGTGAATGTCGTGACTTGCTGAAGCAATTATGGCGATTCTAGCTATCCGAGTTTGTGAAGAGGCAACCCGGCAAGAGAGACAGAGATGATGATTCCGAAGGAGAAGATTTGGAGCAAGCTCCTCACCGGAATCGAGCTGGCCGACCAGCTCAGGCACCAGCAGGAGGTCCAGTTCCTGAAATCCAAATGATGGAGCTTGCGGGACCTGTTGGTGGTTGTTCTGATGGACGACCACCAATCTCAAATCGAAAAAAAAAAAGGTTAGCTGCGGGCAGTGACCCAGGTGCAGGAAATGGGTGTCAACCTATCCGTCCTTCACACAGCAGAGTTGACCTTCACTGAAAAAGATTTGGAAGGAATCGTAACTCCCCATAACGATTCCCTCGTTATCTGCGCCAAGATAATGAGAACCAAAGTAAACCGACTATCGGTGGACATCGGAGCCTATACTAACATCATCTTCAAGAAAACGCTTAATCAGCTAGGCGACTATACTAGCTACATTCAAGATTCCAATCATCGAATCCTAGGCTTCGAAAATGTTGTAACAGAGCCATTAGGCATAATTAGGTTGTCTGTACAATTAGTGTCAACCAAGGATTCCAAAAAGAACATAACTAGAATGGTGGATTTCCTGGTCGTAGATCAAGAGTCCACCTACAGCTCTGCCCTATCAGTCGAGCTAGATTTGCTTGAACAAAAAAGAATCACAGCTGAACTAAAAAAATGCGACATACAAGCAGAGAACAGAGCATTACTACAATTCTCAAGTCAAAATAAGAAAGTTTGAGGTCGGCGATCTCGTTTTGAGGAAAAAGCTCACCCCACCTCCAGGCATATTTGGCCCGACATGTGAGGGTCCATATAGGGTAACGGATAGGTTACCCAATGGTACATATGACATAGAAGACTTAGATGATAACTCGGCCCAATATTCATGGAATGCAGCTAATTTGAAGAAGTATTTTCAATAGGCGAGCTACTTTGCCTATGAAAGGTGAAAGTGGCGCTACTTAGCTGAGCGAGCTGAAACGGCAGGTGCACAAGTAAGATCCAAAAACTTGCCTAATTTTTTGACAATTCTACCAAGTACGGATGGTCGAACAGAATTGATTGGGTCAAGTTGTTTGCGATCTAATGTTGTTTACCTCTTGTGTAATTTCATTTCCTTTTAAGAGTTTAAGGTTGGCTTGACAAAATATATAGTGGTCGAGCTACTTTAACTTTTGATGTAAATTATGTGTTTTGATAAGTTGATTGTTTGACAATGTTCAGGTCGAACAATTTCAACTTAATTTTATCATAGTTTGTAAATTAGGTCGCATTTGATACTTGTAATTTTTGAAAGCAAGTTCAATCTTAAGTTGCTCGTTCAAAGGAGATTCAAGCTCGAGGCACAAATTGATTATACAATCAAGCCCATCAAAGGCTGTTCATTTTTAAATGAACATAGCCTAAGGCCAAAGCCCTCAAATTTCTAAGGCAAAAGTTCTTAAGGAACAAAGCCCAACTACATTAAGATTGTTAAGCATAAATATAAATGCAAAGAACAATTAATGTAAAGAAAACAAGTCGAGCAAAACATGATTTTATTAATGATAAGACATGATCGCCCAAAGATTACAAGATAAACTCCACAAGGGAGCGAACAACAAAAAGAAAAGTACAATAAAAGACCTATTTACCCTATGACTTGGACCAAAAATACTAGCTTTCTACTAGTAATTTCCCCACAAGAGTATGGGTTCACTGTAGTATTAGCAAGTATAGTGACCAAGAATTATCGAACCCAAGGGAAGGAATGTATGCGAACAGATCCCCGAAGATCTACGCGTCGTAATTAATATGAGTGTATATTTTTGGGTTTTTTAAAAGAAAATATAATCTAAACTAAATTACTATACGAATGCAAAAAGGAAAATTAAACTAAGAACGTAGAAGTGTGTGTTCAAATATAAGATGATGATGCTCAGGATAGGAATTCCTATGTATACTAACAGAGCAGGTACATAATCAAGATAACCGTGACATGCAAGAAATAACCTAAGTAAAAGATTGTAAGATGAAAGCTCAAGAATTCAAACCCTAATACTTTATCATAACAATCGACTTCACTAATCCACTAACAAGTTAATAGATAATGCTTAATTAACGAGACCCTAATTTAACTAAGGTGATGCGTTCGTCCTCCCTAGATAAACCGGTAGATGAATTAACCCCTTCTAAACCCTCTTGTTAAGCCTACTGGTTGTTAAAGAGTGATAAGGTCGTCCTCTCTCTAACACTTTTCGTACGAAATTCAAAGGTAAAGTTAAGATTGATTTTAATACTTCATTAATTAAGAGAATTAAAACTAAACGTCACGAATTACCCTAATTATGTACCCACATCCTACTTCTACGAGTTCATCCTACCCCTAGCATGCAACGGTTTTAGCTAGACATGGTTTTTACTGAAACAAAAACAATTGAAGAAGTAACGAACATGGACATAATGATTTTAACTAAAAAATTATTAAACATAAACTAGGGTTTAAAGAAATAAATGCTAAGAACTGAAATTAGATTAATAAAACGAAGTCTCAAGTATTCAAGAACAAAGAACTAAAGGAAAGAAACTAAAAATCAAAACCGAACTATGAATTCGTAAGTAAACCTCGATTACAAGTGAAAATTAAGTTTGTTCGTCTCTTCTCCTCTTTCTCTCTCCAAAAACTAACTCTAAAAGTGATGTGGTATCAAGTGGTATCCAAAAAATGTGTTCGGGACGAGTATATATAAGTATCGGGCCGAATCGGGAACTCATGGGCCGAAAAACGAATCCGGAGGCAAAAACATGAACGTGCTCGAGCAGCACCCGCTCGAGTGGGGGCGCTCGAGCTGTGTAGGTCGAATGATGCAAGGGCTCGAGCACTAGCGCTCGAGCTGGTCGAATGGACAAAACTCTCTGTTGATTTATGGGCGCTCGAGCAACATGCTCGAGCGGTGGCGCTCGAGTGAATGACTCGAATGAGCAAAACTCTTTGGAAGATTTCGGCGCTCGAGCAACACCCTTGCTCGAGCGGTGGCGCTCGAGTGGCACAGCTCGAGTGGTCCTCCTTCTTCTTCAACTAATATTTTTCTTCTCGCACACTAATACCATTCGTATTTCTTCGATATCTTCTCATCTGGGCATCCGTTTGAGTCAATTCAAAGTCCTACGAACTCAGTTTTTCACCCTCAATTCACCTATGAGCATCAAAGAGGCAAATTCATCAATTTGTAAAAATAGTACTCAATTGACTCTAAATACTCAATAAAATCGACTAAAACTTGGGCATTTCTAGCTACGAATCATGACAATTTCACGCCTAATTACCCTAATCGTCTAAGAGCTCTGTCCGGCAAGAGGAGGAATGTTATCATCCTTGGGGTCTTCAAGAGGTGTCCCAGTAAGAGAAGGATCAATTGGGACCTCTTGAGTGAGCTCGACAATAAGCCCTTCAGCATCAGCTCGCTCTTGGAGAGCTTTATCGATTTGATCGACCAGCTGAGTCTGCTCGTCCCCAGCGATCTCCTCCTCCTTGTCATCCTCAGGGGGACTCATAATTTCAACCCCAGGGCTAATGAAATCAAGTTTAACTCCATAATCGGGCAGATCACCGATTTGGAGGGTTGTGCCTGGGGCTGGAGGATTGGATTCGATGAAGTTGGTGAGCTCCTTGCCGATCTCCTCGACCACGGCCTGGGCTTTGAACTCGTTGGCAATTCGGATGCTCTCAGCATAGCCCGTCACAAAGCCAATGATTGAGCCCGCCTCCATTTTTGGAATTAGCTCTTCTGGAGTGATGGAGTTGGCGAGCTGGGTCTCGAGGTCGGCAATCTTAGCAGTTGCTTTTGTCGCATACTTCTCAGCGACCTCTTTCTGCTTTTGGACGCGAGCAAGCTCTGCTCGAATCTGTTCGACCTCAACCAGTTTAGCCTTAAGCTCCTCGGAGACTTTTATATGCAGGCCGAGGGCACGCTGCTCGCTCGTTTGATGGGCTATGACCTTATTCTCAAGGTCAGCCACCATCCTCTTAGCCTCGGCCTTGGCCTCATCTCGCTCTTTGGCAATGCGGCTAACTGTGCCCGCATGTTGGCGAGCATCTCTTTCGAGGTCTTCCACCTGGTCGACCAACCTCTAAATGGCGACCAAGGTGTTGCCCGCCTCAATAAGTCACAGGAGACCATTATCACGAGGTGTATGTGCTTTGACGGTTTCATTTAGCTCTTTGCTCCAGCTTCGAGCAACAGATTCAGAGGCACGGCGGACAAAGGAGTCTGGGATCTCCCTAAGGTTGGCCGGCACTTTGGAGCAGGTGAACCGGTGCACCAAGTTTGATCGCCCCGGGTATTTCTCGGCCTCATAACTGTGGTAAAAGGGGCAAACACAAGTTTAAAAAAAATGAATGGTACCCAGGGCGAAGAGAAACTTACGTGTCAAAACGACATTTGTCCCATCCAAGATAGGTCGGGTCAGAGGCTTGCCTATGTCCTTCGGGAGTAGTGGCGACCATATGCTGCTCCGAATTCACCTCCATTGAGGGAGTTCGCTCTCCACCGAGCTCGGCTTGGCGAGCTAGAGCGACCGCACAGCCTTGGGCGACTTTCGCCTTTTTGGCCACCTTTTCAGTGTTAGAGACGGGAGTGCCATCTTCTCGAAGAAGTCTCTTCGATCTTGGGGTTGTAGTCTTCGGCGGACTACTGATTTGAGCGGGCTGCTGCGCCGAGCTCGACCCACCAATTTGCCTTGGGTCGTCTTTCCCCCCCTTGGCCGCCAGGGCGATCATCTTCGCCAGGGGATCAACTTTCTTTCGTCCATGTTTGGTCGGCATTTCCCAAACGTGTTGGTCCAAAACCAGATAGGAAGGGTGGAGGGCGATAGTAACAAGCTGTTCTGCAGAACAAAGAAACACTATAAATTAGAAGATGATTTGCAACATAAAATTACGAACAGATATGTTCGCCAAGATTGAGAAAGTTACCCTCGGAGACTTGGGTCTGGGCCTCAAGATGATGAGGGTGGGTGGTAAAATAGGCAACCCTAAGTGTGGATTCAAGGAAAAGATGGTTGATGCTGCGATCTGCTCGACGACGGAGAGCGATCAGGCTGACAGTGAACTGATCCCTGATGCTGTCCTTAGCACTTCGCCACTTCAGATTCTTGGAACCTGAAACATAAAAAGGAAAAAATTAATATTAGTCTTATCACTTCAAATAAATGGAAGGGATAAGACTCACGCTTTAGGTCCCTAAACTCCATCGGGGTATCAATTCGCTCGGGGCCGCCATAAGAGCGAGCAGAAGCGCGCCAGTCACCCCCTATCCAAAACCAATCGTGCTTCCAGTCTCACACTTTTCCGGGAATGTCCTCCACAAGCTTTAAACTGGGTCGCGCCTTGAGGTAGTACCAGCCTGCCTCTTCTCCAGTACAGGCAGTGATTGTCATAAGGTAGCACACCTCTTCGGCGGACAGTTTATTTGGATACCCTTCTAGGGTGAACAGAACCATTAGGGACATGAGGTTCATCCATCCAACCGGAGTTAGCTGGGTTATGGCTAAGTTTGTCCGCTCCAAAAACCTGCCAACCAGGGGATGCAGTGACAATGTGACGCCAGCATCTAGCGTTGCCAAGTTGATCGCCGTGAGGCCGCGCGGTGGGCGATTAACTCTATTGTCCTTCAGAGGAGCGTACATATGTACGTCGTAGGGAATCTTGTAATCCCTCCTAATTCTAGGTAGCTCCTCCTCAGTGACAACAGACACGATACAGCTCGCCGCATACTCAGTTGCCTTGAGCTTTCGTTTTCCGCGAACCGGAACCTCGAAGCGGCTGGAGTATTCCCTCTCATACTCGTCCCAGTCAATTCGGCGAGCAACAGCGACCGGGACTTGATGTTCAATAGGGTCTGGCATAGGGAAGTTGATATCCTTCAGGTACCCCCAAGTTAGTTCGTCTGGGTTAATTGGCTGAAGCACCTCGACCTCCTCGTCCTCGTGAAGGTCAGAACTGGTCTCCTCTACAACCTGGCGAGCAGGATTTGCTCGCTCCTCTCTTTCCCCAGACGGGCGAGCTCCCGAATGCACTGAGCGAGCTACGGAGGCCACGTCAGGGTCATATTCTAAGTTTACAAAAGCAGAAAGTTCTTCGATTGGCCGTTTCCCAGGGTTGCGGGGAGGATATGATCCAGTTTCGGAATGGGAGGACATTTAGTATAACAAAGCTTCAAATGGTGTTAATGGTGTTTTCCGGCGGAAACTGAAAGGCCAACGACGGTTCGAAATCCCAAACGGCGGAGTTTAGGGTTTTATGGCATTTCTCACACCCACAGTCACGGAAATAAAAGAAAAGAAGAAGAAAAATAGAAGAGATTACTACCTTGATTTGAAGGAATCGTCGCCGGAGATGAAGTTCAGTTGCCGGAAATTTGAAAAGGGGAGGAGTAATTTTCGCGCTGAGAATGAACAGTGGAAATAAGCAAAAATGACAAAATTTTCCTTAAATAATATGCAAAAAAATAGGGTATTAGGCGAACAAGTTTGAAAATACGAGGACTAAGTTGCAATTACATGGCGCGTGCAGACCCTCTCCGACAAAATTGGGGGCGCGTCACCTCGGTTTCGTGTGCGCGTGGGCGGCGGCAATCATTCCACCCACGTCACACCTCGAGCCACACCCGGGCATTGGGATCCCAACTGTAATCCACCCAGATCAGCTCGACCAATGTTGTTCGCCAATGAAAGGTTGATCGCGCCATGTTATATCAGCTCGCCTCCGTATCACCGAATAATTGCCAACCCATAAGTTGTTCATCTCGTCCAATCACAACATAATGATTGGCAAGGGGGCAATTGTTGATAGGCGAGCAGAATCGTCATTTGGGCGAGCATAATTAACCCAAGTTACCCACACTTAAGACGAGATTAAGCCAAGCTGAACGAAAAGTGTCAAACGAGCAAACCTTGCTCGCCGAGCAACGTTAACCAGGCGAGCAACTTTAATCAAAAGACCATGTGGACCCAGATGGGGTCCTAGCGAGCATAATCAGCACCTCGGCGAACAGACCTAACAACAATATCAAGACAACAACTTATCAAGAATAAAGACCATCAAAATCAAACTAAAGACTCCTCAAGGACAAGTCCAACGGGACGAACAACACCTGAATGCGAGCAAGTCCAGTGTAGAAGGATATAATTTAGTTTAGATAAGGTCAAACTAGTCAAAACACAAGTGTCATACATGCGCACTAGGGAGGTCAAAGGTCATGTACACCTCCGGTTAGACAAACTAGTATAAATATTTAGATTTTTTCAGCTAATAAAATAAGCACAAATTCATATACACGTTCAAACTTCGATTATACATCCAAAGCAGCTCGATTATCTTACATACGGATTAATTACGTAATCAATACACATGTTAATTCTACCCTAACCCAAATTTTCGTATTCACTAATTACGTTAGTGATCAATCACACGTAATTGTTTGGTGATCTAATTAACAAGTAAAACAGCCACTAATCCTCGATCATCAACAGTCTAAGCGTTAGATGGTCCTCAACCAACCTGATTTTAGTGTGATCCGCCTAGACAGACAAGGTCTCCATTTGTTCTATTTCTTTTCACCTTTAAACAATGTCGTTCAGAGAATTTCACTTAATTTAATGTAAAATATGTGTGTGATTGTTTAGTTAAACTATTTCTATTTGGAAGTTGGAATTATGTTAACTTTTTATTATAGTATTTTTGTTTGTCATTTAATTTTTATTAATTGAGTAACTCTTTTGTGCACTTAGTGTATGATGCACCCACTCATCAATAATTGAGTCTGTTTATATCGAAAAATATGATTTGATTACACTGAAAATTGTGGCTAAATTACACTAAAAAAAATTACACTGAAAATTAATTTTTAGTGTAAATTTTCTAACTATATTTTTCAGAGTAATCCGTCTACATTTTTAAGTATAAATAACCTCAACTATTGATCAAGTGCACCGTACATGCATATGAGAGTGTGTGTAATTAATTTGCAGTCATTTATATATTGATTGTTATCCATTGAATGATTGATTTATATATAATTATATATACTATAAAAGTTTAAGCCGAATTTAAAATATTCAATTTTTTTTTTTTATCATATTAGTGAGATATAAAGGGCAAACATAAAAAAACTCATACCGACTAGTCCTCGTCTAGGCTGCCTAGACGCTAGCATTTCAATTCCGTCCGATTAGTGATTTTCTACTTCTACCTTGACATATACTGATATCATTACACTTATATTCCCTCCTTTTTTGTTTTTTTTATTGTCTAATTTTATCCAAATCGTTGTTTCTTTTTATTTGTCATTACATCGAATTTGCCCATTTATTGTAACCTATATATATTTAATATGAGTATAATTTTTTTTTATATCCTATTTAATAGAATATTGATTTGTATAAATGGATAAAATGAAACATGAAAAAAGAAAAAAATAAAGAGAGTAAACCAATATTATAGTGTATACTGTATAATAAAATACTATGGTATGGATTTCTCGATACAATGATCACGTCTCACAGGAGAAGTCACTCACAGATTGTGTAAAATTAGAAAATCAAATAATAAGCAAAATACCCAAATGAATGTATCTTATTTATTGCTATTACTCTGTAGCAAAATTAACTTCATTTATGTGTTTTTTTGTTTATTTTTCAGAAAATTGTTTGTCGAGAGAGATTTCAGATTTTGAGCGCCTAAGCCCCTGACGCCGCCCCACGCTTTCAGCGGCTTAGCACTTCACGCCGCTCACAGTTGACGGTCGTCCTTGCGGCGGCGCCGCCCTACCTTCGCTGCCTGCCGTTCCTCTTCAAGGTATTTTGACTCGATTATTTATTTTTTATCAGTCTTATTTTAATTCAGAACCTGTATTCCCTTCATAACATGTCTTTGTTTCTGTATTTTTAGTACCAATTGCTGTATTTTTTTCTGAACTTCTTTTTAGTGCTTTCTAAAAGATGATTGTAGATGAGATTTCTTTTTTTGGCTCACCGTGTTAAATATCTACAGATCTGAAACAAAATGTGGTTTGATTTAAAATTGTATAAAAAAAAGGAACATTATTGAAATCTCGTGAATGCTATTACCTGTTAAAAACCCAATGCTCTGCCATCCTACAAATGGTGCGGTTTGAAAACGAAAGGACGCTAAATTAGATCTTCAAATGGTTCACCAAATTAAAATTGAGTCCACAGTTTAAATTTCAAATTTGAAAATGTCATTGAATTCGATTTGAATCACTGAATTGACAGAAGAAAGAGAAGGAAAATGGCGAGTATGAGGAACTTGAAGATAAAGACATCAACTTGTAAGAGAATTGTGAAGGAGCTCCACTCCTACGAAAAAGAGGTCGAAAGAGAGGCTGCTAAAACCGCCGATATGAAGTCCAATGGGGCTGATCCCTACGACCTCAAGCAGCAGGTAGGTTTGCCCCTAATTTGCTCGTGATTGCCGATAAAAAGGTATATTAATTGCTTATTTCTTACCTACAATGGTGTTAATTCTAGAAACGCAATGTAGTACTGGTTTTTTGTGTACTTCAATTGTGTTTATTGAGACTTTTTGACATGTAAAAGGTGATTTAGATTGGTAGCTTTTGGATTTTAATATCATGGTTAAGTATAATATTAGACGAAGTGGAATAACTGAAGTGGTTAGAGCTCCACTACCTATGCCCGAGAGGTCATGCATTCGAATCATCTTTGAAGTATCATGTTGGTGTAACTCTAGTTTTGGTAGCTAATAATACATTGTGTTGATCTGTACATAAATTTGATGGCATGATGAGGTAAGTATGAAAGTAGTGTTTTTTGGCAGATGGGATTGTTTTTCCCTTACATAGGAAACGTTACCATTCATAGATTATGGTTCGTCATAGAACATAAGTTTTAAGGTCTACGAATGTGAATAATAAAACAAAGGTAAATGGAACTAGCATGTTAGTCAAAGGACTGACAATGGCAGCATGCACTTAGTTCTAGTGAAGGAATTCTCCCGTCTCTCACTATATAGTACTCGGACTGAATTGTGCACATAGTTCTAGTGAAAGGATTCTTGGTGAATAAGTAGAATTGCATTACTGTCTTACACCATTTCTCATTATACAGTACTAGGATGCAATTATAATTATTGTGTGCAAATGTGCAATTGATTGTTGCTAAAATATTAATACTAAGAGGTTAAACCTATACAGTTTATGTAGGCAGAGGTTCTAGGAGATTTCGTTTGTTAGATTGGAGCTATGGTTTCTGCACTGTGTGTTAGGACAAGTGCCTTCATATTATACTAGCGTAGAGTTCTTTGGCTCCCAAAATATGAAACCAAATCTTTTCGTGCTTGGGTCTGAAACTTTTATTTTGGTATAATATGTTCAGGAAAATGTGCTGGCTGAATCTAGGATGATGGTTCCTGACTGCCACAAGCGCTTAGAGGCTGCTTTAACTGATCTTAAAGGCACTTTGGTGAGTGATAATTTTGCATGCTTGTGTAATTTTCTGCTGACAGAATTTTCTAAGCTGCTTTAAGTTATCTTAAAGGCACTTTGGTGAGAGATAATTTTACCCGCCTGCTGTGTAACTTTCTGCTTATAAAATTTGATCTCAATTGCTTATAATTCATATTTACCTAATCTATCTAGCGATAAAGATTGATGCATGTAATTCAAAGATAAAAAACTTGTAAAAGATTCTCCTTCTTGAAGTCATTTAGGCTGCATTTGGATTGAATCATTTGAGATGGATTGAAATCCACGGCGACAATTTTTTTGGTTATTATTTGGATTTAAGGACTTGAGCATTACTTTAGTGGAACTCTCTTATGGGCGATTTTGCTCGAGTGGATATCAAAGCGTTTTTTAATCGTTAATGTCATATTCCTTGACAAATGTAGTATCTTACAATAATTACATGCAATCTAACTGGTGCAGGCTGAACTGGAGGAGTCTGGCCAAAAGGAAGGTGCAGAAATTGATGATGCTCGGAGCACCATTTCAGAGGTTGAACAATTCTTTGAATCCTCAGAAGTTTAGAGAGGGAAACACGTAAGTTTATTTCTGTCATGTACGGTTTTTGTATCGACAGTTTAGCTAGTTGAAAACTGGACACCTGTTGTTTGCTGTGGTTGTCATTATGTTCTTATGTTGACGCATTGGAGTTGGCTTATCTGGTTTCTAATTGTATCAACTGTACAGAAGGTCCCTTATTCTCTTTATCGTATGCATATATTGCAATTGGAATTTATGTATAGAACTATAGATATAATGCAACATAAAATTATATTTGATTTGATCTGTTAGTAAGATAATAAAGTATAGCACACAAAGTACCTTAAAATCTGCAACTAATCCTGCTTCTTTTTTGGGATGGTGGTGCTGTGGAACTTCTCTTATATCCCAGCAAGAATTGGTTGAATTTTTTTTCTTTTTTTTTGAGGTATGATAAAAGTTACTATTATTGAACAGAAATGTTGTTTTATAATAAAATGAAACATGGGAATGCATAGTTCTAGCCTATCTAGGGACATATAATATCGGTTTGACAGAGAAATTATTGGCATAATTTTGTAAATTGATGCTCCACACGGAAAATGCAAAGGCAAATAAGAGACAAGTAGTTTTTCTATGGCGAATAGTCAAATGCACCGTCCATCTCAAGTGTATTTGGAATATTGTTGAAAATTTTGGTTTTAATTGCATTTTAATTATATATTAAGTGATAATTTAATTATCAATTTTGCGTAAATGGATTTGATATCTCAAAATCAAATTTGGGTAAATGAAAAATTAATATTATTTAAAATGTGGATAATACATTAATGAATGTATTTATTGTGATAATAGTGAAGTGTTGTGACTAATAGCGTGAAACGTTATGTCTTTTGGTGAAAATTATATCTAAAAGTTGTGCTTCTTAGAATGATTTAAAAAATAACCTTTGATTAATAATTGTGTATTTTAAAGGTTGCGAATTTTGGAAAAGTGATATTATAAAGAGTCACAACTATAATCGAAGACTCCTGGAAGTCTATAAATAGCTCCCAAATTGTTCATTTAATTCACTTCGAAAAAAATTTCACACAATGCTATCAAGTGCACACAAACATACTAGTAATTGTAGCTTTGCATTAGAACCGTGTAAAAAAAAGTCAATTGATTTTTAACTTGCACCTGAGTAAGAGGCAATGTCGTCTTGCGGAGAGCGAGTCAAATTTAGCATAAGCCATCTTCGTCTACCCATACCACATTGATTTTTGCCAACAACTTTATGGACCGTCTCCATTAAAAAAATGTATTTGCTTTAAAAAAATGTACTTTTTAATGTAAACAATTGATATTGTTAAAAAATATCCTTAAATTTTATGATATACCTGATTCATATATATATAAAACTACTTTGTGTTCTGGGACATATGAGATTGCACGTTTATTGTAGGTGGTTATTGAAACCTAATGTTGCTTAGATTAATGTAATGATGACTGGACATGATCCCCATCCTCGGATTTTGATTCTTCATTCTAGGCTCCTCAAATTTTGCCTTTCTTAATCCTGATTACAACTTTCTTCAAGAATAAAGATTAATATAAGCAAGAACAATCCTAATAAAATATCTTTGCAAGATGAAAAATTCTCCTCAAAACCACATCCCCCAATGAGTGTATGCCACCAGCTCACTTAAGTGCTTATATTTTAATTAGACGTGGATAAGTGAAATATGACAAAGTATATTGGAATCAGTTTGTATTTTGTGTATATAATTTTTTAGAATTAATTATTTTATTGAAAATTATTAGTTTTCTAGTAATAATCCTCTATTATACTAATAGGGAGTTGGTCTTTGCTTATTTGTCATTATATGGTTGATTTTGCATACGTGTCGTCATGTGGTTGATTCTGCATATGTGGCATGTGCTTATGTGTCATCTATGTCCTACGTGGCATGTTTGTGAAAATCATAAGTGTCAATATTATGCTTATGTGTCATTATATAATAAAGAGTCTAATTTAAAAAATTAAGCAAATTCATGGATTCGAACACAGGACCACTTGAGTACAACTTATAATTTTAAGAAACTAAGCTAAACTATGAATATATACAAATTTGGAATATCTATTGTATATAACTTGAGGCTATAAAAATATACTAAATTGAATTGATCAATTATATATAAAACTCTAATTATATGAAACTTTAATGTTTAATTATTTTATTTTTATTGTCTCACTATATTTAAGGATTTCCAATTTAGAAATTCAATATTTGTTAAAATAAATTAAAATTGGAATTAAATATATTACTTAATTTTGAATTTTTTATCGATTAAATGATTGATTGAATTTTTTTAAAATAAAAAAATTAATATTTAACTGATAATTTTTTATTGTCTTGAAAACACAGTGCACCAAAATTTAATTATTTGATTTTTTTAATCTCAAAACAAATTTAATATATCATTATATTGACTTAAATGTGTTTAACATGTGACATTATTTTGAATATATTTATTATATAATATAACTACATTAATTTTATGGTGAACAAATTTATAATGTTTTGTATATGTAATGCATAATGTATAATTAATATTTTATGAATATCCCGTGTAATACGCGGGACACTCATCTAGTATATAATAAACACAACTAATATCATTTTAAATTGCACGGTAAAGACTTGTGAAACATATGTATTAGTCCTACCCATAATCCCATAAAATTAACCGTAACACCAAACGAGCCATAAAGTTGGAGTTTGTGGGACTCACAAAGTCACAATTATGCTTGATTCTGTCTGGTCCAGGACATTCAAATTGATATTTAAAATACAAAAATAGAAAATTGTGTCTATTTCTTCTTATATGGTGGAGTTATAATTAATTATTTAAAGTAGAGACTAAACAGTTTGAGTCAAAAAGGGAATTGATTGGGTGAAGAGAAAACATGATACAGACTGTAGACCTAATTATCTTTAATCCTTTGTTTAGTTTGATTATTATTAGTATTCTAATGTTGTCTTATCGTTATATTATGGGAGTGAGTTGTCACCCTAACAATACTCCATCATTGTACTTAAGAAAGTCTTTATTTATTGGTACTTTAGCTATTCATCGAAACACGGTGGGAATCTTGATTTGATTTGCATTAAAAGTAATCAATTATTGACATGAAAGTATTGACACATTTCGAACGATGATAGGTATGTTATTTATGTTTATTTGAAATTTATTTGGCCCAAATTAGTTTGTGTATCTAGCATGTTTGCAGTTTCAAAAAGAAAAGAAAAATTACATGTTTGCATATATATCACTTCGAGTTAAAAATCAAATTAAATTATTTTGTAATCCAAATCAATTTCTTAATGTTTTATGCGTACTTTTATTGATTTATCATTCTTTTTGTTTTTTTCATATGAAGGAGAGTGAAGATATTGTTGATTAAAATTAAGAGATATGTGGAAATTGTCATTATGCACTTAATTCTATCAATAAACATTTTAACATAAATTTATTTGGGATTAGCCGATGAGTAAAAATGATTTTAAAATAAAATGAGTACTGTGTGGATGTTTTATTTACATTTTAGGAATGTAGAATATAACGTGGGATGTCTCCGGAAAAAAAAAATGAAATGTATTAGAGGATGGGGAGAGTAATAATCATATTGATAAAATAGTTTTTGTAAATGTGTATTAGTCAATTTACGTGAATGAACAAAAGAAAGATTTTTGTATGTAATTATTAGTGGAATAAAATGTAATTTAAATATATTTGTAGAGTGAATAGTGGAATAAGGGGCGTCCCATATGAATTTGCACACTCCATAATAAAAAAATTACTCACAAATCACAATATCCCCATATTTAGGTAAAATGTCAACATAAAATAATTCAATAAAACAAAAAGTGCATTATTGTCGCAAAAAATACAAATCCAATCAAACATAAAATGCATTATTATTATTTGGGTAAGGAAGCTAGAGAGCAACAACCCCCCTCCCCCATCCGAACAGTTGGTCCCTTAGTCGGGTGAGATGTAAATCGGGGGAAGTGTTCGAGTGATAGACGCTTGTGATGTCTTTTTTTTATGTTGTGAACATATTCGAAGGTGTAAATTTTTATGGGGCGGAGTAGTAATTTGTGGTTAGTTTCTCTTCCACATGATTTTTTCTTACTCAGGAATAATATTTATTTTTCGGACCAGTAATTTATTTCTTCATTTTTTGAAATTTTGGTATTCTGGTCAATTAACGAATTTTATCAAATAGTTAGTTGTTGGAATAAAAAAAGGGAGAACCCCCCCCCCCCCCCCCCCCCCCCCCCCCCACTTTCGAATATAGATATCAAAAGTGTTTTAAAAAAATTCTTATGAGACCAATATTGTAATTTAACGTTCTCTTAAGAGGCATGATTCGCTCACATATAAATTACTCAATTCGTTTTCTAAATTTATTCCTACTTTCATTTTTTTCGTAATAACCTATTTTTATTATCTTTACAAGCAACCACTTTATTTATAAATGAAGCACACAATATCTATTTTATTTTATTTTTGTTAAACCTGTGTTCATTCCAATAATTATGATAGAATTGGGGACGAGGAGTATAAACTTGATAACAAAATAAAATTAAAAAAATTCCAGAATTCTGTCCTCCCATCCCATGCATAGACATAAAATTTAGTATCCCCTTAAAATTCCATTAAATGCAAGTGAGATCTTCACAGATCGATCCAGATTAAGTTGATGATGAGTAGTAATTAATTTGGAAATTGGAATGTTATGCGTGAATTGAGAAGCTTTAAGTGGTTGTACGTGACCATATTTGGGTGGTGCAGCAGGTAGCTTTAAATGGTTGTACATGACGGGACGTGAATAGGAGGGACCACGGCAGGGCTGCAGCACCTGATCAGGTCGGAATATGGGTATGCCCCACACAGATTAAACGTGTAACTTTTTTCTCTTCATTTACAATCCATCAGATATCATTAATTAAACGTTTCAGATTCTGATCAATTCTGAACTTTGCTTGCTTTCCTTCTTCTTGGATTTTATCGCTACTTGCAGTATTACTAATTTACTATTCCATTATTTCTTTATCATAGCATCACAAACTTCCATAAACTAATACAACCACTTAAGATATACTCCACATAAATAAAGTAGTATTGCCCCCGCTCAATACAAGTGAGCAAATACTCCTGTACACATATTTAAAAAAAATAAAATCATATGCACCCAGTGCATAATGCATTTATTAACGGTTGAAGTTATTTACACTAAAAAGTATGGATTGATTACAATGAAAAGGGTAGGTTGATTACACATTGCACTTAGTGTGGATTGATTATACTGAAAAGCGTTGGTTGAATATTTTTCAGTATTATCGAGCTTTTTAGTATAATCAACCGACAAATTTCAGTATAAACAACATCAACTGTTGAGTGAGTGCATCATGTTTCATTTATGAATTTTATTCTCATTCACTATTGAATATAGAATTTTATTAAAAATATGAATAAAGTAATATTATTGTGGAATCAAATAATGATATCGTGTGAGTTTTAAATTTTTTGAAATTAGACTCAAAAATCCAAAAACATACTCACTTTGATATGCATTTGGATATACAGAATCTTTATTATATAACTAATTGTACGTGTTTTACTCGAAGCAATCAACAATATCTATTTTAACACTAGCATACGTGTTGAGATTTAATTAGAGGAAAATATGATTAAATATGTAAAGTAGGAAAGAATCATAAAATAATTTCTGGAGAATTATTTTCAAAATATAAAAGTTGGGTTTTTAGCCGCTAAAAATTTATGATAGAGGAAGCAATCATTGTGTTTAAACGGGCACGCCGACCAAAATTTGGCAGAATCATTGGCAAATATAATTCCAAAATTATTTTATGAAGATGAAAATCCGCTATTCCACTTGATATACACTGAATTATCTTTATTAAGTTTTTTTTTCTTTTTTTATTTGATATCCGGCTCATTGCCGACTAATTCGGGGATCCATAACCCACCATCTACTTTTTTAAGGTCTCATTTCAAGTCAGAGTTAAGCTCTATATGGACTGACTCATCTTAAGAATTGATTGCACCAAATAAATTTTGAATTTGAGACCCATAGAGTATCACACTATTAAATTTTAAGCCCTCGCCACTAGGACAACCCTTGAGGATTATTAAGTTATTTAATATTATATGTTTGAATTTCATTAAAAAAAAAAATCAAAGTACAACTACTCTAGTAGTATCATATTTTTTGTATATGGTTGAATCAATTAATTTATTTTTTGAGTGAATTAGAAAACATTGTGCAAGTCGAATAAGAGCGGATGATGCACCTGGCGTCGATTTGATTTGTATATGATTATAACTAACAAAAACTGATCATAATTTTCTGTTGAATCGACGCTCCATCTCCATCAATTCCAGGTAACTTTGTACATATTAAGACCATAATAATTAAAAAAATAAAAATCTAACACACTAATGCTTTATTTATCACCTAATAAAATTTACATTTTTTTTCAAGACGTTCCACAATAAATTTTATATTTTAAAAATAAAAATAAAACACCCTCTTACCACTTTATTTCTAAAATATTCTTCATTGATTGGTTAATATATATAAACAATTAATAGTTATTTTTTTAGAAGTGAATGTTCACTCTTGTGAATTTTATTAAGTAACGGATGGAGTAGTTTTTATGTTCCTCTGTAGAGTGTACGATCAAACCAATTATTAATTAATTCTCACTTTATGAATCTAAGTAAATATTACACCTCTATGTAATAATTACACGATACAATGACACAATTTGATCCAATTTCGAAGGCTCTATTTGGTTAAGTATGGGGTCTTCTGGATAGAGATGAATGGTATCCATTCATTCGATCGATTTTGGAAGGGTACATCACATTTCACATTCAAATACTTATTTACCCTTATCATACACCTATATACATATTTTCACCAATTTTATACAAGCAAATAACTTTTCTATCACTCACTCATCTTCCCTTCTACTGTTCCTTCACTCATTTATTATATATATCTTCTACTCTTTATTACACATTCATTTTCTCTCATATTTTTTTTTATCATTTCTTCTATTTTTCTTTCACACAATCATTATTTCACTAACTAACAATGATAAAAAAAAAAAAAAATTGCACTTTTGATCCCAAGAGAATGAGTACAAAACACTTTAGGTATGTATGATCGAAAGTGATCCTTTATTTTGCAGTTTTGGTCCATGCATTAAATTTTAGGACCAAAATTTTAGATTTACCCAATTTTCTTGGGACCAAAACTACAATTTATCCATTCTCTTGGAAACAAAACTGCAATTTATCATATTCTTTAAGGACTAAAAGTGTATAAAAAATCTACGGGACTAAAAGTGCCTAAAAGTGCAATTTATCATATTCTTTTGAAAGTTGCCTCTTAAAGAAACAACTAATGAGGCTTCTCAAGTCCTTCGTGAGGTCCCAGACCATATTTGAATACTGCTAAGAATTTTATTCACCCTTATCAATTAGAGTATTTATTCTGAAGGGGAATTCCCCCAGCTAGGATGAGATTGTAATTTGATGCAGCGTACATAAAAATATCAACAAAACCAGTTGATTCAATAGAATACAGGATTATGTGATCTCAGATTCTCAATAGATGCTTTTAAAAACGGTGATCTCAATAAAATTTTGTTATTCATCAAGAATACCAAATGTAGTCGACAAAGGGAGAAAAAAAAAAACCCAATATATCATAATTAAATTCATTCAACTCTCTTTTGCGATATATATAGATCAT
This sequence comes from Ballota nigra, assembly GCA_947034835.1. NCBI lineage: Eukaryota > Viridiplantae > Streptophyta > Magnoliopsida > Lamiales > Lamiaceae > Ballota > Ballota nigra. The sequence goes on from OX344725.1 coordinate 96,211,567, forward strand.
GAGCAAAAAAGAGATCCTCATTAGTAGCATCATCAGGCACTATGTTTACCGGCAAATTAACCATGTAGAATAGTCCGTATAAATTATTTTTACTGAATAATATTAATTATTTCTATTAAATAATGTGAATTGCTGACTAATTACTCGGCGGTACTCATTTACTCTCTCTTATATCCAAATGAATTTGCACACTTTTTTTACATACTTTTTAAAATAAAGTATTGACATATGGATAAATATGTCTTAGGAGTTAAAGTATTACTCCTCTAGTAGTAGTAGTAATATTACTCAATAAGTATATAAGGGACTTTCACCCTCATTTGTAAATAACAATTTTCATTATCATTTTATACAATACATAGAAATTCCTTTCAGTTTCTTCTCAATGTCGATTCACTATTCATACTTCAATCTTCCATTGATTCATGGAATTCTACAATATGTGTATATTTTTTTAAGCGTGCATATAAAAAAAATTATAAAGTGCAAAAAAATTAGAATAAATAAAATAAAAAGTGTCCAAGTTCCTCTGAACCCAATTTATTATATAAACCATAAGTAAATTCATTGGACTTTCGAGTCCTAGATGTGTCCAATCCAGTACCTAGCTAGCTACTTAGCTAGTGCGGTTATTGTATCTCAAAGAAAGAATCACTGGCAGTTGAATCCACCGGGTATGACGACGAAATTCATTTTACATTATTATTGTAAAAAAAAATTCACATTATGCTAATCCCTATTTATTTTTATTTTTTCAGAAATTCACCTTTTCTTTTCTTTTTTTACAAGAGAAATTCACTTTTCTAGATACAATAGTTGAGCTTTTCTAGACACAAGACCATACTTTAATTAACAAACATATAAACATGCTTCAACAAAAATAGTCAATCAAACTAGAGATCAATAATTAATTAAAATTAGAGAAAATCTTAATCTTAGTAGCAGAAAAGTACCTGAAACCATGGATCGATTCTTTTTAATTGAGATGATGATTTTCCAAACAACCAGTATCACTTTTCTGTAGAGAGAATACAGAATATGTAGAGAACATAATGATGTTTGAGGATAAGCCTACTTATAACATTAAACTCTCCTTTATTTTTAATTTAGTCCTACAACAAATTTAAAATTCCTAATGACATCTACACATAAGCCCATGATCATTTAGTACATGTATAAGCTCATAACTTAAATTTTAGTGAATCATTTTAATTGGACCTCCTTAAGACAATTATACATATTTAATTTGACACTTGGGAGCCTAAATATATTGGATATTTACAACAATTCATTTCATAACTCAGACTGATTTCTATATAAATTAAACATGATACATTTAATTTTTTTTAAATATTGAAATTTAAAAATATTGCAAAATATACAAAAATATCATGTCTTATATATGGAAAACGTTTCAAACAAAAATTTTCTAACTTTTTAATTGGTATAATTTAGCATTTAGCTTATATATTATATATATTGTCGTATATATAAAAAAAAAGGTAAATTGCAAGGATGGTCCCATGAGAATTCGTACTTGACAGATTTGGTCTCATGTTCTTTTTTGTCCCATTTTTAGCAGAAAAAGTCTCATCCGTTAAAAAATTTAACAGATTCTTATGTAAAACTGGAAGGAAAAACCTTTTCAACTTGATTTTTGGAGGAAAATGGGTCAGCTTTTGCTATTAACAATCATTTTAATGTAAAATGCAAGTATGGAGGTGATTTTGCTACTTTAGTATTTCCACTCCGCTGCATTTTCTTCTAATCCTCCAGCAAAGTTGGTCGATTGAGGATGATTTTCTTTCTGCCAGATTTCCTCTCATGCTCGTTAATCTGTTACTTTTTGACAGAAAAATCGTATGGGACTATTTGCGCTAAAAAAAGGACCAAATTCATGAGAATCAATTCTCATGAGACCATTTCTGCAATTTCCCCTAAAAAAAAAAGATCAATATATTTAATTAACCTGCAGATATACTTATATTTGAATTGGGAGTAGGTTTTATATAAAAAGTATTAAATATTTTATCAATAGTATTAAAAATCTCACTAGAAATACAAAAAAATGAGTTTAATGTGGTATTATTTTTAATTGATGCTGAATTTTTATCCCAATTTTTTGATACTTCTAATGAAATTATTAATATTCTTGATCAAATATTTGATATTTTATTACAATTTTATGGTTAATTTATATAAACAATTTTTGTATAAACTTTGCCTTCAATTGAAAATTAAATATATTAAATTTAAACATGTACTCCCTCTATCCATTAAGTTTTTTAAAATTAAGCTGCTAATACGTTGTTAATTAACCATAAAAATATGTGTTCGTTATTTGTCAAGTAAAACCTAAAGTGCATGTCTACCTGGTTGTCAAAAGTTATAAAGTTCAAGACAAGAAAAATATTCTATAAATTTTTTGTCATTATAGCTTTTTTTAACTAAATTATTTTAATAATAAGAAATAGAATTTCTGCCCTTAATAGATCAATTTTTCTGTAATGGCCAATCAATTTGTTTATAAATTAGTATGGCTTTTGCGAACTTGAATTCACGTCAATTTTTTTTCGAATGTATATACATATTATTACTATTTAGATATTATATACTTGATTATTTATAATTAGTGATAAGAGTTTATATGAATTGTGATTCACAGAAATTTTTGTCTTAGAAAATTAATGTTTTTATTACGTGAAGGTGGATTTTTAGATAAAAAAAAAAATATAGGCGTCTTTCCGTATTCCATATATAGCTATATATATTAATATTGAATTAAATGATCAATGACAAAGTTTTATACGAAAATATCATAGGCAATTCAACTACAGAATTTTTTTTGTAGGAGATTTTGTAGTCCTATTGAAAAATTTCGTTAACAATTTTTTTATATTATTGGAGGGTAAGAGATTAGAATTTATTCAATGAACATTGTTAATTAGAAAACGTTACCTAATTAAGAAAAAGGAGAATAAAAAATAAATATTGTGGATGATAAAGAGATGTACAGGTATTTCATTAATTGAAGATATTCGTACACCCTCGAGCCCCATTGAAAGTGGGATTTTGTTGAAAGGTTTAGTAAAGTAAATAGTGGTAATAGTAAATTACAGTTAATAATTAGCAGTGATAACAAAAAGAATAAGCAGAAGCACATTTAATAAAAAAGAAAAGGCCATGTATATATGATATCTCCATAATTGAGATGGTGCTTAAGAAACATCATTCATTGATGGTTCAAAATGCCTGCCAAGTTTAGGATGAGACAACTCACTTAAATACACACACAATTACGAAGATGAGACAACTTATATATACATCTATGTGCGTGTTTCTGTGTGTGTCACCCATATTGTATCCATCTTCTGCACTACACTCACTACCTCGCTCTGGCTATGTGTCAGTGTGTGAGAGAGAAGATACATAGATAGACACTGATAGAAAGTGTAACTACAGTAAATTGTACTCCCTCCGTCCATGAAATATAGTCTTATTGCTTTATGCACGGTTATTAAGAAAGTTGATATAATATGTAAAAAGTAAGAATATTGTGTCACATCAAGTACAAAATAAATTATTTTAAAAATGTTATGTGTGTATGTTGAAAAATGTAGATAAAGTTTTTTATTTCCATTTTAGGCAACATGACTATTTTTCGTGGACAGCCAAATAAGGCAACCAGGACTATATTTCATGGACAGAGGGAGTAATATATATAAATATATATATATATATATTTATTTATACTCCATCCGTCCCTTCTTAAACTTCACACTTTCCTATTTGGGACGTCCCACAATAAATTTCACCCCTCAAATATGGAAATAAAACACACATACAATACCTAATTTAATTCAAAATAGTCTTCATTGATTGATTGAAAAAGTCAATAAAACAGTTTTTCTTAAAATATGTGTCACCCAACCTATGAAGTTTAAGAGGGGACGGAGGGAGTATAATTTATCTAAGTCACTCTTTCTGTTATAACGAGATGCAAGATAAAATCATAAAGGTAAAAGAAAACGACAAGAGTATGAAATTTCAGTGTTTTCAGAGTACATAATAATAAAGATATTTATAAACCCCTAACAGACTGGGCCTCGAAAACAGCCCCAAAACTCCAAACGGGCCCAAACATAACATACACTGTGAAAATATTCAAAGTGAAACGTGCATGCAAGTATAATTGAACACAAATTCTAGTATGCACTCAAGTGCATAACATGCACTTGGATTTTAAGCTCAATTTTGACTTCAGTTTTGATTTTTTCAAAACACACCGAAACTATGTGTTTTTTTGTAGTTAGAGTATCACTGACTACTACTTGAGGTATTATTGGTTTCAGTTTGGAGTATTTATTTTTCAAAATCCAAGCGCATACTATGCATGCAAGTGCACACTAAAGCTATTCATAATTGAAATATGCAGATTGAATATTTGAATAAAAACATGAATTGAGACTAAACGAGCAAATTAATATGGAAAAAACGTGTGTGAGGCAATATCACGATGAAACAGTTCACAGATTAGAAAATGTTAATGCGTTATGCTCAACAAATGTTCCGATTTCACCATGAGACCTACTCAATTATTATAATTGAAATGTGACGAGTATATGTATATATATATTTAGAGAGGGAGAGAGGAGAGAGAGAAGTATGAGATGACTGTAGAAGAGGGGGGAAGCAAGATGGGCTGTGAAGCAATTTACCTAGTTACCTTTTGACATTTGCCTGCCTTTATTCGTGTCACTTCACTTAATTGCTTCTCCCCTCTTCTCTACATACGTATCATATACGTACAAAATACTAGTATACATTTCCAAACCCTATTTGGAAAGAGATGGGTCCATTACTCCTGTAGATGAATTCAAAACCTTTTCATCACTAACAACACGATCCGTTTCTGCCGCTCCTTTCTCCGCTGTCCCCCCTCTCTCTCTAAAAAAAACCCTACTGTACTAAATTTCCGAATATGGAAGATCAGTACGGCATCGGAGATCTGCGCCACTTCATAAACGGAAAGCCGTACTACGCCACGGCGCCTCAGCCCCCGGACCTGCTGTCCTGCCACCGCGGAGTGACGTCACCCTACCCCTATGATATGCTCATGTTTCGATCTGATGTCACAACACCAAATAATAATAATAACAATCTGGGTGGTGCTTCTAGCAATAATATTTGCGCCGTTGGGGGCGGGTTCCAGATGGAGCTTGGCGGCGGTCTAATCGGCGGCGGCGGCGGCGGCGGAGACGGCGGCGCGGCTAGGTGGCCAAGGCAGGAAACGCTGAGCCTTCTGGAAATCAGATCGAGGCTTGATTCTAAGTTCAAGGAGGCCAATCAGAAAGGCCCTTTGTGGGACGAAGTCTCAAGGTAAGTTATTTTTATTAATTTGAAAACCTAATTTGTTACTTCCAAAATTAATTCAATTTTTATTACACAAAATTAACACAATTTGCAATGAAGCAAAATTCAATCTATTTTTTTTTTTTATATTTTGGGGTTTGGATGAGTGGTGAATTTTTCGTTTTTTTATTTTTATTTTCTTGATTAAAACAATCTGTTAGAAAATGACTGGAGATTGAAGTTCAGTTTTGTGAGAATCCGCAACTGTTTATCTTTCACTTTGGGATTTCTCACAATCACATCTCTAAATCTACAAAAAGTCTGCCTTATTTTGGACAGCATATCTTTTCCTTAACTAAATTTTAATTTTTTTTTTTAAATCATGAAAAGACGTGAGTAACAACAGCTAGCTTTCCAAAGAGCTTGAGCAGTCACATTCTGGCTAGAGAAAACCACATGAATTAATTTCCCTATATATCATTCTCATCATCATACGATAACAAAATTAATAATAATAAATAAAACCTAGGGTTGAAGATTTTATTTAATTTTCCGTGACAGGATAATGTCCGAGGAATATGGGTACCAAAGAAGTGGCAAAAAATGCAGAGAAAAGTTCGAAAATCTTTACAAATATTACAAAAAAACAAAAGATGGGAAAGGCGGGAGGCAAGATGGTAAGCATTACAGATTCTTCAGACAGCTCGAAGCTCTCTACGGTGATCAACCCTCCAATTCCGACACCCATTTCAACAATGCCGCAAGTAGTTTTCCGTACAACAATTTCCCCAATCCCAACAATCAAGAATTAATGTACAAGCTCTCCGACGCCAGCATGATTAGCGTCCCCAATTCATCCGATTACGACACCGTTTCCTCCGATTGCAGCGATTCAAATGCAGGTACGCATGTTCTAACACAACACCTGTTATCGAGCTTTAACATATATATAATTTAATAAGACTAAATATACATATTTTTTTACAGACAATTACTTTATTCATAAATGGATATCACAATACCTAATAATAACATTTAACATATCACATCAAAAAAATGTTGCTCACTAGTATTGGAGAAATGGAGTAACATTCATTCAGTAATATATTTATCCGTAAAAACTAATACCATATCATTTTCCACAAAGTTTGGTGTGTTTTCCTAATTTTGATTATACTTGTTTTATCATTTTTTACTGATGCGTACATTAAAATTCATGTTCGAGTTTGTTTGATAATTAATTCAGTCGAGCTCGAGTAGTTTGATATTTTCACACTTGTTTTATTTTTATTTTTTCCTTATATCGATCTTTAAAATTCACATTTGAACTTATTTGATAATTAATTGACTTGAGCTCGAATAGTTTAACATATTTACATTTATTTTATATATATTTTTTCACTTATCAAGCTCTAAAATCCACGTTTGAGCGTGTTTGATAATTAATCAAGTTGAGTGCACTTAGTTTATTGAGTTCTAAAATTCACATTTTAATTTGTTTGATAATTAATCAAGTTGACTTGAACAGTTTGATATTTTTACACTTAATTTTTTTTTTTTTTTTTTACTTATTGAGTTCGAGTTTAGCTTTAAACTTTACCGAATATAAAATGCACGTAGATATCTAAATCGAACCAATTATTTACTGATCGGTCTAAAAAATGAGTATTGAAGATCATGGGTTTGAGTCACAACTTTATCTATTTTAGATTTGATTTTCAACATTAGTGAATGCATGCAGGAAACAAGAAAAAAAGGGGTTTGAAAGCAAAGATCAGAGAGTCCATTGATGAACAGATGAAGAAACTGATGGAGAAACAGGAGACGTGGATGCAGAAAATGATGAGCATAATCGAAACTAAGGAACAGGAGAGAATTGCACGGGAGGAGCACTGGAGAAAGCAAGACGCCGCCAGGATTGATAGAGAGCAAAAATTGTGGGCCACTGAAAGAGCTTGGATCGAAGGTCGGGATGTCGCTTTGATGGAAGCCTTCCACAGGTTGGCCGGAGATCGTGACACGTGTCCGCAATCGGAATCTCTGAGTAATTATCTCCTGAAATGCAGCAAGAAGAGGAAGGAGGACTCCGCCGTTTATCGTGATCCTGATCAAGGGGTTGATCGGACGGTCACGGTTGAATCGGGTGATCCGATTAATGAGAGCTGCTTTAGGTACTTCATTGGGGATTCTTATGGGAGGTTATAAGCGAAGCAAGCGTGCATGGTTGTACCCTTAGCTGAATAATGTGTACCCTGATTGTTAACTTATTTCTCTCTCTTGTGTTTTGTGAGGAACTGATTTCTATTGCATGAATTAATAATGATGTTGTGTATTGTATGTGAAGGATTTATTTATTAACCTTGTATCTATGTATGTATTTATGGAAGGTGAGATGTTCGAGTTTAATTTGGATTTCATCATTATTATATGGTTAATGACACTTTTAGTCCCAAGAATGCGTTCACTTTAAAATAGTCATTTTTCAGTGTCAAGAGAATCATTGGTCTCTTTAGAATATATAAATTGCAATTTTAAATCCAAGAAAATAGATAAATTTACTATTTTGATCTCATTAGAATGGATAAATTACAATTTTGATGTAAATTTACAATTTGGTCCTGAAAGTTAATATATGGGACCAAAACTGCTAAAAATGACAACTTATGCACATAAATAACAAAAGTGTTTTGCAATTTTTTCTTTAAATACTTATTCATATGGAATTAGATCGACTGTTAAATTTCACTTGTGTAAAACATCAACTTGAGTAACACTTACGTGAACCAATTGCACAATGCTATCAGACAGCGATATAATTAGTGGAAAACAATATGTATACTCCCTCCGTCCCGCTATAATGTTCTCCTTTTGCCATTTTGGTCCGTCCCACTATAAACTTCCTATACCTTATTTGGAAATCAAATAATATTATTATATTCATCTACTTTATTCATATCCACTCATTTAATCACATTCCACTTTATTCTCTTCTCTCTCCATCACATCATTTGTACTATATCTATATTTTATTATCTATCTTAAATCTTGTGCCAAAAAGTAACAGGAACGTTATACCGGGACGGAGGGAGTATATGTTATGCTTTGGCAATGATAACTAACATAAATACATCGGATATACAAATATATACATATTTATAATCTAATAAGCGAAACAATATCATCTCAACTAGTGCACTGAGCAGCATGGTTTTTAGTAACATCATTCACTAAAATGGATAATACTATTCAGTAAAATGAGTAATATACCATTTAAAATCAGTACACGGTGTAAATGATGTATAAAAGAATTTATCAACTATATAATGTCATATATCAAATACTTATAATCGTTAATTGTATGTTGAAGGTTTTATGTACTAGACTCAAACTTCTTGAGTATCGTTTTAGGTAATCAGGGAGATTGTAGTAATTGATTAGCAGTTAAAAATTCTCTACTTATCCCATAGAATATTTAATTAAGTGTATACTATATTAGTATTTGAAAATATATTATGATAAATGATTTTAAAAAATTGATTATAATGTTAGTTAGTATCAAGTGAATTATATATAATCACTGTTTATGGAGAGGTATATTTCAGTTAACTTTGCCAATTTATCAACAAATTAAGTACCATACAAATATCAAATACAAATTCTAGCATGCGCTCAAATGCATACCATGCATTTAGATTTTAAGCTCAATTTTAACTTCAATTTTAAATTTTTCAAAATACACACAAATACACCGAATTGTGTGTGTGTGTTTTTTTTTTTTTTTTTTTTTTTTTTTTTGCAATATTACAGATTATTTTTTGGGGTATTGTTGATTATTTCTTGGAGTATTGCTCATTTCTGCTTGAAGTATTTTTTTTCAAAATTCAAATATATATCATGCACTCAAAATACACACTAAAACTACTCAATGTAAAAAACAATGGGTATATATGACAATGCGTATATAAATATTTATTGGTCGAATTAACCATTAAAAATTACTAATTAGCAATTATAGAAACGAAAATGTAACGAACTCAAATTTATTGAATCTAGTTCGTAAAATATAACTAAGTTTAGGAGTACTACTAAACCAAACGATCTACTCCCTTCGTCCCACTTTAATTTGCACATTTACTATTTTCACGTGTTTTAACGAGCAAGTTTTTCTTTAGTATTAATAAACAACTTTATAATAGAGGAGATATAGATCTATCATACTCTACCTTAAAAGTCACTTTATCATTTCAAATATTAATAAACAATTTTCTCGCTAAAACACGAAAATAAAGGCAGTGTGCAAATTTAAGTGAGACAGTGGGGAGTACTATTTTGTGGTATGATACAAAATAGTACTCCCTCCGTCCATGAAATATAGTCATAGTTGTCTTATTTAGCTGTCCACGAAAAATAGTCAAGTTGCCTAAAATGGAAATAATAAATTTTATATACACTTTTCAACATACACACATAACATTTTTAAAATAGTTTATTTTGTACTTAATGTGACACAATATTCTTACTTTTCCTATTTTTTACATATTATATCAACTTTTTTAACAACCGTGCATAAAGCAACAAGATTATATTTTCCAGAGTATTTATACTCAAAGCTGAGCCGTAGGCCAGAAAACTCGTCAAATTTGAATATTCCTTAAAAACCAAAAAAAAAAAAAAAAATTCATAACCCAACACTTACTTAAAGTACGCACTCAAAAGGAAAACATTACATACCATCTCATTCTATTTCCCCACTGAATATTAAAAATACATTTTTCTTCAATTATAGTAATAAATTAATAGACCCTCATATTCCCTAATTACAGGGAAAATAGCTGAAAGAACTTAACATGTTTCTGTCAAAAAGATAATTAAAATTAAAGGGCATGCTTTATTTTCTTGACGGTTGACAAAAAAGTTAGAGTCAAGAATTTGGAACATTTTTTTATAAGTTCGAACTTTTAAATAATTAAAAAAATAGATACATAAGATTAAATTTATTTCAATTCAATGAACTTACTAATTAAATTCATTATTGTTAAGTGTCCAGTATGATAAAAAAAATGTTTATAACACTGTTTCATATAAATTTTTCGAAAAAAATTAGAGCAAAAAAGAAAAGGTGTAAAACTTAGTTAGGCTTGATGGAGATGATACGAGAAGAGTTTTTGACGAATAAACATGTAAGTGTGAATTGATTAAGATTTTGGCAAGTAGTTAAAAAGAGGCATGAGTAGTAGTGATAGAATGGAGACAGGTTTTATGTATGTATATATGCATGTATAATTGAAGTAAAATTTGTAAGTTATAGAAACACAGACAGAGGTGGGTTGCGTAATGAGTAGTAGTGTTGATTTGACTATACTTAACTGCCATTTCTGCAAAACCTGTCGCCTCCTTCCTTCCCCACTCTTCCAATAATCCTAATTTGGAAGGTTTTATTCTACTTTTCATGCCTTCTTTTAATCTCTCTTGTACGTACATGGCTCATTGGTTAAATCATGAAGATCTTCAAATATTTTAAACCTATGTGTGAAGTGTCATATGTGAAGTATGAAGTCTACTGAGCTTAATTCAATAAGGAGTTATGTTGATGAAGTGTTAGCCGTGGGAGTTAGTCTATTTGGGGTATCAGAAGAGTTATATCAGATGAGGTTGATCAGATGAGGTCTAACAGTGGAGTCCCATCAGAGGATGTCTAGACCGGAAGTCATCTGATGGTAATAGTCAGCTGAAGTCAAGTCATCTGATATAAAGTACAAAGACGCGAAACACCGAGTTGAAGCTAACTGAAGGCGGTTCTAACTGAATCAACTGAAGCAGTTATTGGAGTTTGTTAGCCAGCTGGATAACTACTTTACTTATGAGTTCGTTACAACTGAATCGAGTCTAGATTCTTCTCAATCTCTGTAAATATAAATAAGTGCTTCCAACTGAGAGAAAGAACTTAGAACTTGAGATCATCTTTGAGAGCAAACACTGTGAGATTGAGTGCTCTGTAACTTGTAACTTCCATTTCTTGCTTAGTGAAAAGTCTATCCTCTCGGATCCCGTGGACGTAGGAGTTCTTCTCCGAACCACGTAAATCTGGTGTTCGTGTGTGATTTTCAATTTCGTTCTTACTGCATTTGATTCCGATTCTCGGAAACAAGTTTTCTTGTGAATCCGAAACCGTGATTAACAAGTGGCGCCGTCTGTGGGAAGCAATCATGGCTGCAACTAAGTTCGATATTGAGAAGTTCACGGGGAAGAACGATTTCAGCTTATGGAAGATCAAGATGAAGGCACTCCTGGTACACAATGGGTTGTACGAAGCCTTGTTGCCACCGGCTCAGGTGGCTTCTGGATCTAATCCGGCGAAGGTGGAGGAGAACAAGAGGAAGGCGCACAGTGCCCTTATCTTGTGTCTTGGGGACAAGCCATTGAGGGAAGTATCGAAGGAGGAAACCGCTCTTGGGATCTGGAATAAGCTGGAGCAGTTATACCAGACCAAGTCTGTTACGAACAAGTTATACATGAAACAGAAGCTTCAAGTCTTCAAAATGAATGAAGATAAGAATCTTGGTGATCAGTTGGACGAGTTCAACAGATTGGTGGATGATCTGGAGAGTTTGGATGTTACAATTGATGATGAAGATAAGTCATTGATGTTGTTAAATGCCCTACCTAAGTCTCTGGAAAATTTCAAAGATGCCTTGTTGTTTGGTAGGCAAGATCAGGTGATGTTTGATGATGTTCAAACTGCCCTGAAAACCAAGTTTCTACAGATCCAAGCTGATGGGAAGAAGCCTGCTGAAGGATTGAATGTTCAATCCAAGAAGAAGAAGGGGTTTCAGTCCAAGAAGAAGGATGGTGGAAAAGGGAATAAGGGTGGGAAGAAGTCTGATTTTGTTGAGAAGAGGAAGTGTTTCACTTGCCATAAGGAAGGTCATCTGAGAAAGAATTGCCCTGAAAGAAAGAAGAAAGACAATCAAGGTGATCAAGATGGAGATGCAGCTGTTGTGGAGGTTGAAGGATATGATAGTGCAGAGGTCTTGATGGTTAGTCATGAGAGGCTAAGTCAAGAGTGGGTCCTGGACTCTGGGTGTACTTTTCATATGTGTCCACATGAAGACTGGTTCCTGGATCTTGAGAAGATTGATGGAGGTCTTGTTCTTTTGGGTAATGATGAGAGCTGTAGAGTGCAAGGATCTGGTTCTATCAAGATCAAGATGTTTGATGGGGTTGATAGGATCTTATCTGATGTCAGGTTTGTTCCTGAGTTAAAGAGAAATCTTGTTTCTCTTGGTACCTTGAATTCAAAGGGGTTTGAATTCAAGACAGACAAGGGAAGTCTGTCAATAACCAAATCTGGAAGGATTGTCATGAAGGGGGCTATCAAGAATGGTTTGTATACTTTGATTGGAAGAACTGTTACAGGGTCAGCTGATGTTACCATGGGGTCTTCTGAGGTTAACTTGTGGCACAAGAGATTGGCACATGTTGGTGAGAAGGGCCTGGTGGAGTTATCCAAGAAGGGAGCAATCCCTGGGAAGAGGATATGTAAGCTGGAATTCTGTGAGAGGTGTGTTCTTGGGAAATCAAAGAAGCAAGCATACCAGAAAGGGAAGCATACCACCAAGGAGGTTATGGATTATATACATTCTGATGTATGGGGCCCTGCAAGGGTATCCACTCATGGTGGAGGCAGGTATTTCCTTACCCTTATTGATGATTATTCCAGAAAAGTTTGGGTTTACATTCTTAAACAGAAGAGTGATGCCTTCTCTAAGTTCAAAGAATGGTTGATTGAACTTGAGAATAAGAGAGGCAGGACTATCAAGCACTTAAGGACTGATAATGGGCTTGAATTCCTATCAGAGGAGTTTCAACAATTCTGTAGGGAGAAGGGTATTACTAGGCATAAAACTGTTCCTTCAAACCCCCAGCAGAATGGTCTAGCAGAGAGGATGAATAGAACTATTCTGGAAAGGGTTAGGTGTATGTTATCTGATGCTCATTTACCTAAGAGTTTTTGGGGGGAAGCTGTTAACACAGTTGTTTATCTCATTAATAAAGTGCCATCATCTGCTATTGAGTTTAAAACCCCAGATGAGGTCTGGTATGGGAAAATATCAGATTACTCAAAATTGAAAGTTTTTGGGTGCCTAGCTTATGTTCATGTGAGGCAAGACAAACTTGAACCTAGAGCTTTAAAGTGTGTTTTCATTGGGTATCCAAAGGGTGTTAAGGGGTATAAGTTGTGGTGTCTGGAGCCTGGGAACCAGAAGTGTATTACCAGCAGAGATGTTGTGTTTAATGAAGTACAGATGGGATACAAGTCTGGTGGAGGTGATAGGGAGCCATCAGCTGAGGAGATGGATGGTGTTATTTCTGAGCCAATTACTCAAGTTGAGGTGGAGCCTGATCATGATAATCATGAGAGTGCATCTGGTTCTGAACCAGAGCAGGAAACAGGAGAGAATGGGTCATCAGATGAGGATAGTGCACCTGCAGAGGAGGAAGAAGTGCCAGAAGCAGACTTGAGAAATTATAGTTTGACAAGAGACAGATCCAGAAGACAAATACATCCTCCAGTAAGGTTTGGCCGTGTGGATCTGGTCTCCTATGCACTTGTTACAGCAGAAGCCATAGAGTACCAGGAACCTAAAAGCTACAGGGAAGCCCTTGAGTGTGATGATAGGGAGTCATGGGTGACAGCCATGACAGAAGAGATGGAGTCTCTTAAGAAGAATCAAACTTGGATTCTTGTTGATAAGCCACCTAGGCAGAAGCTAATCAGTTGTAAATGGTTGTTTAAAAGAAAGCTTGAATCTGGTGTGAAAGATCAGGTGAGGTTTAAGGCCAGGTTAGTTGCCAGAGGATTTACTCAAAGGGAAGGAATTGATTACAATGAGGTTTTCTCACCTGTTGTTAAGCATTGTTCAATCAGGCTACTTCTCAGTAGAGTTGTCCAAGAGGATCTGGAGCTACAACAACTTGATGTGAAGACAGCTTTTCTGCATGGTGATCTTATTGAGGATCTGTACATGCACCAACCAGAAGGGTTTGTTGAACCAGGGAGTGAAGGGAAAGTGTGCCTGCTCAAGAAATCATTGTATGGCCTCAAGCAAAGTCCAAGGCAGTGGCACAAGAAGTTCAATGAAGTTATGCTATCCATTGGTTTTGTAAGGAGCAAGTATGACACTTGTGTATACCTGGAAAGGCAAGGTGGTGATGTGATAGCCTATCTTCTGATCTATGTAGATGACATGCTTATTGCCAGTAAAAGCCTTCTGAAGATTCAGAGTATCAAAAGGAAGCTAAGTGCTAGATTTGATATGAAGGACTTGGGAAATGCTAAGAGGATTCTTGGAATGGATATTCTTAGGGACAGAAAAGCTGGAAGACTATTCTTATCCCAGAAGAGTTACATTGAGAAGGTCCTGAAGAGGTTTAACATGCATGAGAGTAGAGCTGTGTCAACTCCTCTGGGACAACAGTTCAAATTATCTAAGGAAATGGAACCAAGGTCTGAAGAAGAGAAGAAGACTATGATGAAAGTACCTTATGCAAGTGGGGTTGGAAGCCTGATGTATGCTCTGGTCTGTAGCAGACCAGATTTAGCTTATTCATTGAGTATGGTGAGCAGATACATGGCTAATCCTGGAAGATTACATTGGGAAGCTTTGAAATGGATCTTCAGATACCTTAAAGGGTCATCTGATCTGGGATTGATGTTTGAGAGGATGACTGACCAGAAGAGTCCACTGGAAGGTTTTGTAGATTCTGATTTTGCTGCTAATCTGGATACCAGAAGATCTTTAACAGGGTATATCTTTACACTTTACAATACTGCTGTGAGCTGGAGATCTGTTCTGCAGAGTGGAGTTGCTTTATCTACTACAGAAGCAGAGTTTGTTGCAGTGTCAGAGGCTGTTAAGGAGGCTTTGTGGTTGAAAGGCATAATCAAGGATTTTGGCATAAACCAAAGGGCTGTGGTTGTTCATTGTGATAATCAGAGTGCAGTACATCTGGTTAAACATCAAGTGTTCCATGAGAAATCAAAGCACATTGATGTAAGGTTGCATTTTGTGAGGGAAATCATTGATAAAGGAGTGGTTCTCATCCAGAAGATATCTACAGATGACAATGCTGCAGATATGTGTACAAAGTCTTTACCAGGTACGAAATTCAAGTTCTGTGTTGAATTGGTAAAGATGAGTGTATGGGATGTTCCTTAGGCCCAAGCTGAAGCATGGAGGAGAGGAGGAGAGGATTGATACTTCTCATCTGAGGTGGAGAATTGTGAAGTGTCATATGTGAAGTATGAAGTCTACTGAGCTTAATTCAATAAGGAGCTATGTTGATGAAGTGTTAGCCGTGGGAGTTAGTCTATTTGGGGTATCAGAAGAGTTATATCAGATGAGGTTGATCAGATGAGGTCTAACAGTGGAGTCCCATCAGAGGATGTCTAGACCGGAAGTCATCTGATGGTAATAGTCAGCTGAAGTCAAGTCATCTGATATAAAGTACAAAGACGCGAAACACCGAGTTGAAGCTAACTGAAGGCGGTTCTAACTGAATCAACTGAAGCAGTTATTGGAGTTTGTTAGCCAGCTGGATAACTACTTTACTTATGAGTTCGTTACAACTGAATCGAGTCTAGATTCTTCTCAATCTCTGTAAATATAAATAAGTGCTTCCAACTGAGAGAAAGAACTTAGAACTTGAGATCATCTTTGAGAGCAAACACTGTGAGATTGAGTGCTCTGTAACTTGTAACTTCCATTTCTTGCTTAGTGAAAAGTCTATCCTCTCGGATCCCGTGGACGTAGGAGTTCTTCTCCGAACCACGTAAATCTGGTGTTCGTGTGTGATTTTCAATTTCGTTCTTACTGCATTTGATTCCGATTCCCGGAAACAAGTTTTCTTGTGAATCCGAAACCGTGATTAACACTATGCATGTTTAAGTTTTAGTGGTGCACCCACTCGCCCAAACGTATAATTGATTATACTGAAAATTGTGGTTAAATTACACTATAAAAAAAGCCTCAAATAAAGAGGACAGTTAAAGAGGGCAAAGATTACCCTCGTCCTTAAAGAGGGTCGAGACGAGGGCAAATAAAAAAAGAGCTAGGCGAGGGCGTAGACGAGGGTGCAGGCCCCCTCTTTAGTTGACGAGGGCGCTACCCTCGCGCAAGTTCAAATTCAATCGAGCCGAGGGCTTAACCCTCGTGAGTAGGCGAGGGCGGGGCCCCTCGTAAGTTGGCGAGCGCGGCCCCCTCGCCCTGTTCAGCGCTTCAGCGAGCCGAGGGCTTATGCCCCTCGTCCTCGTGAACCTGTCGTGGGTAAATAACCTCACCCACGTTAAAATTCAGGTAGTTACCGAGGAGGTTTACCCTCTTTAACCCCCTCGGTAAAGTTTAATATAAATACACCCACCCACCATTTTCAGCAGCCAAAAACCCTCCTCCTCCACAGTTTCCAGCCGCCGCCGCCCATCCCTGCTGCGCCGCCGTCGCCGGAAACTCCTCTCCATCGGTCGGATTTTGGCCTACTCGTCCCCGTGAACATTTCTACGGTAACATTTTTCATTTTAATCCGTTAATTCGTTAATTAAATTGTTTGTAAAATGCAAATTCATGTATGTTTATATGTATGTATATTTGTATGTATAGGTGTTAATTAGTTGCTAATTATATAGTGTTTAACTTATTTTTTAATTAGTATGTAATTAATTATAAATTTGATAATATATTTATGCATGTTAATTAGAAATAATTATCAATATTTGTTGTATTAAAATTAATTTTGCATGATACATTTAATTAATTATATATGTGATGAGTATTGATGTTTGATTATTTACATTAATTATTTATTTGATGAATGTTGTATAGTTATATATGTTTAAATTAAGTATAATTAATTAATTATGTTGGAGTGGAAGGGGCTGATGATGAATATATTGTTGATTGTTTGCTAGTTGTAGATGTGCGTTCCGACTTGATTAATTTTAATTAAGTCGGAAATGGATACACTATAGGATCTTAGTTAACTGGAGAATACGTCTGATCAGCTTGATGCCTTCGAATTCGGTCTCCAAGTTGATCAGACGTATCATGGCTAGACATATGGAGTTGGGCGTCTTCACTTTCAGGATGATATCCGAAGAAAGGCTGCAGGAGTACTGGTAGACGTTTCAGGTATATATTCATTTGATTTATAATTATATTATTGTATGACATAATAACATCTTTGTTTATCAGAAAGAGGCTAGGTGGGATCCTACTGTCACTTCCACACAGTATGTGCATCACTTGTTCCTGAAAAGGGCTATAGAAAGATCCGTACGTAGATCTGTTGAACTCTGTGAAAAGAAAATGGGAGTTGAAGGGTAAGAAGTCACGGTGGGATACAAAAGTGCGGAAGGCCTTGCTCGCGTACCGGGACAGAGATGACGTGAAAGCCAAATCCGTACAATGTAGACAGAACAGACTATCTGGGTCTGCTGGCCCGGGTACTGGCATCTCCACCCATAAAGGTGGATCTCGTAGTGCCATCGAGGTTGCCCTGGATATTGTAAGTCATTTGTTGATACCACACTATTTTAATTTTTATAATATGTATACATATTTTAAGTCTTAATCATCATGTTCTAAATTATAGGAGAGGAAAAAGGGACGCTCCGCCACAGATTGGGAAATTGTGGAGCACTTCCACTACCGTGGTCCAGGACAGTATACATACGGCCTTATATTTGATACATTGGTAAGTATTCTTGTTACATTTTAAAATATTATGAATATTTAAATATCATGAAAAATAATTCTAAAAAAATGTGCAGGTTGATGTACAAGCGAGAGTCTCCCAACTACACCTTACCTCTAACTCTGACGAGCAACCTCCTGAACCTAGTCTTCCAGAGTTATCTCAGATGTACGTCAAGACTGTGGGAAAAAAACACACTAAAATTCATGGGCTCGGACAATTGGAAAAGTCCAGGCTCATAGTCTCCGGCCCAGGCGGGACATCAGCTGGGACTCATTTTGGAGCCTACAGTCAAATTGATGTGAACTGACTACTTGCTGAGGAGCGTGAGAGAACACGAAGAGAGACGGCTGAGGAGAATCGCCGATTGTTGGAGCAAGTGGAAGAGAGAAACCGGCAACTGCACGAGGAGATGACCCAGAACTTCCAAAATCAGTTTACCGAGTGGTTGTGGGCATCACAACAGGGATCCGGACCCAGTGTCTCACAAGCTGGTGGTTATCCCCCACCACCCCCGCCTCCATCTGATGGTTATCCCCCACCCCCACCCGAGGACCGGGTTCGAGCCGTGACAAGGGACCGAGATCCTGATCATCTTGAAGTTGAAACTTATGAAAAATGATTAACTATTTTCATGAATGTTTGAGAGTATTGCTTGGAGTATGAATTATTGTGCATTGTCTTGTTTATGCTTGAGATGTTTATTTTTATTAATGTTTGTGAAATCGGGAGCTATATATCGTGTTTTGTAAGATTTTAATGAATTATTTAGGTTAATTTGTGTATGTGCTTTAATTATAAGTAATATTTGTTTAATTTATCCATAATATATTCAAAATATTTTAATTAAAAAAATAATATATATATATATATATATATATATGTGTGTGTGTGTGTGTATGTATGCACAAGGGCGTTAATTTTTTATATTTAAAAAGATTATATACATAAGTGAAAATGTAATTTTGCAAGTGTTAATTTCATTTTATATGTGAGAATAATATAAATTTCATTTTGAAGTTGTTACCATAATTGTAATGATATATAATAATTAATTAAAAGTGTAATCATAATAGAAATTATTAAATATAATTCAAAGTATGAAAATCATGTAATTTAAAATGATATATTAATTTAATTAATTTTGAAGGTGTTATCGTAAATAAAATATTTATAATAATATTAATTAATTAAAGGTATAAACAAAATAGAAGTTAAATGTTTTAACAAAGAAAACAAAATAAGAAATAATACATATACCATTACAATAGAAACTTCTTGGAGGCGGGTCGCGCGAGGGTCTGGTTGGGTCTTGCCCGCCCCGCGGATGCGGCCCGTGATTTTTTATTTTTTTAAATAAGGTGGACGAGGGTGGCACCCCTCGTGAATTAACGAGGGGCGAGGCGAGGGCCAGCCTAGACGAGGGCGGAAGCACTCGCTAAGCTTCAGCGATGCGAGACGAGGGCGCGACCCACGTTAAGACGCACGAGGGCTTTCCCCTCGTTAGTTGACGAGGGCGTAGACGAGGGCTCCCTTTTTGAACCAGACGAGGGCCTCCCCCTCGTTAGTTGACGAGGGCGCTCTCCTCTCGTTAGTTAACGAGGGGCGAGCCGAGGGGGAGCCTGGCGAGGCTTGTTTTGTCGAGGGTCTCTCCCCCTCTTTAAATCTCTTTTTAACCCTCTGTCCTTCTTTAAATCCCTCTTTAATTCAACAGTATTTTGTAGTGTTACATTAAAAAGTCTAAACTGAAATCAAATTACACTTTTCAGTGTAATCAGCCTACACTTTATAGTGTAAACAACTTCAATTGTTGAGTGAGTACATCGTTCACCTGATATATAAGATGAATTCTAGTATGGGAATATTTTTTTGGCAAATAGACAATTGAGACGGAAGGAGTACTATTTATCAAATACTATATTTCACAAACGAATTTTTTAAAAACCACCTAAGTCGAATAAGAGAAGATAGTGTGTACACTTTGTGCAACGTATATCATTACATAATAGTGTCAATAAAATTTACGGATCTGATAAATGTAAATTAAATTTATTGCTCCATTTGTTCCGAATTCATTCTCATACTAAAAGTAGCACATTTTTTAATCACATTTACACTATATCGAAGAATGGTTGACCTAGTGCCCCTCAATCTTACTATACTATAACCCATTGACCCAAACCAATTATGTTGGGCCTGAAATTATTGGATGATCCTTACCATTTTGTTGGGCCTGAGAGTATTGAAAGTGCGAAACTATGTTCCTCCAATCCAACCCAGATTTTTTTATTGAATTACAATTATCCTTCGTAATATTTGTTACAAGACAAAAATGACACTACTCTATAATATTTAGGGATGGCGATGGGGCAGGGTGGGTACTTAAAGATCCATGAACGTCCCGTCCCTTGTACGGGGCAGAGCGGAGCGACCCACTGCAGATTACAGGGCGGGATGATCCACTCGGGTCATGATAAATTATTTTCATGGTAATGATACATAATATATCTTATGATATTTAATATAAAAC
The DNA here is from genome assembly GCA_947034835.1 of Ballota nigra. Classification (NCBI taxonomy): domain Eukaryota; kingdom Viridiplantae; phylum Streptophyta; class Magnoliopsida; order Lamiales; family Lamiaceae; genus Ballota; species Ballota nigra. The sequence continues at coordinate 96,232,199 of OX344725.1, forward strand.
TAATAAATATGGAAAAATATAATACTTTTGAAGTTGAATTATAACCATTTATATTATATAAAACTAATAAATATGAAAATTTATTAAATACAATATATATATTTATAAAATTTATATTATATGCGGATAAGAGCGGGCAAGGTAGTAGTAGTATTCATAACTACCCTGCAGCTGGTCACATGGTAGAGCGATCCAAACATATCGGGGTAGGGCGTGCCAAATTGCCATACATAGTAATATTTGTTATTAGACAAAAACATAAGTATAGTGTTTCACTTTCCAAATTTTTCCCTAAAATAATGACAAAATTATAGTGTTTCACTTTCCAAATTTTTCCCTAAAATAATGACAAAATTTTATATGAGAAGAATTAGATTGAGTCATAGAGCATCATCTCATATATCATATGGGAGAACATCTCACACTGGAAAAAAAAAAAAGAAGAAGAGATAGTGTCTTAATCAAACTCCTAAACCATAAAAATCATTTGATAATTAGGTGAGAACAAAATAGGACAAAGATATATATATCTTTGTCATCCCATGTCAATCAAATTCAGTAAAGTTGCTGGTTGCTGGTTGCTGGTTGCTGGTTAATTTGAGCGATTTTACAACAAAAGGTTAAAAACAAATGAAGAGCAAGCGCACCATCCCACAGTGCCTGCTGCATGCCTCTACCTTTATTAAAAACAAGTCTAAAAAATACTTAAAACAGAAGAAAAACAACTAAGTTAACAAGAAAAGCTTATCGCAAGAAAGCATCAATCTAGTACTTGTAATCCTTAACGTGGAGACTCTCCGATGCACCTTCGCTCAAAGAACCGCCACCTTGGTAAGTCCCAAGGGTGGCTTCTGAGTTCGCCTTGCACCTAGCGAGGAACGCCGCCTGAGCCTTGGGGATGTTTTCGTCCTTTCCTGCCCAAGCCTTGAGCGTGCTCTGTTGCAGAGCACGTCCGAACGAGAACGTGAGGCTCCACGGCTTCTTCGTCTTCAGCTTGTTCATCGCATTCAGGTTCACGGTAGCCTCCTCCTCACTCTGCCCACCCGACAAGAAAACCACAGCCGGTACAGCAGACGGCATTGTGCGCTGCAGGGTGCGAACGGTGTACTCAGCCACCACCTCCGGGGCGACCTTCTTGGAGTCGGACCCGGGGGTCACCATGTTAGGCTTGAGAAGCGTTCCTTCTAGAAGGACGTGGTGATCGTTGAGGGCCTTGTAGCAAGCGGCCAGGACACGCTCCGTCACATCCGCACATCTGTCGATGTCGTGGGACCCATCGACGAGGATCTCGGGCTCGACAATGGGGACCAATCCGTTCTCCTGGCAGATGATGGCGTAGCGTGCTAGCCCGTTGGCGTTCTCGTTGATTGAAAGCTGAGATGGCTCGTTGGGACCGATCTTCAGGACGGCTCTCCATTTGGCAAACCTAGCTCCAGCAGTGTAGTATTGTGCGCAGCGTTTGCCGAGGTCATCGAGACCTTGAGTGGTTGTCTCGCCATTGGTTCCGGCAAGCTCAATAGTTCCCTTGTCGACCTTGATACCGGGGAGAACACCGCCATCCTTCAAGACATCAACAAATGGTTTGCCTGCAAATATAATCAAATCGATCAATTTATGTTCGGGGTGTTTACAATAAACAAGTGATCGTAATCATCTGGAATTGTATAAAAGTAATTTCGAATATTTTCAAATTGAACTACTCATCTAGAATCCGTAAAACTAAAAGCTGAGAGGTGCGTACTTCTACCCGAGTCTAGTTTTTCACTAATATTTTACTCTATTCAATCACTCAACATCTTTTTACAAATTCTGCAAGCACTTATTAATTTCACTATTAAACAATTGTTTCCACAATCACTATGCATAATTATTTCCAAACACCCCCATTGTTTCTTTTAACGGTGCATATTTACAAAACTATTGCTTTTCAGAAAAATCACAAATTAGTTATCTAAAAATACCTGCAGCTGTTTTTTGGTATAGAGTTTCTTCAAAGAGGATAACTCCACTTAGGTACTGAACAGCACCGGGTGTGGTGAAGAGAAGCTCACGCAAGGCCCTCCTATTTGCTTCGACATTCTCAACATTGATGCTAGCAAAACGCTTGCCAATTGTACCAGTAGACTCATCAGCAGCGAGGATACCCTTCCCCGGGGTGCCAATGTATGCAGCATTAGCGATAAGCTCATCTGCAAAAAAGGGGGAACCCATTAAAAATAAGAATGGACGTATGAAATTAGAAAACAGCCCCAGAATATTAGAGAGAACAGCACAAAGGAAGAGCAACAAAGGCATGTAATTAATAAAGAGTGTACAATATCACATTATCAAAAATTTAACAAGATCTCAATGGAATTTCATGAGATTTTCCACTTTAAAGTAGCAAAAAAAGCAACTCGGCATTGTTTTTTTAGTTTTTGAACTGCACACACATGCTGATAAATAACAATGCATAAAGAAAGGGAAATATACTTAATTTTCAAAACATAATTAATGTAAATGTAGATCCCAATCACTTTAAATTTCAATGTCTGAATGTACAACAAATCTCAGGTTCATCACAAATAAAACCATCCCAATCTCTATGTGATCGATCAATGAAAAATATGCTTTCATCAAAATCAACAAATAGTGTGGGGCAAAGATGGATCAAACCTGGTTGTTTCCAAAAAACAAAAGTTTAGAATGAGAGGAGGATTCGGGTAAGGAATTCAAATGGCTCAATATAATGTGGATTTCAAATTTTAAAAAATTGAAAAATCACTCTCAACAAAAAAAAAAAAAAAAAAAAAAGTTCAAAGTAAAGGTGACGGACTACAAATTCATTACAGAATGAATTCATCAAAACACAATCAACGGATTTGTAATTATGAATTCCAGATCCATCTCCATACCGTTCAATCCAAATGCTACCTAACTTAAAAATAGGAAACGTTCATATCAACGTGACAGCCTTAAAACAGGGATGAGTATGCAAACACAGCAACAATAATCAAACGCTCACGAAGGAAGATCAAAACAAATAAAAACAGATACGAAGAAACTAAATTCGAAAAACACAGCAACAGCCACGCACTAGAGATCGCCATATTAACGTAACCGAACAAAACAATTAAACCACCAGAGCATCAGAATCTATAAATAAGAACATATTTACGATCACAAATTTCGCGATATCACAAATAAAGATGATAGAGAAATTCCAGATCTGAAAAAATAATGAACGCCATTGGAAAACGTGAAGCAAAATAGAGACATTATAACCGGATCAGACTAAAGTAATCACTCAGAAGCGAAGATAAACGAAGCGGAAAGGAGAGGAAATATACATACCGGCATACTTCCCCCTGTAGCAAGACATGATTAGTGTAGTATGCGAAATTCAAAGCTCTGAAAAATAGCGGAAATTATGAGAGGAGTTGGTGAGAGAGAGAGGGAGGAAGAGGAGTAGTTTTATACAGTGAGGGTGGGAGGTTGGACCATCGATGTTATCGCTAAATGACAACCCCTCTTTCAAGAAACCCCGTTCTTTTTGCTTATTCCTCTATTTACTAATTTACCCCTGCTTTCTGGGCCTGCAACTATTAATTTAAGCTGCTTACGATTTTCTACCTTGTTTTTGGGAGAGGTGTCCAATCAAAAATTAAATTTTAATGGATTATAATTTAGGTGAAAAAAATTGTGTAAGACCATTTAAGCATGAATCGGAGTTTTATTTATGAATAAATTTTATGCACCAAGTGCATTCACCCGTCATTTTTTTTTTTATTAAAAAGTCACATATTATAATTTAACAAGTTGTTTTCCAATAAAAACAAAGATGATTTTACATTGATAGCAAAGGTGGATGTTAAAAATATATTTAAATGGCACGATACACGTGGTGCATATAAAAAACTTTATTTATTGCATTATACTCCTTTTGTTTTAATTATTTTTTTTTTTTTAATGACCAATGGAATTATGGAACATCACTCCAATCACATTTAAAAAATGACAAAGTATAGAGTGAAACTAGTTTATATATAAATCATTAAAGGGTATTAATTGTTTTACTAAAGAGTATAAGGTGTTTTCATTGAAGAGTATTACTTATTTACACTGAAAAGTTTTAGTTGTTCAGTGAAAACAAACTAAGACTCTTCAGTGAAATAACTAATATCATTCAATGAAAACAACTAATATTATTTAGTGAAAATAACTAATATCCTTCAATGATTCAAGTATGGACCAATTTCACTCTATACATACTCTTAAAAAATATATGATTAACATATAAAATGATAGTTTCATCCATAAAAAATAATATTAATAAATTGTATAAAAATAGGAAAAATGTAATTTGTATGTGGGTAATGTTGATTTATTTTAATTAAATTACACTAATATTTTTATTATATAAATATATCATATAATTTATTTAACTTTTTATAATTATATCATATAATATTTGAGCAATACTTTGGTGCACCAATTGTGTGCAACTGATACACAACTAGTAGTGTTTTTAAAAATAATTAATATTAACCAATTAATATGAAAACAACAGGTAACATAAGTCAAGTGTTGGTAGCTCAAGTGGTTGAGGCCACCACCTAAGACCCAGAGGTCTTGGGTTCGAGACACGGAGAGGGAATTTATTTTCCTCTTGTGGTGGGGTGGTGTTCCCCTGTTATGATGGGGTGGTGTTCCCCTCTTGTGGTGGTTGCGGTTCCGGCCGCAGTGCGGTTGTGGTTCGGAGTTGCGGATTCGGGTGGTCCCCCTCTTGTGGTGATTGCAGTTCTAGTCTACAGCGAGATGAAAAGATGTTGTCATGTACCCGGTGGTCGAAGGAACTATTGTAATTGATTATGTTAGGAAACTATTGTAATTGATTACCTTCAAAAAAAAAAAAAAAAAAACAGGTAACATAATATTAAGTTATTAACATATATTCTCAGCGAACTCCTCATGTAATATACAGATATTATACATATTTCATGTGTCCACTAAAAATATGTGCATAATATTTTTTACGACAATTTTTTTTTTTTACCATTCAATCATCATTTAATTCTTTCACATGTCGTTGATTTTACATTCACTAACAACCACTTAATTTATAAATGGATCACACATTACATTAAAATATTCTTACTTTACATATTTTATCTATATTTTTTTAAAAGCTGTCAAAAGCCAATAAACTTAATTTTAGGGTAGAGAGGGAGTACTACATTACACCAAATATATCATGATGTAGCGAAAGAATTGATATTTTTATAAATTAATAAAAATAAATCACTTTACAAGAAATAGTGTCCAAGATAGTAAACTAACAACTATAAAAGGGCAGACAGATCACAAGAAAGAAGCCATAAAAAGAAAATATTCACAAAAATAATGGGGGGTAGGGCACTTTTTGCTAGAAAGAAGCCGCCAACATAAGGTGGGAAAAGAAAACCACTAGCGTCACAATTCACTCATAATAGATTATTTTTTAGCCTTCAATTGTTCACCTTTTTTTTTAAAACCATAATTATCTACTTAAGTACGTAGTTTTTACATACCAATTTTCTTAAAACTTGTGCGTAAACTATTTTCTCTTTCTTGTAATTATTCGTACACTTATTTATTCGTCCGTCAAAAAATTATTTGTATATTAAAAAAAGACATTTATTTATGTACACATTCACAAAAATATACACATTTTAACTCATATGTCACTATTTTATTCAAAAAAATTATTTTTCTTAAAGAGTGTGTCCAATTTAGTATCCATAAAATTATGAGACAAGGAAATATATCTTATTTTATTGAATGGAGGAAGTATTATTTATATATAACTAATGCTTATTAATAATTAAAGTGTTAATTAAATACAAAATTAAACTATATTCCCCCGTTCCGCGATTATTCGCACACTTTCCTTATTCGTCTATTCTAATATTATTTTCACACTCCAAAAAAACAGTTAATTTATACACACTCATACATATATATATATATATATATTCACATGTCATCAATTGATTCCCACATCATGGACCATGGTCATAAGTCATAACATTAATAAAATAAAACTTTAAAATGTCAACTATACATCAAACTCTTATTTGAGAGCAAGAGTCATGTTTTTTTTTTTTTTTTACAATTATTGTCCGTCAAATTAAATAAAAAGAAAACCAATTCAATGAACTTATTATTGTATCAAATTAAATAAAAAGAAAAGCAATTCAATGAACTATTCGTCATCTCTCACGCTCAGAAGCTAGTTTGATACTCTGCCGTCCCAAAAGTGTGCTTTTTGACATTATTGTAAGACAGTCTCATTTTCATTTTAAGCTTTGCCTTTTGTCGAAAGTAATTTATACTATGAATTATTGAGAAGCTCTAAAATGAAGTGTTCCGTTCTGTATGAGATTTATCAAAATTATCAATTAGTTAAAAAAACACAAATTAAATTAGTAATACTTGTATAGGTGAATAAAATAGTCTTATAGATAATTATTGCACGAAATAATGTTATATTCGATGTATTAGGAAACATAGTTAATATATAATATGTTAAATTGATTTGTGTTTTCATTTATAGTTAACTAAAAAAAATTGATCGTTTCACAAGAGAATCCTACTTAATTATTTCCAACTACACATATTTTGCTTTTAGAAATAAAATTAAAAAAAGTGCCTGCACGATTTTTTTTAATTAAAGTGTACCGTAGGCATGGTGCGTGACATAGTGACGGACCTCATGAGCCACGAATGATCCGTAAATTTAATTTCAATTGGACAAAGAAAAGAAGAAAATTAGGAACATATTTTAAATTTATAAATTTAAAGTCTCAGTATAAATTTCATTTGAAGTTAACTTGGCCAGCTTTTTCTTCGTGGAAGAAGGAAGGTAGAGGGAATTCCCAATTTATGTTTTTTCTTTTTTATTTTGTGTCATATTTTGTAAGTGCGTAAGGAATAAGTGATGTTAACAGTGCAAAAGGAATTAATTATGGATGTAAAAAAAATAAAAAATAAATTACAATCTTGATATAACTAAAATACTACCTCCATTTCTCGTTTTATATATCAATTTACTCATTAAATTAAAATATCAAAAGATTCTCATACTCATTAAATACACACATGCCACAATAAATACTATCCCCACCCCCTCCAAATCAATTTTCATACTTTCCTTTTTTGATGTCTTACATTACATTACATTTTCTCACAACCTTTACCCTCAAAATTCTCACTTATTTACCATTATGTTATTATTTTTCTTACACGAATAATTTACAACCACACACATTAATTTGACATAAAATCTTCATTATATCCAGGGAGTACTTTTAGGAGAATTTTATTGAAAAAAAAAAATTGCTAAATGTGCACTGGATAATGATAATGATATAGTGACGAATAAAATTGAATAAAATTGGACCTATAAATAGAAATAGAGGGAACAACACCTAACCTCATAAAAAAAGACAAAATATTATATGAAATTAGTTCATGATAAGCAAACAGTTTTAAAGTACCATTAATCTCATCGAAAGTATCATTAATCTCATCGGGGGTATCATTAGTCTAAGTTCAAACAAAATTAAAACAATTACAATATAATACCACGGACCCAAATTAGTGATACGCCTGACAGGTTTAATGATACTCCTGATGAGAATAATGATACTCTAAAATTATTTCATGTTAAGCTTATTATGAACCGTTTTCATATATAACTTTGTAGCAAAAAGACGAAGCCCTCGCCCCCAGGGCCCCCACCCCCTGGTCAGACAGTACTCCATAAAAAAACATTAAAACCTCAAACAACAATTACTTAAAATCAGCGTACTTAAAAAGATAATAACACCTGTCAAAAAAAATATAATAACAACGAAGCCAACTAATTAATTTCAAAATCTAAATGTAATTTTAAACAATAATTTGCTCCATTTCGCTTACAATTAACAACGAAGCCAACTAAATGATTACAGTTCAAAAGTAGCCTGAAGAGTAGAGAAAGCAGAGATCAAAAGAAGGCAATAAAGTTTTTATAGCATAAAACCAAAGGTGTAAGCAGAAATACGAGTGATTTCCCAACAAGACTAATCATTATTAATTAGCATTTGGCAACATAAATATCAGCATCTTTCATACAAGAAAAATAGAACAGCGTATGACAGATAAACTGTACGAGCCACAGCAAGAGCACAACCTGATGATTCAATGCTTCACAAGCGTTCTCAAAAACAAAACTGAAACCTTACAAGAGGGCAGGGGATCCAGAGCAAAGCAAGACCTGATTCACCACTTTGACGCAACTTAATCCGTCCTTTGTAATTTCTAAGTACTTTAAACATGTCGATAAAAAGAGGCCCGGATCAATTTGTGAGGAATAACAATATAGAGGGAGGAAAATAAGACAAGTAAGAACTATCAGCAATCTCCTCTATATTTCTCATCATTGAAATACAAAAAACAAGAGAACCTGGGAGAGGTTATAAATAGACTACAAGCAATAGCTTACAAGGTGTGCAGCCATGGCTATAATCATATCTACATAAGCTGAATGGAGAACATACAAAATTTCATTCCGACTTCCATGCCAGGCTCTGTAGGCGTTGAAGGTGACCGTATAAAATTTCTATACGCTTTGGTACATTGTAACATGCAGGCTCACCTTGAAAATACTACACATTCTTAACCTACAATTGAGTCATGATAAAAAATTCAAGTAGGGCATTAGATTCTTGGTGTGAGGATTACTTTACAAAGATAGAGAAAATAAAGTAATTTTAGCAATGACTGTTTTCGATGTTGCAGTAAATTTAGCAAATACATCCTGACAAGTATACAAAGCACTTCTATCTATTGGACCTTACATCATAACATGTAAAATAAGCAACATATTTAAATACCAGCCTCAATTGCTATAAGATGACTTGCATCAAACACTGATAATTCCTTTGTAATTTGATCAAAAAAAAAAAAAAAGTTACAACCTCAGTTCCTAATTGTCTACTAATTCTATCCAAAATGGTGGTTACTAATTATGTCACTATGCTAATATCTATAAAAATTTACCCTTTTATCCACCAATACCCCTAATAAATACTAGCCATCTTTCTCAAAAAAAAACAATAACCATCTTCTTGTAATTAAGTTTGTTAATTCATCAAGTAAAAATAAATAAGAGCATAATAGTCTTTTGATATCCTAATTTGTGAAAATTGGTTCATGTGAATGGATAAAATCAGACAAAAAATTAGGAACGGGGGTGGTATTAACCATAAGCCCAAGCCAGTGGGCTTCAAATCACATGACTGGATAAAAATGTTGGTTCACAAGAAATAAATTTTAGAATTGCTTACCAGTTCAACATCGAAAGTGAGTCCCAAGTCCTGCATAGAATCTTCCGATATACAGTTAGCATGGACTATAGGACTTGAAATAGAAGCATCACCGGTAGGTCCCACACTATCATCAGTGGATGGCATCAAGTAAAGAGCTCCCTTGAACATCCATTGATCCCTTTCCTGACTGTAGAAATCTTCAAACAATTCGCCGCACAAAATACACGCACACTGACTTTCATCTGCAGGGACCATCGACTCGCTACTTTCCAAAATTTCACCTGAACCACCCAACACATCTGAAGGACAAGTTCCAAGGCAATGCTGACCCATTCCTGCCACCCAATCAACTGTGCTTACATACCACCTCCTTGAGATCTCAGGAACCTTCAATGCATGCCATTCCATGTGTCTGTCAAGCTGTTCTTGAAGTTTAAGTCTCAAGCCACATATGTTGCACTCATGTGGGAGGTCATCAAGAAGATCACTTATCACATCAGGATGAAACTTACGAACTACATTAGGCTTGAAATCAAAACCGATAAGGTTTTTTATCTCTGTTGTTGACTGGGTAACATTGTCAGAAGACTTACAAGCAGGCTCAGAAGAAGATGGCTCAGATATAGTCGAGACGGTAGGTTTAGAGGTGGTAGCTGAAACAGAAGAAACTGGAGCTGCTGTGGTGCTTGCAATCCCAGGAACACTGTCCAAAGGTTGATCAAGTATCTTAGGTGAGGTAGGCAGCAACAGATCAGACTTGGAAGAAGATATCAAGCCTTTTGCAACCAACGAGCTTAAAAGACTAGAAACAGGATTAGAGGTATTAACTGCACCTGGAATCTGCTCTGAACTATTAAGTGCTAGAGATGAGGTAGATAAACCAGTTTTCAAGGCTGCCTGCTCTACCTTCTTTTTAGAAACTGCCGGGGGCAATTTGCTTCCACGAAAGGATGCAGAAGATGACACATTAGAAAGAGGTTTACTTGGAATTGAGGTACCCTTCAGAGAATTACCAACAGGTTTTCCACTTTTCACTACAGCATCGAATAAACTGCTAGTAATAGATTTTCCAGGGGAGTCAACCATCAAAGGATTTGATTGGTCGGATGATGAATTCCCCAGTGATGAGCGACTTTCAGAGCCCATGTTTTCTGATGGTAACATACTGTGTTCTCGGGTAGAAGATTCAAATTCTGAGGTCTCAAGATTCCTCAGGTGAGCAGCAGGAGCACGTTTCCTCTGCTGAATAGGAGGTATAGAAGCAGATGGAGGCCGTGCATTTGGGGGCAGCAACCTCTTTTTACTGTCCTGATATACATCCCGAGACGGCAAAGGCAGAGACTCCTCAGACACTTGGTCACGATACCCCGTGTTTTTTTGGCCTGGACGCCTTCTTGGATCTGTAGGAGGACCAATAGCAGTCGGGTTGCGGTCAGCAAAATTATTTAGTAATGGACTTGGATTATGTGAAGGAAAAGAAGGTGAGGGAGGGCGTTGGTGCATTAATGATCGTGTCGATACTGGCGCTCCAATAGTCTGTCGCTCCGGTGTCATGGAAACTTTGGTCGGTTGCATTGTGCTTGTTGAATGCTTAAAGCTTGGGTCTCCGATATGAGCTGGGCTCAGTTGCGACTTTGAATGTGCCCTGACCACAGTACCTTGGGAGCTTGTCGACCTAGAAGGATACCCTTCAGAGTAACCTGATAAGTTTCTACCAGTCTCTGAAAGCATACTTCTTTCTGGAGTACGCAGCTTTTGGGACCACGATGGCACTTGAGCCCCAGAAGCCAATTGGCCCAGATCCATAGGAATAGAATCAACTGAGGCTTCATCATCATCCCTTGACCCAATATCATGTATATTTTGTTGCCTGGGAAAATGGCTGTCAAAGTCCTGCACAAGGCACACCATATATCAAAACATTGACTGGAGAATTAGGATGGCTAATGAAACTATTTAGAGCATATTTTCCCTTGGCAATTTATCAGCATCATAATAAATCTAACGAAGCAAATACATCGACTGAAACAAGGTGCTACATAAGGGAGAAGACAAATATGGGAAAGCCATTAGCTAGAAAATTATAAAGCCCCAAATAAGTTAGAAGTTATAATGTCAATGGAATGTTATGATAAGTATAGATATGTTATTCAGTTTTCGGAACAAGTCCTCGCCATAATAATTATGCCAGTTGCCTCTTCAAATAGCCGAAACAGAACAAATCACTACTCAAATACATGGCCTTGTTCTGGACATCATGAAATTCTTTCAAAAGCATTTTAAGGCAACAAACTATTCCCACTCACTTCCAGTTAAATTATCAGGTAAAGAGCTAAACTCTTCTACACTAGCTTCAGCAAGCATGCCAAGGCCTAAATGACTAGAATAATTTGATTAACAAGAAACAACCACAATGGTTTTTGAATTTTCCATCCAGTCCTAATGATTGCATACCTGTCTTGGCACAACATTCTGTGAGATCCACCACAGAGCTTAAAAAAAATATTTCACAAGGCCAACTAAGGTACCTTGACACAACTTTGATATGCTGCTAAGGAGGTCAGAGAAATTATTTCATAAGGCCAATTCAGGTACTGCCACAGACCTTGACACGACATTTCAAGCAAAAACTTATTGTTCAACACTCACTTGATTCTTAGCATTTAATTTCTAGTGATTTTCCAAAAAAAATGGGAATCACAACTTATCAAAACATGTCATGAAAAAAATTACTATAATGTGCAAACATAAGAATTACTCAAAAACAAATAAGACAGAAATGCTGACAGATGCCAAACAGGCGACACAATATCCAACTTTGTGTTTGACAATCCACCAAACCTTCAGAACACTTACCAATCCAACATAATTATCAGGTTCCCATTGATCTTTAGCTGAGGCATCAGCTGCAGTACGAACAGTGGGTCTGGAATTCATTTCGTTCCACCTATACTCCTCTGAGTTGTTCCAGTTCTCACTCATACCATTGGTGGCTCTACTAGAAATATTTTGTTTGTGCCGTAAATCTAAGTCGGAATTTCCAGACTCATGCCCAGAATAGCCATCCAGTCCATGATTCAGACCAAAACCATTCTTCTGATGGGGCATCCCCGTTATGTCACTGTCAGAATCATTCCAGGGCCGGTCATATCCTGGCTCCTTAGGGTGCTCAACCATTTTTGCAGTTACTAAGCCTATACGCCTTGATAGGCTGGAACCATAATCAGGATCTGCATACGCTACACTTGAACTTTTTTCATGAACCGGCTTATCAATGTGGTCTCCTTGATGATGCTGGATAGGCTGCAAGTTTTTGAGCAACTTAAAACTAGATTACAGATACTAAAGCAGAAGAGAGTTATCAAAGATGCAAAATGGAAAGCAAATATTGGCATGTCCCATAACAAGAAGATACACATGGTACACCCGGCATCATTTTTTATAGATTCACTTCATTACTGAATTTTTATAAGCCAAAGTTGGGTTTTGAAAACTTTAATTAAAAAAAAGAACTAGCAATGCCATAATTATCTAATTAACCCATATTGTACACCTAACTTTAATAAGTGTGCAACGCATCAGGTGCCATGGTACACCTCAAGCACTTAAAAATTATAAGAGCATAAGCATACTAGACAGCATTTTATGCTCATACCTGAGCATAAGGATCAGCCCATGATCTTCCAGAATTAATACTACTAGTTCTCTCCACTGCTTCAACATCCTCATGGGAGTTCATCAGGGCTCCACTAGTGTCATTGCTGGCTCCTCTAGCCTGAATTAGATTAAGTCAGCACAACTAAGGAACAGTATATGATTCGCACAAGATAAAGAACCAATGTGTTTCTTATTACTAAACAATGCTGACCCTGATAAATTTATGATCAAAACATTCATGTATGACATGAATACCATGAGGCACAAAAGGAATTTACCTTAACAGTATGACAAAGTTTGGTAAATTTTAACAGCAGTAACAGATATGAGCCTTTATAAGCAATCTGATGATACATTTCTCGACAGGTACCATCAGCATGGGAAGAACTCAAACAAGTTTCTAAACAAATTTCCGGAACTTATTTATGGTCTTAACGTCACTAGTATGGAAATAAAAATGCACAAGTTCACCAAAATTAATTTGTCCTTCAAACAACACAGTAACATTGAATTTGCTTATTTACGGCAAAATTGAAGTCTGAAAAAGCTCAAATTAAATGGATTTTAATATTCCCAACCACGCTAAAACAAAGTAAAGCATTACTACATCAATGTCAGAGAGATGATTCTACAAGTTTAGCCTTCATCATACTAAATTTATTGCTAAACATGTATATGGTCTAGAATCTACAAAAATCAATCACAGGGCCAGAGGATATATTTCACCAAGAATAATGCATATGATTTTATATAGTTCTAACATCTCAGCAAGGGCTTATAATATGTGTTCATTGTCTAAATCGGGCTACCTGGAAACAATATGCACTGCAACCAAGTGGACACGGAAGCTCTTTCAAAGTGCCAAACAAATAGTAAAGAAAAGAAAATTGGGACAAACTTATTTGATGACAACTGGAAAGAGTACTTATTACTTATTAGTGGATGTGGTTATAAAGAAATATGGATCTTACCCTGCTGGTCTGCATTCGCTGCCTTGCCTCCAAATACTTAGGGTTTATATGAATGCTATGTGCGGGACGTTGGGCTTGTGAGTCGGGCCTGGATGGTCCTGAGACATTGGCTGCAGTTGTGAACCCAAGTTCCTTCTCAATCAGCTGAAGCGTCTGCAGAGGGAAGACTCCTTTCCAGGTGCCAAAGAGGTGGCGCATACTTGTATGAACTGGAGGATCAACCTGCCTGTATGCCTTGCAGAAAACCTGAAAATGCCCCAAAGGGGTAACTGTGAGAATACTGATGCAAATTCAGAAAAGGTATTCAACAGGCAGCACATCCCCCCACCCACAACCCTCACACTACAGAAGGAATAAACTATGGGCAACTGGAGGGATGATGTTTCAGGCACTTCCATCTCAAATTATTCCCAACTTCTTTTGAAATAATCAAAGAGCAGTTACTGAAAAGAAGGTAAGAGTGTTGACACAAAGTGACAACAAGTGACAAAAGAAATCACAAAGCCTGACCTCGGGTAATCTGGAAGCAAAGTATTTTATGTAATCCCTCCCAATGTTCTTCACAATACTGTCTAGTAAATACAGAGATGGCAGTTTTTGATCACTGGGGACCTGTAGATGATTTCCAGGGATCAGGCATAATAAGACAGGCAGAGACTATCAGGAGATAATAAGTAATAACTGATACAAAAAATAGGGAATAAACGAATACGGCACACAACACTAGAAGGAGCGATCCAATTCAAAAACTAAGAGCCAAATTTTTTAATACCCTGAAATTGTATCTAAGGGCAGAAAAATTGACAGAAAATGTTCTCCATGGACTAACTAATGATTCCCCAGGAAGAAACTGAAAATAAGTACATTACCAACCATTCAAATAGCAACATTCATAGCATCTAAATATTTTCACGCAACCTTCCATAAATATGAATATCCCTTGTTTCTGTTTGTTATATTTCTTACTCACTATATATACTTGGACATGAAATTGTATATATTACATAGTGTGCCAATATGGATATCATGTTAGTAGAAATGTGATTGAGTTCCAAATGTGAACTGTCAGTAGGTTAACACTATAACAATAATGTATCAGATTCATATACGGAAATCAGAAAATAAAGCGAAATAAATATATAAAGACTCTGATATAAAATATATGTAAAGTAACTGTGGAACATCCAATTTACTTTATAAAAAAAATAGCAAGAACAAAGTCACGGTCCCTTTGGCTTCAAACAACCATCTCTATGAAGCTCTATCACATCAATAAAGACTCATCCCAAATCCAAGAAAACCATCAGATCACACAAATTATATAGTGAATTAAGAAAAATTGCACACACTTGAAGGATTAATAAATTATCCATCTCACTATAATGTCAATAAGTAGCAAACAAGACATTAGTAACTCTTCAATGAGTCCAAAATAAATATGCAACAAGGACAAATCCGTAAAGCATATGACTTAAAATTACAATTTTCTTGGATTGTTAGCATCGCTTTTTGGTCAAGATGAATAGTACATAGCAAATTCAACTCCAGTCCTCTTGCACCTCAATATTATTGGATGATGAAGGGAATAATAAGTCATGTACAAATCACGTGATTAATGTGTATTGCCATCTCATATCCACGAATTAAACAGTACCAATGAGACAGACAATAAGTAATTATGATCATGGGAAAATTCAGTGCAAAATCAAAAGTTTCTGAAAATAAAGGACTGGTATTTCCTGACACAGTCTCAATTTCCATAACCATAGCTAATTTACAATTACACATCTGTACAATTTGAGTAGCATCAGATAGCACTAAATACTACCAGCAAAGTTTAAAAATCATAGTCACCTCAATAATATTGGCGCAGACAGTGGCGGCAATGGCTTTGGCTGCAGGCAGACTCTCTCCGGCAATAATTGTCAAGTTCGTTATTATAGGCTTCGAGTTGAAAGTGAGTTCAGCTAGAGCAGTCTTGTACTGGGTCACCAGCTCCTGATGCAACTGCAGTCCAGGTTGTTGTTGATAGGGCCCACGCACAGAATCACTGCTCTCAGAATCTCGGTCCTTAAGTGCTCTCGGGCCTCCACCTCCGGCAGAGCCTGAAACGGCCGGGCGTTGAACAAATCCGGCACGCCCATTAGAGATGCGATCGGATGCGGCAGGGTCCTGGATAAGCCTAGGTTTCTTCAGTCCCGGTTCTTTCGAAAGAGATCTATCAAACGGTCTTCGTGTACTCTCCATTTCCATCACAAATCAAAAAAGCCCTAACCCTATATACCACACTCGCTCATCTTAAATACTACGATTACAGTACTCCACAGGCAGGAGCGGAAAACATTAAAGAGGAAATAAATAAAATACTGCAATTACTGTCGAAGATAGTTTCAATTGAAAAGAATTACACAATCTTCAAATTAAAAAAAAAAATCGACTGTAACAAATTGAAATCTACAGGTAAATATAAAAAATTCCTATCAGTACAAGAAGAATCATACACAATATAAATATCAAGAGCGTATCCTCGAAACCAATTCGAAGAATTTGAATCTCCGCGAATAAGAGAGGGAGAGAAGAGTGACCACGATAGGGTTTTTTCGGGGTTGAATGGAGATTGGGAATTGGGATTTAGGACAAAGCGCCTAATGAACATGTATTTATGTTCCGGCTAAAAGAGTAAAGACGACGAGAGGATAAAAGGCCCGAGACGCCGACGTTTATCTAAATGGGCCGGAAATTTATTCTTTAATGGGCTCAAACAGATTGGACTGGGCCAAGCCCACTCTGCTTCACTTGTTTTAATTAAATATTTTTCATTATGAAAATTATTATAAAAGTTGATCGTTAAAAAAAATCAATGACATTTTCACATTTTTAAAACATTTATCCAACTTCTTTTTTCAGTAGGTATTATATGAAAATAAATTCAACGTGGAGTTGTTTTAAAATATCAAATATTTGATTAAAAGTATAAAAAATCTCATTAAGAGTATCAAAAGTGGGATCAAAAAATCAATAACAATTAATATAAATAGTACTATTTACCTCGATTTTTTATACTTCTGATGAGATTCTTGATACTCTTAATCAAATAGTTTATACTTTAAAATATTAATTTATCATGGACTGTCTTTGTATAAAAATCCGTCTTTTTTTTTTTAACCGGCTCAAGGATCGATTAATTTGAGGAACTCATAATCTACCTTCCACTAAATGAGAATTTTTTTTATCACTAGTTCTAATTTTTATAATTTGATACACAATTTTTTTTATTTGATACAAGATTTGAGTTTCTATTGACTTTTTGTTGATATGGCAATTAGGCTTTGTTTATGGTTTCCTACTATATTTTACTTTATTCTAAGTCAAAAAATTTATTTGTTTATTTGAATTTCCGTATAAAATTTCAAATTCTCTAATATTTTATTCTATTACGGGTAATACACAAATTTTACTTTTTTTTCAAACACAGTTCTCAATACATTATTAATCATTTACCACACATCTATCATACACTTTTTAATTAATGTCTCTAAAAAAATTACCCAATGGGTATTATCACTTAATTAAATAATTAATTTTCTTTGTGATACTTAGTGCACTAAATTTCATAATGTTGTCTCCATCATTTAATATCACGGGGCTACACTTCTGCCTTTTATTTGTTTTGTTTTGTAGATCCCGTACAAAACAATTAAAAGGCAGTAATTGAAATTATAGTACTACTCATTAATTTCTGATATACAATATTTGTGTATGTACTAATTTAATATAATTACATCATAGCCACATTTTGAAGAATTGCTTTAAATTGGTTTGTCTATTATTTTATTAAATAAATATTGAAAATATATATTAATTCATGTTTAATCATTCACATTTCTCCAAATTAATATGATTTTTATTTATAATATATTTAAGTATGCAAAAAATTATAGTATTATTATCGTATGAGTCTCAATTCAATAATCGAACCATCTTTGCCTGAGTTATAAACTATGAGCTCTGTCGCACCGTTCTAAAATTTTATCAAAATTACTATGTTTATATAAGTTTTACATATTATAATAAAATACACGGAAAAAAAAAATTATTTTCATTTCACCAATACAAAGTGAAAACGTTGTTAAATAAATATAAGTGTTGTTAGTTGTCATGTAGCATGATTTTCAATAATAACTACTCCCTCCCTCCAATATTAATAATCCTATTTTTTTTTATGTTATTTTTTGTAATAAGTTGGAGGGTATTATGAAATATTATAAGGTTCATTTATCAATAAAGTTATTGTTTATGAAAATTGTGAGTCATGTTTTCTGTAAACAATAACTTTATTGATAAATGAATCTCACAATACCTCATAATACCCTCCAACTTATGACAAAATATAACAGCAAAAAATGTAAGACTACTAATATTAGACGGAGGGAGTGATATTTACAAATGTGTTATGCAGATTTTTTACATACAAAACTATCACGATTTTTGCATCCTCTTTCTGAGTATCAACTTAAAATTCAGACTCTGCATTTTTTGGTAGAGAGAAAGCAAACGGTTGCTTGGCTTCTCTGAGGTTAGATTTTTTTTTTTTTCCAGCTAGAACTGAGTTTAGAATTTTAATTTGCAGAAAGAAATTAGTGAATAGTGAATTCTTATCTCTCTCTCTAAACGGCTTATATGATACCTAGAGATGGGTCTTCTTCATCACTATTAATTCTCTCTCTCTCTAATACACAGAAATGGCGATTGTTAATCGCCTCTAACTCTCTCTCTCTCTCACCCACTGAACCTTCTTGCAAAGCTACTCTCAACCTTTTCGTTCAAGAAGAAATCGTCGATCACGGAACCACGTGTATAATCTCCTACTCAATTTTGTATTTGAAATTAAACTCTAAAAACATTGAAAATGACCTGCATTTTTATTTCTTTTTTGTGTTAATGGAAACTAGCTATGATTCATATTTATGTTTGGATCATGAGATATGTATCGATTTGTTGTGTTTGAGATTTGAATAAAAAACATGCATTCTTCGCACCTTTTCTGGATTTTGAACGTAGAGATATGTGTCGATGTGTTGTGTTTGGGGGTTTTAGAATATGGTCTATATAAAATTTGTATGAACTTTGAATTGATGTTTCATTTTTGTTGCGTACAAACAATGTTACATTGGATAAGTATGGGAGGATCATGAAATTTATAAATATGGACAAACATCTCCATTGTTAAGAAATCTTTTGGGAGAAGCCAAAAAATAAACTCATAATTTCAACTCACGGAGTCACAACAAACAATATCATACTAATACGGAGGGTCCATCTTAAGGTCATAACACTTCTATCCATACAGTCCAGGTCTCCTCCCAATAAATCGAGCCAACCCCCCATTTCCCCGAAACAAAATCCTGGGTATGTTTGTTTTGGGATTTAGGTGTATAGGGGAAGTCATGACTTTGAAATCTTAGGATGTGAAAATCTTGATGAATAATATAGATATGTGTTTGTTTTGGGATTTTAGTAGGGTGGAATTTTGATTTATGTCAAATAAATATTTATTAGTTTTAGATGTTGTAATATTTAATTATATTATGTAAGAGAAAAGTAGGAGAGACGTTGAGTGGATGATAAAAAAGTGATGATGTGGTTGTATTTAATTATGTGAAAAGTAGTAATAGGTTTATAAGTATGGATTGAGTTTGAGATTTGAAAACCTGATTTTTAATCTCAAACTCGTATAAAGCGTGAATCGCAAAGTCCAAAATTTATGCGGGTGAATCTCAAAACAAACATACACTAAATTATGGGTTCCTTGTTGAAGAACTCAATCCCATTATCATAAATTTGTTGAAAGTCATTTATATAAATAAAGTTATTAATAAAATTAAAGAAAAAATAAATTAAAACAGTGACTTTGATAGTGGGTTCAGAAAATAATATTTGCTATAGGATGAAAAAATATAAATGCAATGACTATTATGAGTCCAAGGGGGGCACATGCCCCACAAAAAAAACAAGGGTATTTTGATAATTTTATAATTATTTAATTAAAATAACAAAAAATAAATAATATAGATGTTGAAACTTGTGAGACACGAGTCACTCCACCAATTCACACCCCCAAAATATATGCCCACTACATTTTGTCCCAACCTTCTCTCTCCTAATCTATCAAATTCCATTTTTTGTTTCTCCTGCTCATTTTTTCTATGTTGTTTTTGCTTCAGTCCACTGCTCAAAACAGCCACACACCACAAGCGGGAACAACAGGGTATTAATTTATTTTTTTAATAGAATAAACCAATGCTTTGTTAGACATATTTTATTTATGTGGTGTTTAAATAAAATTTTAGTTACATTATGTCTTATTTGAGAATTGAAATTTAATATAGGATTTATGTGATATTCATATAATTGAGTTGTTATTGAATTAGAGTACACCGATGTTATAAACATTAATTATGTAAATATATAATGCATTTTTAAACTCACAATTTTTGTATGGATTCTTTTGAAATTGTTAGGGTTTTATTATATTGACTTGTATGTAAAATTTATATATTATATTTAATTATTTTTAATTGTTTGATTATTGTAGTTAATTTTAATGTTAAGTTGTTATTCTAATTTTATTTTATTTCATGTAGATAATGGAGCGATATTATAAAAAGAAACCATCTATTGAGGAGACATCATCTCCTACCATCAGTGCACGCGCTGTTGTTCAGCCTCAACTATCGATTCAGGAAAAGAGTATTGAAGTTGATTTGAAAAATCTTCCAAGTGATCCAGGACTACGACCTAATATAATGAGTTATCCACCTAATTTAATTGAACACGTGCATATATCATACTTATTGAAAGGTCCATATCAACCACATGAGCATAATTTTCCTCAAAAAGTGGATGGAAAGAGAAAACATAAATTTGTTGCATCTTGGTTTGACGAATACAATGATTAGTTGGAGTATAACATTACAAAAGATACATCATATTGTTTATATTGTTATGTATTTTCTATGGGGCGTAGTGAAAGAGCGCGTGAGGCTTTTGTTTCTGAGAGATTTAACACTTGGCGTAAGAAAATTAGATTGAAATTTCATGATGGAGATCATAATAGTGATCATAAAAAATGTAGAATGGCTAGCCGGGATTTGATGAATCAAGTTCAACACATTGAAGTGTGTTTTTCTAAGCAGTCGGAACAATGAAAAATTGATTATCATTGTAGGTTGAATGCATCCGTCATTTGCTTGCGTTTGCTCGTTAAGCAAGGATTGGCCTTTCAAGGAAATTATGAGTCGGAAGACTCATTGAATCAAGAAAATTTCATTGAGTTTTTGAAAGTTATTGCTTCGTGTAGTGAAGAAATAGGTAATGGTGTATTGCACAATGCTCCTGAAAATCACAAGCTTACCTCTCTTAGGATTCAAAAGAAAATTATAAGTGCAGCTGCAATTGTGACAACAAATCTCATCATTAAGGATATTGTAAATGAGTTTTTCTCTATTTTAGTTGACGAGTGTCGAGATGTATCAATCAAAGAGCAAATGAGAGTGGTGATACGTTATGTGAATAAGAGTGGATGTATAATTGAGTGTTTTCTTTGTCTTGTGCATGTTACTGACACTACTTCAGCCTCACTTGAGAAAGGTATTGAGTCGTTCTCCACACATGGCTTGAATATTTCTAGTTTGAGGGGTCAAAGTTATGATGGAGCAAGCAATATGAAATTAGGTGAATTGCATGGGTTAAAAAGTTTGCTAATAAAGAAAATTTCAGCTACTTACTATGTTCATTGTTTTGCTCATCAACTTCAATTGACAATTGTTGTTGTTGCTAAAAAACATAAAGAGATTGGTTCCTTTTTCAATAATGTTGCATGTTTATGTAGCGTTGTTGGTGGTTCTTGTAAGCGACTAAGCACATAGTTTTTTTTTTAGAGAGCCAAATGAAAGAAATTATGGAAGGGATTGCAAATGATGAAATCAAGACTGGGAGTGGATTAAATCAAGAAATGTCACTGAAGTGACCGGGTGATACTCGTTGGAGTTCTCACCATGGTACTCTTATAAACTTGATTCGGTTATTTTCTTCTATTATTGATGTTCTTGGATATGTTGAGGAGAACAATTATGATGATTCTCAAAGGGCCGAAGCATTTGACTTGCATGAGATTGTAAACCAATTTGAGTTTATCTTTGTGTTACATCTTATGCGGATTTTTTTGGGGATCACACAGGACCTATCACAAGTTCTACAAATGAAGGATCAGGATATTGTTAATGCAATAGGTTTTGTAATAATATCAAAAGCTCGTTTACAAGCAATGAGAGATGATGGTTGGGAGACTTTGTTAGCTGAATTTCAGAATTTTGTGGCAAGCACGAGATAGGTGTAGTGATCATGGAGGATTCATATACACCCCGAGGAAGATCAAGGCGTGAAGAAAAGGTGACCAATCTTTATTAGGGTTGTTCACGGTACGGACCAAAACAGATACTTGAAAATATCTGTGTCCGTACCAAAGTTTGGTTATTTTAAAATTCGAGTGTCCGTGTCGGTACCGAAATTTTGGTACGGTACAGTACGTATATTTTATTTTTTATCGGAGTGGATTTTCGGTTACAAACGGACCAGATCGGTACGGAATGGAACGGAGAAATGAATTTTTTTACCCTTTTCTTATCATTCTCTTTTTTTTTAATCATTAAAAAATATTTTGATGCATGCACACTCACGAATACTACACAACTTCAACTACAATCAAACATATATCATTACAAGCTCGAATATAACACAATATATTATTATGGATAGTTAAAATATTCACATAAATCACCACCAATAGAGTATTTAAAATACAGTATATATATATATATATATATATATATTTTTAATATCTTGTGAATGGAAAGTGCGATATTAAAATCACGTTGATCGTAATTCTTGACACAGGGTACACCATATCAAAGTTTTTGTAAGAAATGAATATACATGAACAATGAAATTAAAAGAATAAGAAATTAAATTTAAATCCTAAAAATAAGTTAACATTTTAATAACTTAATAGGACAAATAATATAGTATTTGTATTCTGAAAAGGAGGAGAAAATATGAATTAGTTTAGTTGTACTTGAATTTAATAACATTATAATAATATTTGATAAAATAAAAAACAATTGAAATTTAATACATATTTAATTCGGTTATTCGGTTCAGTACGGTGCGGTTCAGTTCAGTACGGTCACATTCAGTTTTTCGTTACAGTTAATTTGGTAATATCCAGATCTGTACCGAAAAAATATTCGATTCGATTTCGGTACGGTTAAAATAAAAAAGTCTATAATTTTTCTGGTACGATTTTTTGTTGGTGCAGATTTCGATACGAATTCGATAATATCTGAACTCCATGAACATCCCTAATATTTATCATTACCAAGTTGAGTTATTTTATTCTGTGATTGATATACAAGTTGTAGATCTAAATCATTGTTTTGATGAAGTGAACACAAAGTTACTTTTATGCATGTCATGTTTTGATCCTATATATTCCTTTGTTGCCTTTGACAAGAAAAATAAAATAAAATTGCTACTTTATCTCGCTGAGTTCTATCCCTGTGAGTTTTCTTTAATTTTTCTTTGTGAACTTGAAAGTCAACTCGAGACCTTTATTTTTTATGTGCGCATGGATGAAAACTTCATTGAAGTAAAAGGAATTGGTGGACTTGCTCAGAAGATGGTCAGTACAAGAAAACATGATATTTTTCTATTGGTTTATCTGTTAATTAAGTTAACACTAATCTTACCAGTTGTCACTGCCACAATGAAAAGAGCTTTTTCAGCAATAAAGATTGTCAAAAGTGCACTTAGAAATAAGATGAGTGAGAAAGAGACTTTTGAACGATTGTTTAATAACATACATTGAAAAAGATGTTTTTCAAAATGTTAGCAATGAAGCTATTATGCAACAATTTCAAAATATAAAGAGTAGAAGGGAATTATTGTATTAAAATGCATTTAAATGCTTGTTTTGAATATTGTCACTTATTAGGTAATATATTGACTTTTGACGAAATTATTGTTATTTTTTTTAGAATTAATATTTATTACTATTTTTAAATTAATTGGACCTGACCCTAAAATCATGTGCCTGTCTATTTAAATTTTCTTAATGCCGAAGGCTGCGTGTGGGCCCCTTTTGCCGTGTGTGACCCCAGCGGGCTATAACGACACATATATAAATAAATATTTCCCCTAAATTCCAAGCTAAAATATGATTGGCCGATTCTCTGAGAAATAAAAATCCTCAACCTCAGGTGGCGCCGCCTGAGAAATTCAAACCCTAAACAGTCCACCAAAAAGCTCCCAAAATCTCAAGAAATATCTCCGACTTTCGACCCCACATGTCTTCTGTTCTCTTCCACAATCCACACGCACTTTTTCCTCGACAATAAATATAATTATTTTTTATTTCGAATTTTTCTGTTGCTCAGAAATATTGCGCACCGGAAAAGGGGAGGAACCCGCATCCTTCCACCGCCTTATGAAACATTTCTTGATTTTTTTAATAATTTTTAAGGGCGTGGGGATTTCAGTGGGCAAAATGCCATACCTATATATATGCAGTCCCCACTCTCACATCGCCGACCATTTCCAGATTTTTTTTGCCAAAACCCATTTGGGATTTCTTCAAATTAAACCGGATTGAAGCCTTAATTCGGTGGAGGAAATTGTGATGGACCCTGACGACAGTCAAAATCCGCCGCCGTCTAATACGGCGTCGTTTCCAGCTCCGCCTCCTTTTTCATCTTTCGCGGCGGCCCCTCATCCGTTGGAATCGCTGTACGAAACTCCAATTCCGCCGTTTCTTAGCAAGACGTTCGATTTGGTGGATGACCCTTCGTTGGATTCGGTAATTTCTTGGAGTGGGAATGGTGATAGCTTCGTGGTTAAGGATCATGTGGAATTTGCGAGGACGATACTTCCCAGGAATTTCAAGCACAATAATTTCTCCAGTTTTGTGCGTCAGCTTAACACATATGTGGGTATTGATTTCATTTGATGGTTCTTTGTGTTTCTTGATTGTTTAGCTGATTTTGATCCTTTTTGTAGATTTTTGTTCTATCTTGTGTATTTCTCTCGAGGAGACATTTGTTTTGTAAATTTCATGTTTTGGTAGCTAGATTCTTGATGAACTTGCTGTAATGGGAATGTAATTTGTACTGTAACTTGTAAAAAACAGTGATTTTTTCCTGAATAAAAATGGGTATAATTTTGTTACCTAATTTTGATGTTCATATCTCAAGATTTTTGGATGATACTTATCTTCATACCTAATTCTTGATGTTCTGGATGATATGATACTTCGGTTGCGATTCTTGATTTTTCGTGTGTAGCAGTTGCTGTTGTTCAATGAATCTCGACGATGCATTGAACAACAGCAAAGATGAGAACTAAACTCTACTGGAACTGGAATGTTCAATGAATCTTGGAGATGCATTGAACATCTACTGGAACTGGAATGTCCATCCTACCCTCAGGTAGACTTTATGCTTTGTTACTTCGCTTTATGTATGCGATGGGTTGTTTTGTAGTTTCATATTTGTACTGATATCGATACTTGTAGCATGATGCAGCATACTTCTATACGGATGTTGGACCTGTGCATCTGTGGCTTGTGTATAATGACTAACCCTGATGAAAACCTTGCGCTTATTCGTAATATTCTCGTGTGTAATCTGGGTATTTTACATACAGGGATTTCGCAAAATTGATGCAGATAAGTGGGAGTTTGCGAATGAAGGATTCATAAGAGGGCAGAGGCATCTGTTAAAAACCATCCAGAGACGCAAATCGCATCATTCTCACCAATTTGGAGGCTCGTCCGAGGAGGCAGGGAAAGCTGCTGCATTGGAAGGCGAAATCGAACGTTTGAGGAAAGAGAGAAGCTTGATGATGCAGGAGGTATTCGAATTGCAGCATCAGCAACGCGGCACGATTCAGCATATGGAGGTGGTTAACGAGAAGCTCCGAACAGCAGAGAAACGGCAGAAGCAGATGGTTTCATTCTTGGGGAAATTCTTTCAGAACCCCGCCTTTTTGGCTCGTCTCCAGCAGAAACAGGAGCTGAAGAGCATCACCTCTCCAAGAACAAACCGGAAATTCGTGAAGCATCAAACGCACGAGCTCGTGGATCCGTTCTCAGGAAACGTTCCGGATTTTGGTACGATAAATCTGCCTTTTCAGGATTTGGAGATGGGGCATGAATTACTCGAAGCCCCGGGGCCCACCGAAGGTGTCTCGATTAAAGGGAAGGGAGTTGTGGGCCCACCTCCCCCCAAACCCTCACCGGAGTATTTTATCTCGTTTCCTGATGACGTGGCAATGAAAAACAACAGCCCTGAATTCTCGGTATTAGGAAGTGAAAATATGGGGGACGGGATCTGGGGAACGGGTTTTGAACTAGGTTCTGGTATGTTTAGTAGTTCCACCGAGTTATGGGGTGGCGTTAGCAATTACGATGAGCCAGAATTTGGTGGTTTATCGGATATATGGAACATGGGTTCACTGAGGGTAGGAGAGAGTTCAGGAAACGAGAAATGGCCAGACGAGGACTCCCATTTTAACGAGTTTGAGAAACATGAAAGCCAACTTAGAGACGATGGTTTCAAGAAACAGGATCCTTGATCCTGCTTCCTAGTATAGTTTAATTGATTGGATATATATATATATATATATATATATTGAAGCTGAACTATATAATATTAGTATACATTATATATAACATTAATTTGATCATTGAATCTATTTTAGCCTTTACCATTTGATTTTTGTTGGTATTTTGTTCTTGAGTATTTATTTCTGTTTATGCAAAGCTTGCCATTAACGTGTTTCTCCGTTTTTAAGTTGTGGAACTGCAGATTTGTCGGGGATTGCTGGAATTTGGAGGCTTAAAAGGTGCTCGATCATTCTTCTCACAGGTGAGCATATCGTTAATCGTTGAGCAGTTTGCTCGTAAGTTATCTTCATTCGAGCTATCTGAGATTTTGTATTGTTTGTCGTATACGTTACATAGATGATGATATCAAGATTATTTACGAATCTGGATATCTCGAGATATGATCCGTGTTCGTGATTTTGTTCGAGATATCAAGTAATGCTCGTTCATTGCTGTAATTTGTGAGCATGGCATTGATAGGAAAATGTGGTAGGTGTAGGAAACAGTAGACGGGTTTGATCACATCTATCTTTCGAGCACTTAATTAAGGCGTTCGTTCCTCTTATGTTACTTTCTTTGTATGGCTGGTCTTTTAGTGAGACTAAGATGTGAATAATGTTGGTGTTGTGTTACACACTTGATTCATTTCGACTAGGTTTTTTTTTTTACTTTTACAACTTAAAATGTAGTTATTAAGGTGGTCAACATAACAATTTGGAGGCTAGATCCAATAATGAGTGGAAATTATCCAAACATCCTAGCAAAATAATGAGCCAAACGTTCTCTTATATCTTTACTGGCACCACCACCACCTCCTATTGGTGATTCATCACACTCGCTAGTCGCTACTCAGTCAACACTCTTTCTCTAATTTGAATTATGAGGCCTACGTTGTCAAAATCTTGATGTCAAAAATTAACTTTACAAGACAACATGAAAAAGAATAAAATTAAAACTCTCTAACATAGGAGTGAAAACGGAAGGAGCGAATTTTATGATATTTTGGAGAGAGAAAAGGAGAGGGGGTGGCAGCAGTCTCAAAAACCTCAAATTATCACACAATTTCTCATCTTAGTTTTTTTTTTTTTTTTTTTTTTTTTTTTACAGGTGGTCCCATTTATTTAATAGTTAAATAACACAACAAACTATATTTGGTCCCATTTATATGTTTTTTTTAAATGATGGTCCCATTTATAATTACATTACACAACATAACATAGCACAGCCACCACCAAAAATAAAATAAAATTGGTGTAACATAAAAAAAATTCAATAAAGATCAAACACACAATTATGTCTAAATTTATAGCTAATATTATTTAAAAGGATTGTTTGCCTTGTAGTAATTACACGATCTAAATTTTTTATACTTTATAATATGGGGTTCTAATCCTCTATGCCACAAAAACAATTGTATATGAGCGGAGTTTCAAAAGGGGTGGGTATCCCACACCCGTTTTTAGTTATCCTTTACATCTTAATAGGTTTGCAAAAGAATTGTTTAACACGTGATAATCTTATTGTTTGCTAAAAGAAAACTGTTATGTACATGATATGTAGATGTATTTGTTATTTCATGTTTGATTAAGTGCATTTAATGTGATAATCAAACGACAAATTTGTCCCTCATTCAAATAAAAAACGTGGAAATTAAGGGTATTATCGTAAATTGAAATTTAGAATGCATGAGGTATTAAATAATTTCAGGGGAGAGGTGAGATGGATAATACCTATAAACATGCATTATTAATTAATACCGAATTGAGGGTATCATTAGAAAACGGAAGCAAGATAAAAGAGATAAGACACAATACCTGCCTTAATATACCAGCAAACGAGCCATAAAAGACACAGTATTATATACTATTGTTTTGTAAGTAATACTAATCTAAGAATTGATATTCTTATTTAATGATGTATATAATATTCAAGGAATACATAATGCCTTCTCGTCCTAAAAATATATCTGATGATTGGTATTTTATTTGGACAACTGATTGTTACTCCCTCCGTCCAATATTAGTAGGCCTACTTTTTGGACAGTTATTTTTTGTCATAAGTTGGAGGGTATTATGAGGTATTATGAGGTTTATTTATCAATTCATAAACAATAACTTTATTGATAAATAAACCTCACAATACCCTCCAACTTATGACAAAAATAGCTGCCCAAAAAGTAAGCCTACTAATATTGGACGAAGGGAGTATTACTTAGACACCAAGGGATGGAGATTGTCTCTTTGGGCATGGTTGAGCTTGTGCCTCTTGTTATTATTAGTTTTTTTTTTTTTAACTTCTTTAAAAAGACAAATTTCATTTTTTTTTATAGTGCGACAACACCAACGCTAGTCTACCCTAATAATGTTAAGAAAATATTTATGTTTTTTTTTATTTTTTTTTATTTTATCATATGGAGTTTGATAAACCATGCGATAACAACTGAATTAAGAGAATGATTAAAAGCTGCCAACTTTTAAATATACTTGCCCTAATGTTAAATAATCTTTTTTCACACACTGCCTTTCTTGACACAAATACCCTTAAAAATTATTAGATGGGTCCACCCCAATCTAATATAACGAAATGCAAATAATATTCACTTGCATAACCCGATCCTTGTTTGGTTTTGTCACAACTAACAAAACAAGCTATAGAGAAGATATGAGAGTTATATTGAATATGCCTATCATGTCAAGGGAATGCAACATAAACAACGGTCCACATAATCCATAGTCATCCCAACATATTTGAGAAATCAAGTTTGTTGTGTTAAATGAAATGGAGCTATAGTTGTAATTTCGAAAACTTCAGATTATAATCATAAACAACGAGACGCATGCTTTAATACAAAATAAAAATAAAATCACGATAGAAGTATGAATTAAGATGAAATGTTGGTAAATTTGTTCCAAGACTAGGGATAATCCTTCAAATTAAGATGAAAGGTATATTTTTCTGTACTATTCAATCAATGATATGATTTTGCATCATATCAATATTATAAATAGCAACAATAAGAACTCCTACTCGCAGTGAATCCACATTTTGATTAAACTATAACAAATTTATTTAAAGTTCAAATCCATCATTCCAAACAGATAGGTACTTGCTACATGTTTTTTCCCAATATTTTTATTATGGTGTTCAAAGATCAAATCCATCAATCCAAATAGAAAGGTATTTCCTACATTTTTTTGCCAAATATTTTTATCTTCGTTAAGGCAGATGAATTTATGGACTGTGAAAGAAAAATACGGAGGGGGGTGGGGGGAAGAAAATGCACACACCAAAAAATGGTTTATGGTATGTGATCAGGGTAATTCTATCAAAAGTACAAATAGTTAATTAACATTATAAACACTTCCCTTTCTGGCATCAAATGATTTACATACCTAGACAATTTCTTAACAATTGCTCAGAAAAAGAAAACGCAAATTCCAAGTGTACCTTAAGAATAATAACAGCTTCTTGAATTTTGACAAAAATATCAGTTTCTCAATAGTTCATGCCAACTTTTTATTTACACGGGCACACCTGCAGAAGAACAAGGAGTCCGAAAGTTAGATTGGGTACAGAAGTTTTATCTTGTAACAATGTTACAATATATTAGCATCATTTGCAATTTTCATATACGATTACTGACCTTTTAAAAGGTGAATAATTTTTTTTTTAATTCCCTTCACCATAATCTTATTTATGAAATGCTGTTACTCAAATATTAGCTATACCTTTTTTGGATGGTGAGAAGTATTATGTGATTGTAAGGTATAACCTACCAAAAAAATGCATTTTTCAACCACTAAAATCCATGCTCAAGCTATCTAGTTCAAATACTAACAAAACAAGTCTCGAGGAATTATCAAATTTAACAGTTCAGAGATAGACAAACCTTGTAGTCTGAAATTGATCAGAAGAATCTGTGCTTAATGGTATCACAATTACAAATGGCCTACTTCAGATAACGTAATTCGGTATGACCAGGTTCAGTTTTTGAGAGTTAGTGGAAGCAAAGATTCCATGATACTGGCAAAGGAGGGCCGTTTCCAGGGCTCACTGCAGTTTTGTTGAAAAAGTGAGTAAAGAGTAGTGCATTTAACTCTAAAGCTAATCTACTACTGAAAATATTAAATATCGATTTGTCATTTGTCAAAACTCTCCTACAGGCTACAGCAACCTATGATGCTAACCATTTTTACATGAACCAAGCACTTAACTTGGTAAAAGACAACTAAACGTGTATCCAGGTTTCCATGCATACCTATATATGCTTGCCAAGAGGGAGCAATATAACTTACAATAAGGTGCATAAATTTAGGTCAATTTAGGTGGCATGAGTTGCATTCAGTCACCAAACTATATAAGGTCAAAGAAGCCCTATATCATACCACTATATCTATAGATACATATATACACACTTTAAAAATAATCATTAGCCAGATATACAATATATCTACAGATACATACATATACAGACTTTACAAGAATCATAAGCCAGATATTGTTCACTCACTTGGCCCAGCAGGCTAAAATTATGGCTGCCACCTGAGGATTTATATCCCGTGGCAATTCAAGCCTTTTTCCCTTAAAGCCGACTGCTGCCACAACCTGGAATATTAAAGTTAAATCTCACATTAAATGGACTAAAAAAAAACTAATGGATAATGGCAGCAATCCTACAGAAACACACGACTTCTGAAGGAAAATTTTAAACAACAATAATTGGCAAACACAAGCCAATTTCTATTATTTCTTGTTCTTCTATATTTACAGGGTTTTTTTTTGTTGGGAGCGGATGGATTATTAAGGTCATTCTCATAAAAATTGACAGGCAATCCCCCCCCCCCCCCCCCCCTCGCCACCTCGGATTTCAAAATTAAGCATCCACCTTGGTGGCATCTCTGTTAGTACTTTGTAGAATAAAACACAAGTAAATAAATATTTAAAAAAAAAAGGAAGAGGATGTGCATCAATAATTCACAAACAGCCAATTTATAATATATCCTCCTTTCATCTACAATAACGAGGGATTTTGTTGGGGATGTCTGGATTATTATGGTTGTTCTCATAGAAAATGATAGGCAATATACCTCCACCTTGTTATCCTCTCTC
This sequence comes from Ballota nigra, assembly GCA_947034835.1. Classification (NCBI taxonomy): domain Eukaryota; kingdom Viridiplantae; phylum Streptophyta; class Magnoliopsida; order Lamiales; family Lamiaceae; genus Ballota; species Ballota nigra. Next base: position 96,263,986 of record OX344725.1, read on the forward strand.
AAAATTAATTATCCACCTCTTGGGGTATCTTTTGTTTGTACATTGTAGAATCAAAACATAAATAAATAAATAAGAAGATATGCAGCCCCTGTAGAAGTGGAACAAACAAAACCCTGTGATAAATAAATAAATAAATAAGAAGATATGCAGCCCTTATAGAAGTGGAACAAACAAAACCCCGTGATATCCCTTCTGCAGAGATGATACAAAATTGTCACTTAAACAGCATCGTCAAAGTCAACTACTACCTTTATTGCAAATTAAGTGTCTTTTTGGACTTTAAATTTTGTTTGTATACCTATCCTTTTTAACTATTTTTTCCTCATTCTTCCCAATTTACCCCACCTAAAAGATCTCTTAGTATTTTTTAATTAAGGAATTTTATATTCTTTATCTTAGATTTCTAATTCTTCAATTATCTCGCATATCTTTCATATACCATAAATTACTCTTTTCTCTAATTGATTGAGGATTAAAATGACTGTATTTTAAATTCTCTATTTTTTTGTAAATCATTAAAAAGACACTTAATCCGAAACAGAGGTATTATTGTCTAACGCCAAGCATGGTAGGTAAGTAAATTATGCAAATAGTATGAGATGTTTACATATGTGAACCTATGCATGGGTCTGTAGATTTGTTGTTCAGTTATCTTGAAATATTAAAGCCAGTATACCAACCTGTGCAGGATTCAAGTTACCCCATGGTTGCTGCATGGTTGCCAGCTCCCACAAAATCACACCAAAACTGTATACATCTGATTTTTCATTTGACAGTTCATCACGAAGGACTTCAGGTGCCATCCACTCAGGCTACCATATAAGAAGAGAAGCTTCTTGTTAATTATTAATCAAAATACTGAAAATGGCAAATTCTTAATGCATCAGATGCATAAAAGCAATTTAACTTACAGTTCCAGCAGCAGATTTGGAAGAAAGGAATGTGTTCTCTTTTAAACGGGAAAGACCAAAATCACAGACCTGATGCAGACAGTACACAGGTAAGGAAAATAACATGAATAAATATATAATAGTAACCAGTTAGCATACTAAGTCCAACAATAATGATAAACTGATATATATTTACATATCCTGCTAGCTTCAAACACAGGTGCCTGCTTCAAATATAGAGGCAATTGTGAAAGAGAGGAAGGTGAACAGAGGGGATTCTATTCTACATTAAGTTGGAGTTGAGAAACATGGAGCTTTTGTGATAAAGGAGAAATCTTTGGCATTTTAAATCAGATAATATACATAACTATGCTCAATGTTTAACTATGTTAACACGGAAGGGTCTCTACCTACTAAAGAATCATGACACATTAAATATCCTCAGAAATAGTATCCACCTCCGAAAAAACTGTATCTTTACACCTAGTGGAGGAATAGCTACACAACATACTTATCTACCATCTCATCCAGCATACACAAGAATAGCTAAACAACATACTTATTGACCAACTCATCCAGGATACAAAACTCAAAAATTATGCATCTTAAAGACTTTTTCTAATTACCTTGACAGTATACTTTTTGTCAACTAAAAGATTAGGAGATTTCAAGTCTCTATGAACAATTGGAGGATTGAGCGTGTGAAGATAGTTCATTCCCTTTGCCTGTAAAAAAAGTTATAGGTCATCAAGCCAAAACATCAGACTGCATAGAAAAAAAGGAAAGACGGGGGTGGGGGATTGTAGGCTTGATTTTAACATAAAGCTGCCGACAAAATGAATTAAATGCATACCACATCATAAGCCATGTTCAATCGACGTCTCTCATTCAAGACTTCTTTTGCACCTTGTTTATGCAAAAGTCTATACAGACTACCTCTGAAGAGTAAATGTGAACTCATCAACCGTTAGGACATTGCTAAATGAGCTATGATAACTACGATAAATAACATCCAAATCTCAATTTTAGGACATATACCTTGATAAATATTCTGTTACGATGGACAAGTTTGGCGCCTCAACAACAGCACCCATAAGAAGCACAATATTTGGATGGCGAAATCTTTTCATGATTGCCACCTTAATCAATGAAAAAAGTAAAGACAAGGTAAACAGGGAAGTAGGACGATTACAGCTTAGAAAGAATCAGCATATACCTCTCGTAAAAATTCCTTGAATCGCTCAGAGTCGGCATGGAAATCTTGTTCCATGAGAACCTTCACGGCTACATCCTGAAAGGTGTGGCCTCTCGTAAGATTTTAAATTGACATTACAGACCAATATTAAATTAAAGGAAAATAAGATAATTAAAAGTTTGATTTGATGAAAACGGTGGGCTTAGCCAACTAAACAACATAATGGCCATAAGTCCAAGGTCATGGGAGTAAATGAGTTAAGCCTTCTGAAGGATCAAAAAATAGATATCTTACCGAACCATTCCATTCAGCACGATGAACTGTTCCAAAAGAACCTGCATATGCAGACAATCCAAATCATTAGGAAAAAAATCAGATGAAAATGCAATTGCAATCTTTCTCATAATATGACGAGAATATAGCAGATTTTTCTAGAGCAATATTTTACCATTTTGGAGCAAACAAAATGAAAGTACCTGCCCCAATTCTCTCCTTGATAACTAGATCACTCCAGCGAATCCTCAGATCTTCAACATCACAGGACAGTTCTGCACTTGACCTGGATTGAAATGGTAAACCTCGTTCACTAAACCTCACATCTTTATTTGCATTTCCTCTTGGATCAAGTTGCCCGATAAGTGGCTGAACAACTTTATGCCCAATTGGAGGGAGAAGCCTTAAAGGTGTTGATCCTTTGAGTATATCTGTGGAGTTAAAAGTATTAGATGGTCGTGAAACCAATGGTTCTTCACTGAGAATATTAACCGTGGAAACCCAGGGTAAAGGTGGCATACAGGAAACTTCATCTTGCTTGCTGGGGTTGGTTGGAGAGCTAGTTCTATCCTCATTGGTCCTCTCTGATTGTTTAGGAAATTTGGAATCACTAGTATCCCCATCGGCAGTTCCGGCTGTCACAAAATGAATTCTCTTTATAAACTTGCAAGTTCAAGTAAACTATATAAAATTAAAATCACACATATTTTGATCACTTGTATACAACATTGCCTGGATACCAACAATGACTAGAGAAATGCATAAATGCTGATTTGCAACAGAATAAGACGGCCAATTCAGCAATGTTTACACCCTGATCCAAATTCAGAAGCTCATTCAGGGTTCACATCAACGTGAGAATTTTGCAGTGTTTCTAGAATTAAATTTTATCTTTGCGCTCAAGGTAGTTGCCACTAAGTATAAATGGTTGTATCTGCTCGAGATTCATCAACTCAAGGGAAGGATGGTGTAAATTTTCAACCACAAAAGATATATATCACCACAATATAGCATCATTTAGCAGATGATGCTAAAGTGAGGCTAATGAATCTCAGAAACATGAAGAAGTTGGTTATTATGACAGACGAGAGATTCATCAAGAATAAAAAAGGTAAACGTACAAGAACACTCAATGTACAGATAATCACCTGTTAAAGAATCGTCAAATATGAGATTAAGTGATTGGAAGTCCAGGAAATATTGTTTGGCCAGCAACTTGAAGTCAATCAAAGGCTCCACCTGTTTGAATCGTGGAAAGCGTAATGGAGAAGATATCGAGATTGTAGAAGGACCATTTGACAAAGAATCAGGCTCACTTAAGCATCCTGGTTTCTCAATCAGATCAATAAGATACTCCCTGTGATCATGTGATGTCCACATGTTTAAATCAGTGTAGCAATTATACATACCAACTCAAATGAATAATATTAAATGCACAGATACACCACAACTGTTATTTAGTTTCAGCTATCGACAACTTTCAAACACAGAAACCCGACAAGTAAAGTAAAGCGCATTAATATTGAAATTTGAAATGGCCAAAAAGAATAAGCAGTATGCCAGTAAGACGTAAGAAAACAATATCCACAAATTATAATGGGATAAAAAGCAACATAACATTTCTATAAAACAATATTTTTTTTATCCACCTCCTTTAAAAAAAAAAGGTTCTCTACCCATTTTGCTATGAATATATACAAACACCCATGTTAAAAAAAAAAAAGTTATCTACCCATATGGCCCACATCCTTACCTCAAACCCACCCCCTACTTGGTTGACCCCCCCCCCCCCCCCAATCCACCCTAATCACATAATAAGTTATAAAATTATAAATTATTAAATGCTAGAATTTCACTTAATACAATCATAATTAAATTATAGTAAATGATAAATACTAAAATATCCTTAATAAATGAAATAAATTCACCAAATTCGATATCCAACAATTTAATCAGGTATAAGAAAAATCTTCATATACTACTAACTATTAATAGTGATAGGGTGGATGGGTGGGGTAAAGAGGTGGTGTGGGCGTGGGGTAGTGGTACACCATTTTAACTTTTAAGGGTATTTTAGGACAAAGAATAGGTAGTGGGTAGAATTTTTTTTCTAAAAAGGAGGTGGGTAAAAATCTTTCTTTTATATTAAAATGGGTATTGTTACACTTCTCCATAATTATAATTGGGTCTTCTAATTAAAAAGAACACAGAAACCCTGCAACACAGTAGAGACCCCATAATTACAAAGCAACTCCCATCAGCCTCAGAGAATTGAAATAACTGGTAAGAACGAGGAAGACTTGTGTAAACGGTATACTGGACAAACAGCACAATAAGAAGACTAAAAAAAGGACGTATGTTACTGTATTAAAACAACGTTTACAGTCTTAAAATGTAAGCTCCATTTAGGTAGTTACTATATCTGGGGATCTTCACTTCTATGTATAAAAGAAATATACTAGCTCTGTTGTCATGGAATGGGAAACTTCTCATTTTTAAACCAGAGAAGAAGCAAGTGTTATATGTTCAAGCTCCAGCATTGACTAAATGGATGCCATAAGCATTAGGCAATAATATACCTGTCAGGCTCAAACCGAACAAGACACGATGTAGCATCTTCTCGAGTACAATGTTTACATCCCTTCACAATTCGACATGGTAAGCCAATAAAATCTGCTAAAACCTGCAAAAATAGTAATACAAGTATATGAGTATCATAAAGCAATATACAAATTAATATCGAGTGTATCATGTAAAATTTGGAAAATAAATGCCCAATAAACATCTAAAACAAAGTAATAATAATCTCCAAAATAGGAAAAGAGCGTGAGAGGCAAAAGGAATTTATCATAGAAAACAACACCTTAAATCCGAGAAAAGTACAAAGAATCATATGGCAACTGAAATGTTTAGGTTTCCTCTTTCCATGATCAAAAGCCTTCATATTTTTGGTATATCTAAAGTAACGGGTCTGGTCAGCAGTCCCATGCCACAAATGGATACCTAACCACTTTCCTCACTTCCCTTTATGTGTACACTCTCACGCCATACCATGCTTCCTTCCTCTTCTCTGAGATTCACCCCATTAATTCAATATGGCACCATCAAACACTACAATTCATCAAATTCCACCAAACTATTCCACAGTAAAAGCAATCACCAAGCCAGTTAGGTCCGTGGGGTCATTTGGGTAGGGAAAAGTCTGCCTGCACAGAAGTTTATTGCTTCTAACTGAGGATAGAGGGTTGGGCTCCTAAGGTGGCAGACAGTATGGATGATTCTGGTGGCCGTTGTGATGGTGTTTATTTATATCGAGTGCAGCATCTTACCTCTCAAACGAGCCTTGAATGCCCAGTCTTCACATTTTTTATCTTCTTCTGGATCAGTTGTATCATCTTCCTAATATAATTATTATTTTTATAGCAGCTCAAGTTACATAGACGAAGAAACAGATCAAAAGTAAATAAAATTGCAACTTCTACTAACGATTGTTGCTACATGTATATTTGGCAGATCCATGTGAAATGCAAGTCATTGCAAGAACCAAAAATATTATACAATTTATAAAAGAACAATTTTTTGCAAAAAACAGAGAGCATACTTTAAATAGCAACGAGCGGTCCTTGCATAGTCCGACAGCTAGACTGCCAATAGGGAGCACAATAGACCCCAAGCAATCTTTTAATTCATCACTGCACTCTTTCCAGATGGTAATTAAGTCATCTTCCCCGTTAGAAGCTGCACACCTTAGGAAGGCAAGGAAACATAATTAGAACAAAAATGATTTTGCTGCATACTTCAATAGGCACTTCAAGTGCTCACCCCATATGATCGCAGACAAGCCTTGCAAGATGTTCAACGACTTCCTTCATCGAAATGCTACTAGATGACAGTGCATGAATCCGATTTTGCAGCTCTCGCAATCTGGGATCACCTCGCCGATCTACTGAAATCACTTTAACTGAAGGCTCAGTGGAAGGATCAACAGCCTTTAACGATTCAAGGGATGGAATTCGGCCACTTTCCTGAAGATCAGAGCACACTGCCCAGATATACGGATCCATCCCGTGAATAGAGTAAAACCCATCAGGAATTTTGTCAAAATATGATAAACAGCCATTTACCTGACCAAAACAAATCTATTAATCTGAGTACGTATAAAAATACAGCGATTATAGTGTGCTGTGAGGTTTCACTGAATATTTTGTGTGTTGCATAAACAGAAAGCCAATAATTATGTGCCAACTGCCAGGTGGCTGTTCTCAAGATCGATTAGTATCTCAATCCACTTATCCAGATTTAAGCATTTTTTCCTCATAAAAAGAAATTAACTATCCTGACTGGTGACAAGGACTACATTCAGAGAACAGTCATCCATTTTGGCTGTTATAGGAAGATGATGTGGCCCTCACTAAGGAATAAAATATTGGACTCACAACACATCTCGCCTAATACGGACACAGCTTCATTCAGTTACCATATTAAGCGGCATATTTGCCTACTGAAGTATAATAAACCAGGCCCAGATTCCTTTATTAATTCACCACCAAGTTAAGGAACATTAGACAGCATTTTAGGGTGGTTGGTTCAATTTGCAGTGTTTAATGTATTGGGAATGCACAATACTTTCAGGTACATTATCAACATTGTTTTATTCTGTCATAGATATCAGATATCATGTCAAGAATGCAGTCTTGTTTAGCAATGTCACGTCATCCATATCATATTGTTAATTGTTACTCACTCCATCCGTGAAAAATGGTCCACGTTGCCTTATTAGTCCGTCTGTGAAAAATGGTCTTTGTTTCCTAAAATGGAAATAATTACCTTTATTTACACCCTTCAACATACATTTATTTACACTATTTGCCATTGAACCTCACACACAACATTTTAAAAACAATTTATTTTGTACTTGATTTGAATACAATATTCTTATTTTTTACACATAATATCTACTTTTCTTAAAACCCTTGCAAAAGCCTTCAAGACCATTTTTTGTGGACGGAGGAAGTATTTCATATTAACTTAATGACTGGATGAAAGGAGTACACAAACAAGATGAAATGCAGTACATTAACTGGATATTATGCATTACATTAATGTAAACAACGGTACCTTAGTCATACAGGACACGCAAAGATTGGACTCCTAACATTGTAACTTAGTGGGAAAGAAAAATGCTAATAGTATATCACAGTTTATCTTCAGAGGCATATGGTAAACTATTTGCTGAACATTCCCTAAAGATCGCAGCAATCTCTCACGGGTTTTGTGCAACACAAGAAAACATCAATGAGTATCTTAGAATAAATTTCTTCATAAAGGTCCTTGCAATACTGCACTACATGAGAGAAATAATGTAAATGATTGGAAGAAGTGTTCGCAGATAATCTCATTTGAAAATTTTATCCATCACTAGAGCACCAAATATTTTGTACCTATTTTGAAAAGCTTCTTTATGTAACGGATTCATTTTGCATCAATGGATGAAGTGCATCTGCGAGCCATTGAAGTAGTCAGCTACATTTTAAATTGTCAAAAACTAAAAAGATTTTGACAAACACGTGAATTGTATGCTCATTCCACGTATAAACGAAATGCATGATATTCATGGCAGTAGAGCCATCGTATGGATACTAAAGCCGTATACTCTTCTATCACAAATTTTAGGACAAGGAGACGAATCAACTCTAAAGTTTCCCCCTAAATAATTTATCAGGCAAAAATTTCAATGCATAAAGTCATTATTCCAATCAACGCTCATATCCACCAGTTAAAGTGGATCAATTACTCCATTTCATTTTCGAACTATCACTTCATCTGGTAAAGCAAACAGTTCAACACCCATCTTACCACATTTAATTTCATCAAACAGCACCCAATTAAAACCCATGAAAAATAGGGCAACCACATAAAAAGGATCATAATTATTGCCTACAAGTGTTAGTTTGCGTTACCCAGAATCGATGCGAAATGGCCTCTGCAGAACCAGGTGAAGAAGAGGTGAGGGGAATAGATTCATCCAGCGCCGGATCAAACAGATTAGGATCATCGGCACACGAAGCTTCGGAGGAGAGACGAAGAGCCAAAGCCAGCTGTAACTGGTAACTCTCCTCCGTCTGCTGCGCCCAGCTCTTAGAAGAAAACGAGCTTCCGCCGCCTCTACCAGACGCGTCGGCCTCCGCCGCCACCGCCTTAACCCTCAATTCACTCCCTCCGTCACTCAAATGACTAAAACACCCCTCAGGGTTCGACAGTGAAGGTATATAATAGTCCCCCGAGATCGAGCTCTCACCGAAGCTGCTCCCACTCGACTGCCGCTGCAACCCGAGCGAGCCTGGAAACGCCGCCGTTCCGATCCGCGGCTGCGCCTGAATCATTCTCTGATCGATCACGTCCCAATCAAACGCCGCCGCTCTCTCCGAGTCAAACTTGTTCTTCTCTCCGGATTTCGATTCGTAGTAATTAGGCTGCTGAGCTACCGCTCCGCCGCTTGCGGCGGAGTATTTCGGCGGCGGCTGGTGGTACAATTGCTCGTCGGGAATCTGGCTCAACAAAGTGTAATTCGATCGTCTACCAGGCATTTCCATTGAAATTCTTCGAAAAAATACATGAAATAGCGATTCATAGAATCCGAAGCACCACCATCGGTTGAGATTTTCAGAAATTTTCTACTTTGCTTTCCTTTCTCCTCAAGATTTCGCCTGTGCAAAAGTTTCTCTCTCCTACTTTCCTCCTCGCGATTGTCGGAAAGTGGATGTTTCTGTTAAATGGCGTAATCTAAATATTCTTCTTTTACGGTCAAATTTTCAAGCTGCAGTCCTCACTGTATTGTAAATAATGAAAATGCTCTGCATTTATACCCATTTATTTCATTTTCAGTCGAATAAAAAAATATACTGTATTATATTATATTTGGGATAATGTTCTACACCGTATTTATTATTAGCATACAAAAGGCCAATGGTATGACAAATGCTTTGAACGCAAAAATATGTGTGACGTTATTCTTTGTTTTTATTTTACTAAATTTGGATAGTTTTTCTAATAGCATCCTAGGATATAAATCTCTACTTTCATTTTAATACTTTATTATTTTGGTGCATAAAGAATTACTTTGGGATCTCATAAGTCATTTGAATACAGTGTAGTTTGCAAGTACGCTATGAGACGGTCTTACTATATGAAACATAGTATATTTATATGTTTTATAACATTCAAATTTTATAAGTATTACAAAATTTGTTAGTATTCAATAAGTTTTTGTGTTGCATGTAATGTGATTTTTTATTTTTTTTGGAAAATATTATATTTTGAACAATGATGCTTTATTAATTTAACAAGTGAAAATAAATTTTACAGTTTATTCTATAATAAAAAAAACCTAAATGTCTTAATGTCATTTTATATATAACATAATTCATTTTATATATATAAAAAAAGTGTGAGACAATGTTCACATTCATCATAAGTATCACTTTTTTAATAAAAAGTTCATATTTTTTACGATAAAATATTTTACTTTTCAATTAAAATATTATCACTGGCGTAATTATTTCATATAAAACGGTCAATATTTATCACTTAGTCAAGAAAAAAATTATAAATATAATTATTGTTAATTTAATCTCGTGCTGCATAAGAATTTATCATTGTAATTACTACACATAAATTTAGATTTTGTCAATATTGTTTTTACATAAAAAAAAAAAACATACTAAGAGCAGCTCCAACGATCATCCATAAATTGTCCAAATGTCAAAGGACCTCCACCATCATTGTGAGTCCTCCATGGACGATGAGAGATAATTTTTCGTCTGAACGCCCATGTATGCCTGATAGTCGACCATTATGCTGATTTATTCCGGATGCACCCACATTTTTTCTGCTTTCTTGCTTTGTTTTTTCATAACTTTTAATGATATTATATATGAATGGATGAATCATTGGGAGTGTGTGTTTAAAATTTTAGTTGTGTAAAAAAAAATGAGGTGGAGCTGATGTGGAAGAAAGAAAAGGGTCGGATGGATAAAATTATTGGAGACGCTTTAAGTGCAAATATAAATTACCGTATATACATACATATATATAGTGATTGTGTATTTATAAACAATAAATATTGTGCTCCGTACATGACCATAAACACATTTTAATGTATTAGTTTATCCATGCTGTGTCAATATCACATTAAATGAATCATGATTTCCTTCATTTAAAATTTGTTGATTTGAATTTTAACGCAATTCCTTTAAAAGGGGCTGCATTTATAAAACCAGGCGAAAACTCAAAAGTATGCATGCATCGTTCACAAGATAATAAAGGTAATAAAAAAAAACAAAAAAAAAAGCGGTTTCAAGTATTTCAAAGAGTAGAAAATTGGAAATGTGACGAAATTTCCTTTTCAACGCGTTATTAGGTGATGTGTGACATCCGTGCGCTTTTGAGTTTTAATATTTACGAAGCTGCCCCCCAATTTTATTGCTCATTAATATTCTATCTAGATTCTAGGGTAGAAATATCTTGGAACGTTGTTTGAAAGAAAGGGTTCTTAGGGTAGAAATATCTTGGAACGTTATTTGAAAGAAAGGGTTCTTAGATGTACGACATTACTTGAAGATATTTATTGGATAAAATTATTTTAAATTATACACCATATATTAATATTTTAAAATAAATGTTTATTAATTTGTGCTAGTTTGTGATCATTCTCACCTTAAAATTGTTTCACATAATTCTTTTTTTAAAGTTTATTCACTTGGTAGATGCTGCATTCTTTGTCTTATTTTGACATAAGATAAAATCTCATTAGCTCAAAATGGAAAAGTAATACTCTTATAGACTTATTTTCTTTTTCTTTTTTATGTCCAATTTTATTAGGCTTGTTTCTTAAGAAAAAAAAATATTTTACATTTTTATCTTACAACCAATTTACTGTTACACACAATATACCTATTTTTTTTTAAATCAACGTTAAAATATAGTAAAATTTGATGGAAGGAGTAATATATTAAGTAATATTTTTTAAGTGGTTAATTAATTAAACTTTTATAACTTTTTGAAATGTGATAGTATTTTTTTTACGTGAAAATGTACATTTCACAAACTCTACTATGAACAAGTTTTATAATAGAAATTAATACAATTACATGTATTTATAAATATCATTATATGCATTCACTGATATCATGAGATTTGTAGACTGAAATTACAGTGTAAATTGTTGTGGTATCAACCAATGCGTCTAATGGTATCAATTTTATAATATGAATAAATTTTATAAGAGATCTACTCTATATATTTACGTAGTTTGCACACATATACTTTCTCCGTCCCCAACTAGGAATGTAAACGAGTCGGGCCGAATACTATCAAGCTTGAGCTCGGCTCGTTTGGATTTTTTTTTTTTTTGCTTGAGCTCGGCTCATGTGTAAATTTTTAAGTTCGCGAATAGCTCGAACTCGACTCGTGAAATATTCATTGACTAAGTAAACGAGCTCAGCTCGAAAAAATCTTATTTTCGAATTAACCAAGCATAATTATAGCTTGTGTTTGAATACCTTGGCTCGAAAGGCTCGGTTCAAAAATCTTGTCTCGAAAAACTAATTAAAATTTTAAAAATTATACAAAAATAACACATCTAAACTATATCTAATTAATATAAACTAAAGTCTCTGTTAGAGAAAATGGTTGGTGATATTAATTTATAATTAATTGATATTAAAATTTATTTGAGACTTTAATAGTTGACCAATTAATTTTGAGTGTTGAAATTAATTTCTCGGAAATTAATTGTTACAAGTGCGTTCTACTCACGGAGTAGATGAGGATGGTGTATTCATACTCGCAAAACCAATTTTCGGTGAGTGAGAAATTGAATCGGAAGTTGAATGGTTCAACACCTAATTATGGGAGTAATGAAGGAATTAAATAAGTCATTTAATTCTACATCCCGCATTGGATTTTTAGAATACTAATATACATGATATTAGTATGAAAACAATGGAGTATAATAAATTATAGTTGATTGCTAGTCAATCAAAGTTGTCACACGCGCGCGCGCTGAGCCGATCCCGCGCCCTTGGTCCTGGTCTTGGTTCTTGGCAGTTGGGCTTTGGGTGGACTTTGGGCCTTGGGCCCAACGAGTATCTAATTTTTTGGAGAACGAAAATCAGGATATCCGGTCCGAATGCTTCATTGAGCACATTAGACACATGTGCTAAATTTGTGGGACGTTACCAGCGCATTCAGTGGAAACGCGTCTGGTCAACTTTGGTTTCAGTCATGACCACCAATAAAAACGCGTCCGCATTAAATGCTCACGCGTTTTTTCCTTCTGCATTGAGTGGAGGTGCGCCTATAAATAGCGTCCTCATGCATTCCATCTGGCCACATGATTAGGCGTGAAATTGTTATGTTTTGGTGTCCGATTTGCCCATGTTTTGAGTATTTTCGATGAGTGTTTGGAGTCAATTGAGTATCATTTTTATAAACTGATGAATTTGTCTCTTTGGTTTTCATAGATGGATAGAGGGTGAAAAGAGGAGTTCGTAGGACTTTGAATCGGCCAAAACGGACTCCCGATTGAGGAGATATGAAGATTTTACGAACATGTGTACAGCTGCCGAAAAGTACTCGAGCAGAGTCGCTCGAGTAGTCACTACTCGAGCACTCGAGTAGTGCACTCGAGCTGCAACAGGTTGAGTAGTTTTACTCGACCTATACTCGATCTTGACGCGTATTTTGGCCCATGAACACCCAAATTCGATCCCAAGCCTATTTATACCTTTTTCCAAGCATATCAACACATACCAACACATATTTTTACATATTTTGAGCGAGGAGAAAGCTTGGGAGGGAGATTGGAAGAGTTTTATACGTTGTAATCGAGGTTTTAGCTTACGAATTCATAGTTTAATTATTTCTTTCGAACTTCTTAGATTAATTTTTTCTTTCTTTGTTCTTGGAGATTAAAAACCCTAGCTTTTCAGATTATAAAAGATTATTTTTTAGACTTTAATTTATTCTTTGTTTATGTTCTTTGATTTAATTATTGATTCAAGCATATTTATGTTTCTTATTATCTTTATTGCTTTTGTTCTTTCAATTACCATGTTAGGCTAGAACCCTTGCATGCTTAGGGTAGGATGAACTCGTAGAAGTAGGTTGTGGGCACGTAATTAGGGTAACTCGTGACGTTAGGTTTTAATTCTCTTGATTAATGAATACTTAAAATCAATCTAGACTTTGCCTTTGAATTTTGTTCGAAAAGTGTTAGAGAGAGGACGACCGTATCACTCTTTAACAACGAGTAGACTTAACTAGAGGGTTTAGGAAGGGTTAATTCATCTACCAGTTTAGCGAAGGAGGACGACCGCATCACCTTAGTTAAATTAGGGTCTCATTAATAAAGCACAATCTATTAACTTGTTAGTAGATTAGTGAAGTCGAGTGTTAGGATAAAGTATTAGGGTTTAAAATCTTGAGCTTTCATCTTGCATTCTTTTACTTAGGTTATTTCTTGCGCGTCACGGTTATTTTGATTATGTACCTGCTCCGTTAGTATACGTAGGGATTCCTATCCTGAGCATCACCATCACTCATTTGCATACAAACCTTAGTTAATTCGTCTTCTTTAGTATTTTAGTTTAATTAGTTTAGTGTAGTTTTAATTAATCTTTTAAAAAACCCAAAAACAACATTACACTCATATTAACTACGACGCGTAGATCTTCAGGGATCTATTTGCATACACTCCATCCATTGGGTTCGATAATACTTGGTCATTATACTTACTCATACTACAGTGAACTCGTCCGCTTGCGGGTAAGCGACTAGTAGAAGTTAGTATATTCGGCTCAAGTCACCACACTCAGAAAACTTCTCTTCTCCCTCTGTCTCTCTGCATATAGAGTCTTAAGAGTCAGTCTAGTTCGAAACGCTCGTTTTGTTCGCCAGAGCTCCAAGACCTGTGGTGCTACACTCTTGGAGACGATAGTGGCGTTTTACCTTTGGGGACAAATTTCCAAGACCGAAGAGCACTACCGGGAAAATTTTGTCTTGCGGGAAGAGGCCTTCCTCAACTCGTCACAAGCTGCTGTCTTTTCTCTCTTTTCTGTGTAATAAGTTCAATCGAATTATAATTTTCTTTTTCTTTTTCTGTTGAATTATTATTTCTGCAGTCCTTATTTTTTCTGCAACAGTCACAATATATATATCATTTTTTATAAAATATTGATGATGGTTTAATGGTAGAGCCTGAGTATTTACTCTTGAAGTGGTGCAATGTTCAATCCTCTGTGTTACTTGTTTATGAATATTTTTTAATATTTATATAAAAATTAAAAAAATAATTAAGTGAGCCTGAGACTCGAGTAATTTGCGAGACTTGATTTGATTATATTCCTAATCCCAACTCTTATTTTATACTACTTGTGTTGGACGGACACATATACTATGAAAAAATATTTTGTTTACAGTTTGAACCAATGAAATATTTTTTTAGTGTATAAAGTTGTGGAGGTAATTAAGAGGGTATTTCATGACACTAACACAAGAAGGTTTGGTGAACTTTGTCGTGATTATTTTCCCCTTTCCTCCCCAATTCAATATCGAAACTTTTCAAATTCAACAACTAAATAATCACATTTAGACCAAAATAAATTAAGATTCATTTTTTTTTTCACAACTCTTATTCAAAACCGGTAATCTCGCTTGCAACCAAGAAAAAGAACAATAAACAATTATATTTATTAATTCAATTGAATCCATTCATGCACCGTCGTCCGTCGTAATTTATATTTTTTTCTTGTTTTAAATCTATAAATTGGGTTCCTAAAATATATATATATCCATCCATACTTATATATAGATGAAGCATTCTATGCCTATGTGGCAAAGTTAGAATTTTTGTGTTTTAAAATTTCTTCTATCTCATTCATTACATTATTTAGTTTCAATCTCAACCTTTAATTTTTATCTTCTAATCTTAATCGTCCATTTCATTTAACAATATCTATAAATTCAATAACACAATCAATTAAACATCCTATTTCATTTCATTGGATAATCATTTATTTCTCTCAAGATCCATAGAATTAACCATTTCTTTTTTCTTTTTTAGATATTATCGAAGATTGAATTGTTTCCAGGTATTAACGAAAGTTGATTATAATCTTTTTGGTCCAGGTGTTCAATTTTATTTTTGTTTTTTTGTTTTGGAGATTTTATAAGATTTGTTGTTAGTTTACTATTTTTTTTTAGGTTTCCGCATGATTCGTACCATTTCATTTCATTGGGTAATCATTTTAATTTTTTCTCAAGATCTATAGAATTAGAAAAATTCATTTTCTTTTTTGCAGGTGTTATAGAAAAATGAGTTTTTTTTTTTTTAGATATTAAAGAAAATCTTCTTATATTTTTATTCGTATCAATCTTTCTTATTTTTCAATTTTTCATTTTTTGCAGGTTCCACAAGATTTATTTTTAGTTTCATTCTTTCTTTTTGTTGATTAATTTTGTGCCTCATATTGTATCTAAAACTATGTATCTATTGTTTTTTTTTTTTTTTTTTGCAGGGATTTATGAAGATCATTTCTAATGTTTGATGATGATCAATACGTATTACATCGATTATGAAACAATCATCTCAACAGGAATTGGAGTCGCACAAGTAGATATACTCTCTGGCAATAGATATTGAAGAAGGGTGTGTATGACCAAAGACGCCATTAATTCACCAAGATAGTGTTTTTTTTCTTCTTTTTTTCTTTTTCCTTTATTTTGGGGATTAAATTAAGGAAAAAAAAAATGATATCTAGCAATCCAATTTTGTAAACAAAGTTCGGGTGGGTGTCATACTAATAATATCATGCCAAATGTACTCTTACCAATTTTACCATAAAATATATATGTATTTCATGTGTATTTTTTAAAGTATTAATTTCAATAAAATATATTTTTTAATAATAATATTGCATAATGTAACATTTTTTAAAATCAATTTCGATGAGAATATTTTGTTATTAAATTAGAGGAGTTAATTTTAATGGATATTTTGTCTTCTTTAAATTTTTTTATCAATGAGATTATTCTTCTTTAAGAAAGAAAAAGAGAAAAATAGGGTAAATGCGTAATGATCAAACACTAATTGTGCAGATTTAAATCTTCTAAAATGTTTAAAATTAAGCAATCAATTGTTTAAGAAGTAGTCAAGTGTTGGTAGCTCAAGTGGTTGAGGCCACCACCTAAGACCCAGAGGTCTTGGGTTCGAGACACGGAGAGGGAATTTATTTCCCTCTTGTGGTGGGGTGGTTGTTCCCCTGTTGTGGTGGGGTGGTGTTCCCCTCTTGTGGTGGTTGCGGTTCCGGCTGCAGTGCGGTTGTGGTTCGGAGTTGCGGGTTCGGGTGGTCCCCCTCTTGTGGTGATTGCGGTTCCGGTCTACAGCGAGATGAAAAGATGTTGCCATGTACCCGGTGGTCGAAGGAACTATTGTAATTGATTATGTTAGGAAACTATTGTAATTGATTACCTTTCAAAAAAAAAAAAAATTGTTTAAGAAGTAACTAAATATATCTAATTGAATTAAAGTATAATTAGTATGCAAAATCAACACACTTTAATGAATAGTTTGAATTTTGTATTCTTACCGAAAATTGAATAAGTCTTATGCTAATGATGTATATGGACAGAACCTATTTCATAGGAAATTTTCAATTAAAATGAATATTTTATCATACATATTAATTACATCTAAGAATAACATTTATTTTAAAATATTCTTAAATTAAAAACACTTATCATATTATAACTTTGTTACTTATTATATGGTGGTATTTTTTATGGAGTGTCATAATTACTTGCTAATTAAAATTAAAGTTCTTCAATTTAAAAATAAAATAAAATCATGTGTCAATTATATTGGTAAAAGTGTATCCAATTTTGATTTAGCAACAATAAATTGATGTTTCATATTATTCAATTTCCATAATTTGAATATATGGCATGATTGACTAAAAAATCTTGAATTTAATATATTATATATTTAAGTTAATTAAATATTCCTTAATAAAGAATTAATTTATGCCCGAAAAATAAGGAACATTTTAATTTCTCCTTTTAATTTCCCTTAATTTTTAGGTATCATAAAATGATCATATTTACTTATCTTTAAAATTTTGGATTCATTATTTTTCTTGAGCCTTTATCAACTTAGCTTAATTAACATGCAGTGTATCTGGATTTGATTTTAAATGAATTAATAATTATTATCTTTTGATATATAATTAGTATGGAAATGATAATTGATTATTAAAAAATTATATTCTTTTTTTTTTTGCCATGAAATTATTAATTTGCTCACGAAATTAAAAGGATTATAATTTATATATATATGTGGGTGTAAGTTTTATTGTGTTGATGCGTATAATTGTAGATCGAGATGAATTTATAGTAGGAGATTTGCATAAATGTCCTTGATTGTCAATCTCTCAATTTCAAAATATATAAATGCCCATAAAAACTGGCACTCAATATTTGGACTTGCATATTCTTGTCAAAATTCGTTTCTGGAATGTAACGAATTTTACTTGCATGTACCTAATTTGTAGGGACGAATCTGGTGTGGGTTGTGAAGCTTAATGTGCTATACAATCAATGACAGATTCAAGATTAAAATTTTGATATTATTTTATATAAGAAGTAATTATTATGAATTAATACTATGGTGTCATGTGTTGAAATTGAATCAATACTTATAATTATTACTTCCTCTCTTTAATTACGTATTTCCTATTAAGAACTTATAATTATTTAAGATTAATACTAAAATAAATTAATACTCCCTCCGATTCAAAATGTTTGATGTTTTAGGATTTGTTGTGAGAATTAAGAAGTGGTATATAGTGACTATTATATCCTTATGATATATTGATTGAAAAAGAGATTTATGGAAGGTCAAATAGTTTATTTATGGTGTAACATTATTAAAAGGTAAGGACAAATTATGAGTGATATTTTAGGAGAATTTAAATAGGGGCATAATAGGAAAAAAAGGTGCAAAATACCCTAAAACATCAAATATTTTGAAACAAAAAAAACACCCTAAAACATCAAACATATTGAATCGGAGGGAGTAATATATTTTAAATTAATATAAAAATAAAATTTAAGTTCGCGAGTGAAATATCTAGTGTATATACATATATATCTAAAAATTCGGTGCCCAAAATTTTATGTATTTTTTTACAGGCTTCGAATACTCCGCCCCTTTGTCGTGATTTCTTTTAGTAACTTTGGTTTACACGCACTTCTCGTAGATTTTGTATATTTTAGATATAAATTTTGTTTCTAGAAGGTTATATATATATATATATATATATATATATATAT
Organism: Ballota nigra; assembly: GCA_947034835.1. NCBI lineage: Eukaryota > Viridiplantae > Streptophyta > Magnoliopsida > Lamiales > Lamiaceae > Ballota > Ballota nigra. The sequence continues at coordinate 96,282,733 of OX344725.1, forward strand.
ATATATATATATATATATATATCACGCTTGAGTTTTGACTCGCTCTCTCTTTTTCTCTCTCTACCCTCTCTGTAATATTGGCTTCGTGCCTTGTTTTCAATAAAAGGTGTTCATTCTGGTAGCTCATCAAGGTAGTTAAATTCTGCTTTTATTTTCTGTATTTCAATCTTTAATTTTGTTATTGCCGCCTCAATGGTCGGCTAATTTCCTGTATTAAATCATGACCTAACTTAGTATACTATACTATCATGTGCATTTGGAAACTTATTTTTCCAGTTTATATTTGATATATCATAAGGTAGAGTTGGTTTAACCGGTAGGTTTGAGTTTTCTAGTGATATCTATGAGTTAACTATGTGGGCGTGCCTTTTTTGCCGTTATGCCGATGGATAGGCGCAGGCGTTTGTGGGCGTAATGCTTTTTTCAGGTTAACTCATAGACTATGGAATTTCTCAGTCAGTCCTATCTGTGTTTGGAAAAGATCCACAGGATACTACTGATATATCGAATACGATCTTGAAATATATGGTATCAGAGCCATGTTAGTATATATAGTATATTTTGTTATCGGTTCATGATTTAATACATCTGGGTTCTTATGAATCTTTTCAGTTCGAAAAATACTATTAAAAATAGTACTGTCCAGGAATACGATGTTCCTGAAAATTTAGATCTGTTAAACAGATGGACTATTCCTAAAATTGAACCTAATACGGTTTATAAATTTGGAACTTTTGAGAAACTTGGTTTTAAAACTATTGTTAGGACCACTGAATCGTCTATTCCTCTTAATAAAAATGAAATGGTTATCAAACTTCTTAATAGAAGTGACATATTACCCTTTAAAAGGACTCACAGGTTTCTCCATATTGGATGTGTTCAAGTTGCTTTCAGACCTCTTACTCTGAAAGGATTACCTGAGAGTTTTCTAGCCACTTTAAGAGATGGTAGAAATCTAAATTGGAGACAATCCCTCATGGGAATAGTTGAATCCAGTCTGGCTTTTGGGCCAGTTTATTTTGATGTTTACCCTAATTTGTCTTTATCTTTAAGCGATGAAAACATTTTTGATGCTTTAACTTTAAATGTTAAAACTAATGGGTATAATTACATGCCTGGATCTGAAGTTATATGTATTTGTTATCGCATTTACTACAAACCTCTTTTTACTCTAAATCCTTTATGTAAAAGAGTAGAAAAAGATATCAATGAGACTATTCTCATAGAAACTAATTTTAGTAAGTCTAATGTCACTACTAGAAAATCCATAAAATGGAAAGAGATAGATTTTCCAAAAAATTGGATTATTGAACAATCGGTTCCTATGATCCCTCCTACAAATAGTAATTTTCAAAAAATTACTCAGTCTGAGGATGGTATAATTACCATTGGTTTTCATAAAGACCAGAGGAAAGATTCCAACTTATCCTCTGTACCTTCTTTGTCTAGATCCATATCTAGTCATTATCATATTTCTCCTCTAGATTATGAAGTCGATATACCTTCTTCTTCTAGAGCTTCTACTTCCTTTTACAGAGAAGAAACTTCTTTTAAAAATGAAGATTTCAATAATGAAAATATTATTGTAAATAAAAATAATATTGTCCATAATGATGGACCTAACCCTGAAACAATTTCAGAAGTTAATTGGACAGTTTAGTTTTTATGGATTCTAAACCTATACTTGATTTTTCAAAGGGTTCTTCTACAAGAGCTCAGATTAATAGTGAGTTTAATAATTCCAAATGGGATAAATTCAGAATTTGGTACTTTAGATCTTTCAAAAAAGAAGAACTAAATTACTTTGTAAATTCTTTTTATAAATTCTGTGAAGAGCATAATCAAATTATTTATTATGTTCCTTGGTTTATAAAAACCTTTTATATTGATCAAATTTCAGTTATTGAACGGGAATATAAACTCGTCACGGGAAATTCTCAAAAGTCTGTTTACCCTCCCCAAGTTCCTTTCCAAATTGAGACAAATGGAAAGATTTTGGACTTTGCTCCTTTTTCAAAAATTTTGGAAAATAATGTTTTGCATATCACTGTTGATCATATCAACCTTCTTGTCAAACAAAACAATTTTTGTAGTCTTTTCCTCGCTATAATTGGTGATGAAATTATTTCTTTACATGATAAGATTAATCGTGTTATTTCCCAAACTCAGACTAAGTCTGATTTTAAAAGAGATTCTAAAGAAAGTAATAATAATGATAATATCATTATAAAAACTGCTTCTTTTATTCAACCCCCTTTTGAATTAAAAAATTTTAAGGGAGAAACTTCCGTTTCTGATATTGAAAATATCATTAATAAAAAATTTGAAGGATTAAATATTTCCACTTTGGATGATGACTTAGAAGAAAGTCTTGCTACTAATGATTATGGTAGCACTAGCATAAATAACAAATATGTTATTAATAAAATCAAATGGGCTAATAAGCCTACTATGACTAATTATTATTATAAGAGACCTACTCCTATAGATGTTCTTCATGAAGAACAAGATAATGTTGTCAATAATTCTTATAACAGAAAAAACGTTTATGAATGGAATATTGATGGCTACAACGATAAACAGATTAATAATCAGGTTCATCGCATACTTATGTATAGTTCTGCATGTAAAACATGTGGTGTGTCTGATATTGAAACAGCACAGGCTATTACTGTCGGTTTTACTGGTCAGCTTAAAGGTTGGTGGGATAATTATTTAAGTCCTTTTCAAAAAACTGACATTTTTTCCTCCATAAAAAATGAAAATGGTGAAGTCCAACCCAATGCGGTTTATTCTCTTGTTCTTACTATTCTAGAACATTTTACTGGTAGATTTACTAATAAATCTGAAAATACCAAAACTCTTCTTTTAAATATGAAGTGTAAAACTCTTACCGATTTTAGATGGTACAAAGATACTTTTCTGTCTCGGGTTTATGAAATTAATGATTGTAACCAAGATATTTGGAAGAATAAATTTGTTGATGGTCTTCCTTACTTATTTGCTGAAAGGATTAAAAAAATCCTAAGAAAAGACTCTGATTCTATTTCTTATGAGTCTTATACTTTTGGTCAAATCATTAGTATTTGTGTTCAGGAAGGATTAAATCTTTGCAATGAAATCAAATTAAGAAATCAAATTAAAAGAGATAATCTCTTAGAAAGAAAACAGCTGGGTCAGTTTTGTGACCAATTTGGTATGGATAATCCTAGTCCTAAAGGAAGTATTTCTAAAAAGAAAAAGGATTTCAAAGAAAAACCTTATTTTAGAAAAAGAAAAAGAAGTTCTGATAACAAACAGAACAAAGATAAAAGTCATGATTATACTCATGACAAGGGTAAAAGAAAATTCTTCAAAAAGAATTATTCTAGCAACATAGTTTGTAAAAAATGTGGCAGGACTGGTCATTATGCTAATCAATGCTATGCCAAAGACAAGATTAAAACACTTGATATTGATGAAGAGCTCAAAAAATCTCTTTATGAAATCATTATGAATCCTGATGGTAATACAGATATTGATGAATCATATACTGATTCCGAAGAGTTAATCTCTAGTGATAACGAGGATAAAATTCCTTCAGAGAAAGCTGAATGTGATAATTGCATTCTGGGAAAACATTGTCTTAATTGCATAGGTGATACTGATGACAATGAGTTTTATAAACTTATGAGTCAAAACTCAAGCGTGTCTCTCAAAAGAAAAAATAACCTATTTATAGATGAAGAGCCGGACATGAAACCCCGGATTCCAAAAAAAAGTGAATAGTAAAAGTCAAAAGTGAATAGTAATTACTATTCATGAACAGAACTTTGTCTGGCGACCTAAGCAATGACGAAATTTGATTCATCATTTTTTCTTGAATCTCTTCTTGGTTAGATCGCCATAAGAGAAGCTTGTTTTCGAAGAAGACTTAAAGTCTTTTTGCATCTTTCCAAATGTTGGAAATTCCCATGACGTCCATAGTAAGATACTTCAAGGATAGGGATAAAATATTCAAGAACTCTGATTTTCTTTTTGAGTCCTTTAAGATAATTTTTATCTTTAATCAAATTTTGATTTTGATCAAAATTTATATGAATAGGAATCTGCCAGATTTCATGCTGCAATCCTACTCTGAAATACCTCCAATCTCCAGGAAATCTTTCCTCCATCAAGGATTCTTCTTTTCTCGAATTTTCTCTTTGAGAGAATTTTTTAACAGATCAAAATTGTCCTGTAAAGAGAGGTCATGGTCCTCTTCAAATGGATCATGTGCATCTTGCATAGAAGAGCCAGAAATCATAGATGCATCAGATTTTGAGTCTGAAAAATCAGCATCTTTTAAAATGTCTTCCTGAATTTGATTCATGAAGAGATCCATAATTTTTTCCTTGGGAAAAACTCCAGCATACTTCTTATAAAAAGAAGAAAAAGATGGCATCACATTGGGATCAGAAATTTGATTCTTTAATCCTTTCTTATATTCTTCGATCTTGGATTTGATCCTATCGATGTTCTCTTGTAGAGGACTCTCATTTGAGTCTTTTGGGATAATATTTAAATTATTCCAAAACCTTGTGGCACAAATTCTCCACAAACATGGGAGACCCATTTCTGTAGAACCAAATTCTGGCCTCCATTTAACGACCCATGGAATACCTGAGTCAGTGAAAAACATACAAATAGTTTTACTACTTGTATTGTGAGTTTTAAGTGAGGAAGTTACCATAGAGTATTCCTCAAGAAGAGATTTGATCTCACTTGGTAAAATATCAGCAATAGTGCCGAAAGTATTCCACCATTCCAAGAACCAGTTAGGAATTTGATTCCTTCCGATATTTTCACAAATTTTTATCAACCAAGTATGAGAATGCTTGGGATTTTGGTAATAAAGAGTTTTATAAAAACTTTCAAGATAGTCCCAGTAATTGTACTGGAAAACCTGATTAGTAACAGGATTAATGACCTGTTTTTCAGCGAAAGGAGAAATACCCCATTCCTGAATGGATATAATCCTCTTAATAATAAACTTTGAGTAGTTATAAGTTTTACTTGGAGGAAAATGCTGAATATCAACACTTCCAAGAGAGATGAGAATACTCTCATAATATCCTCTCGTCTTATAAGACGAAGTAGTGGAAAATTGATTTGGGACATATTTTCCCATGAGAGTCCATGGAGACTCTTTAAATCTTTCCTCATCATCCTCAAGTATGAGAATAAGTTCCCTCTTGGGGGAATCAAAGTAAGTGTACTCCCTTTGAGCAGTTGAAGCATATGATGCTTCCTGGTTAGTGGTTGAGGCCATAGCTTCAACGGGGACATTTTTTCCCCTAAGTCTCAGGAATTCTTGGAACTCCTTATCATGGGCTCCCGAAGATGAAGAGCCGATTCCAGAAATATTCTGGTTGTAAAGGGATCTTTTCCCTTGCTGAAATAACGGAGGGCCATGAGCCCCTCTTCCTCTATTAGAGGATTTGGAACCTCGTCCATGTTGACTCATTCCTGTCATTCAGAAATAAATTCACGAGTAAGAAAATCTGGAAGATGATTATCTTTCCCTTGCTTATAGATGATTTTAAAATCAAAATAAGCAAGATGTGATTGCCATCGGGCAAACATTTGTTTTGAGACATTATGTTCAAAATCTTTAAGGAGCATAAAAGAAGCAGCTCTACAATCAGTTTTTATAATAAACTTTTGATTGTATAAATCATCCTGAAATTTTAGGACACTTTTGACAATAGAAAGAATTTCTTTAGCAACAGTAGAATAATTCTTTTGAGAATCATTCCATTTGCCAGAATAGAACCTAACAATATATTCTAATTTATTATCAGGATTAATTTGTAAAAGAATACCTCCATAACCTAAATCTGAGGCATCAGTTTCAACAATTTTTTCCCATAAGGGATTAACAAGACTAAGAACAGGAATATTTTTAACCTTTTCTTTTATCTTTATAACTGCCTTAGTATGATTATCATTCCAAGGTAAAGGATTCTTTTTAAGCCGATCATATAAGATAGCAGTATCTTCAGCAAGATTTTTAATATAGGAAGAAACATAATTAAGACTTCCTAAAAATCTTTGTAACTGAGTTTTATCAGTAATGATATCTGGAAACTTTCTTCCAAATTCAATGCTTCTTTGAATAGGAATAATATTTCCTTTATCAATTATATGGCCAAGAAATTTGATCTTAGTTTGAAATAAAATCATCTTTGGTTTTGAAATGACCAAACCATTTTTTATGACAATATTTTTAAATATATCAAGATGTTTGAAATGAGTTTCAATGTCTTTTGAAAACACAAGGATATCATCAATATAGACGATTATAAAATCACTATAAGGATAAAAAATGTCATTCATAATTTGTTGAAATTCAGAAGGAGCATTTTTAAGCCCAAAAGGCATGACAGTCCATTCAAAGTGTCCAAAAGGAACATTAAAAGCTGTCTTATATCTATCAGATTGATTAATCTGTATTTGCCAAAAACCTGATTTAAAATCAAATTTAGAAAATATAAGAGCATTGACTAATCTGTCAAGAAGATCCTTTTTATTAGGAATTGGATGTCGAATCCACTTTAAAACCTTATTAAGGGGTTTATAATTAATAACCAGTCTGGGAACTCCACGTTCTTGTTCAGAATGTTTATTAACATAAAAAGCAGTACAAGACCATGGGGACTTGGAAGGAGTAATAAGCTTCTTATTTAATAAAGAAGATATTTCCTTCTTACATAATTCTAAATACTCAGAATTCATTTGACAAGGTCTCGACTTAGTCGGGATTATAGTATTCTTAAAATCATCTTCATAAGGAAGAGAAACAATATGCTTCTTTCTATCCCAAAATGCACTAGGAAAATCATTGCAAATATCAATAGAGAATTTGTTAAAAAAAAATTTATTTTATCCTGAAGCTTAGGATTTTTAAGCTTATTATCAATGGTAAGAGAATTTAATTCATTTTTAAGGAAATTGATTTGACAATTTTTATTATCAATTTGTTCTTGGACAAAATTCAGGACCTTATGCATTGGTCTAGTCACGAATTCAAAAGTAATGGTTTTACCATAGTAAGAACCTGTAATACCCTTTTCATTAACAAGAGTAAGGGGATATATCTTTTGAAGAAAAGGAAGGCCAATAATCATTTGGCTGGTAATATTTTCTGCAATAAGAAAATCATTAGGTATGCAACAACCATTAACACAGACATAAGCATTTCTGAGCTTATAATTAATGTGCAAAGATCCTCCTCCTGCATGCGAAAGAGTTTGAGTAGTTTTTTCAAAAAACTTTGTGGGAATTATTCCCATTTGGATGACACTTAAGTCAGCACCACTATCAATCATGGCAATAAACTCCTTTCTATAAGAATTATTAATAAGGAGAGAAATCTTTGTATACCATTTTTGAGATATGTACATGCTGATAGCAGATAAGTGATTTTTATCAATATCAATATTATCATGAGAATCATCAAAAAAATGAATATTATCTATTTTTCCTTTTCCTTTCTCAATGAGAGAAAGTCGAATAGAAAGATCAGAATTTTGATTCTGAAGAGTTTTGACATTATTCTTAAGATTATTAATCTCCTGAGCTAAATCATTAACAGTAATGGGATTTTGCCTAGTATTTTTAAGCCTAAGAAGTTTTTCAACTTCTCCCATGTTATAATAATTATTATTAGTAATCTTCTTAGAAAGATTTGAATTCTTTTCACTAGAAGAATCATGAAGATCATTAATAATTTTATCTCTTAAACTAGAGTCTTTAATCTGTTTAAGAAGATCAAGAATATTATTGTCAGATAAGACATTAATATTCATATCTTGGAATTGACTCATAAGTTTATAAAACTCATTGTCATCAGTATCACCTATGCAATTAAGACAAGGTTTTCCCAGAATGCAATTATCACATTCAGCTTTCTCTGAAGGAATTTTATCCTCGTTATCACTAGAGATTAACTCTTCGGAATCAGTATATGATTCATCAATATCTGTATTACCATCAGGATTCATAATGATTTCATAAAGAGATTTTTTGAGCTCTTCATCAATATCAAGTGTTTTAATCTTGTCTTTGGCATAGCATTGATTAGCATAATGACCAGTCCTGCCACATTTTTTACAAACTATGTTGCTAGAATAATTCTTTTTGAAGAATTTTCTTTTACCCTTGTCATGAGTATAATCATGACTTTTATCTTTGTTCTATTTGTTATCAGAACTTCTTTTTCTTTTTCCAAAATAAGGTTTTTCTTTGAAATCCTTTTTCTTTTTAGAAATACTTCCTTTAGGACTAGGATTATCCATACCAAATTGGTCACAAAACTGACCCAGCTGTTTTCTTTCTAAGAGATTATCTCTTTTAATTCCTATTCATATAAATAACAAAGATGTTATTAATAAAATCAAATGGGCTAATAAGCCTACTATGACTAATTATTATTATAAGATACCTACTCTTATAGATGTTCTTCATGAAGAACAAGATAATGTTGTCAATAATTCTTATAACGGAAAAAGCGTTTATGAATGGAATATTGATGGCTACAGCGATAAACAGATTAATAATCAGGTTCATCGCATACTTATGTATAGTTCTGCATGTAAAACGTGTGGTGTGTCTGATATTGAAACAACAATTGGAGACAATCCCTCATGGGAATAGTTGAATCCAGTCTGGCTTTTGGGCCAGTTTATTTTGATGTTTACCCTAATTTGTCTTTATCTTTAAGCGATGAAAACATTTTTGATGCTTTAACTTTAAATGTTAAAACTAATGGGTATAATTACATGCCTGGATCTGAAGTTATATGTATTTGTTATCGCATTTACTACAAACCTCTTTTTACTCTAAATCCTTTATGTAAAAGAGTAGAAAAAGATATCAATGAGACTATTCTCATAGAAACTAATTTTAGTAAGTCTAATGTCACTACTAGAAAATCCATAAAATGGAAAGAGATAGATTTTCCAAAAAATTGGATTATTGAACAATCGGTTCCTATGATTCCTCCTACAAATAGTAATTTTCAAAAAATTACTCAGTCTGAGGATGGTATAATATATATATATATATGCAAAAATTTGTATGAGAACACAAATTAACACTTACCCTGCTACCCATACCAAAATGTTAATGAACTAATGTCCTAGTTACATCAATTCTCATTGTCTCATGCCATAAGACGGTCATACAAGACCTGCTTGTATATATATATATATATATATATATATATATATATGTATTATAGGTAAATGTTAGTTATTAGTAGTTAGAAGTTAGTTTACCAAGCCCCAAGTACTCCAAGAATTCTCCAGACCACTTTATAACTCCCTTAATTTGTTTCCCAAGGGAATCGAAATTGAGCCACTAACTAAAGTGAGGAATTTAGTGACTAGGTAATTAATTTCTTGAGACCATTTACACTTGAGTGAAAATGATTTTTTTTTTTAAATAACATCAATTTTCGATGTTTCTAATATATATTACTCCGACATATCTTTAAATTGATCACCCATATATATACAACACCACACAGATCTAAGATTCACATATCAATTGTCACAAGTTTATGTGCACCCGATGTATCATTATTTTGTAAGTAAAACAACTAATAGTATCATTTTAGTGATAATTTTAAAATACAAATTAATTGCATAATTCTAACTGATGTGCATAATTTTTTTGAAATCGCAGGCTTGATATCTGACATGCAGTTTAATTTGTAGGATGTGGGTATTCTCATTTCATAAATTACTCAATAGTTATTCCTATCTAAAATTATTATTTTATTATACTAAGTAATATTTAGAATAAAGTATAAAAAAGAAAAAAAAAAGTTTTACAAGTATAAAAAAATAGGCACACTTAAAAAAAAAAGCAGATCATTAGTATTGGTTCGAATAGGGCCATAAAGAGTATTAGTCTCTCCCTTCCCTATTAAATTTCACACGTAGTTGGACACAATTTTTAAGAAAAGTTGTTAAAAATAATTTTTAAGAGTTTTATTTGAATATAAAATGATATTGTGAGGAAATGTTATTTTTATTTTAAGGATGTTAAAATTATTGTGAAACGAATAGAAAAAAATAAGTGAAGTTTATATGAAACGGAGGAAATATTACTTGTTTAACTTAATAATATTATGTGTTTGTTCATGTGTAATATAATGTTAAACAATGCCTATGGAACACCGAGATGGATTTTGAGCGATTTGCCTAGAAAACAGCGGAAAATAAAAGAGAGTAAAAAAGCATTACAAGAGAACCACATCAACCATACTAAAAATTGCAAGACAAAGAAGATAGAACACGAGAGAGAAAAGACGAAGAAGAAGAAGGACGTGAAAAGAAAATAAAAAGATCCACATAATTTTGTTATGGGTAGGGTCGGATTTTGGATGATTTGTACGGATTTGCACCAATTGGTGTCACCATGTATTCGATTTTGTGGGGTGACATCAATTGGTGTCACTATGTATTTGTGCTGCACATGACGCTCTTGTACAGACTGGATCCAAATCCGATTTGCACCAAGCTAAGTATGTGCAGATTTATATTAAAAAAGTTTGGCAATATGTTATGACTTGCATATATAATTCAGTAGACATTACAACTAGCTTGCATAGCAATTACTATATGCAATTTTTTAAATTTATTTTTATTATAATTGAACTAGCAAGTAGCCGCATGGACAGCTCCAAAACACAACAAGTGGGAATAAATTGGATGTAATTGAAAATGTCAAGAAAACTTTGTATAGTACGCATCCTTATAAATAAAATATGATGTATATAATATATAAATGCAGTCGCAATGCAACTTTCATAAGCATTATTTTTTTTCATTTATTGATGCATAGTATCGAAGGATAAAAAAATCGAAAATTGCTAGTTGAACGAATTTGAATTTTTTTAGCGCCTTGACTGTCTAGGTTATAAACTACAAATTAATAAACTAAATGACAAAAAATAAACACACAATAAGATAACAATATAATTTCAATTTTTAAATATAAATAGTCCAACTAAACAACTACACACAATTTCACATTAAATTAAATGAGACTCCTTAGACGACATTTCACGGCAGGGGAAAAAATAATAATAAGCGTTTAGCTTGTCTAGGCAACGCCTAATGCACGAAACTCCCAATATGCCCGATTACATTAAAATCGGGTTGACCGATGACGCCTAACACCTAGACGGTCAATTAGGCCTATTCTGCATCAATGAGACATACAATTAGGGACCGTTTTGTTTACGGGATATGATTGGATTAGTTAGGATTGAATTAGAACGACTATCGAAAAACGGATAGACTAAAACCAGAAAATTTGGACTAGAACCAAATTTTCTGGATTGAATTGTACACGAGATAATCGTTCTAGTCTATTCAGGGTCATGATCCTGTACAATCCCTCAAACCAAACACGAAATTACCTGAAATTATAAAGACAATCCTAGACAATCCCTCGAACCAAACTTAATAAAATAAAATACGAGTAAATTTGATTTTAAAAAGGAATTCGTGTAGTGTGAAGGCAACATTATTGGCGTGTACGTTCCAAATTAAAAGGGGGCAAAATATATCTCACAAACAATATAAAACGCTTAGCTTGAAAATAAATTGTACTTAGGTGAGAAATGTTCACCTAACATGAGGACCGGGCCTACTAATATGGTAAGAGGAAGAAATGCAACATTAGTAATTGGGCCTTATTGGAACAGGGTATTGGGCCTAGGCCCACGCTCAATATCGCACAAATTTGAAATTCCTACTTTACAAAACGCGCTACGAAGGAACACGCTTTACCCCGTATATATAAATATAATCGCGGTATTAGTCTTCTCGCATCTTTCTCTAGAACCCTAAACACAATTAAGTTCACCCTTTGCTGGTTCGGCATGGAGACAGAGTTTTGGGGTAAATTCTCTCTACCTATAATTCATCGTTGGAATATTCTCTTATGCATTTTAATAATGTCTGATTTCCTTATGAGTGCTATGCCTTTTCTCTATCCGAAAAGATTCATGCTACATTCTCGTTTGTTGTGTTTATGTGACAAATGCTTCAATCAAAAGTTTCATGTAGATGGAAATGCATTAGGGTAGCAGTAAGCTAGTTCTGGTTTAATTGACAGCTGTCTTCCTGCGTGCATGGTATTTTTTATGAGAAGGCTTTTTTTACTAACTTGCATCGCTGAATTAAGGAATGCTTTTTTCTTTCTTTTTTTTAATAAAGAAATTTAATGTATCAACTTTTTCTGGAAGCTAGGGTAAGTGATAGCATATCACCATTGACAAGTTTAATTCTGCATAATATTATTTAGTATTTTTTTTTCCTGTTTGGGGAACTGATGTTAGTCCATGCCTTCTGTTTTCAGAATAATGTAGTAGAGACTAGAGACTGCTTTTATTCTGGCTAATTTTTCAACATATAATTAAAGGAAAGGGAATAATCAGAACGTTACCGTACATTTATGGCAAAAGACAGAAAGTCACTGTCCCCAGTCGTGATTTCCTTAATCGAAATAGACCCTAATATGAAGTATAAAATTTAGAAAAATAGCCAGCATGAATGGTTATTGTATATCCATTTATATTGATATTTTATGTTACTGCCGTTTTCAATTAGAATGTCAAGCGTAATGCCGATCTTTTTTCGACAAGCATTAGCATTCTTTACCAACGTGTATTCCTAAAAAGAATGAATAAATGTCACGAATTATACATTATTGTACAAATTTTATCAATATTTAATTCTTTAAGTGAGGACATATACCTGTTAACTGCAAATAGATTGAACTACCGACTCCAGTGTCACTTTCCTGCCCAGTTCTCTTTCTTTATCGATTGCATTAGTTCACACAAAATAGTCAAATTTCAAAGGGAAATTTGGCACAATGCCACTTTTGAAGTTGCGTTTTGGAAAATGTCACCCAACATGTTTTTTTTTTTTTTTTGCAAAAATGTCACTAAAAGAGTCGCGCAGGACGCACAAGGGTTGCGAAAGGGTCACACAGGGCATTTTTACCAAAAAAAACATGTAGGGTGACATTTTTCAAAATAGAACTTCAAAAGTGGCATTTTACCAAATTTCCCAATTTCAAACCACTTCTTTGCTCGTATATATTTACTGCCACGTGCAGGCAATTTCCAAAATTTATATCAACTACCCAGAAAGTGAATTACTATAATTTTGCTCCACTATCTTTCAGTAGGTATTTTTTATCTTATTTACCAATGTTATTTTGGTAATTTATTCCAACCTTTATGAACTTTTTTTTACCTATTTTTATAAAGTATATCTACGTTTTATGCCACATGTGATGGCACTAACATCTTCAAATTTTCTCAGCCAGTTTATAGTATATAGTATACTAGTTTTATGGTGAAAACAATCATTAACTTGTTATTTGCAGGGGTTGAGGTGAAAAGAGGAGAGCCTCTTAAGGTCTCGCCTGGTAGTGGCATGATTTTGCATCTTTCTCAGGTATAATTAGGTCTGTTTTCACAATCTCTATACCATTCATGTTATGTTTGAACTATATATAATGCCTCCACCCCACCCCCCAGGCTTCTCTTGGTGAACATAAGAATGAGAAAGGAAAAGAATCTGTAAGCTTATTTGTCAATGTTGACGGAAAGAATCTTGTCCTTGGAACACTCATCACTAATAAGTTGCCTCAACACCAATTTGACTTGCTGTTTGACCGGGAATTTGAACTATCTCATGACTGGAAAGGTGGAAGCGTCTACTTCTATGGATACAAGGCCAGTAACTCATCAGGAGAAGAATATCCTTTATGATTGCACATTTTAAAGTTCTTGAATATTTTGGTCTTGAACACTTTGAAGCATTTTTATTCCTTGACCCTCTGTTTGCATGTTCTGACACTGAATTGCTCGAGGGAGAATCTGGTGATTTTTTCTGCCCATTTCACTTCTATACACACCGCTGTGTATCCATATGTTTTTTCCACTGACTTGTGCATATATATATTTGTCCAGATGAATCCGATTTTGACTTCGAGGATGAGGAAGATATTCCACTGAACATTGCAAATAATGGTATGCCATTTTTTACTATATATTTAAGGACTTGAGTATTAACACCCACTGAATTGCTTTATACACCCATATATACAAAATTTTGTAGCTACTTGTACCGTCAGCACAACTATAAAGTGGGTGCATAGAGTAATTTTGTGTGTGTTAATAGCCAGACCCCATATTTAGTTGTCCCAAAACTGTGTAATAGATAACTTATATGCGATGTAATTTACAGGGAAACCCATGTTCAACGACGAACAAGTGAAACCTGAGTTAAAGGCCGAGCAAGAGCAATCTGAGTCCAGTGCCGAGCATCAAAAGCCTGAGCCAAATGCTGAACAAGAGAAAACTAATTCAAAGGCCAAAAGGAAGAAAAGAAAACGCAAATCAGAGGCCGAGCCAGAGAAACCTGAGTTGAAGGCCGAGCAACAGAAGCCTGAGCCAAATGCCGAACAAGAGAAAACTGATTTGGTCAAGCAAAAGAAAAGAAAACCCAAATCAAAGGTCAAGCAAGATAAACCTGCTGAGGTTGAGAGGTGTGATGCTCCCATTGAGGAATCTGATGCTGGTAAGGATTTGGTGAAGATCGCAGAGACACGCATGGACGTGAATCCCCAGGATGATGATGATGAGAGTACTTTTGAGGATTTGATGTCTGATGATGATGAAGAACACATGTCCCAGGTACATCCATCGATCATAGGCTGTAATAATGCTTTTTCTGTAATTATGCTTCTTTTCCTAATTGTGACCTTCTATGAGTTTCATACCGAGTAAGATCTGTGTCATTCATCCAATTATTTGGTTTGTGGTCTTCTCCTATAAGAGAAATCTTGGCTTGTTTTTGTTTTTACATTAGTTAGGAATTCCACTCTGGAAATTTGAAGCTTCTGCAGCATAAAAAATTAGCTTAATCATCTTGATGCTGAACTTTAATTGTTTGTGGTAGAAATAGAAGTCCATGAATAGTACACCTGGATGAGGAAAAAAGGTGGAGCAAATCATGTGAATAGTAAAATTGTGTTTGGTTTGTGTTGGATTGTGGTAGGAGTGTATGATGATGTATTATTTTATTATTGTAAGTTTGTGGGGTAATGATTAGGTGTACGAAAAGTAGGATAATGAATGGGTGAGTTAAGAAAAGTAATGATGTGATAGTTTTAGGGGTGTAGGTGTATAATAGGGGTGGAACGAGGATGAGATGTGCAAATCCGAAAAGTGGCTGGGATGAGGGAAATCCATCTCCCATTCGGATGTGCACATTCCTAATCAAACACACGAATGTATTATGAAACGAACCTGCCTAGTTTGGATACAAATTTATTTAGCTGCAATGTTCTTCCTCTTTTAGGGGATGTTTGATTTGGGTTTTGAAATCCAAATTTTGGATTTTAAAATAAGCCCTATAAATACCAATAAACACATTAATCATTATACAATCATCCAATCACTACAACTACTCCCCCACAATATTATTAGTATAATAATATAAAAGTCTTGTATGAGACCGTCTCATGGCATGAGACAATAAAAATGAGTATAACTAAGACATTGACTCATTAACACTTTGATAGGGGTAGATGTTAACTTGTGTTGTCTCATGTTATAAGACAGTCTCATACAAGTTTTTGTTTAATATAATATCATTAACTTTTATACATAAAGTGAAATCCTACCTTACTTAAATCTCAAAACAAACACAAACTAAATTTTAAAATCCGGATTTCAAAATCCTCCTAATCCCAAATCAAACATCCTTATAGATTTCATTGATAAAGTATTCGGGGTCAGAAAATTATTTCACAAGAACGTAGTACGCTAGTAGAATGTTTATAGGTCACATATTATACTTCATCTTATTATTCAGATGAATAATCTGAATAGGTTTGAATAAAATATCTGTGTATTGCGTAATAGATTGTAGTAGAATTGAGGGTGGATTCAGGAACAAAGAAACTGCAAAATGATTTCCACTTTGACTGCTCCCTCAGTAAAGATGGTATATATCTTTGTTTTTTGACAATGCTTTTTCCTTGAAAGGTTTCATCACACAAGAAGCGAGTCAAGCGACGCAAGAAGAAGGCGAAAGTGCTTCTTCCACATGAAAATGGTGATTTTCTTGTTCTCCACTACTAATACATTTTCTGATTCTCATTGATTGCTTTCTGTTCTATCCAAGGTCAAATTGGGCATCATATATTTTTTATTTGATAGAATCCAACAATTCCCATTGTTATGAAAACATGTTCGTAAATTTCTTACACTTTCCTGTATCAGTATCTCTTAAAACGATTTATTCTGTTCGCCATTTTATACTTAGATGGCGATAAAGCTGCTCCTCTACCCGAAAACGAGGCCACACAGACTCCTATTGATCAGGCAAACAAGCAGACTCCAAAACCAGGAAAAACACATACCTGCAAGATCTGCAATAAGTACGTATTGCAATTGTATATCTATGTCATTATGCAAAGGGTATTACAATTACAGAGCTAGTTTTTGAGGTTAATCATTTAAACCGACGGAAATTGTTTTCCTAACAAAATCCTATAGGAGTACTGCAAACAATCCCTTGGGATTTGCAAGGAAACAAACTTTTGTGCTGCCTTTTTTGGCAATAATTCTAAATATTAATGGTAGTTTCTTAATAAAACAATTTTTTTCTGCAGATCGTTCAGTACCGAATTGGGTGTGGAAACCCATACCAAAGCTAAGCATGGCGATGGGAAGTAATTCGGAGTACCTGGTATCGCACTTACGTGAAGTGGTGTTTTAGGGAGAGGAGACATTTTGTTGTTGTTTAGACGCAGAGGGTAGGTTAGTTTAGTTGCTGTTGTGGGTCTTTTATTTGTTTGTACTTTGTTGTGTCTATGCCATCTCCCTGAATTTCAGCCTTCTGGACGAAAGGTATGGTTATTTTTCAACTTCTCACTCATTGCAAGTAATACCATTTTCTGTCCATTACTCATATGTATATAAGAACGTGTTACCATCTTATTAATACACCACAGTTTCAATATTACGCCTCCTGTTCTATTTTGTTCTGAGATTTTACATCAGAATTTTAAAATTCAATTCTGTTTTGAGATTTCACATCAGAATTTTCAAATCCAATTTGCATTCGCACCATTTTTTTTTTATTATTTATTATCTCATATATGCTTGGTTTGATATAAATTTCTCCAACAATATTATAATATCTCACTACTCACTAGTCATGCACATTTGATATAAAATAAAATACTCCTAGTAATAATATAATATCACATCATGTATTTTTATGCACATCATTTGACATAAAATTTCATTCAACCGGAGTCTGAATTCTAAAGTAAACACATCACTGTTAAACATAATAGAGTGTTTGATTTTGATAAGATCCAATTGATATTTTTGAGTGGTGAGTGGTGATGAATTATATTATTGTTGGAGTTATGATTAGGTGAAAAAAAAAATTATAGAAAAAAGAAAATTGAATGAGTGAAAAAAAGAAAGTGTGATTATTTGACAATAATAAGAATGTAGGTGAATAATAGGAGCAAATGGGTGTTTGAAAAAAAAAATGAAATATGCGAATTCAATAGTAACGAAATGGGGAAAATTCGTTCCCAATCCAGATGTCCCCAGCCCAAATCAAACACATAGTAAATTTCACCATCCAAATTTCCTACCATTCAAATTATATTTCCAAAGCAAACATGACCTATTTTTTTTTTTTTTTTTTAATAACTTCAGAAATAATTTGGTACTGTATATCGATTCGCAAAATATAAAAGTGAAGTTGATATGCAACTATATGAACACACCTTTATACTCACCCAGGTATATACATGCACGAATCAACAGCATAGACAGGCAGTATGCAAACCGAACATGAGTAACTGGTTTAAGATTACAATATCAGCAAATGATTTCACTGAATAAAACATGGTGTTCCAAATACAGCAGTCAAAAAATGAGCTAATTTTGCTCGGCCTTCCAACAGTTTTTTAGAGTTCAAACCTGCTAAAGCCCAGAACAAAAAAGAACTACATCATTATTAAGAAATGGACATGATTATTCCTAAGATGATTCTCAGCCTACATAGGGACCCACTGTAAGAACTCCATTCCCCAAAGCACGTCCTGTTTGACCTTGAGCACAATTAATAGGGCTCAACGGGTGCTCGGAAGCTGGCTCCTGCATATACTGCTTCAGAACCGAGTTCCTCTTCGATTCTCAACAACTGCAAACCAACATATCATGTCAGGAAAGTTGTAGCACGTTTTAATTGCCACGACTGTTAAAAGGTCCGAGCTATCAGTGAGCTATTCAGAGCTCGACTCTATAAGAATTCGTTTAATAGGACACATAAACGAATAAAAGTCAAGTCCGACAATATTTGACCTTTTAGCTCGTGTAGATTTGGGATTTGTTAGTAAGCTAATGATATATAAAACTAATCAATTTTCATTTACTTTTATGAGTTGGTTCTTATGTAATTCAGCTTTACTGTGCAACTGTTTTGTACCTACCACTTTATAGTAAATAACTAATACTATCAAATTAATACATTTTAATAAAACAAGTAAAACTATCAAACAAATACCTTTACTGAAACAACTAATATTATTTAAAGATACACACAAAATGCAAATCAATTGAGCGATAAAAATAGTTTACATAAAACTGCCTTAATTTATTAACTTTACACTTTATTTACAATTAATATAAAAATATCTAAATGAACTCAAATAATTATAGATTCTATTTAACACATTATACTTTTTCAGAATATGAATCTCTTTTATTGAATAGATGATTTGTGTGTGTATCTTACATTAATAAAGCTCGTCTAGGCTCATTATGCTTATGCATTCAATAAAGTAAGCTCAAGATAGGGTTAACAACAAATAAGCCAACCTCATACAATCAAAAATTTCGGGTTGGTAACTTTGGTTTATCAAGTGCAGCCCTAATAGGTATCAAGGTTTAGTGGGGTTACAAAAGCTTAGATAATTACCTGGTTGTATTTTGCAAGACGCTCAGATCTGCATGGAGCCCCGGTCTTAATTTGCCCCTGACAATTTCATTCGAGAAAAAGATGTAAGTTTGAGGTACGGTGAATTGGTAATAAAATATCTTAAATGAGGATTACCGTGGCCAAACCAACAGAGAGATCAGCAATGAATGTGTCCTCTGTCTCTCCACTGCACCAGCAAAAAGATTATGATGTAATAAATTGAGGATAAATCAATTGAACATCTACTGTAATAAACAAAGTTGAAGAAGCATCATACCTGCGGTGACTAGCCATTACACCCCAACCAGCATGCTTGGACATTTTTACAGCTTCAATACTCTCAGTCACAGATCCAATTTGGTTAACCTGGTGGGAAACAAAATGGCAGAATTGAAGTTTACAGTTCCAACAGGTAAGGAGAAACGACACAAGAGAGAATGATAATAAGACTTACCTTGAGAAGAAGGGCATTGCAACTCTTCTCTTTGATTGCTTTCTCAACTCTCTGTAAAAACATAAAACCAAGAAAGTAAGAAAAGAATAATCAAACAAACTATTACAAATATTATAGATTCACAGTAGATATTGAATAGGAAAAAAGAATCTTCCTCACCTTGGGATTGGTGACAAGGAGATCATCTCCCACAATTTGAACTTGAGTACCAATTTCTCCGGTAAGCTTTGCATAGTGCTCCCAGTCATCCTGGTCAAATGGATCTTCAATTGATACAATGGGGTAATCAGTCACAAATGATTTGTACAGATCTTTGAGTTTGTCACCCGAGATCTTTTGCTTTCCATCATTTTTCTGCAGACATAAAAGAGTAGCACAACGTAAGACGGAGATTTAGTAATTACTAGTTACTTTAAAGGGTATGAGGTAAAATAATTCAGTATTGCATGTTAGAAACTTGCCTCTTCTTTGAAGTTCAAATCGTAAGTCTTATCTGATCCATAAAATTCAGATGCAGCTACATCCATTCCAATAACAACCTATGCATACGCATAAGCAACAAATTGATGTGTTATACTAATTTGAAAAATAAGAGAAGCGCGTTGGAACGATTAGGGAGAAACGAACTCACTTTTCCAGTATAACCTGCTTTCTCGATAGCTGTCTTGAGCAGTTCAAGACCTTCCTTGTTCTCCTGAAGTTGCAATCAAGCAGACTCTTAGTACATTTATAACAAAGTGGAGGTTAAAGGCCGATCAAAAGACATATGTTACCTGAATGTTAGGAGCAAAGCCACCCTCATCACCAACATTGGTGGCATCTTGGCCATACTTCTTCTTGATAACGGACTAAAATCAAAAGGACATAAAAATTATAACCACAAGAGATATTCTTCAGGTCTGGGTTAATAGGAAGTTAAAAAGAGACAATTTTGTATTTACACTTTTGTGATGCATTATTGGGCTAGCCCTTAACCTGATGAATATTGAAAATTTTATACTTCTTCTGTGGAAATAATAGTGCATAACACAAAGTACCTTATGTATCGTCTTTATATGTTTTAAAATTTCATATTCTTAAACATTGAGGACCCCACTAGCAAAGATTTAACATATCAAATACAGGAAGAACTGAGTCTTTCACTAACTTTGAATTTAAAATAACATTAACATAGCAGTGAGAAAGGACGATAAGTAAAATATACTCCCTCCGTCCCCGAGCTTTCTTCCCACTTCTTTTTGTTGAATGGTTTAAGAAAGTGTATTTGTTTATTAATATATGGTGGGTCACATGTTGACTTTTGTGATAAAGTAATGAATAGTGTTGAAAAGTGAATTGAATGAGTGACACTTTGGTAATATTGTGTGAATTTGAAGGTTAAAGGTTATATGTAATAAAATGTTATTTTTGTCATTTATGGAATGAGAAGTTTACTGGGGGACGGCCCGAAAAGGAAAGTGAGAAGTTTACTTAGGGACTGAGGGAGTATAACATACCTTCAAATGGTGATATACTTCCACACCCATCTTCATGGCCTCCTTAAAAGAAGAGGCGCCAACTGGAAGAATCATGAACTCCTGCAACAATAAAGTTTTGTGTTAGTTATGAACACAGATAAAGTAAACTAACGGGCACGTGGCAAAATACATGCCTGCATAGCAAGTTTGTTTCCAGCATGTGATCCACCATTGATGACATTGAAAGCAGGAACAGGAAGGACCAGCTTCTTGTTACCAGCTAGATTGGCAATATGCTGAAAGAGAAAAAAAATATAAGTCAATCAAAATATTGTACAACTACATTACTAGAATGACTTGGAATCTGGCCATATTTGAGTCTGAAGATAAAACTTGCAAATGGATATATATAATATATTAAATAAAAGAGCATAAAATTAATGATCTTACGTACCTTATATAGGGGGATATTGAGGACAGCAGCTCCAGCTTTGCACAAAGCAAGAGACACAGCAAGAATTGCATTTGCACCAAGCTGAAAGAAAAAGAACAAATAGCCTTATTGCTCTAGAAATAAAACTACATAATTAGAAATAGTTAATCAGTGTACTTGAATACCTTTTGCTTGCACCAACCCCACTCATTCTGAGTTCCATCAAGTTGTTGAACCATGAAATTATCGATACCAGTTTGGTCTGTTGGGTTCTGCAAATGAAAGTAATGTCAGCCAAAACCTAAAACATAATATATCAATTAATAAAGACTTTTACGAAGCAGCAAAAACAAACCTTTCCAATAAGGGCGGGTCCAATGATTGTGTTCACATTGTTAACAGCCTAGAAAACATACCGACATCATTAAGACATCAGCAAATAGCAATTGGATTCAACAGTTAGGATAATCAATAATCCAATATACAGAACACTAACCTTCGAGACACCTTTTCCAAGGTAATCCGATCCCCCATCTCTCAGTTCAAGAGCCTCATATACCCCTAAAGAAAAAGGAAATTAATTAATAGAAAGTACTAAACATCCCAATCCCATGGATACATATTCAAAACAACATCCAAACAAACAGGGAATGCATTGCAAAACCTATCTGTACTTGAAAATGGATCCAAACATTCTTTAAGGAGCAAATTACACAGAACAGATGTGACTACACGATTAGACACTGCACCTAATGACTATCAACAAATGCAACATCTACAAATCCCATTTTGAATGTTCCTATATCATCATTATCATATATTTTCAGCTTTCAAAAAAAAATAAAATTATCATAAACTTTCTCGAGGAAATAAATGAAACCCGCGCATGTTAACAAATCTCACCAGTTGATGCACCACTAGGAACAGCAGCCCTAGCCCAGATTCCATTCGATAAATGTACATCAACCTACATTTACATCATCATAACGCCAAACATTATTACGATGAATACTTTCAAATAATCAAACTACTTCAATGGTTATCACAACGGCGTCATAACCCGATCACATATACTGACAAAAATGGACAAATTCAAAAGAAATGCAAACGAATTGTTGAGAAAAAGCAACTGAAAAACATGAGAGTGATGGAATTGAGTAGAAAGCGAACCTCGACCGTAGGATTTCCACGGCTATCGAAGATCTGACGGGCCTTGACGGACTTGATTGTAGCCATTACAGACAGAGATTAGATCGATCGAGAGAGAGAGTGAAGAAAAGTGTTCGTTGTTATTAGTATGGAATTTGTGAAGGAATAGGCCACGTATATGTAGAAGGAACTTGGATAATCACAGCCGTCGATCTTGTTTCAATATATGGTTTAATTGCCGCGATTCTTTTCTTCTAAAAAATGGTTAAAAAACTCCTTTTTTTTTGCATTTTTATTTAGAGTTAAACTGGTGGATAATTGCATAAAAATTTGTATTCTAATACACAAATTAATCATGATGTAATTCGATGAACAATATTAATTTTCACTGTAACTAAAGATGATGTGGCAGTTGATGCCGCCTTTTATGTCACGTGAGACACCAATTTATTTAGATTTCAAGTTGCATTGAAGGCAGTTCCAACTCCTACATCATTTTTAATTATGTTGAAAATTAGTTAGGTGAATTAAATTACAATAAATAATCAGTTATTGTAACGAGTTATAAATTTATATAATTAAATGTATTTATTGATACATATATTGTAAATTTAATGATATCAATAATTACATATAATAATATCAGTAAATACATCTAATGATATAAATTTTATACTATAAATATGACCTTAAGAGATTTTGTGAAGAGAATAATCAAATTTCAATGGTGTACTTAAAGATGCTTCATGATATGCTGATTCTTTGGCGTACACCAACCATTAATTCTTATTAAGAAAAATAAAAAGACAGCGTTTATATACCAAAATAATAAATAAAAGCAATAAAGAAGGTTATTATTATTATTCCTTTTCTTTTTAAACAGGTTATTATTATTTTGGATAAAAAGATGAATAATTTATTAAGGTTTCAGCTCCAAAAAGAATAATTTGAACTCATTAATTTAATTAATTTTCTTGCGTCGTCTCAATTTTCACAATAAGACAAAAGTACTTTTGTGTTTTGAAAGTAATAGAATCTCACTTAAATTTTATCAATAGAATAAGATTTTAATTTTTTTTAAAGGGAAGCAATAATAAATAACTTGAATAGACGGCAATTAAACTCATAGATAATTTGGAAGAATAAAGAAAAAAGAATCAGGGGACATGGTGAGGTTCATGACTTCTAAAGTAGCAAAATGGAATAATCCAAATAATCTCATACAAGAAAAATAGGTGATAATATATAATAATTTGTTTTGTTCGGATAAATTAAATCAATTTAGTACCGTGAATTAAGAATGTATAACGCATAATCCATTGACTCAGATGAGTAATAATGTGTAAATTGTGATTTCAATAATTTGGTGATACGCATGGTTTTATACGTCATTAAATAAAATTGCCTTGTTTTAGGTATGAGTTATGAGCTAAAGCAATCCTTAAAAGAAAAGCATGTAAATGACTCTTCCACATACGTTGCACAATGTTTTCATCCATAAATTTCTAACCCAACATTTTTTATTTTTTGCAAAAAACATTTAGAATATTGAACAGTACTAAAATAATTCAGGATATAAAGTAATATTTTAATTTATATGAACTTATTAACAACCTTATTAGCCAGCTTAACGAACTTAAGATGAAAATAAGATTGGAAGCTTTATCCAAAATTCCAAAGAATATGCAATCTCATTAGCTAAACATCTAACAAACCTAAGATGAAAATAAAATGAAGATAATAACACGTTACGAACTCGGAAGGTCCATGTATTCATTCAAAAGTTCTTCTTGTGAGTGAATCGAGTCAACAATATTTAGGGATGGCAATGGGCCGGGTTTAAACCCGTACCCGCCACGAACCCGCCCCGTACGGGCCGGGTAAAAACCCGATCAAATGGGTCCCGGGACGGGTTTGGACCCGTTTGACCAAGAACCCGGCGGGTCTGGGACGGGTCCTGGTATTGGCCGGACCCGCCCCGCCTAGGACCCGCCCCGCCTATATATGTATATAATAATATAATATATTAATATTATATATTTATTATATACAACATAATTAATTTAGGGCTTCATTTAGGAGTAGCAGCACTGCTTTCCTTTTCTTCCTCCACACAACAGAAACCCGCGGCCAAAACAAAACCCACCCCCTTAGTACCAGTTTCTCCCCCGTGGCTTCCAATCGGCCGGTCGCCGGCCCCAGGCCCCCTGGCCCCAAGTCCCTATCCCTCCGTCGTCAACCCGTCGCACGGCGACCCCAGTCCGCCTCAGCCCACGCGGCCACGCCACACGGCCGCCAACACCAGCAGCCACCACCGCCGCCGTCGCACCAGCCCCCAATTCCTTCCCGCCGTCGCACCAGCTATTGGTGTGCCTTTTTTTACTGCTTTTGTAAACAATTTTTCGGCTCCACAGCTTGTTTGAACTATTATGGCGGTGTTATTGTTCGTTTTCTAGTTTTATTTTTCCACTATGAGTATTGGAGATTGTACGGATGTGCTCGGTACATTATGACTGGAGTCTTCACTTGGTGTGTTAGTACTGGAAACAAAAATAGGCGGGTTGGGGCGGGTTTAACCCGCCGGGTCCGCGGGGCGGGGTGGGGCGGGTCCACCCAGAAAAGAGGCGGGGCGGAGCGGGTCCCGGGTCCCCAAAATCTCAGGCGGGGCGGGTCCTGGGACAGGCCAAACCCGTCCCAGACCCGCCCCGTTGCCATCCCTAACAATATTTTTGCAGTCGATTTCAAGAAAGAGCTTAAGGGTATTGTTTGGTTCGGGATTACGTGGAATTTAGAAATCTTATGAAAATTTTGGATTGAAATTGTTTGAAAATAGTAGAAAATATGTTTGTTTTGAGATTTTATAGGTTAATAATAATTTTATTATATCATAAAAATGAATAGTTATTGTAATGATTGAATTATTATATAATAATTTAATTTGAATGTGAGTAAGACCAAATAAAACGGTGGAATTGTAAAATAATAGAGGTAAGAAATAGAGTACGATTTCAGAAATTCTGTTTTTGTAACCTCAAACAAAACATATATTTCCAAATTTAAATTTTAAACTGAACCTACGATACTAAACCTACCCTAAAAGCCATGAATTCTCTTTCTTTAACCCCTAGAATTTGTGATTGCAAATTCTACAGAGAGTCGGTCTTGTATAAGACAATAAATAACTAGGACATTGACTAATTAATACTTTGGTAGGGATATGTGTAAATTTGTACCGTCTCATGGCACGGTGCATGAGACGGTCTCATACAAGTTTTTGTCTTCTACAAAATAGTATAGAATCATTTCTTTAAAAAAAAAAAAATACTTCTCACAACTCAAAAAAAAAAGAAAAACCCCAATATTTTTAGAAGTTGTTAATAGAGTTTTTCAAAACACACTCTAAAATTCCCTTTCATATGAAGGGATTGACAAGAGAAAAAAGCATACCCAATCACTTGGCAAAACCATTCGGGGTACATTGTCCAGTGATTTATGAGGATATCCGTTTTATAGTGAAGGAATAATCGTCAAGATATTAAATTATTCCCAACTTTAAAAAAATACAAGTTATGTTCAATCCAAATGAATATTTTTTAATGAGCAGGTCTTATGTGAGCCCATACAATGGAGGAGGGTACAAATTAATTTATATAGTTTCATTCTAGTTTTTGTCTTATTTCTTAATTTTAAGGTGCATTGTAAAATTGAAAAAAATAATATGAATGCAATCAAAGTTACGCTGATATAAGTTCTTAGATTCACATAGCCCACTAAGCCCACTCCCACTCCCAAAATTTTACAACCAAGCACCCCAAAACACATTTTCCAACTCATTCCATTGTTCAAAAACAGTTGATAGAGGAAGTAGTTATTCGAGTGTTCTCCCTTAACACTTTTGAAGATGGAAATGATGATAATAATAGAGAGTAAGAGATGGATTTCGAAATTTGACAAGGTGTATCGCAGAGCATTTTCTCTCACGTTTCATATAGGGATGTAAATAAGCCGAGTCGAGTGGTGTCAAACAAGATTAATATACTCGACATTCGAAACTCAAGTCGAACTCGACTTGACAGAAAATTCGAAATACTTGAGCTCAACTCAATAATTTACATAACATTAATTAGAACAATTAGTTTAATTTATTGTAATTTTTAAATAATTAACGTACAAGTGGTAAGATGGCAAGATTATGTGAGCTCGATTAAGCTAGCCAGATAACGAGCCTAGTATAATTGATCTTGAACTCAAGCTCGAGACTATCTGAGTAGCTCGAGCTCTCCAATTATTTTCGAGTCAAGCACGAGTAGCTCACATACCCACCTGTTTCAAGAACCCGTAGATGCCTCTACGCTTCTGGCAGCGGACTCCTCACTCAAAAATCAGCTCAGAAAAGCATTCACCATTTTCGGCAATTATTCACGGCTAAAATCCTAGTGGGAGCTCAAAGAATCAAAAAGCCCTAGTCACATTCAAAATTGTAGTCTCTAATCCTCACAATCTCTCAAAAGAGAAACAATGATAGTGAAATGAAATCTTGCTTAGTTTAAGCAATTCCAATACACTCAAAACAAAACTAAACAAAGATAGCGGCACATGGATGATGGTAAGTAAAGTCACACAAACTCATAATCGAAACTTACTTTCAATTCTTTTTCATTAAAATCAAACCTAAATTCAGTAAAAAACAAAACAAAATCTACAAGAACATGTAATCTGCAATTCAAACAAATACGACACTTCACACACAATATGAAACATTAGGCATTAATTTCCAGATCAACACTACCCGTTGCAGATTTCGGATCACATTACTCACCATAACAACTTCAAGACACCGTCTTTACATTCTCTTCCAGCTGCTCATATCAGATGGGTTAGCTATAAACCATATACATCCTGTTTTTCTAGCTAACCTTCAGGTGTCTTAAAACTGTCATCCATCATATTTCACCATAAGCATAAAAACAAGCACAATTTCAACTAAATTTGTTAATCTGTGTATTCATGTCAAGAATCCTCCCCCAACATTCAAGCAATTCAAAAGAGACACCATAAGAAAAAGTAGATAACCGTTCAAGCTGATAAGATGAAAAGCAACAACTCAATATAGCATAAAACAGCTACATAAATAGTTTATAGAGTAGTTCTCATTTCTCAAAATTCAAACCCTAATAGCAGTCTTATTCAATCTCCCACTTTATTTCAAAGCAAAATACGAATTCATGCCTCCTAAAACAAAACAGGGGAAAAAACAACTCATCTTTAAATTTCAAAAGCAGCAGAAATTGAAAGAAAGACGACTACCATTCTCAAATTGCCTTGAGCATATCCTCAGCGCTGCTAACATTGAAAGCGCCGCCGTCCTCCAAGTTCAGGATCTTCACAACCCCATCGTCAACAAACATCGCGTACCTTCTCGACCTAACCCCCAATCCGACAGGCTTATCGCTCAAATCGAGCTCGCACCCAATCGCCCTCGTGAAATCGCCATTTCCATCGCTCAACAGCAAAACCTCGTCCCCAATTTTCAAATCCTCCTTCCACTTCTTCATCACGAACGCATCGTTGACGGAAATACAGGCGATGGTATCGACGCCCTTCGCCTTCAATTCCGCGGCCTTCTCGACGAATCCGGGGAGGTGTTTCTGCGAGCACGTGGGGGTGAACGCGCCGGGAACGGCGACGAGGATTGTTTTCTTATTGGATGTGAGGTCGGAGACGGAGACGGTGTGGAGCTCGTCGGAGGAGTCGAAGTAGGAGAGGGTGGAGTCGGGGAGCTTGTCGCCGACGGAGATTGTGGCGGAGATTTTGGGGACGGCGGAGAATCTGAGGGATTGGTGGCGGCGGAGAGGGAGGGACGAGGAGAAGAGGGAGTGGGGTTTTCTGTGGGGGGAAAGGAGGGAGAAGGATTGTTTGAGGGTTGGGGTGGAGGAGGCGATGAGCTTTGTGACGGCGAATGTGGCGGTGGTTGCTGTGGCTGCCGCCATTGTTGGAGGGGAGAAATGCAGGAGAGAGAGAGAGAGAGAGAGAGTTGTGGGTGTAGAGTGAGGCGGTGGGTTTTAGGGTGGCGCGGGTGGTTGGATTTGTTGGGGGCGGAGATAACTTTGTGTGTGTACTGCACCTACAGTGTGAGAGAGGAAAAAACAAAGGGCAGATAATACAAATATCTTGTATTGCAATAAGTGATTTTTTTTTTTTTAAAGTAAAATTAAAACTTGGGAGTATTTTAAACCGAAGGAGTGATTTTTGTGTATATTCGAGTGTATATTAATTGTAGAAAATACATAGTTGTTTAATGTGATTTTTCTCAAAATTCGTATATATTTAAATTGTTTAATTGAAAGGAAAGTAAATATAGAAAGAAAACGAGCAAAAATGAAAAAAAATGCATAGATGAAATTTTTTTGGGTAAAACAATTTTGCAGCTCATTGAAATTAAAATAGAAGCCCATGAATTAAGTCCAAATATCACGGCCCAATAGCCCATTTCCTATTTAAATTGCTAATTGGGATTGATTTTTTTTTTTTCTTTTTTGTTCATACTGAAATTAAACCAATAACATTGAATAATATTTTTTTAATGTAACCAATCAACACTAAAAAGTGTAAATAGCTTTAATTATTGAAAAATATAAATAACTTTAATTATTAAATAAATGCACCATAATGACTTATGCTTAATAGTTTCCGTAAAATCTACGTTAAACACCGGGAACAGATATTTGTTAGTCTCTTCTCTTTCTGCTACATGTGTGAAAATATTTAATATACGCCATCTATTTATAAAATTTTATGCTTATAAACTTTTTACCTTCTTTGGAGGTAATTTTATACGAAGAACTATAATGACATGATAAAAATTTCCCTCACCAGACAAATTCCTAGATATGTTACTTGAAATCAACAATTAAATCAGACCCCAGGAATTTCCCTCCCCAAGCAAATTCCTAAATACGTCCAGTTTTACTCAAAATCCACAATTAAATTTAAATTAAGGTACTTCCTCTATCTTTTTATCCATCCTCTTTCTTGTTCACACAAATTAATTTTTTTCATTAATTAAAATATCAAAAAATTTGTTGAAAAAACAAATGAAATAATGAAATCAATTTACATCTTTGTGACAAATAAAAATAAATATCATTCAGAATTAAGTAACTCATCATTTACTAAAGTACATATTAAGTATACATTGCATGTGTAAAATAACATCTAGGCCGCGGCTAATAACACCCGAACTTTTGCTCATCACACCCGTTACTCTTCACACCCGAGTCTATTTTTTAATTTTACTCAAAACACCCGTAATGTATTGTCTAATTTACCCCTTAACTTAACTTTCAATATTTTCATACACCCAAATCTTAAACCCTGAAATAAACACACACCCAAATAAAAAAAAAAAAAATACTCCACACACCCAAAACTCAGAAAACTCACTCACTCAGAAAACTCACACACTCAGAAACCTCATATTGTTCGGCCAACAGTGGCCGAACGTCATTTATACTGTTTGACCAACATTGACCGAACATTTACTATTGTGTTTGGCCAATCCTGGCCAAACATAATGATAAATGTTCGGCACTGGTTTGCCAAACATGCGCGATTTTCAGAATTTTTAAACCTCAAAATCGCGATCATATGTCCAGTTTACAACTTTTAAACCCTAAATATTTTTCTATGAATAGATTTATACCGTATAGAACAATAAACCAATAGAAAACATACATTAGATGTATTTTCCGAAGTGTATTCTTCCTTCATGGCATCTCTCATGAGTATTGATTTAAGTGGGAGAATAAGAAAGTCACGGTCAAAAACAAAAAATTAGGATTGGGTGTATTGAGCAAAACCTAAATTTTATGTTTTTAATATGTTTTAAGTGATAAAGGGTATAATAGTCTAATTACATTGGGCTATTCTAGTAAAAAAAAATTCGGGTTTAAAGAGCAAAAGTTCGGGTGTTATTAGCCGAGGCCTAACATCTAAACATTAGCTTGCAACTTAGGATCAACATCAACCCTGGCCACCCCTTCCGCCGCCACTTTCGGCACATCAACCTCCCCCACCACCGCGCTATCCTCCCCTCTCAGCACCCTCTCCTCCGCCTCCTCATCCACGTAATTAGGATCATTCTCATCCAACACCGCCGGCGCCTCCTCCATCTCATTCGCCACCGCGCTCGCCGGCCCCTCCCACGTGTACTTCCCGCCGTGGCCGGCCTTCGGCTGCCGGTCCAGCGGTGCCCCGTCGACCGGGCGCCGGTCCTTTCGCTGAACCCCTTTGTCGATTAGCTTCTTCTCTATGTGTTTAAGCGTCTCGAGATCGTGCGTGTCCACCTCCACTTTCTCCACGCGCTTTCGCCCTTCTTCGTCCCCGCTCACCGCGCGAAACGTCACCGTTTCCTTCTTGGCATCTATGTGCTGCATGTTTGTGTGATCGGTGTCGATTGATAAGGTTGTACGGTACAAGTAGGCTATGCGTTAGAGAGTTATTAATTGAAAGGAGGAATATTCGTTCGTATTTATATATTGAGTTCTTGTGTTTGAAAATTGGGGAGGAGAGCAAGGTGTTGATTAGAGGGTAGGACACTTGTGTGGGCTGTTGCCACGTGCCTCTTGTAAGATTATTGCGTTAGAAGATGATGATCGCTAGAAATTATATTTTTATAAGGGTATGTTTGCTTTGCGTGATTAGAAGGGATTGATACTTTAATCTCATTCAATCATGTGTTTGGTTTATGTGATATCGGCTTGGGATAAACGTCATAGGCATAATTAACACATGAAAGGAGTTGGACTAATTGTCCCATGAACAAAGGATAATTATTTATCAATCCTATCCATCAAAGCAAACATGCCCTAATTGGATATACATTGAGTTACGCTTTTTTTTTAAAAAAAATATATACATAAATCGTTCACGTATTATTACCGTTTGACTGTGTTAAGAGTATTTAATTAGGCCAAGGTAGCACATACAGTTTTGAAATTCACAATATATGTCCACATCAGATATGTTTTATCTGAAAACACGATTATCGATGTTTTTAAGTAGTAATTAAAAGTATGGGCTGAAATTAATATTAAAAAAAAAAAAAAGAATAACGGTAATTAATGAATTCCAAAAAATATGGACTAAAATGGACTATTTGGTTAGTACCTTATGTGAATGTCCCGAAAACTCCTGCAACGAAAATCATAAACAGTGGTGGTAGGCTTGTTTTGGGATTTTTATGGGATGAAATTGTTGTTTTAGGATAATGATTTTTATCGTCATTCGTCACCCACTGCAACTACGAACAAATAGTAGTAGCTTCAAGATTTCTAGCCTAAATTATGATCTAGTGCTAAGATTAGAGAATAGTAAGTTGAGCTTAAATTATTAAAAAAAAAATTATGATCTAGTGCTAAGATTAGAGAATAGTAAGTTGAGCTTAAATTATTAAAAAAAAAAAACATGCCAGCATAAAAAGTCCAAAAGCCCTCCCAGCTCAAATTCAAATTTCACTAATATGTGTAATAACTAGTTGGCCCATAAAAAAATATACAAACTCGCGAGCCCAAATAAGAAAAATCATCCTCTTCCGTCAAAAAAAAAAAAAAAAATTGCTCAAGGGAAAGTGCCCCTTTAATTTAATTTTTCAATTTAATGACTCAGTGCTCTGCGCAAGGACTAGGTCCCATTTCAAATTAGAATATTTTTACGTTGTAGAAATTGGGACTCTAAAAAACTTATAACACCTTAGGGGTTTTAAACATTAAAAGCGAGTTATTAGAAAAAAAAAGAAAAGAAAAGTAAAAGGAAAAACATATTGATTGCTCATTTTTTTAGGAGGAATGGTAATTATTTTGTTCTCATAATTTTTTATAATTATATTATTTTTTTAATTTTATTTTAGTAACATTAAAAAGTTATTAATCAAATGCTCCTTAAATATTTTTGTTAATTTGAAATTTATTATTCGTTTGCCACTCCCCTATAATTAGTGTCCAAAATCACAATTTCCCTTGCAAGCAATAAACTTCAAAAGTTTATTTACAAATTATTAGGTATGCTTGGTCGATCCGCGAATGAAAATGAAATAATAAAAATAATAAAAAATTGGTAGAGAGTTATCATTACTTCAATAATGTCTTTATACCTTAAAACTAAGATGAACCATCTCTCGGTAAATTACGACTTGAACCCATAACCTTTTAGTCATAGATAGTAGGTTTAACTATTTTAGTTATATCAGTTCATCTTTTTTTAAATATATTCACTTCATTTTTCATTACTATTTCTATTTTCATTCATCCCTAATAATAAACCAAACATCCCTTAGTTAAAATTAAAATATGTATAGTGTACGGGACATTATACAACTGATTAGTGAGAGAATATACTATTCAATCCCTTATATTACTAATAGGGAGTTGTAATGGATGATGTGTCATGTTGTGGTTAATTTAGATGATGTGTCAAATTTTTATGAAGTTTGGATGAGTGTCACATTTTTATAAAGTGCATATATATATGTGATAATGATGTGTCATTTTTCTATTGATTTTGTCTTTAATATGTGACTTACATGTGACATTTTGATGTTTAGATTGATTAAAAAAATACAATAGTTATGGTGTGAACCTTACACCTCTAGCATCATTCTTATTTATATACCCACTAGACCATCTATAAATTTGTAAATAATTTTAATATATTTTGTATTGAACACTTCTTTGTAATAATATTGAGTAATGTAATAATTTGTTAATAAAAATTTAAATTTTAAACTATTTTTGTGAACACCAGCGTAAAACGTGGGGCACTAATTTAGTGAAGAGATATATCACAAGTCTTCTTTCTTTATATCCTTTTATTAAAGACAATAGTAAAAGCATACTAAAGAACATTGTACCTTTTAAATTGTTTATTGATTGTAAATTTAGGGAGAATGAGCATTAGGAAAAAGCACCAAAGGAATCTGAAGAAGTGCGCGACTTTGCTCATTGACTTGGACGATGGCTTTGGATGGAGTTATTAAAATTCCACCTTACTCTTCAATCTTTGATCAATTATTAGTTATTTTCATTGAACAATAATGAGTTTCATTGAACAATATTAGTTGTGGACGCACCCAAATTTTACTTTAGAAAAAAAAATGTGGGGTTTGAATTTCTCCCACCCTACAAAAGAAAAATGAAATTTTTGAGAAAAGAAACCGCGGTGATATTTTTTTCACTCCGAAATTGTTAAATATAGGGATATTACTACTCCCAATCCATAAAATGATTTTAAATTCTCAAACCTTATTAAATACTTTGTCAGACCTGATTAAATCTGCTTAAAATGCCTACAGAATGATTTTAAATTCTCAAACATAAAAGTCATATCTTTTATTGTAAACATGATTTTTTTTCTAGTATTATGTTCTGAAAATTTAATAGATAAAAATTTAAAGAAAATGAAATTTAAATTAAAGATTAATAACTTTAGAAAACTGAAGAACATTTTTAGAAAATAAATTTACACAAAAAGTATTTTAAAGTTTTTAGTAAATTTAACACCAATTTGATATGTGTGTACCAAATTAGAGAATGCAAATACCAGTACATTTGGTCAAATTACTTAAAAAACTAAGTAGCGATATTAATACGGGCCGGGCTAAACGGGTCGACCCATTTAACCCTAAAATGCAGGGTTAGAGCCATGGTTTAAGATGCCCGTTTAAATTCGGATCTTTTTGGCCCGACCCTATTAGCCTGTGGGCTAAACAGGCTAGCCCGCCGGTTAACCGGGCTAACCCGCCAGCCCGGGTTATATAAGTATATTTTTTAAATTTTATATATTTATATATATATATATATATATATATATATATATATATATAATAAGTGTTAATATAGTTTTATATTTTTTTAAAGTATTAATATTCTCACATTTTTCTTTATGTTTGAATATATATATAATACTCTTTCTCTCTCTCACACACACACACATATATATATATACTCACATAAGTGTTAATAAATATATTTTTTAAATTATTAATATATATCACATAAGTGTTAATAAGTATTTTTTTAAAGTATTTATATATATATATATATATATATATATATATATATATATTATAAGTGTTAATATAGTTTTGTATTTTTTAAGTATTGATGTTTGAATTTTTATAATTATGTTGAATCGTTTTTATATAATTTTAATGAATTTATGAACAATGTTTAAATTCATTAACATTTTATTGTCATTGTTTTAAATTTTGTGTTGAATTTTATTTTTTCCGACATAACCCGTTTAGCCCGAGACCCACTAGGATTAGGGTTATTACTTAAATATTAGAGGTCTGTTAAGAGTGAATCGGATAAGACCCTAACCCGTTTAACCCGAAGCCCGTTAGGGCCTGCCCTATAGGATTAGGGTTAGCCCGTTTAACATCTCTAAAACTAAGCAACCCCACAGTTAGTTTACTGAAATGACATAAAACCCCCTAAAAAAAATAAAGCACGCTGCGGACGTGAAAGAAACTCCAATGCACAATATTGGGTCGTTGTTCATCCTACGTACTCTCGGTGACGTAATAAAATATGGAAAACAATCTTTCAAAAAAAGAAATGGAAAACAAATAGAATACTTTTTTCAAATTATGCTATTACTGGTCATTGATTTAGTATAGTTCTTAATAAAAGAAAAATAAAGTTAAAATTATATAAGAACTTTTTATTAGAAAACGAATGATTTCATTAAATAATTTATTTACATATATTGAGATAGAACTCCAAAAAAAAAAAAACACAGACTATCATTCAGTTTATTATGTGATTCGGGCTTATATAGTCTCAATCCAATCATTTTTCAAGAGAAATATGATCCAAATATTTAAATAGAAGTATGTTAATATGAAAGTGATATATGATATAAATCACTATTCAATTCTTAATACTTTTTATTAAATATTTGATTTTTTTATTAAATATTTGATTATTTGATACTTTAAACGGTTTTCTAACTCGATACTTTAAATTTAAATATTATTATATTATATTTTTTATATTTAATATGAATAGTGTTAAGAATAATAAAAAAAAAATTAATACTTTGAGCAATAATTTATACCACTTACTCTAATTTTCTATACTCTTGAAAAGACTCTTAACACTCCTAATCACTTAATTGATTTCAAAACTATTCCATAATAAATGCTATTATGAATCATTTTAATATGCAATTTTATTTTAGTGTAGGTTTTATATGAAAATGATTCATGATAAGTTTATCATAGAATTATTTTAAAGTATTAAATATTTGATCAAAAGTATAAAAAATTTTATTAGAGGTATCAAAAGTTGGGGTTAAAAAAATCAACAATAATTACAATACAATAACATTGATTCCGATTTTTTATTCTGCTGAAGAGTTTTTTTATATTTTTAATCAAATATTTAATATTTTAAAACAGTTTTATGATAAACTCATCATGAACCGTTTTGATATAAAACTTTGTCTTTACTTTAAATTGGAGATGTATCTCGTGTGCGGTCATCTTGCAAAACTCTCTCAAGTTTGATTTAATCTAAATAAACTTATATAGATTTTAATTTCAAATCTACAGATGGAGTACCATTTTTTTTCAAATAATAACTGAATTTAAATTAAATATATCATTTCTAGTATATATAAATCTTTATCTGATTAAAATTTATAATAAGTATAAATCTTTATCTTTACTATATATACTAACTCCGTTTCAAAATGAATTTCACATTTTATTTTTGAGTATGTTCCACAATAATTTTCACACTACTAAAATGAAATTAACATTCTCTCACAGTATTATTTTATATTATAATAAACTATTTTTTTTATTAGAATGTAAAATGATACTAATAAAAAAAAAATTAAAAAAAGTTTGTTCAATTATATGTGAAGATTAATAAAGAATGGAGGAAGTAACCAAGTAACTTAGAGAAACTCTTGTAAATCAATAACTCAAAATTATTTATATAAGTATTATTATTAAATTAATATCTTTTAATTAAACAATTAAATAATTTACACAAAATGCATATACTGTAACAGATATTGAAAGATTTGCCGTATCTTCTCCACCCAGTTAAACAAACAAATAAGGCCAATCAACAAACATACAGAGAACGCAATTATTCGGTTGAGAAAACCGCCGTACAAAATCATCATCTCTCCAAATTCCATTTCATAGTACATAATCACACTCCGAATGTGATCCCACCTTTAATTTAATTTTATTTCACTAAAAGCAAAACCCTAGACCATCCACCTTCTCTTTCCACTCTATATAAACGCCTTTATACCATCTCTCCTCGATCACACCCGCGAGAAAAATGTCTGAGAAATCGAAATTGAAAATCGTAGCTTCTTCCGATGAAAGCAGCGACGAAGAAGAAGACGTGGCCGGAAGCGACGATCTCGGGCTTTCGTTGGATAAATTGAATCTCGGCCCGAAAAAGAAACTCCTTATTCTCTGTTTGGGTGGCTTGCTTGTGAGAAGAGTTCATATGAGGGATAAAGCCACTGTTAGAGGCCTGCGCCCTGATGTCACTTATGGGAAATTTCTCGGTAATTTTTGCGATTGTTTTTTTTTTTTTAGAGTGTTTTGGTGAATTATGAATATTGTTTTTGAGATTTAATTTGTTTTTATTTATTAACAGTTTTTAAGAGGCCATTTTGCACTGAGTTTCTGAAGTTTTGCTTTGAGCGTTTCGACGTTGCGTTGTGGTCCTCTGCCAGAGAGTAAGTGATGAAGCATTTTCTTTGAATTTGGAGGGAATATTAATGTGTGTGACTAAACATGGGAAATGTTGGATTTAAAAATTTTATTTGTATTATTTTCATCGCACCTTTTTTTTTTTTTAATATATATACATGTATATGAGTGAAATCCGAATATATCAAAATCACAAAATTTTCTATAAATAAGTTACATACCAGTATTAATTTACTGATAAATTGATCACAGTATAAAATGATATTGGTATCAGTTTTTGTACCATCTATAGAAATTGGTAATTTACATATTATTAAGTGTAATTTTATATAATATTAATTATTTTCACTAAAATATTATTATTATTATTATTAAATTAATATATTTTTGTAAATCAAAGGAAACTGCTTCACAATATACACTTCACCAACTTTGATTGTTTCACATCCAGGTGGATCTGAAACGACAACAATACATATTATAATATCATATATGGTTTATAATTCAAGAGGTGAATCTAATAAATTAATGAAGAATGTCTCTTATACATATCAAATTAAAGGTTTATTATATAAATCTTCTGTTTTCAAGGGTTAATTCAGTTATTGGTTTTGATTGATCAGGCATAACATAGATGGTGTGTTGAGCAACATCTCTGGTGGAGCTCGAAGCAAGTTCGTATTTGTTTGGGTAATTAATATATCAACTTTCCATTTTTTAGAATATTTTTTTTTAAAATATTAATTAATTAATTTATTTTCAGAGTCAAGAAGAATGCACTGAGTCTGGTTTCTACTGCCGTGACAATGAGGACAAGCCTCTGTTTCTGAAAGAATTGAAGGACATTTGGGGAAAGTCTTCTTACAAACAAAAATACTCTGCCAAAAATACCTTGTTGATTGATGATGATCCCCACACAGCACTTCTAAATCCAGTAATCCAACAATATTATTATTATTATTATTAATCATTAATTCCAAATATGAATATTTGCATTCGAAGTTGAATAATAAAATTTTCTGTTTGTGCAGCCAAACACAGCTATATTTCTTCAGCCATATAAGAAGCACGACCCTAAAGACACAGTTTTAGGTAGCATATAGACATTTTTTCAATAATCTTTCATCATAGTTGTGATTGTGATTATAATTATATTTTGTTGGTTTAGGGAAGGATGGAGTGCTGAGGAAATACCTAGATGGGGTTGCGGAAGCTGAAGACGTTCCTTCGTACGTGAAAGAAAATTCGTTCGGACAACCTGCTATCACACCGTCTCATCCTCATTGGAACTTTTATTCGAGGATCGTTCGTTCTTTTGACAAGAAAAAGGAGAAGGCTGAGACTTCTGGGAAATGATCTATGTCTGAGTAAGGAATGAATAAAAGCAAGATTAAAAAACTATGAGTTGTGTTAAGTGGTTTTGGATCATATATGTTGACAAGAAATATGAGTGTTTCAATGAAAATATTGCTGTTTTTAATATCATTATTAGTCGTGTTTTTGTTTTGGATTGGATGGACTATTTGAAATTCGAACTCTGACTTGAGCTTATGTGGATCCGAGAAATCGTGTATTTCTTTTTTAAAAAAGAAAAAAAATCGCTATAGTTAATAGAGTAGAGGAGGATTTTGTTCCACACAACATTTTGAAAGCACTCGTGGTTTCGTGAAACTAACCCAAACAAAAATTTGGGGTTTGAATTTCTCCTGCCCTATTTCCAAGTTAAATAGAGTACTTTTACAAATATAAGAAATCATATCAATTTTTTTCTATGTCAAACATGATGAAGGTACTTAAAATGCCCTTGAAATAATTTTAAGATCTCAAAATCATTATGCTTTCTAAAAACTTTTAAAAATAGGCCTTTCAAAAAAAAAAAAAAACCTTTCAAAAAATATTCTATTATGAAAAATTAATAAATAAACCTACACCGTACCGTAATATCATTCTCAAGAATTTTTTTGGGAAAGTGTTTGTATTGTGTGGGCAAACTTTACCATAAAATTGGATTTTTATGATATAATTAAGTGATATCATGTAGTAGTAATATCTTTCAATAATTTAAGTGAAACTCTTTAGTATTATGATATACTTTTTAATAATATAACTGGTACTTCTGTCAAAAAAAAATAATATAACTGGTACCCAATACATTTGTATTGCAAATTCATACGTAACTTTGCATTTAGAAAATACAGTTATACAAAATGTAATTTGGAGGAAATTTAAACCAAATTGACGATGTGTGTATAAAATTAGAGAATGCAATAAATATGAGTACCTGTACCTTTGGTCAAATTACTTAACAAAACACAATTATTTGGGCGAAAAACCCGACGTACAAAATCACCGTCTCTCCGACTCCGAATAACATAATCATATTACGAATGGGATCCCACTTTTAAGTGATGAAGCATTTTTTTAATTTAGAGGAGTATTAATACATAATAATCCAAATTCTCGTGGTTGGAAATGTTAAGTGAAGTCTTCCTGACATGGGTGGGTGTTATGTGTGCGAGACTGGAAATGAAAATTGTAGAATTTGTGAATTCTCTCTCTAGGTAGGAGTAGTTATTTTCATCACAATTTTTTTTTAAATAAAAGGTAAACAGTATTAAATATGAATATGAGTGGAATTTGTAAATATGGAAATTAGTAATTATTTTCTTAATCAGCATTTTCTCTTTGAAATTCACACGAAATTATTGGATATATGTGGATTGTCTAATTATGAAATTGTCCCATATAATTATTTTGTTCACAAAACTCAATTTTCTTTAATATTGTACTATATACCCTTAAATTCACACACATGGTTATTTTTATTATATAATATTGCACCAATAAATTAGTTCTTTAATGAAACAGCTAATAATAATGTATTAGTATTTATATTTTGTCACATTGTTTCACATAGGACAATTTACGCATTATAATATCATATCTGGTCATAATAGAAGAGCTAAATTCTTATAAGTTAATTATCCAATAAAATTTTAGTGTATTACATCAGGTTTATTAGAAATCTCATGGGTTAATTCAGTGTTTGGGTTTGAGTTGATCAGGCATAACATATATTATGTGTTTAGCAACATTTCTGGTGAAGATCGAAGCAAGTTCGGATTTGTTTGGGTAATTAATATCAACTTTTCATTTTATTAGAATAATTCTATAATTTTAAATAAAATCAATGTATTTATATACTTATTTTCATAGTCAAGAAGAATGCACTGATTCTGGTTTCTACTACCGTGACAATGTGCACAAGCCTCTGCTTCTGAAAAAATTGAAGGACGTCTGGAAAAAGTCTTCTTACAAACAAAGTAGTCTGCAAAAAATACTTTGTTCATTGACTATGAGCCCCACGAAATCCAGTAATTCAACTATATTTTCATTCAAGTTTATTTGAAATATGAATATTTATAGAGGTTACTGAAATTACCATGTGTCCACCGGTGGACATAAATATTTATAGAGATCAGTGGAATTGCTAACGGTGGGCACAAACTTACATGTTCACCGTGAATGTTATGATGACATATAAATTGGGGGTCCTCTATTGTTTTAATTGATACTCCCTCCGTCCCAAACTTGTTTGCTACATTGCCAAAAAGGTCCGTCTCATACTCATTTGCTACATCTATTTTTGGCAAAAAAGTAACAATACTTTTTTAATATTATATTCTCCATACACTAATAACCAAAACATCTACTTTATCACTTTATCACTTTAAATACT
The DNA here is from genome assembly GCA_947034835.1 of Ballota nigra. NCBI lineage: Eukaryota > Viridiplantae > Streptophyta > Magnoliopsida > Lamiales > Lamiaceae > Ballota > Ballota nigra. The sequence continues at coordinate 96,323,775 of OX344725.1, forward strand.
AATAAACAATTTTTTTCTTAATAACCGCGCAAACAGTAAATGGGAATTTGAGTTTGGGACGGAGGGAGTAACTTAAAAGTATAGTGTTATTATCACATTCGCAATGAACATATGATCATTTTTATAGAACTTAAATTGCAAATCGTCTCATAACTTTATGATAAAATAAATATATTCTCAAAATTAACTTTATATTATATTTAATCTCAATTTATTTGACAATGTCCAATTTTGATCCCAAATTGACTGGAAAAAACAAACGAGATCATTTTGAAGAACTTTTTAGAATAAAATGTGTCATAGATACAATTTATAAAAACAATATACATGACGTGTAATAAATTATAAAAGGAAAGGAAAAATCAATTATAATTAGAATATATGGATGCCACATCAATACCCTTGATGTAAATCACCAATTTTGGACTTCAAAATAATATCGTATTTGACTTTTTCGATCAATTTGAGATCAAAATTCGACTTTGATAGAAAATTTAGGATTAACTCTAAAAAAAGTTAATTTTAGGGCTAAATTTTATTGTCAGAAAGCCGTGTGACGTGTGACATTTTGCAATTTGAGCTCAATATTTATATTCGAATCGAATAATTAATTTCTTTTGATGCAGACAGCAATATTTCCTCAGCCAATGAGGATGGGACGATGTTATTCAGGATTGTTATTCGGACAACCTGCGATAACATCGTCCCATCCTCATTGGGACTTTTATTCCAAGATCGTTCCCTTCATTCGACAACAAAAATGAAAGGCTGAAATGATCGATGCCTCCAAATAAAAATCAAGATTCAAATTTATGAGTTATGTAAATAGTTTTGGATCATATATGCATGTCAAGAAATGCGAGTGTTTTGATGAAAATGCTGCTGTATTATTAGCATTACAAGTTTTTGTAATTTGAGCCGAGCTTAGTATTTGGAACTTAAAATTAGACTTGAGCCTTTGTCGAGCCAAACACGAACTCACTCGGTACACTAATCTAGCTGAAAATAGAGATGGACTTGCTAACGAGTTTAACGAATCAAGTTGGAGCCTAACAAGCTCACATATTACATTGAAATATAAGAAAATTCCCATATATCGAGTTTGTCAATCTCAAGCTTGCTCGGTACACTATCGAGCTTGAAATAAAGTTGAACTCGCTAACGAGTTTAACAAATCAAGTTGGAGCCTAAGAAGCTCTCACATGTTACATTGAAACCTTAACGAGCAACATTTTCATAAGTAAATCGAGTATTTTAAGAGCCGAGTTCAAGCGTTGATGAGCCATGCCCTCGATCTAATCATTACATTAGTGTGTTTAAATCAAAAGCTATTGTCATAATAAGAACTGAAACTGAAATCTAAGAAACATGATATGGATAAACAAGAAAAACAAACAGAGCCGGTCACGCCATTTCCAAGGCCTCAATCAGAAGTTTCTAAATTGCATCTAAGATGTTAAAACAACAGAACAGAAAATGGATTAAGAGTCTCATACATCAGCTTGAACTAACCTCATCAAATCAACGTCAGATATATTCCATCAGTGATTAAAGAAGCAAAAAACGACAGACGAAAAAACACTTCAATGGTCCTCGACAGACACGGAAATGTTAATATCCGGGTAGGGTCTGTGATCCGACCCGTTCCAATCAGCCGTATCTGTAGACGCAGAATTCGGAAGATCCTTATTGCTCTCTCCTTGACTTTGAGGGAGGAATTGCGACGGTTGAGTGGGATAGACGTGCGTCTCCGGTGGTGCCTGTGATATCGGGGTCGCGGCTGTGACTGTCGCCGGAGAACAATGCACGGTCGGGGTTATTCTCGGCTCGGTTTGTTGCTTCCGTTTTTGCATCTTGAAACCATTCGGCACAAAACTTCCAACTACAATCTGTTAAAGCAAAGAATGTGAGACGCGAATCGTATAACGGGTTTCGTTTTTGAAGAAAAAGTTCGTCACCTGGATCGGGCTAGCGGCCATAAGCAAGCCTGCAACGCCACCGCCTATCACACGACCGTCGGGGCTAGCCAACGAAACGCTTAATCCGCCAGTTCGGCTTTTCATCGCACCATTTTCGGAGACTATGTATGATCCGGTTAAAGTTAGAATCTCGAAACGCCCCTGCATTAATCGGCAACGGCAAGTTTAATTGTCACGATATTTGAAAGAATCACAGCGCTATCCATCAAACTTCCCAACAATAAGATGTACCAAAAAATTGGCTCCATATCCAAATACCAGAAAATTAAATGATGCAACATCTTAACAAAATTAAAGGAGCATGACCAAGCTCTAGTGATGACATTTGACTTAAATTTAAATTTGGATAATTTACATAATTACATCCCGTAAAAAAATTCATAACAATGACCATCACCAGCCGTGGGTATCATTGTGGCCTCATGAGGGGCTTTAGCCCCCATCTTGAGAACAAATCCACAGTACTATTTACTCCCCCGTCCCATATTTAATTGTTACTTACCAAAATTCTCTCTCCCACTTGCTTAATCAATATTTCCAAAATTATTTTTACAATTATATCTTCCCTACAGTAATATATTTTTCTCTCATGTTATTACATTGCACATACTAATTTACCTTTATTAATTAAATCCAATTTAGTTTTGGGTAGCAAACTAGTTAACAAGTATTAGTACTTATATTTATTTTCTTTTGTTTTAAATTAATTGTTTATGCAGCCAATAACAAAGTTACACTACTGCAAAAGTAATTTCAACTCAACTTCATGGCATGTTTGCTCGAGTATTAATTGAAGTCTACTAATACTCGCCCAACAAATTCATTTCAGCTATTTCATCAAAGGCATAGGATCCGAAATATTGAAGTGGAGACAAAAAATAAATTAAAACTAAACAATTTTGAGTAAGATATTATATCTCGCCATGTTTACGGAACAAAAGATTCAGAGCGATTAAATCATTTGAAGAAGAGACACCGTCTCATGTAGCATAAATGGGACATGACGCATTAACAATTCGACAAAGATGTGTGTTAATTTATGTTGTCTAACAATAACAACCTAGGATGAGGGATCATACCTCGTATGTCAATAGACCTCCAGACATACCAGGCTGGCGAAGTGTGACATTAGAGACGGACCCATTTGCAGAAAGAACACAAATCCCCCGATGACCCTTCTGGGCAAAAGTAAGTATCTTACCAGCAACGTCCTACAATCCACCAAAATTTAGAGCAAAGTATAATTAATTAAGGATCTAATCAGGAAAAATTAGAGATAAAAAAAGGGATTTTGATAAAAGTGGAGTTACCTCTCCTGTATGTACAGTAACCACATGGGGCGTGAAGTCCCCTCCTGCTGTGTTTGCAAACAATTCGCCTGCAAGACAAAAAGATATCAGAAGCTGCAATAAAGGGTGGTCAAAGCCCCCCACCCAAAAACTGCAAAAGATTAAACTAGAATATTAATAAATATGGAGAAAAACGCTCTTGGAATTAATAACAAATATAGGAACCCTAGTTCCGAGAAATTTGCATCTCCTTTGAGAACAAATTAATTTATTACAGAAAACCAAGAAAGTAATAATGAGGGGTATTAGATCCCTAAATTTGAATCTATGCAAAAAAAAATAAAATTGTTGAGCTCTTTGAAACCCATTAATTCTTGTAAAAATTACGAGATGATAGAGTGGTTGTTACGATCTGCTGAGATTTAATTTTTTTTTTTTTTTTACTTTTGAGAGAGTTAAAAAAAATTAAGTAATGAATGAGCTCGAAGAAACCAGAGAAACCAAAAAGTCAAAACCCCGGAAAGGAAATGAAATTAAACTTAAAATTTTCCAACAAAAAAATGAAATCTAGGTAAAAAAAACCCAGATTATAATTACGAAAGTGAATAATCGTACAAAAACTCACCTAGAGAAGCAACGATTTGCCAGTTACCGGAAGCTGCTGAATGTTTACCGCGGCCCCTTTTCGCCCCGGAAGAAAATTCATACGACGGCGGCGTTGAAAGGGTAAAACCGGCAGCGGCCTGAATCGCCGTCGGAGATTTCAAATACGCCGGATTTAAGTTCCCCTCAGCGTCGTACTTCCTCGGTCTACCCCTCTTCTTCTTCCCCGCCGCCAAATCGCCATTTCCGCCACCGCCGCGACCTACCGCGCCGCCACCCACCACGGCGGCGGCCCCACCAACCGTTCCCCCTTCAATTACTCCGCCAACAACTCCGCCGCCCACGGCGGCAGAGTGCATCGCCGCTCCACTTTTTTCGGTATTCACGCTCATATTTACTATCCCCGGAACTACGCCGGCGGCACCATAATCGCCGCCGCTCATCGGCGGCGATTCAGATTCCGGGTTACCGCTTAAGGAACCCGAATCCGTGCTCTCTCTGTCTTCAAATTCCATTTCTCCCACTTTAATGAGCTCTGTTGAAAGCACACAATAAAGAGAGATAAAAAAAACAGGGGATTTTGAAAAAATTGGTGGGTGAAACAAATGGCGCCAGAAATTTCAAGAGATATCCCTCAATAGAGATAATTTTTGTTCAGCTTTATTTTTTCAGAAAAGTTTGTAAAGTCGAGTTCCCTCCATTAATGGGGTTGGAAAGAGGAAAGAAAGAGGAGAAAAATCAATATTTGTCTTTTGTTTGAAGGTTGGTCTGATAAAAGTGAAAGCTATTATTCTTTTTATTTTATTATTACTTTAAATGAATTATTAAATTAATCGATATGATTTGTTTGCTAATGTGGAGATTACAATACCAAGAAATATGTTTAGAATTTATTCGGATTATATTCTTTTTTTAATTTTCTTTTACCTAACTTATGACAGACATAATTTTGGTTTTAAAACAAAGTATAACGTGTTAAATATATTTAGAGATCCGTATTTTTGGGAAAATATTTGGATTATATCAAGCATTTTGCATTTTCGTTTCTTTTTTTATTACATATAGAAATCCCCAGCGATGTGCATTTTGTAATAATTTTTTAGTTATTTTGTTTAAATGTAATAGATTCCTCAGATTTTTTTACTAGGAAAATTTTGTGCAATTATATTAATATTTAATGTAAATAAATCGTATTCAAATCTTGTATTTATTATATGAATTATGCAATATCTTTTTACAAATGAAAATTAATGTTAAAAAAATCATATATTTTGTAATGTTATTATTTTGGAGTTTCTTTTCTTTCTTTTTTTTTTTTTTTTTGTAAGGACAAGTTTCACTAGTTGTTTCATTAACTAATATTTATTAAAAAGTATTAATTATTTTATTAAAAAATATTAGTAATTATTTTACTATACGGTTTTGGGTTTCAAAAATCAAATGTGTATTTTGAAATTTAAAATTGACTCTAGTTTGAAATTTTGAATATTGATTTAAAAAAATTATCACCACCATATTACATACTTGTTATCATTCTATTCAAAACCTAAAAAGAAACACTTAACAAGATTTTAAAGTCACTTAAATTTAAAAAATTAATTTTTAAAAACCACTTAAATCAGTTTCACATTGAAATTGATTGACACAATACCAACTCATTTTGCACTATAAATCATCAATATTATTATTCGTTAAATTTTAATATTATTACTTAAAGAATTAAAATTTGCTTGTAAAATTAATATACAAAATATATTTTTCTACTATATTGATCAAATAAGTACGGTCACTTACTCCCTCCGTTCCTTTTTAATTGTCCAATTTTATCCAGATTGGTGTCCCTTTTTAATTGTCACTCTACATATATCAATGTATCTTTTACCTACTTTTTCCAACAATACTCATAATTAAATGTAAAGATATTTATCATTTTGTAATAAATATGAATAATAAATAAGGGTATAAATGTCTTTTGATATCCTAATAAATGAGAAAATTGGTTTGTGTAAATGGATAAAATAGGACAGATAATAAGGGACACCAATCTGGATAAAATGGTAGAAAATATAAAATTAAATGATAGTATTTGTTATTATTTCTTTTATTTTGGCTTTACCCGTATTTAGTCAAAGAACAATAATGAAATATGTTGTGTGGGAGATAACTTTCGGTTTTGACAACATAGGCTGAGGCCTATTAATATGACAATACTATTTGTTTAGTTTTTATTGGACGAATTATATATAAACTACTTAATAATTATTTTTAGTCAATATGCTATATATTATATACATATGATCATGTCACTTTGATATATACATATATATGACGCCCTTGATGAGATTAGAATTTGAGTAACACTTTTGTGTATTTGGTGTATAGTACATTCACTCGACAGTTGAAAATGTTTACACTAAACAATATAATTTGATTACACTGAAAATTTTGGTTAGATTACATTAAAAAAAATTAGACTAAAAATAGATTTTCAGTGTGATGTAATTATACTTTTCAGTGTAACCAGACCTACACTTTCCGGTGTAAACAACCTTAATTGTTAAGTGAGTACACCCTGCACCTGGTGCATATGAGAATGTCTCTTATAATTTATAGTGCAAATGTGCAATAGCATGAGTGAGTGATATGCGTTCTTTTTACATTCACATTTCATATATAAGAGAATCGGACATAAATCTCTTCTTGTAATAGGAGGGTGCAGTTGCATCTCAATCGTTAGATTCAGACACATCAATTGCCTCTTAATTCTTTTGGAGATATTTAAATCATAACAGATCAGAACACTTGGTGTAAAGAATATTAGAAGAGTATTTATGTTGTGAAATTACATGTGATACGACTGTTAGTATATAAAGTAGTAAATATAAAAAATATATTGGTTCGTGGACCAAGTTTCTACATCCACTCTTCCACTGATGAATCAGGAGTAATTTCAATACCGTATAAATTTTTTGGACTCTTTGCTCGACTTATCTTCCTTCGTGTGATTCGTCTAATCTTGAAGTTAGATGGGTTTCAATCCTCTTAACAATCTTTCAATCAAGAAGATCTCAACTTACTCAATCTCTCAAACTACATAATTCTTGAAATATAATTTGATAAGGGGCTTCCATTTGGGTAAAAGAAAATCTTATAGTAATTAGCATCGAGTTATAAATCTATCTAATGTTTCAACTTTCTTCTTTAATATTCATGGTCATAAGAGTCAAACATTTTCACTTCTTCCTTATTTGTTTGGCTTAAGTTAATATGATTATAAGATGTAAATGTTTCACTTTTTTTGTTTGAATGTTTTTATGCTATTCTTTGTATCTTTTTATGTAATAACATAAAAAAAAAAAAAATCTCTCTATTAAACATAACAACCTAGAACTAATTGCACAAAAATATATTGAGCTCAATAATATAAAACATAATTTCTATGTAATCATCATCAATAAGCACACAAAATAAGGGGCTACATTGTTCTTTATAAGGAATTGAAATAGATAATGACAATGGTTAGAAATGAGGATTTGGTTTTTTAGTATTTTATTATTTGATTTATATCGAGAATGACTATTGTTACAATAAAGTTAGTTTAATTGAAATGGAATCACACGTTGTTGGACGTTGGTGTTTGGCGACTTTATTCGTGCGTCAAAGAGTATTTTAGCTGATTTTTGAGATTATTCTGTTCGTTTCGTTAAATGTGAGACCAATATTATGGCTCACAGTATTGCTAGAGTTTCCTGTAATTTTGGAAACGTTCATTGTTGGGTAGACCCACCAGATTGTGTGGTTGGGCTCCCGTTTCTTCCATGTAGTTGCAATAATGAAAACTAATCTTTTAAGTTTTTAAAAAAAAAAAAAATTGAAATGGAATCAACTTATGTTTTTTTATTGTTCCTTTTCAAATAGCAACATTAATTGGATATTATTTTGTTTAAACTAATAAAATATTTATATATATATATATATATATATATATATATATGAATAAATTGAAAATAATTTAAGGACAATGGAATGATAGCCCTTCCCCAAAATGTCAGTTAATCATGATTCATTAGTTTTGAGATATGAAATCACGGTAATAAAATTATTGTACCAAATACCTCTTTCTTGTTACATCCTCATTCCCCACTTAAAAATTCCTTACCAATTAGTAGTTTCTAAACTCACAAAGTTGATCATGTCTATTTAGATAAGTTTAGTATGGATTTGCGTAGTTTCCCCTTTTCATGTGAATTATGAGCTATTACACAAATTATTTTTTAAAGTCTTTAATTTGACATTATATTTTGAGCAAATCTCCTGTACAATTTTTTTATTGGGTAAATAACACTATATTGAGCATATAATCTGTTAAAAGTTTATTTTATATAATATTATAAGTTGTTAGACATCATATTTTGCAAAATACGATGATAGTGTTTATAAGCTCTTAAACAACTTATAAGCTCAGCCAAACATCCTCCCATTATAGTGAATTTGCACAAAAGTTAACAAAACAAAAAAAATACTCATGCTTAAAAAAAAAAAAAAAAAAAAAAACCACACCCCCACCCAATCACTCGATTACTACACCATATGCAAAATAATGGGACGAAAATCAGAATGATCAAATTCCTCAGAACAAGCTGGATGTTCAAAATTTTAAAAAACAAAATGATAAAACAATCATTCTTTGTCCGAACGCAATAGTCGTTCCAAAGGTTTATATGGAACATCGGAACCCATTCTTTCCATTTTCTACAGAACGACAATATAATCAATTTTTTTGCCCAAATGATTGGTTGTTCCAGTTTAATTTTTTTTCACCATGAAAAAACCTAACGGCATATTATTAAATGGTTCGTAGATAAAAGTTCTACATCCACTCTTCCACGGACGAATAGAGGAGTAATTCCAATACCATATGAAATCTTGATTTAGAGTGTCAATGAACTCTTTTCTCGACTTATCTCCCTTCGTGTGATTCGCCAAATCTGGAATTTAGATGAAATTCAATCCTCCTATACATATTTTAATAATTTTAATACATGTGATAATTTTAATAATTTTTTACCTAATTTTCATTATTGATAGTTTTTATAATTTTAATGTAGGTTGTAAGTATTAAATTGTAAGTTTTTTTAACTTGTAATTTATAATTTGTAAGTTATTTTCATATAATTTATTTTGGAATTGTAATTTGTAAAGTTTGTAGTATTTTATATTTTAAAATTTATAATCTTAGTTATTTCTTATTTGTATTGTAATTTTATTTTAAATGTTAAAAGGTAAATACAAATGAAATTTTATTTGTTTAAGCTCACTATTCATTTATTTTTTGTACTTTAATTAAGAAAAAAAATTACATGTTATTTATTATAAAAAAGAGGATCGGAACCGGGAACCTTTAGAACTGAAACTGCAACCGATAGATACAGAACCTTGATTAGGCGTGAAATTGTCATGAATTATAGCTAGTTCTACCCATGTTTTGACGGAATTAATGAGTATTTAGAGTCAAATGAGTATTATTTTCACAAATTGATGAATTTGTCTCTTTGGTTTTCATAGATGGATAGAGGGTGAAAAGAAGAGTTCGTAGGACTTTGAATCGACTCAAACGAACTTCCGGATGAGAAGGTATTGAAGAAATACGATTGGTATTAGTTCATGCAAGGAAAAGTATCACTCACCTTGAGGAGGAGCAGCCGCTTGAGCAGCTAGTCGAGCGATGCCATTCGACTAAGTGAAGTGGTCGAACACCTCATCTTACAGAAAGTGGACCGCTCGACCAGGAGGCGGTCGAGCGGGTCCATTCGACCGAGGGAACCATTCGACCAATGGCGGTCGAGCGACGCCATTCGACCGGTATGGTCATTCAAACACTTCTGGCCGAATGAAGCCATTCGACCGGTCCTATTTTTGCGTGATTTTTATCCGTTTCTCTCATTTTTTGGCCCGTTAACATCCATATCAACCCATGCCTATAAATACAACGTTCCAAGCTCATTTTTTGAGACCACACAGAACCACTTCACGCATAGAGATAGTTTTCAGAGAGAGAAGCACGAGCAAGCATATTTTACTTTGGATTGAGGTTTTAACGTTACGAATTCGTAGTTAGAGATTGATTTTGATTTTTCTTTTCGTTCTTCTTCGATACTTGACACTTGAAACCTTTGATTTCGTATTTAGTAGACTTTTGTTCTTTGATTTAATTTCTTCCTTACAAACCTTAGTTTATGGTTTTTAGTTATTTAATTCAAATCATCATGTTTATGTCCGTTGCCTATTTACTTTCGTTATAACTCAAACCATGCTAGGCTAAAACCCCTGTATGCTTAGGGTAGGATGAACTCGTAGAAGTAGGATGTTGGTACATAATTAGGGTAACATGTGATGTTTAGTTTTAATTCTCTTAATTAATGAACGATTAAAATAAATTCCTGATTCACCTTTGAATTTCGTACAAAAATTATTAGAGAGAGGACGACCTTATCACTCTTTAATAACTATTAGGTTGAACGAGATGGTTTAGAAAGGGTTTATTCATTTACCAGTTTATCTAGGGAGGACGACCGCATCACCTTAGTTAAATTAGGGTCTCTTTAATTAAGCACAATCTATTAACTTGTTCATTAGATTAGTGAAGTCGATTGATAGGATAAAGTATTAGAGTTTAATTCTTGAACTTTCCATCTTACAATCTTATACTTAGGTTATTTATTGCACATCACAGCTATTTTGATTATGTACCGGCTTCGTTAGTATACGTAGGGATTCCTATCCTGAGCATCACCCATTCATACTTGCAAACAAACCTTAGTTAATTAATTTCGTTCATTCTTTAGTTTTAATTAGTTTATTATAGCTTAGACTTAATTTCTTGAAAAATCCAAAAATACGCACTCATATTAATTACAACGCGTAGATCTTCAGGGATCTATTCGCATACATTCCATCCCGTGGTACGATATACTTGGTCGCTATACCTGCTTATACTACAGTGAACCCGTACGCTTGCGGGGAAACTGCTAGTAGAAAGTTAGTATTTTCGGTCTAAGTCAATGGCGCCGTTATCGGGGATGGCGATGTATGTCTATTGAGTAGGACTTGGAGATAGCTTAGTCTCGAGCGGGACCGCTCGAGCGTTTTGCTCGAGCGCCCATATACTTTTGCCTCCGGATGCGTATTTTCGGCCCATTAACTCCCGTTTCGACCCGTGCCTATATATATCTCGTCCAAACACGTTTTGAAAGAGCCCCGAACTTTAGAAATAATTTTAGACTTAGTTTTTGGAGAGGAAGGAGACGAGCAAGCTTTATTTACGTATTGTTGAGGTTTTTCTTACGAATTCTTCGTTTAATTTTGTTTCTTCGTTTCTTTTCTTCAGTTCTATTACGTTAAATACTTTAGACTTCGTTTAATCAATTTAGTTTCAGTTTTTAGAATTTCTTTCTTTAAAAACCCTAGTTTATGTTTATTATTTCCTTCGTATTCGTTATCATGTTCATGTTCGTTACTTGTTTAATTGTTATTGTTTACGTTCAAACTATGTCTAGCTAAAACCCTTGCATGCTTAGGGTAGGATGAACTCGTAGAAGTAGGTTGTGGGTACGTAATTAGAATAACTTGTGACGTTAGGTTTTAATTCTCTTAATTAATGAATGCTTAAAATTAATCTAGATTTCACTCTTGAGTTTCGTTCGAAAGGTGTTAGAGAGAGGACGGCCGTATCACTCTTTAACAACGAGTAGGCTTAACGAGAGGGTTTAGGAAAGGTTAATTCATCTACCGGTTTAGCGAAGGAGGACGACCGCATCACCTTAGTTAAATTAGGGTCTCATTAATTAAGCACAATCTAGTAACTCGTTAGTAGATTCGTGAAGTCGAGTGTTAGGGTAAAGTATTAGGGTTTAGAATCTTGAGCTTTCACCTTGCATTCTTAGACTTAGGTTAATTCTTGTGTGTCACAGTTATTTTGATTATGTACCTGCTCCGTTAGTATACGTAGGGATTCCTATCCTAAGCATCACCATCTCTTATTCGAATCCAACCCTTAGTTAATTCTTCTGCTTTAGTATTCTAGTAGTTAGTTTATTTTAGTTTAATTAATCTTTCTAAAAAACCAAAAAAATAACACACTCATATTAACTACGACGCGTAGATCTTCAGGGATCTATTCGCATATACACCATCCCTTGGGTTCGATAATACTTGGTCCCTATACTTGCCCATACTACAGTGAACCCGTACTCTTGCGGGGTAGCTACTAGTAGAAGCTAGTAAAATCGCTTCAAGTCAAACTTGAAGCGATTTTACTAACTTCTACTAGTCGCTTACCCGCAAGCGGACGGGTTCACTGTAGTAAGAGTAAGTATAATGGCCAAGTATTATCGAACCCACGGGATAGTGTATATGCGAATAGATCCCTGAAGATCTACGCGTCGTAGTTAATATGAGTGTATTGTTTTTTTGGTTTTTTAGAAAGATTAATTAAACTAAAATAAACTAACTACTAGAATACTAAAGCAGAAGAATTAACTAAGGGTTGGATTCGAATAAGAGATGGTGATGCTTAGGATAGGAATCCCTACGTATACTAACGGAGCAGGTACATAATCAAAATAACTGTGACACACAAGAATTAACCTAAGTCTAAGAATGCAAGGTGAAAGCTCAAGATTCTAAACCCTAATACTTTACCCTAACACTCGACTTCACGAATCTACTAACGAGTTACTAGATTGTGCTTAATTAATGAGACCCTAATTTAACTAAGGTGATGCGGTCGTCCTCCTTCGCTAAACCGGTAGATGAATTAACCTTTCCTAAACCCTCTCGTTAAGCCTACTCGTTGTTAAAGAGTGATACGGTCGTCCTCTCTCTAACACCTTTCGAACGAAACTCAAGAGTGAAATCTAGATTAATTTTAAGCATTCATTAATTAAGAGAATTAAAACCTAACGTCACAAGTTATTCTAATTACGTACCCACAACCTACTTCTACGAGTTCATCCTACCCTAAGCATGCAAGGGTTTTAGCTAGACATAGTTTGAACGTAAACAATAACAATTAAATAAGTAACGAACATGAACATGATAATGAAAACGAAGAAAATAATAAACATAAACTAGGGTTTCAAAGAAAGAAATTCTAAAAACTGAAATTAAATTGATTAAACGAAGTCTAAAGTATTTAACGTAATAGAACTGAAGAAAAGAAACGAAGAAACAAAATTAAACGAAGAATTCGTAAGAAAAACCTCAACAATACGTAAATAAAGCTTGCTCGTCTCCTTCCTCTCCAAAAACTAAGTCTAAAATTATTTCTAAAGTTCGGGGCTCTTTCAAAACGTGTTTGGACGAGATATATATAGGCACGGGTCGAAACGGGAGTTAATGGGCCGAAAATACGCATCCGGAGGCAAAAGTATATGGGCGCTCGAGCAAAACGCTCGAGCGGTCCCGCTCGAGCAGTGTAGCTCTAATGACGCATTCGCTCGAGCGGTCGCGCTCGAGCTGCTCGAGCGCTGAAATGACTCTGTATGTTTTGGGGGCTCGAGCGATTCGCTCGAGCGGTGGCGCTCGAGCTGCTCGAGCGCAAGAATTGTTCTGTACGTTTGCGCGCTCGAGTAAGGCGCTCGAGCGGTGGCGCTCGAGTAAGGCGCTCGAGTGATCTCTAATCCTTCCAAATGATACTTTTCCTCGTCCGCACTAATACCAATCGTATTTCTTCAATATCTTCTCATCCGGGCATCCGTTTGAGTCGATTCAAAGTCCTACGAACTCCGTTTTTCGTCCTCTATTCACCTATGAGCATCAAAGAGACAAATTTATCAATGTATAGGAATAATGCTCAATTGACTCTAAATACTCTATAAACTCGACCAAAACTAGGGCGTTTCTAGCTACGAATCATGACAATTTCACGCCTAATCAACCCCCCCAAACTTACCATGTTGCTTGTCCTCAAGCAACGAAAGAATAAGTCAAGTGAAATTGTTAGGAATGAGTCAAAGAATCAAATCATGCAAGCAAATGAATTCGAGCTTCAAAGATCAATCACAAGTATACTCACTCACTTTCCTTCATCATACTCATGCAACAACAACAAGAACCACCAAGATCAAACATGGATGTGCACTCAACGATGTGTTTCGCTCCCTCACAAGTGTATAACAATGATAAAGGGACTCACTCAATCAATCAATCACACAAATTGACAGCCATAGGCTTGTAAATGCTCTCAACTTCGACCATACTCTAGAAATCAATGCCGAATCAAAAAGGACTTTCTCAAGGTTGTAATGTAGGCTCTTTGGACAGGTGGGATAACAATATGGTAAAGTGACTCAAGTGAATGGAGAATAGAAATTCAAAACTTCGGTACTTCGAGATTAAGAACGAACTACTTCAAACATATTCAATCACTACACTTTCGCTTTCAATTCTCTCAACACTTCAAATTTTTTTTTTCTTTCCCACTTTTTCAATCACTTCATCATTTTTTTTCTTTTTCGCACAACACATGAGCTCATTTTTTTCTTCTTTTGCTCATTCTCAAATTTTTTGTTCTTTTTCCCACATCTCAAACTTCATCACACCTTTTTTTCTCATATTCACTCAACAAACAACCTTCTCCTTTTTTTACTCAATTCACTCCCTTCATATTCACACTTTCCTATTCTCCACTCAAATTGGGACAAAAAGGCTTAGGAATTGGAATAGTGTTCATATGTGCTAGCAAATAAAATAGGCTCTAGGCTCAAAGGGGTTAACAAGGGATCAATGTCATTGGTAAGGAAAATTTTGGCTAAGTGACTCAATTAAATCAAAGATGGCCTAAGATCACATTCGGCATATCAAACTAGACACAATCAAGAAACAAGAGCACATGCAAGTTCTAGCATCCTCTAAGGTGACGATCCACTCACAAACGAAGAGATTAATTAATGCATCAAAATCTCATAAGGCACAACTCTCACGGCTTTCACATCCATGCTAGTCCTAGTGAATTCTCACTCTCATCACACAAGCACTCAAAAGAAAAATATTCACAAGCATACGGGTTCTCTCCCTAATCATCTCAAACTCAAACACTCACACAAAAGAATTTCTAACTCATCCTTACAACTCACTCTACTCATCAAATCCTACTCAAAGATAGCAACTAACAAGTAGAAAGGGTCAATAAGCATGAAATATGCCATAGCGAGTCAAATCAAAATCACCCCAAGGAGTATCTCAATAAACCAATAATCAATCAAACTCAACTCAAAGATAAGGGGTGCATACATGTGCAATGTTATCATGAAAAGAAACTCCACCCCCCAAACTTCGACCTTGCTAGAGGTCTAAGTTTGGGGTTGTGGGTTACCTCAACCAAATAATTCCGTTTCTCTCAATAGCTTTGCACATTCCCTTGTCTCAAGTTGGTTCCTTCAATCTCCACTCCATGATACCTTTACTCCTTTAGAGACAAGCCTACAAGTAACTTACTCAAATACGAGGTTAAACATACGACTCAAAACACCCTAATAATATAAAAAGACACTAAAAATAAATGAAAGCAAATAAAAATGGGTTGCCTCCCATTCAGCGCTATTTTTAAGGTCCTCATGCCGGACCGAGCTCAAAGGAGCTTATGGGACATCATACTCAAATTTACCTCCCTCACTCTCATAAGAGTGGTGTTTGAACTCCTTTCCTTGATGCCCCTCCATCATGAGCTCTTTTGCTCTTTTCTCATCCCCAAGTGTTATGGGTCTCAACTCCTTCTCCCCTTTGTCTGGAGGAGTCTTACTAAACAATTTCTTGAATTTTGACTTTTTCTTCATAACTCCTCCTTTCCCTTCTAACTGGACCACATCCACTTTCTTCACCTCTTCATCCTTCAACTTCTTCACTTTATCCCTATCAAAATAATCAAGAACATAATGCTCATGGGTTAAATTATCAAGTGAAGAATTATAAACTTCATGAATATGAGAAGAGTTAGGGATATGAGGTGTGTCTTCAACACTAGGATCAATTGCATCCATGCAATACAAGCTCTCATCCTCCCTCGGATGCTTCATGGCTTCATATAGGGAGATCTTCACTTCTTGATCATCAACCTTCAACGTAATCTTCCCATTTGCCACGTCTAGCACCATCCCCGCCGTAGCTAAGAACGGTCTTCCCAAGATTAGGGGCACATGCTCATCTTCCTCCATCTCTAGCACTACAAAGTCGGCTGGAAAGATGTGATCTCCAACTCTCACTAGGACGTCTTCAACCACTCCTTGAGGTCGAGTAATGGACCGGTCGGCTAGTTGAAGCGTCATCATTGTGGATTGAAGTTCACACCCTTCCAACTTCTTGAAAAGCGACAGGGGCATGAGATTGATGCTTGCTCCAAGGTCGCACAACGCTCCCTTCTTGATCCCGTTCCCAATGTCACATAGGATGGTGAAGCTCCCGGGATCCTTCAGCTTTGGTGGAAGCGCCTTGTGCACTAGTGCACTCACCTCGTGGTTCAGCTGCACCAACTTCGGCTCGTCCACTCGCCGTCTTTTCGCGATCAAGTCCTTCAAAAACTTCGCATAATGCGGCATCTGTTCCAAAGCATCATAAAAAGGAATGTTAATGTGAAGTTGTTTAAAAACATCAAGAAATTTTGCAAATTTTTCATCAAGCTTCTTTTTCATGAAGCGCTGTGGATACGGGACGGGTGTCACAGATTTGGGTACCCCCCACTCATCTCTTTCTGTTTCTTTCACTTTCTCCCTTGCTTCCTTTGCCTTTTTCCACTTAGGAACTCTCTCCATCTCCTCACTTTCCTTGCTTGCTTGAGTGCTCTCATCCTCAACCTTCTTCTCAATTCCTTCACTTTCAATCCCCTTCTCAACTTCATCTCCTTTAGGCTCAATCTCTTCTTGGGGCGTCTCAGAATCAGCAGGCATCTGAGGACCTTCGTAGTTGGTTCCACTTCTCAGCTGGATCGCCTTGCAATGCTCTTTCGGGTTCCCCTCCGGCATTCTATTTACTGACTTTGCAATCTGGCTCATCTGGAGCTCTAAAGAAGTGAACCTTCTATTGTTCTCTTGTTGAGTTCTAGTCCACTCAACATTCATCTTCTGGACCTCTTGATCACGTTGATCACCCTTCTTATGCAACTCCTTCACATCATACTACAAGGATGACAACCGCTTGCTACCTTCCTCCACCTTCTGAAGAATAGCTCTCAACATCTCCTCGGTTGATGCACCGCCTTCTCCACCAGGAGGTTTAGACCCCGGATCAACACCTGCAGGAACAGTAACACCATCTTTTGGGTTAGCATAAGAAAAATTATCATTTTTCCTCCATGTGTTTTGATGAGGCTGCTGGCCTCCTTGAGCTCCTTGTGTGTTCCTCCATTGATTTTGAAGTGGCTGAGGGCCTGGAGGCATAAATGGTTGGCCATAAGAAGGCCTTCCATACTGATTTCCACCTTGGTAGCCATTCTGATTGTAATAAGGACCTCTCATGTAATTGGCTACCTCTTGCTGTCCACTGGGCTGGTCTACTCTCTCATTCTCCACTGCATGCTCTCCACCCAAACTCTTCCCCAACTCAAGGTTGTTGATCTTTTCCATCATGGCCATCAGCAGCCTTCTCATTCCTTCTCCCTCTTCCACCTGATGCACTCTTTGCAAATCTGCATCCACACCCCAAGCACCGGCATTCGTGACAATGTTGTCAACGATCTCTCTACACCTCTCTATACCTTGGTTCAGGAATGCTCCGCCCGCACATGCATCTAAATGGGCTTGACTCTCCTTGCTGGCACCACTATAGAAGAATGCCATAATGTCTCCCTCATTGTACCCGTGCTGCGGGCACTCTATCAGCATGTTCGAGTATCTCTCCCACGCTTGGCGTAAATCCTCTCCAGACTTCTGGCGAAAGGACGAGATCTCAATTCTAGCCTTGATCATCCTAGATGGAGGGTAGAATCGCTCGAGGAACAGACGCTCGAGCTTGGCCCAAGTGGTAATACCTCCCCGCGGGAGCGTATTATCATACCACTCCTTGGCTATTCCCGTCAGTGAGAATGGGAACAGCCTAAGCCTCTTGGCATCTTCAGACATGCCATTGTAATTAAATGTTGAGGCTATCATGAGAAAGCTCCTCAAGTGTGTATGAGGATTCTCCTTCCCGATCACCCCTTTGAACTGATTCTCGGTTAGCAACTTTAAAATCCCCGGTGATATCGAGAAGTTGTTCGCCTCAACAGGAGGTAACGCCACTCCATCATAGTACCGCTGTGGCTGCGTTGCAAACCTCCCTCGAATCGCCATATTATGATCTACGTTCTGAGGAACGTATTGAGGATTAGCAGCAGGTGCTGGTACTTGTTGGGGTGGTGGTTGGTTATAGACTGGTGGTGGATGATATGGATATGGTGGGTAAGGATAAGGTGGGTATGGGTAATGTTGGTATACTGGGTTATTGAAAGGGTTATTTGGGTTTTGTGGGTAAGCATGGTTCTGGTTATTAGGATTATGGACAAGGTTCTGAGCTGGGTTCCCTACGTTTTGTGTACCCGGGTTTAGGCTCTGGCTATCCCCTAATGGAATTTGATTTTGGCTACCACTAACTCCAGTGCCTTCAACTCGGTCTACTGCCTGATTGAAATCGTTGGCAGCATCGTCCAACTCATTATTGATGTCCATTGGTTCCTTCCCTAAGTCGGCTGCGTTCATCCTTCTCAAGAAGGCTCGGTTCCTTCTGGCTATTGTCTCAGGGTCTGCAGGTAATCTTTCTTCGCTCGTATTGCCTTGTGAGCGTGTTTTCATAAACCTGAAACACTAGCAGAAGGATCAAAACGCAACTGCCGAATGAATGAAAATAAAGAATAAAAACAGAAAATAAAATCACTCACTACTAACTACTAAGCTATCTACAAGACCTATTCAAAAAGTATAAAACGCCATCCCCGGCAACGGCGCCATTGACTTGAAGCGATTTTACTAACTTCTACTAGTCGCTTACCCGCAAGCGGACGGGTTCACTGTAGTAAGAGTAAGTATAATGGCCAAGTATTATCGAACCCACGGGATAGTGTATATGCGAATAGATCCCTGAAGATCTACGCGTCGTAGTTAATATGAGTGTATTGTTTTTTTGGTTTTTTAGAAAGATTAATTAAACTAAAATAAACTAACTACTAGAATACTAAAGCAGAAGAATTAACTAAGGGTTGGATTCGAATAAGAGATGGTGATGCTTAGGATAGGAATCCCTACGTATACTAACGGAGCAGGTACATAATCAAAATAACTGTGACACACAAGAATTAACCTAAGTCTAAGAATGCAAGGTGAAAGCTCAAGATTCTAAACCCTAATACTTTACCCTAACACTCGACTTCACGAATCTACTAACGAGTTACTAGATTGTGCTTAATTAATGAGACCCTAATTTAACTAAGGTGATGCGGTCGTCCTCCTTCGCTAAACCGGTAGATGAATTAACCTTTCCTAAACCCTCTCGTTAAGCCTACTCGTTGTTAAAGAGTGATACGGTCGTCCTCTCTCTAACACCTTTCGAACGAAACTCAAGAGTGAAATCTAGATTAATTTTAAGCATTCATTAATTAAGAGAATTAAAACCTAACGTCACAAGTTATTCTAATTACGTACCCACAACCTACTTCTACGAGTTCATCCTACCCTAAGCATGCAAGGGTTTTAGCTAGACATAGTTTGAACGTAAACAATAACAATTAAATAAGTAACGAACATGAACATGATAATGAAAACGAAGAAAATAATAAACATAAACTAGGGTTTCAAAGAAAGAAATTCTAAAAACTGAAATTAAATTGATTAAACGAAGTCTAAAGTATTTAACGTAATAGAACTGAAGAAAAGAAACGAAGAAACAAAATTAAACGAAGAATTCGTAAGAAAAACCTCAACAATACGTAAATAAAGCTTGCTCGTCTCCTTCCTCTCAAAAAACTAAGTCTAAAATTATTTCTAAAGTTCGGGGCTCTTTCAAAACGTGTTTGGACGAGATATATATAGGCACGGGTCGAAACGGGAGTTAATGGGCCGAAAATACGCATCCGGAGGTAAAAGTATATGGGCGCTCGAGCAAAACGCTCGAGCGGTCCCGCTCGAGCAGTGTAGCTCGAATGACGCATTCGCTCGAGCGGTCGCGCTCGAGCTGCTCGAGCGCTGAAATGACTCTGTATGTTTTGGGGGCTCGAGCGATTCGCTCGAGCGGTGGCGCTCGAGCTGCTCGAGCGCAAGAATTGTTCTGTACGTTTGCGCGCTCGAGTAAGGCGCTCGAGCGGTGGCGCTCGAGTAAGGCGCTCGAGTGATCTCTAATCCTTCCAAATGATACTTTTCCTCGTCCGCACTAATACCAATCGTATTTCTTCAATATCTTCTCATCCGGGCATCCGTTTGAGTCGATTCAAAGTCCTACGAACTCCGTTTTTCGTCCTCTATTCACCTATGAGCATCAAAGAGACAAATTTATCAATGTATAGGAATAATGCTCAATTGACTCTAAATACTCTATAAACTCGACCAAAACTAGGGCGTTTCTAGCTACGAATAATGACAATTTCACGCCTAATCATTAGTAGTGAGTGCTTTTTTTTCTGTTTAATTCTTACTTGTTCGGCAGTTGTGTTTTGATCCTGTTGTTAGTGTTTCAGGTTTATGAAAATACGCTCGCAAGGAGATACGAGCGAGGAGAGAATACAGCTTGACCCTGAGACAATAGCAAGGAGAAACCGAGCCTTCTTAAGAAGGATGAACACTGCCGGTGGGAAAAACGACAACATGAATCTGGATGGAATTGGGGATTTAGACAAAGCTGCTGTAGAGTACAATGCTATAGTGGAACAGGCGGATGGAATTGAGAGCAGTAACAAGCAAGTGCCCGTAGGGAAAACTCAGAACCAATACCCGAACCCGCAAAACCAGAACAACTCTGCACAAACTCAAACCCAAAACCAAAGCCAGAACATTCACCCGAACCACCCGTTCAACAACCTTGTCTACCAACAGCATAACCCACTCTACCCACCGTACCCATATCCACCCTACCTGTACCCACCTTACTACCCACCACAGCCTGCTTATAACCCACCTCCAGTCCCGCAAGTACCTATACCACACGTCTATCCTCAGCACGTTCCTTAGAACGCTGACCGTGATGTAGCAATCCGAGGAAGGTTTGTGGCACAGCCGCAACGGTATTATAATGGAGTGGCATTGCCTCTTGTAGAGGCAAACAACTTCTCAATTTCCCCAGGAATCCTGAAGCTACTTACTGAGAATCAATTCAAGGGAGAGGTCGGGAAGGAGAATCCTCATACCCATTTGAGAAGTTTTTTGATGATTGCCTCGACTTTCAATTATAATGGCATGTCTGAAGATGCCAAGAGGCTCAGGCTGTTCACATTCTCTTTAATGGGAATAGCAAAGGAGTGGTATGATAACACGCTCCCACGGGGAGGTGTAACCACATGGGCCGAGCTCGAGGGTCTGTTTCTCGAGCGATTTTACCCTCCGTCTAGAACGATCAAAGCTAGGCTAGAGATCTCATCTTTCAAGCAGAAGCCAGAAGAGGACCTACGTCAAGCTTGGGAGAGATACTCTAACATGCTCATTGAGTGCTCGCAGCACGGGTACAACGAGGGGGATGTAATGGCTTTCTTTTACTGTGGAGCTAACAAGGTGGGTCAAGATCACCTTAACGCATGTGCTAGTGGAGCATTCCTGAACAGTGGTACAGCTAGGTGTAGAGAGATCATTGATAACATAGTCAAGAATGTTGGGCAATAGAACGAGGACCCAGAATTTCAGAGAGCATATCAGTTGGAGGAGAATGAGGGAACGAGGAAGCTGTTGATGGCGATGATGGAAAAGATAAGCAACCTCGAGATAGGAAAAATCTGGTTGGAGGGAATACAATAGTGAGTGAGAAAGTGGATCAGCCCACAAGTCAGCAAGAGGTAGGCAACTATATGGGAGGCCCTTATACAATCAGAATGGCTACCAAGGTGGAAATTATCAAGGGCGACCAACTTATGGGCAACCGTTCGTACCACCAGGTCCACAACCTCCTCAGAATCAGTGGAGAAACAACCAAGGTTATCAAGAAGGCCAGCAGTCTCCTCAGAATCAATGGAGGAAGAACGAAAATATCTCATATGCCAATCCTAAGGCTGGAATCACAGTTCCTCCAGGTGTTGATCCAGGTTCAAAGCCCCCAGGTGGTGAAGGCGGTTCCTCGACCGAAGAGATGTTGCGAGCGATCCTCCAGAAGGTGGAAGAAGGAAGCAAAAGATTGTCTTCATTGGAGTATGATGTGAAGGAGTTACACAAGAAAGACGATCAGCGTGATCAAGAACTCCAGAAGTGAGATGTGGAGCTGAATATAATTCAGCAAGAGAACAATAGGCGGTTCACTTCGATGGAGTACCAGATTAGCCAGATCGCGAAATCATTAGGTAGAGAGCCGGGTAAATATCCTTCTATGCTGGAGGGGAACCCGAAAGAGCAATGCAAGGCGATCCAGCTAAGAAGTGGGACCAAATATGATGGTCCTCAGATGCCTGCTGACTTAGAGACGCCCCAAGAAGAGGTTGAGATAGAAGGGAAAGAGCATAAGGAAGATAGAGATGAGATTGAGGAGGTAGAAGTTGAGAAAGGGGTTGAGGGTGAAGACATTCAGAAAAGTAAAGATATGGATGAGTTCCATAAGGAAGGCATTGAGGAGATTGAGAGAGTCCCAAAGTGGAAGAAGGCAAAGGAAGCAAGGAAGAATGTGAAGGAGACCGAGCGAGACGAATGGGGGGGTACCCAAATCGGTGATACCCGTCCCATATCCACAGTGCTTTATGAAAAAGAAGCTAGATGAGAAATTTGCTAAATTCCTTGATGTGTTTAAAAAGTTGCATATTAACATTCATTTTTATGATGCTTTGGAACAAATGCCTAATTATGTCAAGTTCCTGAAGGACTTGATAGCGAAGAGAATGAGAGTTGATTAGCCCAAGTTGGTGCAGCTGAACCATGAGGCGAGTGCATTAGTGCACAAGGCGCTTCCTCCGAAGTTGAAAGATCCCGGGAGTTTCACTATCTTATGTTATATCGGGAATGGAGTCAAGAAGGGAGCATTGTGCGACCTTGGAGCGAGCATTAATCTGATACCATTGTCGCTATTCAAGAAGTTGGAAGGTGGAGAACTTCAGCCGACAATGATGATGCTTCAACTCGCCGACCGGTCCTCAAGGTGTGGTTGAAGACGTGCTTGTTAAAGTTGGAGATCACATTTTTCCAGCCGATTTTGTAGTGCTCGACATGGAGAAAGATGAGCATGCACCTCTGATTTTGGGAAGGACTTTCTTAGCTACGGCCGGGATGGTGTTAGATGTGGCGATGGGAAGATCACGTTGAAAGTTGATGATCAAGAGGTGAAGATTTCCCTATATGAGACCATGAAACACCCGAAGGAGGATGAGAGTTGTTATTCCATTGATGTCATTGATCCTTGTGTTGAAGACACACCTCCTATCTCTAACCTTTCTTATAGTCATGATTTTGATAGTCCTTTACTTAATAATTTAACCCATGAGCATTATGATCTTGATTGTTTTGATATGGATAAAGGGAAGAAGTTGAAGGATGAAGAATTGAAAAGTGTGGATGTGGCCAAAGGAGAAGAGAACGGAGGAGTTGAGAAGAAAAAAGTCCAAACTCAAGAAATTGCTTAGTAAGACTCCTCCAGATAAAGATGAGAAGAAGTTGAGACCCCCACCACTTGGGGATGAGAAGGAAGCAAAGGAACTCATGATGAAGGGGCAGCAAGAAAAGGAATTCAACCACCACTCTTATGAGAGTAAGGGAGGTAATTTTGAGTATCATGTCCCATAAGCTCCTTTGAGCTCGGTCCGACATTAGGACCTAAAAAATAGCGCTGAATGGGAGACAACCCATTTTTATTTGCTTTTGAGTGTTTTATGTTATTAGGGTGTTGTTTTGAGTAATATGTTTTAACCTCGTATTTGAGTGAGTTGCTTGTAGGATTGTCTCGAGGGAGTAAAGGTATCATGGAGTTATTCAGATTGAAGGGACCAACTCGAGACAAGGGAGTGTGTCAAGTTGTTGAGAGAAACTTGAATTATTTTGATGAGGTAACCCACAACCCCAAACTTAGACCGCTTCACAAGGTCGAAGTTTGGGGGGTGGAGTTTTTATATGTTTTATGGTTACATTGCACAGGCGTACACCCTCTCTTTGAGTTGAGTTGGGTTATATATTGGGACTTGAGATGCTCCTTGAGCTAATAAAGCTTTGATGTGCTACTACGTATTTCATGCCTATCAATTCTCTTATGCTTGTTGATTGCTATCTTTGAGTGTGAGTATGAGTTGGTAAGTTGTGAAGTTGAGTCTGAGTCTGAATTGTGTGAGTGTAGGAGTTAGAGTTGATTTGAGAGGGAACTCGTATACTTACGAATTTTCCTTTTGAGTGCTTGTGTGATGAGAGTGAGAAATTCACTAGGACTAGCATGGATGTGAAAACCGTGAGATTTGAGCCTTTTGAGATTAAGATGCATGATTTGATCTCTTCGTTTGTGAGTGAGTCGTCACCTTGGAGGATGCTAGAACTTGTGTGTGCTCTCGCTTCTTGATTGATTCTAGTTTGATATGTCAAATGTGATCTTAGACCATCTTTGATTTGTTTAGTCACTTAGCCAAAATAAGCCTACCAATGACACTTATCCCTTGTGAGCCCGTTTGAGCCTGAGCCTTTTTATTTGATAGCACGTTTAAACTAATCCAAATTCTTAAACTCTTTTTGTCCCAATTTGAGTGGAGAATATGAAAGGTTGTGAATGTTGAAAGGATTGAGTTGAGATGAGAAGGTGAATTATTATGGTTGAGTGTGATAAAAGAAGGGTGTGATGAAGTATTGAGTTGTGGGAAAGAAAAAAATTGTGAATGAGTCGTCACCTTAGAGGATGCTAGAACTTGTGTGTGCTCTCGCTTCTTGATTGATTCTAGTTTGATATGCCGAATGTGATCTTAGGCCATCTTTGATTTGTTTAGTCACTTAGCCAAAATAAGCCTACCAATGACACTTATCCCTTGTGAGCCTGTTTGAGCCCGAGCCTTTTTATTTGATAGCACGTTTAAACTAATCCAAATTCTTAAACTTTTTTTGTCCCAATTTGAGTGGAGAATAGGAAAAGTTGTGAATGTTGAAAGGATTGAGTTGAGATGAGAAGGTGAATTACTATGGTTGAGTGTGATAAAAGAAGGGTGTGATGAAGTATTGAGTTGTGGGAAAGAAAAAAATTGTGAATGAGCAAAATAAATATGAGCTCATGTGAGTTGTGTGAAAAAAAAAATATAGTGAAGTGATTGAAAAGTGAAAAGAGTTGAGAAAAAAAATTGAGGTGTTGAGAGTAAAGGAATTGATGTGCATTGTGTGAAAAGATGTTATAGAAGTGTTCCTTGTATTGAAGTACCAAAGTTTGATTTTCTATTTTCCATTCACTTGAGTCACTTATCCTATAAAGTTAACCCACATGTCCAAAGAGTCTACATTACAACCTTGAGAAAAGTCTTTTTTTATTCGGCATTGATTTCTAGAGTATGATCGAAGTTGAAAGTGCTTACAAGCCTATGGCTACTGATATGTGTAATTGATTGATTGAGTGAGTCCCTTAAGTTTGCTAAACACTTGTGAGGGAGTGAAACACATCATTGAGTGCACATCCATGTTTGATCTTTGTGGTTCTTGTTATTATTGTATGGGTTGGATAAAGGAAAGAAATTCATGTGCAAGTGAACGATCTTTGATACTCGAACTTGATTGCTTGCATGATTGGATTCTTAACTCATTCCTAACAATTTCACTTGACTTATTATTTCATTGATTGAGGACAAGTAATATGGTAGTTTGGGGGGGGGGGTTGATTAGGCGTGAAATTGTCATGAATTATAGCTAGTTCTACCCATGTTTTGAACGGAATTAATGAGTATTTAGAGTCAAATGAGTAGTATTTTCACAAATTGATGAATTTGTCTCTTTGGTTTTTATAGATGGATAGAGAGTGAAAAGAGGAGTTCGTAGGACTTTGAATTGACTCAAACGGACTCCCGGATGAGAAGATATTGAAGAAATACGATTGATATTAGTTCATGCAAGGAAAAGTATCACTCACCTTGAGGAGGAGGAGCCGCTCGAGCAGCTAGCGGTCGAACGCCTCATCTTACAGAAAGTGGACCGCTCGACCAGGAGGCGGTTGAGTGGGTCCATTCGACCGAGGGAACCATTCGACCAATGGCGGTCGAGCGACGCCATTCGACCGGTATGGCCATTCGAACACTTCTGGTCGAATGAAGCCATTCGACTTGTCCTATTTTCGCGTGATTTTTATCCGTTTCTCTCATTTTTCGGCCCGTTAACATCCATATCCAGCCATGCCTATAAATACAACGTTCCAAGCTCATTTTTGGAGACCACACATAACCACTTCACGCATAGAGATAGTTTTAAGAGAGAGAAGCACGAGCAAGCATATTTTACTTTTGATTGAGGTTTTAACATTACAAATTCGTAGTTAGAGATTGATTTTAATTTTTCTTTTCGTTCTTTCTTCGATACTTGAAACCTTTGATTTCGTATTTAGTAGACTTTCGTTCTTAGATTTAATTTCTTCCTTACAAACCTTAGTTTATGGTTTTTAGTTATTTAATTCAAATAATCATGTTTATGTTCGTTTCCTATTTAATTACTTTCGTTATAACTCAAACCATGTTATTCTAAAACCCTTGTATGCTTAGGGTAGGATGAACTCGTAGATGTTGGTACATAATTAGGGTAACATGTGGTGTTTAGTTTTAATTCTCTTAATTAATGAACGCTTAAAATAAATTCCTGATTCACCTTTGAATTTCGTACGAAAATTATTAGAGAGAGGACGACCTTATCACTCTTTAATAACTATTAGGCTGAACGAGAGGGTTTAGAAGGGGTTTATTCATTTACCGGTTTATCTAGGGAGGACGACCGCATCACCTTAGTTAAATTAGGGTCTCTTTAAGTAAGCACAATCTATTAACTTGTTTAGTAGATTAGTGAAGTCGATTGATAGGATAAAGTATTAGGATTTAATTCTTGAGCTTTCCATCTTACAATCTTATATTTAGGTTATTTCTTGCACATCACGGTTATTTTGATTATGTACCGGCTCCATTAGTATACGTATGGATTCCTATCCTGAGCATTACCCATTCATACTTGCAAACAAATCTTAGTTAATTAATTCCATTCATTCTTTAATTTAATTAGTTTATTATAGCTTAGATTTAATTTCTTGAAGAATAAAAAAATACGCACTCATATTAATTACAATGCGTAGATCTTCAGGGATCTGTTCGCATACATTCCATCTCATGGTACGATATACTTGGTCGCTATACCTGTTTATACTACAGTGAACCCGTACGTTTACGGGGAAACTACTAGTAAAAAGTTAGTATTTTCGGTCTAAGTCAAACCTCCCAACAATATTTAGCAGTTCAATTTTATTCCGCTAAATTGGAACTGGAAACCGCCGATTCCGAACCACTGGACAATTCTAACTTCTAGTTTTCAGCTGGTCTTATGATCTTTTATATCCTAACAATCATACGTAACACTCATTCACAATAGGCATGCATCAACATATAAATTAATTGAAATAATTACTCAAAGTGTAAAAAAACATCAATCTTATAACTAACCTTGAATTGAAATAGAAATCATCTAGCATTAACGTTCACTGAAATCTTACATAATTCAAAGTACTCAAACACTAAGAAAATTAGCACATGGCTCTATGAATTGGGTTCATGGATAAATCAAAATCTCAAAGACAATTAAATAAAATATATTATTGAAATAAACCAATAGTATAGAAAAAATTCGCCTAAAAGGTCTTCAAAAATAATAAATATAAACATAATCCAAACTAAACTCATTGATTTAAAATAAGGAATTATTACTAATAGGTATACCTTTACCTCAAAAATTAGAGTTTAGTTCTAAAACTTTTTAAAATGGCTAAATGGTTCAAAAGGGGGTCCCACCCACCCAATTCTCCATTCCATCCGCCCCACTCCATCCCCCAACCCCAAAACCCACGTATACTGCTGCCCTCTTTCCCACTTTTTCATTTTTTATTTCTCCCCACCCCCAACCCCCATACCCCAAACAAATATTTATACTCCCTCTTCCGCTCACCCTCACACACACATACACTCTCTCTCCCCCACCCCCCACTGTTTCTCTCTCTCTCTCTCTCCCCCACACCAATCGATGGAGTATTCTCAGGTATACTGGCACAGGAGCCGAACGACGCGGTGGAACAAGCGATTAGAGGGCAGTGCTGATGGAACAAGCGCTGAGAGGGAGGCGCCAATGGAACAAGCGCTAAGAGGGCGGCGCAGGACTTGAAGGGCACAAATCATTCTGGATATTGCTCCGATCTAGAGAGTGTTGCTCGTTTTGGATTCAAAAAATGATGAAGGACTAAGACGGTAAGTGTCGTCGTCATTCTTGAAATTAGTGCCGCCGCCAAGCTCTGACCCCCTCCGATCTACAAACTTTTTTCACCGTTCCTCCACCCACTAACGTCAACCACTCCAC
Source organism: Ballota nigra (assembly GCA_947034835.1). Classification (NCBI taxonomy): domain Eukaryota; kingdom Viridiplantae; phylum Streptophyta; class Magnoliopsida; order Lamiales; family Lamiaceae; genus Ballota; species Ballota nigra. The sequence continues at coordinate 96,352,335 of OX344725.1, forward strand.
GAGCGACAGAAGTCGTACAATGTGGCGGAAATAGCGAGACGGTGCCAGATCTTACTGGTGATGCTCGATTGAAGATCCACTGTGCATCAAAGCTTCCGCTGGCCACCCAATACCGCCGTCCACCATAGATCTGTAAGTTTTGGATTTTTTTTTTTTGCTTTAATCCTTTTTTATTTTTTGTGCAATTATTTTACAATCTGAGAGTGTGTTGCCAACCGTAGATCGATAAATTTTGGGAGGAAGGCGGAGTGAAAGATGTGCCGCCCATAAATCTGGTCTATGGTGGTGTGTATGTAGTATTTTATTTGTGTTTATGTGTGTCTACGGTGGGATGTGTGTGTGTCTACGGTGGTGGGTATGTATGTTTTTTGTGGTGATTTTGACTACAATTTTTTAATAAAATTATCATTATATCTATAAAATATTACATTTGAATCTATATTTTCAGGTTGAACTTGGAGAAGGTTTGAAGATGAAGGTTTGATTTTGAAATGGAAGATGAAGATTTGAAGAAATACGTGTGTGCATTTTTTTTTTAATTTTATGCACATAGAAATAAATATGTAATTTAGTTATAAAAGTGTTAAACCCAAATTTAAATATGTAATTTTAGAAGTTTTAATATTAGCAATTCACTTGTGTTCTGAATTTTGGTTTGTGCTTTCATTATTTTAAATATATGCACAGTACTTTGAATCATATAAATCGACACGTGTGCATTTTTATTTTGTTTTTGCACGAATTATAAAATAGAAGAAATTGAACACTTAATATTTTAACTTATATTATTGAAACCAATAGTTTTTTCTTGTGCAAAATATTATTTAAAATGCACACGTAATAAAATTCTTAAATCACCAATAATTTATGATGTGCAAAATATTATTATAAATGCACACTTACTAATAATTAGAAAGCATTAATAATTATTTGAAAAAAGAAATAATAATAATTATGAAATTTAAAATTTTATAATTTTTAAAAATATATAAAAGGGATATAAGAAAAATTGAATTCAATGAAGCAAAAATAAAAAGAATACAAAAATAAAAATGTATAAAAAAATTAAATACTCTCAATAGCTGGGGTGATGGTACCGATGGGACAAGGGAGTGGGGGGGGGGGGATGGGACCGAGTTGATGGGGAAGGAAGGGTGGGAATTGAGGTTGCAGGGTAGAGGAAGAGGTGTGTGACCCATTTTTGAACCTTATTGTATTTATTATAAAGCATAGAACCAAAGCACAATAAATGCTTGGGTTTTGAACTTCAATGTAAGGAACCCTTAAAATAAAAGTGTATTTTTTTTTCAAAAAATAAAATAAATAAAAAGTTATACATTGAAAAACCTAGATGGGCCAAGCCCAAAACCTCATGAATATATGTTCAAATTTAGTAAATTCAAAATTCTCCATGCATTTCAACCTCAACTAATGTTAAAAAGTTTTTTTTTTTCTTCATATTCTCAGACTCATTTGTCATGAGTATATATGTAATAAGAATTTTATTTTGTGCATAACTTGAGCTCTAAAACTTTGATTCACATAAATATTGGTTTGTTGTGATATTTTTATGCTTCTAATGCTCAACTTTCTTCTTTGATATTCATAGTTATAAGACTCAAATATTTTCACTTCTTCCTTGTTTGTTTGACTTAAGTTAACATGATTATAAAACTCAAATGTTTCACTTATATTGTTTGAATGTTTTTATGACATTCTTTTTATATATATTTTTTTCATGTAATGACACTAATTTTGTTTCTCTCTATTAAAAATAAATAACCAGAAACTAATTGCACAAAAATCTATTGAGCTCAATAACTAAAACATAATTTCTATGTAATTATCATTGTTGTAGGCACTTTTGTACGCCTTCAGGACGAGACGAGAAGTTGGGTGAGACGGGATGAACCTAGTCGGCGGGTAAGGAAAATGGCCTCGGCATAGTGACACCGAGATGTCATATGATGTATGGGCGCCGACTAGGAAGAGATAGGAAATCATAGCCGACCGTGGACGAAGGACCTCATCTCGACGAGAAGACATAGTCCGACGACGTCGAGATGTGAAAGGAGGTCGTACATCCGGCAAAGGGAAGTGTCAGAGCCCACCAGAGACAATCATGCCCATAAAGGACGGGGAACAGTGTATTCACACCCTCCACAGAGGAGCAGGTCAAGTTTAAGGAAACCGTCCCATCAGTGGCAGTAAAAATGATAGATCTTTACACGTGTCCGTCTCGTATAGGGTCGAGGTCTTGACCTCGTCAGACCTCGACCCAAACTCGAAACTAGAGCCAGCCCAAGCATTTAATGATGGATTGACTGAATGGCAATAAATGGATCCATGGGCATACCCATGGATTATAAATACATGCTCATTAGCATTTAATAAAGGATCCAACAACTTCAAGCCCAAGTCTTCATAAAGACTTGGCAAATCTTTGTTCATTTATTGCTTACTGTTCATTATTTAATTCTATATCACCTTAAGCAACTAAGACACAACCATCATACAATTATTAAGTTAGTTACTCTACTCAAGCCACAGTAACCATATAACGATACATATTTCGAGTAACAACAATCATCATAAGGAATAAACAAACAAAATAAGGGGCTACATTATTCTTTAATCTTTATAAGGAATATAGGTAATGGCAATAGTTAGAAATAAGGATTTGGTCTTTTAGTATTGTATTATTTGGTTTATTTTGAGAATAACTATCATTGCAATAATGTTAGTTTGGTTGAAATGGAATCAACTTATATATTTTTCTTGTTCATTTTCAGATAGCAACATTACTTGGACGTTACTTTATTTAAACAATAAAATATTTATTATATATATGTGTGTGTGTGAATATATTGAAAATGATTTGAGTGCAGGTTTTTTTTTTTTTTTTGGATTGATAGTCATTCCCCAAAATGTCAACCAAATCATGATTCATTAATTAGTTTTGAGATATGAAATCAAGTTAGAAAGTAATAAAATTATTGTATCAATTACCTCTTTCTCGTTCCATCCTCATTCTCCACTTATATATTCCTCACCAAGCAGCTCCTACACTCACAAAGTCAATCATGTTTATTTAGATATGTCTAGTGTGGATATACATAGTTTACCTTTTTTCATGTGAACTGAGAGTTATTACACATTTTTTTTATGTCTTTAATTTGACATTTATATTTTGAGCAAATCTCTTGCACATTTTTTTATTGTGTAAATAACACTAAATTAGGTAAATTTGAAATCTTCAGGTCAGTTTGTCTTTAATAAGATCTTAATAAGTTAAGTTAGATTGGTGTGTAGAGCTGCCAAAGTGGGTTAGACTTAGGTCCATTGAGTTGGCCAGCCCCACCATATTTAAACTGAGGGTTGAGTTAAGAATTTCTTAGCCCGTTTGGAAAGCGGGTCAAAATGGGATGACCTGTTTGGACCGCGAGCTTTAGTTGGTTGGGGTGGGATCTGGCAGACCGGCCCATCTCCAATAAAGTTTATTTATTTAATAATTATTTACCTTTTTTTTATTATTAACCATTACAGTATTATTTTAGGACTATTTTGTAAAGCATATCTTCATAGATGATGGATATTTAATTGTAATAGTCTGTTGTTATGAATATTTATGGGTTAATATGTTGTGAACCTTAATTTGTAGAAAATTATTTTTCTGATTAATGAATGATGAACTTTATTTGTAAGGTAAATATTGTTTAATATTTTTATAGTTATAGTAACCGAGATAAATTGTTGATTACATTTGATTTTGATTAATTTTATGTACTACGACTTTAAATTTAAAAATTTTAATTAAAAAATATCTTAAAAATTAAAGGTGGGTTGACCCGCCAGAACCCGTGACCTCTAATAAGTGGGTTGGGTTAGGGGTTTTGCAGCCCACTAAATTTTTTGTCCGCCTCGCATTGCTCCGCCAAAAGGCGGAGATTTGCGGGTTTTGGCTTGCCCCTCCCCACCGACCCATTTTGATAACTTTATTGGTGTGGATTCATTCTTGTGAATTTACACAAAGATTAAAAAAATAAAATCTACTCACTCTTTAAAAAAAAGACTTACTATCCACTTTTGAGACCAATATACTGGCTTCATTGGATAGTGGGTACCACCACACCCCCACCCAACTACTTGACTACTACACCCTATGTAGAGTCGTTAAATAAAATGAGCTACTCCTGAGCTCAGCACGACTCGTTGATTAGGTGTGAAATTGTGTTGTTTTGTAGCCCGATTCGTCCGTATTTTGAGTGTATTTGATGAGTATATAGAGTTATTTGAGTATCATTTTCATAAACTTATCAATTTGTCTCTTTAATGCTCATATTAGAAAAGAGGGCGAAAATGGAGTTCGTAGGACTTTGAATTGACTCAAACAGACTCCTGGATGAGAAGACATTGAAGAAATACGAAAAGTATTAGTTCGTGCGAAAAAAATATCACCTAGCTCAAAAGGATGAAGCATTCGAGTAGAGGAGCTTGAGCACCAAGTGCTCAAGCACATGGGCTTGAGCGCCTCAAGGTCGCTGGAGGATTGAAGTGCTCGAGTGGGTTAAGATCGAGCGGTACCCGCTCGAGCAAGAGGGACTCGAGCGCCTTGAGCACGCTGGAAGTAAGAAGCGCTCGACCAACTCGAACTCGAGCTCGAGCGCTAGACATTCGAGTGGTCAAGCTCGAGCAGTGAATTTTCCCTGGAAGTTGTAGGCGCTCGACCATGAAGAGCTCGAGCGCTAGGCGCTCGAGTTAAGGCTCAAGTCGAGCGTTTCCTGCCTATTTTCACCCAAATTCGGTCCATGCCCAATAAATACCCCTTCCAAGCTATTTTTACACACCATCACATATTTAGACTTGGTTTTTAAAGAGGAAGAGCTGGGGAAGGAGTTTGGAGAGTTTTGGCAAGGTTTTCAACGTGTAATTGAAGTTTTAGTATACGAATTCTTAGTTTAATTATTTCTTTGAACGGATTTTGATTTCTTGAGTACTTGAGACTATTAAACCTAGGTTTTTCAGTTTTATAAAGATATTATTTTGAGACTTGAATTTATTGATTTCATCTTTAGTTTATGTTCTTAATTTTTTAGTACTTTCAATTATGCTTATGATTATTGATATTGTTATTGCTTTTATTCTTGAAACCACCATGTTAGGCTAGAACCCTTGCAAGCTTAGGATATGATGAACTCGTAGAAGTAGGACGTTGGTACATAATTAGGATAATTTGTGATGTATAGTTTTGATTATCTTAATTATTGAATGTTTCTAATAAACCCTAGAATAATCTTGGAATTAAGTACGAAAATTGTTAGAGAGAAGACGACCGCATCACTCTTTAATAACGAATAGGCTTAAGGAGGGGGTTTTTGAAGGGGTTTATAATCTACCGGTTTATCTAGAGAGGACGACCGCATCACCTTAGTTAAGTTAGGGCCTTAATAATTAAGCATAATCCATATAATTTGATTAGTGGCTTCATGAAGTAGGTTGATCGAACTAAGTATTAGGGTTAATTCTTGAGCTTTTATTCTTTCAATCTTGTGCTAGATTAGGGAAGTTGATTGTCTAGTTTTAGTACACTTAGGATTATAACTTGAACATCACAATTAGTTTAGTTATTGTACCAACTCTGTTAGTATACGTAGAAATTTCTATCCCGAGCATCATCATCATCTTTGCACTTCAAACCGAAGTTAGTTTAGTTTAATTTCATTATTAGAATTTAATTAGTATAATATAGTTTAGAAATAGTATAAACCCAACATAGCATTCATATTAGCTACGAGACATACATTTCCAGGGATTTATTCGCATACACATTTTCCCTTGGGTTTGATACTACCTGGTCCTTATACTCGCCCATACTACAGTGATCTCATACTCTTGTGGGGTAACTACTAGTCAAGCTAGTATTTTGCGTTCAAGTCACTTGTTAAGGCTTAACTCGTTAGATTAAACGTGCTCGAAATATACTCGATTGTTTAACAAGTCAAGCCGAGCTGCTCGACTCGTTAGGCTCGATAACTAAGTTTTTATTATTATTCCACTAGGCTCGACTCGATTGACTCGTTAACGAATTGAGTCGAGCTCGAATAACTATACTAACCCTATGCAAAATAACAAGGTGAACAAATAGAGTGATCAGATTCCTTCGAACAACCTGGACGTTCCAAAAAAATTGTCCAAACGGCCTGCTTGTTCCAAAGGTTTTTATGGAAAAACGAAAATGTACATTTTTTTGTCCAAATACCGGTCTTTCCATTTTATTTTTTACAAATTATAAAATAATCAACTTTTTTGTCCTAACAATTGGTCATAAAAATTAATTTATGTTCACCATGAAAAAACAAAACGACCAATTTTTTTATCCGAACGACCAAATCGTTCCAAAGGTGATGGGGTGGACGAACCATGAATAGGATGAGATTTGTAAAAGGTATGTGTCATGTGAATAGAAAACTTTTTTTTTTCTAAAAAGGGTATATGAATATAAGTTCACTACAAAATTAGTAGAAAATATTTTTTAAAGGAGATTTGTAGTGAACATATCTTTTTATGTTAAAATAGGTATATTTATTTTCTCCCTTAAAGAAAAAGCATTTTTGTACATGCTATATCTTTTTTTGTCAAGGTCTCACATGCACCTAAGGGCATCCACAATGGTAGGTAGGAATCCCATGTGGAGCACTACCTCTACCCAAGAAATGAAAAATCTTGCATTGTGAAGAAGATGACGTGTCAAAGAAAGAATTTTGGGGTATGTCTGCACAAACCTAGGTAGAGGAAAAAAGAGGGGAAAAGGGGGAGAGTGGAGGAAGTGTGCGTGAACACCAAAACAATGAAAATAGACTGGATGGAGAAGGCGTGGACCCACGCGCAAGTGAAATTCAATTTTGTGGGTCCCACCACTAATTTTTTTTTATGTCATGACCGTTTCCTACTTCATGTAGGGGTTGGAATACATATGGGGAGTTTGGCAGGCAGCGTTCCATTCTTTCAACCAAAAATATCATTTAAATAAATTAATTGGTAACGGTTACAAATTGGGGCAGTGGCATGCAGTATTCATTCTTTTCAATCAAAAAATTCATTTAAATAAATTAATTGTTAACGGTTATAAATGAACTCAACGGATAAAAAATTTAAATCCCTCCCAATCTTCTATAAATAGGTATCAGAAAATCATTTTTTACACCCAAAAAAAATTCATCTCAATCAAATTTTATTTTTTTATAGTAATTTTCTCAATCAATTTTTCAATATGGATCAAAATAATTGGGAGAATTTCTACAATTCAAAATTTTTGGGAGAAAATTCATCTTCTCAAAATCCCAATATTCGTCCGCAAAATTCCAATGTTCGTCCTCAAAATTCCAACATTCGTCCAGAAAATCTCCCCAACTATCCAAAATTTCTCAACTCTCCAAATTTTCTCAACTCTCCAAATTTTTTCAATTAACTTGGATTTACCGGTGACTTCTTCCGGATTTCCAACTTATTTGGTTCATTCCATGCCTTCCCCTCATTCATACGGAATATCTCCTTCAAACTCATTGAGAAGAAATAGCACCGATGGAGGGAGTAGTGACAAAGAGTGCGGAACACCGTCTTCTGGGAGGTCAACTCAATTTTCTCCTCCAGGAGTGAGAGGCATTAATATTGGCAGTGCATCGAAATCCAACGAGAAGTTCTCAACGGGATACACTGATGAAGAGTTAGAATTGCTAACAGAATGTTGGATCAATGTTAGCCTAGATTCAGTGGTTGGAAATGATCAGAAGATGGAGTAAATGTGGCAGAGGATTGCGGTGGAGTATAACAACACTCGTCCGACAAATAGGCCAAATAGATCGTCAGCAACACTAAAATCAAAGTATTACGATATTCAGAAAAAAAAAACAATTTGCTGCAATCTATAATCAGCAGTTGGACGTGTGGAAGAGTGGGTGCAGTGATGCAGATATTTACGAAAAGGCACAAAAAGTGTATAGGGAAGAATGTGCGAAGAATGGATTTAAACTTCACAGTTGTTGGCTACGTTTGAAGAGGTGTCCTAAATTCGAGAAATGTGATATGGATGTTTGTCCAACAAAGATGATGAAGACTAATGAGTTTGGAGGAAACTACTCTTCCAATCCAGATACGAGTGGAAATGAGGATGTCAGTGCACAACGTACTCGTTCAATTGGACAGAAAGCGGAAAAGAGAAAAGCTAAGGGAAAAGCCAACCCGGAAGAAGCCGAACAATTGAACAAGAGGTTGAATGAAATTGAAGAAACGACGATTTAGTTGGCAAAGAAAAATACAAGTGAATTGGAGCGAATATCAAAAAAGGGTGAGTGGAAAGCTCTCATGAAGGATACCACCAAAATGACACCAGAAGTACTTGAGGCACATAACTTCTATTGTGATGAAATCAGGATGAATTGGGGAATTAAAAAAAAAAACGGTAGTTTATGTTTACTTATTTATTACTTGTATTTGTTATTTCTTAGTTTGCTTAACATTGTTATTTACTTCCGTAGTTTTATTCAGTAATCTATGTAATTTTGATGTTATTTAATATAATGTAATTTTAGATATGTATGTTTTAAATATAGTCGTTGCAAAAACTAACCGTTTGAAAAACTAGCCGTTTGAAAACTAGCCGTTTGAAAAACTAGCCATTGGAAACGCTACTATATATCAAGTAGTTGGCTTCTCATCTCTTCACTACACAAGTTTCTTAATCCTCATAATATTTTCAACCATATCAAACATGTCTTCATCTTATAATCATTCAAGCACCAGTGACAGTGACGACGATGAGCTAAATGAGCTACTTAATCAATCACCGATGGAGCAATTGGTGCGTGAGGTACAAAAACAACGAAGATTTCTTAATGAGATGTTAAGTGCTTCTTCCAACACTCCTAAGAAAAGAAAGTACATCAATCGAGATCGTGAGGGTGCACACACTCGCCTAGTGAATGACTACTTCGCTGAAAATTCAACATATGGAAGTAATATCTTCCGACGACGTTTTCGAATGGGTAAAAACTTATTTCTTCGTATTGTAGAAGCGTTGGAATCTCATGATCCATATTTTCAGTGGAGATTCGACGCGGTGGGCGAAAAGGTTTCTCACCACTACAGAAGTGTGCGGTAGCAATTCGCCAATTAGCATATGGAGGTCCTGCCGATCATTATGATGAATACCTGCGGGTTGCTGAAACAACGGCCATTGAATGCTTGTTCAAATTTTATCGAAGCGTGATTGACGTGTTTGGTCCGCACTACTTGAGAGCTCCTACTGCTGCCGACGTCCAACGCTTGTATCGGATGCATAAGCAGAGATACGGCTTCCCTGGGATGTTGGGGAGTCTTGATTGCATGCATTGGGAATGAAAAAATTGTCCAGTAGCTTGGAAAGGTCAATACACTCGAGGTGATCATGGAGTCCGAACAATTATGCTGGAAGCGACAGCGTCACAAGACTTATGGATTTGGCACGCTTATTTTGGAGTTGCGGGATCGAATAATGATATCAATGTTCTTAATCAATCTCCTTTATTCAACGATGTTGTGTTAGATCGTGCGCCAAATATGCATTTTGTCGTAAACGGTCGACAATATACACAAGGATATTACCTAGCAGATGGGATCTATCCGAAATAGCCAACCTTTGTCAAGAGCTTTCAATGTCCTCATGATCCGAAGAAAATTAAGTTCAAGGAAATGCAGGAAGCTGCCAGGAAGGATGCTGAACGAGCATTTGGTGTGCTTCAATCTCGTTGGGCAATGATCAGGGGTCCAGGTCGTTTTTGGTACAAAAATAATTTGAAAGAAATCATGATTGCTTGCATTATTTTACATAACATGATAGTCGAGCATGAAGGAGATTCAACGATGGATTGGTCGGATGAAGTCAACACAAGCAACATCAACAACATCAATAATTCATCTATAATTCAAGGATCTACCGAAGCATTCAATCGCTACCTCAAAGCAAGAGCCGAGCTTCGTGATAAACGCAAACATCAACAACTTCAAATGGACTTGGTTGAGCACGTATGGGCACGACAAGAAGAAAACTAGCAAAGGTTATGAAGCATTTAATTATCTTTTTAATTGATGTTTTAATTTATGTTTGCATTTTTTTTAAGTTGTACTCCTTATTTTAATTTTTATTCGCAATTATTGTAATTTTTTTTATGTTATACTCCTTGATTGTATTGTTTAAATAAAATTTTAACAATAATATATTTTTTTAAATATATTATTGGGACAACAAGAATTTTTTTATTATTATTTTATTTATATTAATTTATAACTAATATTTAATTAAATAAATAAATAATAATAAAAATAATTAATATAAAAGATAATAAATATATATGATTTGATAGTGGGACCATAAATAGTTACTTTTGAGGTAGGAATGATTGGAGGATGAAGGAGTATTTTGAGGTAGGGGTATAAAACTTTTGAGGTGGCACACATGTGGCGCAGAGGTGGCAAATTCAGACCTAAAAAAAAAAAAACAGCATTGGAGATGCTCTAATACATAGTGTACATACTTTACACTGAAAAATATTAGTTGGTTACACTGAAAAGTATAAGTTAATTACACTAAAAAAAAATTCAATGTTATTGGTATAAATATAATCAACCCACACTTTTCAATATAAACAATTTCAATTCTTGAGTATGCGCACCATGCACTAGGTACAAAAGATTCTTACTCTTTTTTTTTTTTTTAAGGGGATCCAATCGGATTATAGTTATTGTTACGTATTTTATTTTAATAGAGTGACATTATTGTTGATTTATTAGTGTGGTACTATTTAATATACCTTTGTTTAAAAAAAAAAGAGGAATTATATCTACTCAAACAAATTACTTTGTTAATTTAAACATGTAATGTTGTATCTGTAAAAATGTAACCCAATTTGAACCCTAATTTCTTTGGACCCACATAACTTTTTTGTTTTCCATGTTTAAAAGGTATTTAACAGTGTGAAATTACATACAAACATATATGCATTAAAATATACGTCATAGACGAACTTACTTTAATATATTCATATTAAATATATAAGTTATAAAATCAAACACATCTAAAATGACCATTAATATTTTTCATTTTACATATATATCATTGTTGACATGTGACTCTCAAATCTCAATCACTTCTAGAAATTATTTCTTTTGTTTTTTGTAAACCAACTTCTGGAGAGTAGTAGCGCCAGTGAGTAAATGAGAATTTTTACACGCATGTATCGAAACCTGCTACTATATATGTACTACTAACCTAATTATTTTCTTTTAATTTAATCTTGAAACTCGACAATATCTTTTTCTCTAAAATGAATTAAGTATCTAATCATAGCATATTATATTTTATTTTGACAAGAATCAATTTGCATATTTAAATGAACTCATTGCAATTGAGACAAACTCTCATATACACTAAGTGCACGGTGCACTCACTCAACAGTTGATTATATTTATACAAAAAAGTTTGTTTCAGTTACACTGAAAATCAATTTTTAGTGTAAACTTTTCAGTATAATTCAACCACATTTTTCAGTGTAACTGAAATAATTTTTTTTTATATAAATATAATCAACTGTTGAGTGAGTGCACCATACATCAAGTGCACAAGAGAGTTAATCTGCAATTATATACAGGAATAGCAATATCAATCCGTTCAATCTTGACCCATATTGTTTGGACTGCTCCGTTTTTTACCCGTTGCACGGCAGATCTAAGTATCACTCCCACCCCGTGCCCTGGTCTATATCCTTCAATTATTTTATATTTATTAATATATATTATAAAAAATTACATAGTTTACATACATTTTTAGGTAATATATATTTTGATAAAGTATAATATGAAATACAATATAATGCATCTTTTTTTATTTTTAATATCAACATCTTAAATTGTGAAATAAATTCACAAACATGCTTATAATATTATTTATATATTTTTTTTTCAATTAAGACCTTAATTTCATATTGTATTATAGTTACAATAATAAAATTTATATTAAAAATTGGTCCTAGTTCTACTCCGTTTTGTTCTGCATAGTAGTCTGCTTCGCTCCCTTGCCCCAACCCGTTGACTTCTACCTCGCCTTTTTGCCCCAACCCATTGAAAGAGTAGGGTGATCTGGGTATATAGGTGACCTAGTATCATTGTCATCCTTAATTAAATCACCTAAATTTATTTACACTAATTCTTGTTTACACAAGTTGCAATTTATGCAACTGGTAATTTTTTCTCTTGCAATTTGTATTTACTAGATCTTTTGTGTATTGGAGTTTATTTGAACTTTATTTTTTAAGTATCATTTATCCTGTGCAAAATATTAGGGATGAAAATTAATCTTCACTAAATAAAATTTCATTAGAGTCATATTTGATCTCTAATCAAACATTAGGGGCCAAAATGTACTATTGCCGACTAATTCCTTTGCTTAAGGCTGTCTCAAATGAGACGGTCAAAATTTATGAATTAATTAAGAAAAAAAAAAGATAAAACTACATTTATTTTAATTTGTTTCGCAACAAATGCCATTTCTTAAACGAATTAATTGCCCTCGCCTAGGCATTCAGTCTCACATTTGAGCCAAAATTTTCTTTAGCTGTCATATTTGAATATACCTAATTAACTACCTAAGCATATAGTTAATATATTTTTGTGCAAATTACGTGCTTAAATTGTGAAGTGTTTTTATTAGTGTTTGTACCGAATAATTTATATATTTATATGCATACACATAGATAAGTAGGTTTCCAATAAAATTTGTTCACCGTAAAAAATAAATATCATAACATTCAATTAATAACATCATTACAGTTATAAACTAATACCATACATTATTCGGCATGTTTGTGTGAAAACTATGCGTATTAATGTGGATTTTTCATAGTAAAATTTGCCCAAACATAGATTTAATTAGGAGTGAATTTCAACAAAATGGTTTGGTACCAATTTTTAAGTAGCAACACTACACAAAAATAATGTTTCCGGTGTGTGCTTATAGCTAGATAAACATCAACTATTTAGTGTCACGAAAGTACGCATCATAATTTATGAAGAAATTCTTAAATGAATGTATTACAATCATTTTAATATGATTAACTTGATGGTAGATGAGAAATTGAGAACTACCCTACTCGTAGATCTAATGGCAATCAATGATTGAGTGTATTGATTCATTGTACATTGACCTAACGTAACAATCTTGGAGTAATAATTTTGTCTTTTTTTCATTATTTTAATTTTGTAAACATTACTAAAATTTAGGGATAGGAATTATTAAAGATACAGTCCGTTCATAGAAACCTCATAACTTAGATTTTTATATATATAGATAATCAATTATTTATATTATGGCAAAATATAGAGTGAAAATGATTTATACCATTAAAGGGTATTAGTTGTTTTCACTAAAGAGTATTAGTTGTTTACACTGAAAAGTATTAGTTGTTTTCACTGAAAAATATAAGTTATTTATTGAAAACAAACTAAAACTCTTCCATGAAAATAACTAATACTCTTCCGTGTAAACCATAAGGAATTCAACTATGAATTGCTCATAAAATCAATCGTTGTTAAGTCTCGCCTCCTCTCCTCGCAATACATATTAATAAACTCGAGTAAAAACAAAAACAAAATTAAAAAATTATATGCTACCCCAATGATATAATATTTTACTTTCAATTCTCCATATAATGGAGTTGGTACAGTTAAAAGAATTTAATTTTTTTTTTTGAAAATTTAGCTCGTAAATGGAGAAGTGTTAAAGAAATAAAAAAAAAAAATTACTTTTACAGTATCTTACAAATTCAAACTTTTAGACGAATCGAAATTCTTTCGATTCCCAATTAATCATTGTTGTCTTTCTTCATATCTTCATCCTTCTAACTAATATTTAATATTTTTTTTTCATTTTCTACCCATAATTTTGTAATATGAATTAATTGTGAGTGGCATGTTATAATTTAATTATACGTATCTATACCAATAAAACTGTAGATTCCTCAAATTTTATGTATGGAACAATTTGAGATCCGAGTTTTCTTATTTTGCAACGGCAGTTTACTCTTTGCAAATGGAAAATAAGTTTATTTTACTCATTCAAAACAAAAAAAATATTCTTATTTCTATTTTTATTTACAGAAGAATGTATTTGGAGTCACTATATAAGAATGCCCACTTAATTATCCATTGTACTCGTTCAATAATTTACAAATCACACTAGATAAATATTGTTCACCAACCCAAATATCCACTGTATTTTTTATTTAAAATCTATTTTGAAAGTACTATACTCCTACTGTTGATGATAAAACATAAAATATATAGACAAAGTACAGAGTGAAACTGGTTTATACATAAATCACTGAAGGGTATTAGTTGTTTTTATTGAAGAGTATTAGTTGTATTTATTGAAAAGTATTACTAATTTACACTAAAGAGTTTTAGTTGTTCAGTGAAAATAAACTAAGGCTCTTCAGTGTAAACCAATAATATTCTTCAGTAAAAACAACTAACACTCTTCAGTGAAAACAACTAATATCCTTCAGTGATTCATATATAAATCAATTTCACTCTATACATACTCAAATATATAATGTACATACAATGCAATTGATCATGTGTATTTTTGCAAAGTATTTTTTTTTTTTTTTTACAATAATATATTAATTTATTTGTTTTCAAAAAATATCATTTGTTTTTCTGAAAGAATATCAATTTGTGAACCGTATGGAAACCATAATCATCGATCATTAGCTCACTTTTGTCCATGCCCATTATTACTATTTTTTACCATATATCCAGCCGTATGTGTCCCCAGTTAAAGTATTTTTGTATGATTAAGGGTGATTATAATTTATATGAGTATTTTCATGATATGATATAACTTTTATGAGTATGTATAGAGTGAAATTGGTTTATATGAATTATTGAAGGGTATTAGTTGTTTTTACTGAAGAGTATTAGTTGTTTTTACTGAATATTATTGTTTTACACTGAAGAGTCTTAGTTCATTTTCACCGAACAACTAAAACTTTTTAGTGTAATTCAGTAATACTCTTCAGTAAAAACAACTAATACTTTTCAGTGATAACAACTAATACCCTTCACGGATTTATGTATAAACTAGTTTCACTCTATACTTTGTCAACTTTTAATTATTTTAATAAATAATAAAAGATAACAAATATTTGTTGATATCCGCTGATTCATTTTTACCTACGAAATTCAGTGAAAATACATGTTTATATTAAAAATAAATCTTAAAAGTAAATTAGTTTGAAAGTGAAATCTGAGTGTGGAATTTCCGGTATCGTTACGCAAAGAAAGAAAAGAGCGTTACCCCACATTTAATATACACATTAAAGTGATTATTATTATTATTAATATTATTACTATTAATATTATTTTCCCTTTTGGTGTGAAGACGCTTTGGATGCACGTGATATCATTATCTGCTAAACTACCAAGAAATTACCGAAAGGGAATCAAGTCAAACTTACTTGCTTTAAGAATAAGTTTTTTATTTTATCTTTAATTAAGACAAGCAGACAAATTCATATTAAAATCTTTGATTTTTTAATAATTTAGTTTGGGTTCCAAATTTTCAAGTTAATTTAATTGAACATCATCAATTACTAGAAAAAGTAGCAAAGAGCCAAAGTCAAATGAGTTTTATGTAACAACAATGCTAATTAATGTCCATTTTAAAGAAATACGAGATATTTTTGTGTAAAACATTCATTTTCAGGATTTGCGTAGAGTGCTTTATTGACTGATGAACTGTTGGAATTTGGATTAGACCAAAACTTATTTTTCATATTCTTAACAGATTTCCTTGTAAGAAAAATTATTAATAAGGAAAACGTTTTTACCAAATATATTAACTTTTTATAGGAAAATATATATTGAGTTAAATTAATTTTAAACTCTTAATCAAAGACTGACATATAATAATAGAGTATGTATAGAGTGAAATTGGTTTATATATGAATTACTGAAGGGTATTAATTGTTTTCACTGAAGAGTATCAGTTATTTTTACTGAAGAGTATTACTGGTTTGCATTGAAAAGTTTTAGTTCATTTTCACTGAACAACTAAAACTATTTAGCGTAAATCAGTAATACTCTTTAGTAAATACAACTAATACTTTTCATGAAAACAACTAATATCCTTCAGTGATTCATGTATAAACTAGTTTCACTCTATACTATGTCATAACAATATATATGTGTGTGACTGTGTGTATAATAAAATATTTGGTAAAATCATATTGGATTTCATATTTTCATTAACTTTACTAGGTAAAGAAGTATTTTAAGTTTATGCCATATGAAATATTAACATCTAATTAAACACAAAGTATAGAGTGAAACTGATTTATACATGAATTACTGAAGGGTATTAGTTGTTTTCATTGAAGAGTATTAGTTATATTTACTAAAGAGTATTATTGATTTACACTAAAGAGTCTTAGTTGTTCGGTGAAAATGAACTAAGACTCTTCAGTGTAAACCAGTAATACTCTTCAGTAAAAATAACTAATACTCTTCAGTGAAAACAACTAATACCCTTCAATGATTCATATATAAACCAATTTCACTCTATACATATTCCTAATTAAATAATGTAGAAATAATATATTCCCTATACTTTTTTACTTTCTATATGAAGCAATGTGTAGAAAACCAAAATATGGTAAATACTTTAAATATGATAAAAGAAAAAATGAGATATGGTATTGTTGGTCGAACGTCTGCTTTTGTCGAAATTAGATCCTTTTATTTGTTCGAACTAGGTAAATATGGTATTTACCACTAAACTAAATATGGTATTTCAACACTAAGTAAATATCCATCTAAATATATTTAGCTTTAAAGACTTTACAAATTAGAGTACATGGTCGGAGATAAATCCCCAACCTTAACCTTGTTTCTCAAGCACGGCCATTTTAAAAAGATGAGCTAAGCCCCCTCCCCAAAACACATTCATTTTAACATATTGCAAGTTTTTGACAGATTTTGAGTAGTATTTATAAACGGTTAGAGTTACAAATTATTTTAAACTATTTTAAAATTAATTACTATCAGACTCTTTTTAGTTAATTTTTTTTTTTAAAAAGTAAAAAGATGAGGAGGTGTTTGGCTTGTTGTAAGGAATGAGAATACCAATAATAATAATAATAGTGGTGAAAAATGGTATAAGATAATCATTAACAAAAGAATTATTTGGTTTGCCAAATTATTTAGGTATAGAATCACAAAATTAACTTTATTATTGAATTTTTTTATTTTATAAAACAATAGTACTTTTTTTTTTTTTAGTTTAAGTAAAAATTGGAAAAAAAAAGGAAAGAAGAAGAATAGCGCAATTCTTTTTGGATGAAACAATAGTCATTCCACTTAAATGGCTAAAAAAAAAAAATTTGAAGATTACCCACTTTTAAGCCGCACAACTTAAAAAGTGAGTAATCTTGTTTTTTCTACATTTTCTTTGAGAAAAAGAGAGAATCCATACATATTTTTTCTTTACGTATTCTTTTCTCTACTAAGTTTACAATAAATATACCATATCAAAATATAGACGACCCATAGTGTTTTTTTTTCTTTATTAATTTTACAGTAAATTTTCATATGAAATTATAGGCCATATATATAATACAAGAGTGAAATTGATAATGCGTTCAGCGATAGATACAAACTTATATGTTCATTATCTATATCATATGACATATAAAAATATTTAAATAATTAATTAAAATAATTAATAACAAAACTCCACTTATAGATCATCATCATATTAATAATGGATATATAAATTTGTGTGAACCACCAATATACATATATTATTATTCCCATGTACCAGAACGCCTCATTTAAAAAAAAAATTGAGTTATTCTGTTAATAGATGTATGGATAGAAATATCCTCTCGGAAGTGATTAGCTCAAGTGTTTTTTCTTAAATTTTAAATTTAGTAGTATTATATATTTGTTTGACATTTTATTTGAACTTCTAATTCAGCTTAAACAATTACAGCTAATTGAGACTTCCAATACATGCCTTGATAAAGTTGAACAAAAAAAAAACTAGTATAATTGTTTAACATTCCCAACAAATTAACAAATAAATAAATAAAAGACAATCTTTCCAGTGGAGACCTAACCTTAAATTTGTTGAACCCGCAAACTTGTGTATGAACGAAATTGATTTAAAAAATATTAATAGTTTTATTAAAAATTGTTAGTTGTTTATACTATAATAAGATATTAATTTTAAACTGTATCAATTGTTTTATTAAAAAATATTATTTAAAGAGTATTAATTATTTAGTTGTATACTTATAAATGATTAGTTGTAAATAAATTTTACGGTGAATCTCTCTCTAGATGTTTTTAACCCTGAATGTGTTGAATGATATAATTGACATTTTAATTTTAGAGGGGTGTATTGGTTATAGAGTCTGTAGGATTTTTTTAGACTTTTAAAGTCTTGGTGTATTCAATCTAGATTTTCAAAAGTCTTTAAAAATCCCGAGGTATTCAATACGGATTTTAAAAAGTCTTAAAAAAATCTTTAGGTATTCAACAATCTATGGATTTTAATACTCCACGGATTTTCTTAGATTTCCCTTCCAAAATATGAATAGATTTCACTCTTCAAAATATCTTCTAGTAACCAGAGATTTCTACGGATTTTGAAAAGTCTTAAAAAATCTTTAGGTGTTCAACAGTCTATGGACTTTCTTTGATTCTTTTCCATTGAGATGTTAACGGGACGGGGATGGGGGTTCATCCCCCATCTCTGTCCCTACAAAATAAATGGGGAATTTTTTCCCCCATCCCCGCCTCACCGGGGATCCCCGTTTCGCGGCGATTCCCCGTTCCCCGCTTACTTATTTTTTTAATTAATAGTTAATTGAGTAGGAAACTATGAAATATTTATTTGTAATTTACTTTAACATTAAAAATAATATATAAATATATTAATTATATAAAAAATAATGCGGCTTCCCGCGGGGAACGAGACGGGGATCCCCGGGCTGAGAATACTATCCCGGTCCCCGCCTACAGGGCAAAAAAATTCTCCGTCCCTGTTTGCTTTGGGGATTACCCTCCCCGTTGTCAAGTCTACTCTTCAAAAAATATAAATAATTTTTATTCTCCAAAATCTCTTCTAACAACCTGAGACTTCTAATGAGGGCGAGGTATAACGGTGATGGAAATGAAGAGGAAATAATAATGTATTTTTTTAACTAATGTATTTTTTTTTTCTAAATAATTTGGATAACTTTTTTTTATATACAAGTGCGTCCCATATATATTTGCATCAGTGGTTACAGCGCCGGAGTCTATGTAAATCCATGTAAATCAATAAAAAAATGTATTCCACAATCCTGTAAAGTCTATAAAAATTCAAATAAATCAATAAAAAAAGTCAGTCAAACTCTGCATGGAGTCTATAGATTTTCTAAATTCACAAACTTTTTAAAGTCCAAAAAAATCCGATAGAATCTCAATTGAATACACCCCTCTTAATTTTTATCACGTTTCAATTTATTATGTTTACAATATTACTTAAATTAAACACAAACTAAATGTTAAACATTCAAATTACATTAATGAGGACCACCTAACTCAGGTGCACATTAAATCTCATTTCTTTTTCTTAACATCATTTGAAAAAAATAAAAAATTGAATGAGCTCCAATTAATTATAAAGCTGCAATGTAATAATTAAAGTGATAAAATTAAGAATGATAAAAACCCTTTTCCCCTAACCATATCCTATCCCATGTGACCTGATTCTTTAATTCACACGCGTAAGACTAACACTTTATTTCACATATGCTATTACATTTATTTTTAGTTATTTATTACTGTTTTCTTACTTATTTTTATAAATATCTGTGTTTTTTTTTTTCTTTTGTTTTTTAGTCTAAGCAAAGGTGGACTGATTTGGTTAAATGCTAAGCTCAAAGGGCCGTAGGCGAAGATGGGGTTTAACTTCTATCGAATAATGATGGGCCACAGATTTTGTTTGTTAGGCCCAATCATGCATTTATCTGAACCCAATCAAAGGCCCATACAAATGAACTTAATTAGATTTGTGGCTCGAGGATTGAGTTTATATATATATAATTTTTATAAGGAGTGGATTTAGTTACTTAATACTCCCTCCGTTCCTAAGTAAACTTTTCACTTTCCTTTTCTGGCCGTCCCCCAGAAAACTTCTCATTCCATAAATAACAAAAATAACATTTTATTACATATAACCTTTAACCTTCAAATCCACACAATATTACCAAAGTGTCACTCATTCAATTCACTTTTCAACACTATTCATTACCTTATCCCAAAAGTCAACATGTGACCCACCATATATTAATAAACAAATACATTTTCTTAAACCATTCAACAAAAAGAAGTGGGAAAAAAACTCGGGGACGAAGGTAGTAGTTAATAACCATCTCGAAATATCTTTTATAATTTTCTTTATCCGTACTGCAATATTTTTAACTTCCTTTATAGAAAAGATCACCTATATTTTATAACTCTATACTCACAATACCATCAATATTTATTTTTGGGCCACCCATTTGCACAATCTAAATTCATATATTTATTTACTTTATAATTTAAGGTTAAAAAATTACCCCTTATATCTCTACCAATTCCTCAATTTTCTAATGCCCTCTTACCAGTAAAAGGTATTTTGGGATGGAGTGATTTTTTTATTATTAAAAATATTAAATTTCTGTTAAATTCGACCCAATTATGATTTTTGTCTTAGCCCAAAAATTAGGCACATATACGTGAACATGATCAAACTCGTGGCTCATGGATTGCGTTTATAATGCTAGTAATAATACTCTAAACTAGGGTTTATGTGCATTTAGTGTATATTCAATTGGGAGTAACCTGTAGCTTTACAAAGATAAAATATATCTTTAGCTCCTCGGTAATGAAAATTAATTAATTAACTTGTCTCTTATCCTATAAAAACTCTTTAAATAAACTTTGACATAAATTGAATCATCAGTCAACTTTTTCATTAAACTATCAACGACAAAATTATATCTTAGAGGCAACAAAGTTGGATCTTTTACCAGACCAATGAACATTTTGATCCAAATCCAAAGAATTTACAACATTTTAGGGATTCAATTTTTTACGATCTTTATATATATATATATGTGTGTATAAACTCTATTAGTTAGGAGAAAGAAATATAGAAGGGAAAAAAACTTTTAAGCTAGTGAAAAAGAATGGCCCGCACTATTGATAGAATTTCTCGTTTTTACGAGAGGCCTTTTGTTAAAAGTTGATCCACCATTTTTTGTGGTAGGATTTCCCGCTAAGTAACATTCAGTCTAAAAAAAGCTAATGAAAAAGAAATGATTGCGTAATTTTTTTATTTTTTTTCTTTCTTCGAGTCTCAATTTAAAAAAGTCTAGCTGTGTAATGAGAAAATTTGTAGCTCTAACCTCAATTTGTATATTCATTTCTATATATGACTTTCTTCTTTATTTTTAAAGATTCTTGTTGATGTATAAAATATGAGAAAAGAGAAAAAAATAAATTAGGCGAAAAATGAACTATAGATGACATAAAAAATGGGGAAGGGGCTCCGTTTCAAAGTTCAATTCAAACCAAAATATTATTTTTTGACAAGAAAACAAAAATATTTTATTAGAATAAAATTTGATTGACATTGTCTTGCTGATCCAGAAACTTGATCACTATACTTATCAATTCTTTTAGGAGTCTGTTTGATTTACGGGATAAGATTGGATTAGCTAGGATTAGATTAGAACGACTATCGAAAAATAGATAGACTAGAACCAAATTTTCTGGATCGAATTGTACACGAGATAGTCGTTCTAGTCTATCCAGGGCCATGGTCCTGTACAATCCTCAAATCAGACGCGAGATCACCTAGGATTATAAAGACAATCCCAGGCAATCCGTCAAACCAAACAGCCCCTTAATATTATTTAAAACAAAATTGAGAAGTCTTATATGAGACTCTAATGCATGAATCGTGATATATTTTCTAATTTTTATAATATATTAAAACTAATTTAGTATCATAAAAATCTACAAACATATTTAATATTTGATGGACTTTGAAATTAAAATCACACTTTGGAGTTTGCACCTTTTTTTTTTTAATATAAACGCATTTTTGCCTTTTACAAACCACAGGGCCACAACCCTCATCCTTCTTTACCATCCCCAAATCTTTTTTGACATTTATTATAGCCATCCCTCCTCTTTACAATTTGAAATTTAGAATTCCTAAAGCAATCATCAGCAAAACTCTTTACTAGAAGTAGAAGGTACCATTGATATTAGGAAAACAACAACACATTTTATTTTATTATGTTGCTAGTGTTAAACCCGCGAATTTCGCGGGCATCAAGAATTTTTTTCATTAATACAATAAAAATATCTCCATAGACAAATAGTTTTGACCAAAATAAAAAATTTAAATGAGTTATGTGAAAATACATCAAGAAATGTTGTTAGAAATAGCTAAGTTCATCTGATGGTAAATGAAAATTCAATAGTGCATGAAATACAATTATATTTTAGTACCAAAAATTTGGACAATTGAAATACTTCAAGATCAATATCAAGTTGCATATTTCATTTTGTGCCTGAGCATTACTCAACACACAATTATAACTGAGCTACTAATCCAAAAAATTAAAAATTATTTTTTATATTCTACACGGAAATTATACAATTAAGTAATAATTTATACCAAAATGAGAGTGAATTGACACACTATAGTAAAATGTCAGTTTTCAAAATTGTAAAAATCTTACAAAACATAGGTGCTAATTCAGGAAAGAATTAAAATTCCAATAAAAACGTAATATTATGCATTAAACACATTACTATTTATAATTATTATGTGATTCTGAATTGGAAAAAAAAAGGGTGATATGTCCCCCAATTTTATCTATATAAGCATCTGATATGGACTGCTTTTCATTCTACACTGGAATCAAATAACAATCCACTGTTCATAACTTTCTCCCTTGGATATGGATCCTAATATTTTCCTGGTTAATTTTTGGACAATCCTTCAAGACCTGGCGGTCAAGTTGGGTTATCTATGTGCTGCATATAAAACGTTTGATATTAGCACCAATAAAGTTAGCATTTTCCAGACGGACGTCTACTTCCACGGCGCATACATTGTTTGTTGCATCTATGGTTATCTTCTAGACTCCTTTGAAGAGGCTGTGAACGATGCTGCATATCGAGAAATTAAGTATTTGAAGGATCTTCATTCTATCAAAGTTGTAGATGTTACATCCTATCAGCATCCAATGTTGTAGTAATATATTTTGAAGCATTGAACTTTTTGTATCACAAAAACATCCGTTTGGTGATTGAATAAAAATAATTATATAATTTCCTATTTTTGTCTTTAAGCTTTTTACACCTGAGTAATACCAACTCTATGTTTCGGATTATCTAGATAGTTTAATAATTGTCAGATTGTACAACGCAAACAAAATCAAGAATAATATATGATGCATACTTTTCTCTAGAGTGGAAAGAAATAACCAAAATAAAAACACTACCATCGTATCAATAAGTAGCATTTCCAAAATAATGTAGCAGAATAGTATAGCGGTAACAGTCACATCATTTGGATACAGTGGACCAAAATATACATGACATATGCACAATTTATAAATAAAAAATATAACCATTTTATTAAAAACAAAAGTTCAGAACCAACACAATTATTAAAAATTTTATAAAAACCTCCCTATAAACAACATTTGTTGTGTATTTTGAAGGCTTCCCCTCGGAGTCAAGACAAAGAATTTTCAGACCACTTTTTTACTCCTAACCCTGGATACTGCAACATACAATTGACTGTGCGTGAAAACTGGCTTTGGCAGATATAGTCCAACGGTTGAAAGAGATTGATCCTGACTTTTGTTAATAGTCATAGCAAAACACAACAATATAGGGAACTACCTTCTCGTAAATTTCACAGGCATGGTTGCATCAGAATTGCTCAAAGTCATTCCTGGGATAAAAACTTTCTTTCTGGCAATCAACTTCCCTAATCTAGCACTAGATTGAAAGACTAAAAGCTCAAGAATTAACCCTAATACTTCGTCATATCAACCTACTTCACAACCCACTAAACAAGTTATATGGATCATGCTTAATTAAAGAGACCCTTATTTACCCAAGGTGATACGTTCGTCCACCCTAGATAAACCGGTAGATTATAAACCCCTTCTATAACCCTATCGTTAAGTCTACTTGTTATCAAAGAGTGATAAGATCGTCCTCTCTCTAATAATTTTCGTACTCAATTCCGAGATAATTCTAGGGTTTATTTTAAAAATTCAATTAATTAAGAGAACTAGCACTAAACATCACGAATTATCCTAATTATGTACCAACGTCCTAAGCATACAAGGGTTTTAGCCTAGCATGGTTTTAACGATAACAAAAATAATTAAACAAGCAACGAACATAAACATGACGAATTGAATTGAAAAACTCAAGAACATAAATTAGGTTTTTGAAGAGAAGAGATGAATCTAAGAACGAATACCAAATAAAGAAGAAATCAAATGTCTCACGTAACAAGTGTTGATGAAAAGAAAAAAAATCAAAATCAAACTCTAATCTATGAATTCGTAATATCAAAACCTCGATTACACGTAAAGTATGCTTGCTCAACTCTCCCGGTATTCTTCTCTCTCCAACTATCTCTATGTGTGAAGCCCGTCTAAAAAACGAGCTTGGAATGATGTATTTATAGATATGGGTCACTTCGGATAACATTGGGCCGGAAACGGGTTAAAAAGGTCAAAATCACGCACTTTTGGGTTATGGTCGAGCGGTGGCGCTCGACCCCTTCTTTGCTCGAATGGTGCTTCTTCCAGTGAACTTCGAGTGCTCGAGCGGTGGCGCTCGAGCTTAAGTGCTCGAATGAACCTCACGCTCTAATGGGGGCGCTCGAGCTCAACTGCTCGAGCGGTTTCATTGCTTGAATGGTGGCGCTCGAGTTAATGTGCTCGAGAGGCCAAAACCTTCTGTAAGTCGGTACATTCGAGCAAATGTCTTGCTCGAGCGGGGGTGCTCGAACTCTCTTGGTCGAATAGCTTCTCTTCTTCAACTGAGTGGTACTTTTTCTTGCACGAACTAATACTATTCGTATTTCTTCAATATCTTCTCATCCGGGTATCCGTTTGAATCGATTCAAAGTCCTATGAACTCCATTTTTATCCCTCTATCCATCTATGAGTATCAAAGAGGCAAATTCATCAGTTTATAAAAATAATACTCAACTGACTCTAAATACTCATCAAATTCACTCAAAATATGGGCAAAACGAGCTATAAATCATAACAATTTCACGCCTAATCACTTTTTAATGTTTTTCCCGGAGATTATCGCAGCCTCAATAACGTGATTCCCCAGTCTAGTAACAATAAGCCTCGTACCATTACACAACCTAGATTTTTTTATCAATATTCCTCAAATGAGGAGAGTGGCGGCGAAAATAAATACATGAGTATATAACCAAAATTCAATTTTGCAATAAGTTGTCAATAGAATTGTGAACCTCTTATATGGGATTAAAAATTAACTTTTACCTTAAAAATCTTACAAACCGAGTAAAAAGGATATTGAGTTCATGTGAAAAATAAAAAAATTATTTCAAAAAATTAGTAATACTGTATATGCCAACATACAATTTTCTCAAGAGACTTTGCCATTCATATTAAATTATAAGGTCAATAATGATTTCATTTACACAAGTTGGGAAATAATTTCTAACGATAACAACACTAAAACCAACACGCTGGAAAGGTAATACTGACCACATAGTGTAACTAAATAAATCATAAATTAAAAAAAGAACATATATAAAAAATTATGATGCAATGGACTAAAAAAAAATGGGAACTTCAACAAATACAAAGCTTTAAAAAATATTAAATGTTGCAGGAGACAACACAAATCACAATCAACGATGCGTGGGATAGAAATTGTGAAATACTTATCATCAAAACTCAGGTAAATATCTTCACCATGTTGAATCCTCATGTAGTACACAACCTCACACCAGTTCTTGGAAATACGAAGCATGCGAGATCGTCTTTTTTTCGCAACAATATCCTTGAACTCGTAGCTAACAAAGAATATTCTACCAGCCAAATTCTCTCGTATTGCAAGCATCTTGCTAGTATCACCAAAAAGAGTCCGTGCAGAGGACGGCAGTTTCTAACGAAAGGTAAAAAAAATTAGAGGACGAAATTTAAACATAAATTTAATTTACAAAAAAAAAAAATATATATATATATATATATATATATAAACAAAAAAAAACTTACCAGTAGAGTCATCCATTCAGCATAATCACAACACGTACAGATCGTAAAACCCTCTGGAATAGTCGCTAACTAAAACAAACAAAATTAAGATATACATCAAAATGATATCACATGCGATGTGACGTAGAAAGACATTTTGAATGCGATATAAAAATAAAATTTTAGTCAATATATATAAAAAAATATACTACCTCAAACTTAGTTATGGAAGATGGTGGAGGTAGACTCCGCGTAGCAGCCAAACAATGCACATCATAAGGCCAACCATATTAACCTAAAAAAAAAAGTTTGCAACTGAAATCAATCAAAATAAAAATACATATGACAAAAAAAATACAATAGTTAAAGATAAAAATTAACCTTATAATCATGCTCGGTACACAAAAATACAGCAGAACGATCATCGTAGAAAGGAGTAACATAAAAAGTATTCAACCCATCATACAAAATGGACACGAAATATGTGCAATCCTAACACCTCGAAAGATTTTTTTCCAATCACACGTGATTTGCTGCCCCATCAAACATATAGCACCTAGAATTGATAAATCGTCCAGCAGAAGTCTTTACTATTCACGTGGATGGAAACAAATCAGCAAAAATCCATGCAAATTCACCGGGAATGACCTGGGTCCAAAAAAAAGAAGAGGAAAATATACAAAAAAATACTTGTGTTAATTAGGTAGACACAAAAGCAGAAAAGAAACTCATAATTGAATCGGAAAAGGGAGCAAAAAATTTCAGAAATGTGAGACATACTAATCATAAAATCTGCGGCGTAGGCCAATAAAATATAGTCAAGTAAAAGAATCAAATGAAGATTTATAAGATAGATAACCAAAAAAAATTCTGCAAAAGATGAAATTAACAATATACGGTACCATTGCCATTTTCAATCATAGAATCGTGAGTTATTTTCCCAACCTGATGCAGCATCCCACCTACTCTAAATATTTTCATACATAGAGAAGATGACTCAGGATTCATCGAGAAAAAAATAACATCACCGATCTCTAAACGATAGAAATTGATCAACCCATCCCAATCAGCTCCACAAAATACATGAAAACGATCAATTTCCAAACCAAAATCGATCTTCCACGTATGACACGCACTATAAAAAATATCTAGAGAACATCCACCGCGGGCAGTTGAACGCCAACTTTCATTAAATTTATCGGGAATTAACTGAAATAGGTTAAAAATTAACTGGCAATAAGATAAATACATAACAACGCCAAACACGACTCAAGTTAAAAACTCAAGAGAAATGAAAAACAGAAAAATAAGAGGTACCATTTTTGAAAAATAATCAAGGTGACCGTACGACAAGTAATCAATATAAAAAGATACTTCCCCCATATCATGGAACCTCTTCTTCAACTTAGCAATAGCAGGGAAATCTAGACGCAAATTCGTACCAAAAGACAACAGGGAAAAAAACATCTGATAACACGGAAATTGCATAACAATATAATAAGAGAATCAAGTCAAGATTACCTCTAACCACGGACATCTTCGAAAAATGACTAAAAACACACAAAAAAATACGACATGGATAGAACATAAAATTTAGATTTCATGTTCAATTAAAGTCTTAATTTCGGTTGGAGAATCCATGTATGAGAAAAACACACAATATTGCACAATCAAAATATGTGAAGCGAATTAACTTAAGAAATGATCAGTGGATTAAAAAGAAACTAAGAAGACAAAAGCACATCGAGACATACCACAATTAAAGGTAGAAACAGATGAGACCGGGAAGATGACGAAACACCAAACGACTGCCTCAAAAGATAAAGGACGAATATCAACGAACCAAAACCTCAACACTGCGATCAAACCCTAAGTACTGTCCTCGAAATATCAACGCTCGACTAAACAACAGTGATTCAGTAAGCCAATAAATGAGCATAATGGAAAAAATATAAAGAAAATTATAAAATTTGATTTATTCCAATTATATCGATGGTAACTGAAAGAGTCTCACTACTCAAACTCAAACATATCTCATTATTCTAAAGACAATAATAGACATATATAAAATGACTAAGTTATCCTTATATAAATATAGGTAAATTATCTTCTAAGTTATTTAATTTTAAAATTAGTACATTAAATTTAAATTAATCAATTTTTTTTAAATATTTGAAACATCAAATATTTAAAAAAAATCAGATAAATATTTAAATAATAAAATTATATGAAATTTAGAAATTAAATTAAAAAAATTCTTTAACATTTGAAAAATTGATTTTTTTAAATAACTTAATTATATCTTCCAAATTATTCAATCAAAAATAAAATTCAATTTTAAAAGAAAAATAGAAAACTAACTAAATTTAAAAGAAATCCTTCAAAACTAAAAAAAATATTAATTTTTAAGTTAATTATTTACGATGATTGAATTGACGTTTATAAAATATTTTTCTAATTCTATTTAGCTTCAACCTTTTCCTTTTGAAGTTTTTTTATTTTTTGTTTGATCTTTTGAAGTTTAATTTATTTTCTTAATTAGTTACAAATTTATTTAATTTTTTATTTTCAGATTTATATTTTTAATTAATTTTTTTCATTTTAATTTATTTTTTAGAACATTATTTATATATATATTTTTAAAATTTTAAAAAAAAAATTTATTAATTAATTTTTGTAATTTATATATTTTTTTAAATTTTGGTTGATTTTTAATAATATTTTTCAAAATATATTTAATTTTTTAATAAAAAAATCAAATTTCAATCAAAATTTAAAGAATAAAAAGAGATACTAATTTTTTTTTTTTTTTTTTTGAGAAAAGAGAGAATTATGAGAATATAAAATAGAAATTTGTTATTATTAATTTTTTTTATAGAGTAAGGATATTATAGGAATAAAATATGGTAAGTTTAGTAATACATGTTAATTTTTAAATTTTATTGGGGTATGTTTTATAAGTGGAGTGAGTTTAGAGGATTTTGAGGTTTGAGTAGTAGGACTCTAACTAAATTTAGATCACACACTTTATATTATGTAGATATTTAACTAAAGGATGAATAATGAACTGTGCAAAATGTTTGAAAATGAAGGTAGTACTCCCTCCGTTCCAACTCTAGCTTCACATTTTTTATTTTGGTCCGTCCCAACTCTATTTTAACACCATTAGAATAGAAATAAAATTCAATACAAATATTCATATTCAACCATTTTATTGAGTGAATACTTAATAATTTTTTTTAATATGTGTGTTCTCACAAGAATAAATATAGAGTTGGGACGGGGAGAGTATCATTTATCTAGTTGATATATAAAAGTTTATTTTAGTGAAGATTTAGTCGCAAATTAATTTAATGAAATAATTTTTTTTAATGACAAAGTATAGTGTGAAAATGATTCATACATATATCATTGAAGGGTATTAGTTGTTTTTACTAAAGAGTATTAGTTGTTTTCACTGAAAAGTATTACTTCTTTACACTAAAGAGTCTTAGTTATTCTGTGAAAACAAACTAAGACTTTTCAGTGTAAACAACTAATATTCTTCCATGAAAACAACTAAGACATTTCAGCATAATTAATTAATACCCTTCAATATTTCATATATAAACCAATTTCACTAGATCTATACGTACTCTTTTTTAATAGTGTGCATAATAGTTGCTCTTTTAGAGATCGACATAATAGGCATTACATTGGATCCTACACTTGCGCATATATCTCACATGATATTTCAAATATACAATCGATAAAACAAATCTACAAAATCTTAAAAGAGATTGAGATCATTTCAACATAAAAACACATATACATTATTAGCGGACATATTTGCCGGACATGATAATATCAAAATTGATGGACTAAATTCATTTTGTGGCCAGTTTAGATAAAGAACAGTTGTACTCCAAAACTACTTGTAATTTTTTTTTTCAAATTAAGAGTAAGCCTACACTAAAATGTGTTCTCGAGATTTTTTTTATGAGTGTTACTGCATACTATTATTCTTATGCATACGAAGTGTTGCTATTTAAAAATACGAAGTGTTATGTCTAGTTGCAAAAAAAAAAAAATGCACACGGTCTAATTCTTCATATCTTCACACCTTCTTCAAATCTTCATCCAGATCTTCAAATGCACATATCCTGATCTTCAAATCTTCTTCTCCTACATGTTCAAATCTTCTTCTTCTAATCTTCCCCAGTCCAACCTGAAAGTACATAATCAATATCACCCACAAAACACACACAAACACACTGCACAAACATACACACACCACTACAGACACTGCACAAGCATAAACACACGCACTGCACAACCATAAACACACACACACCTAAAATACAAAATCAAATTCAAATGTAATACCTATAAAAAAGTGCACAACCATTTTCATATCCATTCTTCATATTTAGATTCAACTCTGCTTCTTAATCATTACAACACATATTCTTCATATACTATTCGCATACAACTCGTATCCAGTCTCCACATTGAGACACACTCATGTTCATATTTTAAGTCAGAAAATGAATCAAATCGCACAACAAAAATCAACATTAAACGGATATACACATACCCACCATTCATGTTCATCTTCAACATTGAGACACACGCCCACACACATAATATACAGAGAGAGGATAAAAAATCAAGCAATTACAGAAACACACAAATACTCGAATCTACACACACATACAAGATTCAGGCGCGAACTCACGGTGGATCTGGATTCAGGCATCGGAGGCCCCCAGATCTGCGCGTGATGGATCATCGCCACCGATCTACCTTCACATCGCGAGACGATACCCTTTGGTGGGAGACGGTGACGGTGGTGCAGCTAATCTTTAGGGAGAGGGAGATTGGAAGAGTAACATTTTTAGAGAGAGAAATGAGAAACATATAGGGATGGTGGTGGCGGCGGCGGAGGCGTGGCGGTAGCGGTGGCGTGATGGTGGCGGCTGTCGTGACCGTGGCGGTGGTGGCTCTCCATTTTTTTAGAGAAGCTGAAAGGGTTAGAGAGAGTAAGGGAAAGGTTAGAGAGAGAGGGGGATGGTGGGTAATGAGAGAAAGTGAGGGGGAGAGAGAATAAAGTGGGTGGGGTGGTGGGGTAGGTGGGGGTCGGCTGATTTTTTTTTGGTGGGGTCCATTTTGAACGTATTTGGGATTTTAGAAAAGGTGTAGAATTAAACCTTAATATATAATATAATGTTGAACTTATTAGTAATAATTTCTAATATAAAGTCTTTTAATTTTTAGAATATCAAGAATATAAAACATGATTTATTTGTTAATTTCATTGATTCAAATGCGAATACTTGAAAAATATCTATAAAACATGAAAAGAAAAACCTAATATTTTTCTATTCCAATAATTATTATTTAAGATGAATTACAAAGCTCCCGTAGATAATAATAATGAAATTTTAATTACTAACTAGGAATGTAAATTGCGATAGAGTAAATATAATAATAAATATATAATTTTTCTATAAATTTTGATTCTTCAAATCTTCGTAAAATAATCGTGATCTCACCAATAGTATATAGATAGTTATTTATGATTTTCATGATATTAACTGGTAATATCATTTTATTACAATGATTATTTTAGAACATAATATGAAATTATAAGAATAAAACAACAATTCACATGCTCATCATCGATATTTTAGAGAATGTCATTTTATCTTCCATAATCTGCATATATGATTAATTATGATTAATCTGCATATCTTCCAAAAGAAGAACAATTAATGAATACAAAAAAAAATAGTTTTTTTGGCTCCTAACTTGTCTGGTATCCAATTTTGGTCCCGAAAAATTTAACTTTTCAATTTTTATCCCATAACTTATTGAATCATCCAATTTTGATTTTTTTATTTTGTTTAGTTTGCAAAATAAATCAGTCGAATCAATATCTAAAATGTTTTTATAGTTTAAAGAATTTTCAATGTTTAAAACAAAATTAATCAGTTCCTTGTTAATAACAATACCAAATTAAAGTATTTTTCTTCAATTTTTTTACATTATAAAAAACTTCTCAATAATTCATTGTTAACAACTTATTAAGATTTTTATCAATTTTTTCAACAACCATTCTAGTTACACACATCTTCGATCAATTTTTTTTTTACATTTGATAAAAAAAAATTTGTGGTTGACAACTTTAAAAGACGTTCATTAATTCCTTTTAACTTACCAAAATAAATAATTTTAGAAAATATTTTTACGGCTATACATGATTAATTTCATCCGTGTGCATATTAGTTGCCAGAACAAATATTTTTAGAAAGCACATCCACGTATTATGGTGCTGTGTGTGTCATCTGGATGAAGAGTACACGGGAAAGAAAAGAACATAACTTGATATATGTGGTCATCCATCATTGAATTTAATCTCAGGCTCGAAATTAAATTCTTGGTAGATTTGGGTGATGGGCAAATCTATGATGTAACCTAGTAATTTACAATTGGATATAATATTAAGAACTTGGGTGTTTAACTTTCAATTAAAAGATGAAATTTTATAATGAATTTTTCTTCATTTCTTTCTGTTTACGACTCTCATATTTTTATTTACATGAATAGTTCCCTTTCCTTTGAAAAATTGGATAAAGACAAAGAGCATTAGACCTAGACATGCTCACGGTTCCGGTTCCGAACCGGCGGTTCCAAAAGTCCTAAAGGCAGAACCAGAACCGAACCGGCGGAAAACCGGTTTCGGTTCGGGAACCGAACCGGCGGTTCCGGTTCCGAACCGCCGGTTCCGCTGGTTTTTCGTTTTTTTTTTTTTTAATTTCAGGTTTTCTTTTTATCTTTTTTACTTGTATAGTTGTATTATTTGATTTTTTTTTTAAATGTAAAGGGCTAAATGCATATCATATGACAAATTTAATAAATGAAAAATAATTTCATTACTTAATTGAATTATTACAAAACAATTGAACTATTACAAATTACTAATTTCTAATATCTATTCTATCTATTCTAAATTTCTAATATCTATTCTATCTATTGAGTATTGACTAATGATACAAACTAATTGAAATATATAAATTTACAAATGAAATATTGAACTATTCTAAAGTAGTAGAATTACAACTTACAAATTTACAACTTAAAATTTTAAATTTTACAAAATAAATTTGAGGGAGGGGGAGGGGTTAAATAAATTGGACTTGAGCTTAATTTTAAGAAATAAACTTAGAAATTCTAAGTTTGAAACTTAAAATTAAGTTGCCTACGTATCCAAATAAAATTGGAATCAAAGTCCACGTAGTTCTCTTACCTCACTTACCTCGTTGGTTCCGGATCGATTCGGTTCCGGGTTCATGCATCACTCCCAGTGGTAGTTTCTTCGGAGCTATCTTCATCATCATTTTCAATGAATTCTTGAGCTCTCCTTTCGGCTCTTACCCAATCATCAAGCAAGCATTGATTTTCTACATTTTCAACGGTCATATTTGATCTCGTTGCATCCAAAGTGTAACCTCCCAAACTAAAAGCTTGTTCCACGGCTACGGTTGAGGCGGGAGATGCAAATACTTCCTTTGCTAAACTTGCTACCGTCGGATAGACATGTTTCTTCTTCGACCACCACATTAGTATGTTAAATTGACCACCATCCTCATCAACATCAAACTCAAATCTAGAGGTTAGATAATGATCAAGTTCGTGATAAGGGTTGGTAGTAGACCTTGGACGTTTTTGCATACGCTCATTATAAAAATTTCCTAAAATTTCGTCAATTTCATTTGCATATTCACTTGCCCTAGAACCCGATGAAGATCCACCAACATTAGACTCAAAATTGGGACCACTATATTCTCTAAATAAATCCATTAAAATAGCTTTAATCTTACTAACAATCTCTTCCGGGTTAGGATATGCATCATCATCATCATTCGTGACCACAAGTCTATTAGGAAATAAAGAACTATAATACAAATTCAACAATAATAGTAACCCTTCTAATCTTACTCTAGGATCAAGTACTTTAGCAACCAAAAATAAATCGGGAATATGCGTAAAATATTTTTTCCATTTTTGCATCATAGAGAAAGTAGCACCACGTAATAAAGGATTTGTCATACTATCATTTAAAACATGAGCAACTTTAATACAATAATCAAGTGCCAAATTACTAGTAGGATAATAAACACCGGATAATACTTTTGTGGACTCATTAAAAATTCCCAAAATTTGACACAAAGAAGTGCATGAATCCCAATATTGAGGATATAAACGAAAACCACAATTTTCTTGAGAAAAAAATGTACATAAAGCTTCTTTATACTCCATAGACTCCTTTAACAATTTATACGTGGAATTCCAACGAGTTGACACATCAAGAGAAATTTTTTTGGGACGCAAATGGAATGTTTTGCAAAAACTTTTCCATTTTTTCATCAAATTTGAATGTCTCGACAAATAATAAATAGCGGATCTAATATGACCAACTTGTTCTTTCAAAGCTTCTAAACCATCTTGAACACATAGATTTAAAATATGACACATACATCTAACATGAAATTTTTTTCCACCAAGATATGGTTGACAAATATTTGTAAGATCTTCTATACTGGCCGTATTTGCACTAGCATTATCAAATCCAATAGAAAAAACTTTTCTAGTAAGAGCATACTCATTTAAAATATCATGCAATTTATCTCTAATATTTACGGCTTTGTGTTCCGTATCAAAATCTCTATAAGCAATCAATCTTTTGTTAAGAGTCCATGATTCATCAATCCAAGTGCATGTAACTCCAATATAACTATGTTTTTGAAAATTATCACTCCAAATATCCGCACATATACAAACTTTAACATTTAAATCGGCAAATAAATTAATCAAAACATATTTATACTCATTAACAACTTTAGCAACATCACGAGTAGTAGTATGACGTGAAACTTTTTTGCATGCGGGTTGAAGGCCAAGTTGGACAAAATCATTATAAAATGGATTATCGGCAAATTGGAAAGGAAGGTGTTGTGTGCACACAAATTTAGCTAATAATTTTCTATATTTCATTTGATCAAATGCAAATAGAGAAAGGGGATTATTTACCCCGCCTTCAACTCCTCCACCTCCGGTTGACGCCGTAAACCCATGACCACCAAGTTGTGTTTGACTTGAATCATAGTCATCTTTATCCGGGTGACATAATTTTATATGCTTCCATAATGTTCCATATCATCCTCCTTTCACAAAAGAGTAGACAATGTTACAATAGTTGCAATGAGCGGTAAGTTTATCGTTTACCTCATCGTTCACTTTTCTAAAGTGACGTGCAAAAATAGACGATTTAAGTGGTTTTCCTCGACTTGGAGTTGGAGTTGGAGTTGGAGTAGACCCGGTCTCGGTTGTTGGGTGGTTTTCACTTTCTTGAGTAGGACGTCGTGGACGTCGTGGTAGCTCCTCGTTTTCAAGAGGATCCTCATAACCGGGACCAAGTTCGTGCTCAATTTCTTCTAAACTCCACTCGACCGGTGCCGGCGGCGGTGGTGGCATAGAAGTTGGACGACGAACGGAAGAGGAAGAAGCTTTACCCTTTCCCTTACTTTGACGGCTTGCCATAATATTAATAATATAAATGTGTATGTAATGTAATGTACCTATGTAAGTGTATGTGTATCAATATATAAAGAATAATATGTAATGTAATATAGTATAGTATAGTAACTAATTAGATATATTTGAGAACTACTAATATGAAAACTTTGAGAATTGAGTGTGAGAGTTGAAAGAGATGAGAAGAGAAAGTAATGTTTGCTTTGGGGTGAATTTTGGAGTTGAATGAGGTAGTATTTATAGGGGAGGAAAGACAAAGAAAAAAAAAAACTGCCGTTGGAACCGCCTGTTCCGGTTCGAACCGCCGGTTCTAACGGCTAGAAACGGCTATTTTTTTTAAAATTCGAATGCAGGGAACCGCCGGTTCGAACCGAAACCGCCCAGGAACCGGCGGTTCCGGTTCGAACCGGCGGTTTCGGTTCCAAAATTTAGGGGAACCGGAACCGCGGAATCGTGGAACCGGCGGTTCCAGAACCGCCGGTTCCGGTTAATTTTGAGCATGTCTAATTAGACCTATTAAACAAAGAGGCCACCATATATTGGGTTATAATTTAAAAATTAAAATCAAGCAACCAATTAATAATTGAAACTAATCAAAATCAAGAGAATATCTTGTATTTTAAATTGATTAATATTGATTAAATAATTAATAAAAACTTTTATTTTTGAAAATAAAAAGAATATATATTTATTCAATCAACCGTTAAATTAGCTTGGATAATAGAGCCTGCAAACAAACAACTCCTAGACCTTAATTTTAGTAACAAATTAATGGTAAGTACATAAAATAATTTCTGTCATAAAAAACTAATAATAATAATAA
Source organism: Ballota nigra (assembly GCA_947034835.1). Lineage (NCBI taxonomy): Eukaryota > Viridiplantae > Streptophyta > Magnoliopsida > Lamiales > Lamiaceae > Ballota > Ballota nigra. The sequence continues at coordinate 96,389,142 of OX344725.1, forward strand.
TAATACATTAATAATGATGAATGAGAATGGTTTTTTTTTTAAATAAAAGGAAAATTGAAACAATGGGAAGGATATTTAGGGAATAAAAATAGGTGATGGGTAAAAAATATTTTATTTTAAGGAAGTGGGTAAAAATAATTTTTTTATATAAAAATGGGTAATTTCCCCATTATCGGTAAATTTATTATATGAAAGGGCATAAAATATAGTAATAAAGTGACAACTTTTGATTCATGTTTACCAGAAAAGAGAGGATAGACATTATCAACAAATATATATTGAGTCCTGAAAATTTATAAAATTAAAACCACAAATTAGTAAGCAATATAATTAAACATAATGGCCTAAAAACATTAAAGCTTCATGGTTACTCACCCATGATGCTCAAAGGCGTGAGTAGTGCGACACAAACCCAGAATATTAACTGCAAATGATCAACAAAAATGAAATATTAGTAAAAGTTATTTACATTTATGTGTCTGGGTGAAACTTTAAAGCTTTTAAAAAATATTTACATTTACTTACCCAACTTTAGCAGCACTTTTAAATGTGTCTGGAATGACATTTAAGATATTGGTGAAGAAGTCGAAATCTATGGCATAGATATTCATCTAACAAATTAAAAAACAAAAAAATGTTAAATTTATAATTTATCTTTTATAAAAAGATCAAGTGGTTTTTAATGGTGTGTTTTCTTTTCAAATAATTGTATAAAGAAATAGATAGTCACGATTGTTGAAAAAACTGATAAAATTTTTAATAAGTTGTCAACAATGAATTAATGAAAAAGTTTTGATAATGTAAAAAAAATTGATGAAAAATCTTTAATTTGGTATTATTATTAATAGAGAATTGATAAAAAATCTTCATAAGTTGATATTGATAAGTTGCCAACAAAAAAGAATTAATGAATTCACGAGCATCATCGTTACAACAAATTACTCATGTAAATATTATTAATGAATTTACTTTTGAACATTGAAAATTCTTTAAACTATAAAAATATTTTAGATATTGATTCGACTGATTTATCTTATAAACAAAATTTTTTTTACAGGTAACTTATTGGTAAAACAACACTCGAAATTCAATATAATGTTTAGGTAATTTTATATGTAACTTTAATTTTTTTAACACTTCATTGTTATAAATGTATGTATGAATCAACAATGTTGAAAGAAATGTTAAATGAATTAAGGAACTTTATGTATTGAAAAAGACATGTTATAACAAATTTACTATAAAGATGTTATTTCACAAAATACTAGGTAAAATCATGTTACAATTTTTTTCTATTTTTTTATATATTATATACGTTGTTTTATTTTTTCGACAGAGACCCATTTTTTCATATCCGTCTAGGCCAAAAGAATGACAAGACCGACTTTGGTCACTTACCGGTACCGTTATAAAATTTTCACAAAGATATTTATTGCGTGAAATAGTATTATAGAATTGGTTTGTTGCATGAAATAGGATTATAGAATTGGCCAAAGAAACTTTTCTGAAAAAATTATGCATATTGCAGCGTAAGAAATAGAAACTACATAAATAGGCATGTTTGTATTCAAAGCTTAAATTAAACATTCTGTTGAAAGATACGTGATTTAAGGGGTAATCTTAGGTGTTAATACAGAGTAAAATGAAGGCCAGTTTCATAAAAAAAAAAATGAAATCAGAATGTTGTTTCCTAGAGAAGATTTTCACTTGCTTATGTGAAATGATTAAAATAGAAGAAATGGAAGAGATGTTTAACAAATTTATCGTTGATTTTGTGTGTCATGAGAAAACTCCTTAGGGCTAGTTTGGTGTCCAAGATTAGTGCCCGATAGTTTTTTAAACTGGGCTTGTTGGATGTTTGGTGGACCTTGGTTGATATCTTATAAGCCCAAGATAAAGGCTAAGGCCCGCCTCTAAATACTGTTCTGCTGTGTTGAACTATCTCATCAGATTGCCAAGATTATGTATCTGATCACCACATTGACTGTTGGTAATTTGTCTAAGGACTAATATGCTCTGTTATCGCACAGTTTATTAGGTGGATACCAAACAACAGCTTGTTAATTTCTTGCTAGACTATCTGGGCAGATAAGATAATTAAGTTATCTTGGCCCACTATTAAAGAGTGACACCAAACTGGACCTTACTTTTCAAAATTAATATATAAATAGGGTGGGGTATTTGGATTTCATGAAGGTTTGAAAATCTTAAATTACTTAATACCAAAAGCTATAAATTTATTTAGCAAATGAATAGTAAAGTCATTACTATGAGACACGAAAATTTACTTATAATGCTTTGAACACGATTTCTTTTTATCTTTTTGGAATTTTAATCACTATTGAATATTTCAAATAATGTTTGTATGTATTTTATCAAGCTTAAAAATTTGAGTTTGATGATTTAAATATTTTTGTATTAAAGATTGTTTCCATTGGTTAATTACTCATTAATTCTACATGGATCTTGTTATTATGGTCTATTGTATTGCTCTAAATGTGGCTCATATGGATGGATGAATGGAAAAGTAAACAACGGATAAAAAACAACACTTTTGGTCCTGATATATGGTATAGTACTCTCTCCGTCAAACATTTTGCACACTTTCTTTTTTCGTACGTTTCTAAACACTATGAATACCCTGTAAATGTAATTTTTTTTATTTAACTTTATCTTTATAACTAGTGCTAAACCCGCGATTATCGCGGAACTGTATATAAAATTTATGGTAAAGTTATTAATTAATTTATTTTAAGTATTATAAATGTGGTTACTATTATTATTTTAATTATTCAATATTTTTATTGTATTTTTTAAAATGTTAGCTAATAATAAATAATTCCATTTCAATGACAATAAACTATAAATTCATGACATCTATTATTGATCAAATGTTTAGAAAATAATGCTTACAAATTGCGGAAAATCTATCTATAAACAACATTTGTGGTGTATTTGGAAGGATTTCCTTTAGAATTAAGTGACAAAATCTTCAATCTTCTACTCGAACTAACTCCGGATACTGCAACATAAAGTTGACCATGAGTGAAAACAGGCCTGGGAAGATACAATCCAACAGTAGAAAGCGATTGCCCTTGACTTTTATTTATTTTCATGACAAAACACAGTAGAATTGGAAATTGTCACCTTGTAAAATATACCGGCATTGTAGGATAAAAAATTTGTCAATGTAATTCTTGAAATGAAGACTTTATTTCCAATATTCCTTCCAGATATTATTTCAGTCTAGAGAATGTGGTTATCAAGTTTTGTGACGATCAATCTTGTTCCATTGCACAAATCGGATTTGTGATCAATACTTCTTAGTAACACTATAGACACTCCTCCTTTCAAGATCAGACGGTGATTTGACATTCCAGAACACCTAACAAAATTTAAAAATTTAACTATAACCATCTGTCCATTACCTCCTTCTCGAAATTTAGAGACACAAATATTGTCTGAGCTTAAGTATACTTTAGTATCACCCGAAATCAGATAAAAATTTATAATTTATAAACTCCACATCTCAATGAGTAGGTGCAAGTATTGCTTTATCCTCAAAGTATTTATGTGTCCTTAAATTATCAATCAAGGATGGATAAATATTTTTTATTATAGATGCAATTGGAGCAACAACATCACAAATTAAATTATCTTTCAGAATCTTAATCTCAGTGACATCATCTTGCCTATTTCTAATTTTCTCATCACCAACTTTCAAATTCCACCTTGAGAAGTTAACAATATCATCATCATTTGAGGACGTATTGAGATCAGAACGTTGTAATCTCATGTTCTTCGTCAATCTTAAATTCTTAATATTGAAAACAAATAAGATGTATTTAGTTTTTTAATAATAATTTTTTAAAAAAATATTATCATTTAATAAAAGATGTATAAAATACCTTGCAATGATTACACAAATATGAAGCATTGATAGTTGAGTGCACAATATCCTCTCGACTTCCTTTGGGTATAACATGGAGTCTCTTTCTGAAATCTCTTCCAAGCACAATGATTTTACCACCAAAAGACATATCACTCATGGTTCCATCTAGAGATCTAACAATATCCCTCAAATTTCTATCCAAAGCTAAATCTGTTAACCGTTGGTGTCTCATCTCATATAATAAGCTTTGTCTTCAATAATAGTTAGGACAAATGTGTCCCCAGCTTTATGTTACACGTGAAGGTCTCATCAATATTAAGCGGTATAACAAATCTTGAATGAGCAATACGTCTGTCAGACATAAGAGTGATGTTATTCCACTTGATGCAACATTAAGAACTATATTGTCTTCTGAACGTATTGCTGCGGAGATCGTTCTCCAAAATGAATGTTTTTCCAGTTCCACCATATCCGTATAAAAAAAAAGACTCTTCCTTTTTGCAACCAAACAACTTCAAGTATTTCACTAACCACAAATTTTTGTTCTTGAGTTAGAGTTGAACTTAACTTGTCATATTCTTCTCTTTGTTCAGGCCGATCGTGATTCAATTCTTGTTATTTACTACATCTTTCTCAAACTCAAAATCTGGTACTGACATTGATGTAAATCTACTCAAAGTGGATCCATTCATCTGCAGTAGCTTATCAATTTTAATTAAAGCCAACTTGTTCAACTTTTCACTGTTAAGTTATAAATCTAAAAAAAAAAATTACAAAAAAATATAATTGTAAATTATTTTTACAATCTAAATCAATTATTTTTTTTAAAGATGTTATACCTGTAATATTCAATGTTCATCTTCTTTTATAGAGTATATCATCTGGCATACACTCCCACGTCTTTTCGAACACGGTTTCTGAAGAGTTCATTGAAGATGACATGAGAAGAATAATGAAAAAGTTCCTCACGTGATAAGCGCTTGTCCAATAACTTGCCTCTGTTATCCCATCAATGTACTCAAGATCATCATCCAGCAATCTCATTGAATAGCAAGCATCCTTAAAGGTAACATACACAATATCACCAATGGTTCGTATCATCTCAAAAGATGTTGATTCGTTACTATAAGAAAATAAGAGATACAAATAATACTCTTCACCAGCCCCCAATAGAACACTGTATAGTCTTCCCAGAGAAAATCTATTGTACTTTCTCTTTTCCCACTGATATTATTTTCTACCCCAAACATACATCTTTGGAAATTCCAGATAAGTCAACTTTTTTGCATCCTCATCATCAGTTTTATTTTTATCCATCCACACCAAGAACATTGATTTACCTGAAGATGGTCTTTCGAGTACATCATCAATGTAATCTTCATCTCGAAAAATAACTCTCTGTTGATTAGGAAGATGGAAATCCAATCTCATAACCGCTGGATACCTATAATGTATATCGAACTGAAGAGTTCTCCAAACTGCTTCACACGGAGATATGTATCTACAGTTTACGAAATTTTCCACTTCGCCTTTTGATTTTTATTCACCTTTAGTGCCCCCTTTCTTCTCCACATTAGCTATAACCCATCGACTCCTTTATTGATATATTTGAACAAATACTTGATGAATTTATACCTATTGCACCACTCAACATTTATATTACCTTGATACCTTCGCAACAATATTGGACTGTAAAGAGCTACATAATGGTTATCCAAATGAACAATTCCTTTATCAACAGCGACCCCTGTACTTCTTCTTCTGTACAGTGGGAAACCTTCGTCATCAACATATGTAAACTCATTATAACTCTTCGGGAAATTCTTTGAGCAAATGTTATTGACCATGCAAGGAAAATTTATTTTCACCAATCCACAGGGTTAGTGAATCATGTAGTCACTTACCAAATCATACAAAATACATCATCATCTTTATCTAGTATTTCTACAGATATGATACGGTCAACATCCTTCAGATTTGGAATTTTGTTTTCATGGTTTAGAAACAAAAGAATTTGAGCATGTAACAATCTTCTTTTCTGAAATTCCACTGAGTATAACACTACAGATTGAAAATATTTGAATCAAGTTATATACTAAAATAATTTAATAGAAATATAAAGTTATTTTATTCATGAAAGATAAATATTATGGAGCTAAAAATTTAATAAATATAAAAGGATAAACTTACATGCATCAATTTTTTCAAATATTTGAAGTTCCTTAAACTCTTTCACAATACGATCAAGTTTCATCTTAAACATTCTGTAGAGAATATATGGCATATCAACAGATTCAAGACCTTTCTCATTTAAGAATATTGTAATCTGGGGCCATTTTAGATTGCAAGTAATTGTGATAAATAAATCTGGGTAAGAAAAACACTTGCAAAGTGTCATGACATCTTGAAAATTTTGAATCATATACCTAGGTCTGTCTGTGAAGGATGCACACATTATTCTTTTACCCGTAGAAGATGGATCCACATCACCTCTATCAACTGCAGTTTTCATATCATTCACTCTGCTAGACCTCAATTTAACTTGATTAAATTTTATAAATAACAACCTTTCCGACTCAATCATAGTATATGAATCCACCAAAAATTGCTAAGTCTCTTAGATAGGAATAAAGTTTGTTTCATTATTATGCTCGTGTATCCTAAACGAAAAGAATTCTCGCATTGTTAGTCTGATTTTTTTTCTTGTTGTAAAACCAACATCATTATGAGCCACATCAATCCTATAAACATCCCCGTCATACAAGAACAATAAATGATATTGTAATTGAACATAAGATGGATGTAATTCACTTATTCTTTACAATTCACCGCTACGGGTCTTTTAATATCACATCTCTTTTTTCCATAGCTGCATCATGTCCCCTGGAATAAGAGCTACAACTTCAGAAACAGTAGGAAGGTTATAAACTCTTCCAACTGAACTCCTTCTTTCTAGCAAATTTAATCACAAATTTGGCTCACCTCCAGACATAATACTTTTCCCTGTGAAATTGCATTGCAAATGGATTGAAAGTATCCACCATCCTCTTACGTTCACCAACAATACTATCATTCAGTTTATCCTTCAATCTCCTCAAGTACAAATAAAATAATTGAATTGATTAAAAAAATTAATTATAATTATTATATTTTATAATTTGTTCAACTAAAATAATACAAAATATAAAATATATAGTAAGAATCAGACTCATCACAATGCGAGAATTTTTTTCCTTTATTGATTCTCATTTCGTCTAAATCTTCTAATTTTTTTGGTGAATCTATACATCTCAATATATTGTTTATATTTTTCTTTTGTAGGATAAGAATCTATACATCTCAAGGTATTGTAAATTTCATCAATTCATCTTTCGTGTGAATCCGTATTTCTTTTTTGCATGATACGAATCTATAATTGTCAAGGTATTTATATTTTATTTTATGTTTTTGATCATTTAATTGTATTAATTTAATCCGCATCTTTTGCTTAATCTCTTTTACTAATGATTATTTCAATGTATATTATTATAATTCTTTAAATAATAATTTTTAATGTTTATTTATATTTCTATAAATAATAATATTTATGTTGATTATAATTTAATTTGAATGTTATAGATACATCAAAATATACCTTTGATATTTTCAATTGATTAACAAATCTGTTTTTTTTTTTAAATCGATAATAATGTAAATTCTTGACTATTTTTTTAATATGATGAAAACTTTCTTAATCATTCTTTATAGATAAAACATAAGCATCGAACTTTGTAGAATAAATTTTAATATGATGAATCATTTCGAAAATAATTTATATTTTTTATATTTTTAATAGTTGAATACTTTCTACTATGTAAAATTCTGATTTTTTTTTAAATTCGAATATTTATTAAATATGTTAATATTGTTGCTCTTAGTTTTTTTTAAAGGAAAAAATGACTCTTATCAAAATATGTGATTTAATATTGTAAATTCATACATCAATCAATATATAAATTTATCTTAATTATATACTTTATTTATTTATATTTATGTTAATTTTAAATTTAATTTTATGCTATTATTTTTGTATCATTGAATATAGATTATTTATATTAGGTAAATTTGACTCTTTTATAAAACATGTATTTTAATTAATCTTAATTTATATATTATCTAAATACATCCCATTTTTATGAATATATAAATATAGACTAATTATATTAGGAAAAATTGACTACTTTTTTTATAGTATGATTTAAGTCATATATTTTTGAATTACATAAAATATTAGGTAAATTTGACTCTTTATAAAACATGTGTTTTAATCAATCTCAACTTATAATTTGTCTAAATACACTCTATTTTTATGAATAATTAAATATATATTTCATAGATGTTATAATTTTTTCCTTTCAATTGGATTTCATAGCTTATAAATAATGTTGCATAGTGATATAAAGAGATTCGACCTTTTTTTTTAATTAGATGAATGTATATTGTAAGTTGAGAATCTTTGTGAAAATTTTATTATTTTAATATATAAAAGATCACATGACGTAGTATTTTGAAATTTAATATTTTTTAATGTAATTTCGAAATTAGGGACTATATCATCATATTATATTAGTCAATTTTTTCTAATATAATTAATCTTTTATCAATAAATTTAAAATTGATGTAAATAAGTAAAGTATATAATTAGTTTAAATTTTATATATTGATTGGTGTATGACTTTATAGTTAAATCACATGTTTTAAAAAGATCAAATTTCCCTAAAAATATTGAAGACATTAAATTATTTTTGAATTTAAAAAACAATTAGAATTGTTACTCAGTTGAATTTATCAAAGGCATATTTTGGTTGTATATATAACATTAAATTCATACACAAAAAATTATTTATTATTAATGAATCATGATCGATTTTTTTAAAAAAAGATATTCACCATCCAAAAAAAGTTGAAAAATATTAGTTTGAAGAATACATTATTTACTTATTTTGTTTTTAAAGATACCACTAACCAAAAATTTAGGATTTAGGAATGTAGGATAATATAAAATTACCTAATAAATTATCTTACTAAATTATCATTCAAAATTAGTCAACTTTTCCTAATATATTCAAATTGAAATTTAAAATTGATTAAATAAGTAAAGTTTATAATTATTATAAATTTATATATTGTTCCTAATATAATTATTTCAAATCTAATCTTTTAAAATAATATATAAAGTATATCCATCATCCATATTTGTTAAAGATCTGAATAATTAATATTTTATAAAGAGTCTAATATATATTCCTAAAATATTTGAATATTCGTATATTTGATATATTCCTAATATTCGTATAATTAATTATTCTAATATATATTCGTATATTTGATATATTCGTATATTTTTTAAAATATTCGTATAATTAATTAAAATATTTGAATATTTGTATATTTAATTATTCCTAATATATATTCGTATAATTATTACATAAAATATTAGGTATTATTTGAATATTAGTATAATTAATATTTTCGAATTACATAATATATTTCGAAAGATATATTCATCATCATCCAAATTTGAACGATTCTTCATCATTATAGAATTAAATAAAAATAAAAATTATAACTTCTCATAAAGAACATTATTTATAGAATTTTAAATAATACATTGAATAGTAATTAATACACTATAATGTTAAAAAAATCTAATTTTTAACATATAATCAATGATTCTTCATCTTCACAATAAAATTGATCTTCCACTTCGTCTTCATATGAAAAATTGATCATCCACTTCATCTTCATTGTTGATGTTCAATCCTAAATATATAATTAAAAAAATCACACAATAATCATTTTCATACGAATAAAATAAAATTAAACAATAATTAATATAAAAAACAAAAATCAAATAATTAGTAAATAGAGTAAATACCTTTAGACACATAGAAATTTATATTTCTCCAAATCACCAAAAAAAAAAGTGAGTTTAAGGAAATGATCATTGGTAGAAAAGATTAGATAAAATATGAAGATTAAATTCATAAACCAAATCTATAAAATAATATAGAAAACAAAAAGTAAATACCTTAAGATGAAGATCCTGCAAAAAAAAGAAATATTAAGATTGAATATATTGGGATGAACATCCTGCAAGAAAAGAAAAACATGAAGATTTAGATGAAAAGAAATATAATATAAAACTTCATAGCAAAATTGAAAAGAAGATGAAGAAGAAGAATTGGAATAGGATTTGGAGAAATTATTGTAATTGATTTTTGGTTGTGTGAGATACATGGTATATATAGAGGAAATGTGAAAAAATCAATGGTCAAGATTAGATTAGATATTAAGATTCAATGGCTGAAAATAGTTTTAAAAGTCAATGAATTGGGTGAATGAGAGGAGAGTATTTTTAAAATAGAGGCTTGAGAGCTTGCCACATAGGATTCCAAAACTTTGTCTTTATAATATATTAAGATATTCACATAATTACACAGATGAGCTTTCTTGTGAAATATTTCATATGTAAAATATACCTAAAATAGACAACTAAAACTCTTCTTGAAGGCTGTCAAAAAAAAAAAAAAAAAAAAAAACTCTCCATGAAGTCTTAGTTTGTTTTCAATGAACAACTAAAACTCTTCACTTAGTGATAACAATTAATACTTTTCAGTGAAAATAACTAATATCTCTTTAACGAAAACAACTAACACCCTTCTTTGATTCATGTATAAACTATTTTCACTCTATACTTTCCGTTACAAGAATTTAGCATCCAACTTACATTATCTTTCTAGCTTAGAGGAGATATTTTCTCAATTTTTGTTATAACTATTGCAGCCGCTGAAGCAGCTATTGGATCGGCTATTGTTTCATCAATTTATCGTAACAGAAAATCAACTCGTATTAACCAATTAAATTTGTTGAATAAATAGTATTAATCATATAAATGCTAATTTTGAATATTAATAAATAAATGAAAATTCGCATTAGTGGGTTTGATATGTCTATAGTAGGGTATAATCCTAGTTGCAAAAACATAAAAAATAAAAGTATTTTGGCCCTCTCTCCTAAATCAATTCGGAAGTAAATTGATTTTTATCACTCATTGATTCGTCTTGGGGGTTTTAACTTTTAAGTTTTAAGTCAATTTCAAAGCATCTCTCAAGTGTGGGCAAGAACACTCTAAAACATTTAATTCAAAGTGTATCTCATGCATGAGCCATTATATTTTTTGTAAGTTTCTGTAATATTTAAATTTCTAAAATATTACAAAAACTTGTAACATGTCTAATATATAAAACTATCTCATACAAATTTTTAAGAAATAATTTGAATATCTAAGTTCTCATTTCTTAGTCTATTTTATTAAAACCACATGTATATAGATATTCAACAACCTCAGCTTAATTTTTCTTTTAAAAATAAAAAGGAAATTCATTCACGGTAAATTGAAGTAAATTAAGGGTACTCCAACATTTACACCCTCATCTTAATAAAAAAACCAAAAAATAACTGTATTGAACTGCTTTCCAATTCATAACTACTACAAGTCTACAAGCACTAAACATTCTCTAGGATGAAAGTAACCAATCCAAAAATAACCTCAATTTACTTACCAGAAACATTCCATGATGTATACACAATCTTACAAAGTAGGTGAAATTTATATCCAAGAAAAAAAATGATACATCAAATATAATTAGTCAAACTTTCTATGCACATAATATTTTATTATATATATATAATTATGTTAATATGTATATTTATCCTTCTTGTTTTATTTTATCTGCGAGAGTAATATATATATATATATATATATATATATATAAGTGTTAATTCTGACTAATTATAGTGATGATGATAGTGTGCATGTATGACAATGATAGTGTGTATCACTGATATTTAAAAAAAAATTAGAGTTCACATGATTTCAGATTCACACACGTTTTTGTCTATTTATAATTCCAAGGCACGTCACACATATTTTATTAATATTTCCTCCGTCCCAAATCAATTTGCACACTTGTAAAGACACATTTTTTTAAGAAAAATATATTATTTGAGTAAAGTAGTAATATACTAATATATAGGCTAATAAATATATATATATATATATTCTTATGAGTGTGCACACAAATTAATATTTTTTTTACTAAAAAAACAAGTGTGAAAAATTTTTCAGGACGAAGATAATATCTTTTAATTATTCATGCAATGGTAATTCATGAATAAAACATTTTTTTATAATAAAAAAAAAGCCATTTATAATTTGCCATATGTAATAGAGGAAATGAAGCTGTTTTGGGGGTCCATGCCAGCGACTCTATACAAACGACATGAATCCATGAAAACAACAGCTAACTGCTATGTTCACAAGTCACAACTCTTATCCTTATCTTTTTAATGATGTATAACTATTTCTAACTCTACGACCAACTCTACGAAATTGCGTGAACTCAACTCAAGCACACATCAGCTTGTTTTCTTTAAATATTATTGCAATATGTATATACTATTATTGTTATATATATTTACTATCACTGTTATTTATATGTACTATCACTAATTAAAAAAATCAAGCATTTTTATAAACAATGATAGTTAATATACATAATGGTAATAATGTATATATAATACAATAATTCTTAAAACAAAGTTCACGTAAAGTCGGTTCACAGGAGACATCCAAAAAATAAAAAACATACGAGATCGTCTCATGTATAATAGTGATCGATTATTTTATTTAATAAAGAGTCAATTTTTTTAGTAGAAAAATATATACGATCTCATGCAGGCCATGCTATATTGCCTTTAATATTGACACAACTATCGGAAAAAAAATAGCCAATAATGAAGGGTATACATTCTTTTGGACTTTTTTTTTTTAAAGCATGTGAAGTGATAGAATTGAGACATATGTTAAGAGAATGGCCAAAGAGTTGGTCTAATGATTCTAATCTTAATTAAATATAAAGTTGACGTGAGACGAGGTTAGTTTAAGTGTTCAACTGATTATTATGAAGTTCTAAAATATTATAATTTTTGTGCTTATGAGTCATGACATTTGAAATATTATTTACTTTGTGTTGATTATGACATTTGAAAACAACACACATTTTAATTTCGTAGTTTTTCTATCACTTGTCAATTAACATTTAATTTATTAATTATTCTAGATAGTTATTACTCAATCCGTAGATTAAGACATTTGAAAAAAAAAAAATACTTTGATGCACAAATTGCTCCATTCCATGCCATTAATTTTTTTCTTTTGAATAAAATTAATTATTTTACTAAAATATATTAATTGATCAAATATTAATTTTTTTATTGAATAATATTAATTGAATACTGTGCACCCAAAGAACTCATTAGTATAAAACAATCAAGTTCTTCCTAACATTTATTTTAATTTATACACTAAAATACGCTTAAAAAACAAATTAACTCAATACTGAACAATTTTCAATGTAACAATACAATTTGAGTATGTATAGAGTGAATTTTGCTCATACATGAATCATTTTGTAATACTTTTAATGTAATTAATTAATACCTTTTAGTTTAATCAATTAATACCTTTAGTTAAACAACTAATACTGTACATAACCTTCAACTAATACTCTTAATTAAAAACAACTAATATCATTCAAAACTAATATCATTATGTGAAAATAACTAATACCCTTTAATAAAAATAACTAATACTTTTTAAATGATTTACATTTTCACTTTATCCTTCGCCCTTCAATTCTTATTTCTTTTAGGGCTTGTTTGTTTCGGGATTTAGGTGGGTGTGTGAAGTCATGACTTTACGCCGACAAGATGTAAAGTCTTGGATGATAATAAAAGTGTGTGTTTGTTTTGGGATTTTAGTAGGGTGAGATTTTACTTTATGTCAAATCATGTGTAAAAGTAGAGTATGATGTGTAAGAGAAAAGTAGGAAAGAGAGTGTAAGTGAGAGAAAAGTAGAAAGAGAAAAATAGGAAAGAGAGTTTAAGTGAGAGAAAAGTAGAAAATAGAGTGCAAGTGAGAGAAAATAGGTATTATAGGTGCGGATGAAGAATGAGATGTAAAAACGGGATGTTACATCTCTAACTAGAACGGGGCGGGGACCGAAAAATCCTAATCCTGTCCGTGTGAATTCCAAAACAAACAAGCCCTTAGGAAATAAGATGACACCAGACTTTACTTCCTTCTCTTCGAAGAAGTTAAAAGTGCAATCCCAATATTACATACATGTACATGAAATAAACATAGGGAGAAAAAAAATTGTCCATAAATTTATAAAACAATTATTTTTTGTCCAATTTAAAAAAAAAAAAAAAAATTCTTTGCCCCAAACAAGGGTGAAAAAACGATTGGCAAACAGTTGCCAACTTTTTTGGGGAAAAATCTTTTAAAACGTTGGTAAAAAACAAGCGTCCCTCTATCTTGAGGACAATTTTGTGTGTTTTTACATAAATATATGGGAGAAAAACAAAATTGCCATTAAATTTATAAGACAATTATTTTTTTGCTCCAAATAAAGTTGGCAAAAAGGGTTGACCCGGATGACAACTGTTTGTCAACCATTTTACCAACTTTTTTTTTTGGAGCAAAAACATTCTTTTTAAAAAGTTAGGTAAAAAATAAGTGCTTCTTTATTTTGAGGACAACTTTTTATGTTTTCACATAAATATATACACTTTGGAAAGGAAACACAATTAAATCATCTTACCAATTTATCCACTAAAGACTATTTTATGTAGTATAAATGAATAAAATCAGAACAAGAAATAACCCATTAAACCCGACCATCAAATAGAAAATATCTATGTTTACGTCACCGAACAGCATAATAATTTTCCAAATAATTGAATCCAAGGGGAAAACAACAATTAGTAGGAACGAGCATATGCCCTAAATAAACAAGGACAGCCCACCAAGTTATACCAAAACGTATACAAAACGACGCCGTAAAGCCCTATCACGACCCCGAATATTATCCCACACCACAAGTGAATGCTTTTACCTTGCCCCTAACTAATAAGTTGCGTGCGCACTTTAATTTTGTCAAATCAGTCCTCCCTATTTGACGCCGGAGGTGCGCCGGTTAGCAAAGTGTGCACTCCCCCTACCTTTCCCCAAATAATTTCCTCCTCTTCTTCTCGATCTCATATCCTTCGACTTTATCCACAAAATGTTATTTGCAGTAATCACCGCCAGATTCTGCCTAGTCGGATCGTCAATGTTGAGCTTTGCTTCGGAGGTCCTGTGATGTTCATTGCCGTTCGAGCAAACTGTGAGTTTTTGAGTTTTTTTTTTTACACTTTGCTGGAATGTGTGTGTGTTTACTGCATTGTTATTGTAAGGCTGTTACGATAGGATTTTAGGAAGTATATTTTGCTCTACTTTGATTCCTGGGAAAAATTGGTGAAGAGTGAAGAACAACAGTGAAATATTACGCCCTAATTTTATGATCGGAGAAGTTTTTGTTTGTTTTTTTGTTTTTTTTGGCTAATTTGCAGCCTTGATGTAAATATGGAGTAAATAGTCTAACCTTTTTACTGTATTTTGTGCAGTGATTGTTGTTTTTGCTCATTTCTGCTCGAACAAACGGTGAGTTTTTAGTTTATTTTATTATTTTTTAATGCAGTTTGCTGGAATGTGTGTGTTTACTGCGTTGTTATAGGATTCTAGGAAGTGTATTTTGCGCTATTTTGGTTCCTGGGAAAAAGTTGGTGAAGAGTGAAGAACAGCAGTGGAATATTAAGCCCTAATTTAATGATGGAGAAGATTTTGTTAATTTTGCCTAATTTGAAGCCATGATGTAAATATGGAGTAAATAGTCTAATTTTTACTATTGGATTTGATTCAGGGTTGTGCTGTGATTGAGGTTTTTGCATAGATTGGTGGATATACATACATTTGAGGGATGGTGAGAGAGACTGCGGCGGATACGTGGTTTGGTAATATATGGAAGAGTTCACGGAAAAGTATCTCATGGGAGCCCGAGAGACCAGTGATTGGAATTTTGGCATTTGAAATATCTAGATTGATGTCGAAGGTTGTTAGTTTATGGCAGTGTCTCAATGATGGGCAGATTATGAGGTTAAGAGAAGAGATTGCAAACTCAGTTGGCATTCAGAAGCTTGTTTCTGAAGATATCGACTATCTTATGGATCTTGTTCTTGCGGAGATAACTGAGAACTTGAGAAGTG
Organism: Ballota nigra; assembly: GCA_947034835.1. NCBI lineage: Eukaryota > Viridiplantae > Streptophyta > Magnoliopsida > Lamiales > Lamiaceae > Ballota > Ballota nigra. The sequence continues at coordinate 96,405,226 of OX344725.1, forward strand.
TTGGGAAGTCAGTGGTTATGCTTGGTAAGAAGTGCACGAGTCCAACCTACCACAATCTTGAAACACTTTTTGATAATGTAGTTGAGAATGATCACAAATGGTATGGCTGGCAATATAAGCTGAAAAAGATGGAGAAGAAAGTTAAGAAAATGGAGAGGTTTGTGGCTGCGACTGAACAATTATATCAAGAGCTTGAAGTGCTGGCGGAGCTTGAGCAGAGTCTAAGGCGGATGCGGGCTGGTGCAGATTCGGGTGGGGTGAAATTGCTCGAGTTTCAGCAGAAGGTAGTGTGGCAACGACAGGAAGTGAAGAATCTCCGGGAGATGTCCCATTGGGTTAGAACGTATGATTATATTGTCAGACTTCTTCTCAGATCAATTTTGACAATTATTGAGAGGATCAAGAACTTTTCTGAGGCTAAACAGAGTGACAATGTTGAGACAAGAAATGATTGCAACAGCATACATAATGAGTGTCTTATTCGTAATAACTCCATCTCTGCCCTCAAGCGAACGCTAGTCTATCCATCAGAAACCAACCCCTCTAGATTTGCAGTTCCATTAGGGAGGTCATTTTCGAATTTGGGTTTAGGAGGTGACAAGTGTAAATCGAAGAGCATGAAAACCCATCATCGGTCTCAATCATCTCTCTTTAGCGGGAAACAACAGCAACTTGTGAAAGCTAGATTATTAGCTGCTGGTGGCTTCACAGGTTGCATGACTCAGGGGAGCGAATCTCCTGTGGTAGAGAGCTATACACCATCATGTGGTAGCTCATTCAGGTCAAATGATGTTTCTCTAAGACATGCCATTGAAGTGAAAGATAGCACGAGTTCCACAAGAGTGTCTTTCTTTAATTCCAGACGTGGTCTGTTGGATGCTTCACCTTCTACTCTTGGTTATGCTGCATTGGCTCTCCACTATGCGAATGTCATCATACTGATTGAGAAATTAGCTTCATCACCCCACTTGATCAGCCTTGATGCAAGAGATGATCTTTATAATTTGTTGCCTACATCTATAAAAAGCTGTTTGAGGGCAAAGCTAAAGACATTTTCAAGAACTCCGGCTTCGTGTTTCTATGATGCTGCCTTTGCAGCAGAGTGGAGCTTAGCAATCACAACGATATTGGATTGGTTGTCTCCACTCGCTCACAGCATGGTAAGATGGCAATCTGAGCGGAACTTCGAAAGGCAGAGATTGGTTTTTGGGTCAAATGTGCATCTTGTCCAGACCCTTTATTTTGCAAACCGAGTTGAGACTGAGGCAGCAATTGTAGAACTTCTGATGGGCCTAAATTACCTCTCTAGATTTGGAAGAAGAATTAATCAGAAACCATTCCAAGAATCTTCATGCAGTCGAGCATATGATGGTTATACATTGCCTAGTGATAATGTGTACTGCAAGATTATTGATAATGCCTCAAAACAGAACCCTCATGTCCTCATATAACTGAAGGCACTGGGAAAGCTTTCTTGTTGTTGCTCATCCTTCCAAATATCAGAGGTATTGTCCTACTGCTGGTTTATATAATATCTCAGGCTGAAAATGTAAAATTTGGACATCTTTCTTGTTTCTTAAATAGGTTTGGTTTCCCATGTAATAATTAGCTTTTCTTCATAATTTATCTGTAAAAGTTTCTCTTTTGATTATGTAATCAACCTGCCAATTTATTTTATGCAAGGTACTTTTGGACAAATTGATATAGCAAGAGCTGTAATATGATTGAGTTTTACTCTTCTTAGCCATCAAATTCAACTGTGATGTGAATATGTTAAAAATAAATCACAAAATGCAGCATGATTTAGACTTGGTTTCTTTGAAACCGTTCCTATTATAAAATTACAAATATCTTGATTAACGTAGAAGTGCAAAAATAAACCAAACCAAACCACTATGAACAGACATTTTCTTTGTGCTAATATATTTGATGTTTCTTTACCCAAATACTAAAAAAGTATTAAAATAATTTTAATTCAAGATACTTGAATTAATTGCTAGTTGATTTAATAAATAAAAGGTTTGGGAAGGATTCAATTGACACATTTTATTATTTGTATATTATTAAATATTTTTCATTTCTATCACAATGGTATTCATCGATATCATGTCATACAAGGAGGCAGAGGCCTATTCTATTGCATCACATCTAACACATCCATGATACTTGTATAGCATTAATTCTAAGTGTGTGCATATGCATAATTTCTAAACTTCTATATATTTATTTTACACATATAGAATGCAATACAAAATTTACATAGATGATCAACTGTCTTTGGTTGATATGCAACATAGGAAAGGTCAACATGCTAAAATGTTTTGGAAAAATAGCAGAAGGGTTCATATATGAATATATGGTCATCATTATAGCTGGGAAATTTTAGTTCAGGTCAGGTTTTACATAAGCATGCTATGATTTATTATTTATAGGAATGATAATAGAGGCAACATCTGAGTAAGAATGGGTTTTACAGAAGTATGTCACAAATTCACAATGCATTGGAAAGATAGTAGAAGGGGACACATATCATCGTCATCTTAGCCCTTAGGTGGTAAATCTCGATAAGGATGGACTTGACGAGCTTTAAGTTTTGCGTTCTCTTGGAACTACTTTTAAGCGTATGGGCATGCGAAACGACAGCCCCATCATCTCCTTCATATCCTTAGTTTTGGGGGAGACATTTACAGGGAGCTCCCAGTCAAAAGACTGTATCAGCCTGGCTAAAGTGAGACTAACCATTCTCTCACCCATTAACAAGCCAACACAGGATCTTCGCCCCGAACCAAATGGAATCAGCTCATAATGTTTGCCCTTGTGGTCAATTGTTGAGTTCTTGAACCTTTCCGGCATAAAAGAAAAGGGATTTTCCCATGAATCAGGGTCCCTATGGATAGCCCATGCGTTCATAATCACCATCGTGTTCTTGGGAATATCGTAGCCCATGAATTCAGTATCTTGCCTAGTCTTTCGCGGAAGCAGGAAAGGAAGAGCAGGGTGTAATCGCATAGTTTCCTTAACCACTGCCTGCAAATAAGGTAATTCATTTAAGTCACCCTCCTTGATTGCCCTTATATGACCGATAATCTGATCAATCTCTGCTTTAAGCTTCGTCATGGATTCAGGATTGCGTAATAGTTCAGCCATCGCCCAATGAATGGTATTGCTTGTTGTCTCAGTTCCACCGAAGAACATTTCCTGCAGCATAATAAGGTATGTGTTAAGCTGTGATGATTCTCATATTTGTGATAAATTGTTGGTTTAGTAATTACCAGTATAATGATTGTCACATTTTTCTCTGAGATCTTATCAGGTGCTTGTTTTCCATCACCTTCATACTCCAATAATGAATCCAAGAAATCCCTCGATTCTTTTTTTCTCCCCTGTTCCTTTTCCTGAACCCTTTCCTTCACTAACCCAGAAACTAATTTCAACAATTCTTGCAGGTGCCTCTCTGTATTTCTTCTGATTCCCTGAGGATCAAGCCATTTTAAGAATCCAAAAGAGTCCACCACATTTGGCCTCCCATTCCAGCTGGTGAATTTTTTCATGGCTTCAAAGAACTCATTTCCCATCTCAGATTTAAAATCCATAATATCCTTAGTGAGCATTAAATTGCTAAGAAAATTTAAATTCATGATCAACAGGTACTTATCAAGTTGAATCTCACATGATCTCGATGCATCCTCCTTGATCCACTGGATCATTTTGTCGATGCATTTTTGTCTGAGTGGCATAGAAGCATTTATTTTTTTGTGGACCATGAGCTCTGACAACAAAAGGCGACGTAAAACACGCCAGTATTCACCATAGGGGGCTTGGGCCAACGACCCCTTGTCGTAGTCACAAGCTGTCATTGAATCGGGAACTTTTCGATCTGAGAAAGCAAGGTCATGGTTCTTGAAAATCTCCGCAGCAGCTGTGGCCGACTGTATTACTAGAGTGTTTAGATTGCCCAGTTTCAGCCAAAGAACGTCTCCATATTTGGATTTAAGTTTATGGAAATTCAGGTGGGGCTCTGCTCCAACTTCGAATATGTTTCCAATCAGAGGCCACCCAGGTGGCCCTGGTGGCCGGAGTTTGGCGGGTTTGTTCCTCAATTTGGACCATAAGAAAAGAGCTATTAGATAAAAAAGTGTCAACCAGGTTAGTGAATGAAGCAACACCATATTTGAGTTGATTGAGCTCTCAGTGTGTTTTGTCTGCTTTATAGAAAATGTTGCCTCTTTTGGTGAAATATGAGGTTGAAATAGAGAGGACACGTGATACTACCGTCATAGATTGCATTGTTTACAAACATCCTACTGATTCACATGTTAGAAGAAGCCATCAAGCATTTATAATTGCTTTGTTTTTTTGTATTATCTTTTACCATTGTTTGAGAAATCTCATTGAGATATTGGTTGAAATAGACACATTCATGTTTATAATAGATATCCTGACTTCATTTTTTTTAACCCATGTTTATTTTATGAGTGTGATATATAATTATAATAATGATAATAATTATAATAATAATAATAATATACTACACAAGTGATTTGCATTAATGATATTGAAATATAATAATAATAAAAAAAACAATGAATCCTGACCATCAGAATTGTGATTCACATATCTTATATATTAACTGGCACACTCTCTAAAGTGATTTATATTCAATTCATTATGTAATATATTTGACATTTCAATCACAGGGGTCATTCATCAATTTATGCAACGGGGTATTCTATTGCATTACATGCAACACATCCATGCTACATGTATATCGTTAACTCTTAAGTGTGTGCATTTTTAAGTTATTTATAACTTTATACATATTCTATCCAACATAGAATTGTGATAGATGTTCCAATTGATGTGCAACATAGAAAAGGTCAACCTGCTAATATATATAGGAGAAATAGCAAAAGGGTACACTTTTCATCATAATTGTAACTGCCTATCTGGGAAATTTCATTTCTGACCTGTTTCTACAAAAGCATGCTATTATTTATTGGAATGAAAATAGAGAGGAAATCTCAGTTCAGATTAGTTATTACAGAAGCATGCTACTGTGAATAGGAAAAATCGGGCATGAGGAGCTTAAGTTTTGCATTCTGTTGGAACTACTTTTAAGGGTGTGAACATGCGTACCGACAGCCCCGTTGCCTCCCTCATATCCAGAGTTTCTGGGGAGACATTAACAGGAAGCTCCCAGTGAAATGACTGTATTAGCGTTGCTAAAGTAAGACTAAACATTCTCTCTCCCATCAACAATCCAACACAGGATCTTCGGCCTGAACCAAATGGAATCAGCTCATAGTGTTGGCCCTTGTGGTCGATATTCGAGTTTAGGAACCTTTCTGGCTTAAAAGAGAAGGGATTTTCCCATGCATCAGGGTCCCTATGAATAGCCCATGCGTTCAGAAATACCATCGTGTTCTTTGGAATATCGTAGCCCATGAATTCAGTATCTTGCCTAGCCGTTCTTGGAATCAGCAAAGGAAGAGGAGGGTGAAGTCTCATAGTTTCTTTAACCACTGCCTGTAAATAAGGTAATTCACTTATGTCTCCCTCCTCGACTGTTTTTGAACGACCAACAACCTGATCAATCTCTGCTTTAAGCTTTTTCATGGATTCAGGATGGCGTAATAGCTCAGCCATCGCCCACTGAATGGAATTGCTCGTTGTCTCAGTTCCACCTAAGAACATTTCCTGTGGCATAATAAGGTACGTGTGAAGTGTGATGATTCTCATATTTCTTATTTGATAAATGGCTAATTGCAAAACTAGTCACGACCTTTTTACATTTTGTCATTTACAACATATGTTTTTAAAATATGCAATTTGATACACGGCCATTCAAATTGTTGCAATTCAATTACATGACTACAATCCGGCAAATCCAGTTGATGTGCATAAATTGTAAAAAAATTAAAAGGTCAATAACAAAAGGTCGATAATCTATTTGCAATTTTGGTTACTATGCCACGTCAACATAAGTTACCCAAAAATTGTCATGTGATGTAATTACAAAATTAATTTAGGGTGTGCTTGGTTCAAATTCTATAATGAGAATGGTAATGACAATCTCTTTTCCCTCCACACCCACGTAATGCAAGCGATATGTTTGAGGAAAAATTGTTTTAATGGTGGTTCCATTCTTTGAGTCGTGTTCTAATTTTGAAAAAAAGTGGACAAAAAATGATTGTTGGTTGAGAACTAGTGGAATGATCGAGGAGAAATGATTATAGAAGGAGAGGTAGTTAATTAAAATAGGGTAATGATTAACTAATTTTGAATCTCATTATCCCGTACATTGTATGATGAAAGTGAATTGACCATCTTATTCTCATTAATCACTATAATTACTTTATGTTCATATCATTATCAATCCTATTGAAGAATTTTGAACCAAGCGCTCCCTTTAGAAGTCAGTATCAAATTGCAAATTAAAAAAACATACTATGTTGTAATTGAAAAAACGTGAAAAGATCGTGATCTTTTTATGAATGGCTGTTTTAGTAATTACCAGGATAAGGATTGTCACATTTTTCTCTGAGAACTTATCAGGTGTAGCTTGTTTTCCATCGCCTTCGTAGTCCAGTAATGCATCGAGGAAATCGCTTGTCTCCCTCTTCCTCCCCGCTTTCTTCTCCTGAATCCTTTCCTTCACAAACCAAGAAGCTAAGTTCAACAATTCTTGTAGATGCCTCCCTGTATTTCTCCTGATTCCCTGAGGATCAAACCATTTCAAAAATCCATAAGAGTCCACCACATTTGGCCTCCCACACCAGTTAATGAACTTTTTCATGGCTTCAAAGAACTCATTCCCCATTCCAGATTTAAAATCCATTAAATCCTTAGAAAGCATGAAATTGCTAACTAAATTAAAACTCATGATCATCAGATACTTATCAAGTTGAATCTCCCCTGATCTCGATGCATCGTCCCTGATCCACTCAATCATTATCCCAATGCATTTCTGCCTGAGTGGAGTCAATGCATCGATTCTTTTGTGGACCATGAGCTCAGACGAAGTAAGTCGACGTAAAATACGCAAGTACTCGCCATAGGGCGCATAGACCAACGACGCCTTGTCGTAGTCGCAAGCTGTCAACGAGTCCGGAACTTTCCGATCGGAGAAAGCGAGGTCGTGATTCTTGAAGAGCTCAGCAGCGGCGGCGGCTGACTGGATAACTAGTGTGTTGAGATTGCCTAGTTTGAGCCAAAGAAGAGGCCCGTATTTGGTTTGAAATTTGTGGAAATTCACGTGTGGCTCTGCTCCGACGTCGAATATGTTCCCTATTAAAGGCCAGCCCAGCGGCCCCGGTGGCCGGTGTTTGGAGGGTTGGGTCCTGAGTTTGGACCATAAGAAAAGAGCTGTTATGAAGGAGAGAATGAGCCAGGTTAGTGAATGAAATGATTCCATTTTTTGTTTTCTTTGTAAAAATGAAGTTGCTTCTTTCTGTTTAATAGGTGTGACTTTGAAATACAGAGTACTTGTGGCACTAGTATCATTAGTTGCATTGTTCCAAAATATCTATTCTGATTCAAATTTTAGAAATGGCGAATTTTCTAAAGTTTTGTTGGAAATAATCTGCCAGTGTTTGAAAATTCATAGTGAGATATTGGCTGAAATTGACAGGATACGACCGGGTCATAAATTCATTGGATAATATCCTGGGATTATTATTTTTAGACAAAAAATAATACTACCTCCGTCCCAAGTCTTATTTCATACCACCTTTTTTCTCGTATTTTAGCGAGGAAGTTGTTTATTAATATTTAAAATGATAAAGTAATTTTGAAAAAGTGGTATGATAGATCTATTTCTCCTCTAGTATAAAGTAACTTAAAAATTACTTTATCATTTCAAATACTAATTAAAAACTCGCTCGCTAAAACACGTGAAAATAGTAAATGTGAAATAAGTTCCGGGACGGAGGTAGTATAATTTTACCCACCTCTGCAAATTTGTAATTTTTTTTTTTTTTTTTTTACTTATTTTAAGTTAAAAAAAAAAATTTGCTAACCACATGATCCATTAATTTAACCACCAAACCTTTAAGGGCCAACACTTCCTCTCTTTACCCACATGGATTCCCCTCCTAATGTAAGAAAACAAAACAAAACAAAAAATCCCCTGATTCTCTCATCCACTGAGACGAGCTGGGGCTCGGTTGGACTGCCTGGTAACCTTAGAAAATGCAGGGTTAGGTTCGAGCTTTTGGTGACGGGCTTGGGCCAAAGATCATTGTGGCAGTCACAGGCTGTCATCGAATCAGGAAACTTTCCGTTCTGAGAAAGCATGGTTGTGATTCTTGAAAAATTCGGCAGCAGCTATGGCTGACTGTATTACTACTGTGTTAAGATTACTCAATTTCAGCCAAAAAATGTCACCATATTTGGATTGAAGTTTCTGTAAATTAAGGAGGGGCTCTGCTCCAACATCGAACATGTTCACGATCAGAGGCCAGCCAGGCGGCCCTGGTGGCCAGAGTTTTGGCAGGTTGGTTCCTCAATTTGGACCATAAGAAAAGTGTTACAAGGAAAAAGAGAGTCAACCAGGTCAGTCAATGAAGCAACACCATATAACGTTGTCTCTTTCAGTCATTGATTGCAATTTTTACTGATTCACATGTTAGAAGGAGTCATCAAGCATTTATAATTTCTTTGTTTTCTTTGCAATATCTTTTACAATTGTTTGAGAAATCTCGACGAGATATTGGTTGAAATAGACACAATACCTGACAGAGTCATAAATTGCATTGCTTTCTAAAGTATGAATTCATACGTTCACGGTAGATATCCTCACTTTATTGTTTAATTCTTTTCATCCATGTTTATTTTACGAGTGTGATATATAATGAATAATAATACACTACACAAGCAATTTGCACTGTTGATCTTGAAATACGATAAAAAAGATAAAGAATCATGACCATCAGAATTGTGATTCACATATGATATCTCATAAATTCACTTGCATACTCTCCAAATTGATTTATATTCAATTCATTGTGTATAAAATATTTGACATTTTGAGCACAGTGGTCATTCATCAATTTACGATGCATTACATGCTACACATCCATCCCACATGTATATCATTAAGTGTGTGTATTATTTAAGTTATTTATAACATTACACATATTCTATCCAAAACAGAATTGTGATAGATGATCCAAACTGTCTTTGGTTATGCAACAAAGAAAAAGTCAACCTGCTAACATGTATAAGAGAAATAGCAGAAAGGTACACATATCATCATAATTGGAGCTGCCTATCTGGGAAAGCATGCTATTATGTATAGGAATGATAATAGAGGGGAAATCTTAGTTCATATTAGTTATTACAGAAGCATGCTACTATACTATGAATAGGAAAAGTAGTAGAAGGGGACACATCATTGTCATCTTAGGTGGTAAATCTCATACGAGCTTTAAGTTTTGCGCTCTCTTGGAACTACTTTTAAGGGTATGAGCATGCGAACTGACAGCCCCATTGCCTCCCTCATATCCAGAGTTTCAGGGGAGACATTTACAGGAAGCTCCCAGTCAAAAGACTGTATTAGCCTTGCTAAAGTAAGACTAACCATTCTCTCTCCCATCAACAAGCCCACACAGGATCTTCTCCCCGAACCAAATGGAATCAGCTCATAGTGTTTTCCCTTGAGATCGATATTCGAGTTTAGGAACCTTTCTGGCTTAAATGAGAAGGGATTTTCCCATATATCAGGGTCCCTATGAATAGCCCATGCGTTCAGAAATACCATCGTGTTCTTGGGAATATCGTAGCCCATGAATTCAGTATCTTGCCTAGCCTTTCTTGGAAGCAGCAAAGGAAGGGGAGGGTGAAGTCTCATAGTTTCTTTAACCACTGCCTGCAAATAAGGTAATTCACTTATGTCTCCATCCTCGACTGTTTTCGAACGACCAACAACCCCATCAATCTCTGCTTTAAGCTTTCTCATGGATTCAGGATGGCGTAATAGCTCAGCCATTGCCCACTGGATGGAATTGCTCGTCGTCTCAGTTCCAGCAAAGAACATTTCCTGCAGCATAATAATTAGGTATGCCGTATGTGTGAAGATTTGAAGGGAAAATATCATTTTTTTAGTCCCTAAAATTTATATATTTTTCAGGTTTGGCACCCTCTTCAATTCACATAAAGGTTGGTTCTGAAAATGCATATTTTTTCCACACTTGGTCCAACCGCTAGTTGACCATCCGTTAATGAAACCAACTATTTGTGGTGCTAACTGAAAATATTTACAAGGTTTTTGAATTATTTTATAATAACATTGAAGTACAAAACTTTTAAATAGCGAGTAAAAGAGGAGGAGCAAAAATGTTTTTTTTATCCATTCTCATATTTATGATTGTTTTAGTAAATACCAGGATTACGATAGTCACATTCTTCTCTGAGATCTCCCATCAACAATCCAACACAGGATCTTCGCCCCGACCCAAATGGAATCAACTCATAGTGTTGGCCCTTGTGGTCGATATTCGAATCCAGGAATCTTTCTGGCTTAAAAGAGAAGGGAGTTTGCCATGCATCGGGGTCCCTATGGATAGCCCATGCGTTCAGAAGCACCATTGTGTTCTTGGGAATGTGGTAGCCCATGAACTCGGTATCCTGCCTCGCCTTTCTTGGAACCAGCAAAGGAAGAGGAGGGTGAAGTCTCGTAGTTTCTTTAACCACTGCCTGCAGATAAGGTAATTCGCTTATGTCTCCCTCCTCCACTGTTTTCGAACGACCAACAACCTTATCGATCTCCGCTTTAAGCTTTTTCATGGATTCCGGATGGCGTAATAGCTCAGCCATTGCCCACTGGATGGAATTGCTCGTCGTCTCAGTTCCAGCGAAGAACATTTCCTGCACCATAATAACTAGGTATGTGTGAAGATTTGAAGAGAAAATATCATTTTTAGTCCCTAAAATTTATATATTTTCAAGTTTGGGCGCCCTCTTCAATTCACCCTAAAGTTTGGTTCTGAAAATGCAATCTTTTCCACAAGTGGTCCAACCGCTAGTTGACCATCCGTTAATGAAACAGAAAGAATACTGCCTCATATAAAAGTCCGAACATGTAGAGAGGTGTGGAATTAATTCATTTAATTATTTCTCTTACAGAAACCAACTATTTGTGGTGCCTAAATAAAAATATTTACAAGGTTTTTGAATTATTTTAAATATTCACATTTAGCACCTCCCAAATAGTTGATTCCATTGGACAACTTATGGCGGGACCAAATGTGAGAATAAAGGTGTACTTTTAGTACCAAGTTTGATTGTGGTTTTAGTAATTACCAGGATTATGATAGTCACATTTTTATCTGAGATCTTATCAGGTGCAGCTCGTTTTCCATCGCCTTCGTACTCCAATAAAGCATCGAGGAAATCGCTGGTCTCCCTTTTCCTCCCCTCTTTCTTCTCCTCAATCCTTTCCTTCACAAACCCAGAAGCTAAGTTCAACAATTCTTGCAAATGCGTCCCTGTATTTCTCCTGATTCCCTGGGGATCAAACCATTTCAAGAATCCAAAACAGTCCACCACATTAGGTCTATGAACCCAGCTCATGAACTTTTTCATGGCTTCAAAGAACTCATTTCCCATCCCAGATTCATTAAAACCCATTACATCCTTAGAAAGCATGAAGTTGCTAACTAAATTAAAACTCATGATAATCAGGTACTTTTCAAGCTGAATCTCCCCTGATCTCGATGCATCTTCCTTGATCCACTCCACCATTATACCTGTAAAGGAAATAATTAAATGAATTAATTTCACACCATTCTACAAGTTCGGACTTTTAGATGAAGCGGAATTCTTTCATGGTATCAGAATTCAGAGCCAAAAGGTTCACGCCCGGACAAAGATACTGGATTCGATTCCCGCTGAGAGCAACTCCATCCATATTAAATTGACCACTCATTGGGCCTCCAAAAAAGGGAAAATTGAGATGAGGTGGAAATAATTAAATGAATTAATTTCACACTCTTCTGCAACTTCGGACTTTTAGATGAGGTGAAATTCTTTCAATACCGATGCATTTTTGCCTGAGTGGAGTCGAAGCATCGATCCTTTTGTGGACCATGAGCTCAGACGAAGAAAGGCGCCGCATAACGCGCCAGTACTCGCCATACGGCGCGTGGGCCAATGACCCCTCGACGTAGCCACATGCTGTCAACGAGTCGGGAACTTTCCGGTCGGAGAAAGCGAGGTCGTGATTCTTGAAAAGCTCAGCTGCGGCGGCTGCGGACTGGATAACGAGTGTGTTGAGATTTCCTAGCTTGAGCCAAAGAAGAGGCCCGTATTTGGGTTGAAGTTTGTGGAAATTCACGTGTGGCTCTGCCCCGATGTCGAGTATGTTTCCGATCAGAGGCCAGCCGGGCGGCCCCGGTGGCCGGAGTTTGGAGGGTTGGGTTCTGAGTTCGGACCATAAGAAAAGGGCTGTTAGGAAGGAGAGAATGAGGAAGGTTAGTGAATGAAGCAATTCCATTTTGTTTGCTTTGTAAAAATGAAGTTGTCTTTTCTGTTAAATAGGAGTGAGTTTGAAATACAGAGGACATGTGATACTTGTATCGTTGATTGAATATCTACTGCTTGTTTCGCGATTCACCCGAATATGAACTTTTACGGTTCAGGTTTTATTTGAGTTAGAGATTTTAAAATTCAATTTTTAAGTCTCATATTTAATCCACACTCAGAATATCTATAATTTTATTATTCTTTTTTTCTCATTCAATTATTAGTCGTATCATTACTCTTCTCTTTCTCATTCATTCGTTCATTCATTATCTTTTATAATTTACTTACCTAATATAATAGAATAATACATTAATTATATAGCTTATAAGTGGTTAGAGCTCCACAATCTATAATTAAGAAGCTATGGGTTCGAATCACAATTTAACTATAACTATCTACTTATCATCATTTTATGGGAAACAAATTTTTTTGTCCTTTGACTTTGGTTGACTTATTAACATTGATCTTTTGAATTTTATCCTATAACTTACAAAGTTTGTGTTTTTTTTGTCATGTTATCTGCTGTACCATGTAACATTTCCGGTAAATCTAATGTGACATATTGAATTTCGTCCAATAATTTTAAAAAAATTGGTGTCACGTTAAATTTACAAGAAGAATTATTTGATGTAGCAGGTAACAGGACAAAAACCATAATTTTTCTTAAATTAAATGATAAAATTCAAAATTTCAAAGTTAACCCTACGAAAACCAAAATCAACAAAATTTTAAGGAAAAAAAAAAGATATTTTTTCCTCCGACTCTAGTACCCTGCGGAAGTATCTGGCTATGTTCTAGACTTCTAACCCCCTTAAATATATAGGGTGGGCTGGTAGATTTAGTATCAAATTATATACTCTCTTTCCCCTATAATAAACTTTATATATATTTTTTTTACATGTCACAATATTTTTACACCTCTAAAATAAAAATAATATTATTCAATAACAAAACCTGCACAATACTATTTTTATATTCAAATAAAATCCTCAAAAATTCATTTTTCAACAATTTATCTTAAAAAGTGTCACACTAAATATGAAGATTATTGTAGAATTGAGGATGTATTATAATACTATGTAGAATATATAGAAATGGGAGGAATGACAAACCGGACCAACTAATAGAAATGGGAGGAATGACAAACCGGACCAACTAATATTTTGAAACAACTAGTTGGAACGAACAAAATATTTTAGAACAAAAATCGATGCAACCAATTTACGAAACTAGCTATCAGCTAGATTGACTATAATATTTTGAAACCAACCCCCAAAAATTCTAAACGAAAAATCACTATTCACATTTAAAGTAATATTTCTCTAAAGAAGAATGGTGGGTATTTTAATTTTAAATTACTTTTCTACGAAAATGTGTATTTTGGCCTTTTTCCTATAGCAGCTCACCTGTATGGCTGTATCCATAATTGGTACAACAATGAATTTATGACCGGTCGTGTCCTGTCCATTTCACCCAAAATGTCTATTAATTTTCAAACACTGGCACAAATTATTTCCAACAACCTAATTTTAAATCAGGGAGAAAAACAAAATTGCTCTAAAATTTAGGGACAAAATGCTTTTTACCCGACTTTAAAAAAAAAGATGTTCATTGTCCTAAAAAGGGTTGGCAAATGATTGATACACAGGTTGGTATGGTGCCAACTATTTGCTAACTGTTTGTCAACTTTTTTGGAGCAAAATACATTTTTTTTTTTTTTTTACAAAAGGTGGTAGAAAACAAGTGCCTCCTTAATTTTTGGGCAATTTTATTATTTTCTCTTTAAAAAGATAAAATGAACAATTTTAGACGATTGAAGGCTACTTCTAAAATGTGAATCAGGTTGGCACATTTGTTTTGGGATTACACAAGGAATGTCATGATTTTAAAATCGCAAAATTCTTGATGACTTTAAAGTTTCGTCAATGGCAGTAGATATTAGGGAAAAATTGTTTTCTCAGGATTGTAATTTAAAGGTAGTAAAATAAGGACTATAACTTTTTGAGCTAACAAAATTAAGACAATAATTTTAAAATGTGGTAAATTGAGGACAAATCAGCTTGAGTCAACGCAAATCGGGCTAATTAGTCGGATTTGGGCTAAATTCGGGTCCAAATCGGACCAATTTGACCTATGTTCAAGCAAGATTTGACCTTTATTTGCAAAATTTTAAAAGTTACGGTCCTTAAATTGTCAATCTAAAAAATTACGTCCTCATTTTGCCAATCTGAAAAGTTACGGTTCTCATTTTGTCAATCCAAAAAGTTACTGTCCTTATTTTACGGTAGATATTAGTGATAATACGGTAACAATTCAATCAATGATACTAGTACCACAGGTCCTCTGTATTTCAAACTCACTCCTATTTAACAAAAAAGACGCAACTTCATTTTTACAAAGCAAACAAAACAAAATGGAATTGCTTCATTCACTAACCTGCCTCATTCTCTCCTTCCTAACAGGTCTTTCCATATGGTCCAAACTCAGGTCACAACCCTCCAAACTCCGGCCACCGGGGCCACCCGGCTGGCCTCTGATCGGAAACATACTCGACATCGGGGGAAAACCCCATGTCAATTTCCACAAACTCCAACCCAAATACGGGCCTCTTCTTTGGCTCAAGCTAGGCAATCTCAACACACTCGTTATCCAGTCCCCCGCCGCTGCTGCCGAGCTTTTCAAGAACCACGACCTTGCTTTCTCCGACCGGAGTGTTCCCGACTCGTTGACGGCATGCGGCTACGACGAGGGGTCGTTGGCCCACGCGGCGTACAGCGAGTACTGGCGCGTTATGCGCCGCCTTTCTTCGTCCGAGCTCATGGTCCACAAAAGGATCGATGCTTCGACTCCACTCAGGCAAAAATGCATCGGTATTGAAAGAATTCTGACTCATTTAAAAGTTCGAATTTGTAGAAGAATGTGAAATTAATTAATTTAATTATTTTTTTTTACACTCCCCTCACTCATGGGCTGGACTCAACTTTCTCTCTTCAGGGGAGGTTCGATGAGTGGACAATTTAATATGGATGGATGCTATAAGAAGATAATGAATTGCCTACAAATTTTTTCCAACAAAAAAATTCGTAATAAGAATTGCCTACAAAATTTTCTAATTATGAAAACTTCTACATATCTCAACCTAGAAACAACTTGCTTACGGAATTAATTTGCCTACGAAATAAAATCCCTAAGTATAATTACCTACAAAATTTTACCTACAACACAATTTGCCTACGAAATTTTCGTCAAGGGCGGAGCTAAGCTTGGGCTGGGCTGTAGCCCAGCCAGCTTTTAATTTTTTTTAATAGGTAATTTTAGATTTTTTTTTATTTATAGGTAAAAATAAAAGAAAAAATAGAGTTAGCCCACCAAGAATCGAACTCATGACCTCTAAAAAAGAGAGAAAAACCTTAACTATTGAGGCACAATTACTAATGTTAAAAAAAAAAATTGATTTTTAATTTTTGTACTATATTATATTAGACTTTCAGCCCGCCCTAAAAAAAATTTCTGGCTCCGCCCTTGATTTTCGTAGGTAAATTTTTTTGTAGGTGGGGAAGGAAGATGCCTATACAATTATAAATTTTTGTAGGCCATTCGTAGGTAATCCCAGTGTTCGAAAAATCGTTAGTCGCTAGTTGGTCGGACTATTGGGGTCTAGCGACTAGACGGAGATTAGCCAGGGACTAGTCGAAACCACCTAAATGAATAAAATAATTAATTTTTAATAAATTAATACATTAAAAAAAAAATAACACCATCACCCTTCAATATTAAAATGATAAGTAATACATCATCATCCTAAACAATAACATAAAACTCAAAATTCAATAAAATAACAAAGATGCATATTAACATAAATCAAAAGGCATCATCCAAATTCTAAGAAAAGACTGGGGAAGCAGCATGCAAGGCTGGATCCGTTTGGTGGTGGAGAGTCGTGAGACAGTGCTTGGTGGAGGAGGGATGAGCTACGAATTTCGGTGGTGGAGGTGCGCCGACGTTTGACGTTTGTGGTGGAGAAATTTTATAGTTAGGTTAAAAAATAAAAAAATGAATTACAAATTTAATTTATTACTTGTTTAGATAAAAAAATGAATTAAACAGATTAGACGACAACTAATCAGATTAGTCTCCGACTAATCTCGACTAATTCAATTAGTCGCCTACTAATTATATGACCGTTTTTTCACCGTTTTAACTAAAATTGGAATGGTATAGGACCGACTAGCGACTAGGCCGTTTTTTAGAACACTGGGTAATCTTCACTACAAATTTTTTCGTTGGAAATAGCATCATATCAGCAATTTCTGTAGACAATTTTATGTTTTCTTGTAGTGGGAGTTGCTCTCAGACGGAGTAGAACCCAAAATCTTTGTCCGGGCGTGAGCCTTTTGACTCTAATACCATGAAAGAATTTCGCTTCATCTAAAAGTCAAATTTGTATAAGGGTGTGAAATTAATTCATATAACTATTTACTTTTAAAGGTATAATGATGGAGTGGATCAAGGATGATGCATTGAGATCAGGGGAGATTCAGCTTGATAAGTACCTGATGATCATGAATTTTAATTTAGTTAGCAATTTCATGCTTTCTAAGGATATAATGGGTTTTAATGAATGTGGGATGGGAAATGAGTTCTTTGAAGCCATGGAAAAGTTCGTCAACTGGTTTGCGAGACCTAATGTGGCGGACGCTTTTGGATTCTTGAAATGGGTTGATCCCCAGGGAATCAGGAGAAATTCAGGGACGCATTTGAAAAAATTGTTGAACTTAGCTTCTGGGTTTGTGAAGGAAAGGATTGAGGAGAAGAAACAGGGGAGGAAAAGGGAGACGACCGATTTCCTCGATGCTTTATTGAAGTACGAAGGTGATGGAAAATCAGGTGCACCTGATAGTAATAAGATATCAGAGAAGAATGCGACGATCGTTATCCTGGTAATTACTAAAAGGATTAATTATATATTAATTTATGAACTTTCCGCTCAATCTCAATTTAATTATGACTTTTAATATTTTCATAAAAATACATCAATTTTTTTTAAGTGTTTCAATCCAATACATGGTTTGTATTTTCAACAAAAGTTTTTTGACTCGTGAGGATGCGATAGTGCTTAAATTGAAAATTAAAAAAAATCATACTCCCTCCGTCCCAAGATTTTGTTCACACTTGCTGTAAATGGACGTCCCAAGATTTTATTCACATCCAAAAAAGGAAATAACCCTCTCTCACAAAAGTCAATAAAGCATAAAGTTATCATTATTTTATTTAACTTCACACTCACATACTCCCATTTTTCTTAAAAAAATGTGTCAAACCCAAGTGTGAACAACATCCTAGGACGGAGGGAGTATCTTAATTTAAAAATATGTACCAAATTGAAACAAATAAAGAGATGGTGATTTTTTATAAAAATATCGAAGACGTGATTAAATTGAATTTGGTTCTAAAGACAGTGAATTAATATAGAATTAAATCTTACTAAAAACAATAATTTATCAAGTAAGAAAGGGGTGGAATATACCGAAATTTTTGGTACAATATTAATAAGTATATATATAAAGAAATTTTGATGTATCGAAAAAATCGATATTTTTGGTATAAAATTTCAAAATATATACAAACATAGCATATAAATTTCGGAAAAATTGCACTTTTGATCACAAGATAATGAGTGCAAAATACTTTTGGTACCTATGTGCGAAAGTGGTCCTATTTTTTGCAGTTTTGGTATCATCCGTTAAATTTTAGTACCAAAATTGCAAATTTATCCAATTTTCTTGAGATCAAAACTGCATTTATCTATTCTTTTGGGACTAAAACTGCGTTTTTATCATATTTTCTTGGGACCAAATGTGTATAAAAATAACCACGGTATTAAAAGTGCCTAAAAAAGGACCATTTTGAAATGAACGCATTCTCTTGGGATCAAAAATGCATTTAACCCTATAAATTTCAGTCGGCACACCAAAATTACGGTATGAACCAGTATATGCCAATATTGTTAAAAGTATCAAAAATTCGAGAAAAAAGTTTTTTTGGTCCCATAACTTATCTTGTGTCCAATTTACGTCCCAAAAAATTTAACTATTCAATTTTGGTCCCATAACTTATTTAGTTGTCCAATTTTGGTCCCAATTTCACCGGAAAAGCCAAAACAACGTCGTTTTATGTCATGCGTGACCCACGTTCCGACCAAAATTGGGGATTTCTGTTGCCCATGCTGACGTGGCGCTGACTGTATTTTTTTATTAATTATTTTTATTCAATATTTGTTTCCACTCCATTAAATAATTAATAAAATTAATTTTAAATAAGATACCACTCAATACCAATTCAAACTTACGGTTTTTCTAAACCAATTCAAACTCACATTTTCTAAATAAATAATACATAAAATAAGAGAAATTGAATTACCTGAACAAAGAATTCACATCGTCATTTCAAAAGCAGACTCTTAGATACCCTTCTTGAAATCCGATTTCAATCTTCCCTATCTTTTTTTTAAATTTTGAAAATATTGATTTGAATTGGCTTAGTAAATCCGTAAGTTTGATGGGTATTAAGTTGATATCTTATTTAAAATTAATTTTATTAATTATTTAATGAGGTGAAAACAAATATTGAATAAAAATAATTAATTAAAAATAAAGAAAAAATACAGTCAGCGCCACGTCAGTATGAGCAACATAAATTCCCAATTTTGGCCGGCGTGTGAGCCACACGTGACATAAAACTATGTCGTTTTGACTTTTCCGGTGAAATTGGGACCAAAATTGGACAACTAAATAAGTTATGGGACCAAAATTGAATAGTTAAATTTTTTTGGGACGTAAATTGGACACAAGATAAGTTATAGGACAAAAAAAAACTTTTTTCTCCAAAAATTCAGTACGGTAGCGACATTGCATTATCCAAATACCGAAATTTCGATATGTCCAATTTTGTTATAGTGAAAATTTTGGTATGGATTGATTCTCAGAACTTCACACACACCTTGTTATGGTGCAGGAAATGTTCTTCGGCGGAACAGAGACGACGAGCAACTCCACCCTGTGGGCCATGGCCGAGCTATTACGCCATCCTGAATGCATGACAAAGCTTAAAGCCGAGATTGATCGTTGTTCGAAAACCGTGGAGGAGGGAGACATAGGTGAATTACCTTATCTGCAGGCAGTGGTTAAAGAAACTATGAGACTTCACCCTCCTCTTCCGTTGCTTCTTCCAAGAAAGGCGAGGCACGACACCAAATTCATGGGCTACCACATTCCCAAGAACACAATGGTGCTTCTGAACGCCTGGGCTATCCATAGGGACCCCGATGCATGGCAAATCCCTTCTCTTTTAAGCCCGAAAGGTTCCTGGATTCGAATATTGACCTCAAGGGCCAACACTACGAGTTGATTCCATTTGGGTCGGGGCGAAGATCCTGTGTTGGAATGTTGATGGGAGAGAGAATTGTTAGTCTTACTTTAGCGAGGCTAATACAGTCCTTTCACTGGGATCTCCCCGTTAATGTCTCCCCGGAAACTCTGGATATGAGGGAGGCCATGGGGATTTCGCTTCGCATGCTCCTGCCCTTAAAACTTGTTCCAACCGAACGCAAAGTTTAAAGCTTGTCAGGCCCGGCTTTTAATTTCGCATGCTTCTTCTATGTATAATAACTAATCCGAACTAGGATTTCCCATAAATAATAGCATGGGCGCATATATATGTAGGAATACACCTGAACAAAATTGCACTTTTAGTTCAACAGAATGGGTGCAAAACACTTTTGGTACCAATTTGCGAAATTAGTCATTTTTTTGCAATTTTGGTCCCATATGTTAAGTTTCAGTACCAAAACTACAATTTATCCTATTCTCTTCGAACCAATAGTATCAAAAAAAAAAAAAAAAAAACTACAGGATTAATTATAAGTGCCGAAAAAAGGACCATTTTGATATGGACACATTCTTTTAGAACTAAAAGTACAATTACCCGAACTGAAATTTATTCTGATGGGCTACAGATATGATGATATGTGTACCTTTTGCTATTTCTCCTATATATATATATACATACGTATAGAATACTTTTTACGGTGAATTGATGAATGACCAGTGTGATCAAAATGTCAAATATTTTACACAATTTTTTTTTATATCAATAAATATTTCAATTTCCTACTAGAGATGTTCACCACCCAGAAATGCTCTGCCAAGTCCTAATTGGGCCCCAAAAAGAACTAGAAGAACACCACTTGGACCACCTCTCCCATACCTCAACGCTGTCATCAAAACCCTAAGGTTAGGTTTCTTTTGTGATTTAGGTGAATAGTAAAAGTATGTATTTCTTTTTAGATTTTGATAGATGAAATTTTGATTTATGTCAAATTAATGTATATTATTGATTAATATTATATTATTTATTTTATTGTATTGTACAAGAGTGAAGTAGGAAAAAAATGAATATGTAAGAGAATAGTGATGATGAAAGTAATAATTGAGTTAGAGAAAAAAGAATAATATGTTAGTGAATTAATTAAATTAATTAATTTTACACCACTCTATAAGTTCAGACTTTTAGATGAGAAAAAAATGCTTTCATGGTAAATTGTCCACTCATTGGGACCTCCCCAAAGAGAAAAAGTTTAAAGTATTCTGCAAGTTCGGTATTAGAAAAATAATTAAATGAATTAATTTCATATCTCTCTATAAGTTCAAACTTTTAGATGACATGAAATTATTTCATAATAGACTTATATGTACTTTACGGGGATTTAAACCAGAATTGTCCTATAACTTTTCACTTTTATTGAAACGGTCCTTTAGTTATTTATTTTATCGATTTAATCCTGTAAGTATTCAAATTTTGCCAGTTGGGTCCCATTTGGCCCAAAAAAACATACGATATGACATCGTTCTGAACATGTTTCTATAATGTGCGTTGTTTTCCTGGCTGAAGATGCTAACGTGTTAGATTTTGTACACGTGGCATGCTGATTGGGTATTTAAAATGCCCCGTCATTAGCTCTCGCTAGAAAACAAGTGCCATGACAAAAACAATGCTGTTTTATGCATTTTTCGACTAAATATGATCAAATTGACAAAATTTGAATACATATTCAACTAAATCAATAAAGCAAATAAATAGAGGACTATTTGAGTAAAAGTAAAAAGTTATGGGACCATTTTGATTTAAATCCTGTATTTTTTATGAATTGAGTATGAAATTTAAAAATAAATTTTAAATCTCTGACTCAAATAAAACGAGGGTCAGAAAGTTCTATTCAGGAAATTCCCAAAAGAAACGCAAACCTAAGACTCTCCACCCACAGCCACTCCCTACCCCAATCATATTGTTAAAAAAATTACTGAAATCTAACGCTAATATGCACGCCTTGTAATCAACAATTATTAGGAAGCAAATCCACAGGAGATATATACACACTTCAGTTTCCCGCGTTATTACATTTAACCATTCCACACACAATCGAATCAACATTTCCACACGTACGGAATCGGTACAGCCTTTAACGGCACATCTTTCCTCAACGTAATTCCCATTCTCTCCCTCATATCCATCTCCCCGCCCTTCATCCCATCCCCCAAAACCCAATCAAACTCCAGAAGCACCGACCCCAACGCCAACGGCAAAACCCGCGCCGCCAGCGCCACCGCGGGGCACATTCGCCGACCCGACCCGAACGGTATGAACTCGAAGTGGTGGCCCTTGTAGTCCGCCGTTTCCGGGTCCAGGAACCGGTCCGGGTCGAAATCCATGGGATTTTTCCAGGTTTTGGGGTCCCTCCCGATTTTCCAAACGTTGACTAGAATTTGGGTTTCTTTGGGGATGTGGAAGCCGAGCATTTGGCAGGAATCCATGGCCTTGTGGGGGACTAGGAAGGGGAGGGGTGGGTGGAGTCGTAGGGTTTCTTTGATGACGGCGTTGAGGTATGGTAGTTGGTCCAGGTGGTGTTCTTCCAGCTTTTTGTGGGGCCCGATTAGGGTGCGCAGCTCCGCCTGAACTTGGCGGAGCTTTTCTGGGTGGCGGAGGAGCTCCGCCATGGCCCACTCGAGTGTGCTGGTGGTGGTGTCGGTCCCGGCGGTGAACATCTCCTGGTGAATTGGAATGAAAATTTGAAGTTTAATTAGGGTTATTTCAGATAACATTTCGTCTTGTCATATTACCAAAATATGATTTATTAGTATAGTATAAGTCTTTTGTACACTTGTTGTATGGTGCACTTACTCCATAGTTGATAATGTTTACACTGAAAAATTGGTTACAATTACACTGAAAAGTTGGATCCAATTACATTGAAAATCAGTTTTTAGTGTAAATTTTTCAGTGTATTTGGAACCAACTTTTCGGTGTAAATAGTATCATGAATTTCACAATTAGGGATGAAATTGGGTTGAATTTGGGTCTGATATATTTAGGTTGATGAAGCCTCAATTTGCGACTTTAAAAATTATAATCCTTAAATTATCAGTCCAAAAAGTTAGGATCCTTATTTTGTCATTCTGGAAAATTATGACCTCATTTTGCCGCCTTAAAAAAATTACCCTGAGAAATCATACTAGTTTCTCCACAAATATATGTATACACAATTAAAAAAAAAAAAAAAAAAAGCCTAACTGGTTTACTAATTAAGATAGTTGCCACATGCTCAAAAGAAACAAAGTATGTACTGATTAATCATGCATGTAACTAGTTCAATTTTTATAAATTAGGTCCAAAACTTTCATTTTTAAATATTGTATACAATCTTCCTCCCCTAAACAAGTTTTATAATATGAAATTTATATCATTATATGAATTCATTGATATCAATAGACTTATAAATTAAAATCTCAAAATATAATAGTATCAGTAAATGCATATAATAATATCAATTTCATACTATGAACAAGTTTTATAGGAGACCTACTTCATTCCCTAATTTTCAATTTCCAAAACTACGTTGATATAATATTAGTTTCTTTTAAATCTGAGCATTTCTACTTTCATCAATTTATAAAATAATAACAAAATTGAGTATATATTTAATTTCGAGGTAAAAAATTGTGTGAGACCGTCTTATAGCATAAGATAATACAAGTTAACATTCACTCCTATCAAAGTATTAATGAATCATGTTCAATTTATATCTCATTCCACAGTCTCATTCATGGTATGAGACCTACTCTAATTCCATCAATTTTCAGTTTAAATACAGATAAAACTCATACGACATGGGCTGAAGCACAAAATGAATCAAGTTCATCTACTATATTATATGGCTCATGAATAAGTTTTAGCTCAATCATAGCCCGACTCAAATATCTAAATGAAATTCCGACAAAAAAAGTTTGAGTAGATCATGTACTGTGAGACTGTCTCATGGAGCGGGTGATAAATGAGGCATGTCAAGCAAGTTTTTGTCAATATAAGTTTTATCTCACACAAGAGTTGAAGGACTCTTTCTAAACAGAAAGACTTTCTAATTAATAAAGTGAAATATATATGAGATGGGAAGAAAGTGAGGAAAACTTACAAAGACAATAACGTTGATAACCGTAGAGGAGAAAACCGCAGGCTCTTCCACACCATCACCCCTATACTCCAAAAGCACATCCAAGTAATCCTTCTCCCTCTCTCCCTCATCTTTCTCTCTCATCCTCTCTCTCAAAAACTCCCCCGCAATATCAAACGCCCTCTTCACATGCATCTGCGTCCCCCTCCTTATCCCCTGAGGGTCCACCCACCTCAGCCCCGGCAAGAAATCCGCCACGTTCGGCTTTCCGGCGAACTCCGTCGCCTTTCCGGCATGGTAGAAGAACTCCGCCCCCCTCTCTGAATCCGGCCCCAATAGATCCTTCGAGAAAATCAAATTCCCAATCAGGTTAAACGCCATCATGAAGAAAAACCGGCCGACGTCTACGCCGCCGCTCTTTGTCGCCGCGCCCCGCACGTGCTCGACCATTCGGTCGACGCACTTCCCCCGAACGCCCCGCAGGGCGTCCAGGGGCGCGGTGGCGAAGAACTTCGCCATGCAGAGACGGCGGAGCATTCGCCAATGCGGGCCGTACTGGGCGGTGATGATCGACCCCTCGTTCCCGATGTCGCCCTTCATCGACTCATAGATCTTCCGTCCGGCCAAGACGGCGTCGTGGCTCTTGAACATGGCCCGCGCCGCCTCGTCGGACGAGATCACCACCGTCGTCATGGAGCCGAGGTGGAGGGTCATTACCGCCCCGTACTTCTCCGCCAGTTTGGCAAAGGAATGGTGGGGAGCGGCGGCGCTCCCCGCCAGCTGGAAAATGTTTCCAACTATTGGCCAGGGCCATGGCCCCGGCGGCAGCCTTGGGTGACTGCGCGCGGTCGGAGCCGCCCATGCTGCTAACATGAGTAAGGCTAGTACAACTACTCCCGCGATCTCGTACTCCATTTCACTGAGATAAAAAGTATATATTTGTAATTTCTTTTATGTCAATGTAGTATTATATAGTATAACATTTTATTTTATTTTAATAATTAATATTGTATTATTAATTATTTGACCATTATAAAATGTACAGATACAAATCTTAGTTCATACGGAACACTTAATTATATTCACATGAACAATTAAATGATACCCTTAGCCCTAGTTAAGTTTGGTTTTTCCCAAGAATTAAAAAAATATAGCATTAAATGTGTAGTAGACTGTGTAAAAAAAGGTAAAGAGGGGAAGACAAATACTTCCAAATTAAAAAAGACGAAGTTTTCTTTAAAGTAAAAAAAGGACGAAGCTTAACCTAGATGCTGTTTTAACAAAGAAAAAAGAAGCTTTAGCAAAGGAGAGAGGGAGTAGATATGTATGTTGTTTAATTTTATTAACAAATAAACATTCTTCCATCATGATCGATGTTCGGTATCTAATTAATTTCAATACTACCAATATATAACAAATGAAAACTTATAATATCATTTTATAATGTAATTAGTAATATGAGAACATAAGTAAATTAAGAATATTACTATACTTTATAAGACCGTCTCATTATATACTCTTGTAAATTTTCAGTTTATAAGAACTTATAAAGTATTATAAAAAATTGTGATTAAATCAAGCTGGGAACTCACCTGAAATTCCTAGAATAGAAGCTTTTCCTTTTCCGTTTTCTAGAGAAGTTGAATCTAAGATTCTAAAGCTCTATTTTTATTCACTTTTTTACCAATAATATTCCCCTCTCTGCCAATGGCCGGGAGTATGTGTAATATATATAAACACGCTATGTTGGAAGATATGAAACTAGAGATTGCGGAGAAATTAATACCAAATCCTATCATTGATTTATTGTCTGATTCATTAATTGGTAATGTCAAAATAGCATCTTAATTTATACACAAAATACATTATTTTACTCTACTTTTTTAAGTTTCTTATTGTTTCTGTCGATGTATGAAATTAATGGTAATTAAGGATTAATTAATTTTTTTAATATGTGAATTATTGGTACGTACCGCTGCAAAAAGTCCTTACAAGATTATTTATTTAACTTTGTTTTGTTGTTTTCTCTAGCGTCTAGTCTACTCAATTAGATCAAGACCCGTGTAATACACGGTGTTATAAAATAAAAAAATAACTAAAATGAAATTTGTTAGATGAACTTTAAGATTGAAAAAAAAATTAAAATAATTATTTTGGTGAAAATATACTTCTTAAAATATATAATAACAAGAATAATATTGTGAAGTGTCAAATGTGAAGTATCTTGTCTGTTGAGCTTGATTCAATAGTAAGCTATGTTGTAAATGTGTTAACCGTAGAAGTTAGTCAAATTTGGGGTACCAGAGGAGGTGGACCAGAGGAATCTGACCAGAGTAGTCTGGCAGATAAGCTATCAGAGGAGGTCCATCAGATAAGGTATACCAGAGGAGTCCTATCAGAGGAGGTTTGGACCAGAAGTCATCTGATGGAAGTAACCAGAACCAGAGGAGGTCAAGTCATCTGATCCAAAGTTCAAAGACGCGAATTACACCAAATTGAAGCTAACGCGATGACGGTTCTAATTGAATCAACTGGAGCAGTTATTGAATTCGTTAGCCAGCTGGATAACTACCTTACATTGAGTTCGTTACAACTGAATTGATTCTAGGGTTCATCTCAATATCTGTAACTATATAAAAGGGGTTTCTTAGCCGAGAAACTAATACACATAACAAGTGAGATCATTATTGAGTGAAAACACAGAGAGTTTGTGAGATTGAGTGAATTGTAACTTCGTCCATTCTTTCTTAGTGAAAAGCTATCCTCTCCGATCCCGTGGACGTAGGAGTATTCATCTCCGAGCCACGTAATTCTGGTGTTCTTGTGTGATTTCAATTTCGTTCTTATTGTTACCATAATTCCGATTCCCTGATTACAAGTTTTCTTATGAATCTAAAACGATTAACAAGTGGCGCCGTCTGTGGGAAGCAATGATGGCTTCAACTAAGTTCGACATTGAGAAGTTCACGGGGAAGAACGATTTCAGCTTATGGAAGGTTAAGATGAAGGCTCTCCTGGTACACAATGGTTTGTACGAAGCCTTGTTGCCACCGGATCAGGTGGCTTCTGGAACTAATCCGGCGAAGGTAGAGGAGAACAAGAGGAAAGCACACAGTGCACTTATCTTGTGTCTTGGGGATAAACCATTGAGGGAAGTATCGAAGGAGAAAACCGCTCTTGAAGTCTGGAATAAGCTGGAGCAGTTATACCAGACCAAGTCTATTACGAACAAGTTATACATGAAACAGAAGCTTCAAGTCTTCAAGATGAATGAAGACAAGAATCTTGGTGATTAGTTGGACGAGTTCAACAGATTGGTGGATGATCTGGAGAGTTTGGATGTTACAATTGATGATGAAGACAAGTCATTGATGTTGTTGAATTCTCTACCTAAGTCTCTGGAAAATTTCAAAGATGCCTTGCTATTTGGAAGACAAGATCAGGTGATGTTTGATGATATTCAAACTGCCCTGAAAACCAACAGACTGAAGGGAAGAAGCCTGCTGAAGGATTGAGTGTTCAATCCAAGAAGAAGAAGGGGTTTCAGTACAAGAAGAAGGATGGTGGAAAAGGGAATAAGGGTGTGAAGAAATCTGATTTTGTTGAGAAGAGAAAGTGTTTCACTTGCCATAAGGAAGGTCATCTGAGAAAGAATTGTTGGAGTTATACGTGAAAGTATGCTTTTACTTTGTATAACTCGTGTATCAAACACTCGTTTTATGAGAATAATTCTTTTATCGCATTTGCTTTAGTTATGATTGAATGTTGAATTTCTATTGCAAACCGTTCAATATATAGTACATGTTACAATGTAGTTAATGTGGTGATACCCGATCACGGAAGACAACATTAACAGTTTACTTGTAACTAAACGTACATTTTCACGACCTAGGTGGAATTGAACAATCCGCCGTGAAAGGTCGATGTGTAAGGCTCAGATTGGTCTGTCTTGACTAAGAGATTGCACTAGCACATTTAGTATGTGTTGAAGAGGACCTACAGCGAGGATAAATTCTTCTGTTCTGAAAGGTGGAGAATTAGACCTCAGTGGTTGTTGATTTCTTAATCTCCGTCACTTAAATAGGACCGTGTGTGCTTAATGGTTACTGCTTTGATTCATGTTGGGTGAGAATCATTGCGACTTCGAACTTTGTGTCTTGGGCAGTAATATTAATCATACGACGGTTGCTAAGATTTAATACGGAGAAACGCGTGCGAGTACGGCTCGTGTGATTAGTCCCCTTGGTGGGCTCAGAAGTTTTATTGTACCAAATCTTGCAAGTGAAGAATTAGTTTCTTCGGTACGAATAATAATGTTGAGATGTCTTTACTCCAAGGTGAAATATATTAATTAATTTAGAGCTATTCAGAAGCTTAATTAATTAATGGACTTGATAATCTTAAACGCGGGAAAAAATAATCGGGAGCCCATATTATCGTAATATGGATTAAGATGGATAGTGCAATATTAATTTATTAGTGGTAATAATTAATATTAATGGATTGAATTATATTGGGGCTCAATATTGAAATTCAGAAGTCCATTAGGAGGTCCAATCTTAATTCTCATTAAGGCCCCTCAAGTAGCCCAATTAAGTAGCCCAATAATGATAAAGTGATTAAAATAAAAGAAAATATATTTGCTGATTTTTTCATGATATTTCGAAAAAGATATATTAGGAGAAAGAAAAGATCTTGTTGATTTTCTTGGAAAGATATTATGAAAGATAAGTATTCTTGGAATACAAGATTATCTCATATATTCAAGAAGATCCAAATCTTGGATTCTTTCTTTAATATTTTCGAAAATATGCTTATTAGGAGGAGGTTGAGATTTTTGTGGAATATTATTATGGAGAAAAGAATATATGGGATATATTCAAGATTTCTTAGAGGCTAAGAAAAGATTTTCTCCACCTCTAAAATATATGAAAATTTCGAAAATCCCTTGTCCTATAAGTAGGGGATGATTATTTCATCTCCAGTTTACAGTTTCACAGTGTTGAAAAAAAAATCAGCAACAATATTTTTCTTTTTCCTTAGTTATTTAAATTACTTGAAAGCATCTCCCACCGGTGATCAAGTAAGGCGAAAGGAAATACTTGAGAAGGCTTTTGGGTTGATAAAGCGTGTTAGTGTTTGTCCCGTTTTATTCAAATGCCAGTTCTACGAGAGGTACGTAAGTCACATAATTTCTTGTTTATTCCGCCATAGATTTTATGTGAATTAATTCAACATGCATGATGATAAAAACTGTTGTTGGAATTATTATTTGAATTAATTAGGATTAATTCATGCTAGTAATAATTGTATTTAAATTCGTATTTAAATTTCATCCCGAATAGATTCCGGGCACCCTTTTTTTCCCAACAACTGGTATCAGAGCCACAGTTTCGGGCTCTGATCTTTAAATTGGAATTTAAATTGTTTAACATTAAATTAAAATTGGATAGTAGAATTGCTAGATCTTTTTTGCAGGTATCCAATTGTCATGGTTTTTAATGTTGATATTTTTTCATGCGTGTGAATTAATTGTTTTTTAATTCGATTCGTTCGAATTCGTTTTTCTCGTGAGAAAATCCACGAGTAGATTAGTTGTTTTTATTTTGATTCGATCATTGTAATAGACTAGTCTAGATCTAGTATTTATTTTTTTTGTAAAAATAAATTGTAACCGGATCGTGACGAAGAACGAAGAATTAAAAACAGCGT
The DNA here is from genome assembly GCA_947034835.1 of Ballota nigra. Lineage (NCBI taxonomy): Eukaryota > Viridiplantae > Streptophyta > Magnoliopsida > Lamiales > Lamiaceae > Ballota > Ballota nigra. The sequence continues at coordinate 96,434,963 of OX344725.1, forward strand.
ACCCGGACGACTCATATGATTAGGCGTGAAATTGTTATGTTTTGGTGCCCGAAACGCCCTAGTTTTGGTCGAGTTTATAGAGTATTTAGAGTCAATTGAGCATTATTTCTACACATTGATGAATTTGTCTCTTTGATGCTCATAGGTGAATAGAGGACGAAAAACGGAGTTCGTAGGACTTTGAATCGACTCAAACGGATGCCCGGATGAGAAGATATTGAAGAAATACGATTAGTATTAGTGTGGACGAGGAAAAATATCAGTTGGGAGGAGTTGTAAGTCACTCGAGTGACTAGGTCGAGCGCCCCCGCTCGAGCGCCTAAACGTACAGAACTTTTCTTGCGCTCGAGCAGCTCGAGCGCCACCGCTCGAGCGAATTGCTCGAGCGCCCAAAACATACATTGCATTTTCACCGCTCGACCGGCTCGAGCGGAACCGCTCGAGCGATTGTGTCATTCGAGCTACACTGCTCGAGCGGGACCGCTCGAGCGTTTTGCTCGAGAAACCTTGGATTTTTGCCTCCGGATGCGTATTTTCGGCCCATTGACTCCCGTTTCGACCCGGTGCCTATATATACCTCTTCCAAACACGTTTTGAAAGATACCCGGACTTTTAGAAATCACTTTAGACTTAGTTTTTAGAGAGAGGAAGAGGAGAAGAACGAGCAAGCTTTACTTTTACGTTGTTGAGGTTTTTCATACGAATTCTTAGTTTCTTTTCGTTTCTTAGTTTCTTTTCATTAGCTTGATTACTTTAAACGCTTTGAACGTCGTTTTAGTTAATTAAATTTCAGTTCTTAGAATTATTTTCTTTTAAAACCCTAGTTCATGTTTCATATTTTCGTTCTTCAATTCATTATGTTTATGTGTGTTGTTTCTTCTATTGCTTTTATTTTTGTTAAAACCATGTCCGGCTAAAACCCTTGCATGCTTAGGGTGGGATGAACTCGTAGAAGTAGGTTGTGGGTACGTAATTAGGGTAATTCGTGACGTTAGTTTTAATTCTCTTAATTAATGAATTCTTATAATTAATCTGAACTTTACCTTTAAATTTAGTACGAAAGTGTTAGAGAGAGGACGACCGCATCACTCAATAACAATTAGTAGTCTTAACGAGAAGGTTTAGGAAAGGTTAATTCATCTACCGGTTTAGCGAAGGAGGACGACCGCATCACCTTAGTTAAATTAGGGTCTCATTAATTGAGCACAATCCATTAACTTGTTAGTGGATTAGTGAAGTCGAGTGTTAGGGTAAAGTATTAGGGTTTAGAATCTTGAGCTTTCACCTTGCATTCTTTTACTTAGGTTAATTCTTGTGTGTCACAGTTATTTTGATTATGTACCTGCTCCGTTAGTATACGTAGGGATTCCTATCTTAAGCATCACCATCTCTTATTTGAATCCAACCCTTAGTTAATTTGTTTGCTTTAGTATTTTAGTTTAATTAGTTTATTTTAGTTTTAATTAATCTTTCTAAAAAAATCCAAAAACATACACTCATATTAACTACGACGCGTAGATCTTCAGGGATCTATTCGCATATACACCATCCCTTGGGTTCGATACTACTTGGTCATTATACTTACTCTTACTACAGTGAACCCGTCCGCTTGCGGGTGAGCGACTAGTAGAAGTTAGTAAAAATCGCTTCAAGTCAATGGCGCCGTTGCCGGGGATGGCGTTGTATGCTTTTGAATAGGACTTGTAGATAGCTTAGTAGTTAGTAGTGGGTGATTTATTTTCTGTTTTTATTTTTATTTGTATTCAATCGGCAGTTGCGTTTTGATCCTTCTGCTAGTGTGTCAGGTTTATGAAAACATGCTCACAAGGCAATACGAGCGAAGAGAGAATACCGTTGGACCCTGAGACAATAGCCAGAAGGAACCGAGCCTTCTTGAGAAGGATGAACGCTGCCGACTTAGGAAAGGAACCAATGGATATCAATAATGAGTTGGACGATGCTGCCAACGATTTCAATCAGGCAGTAGACCGAGTTGAAGGCACTGGAGTTAGTGGTAGCCAGAATCAAATTCCATTAGGGGATAGCCAAAGTCTAAACCCGGATACACAAAACGTAGGGAATCCAGCTCAGAACCTTGTCCATAATCCTCATAACAACCCTGCTTACCCACAAAACCCAAATAACCCTTTTAACAACCCAGTATACCAACATTACCCATACCCACCTTATCCTTACCCACCATATCCATATCATCCACCTCCTGTCTACAACCAACCACCTGTTTACCAACCACCACCCCAACAAGTACCCGTACCAGCTGCTAATCCTCAACACGTTCCTCAGAACGTAGATCACAATATGGCTATTCAAGGGAGGTTTGCAGCACAGCCACAGCGGTACTATGATGGAGTGGCTTTACCTCCTGTTGAGGCGAACAACTTCTCGATATCCCCGGGGATTTTAAAGCTGCTTACCGAGAATTAGTTCAAAGGGGTGATCGGGAAGGAGAACCCTCACACTCACTTGAGGAGCTTTCTCATGATAGCCTCAACATTTAATTATAATGGCATGTCTGAAGATGCCAAGAGGCTTAGGCTGTTCCCTTTCTCATTGACGGGAATAGCCAAGGAGTGGTACGATAACACGCTTCCTCGGGGAGGTGTAACCACTTGGGCCGAGCTCGAGCGTCTGTTCCTCGAGCGATTCTACCCTCCATCTAGGACGATCAAGGCTAGAATTGAGATCTCGTCCTTTCGCCAGAAGTCCGGAGAGGATTTACGCCAAGCGTGGGAGAGATACTCAAACATGCTGATTGAGTGCCCGCAACACGGGTACAATGAGGGGGATATTATGGCATTCTTCTACAGTGGTGCCAACAAGGCGGGGCAGGACCATTTAGACGCTTGTGCGGGTGGAGCATTCTTGAACCAAGGCATAGAGAGGTGTAGGGAAATCGTGGACAACATTGTCACGAATGCCGGTGCTTGGAGTGGAGATGCAGATTTTCAGAGAGTGCATCAGGTTGAAGAGGGAGAAGGAACGAGAAGGCTGCTGATGGCCATGATGGAGAAGATCAACAACCTCGAGTTGGGGAAGAATTTGGTTGGAGAGCATGCAGTAGAGAATGAGAGAGTAGACCAACCAAGTGGACAGCAAGAGGTAGCCAATTACATGGGAGGAACACACAAGGAGTTCAAGGAGGCCAGCAACCTCCTCAAAACACATGGAGGAAGAATGATAATTTTTCTTATGCTAACCCAAAAGCTGGTATTACTGTGCCTGCAGGTGTTGATCCGGGGTCTAAACCTCCTGGAGGAGAAGGCGGTGCATCAACCGAGGAGATGTTGAGAGCCATTCTTCAGAAGGTGGAGGAGGGAAGCAAGCGGTTGTCATCCTTGGAGTACGATGTGAAGGAGCTGCATAAGAAAGGTGATCAACGTGATCAAGAGCTCCAGAAGATGAACGTTGAGTGGACTAGAACTCAACAAGAGAACAATCGAAGGTTCACTTCTTTAGAGTTCCAGATGAGCCAGATTGCAAAGTCAGTGAATAGAATGCCGGAGGGGAACCCGAAAGAGCATTGCAAGGCGATCCAGCTTAGAAGTGGAACCAACTATGAAGGTCCTCAGATGCCTGCTGATTCTGAGACGCCTCAAGTTGAGAAGGGGATTGAAAGTGAAGGGATTGAGAAGCATAAAGATATGGATGAGTCCCAGAAGGGGAAAGACTTTGAGGAGATAGAGAGAGTTCCTAAGTGGAAAAAGGCAAATGAAGCAAGGGAGAAAGTGAAAGAAACAGAAAGAGATGAATGGGGGGTACCCAAATCTGTGATACCCGTCCCATATCCACAACGCTTCATGAAAAAGAAGCTTGATGAAAAATTTGCAAAATTTCTTGATGTTTTTAAACAATTGCATATTAATATTCCTTTTTATGATGCTTTGGAACAGATGCCGCACTATGCGAAGTTTTTGAAGGACTTTATCGCGAAAAGACGGCGAGTTGATGAGCCGAAGTTGCACTACAAAAAAAAACTGTTTTGCGACGGAATTAGCGACGGAAAATCCATCGCAAACAGTATTTTGCGACGGGATCTGCGACGGACACGTATCCGTACCTAAAACAGCCATAGCAAATTTTTGCGACGGATTCAGCCATCCGCGCAAATTAACGACGGACAAATCCGTCGCAAAATCGGCGGGTCAGATCCGGCCGGGTCAAGAATTTGCGACGGACAGTAGTCCGTCACAAACTTTTCGGGTCAGACCCGATCGGGTCAACAACATTTGCGACGGCTAAATTCCGTCGCAAATGTTTTTATATATTTTTATACTTTTTTGTGTTATAATTTGCGACGGGCTGTTTTCCGTCGCAAAATTAAATATTTGCGACGGAATATGGCCGTCGCAAATTACCGAGCCTATACAAAAAAAAAGTGGCTCGCGTGGTTCGAGCCCGGGCACCCGAGGCGGCCGGGGCGGGCGCGGACCACTGGGCCACTCGGCCCATTGCTTAATATATGCGGCCCACCTTCTATATTAGTCTTATTAGGCCTTGAACAATTAATCCATTTTTGCGTCCAAGGGGAATCGAACACGGGACCTCTTGTGCAAGAGGAGGGGGCGCGCGCCACTAGGGCACAATCTACTTTCGTTTATTTTTATGCAATTAATTGTATATGTATTCAAATTAAGTCATTTTTTTTATAATTCACCAAATTAATTTCTTTTCGTATCTAAGTTGTTTATTAAAATATTTTGCCCAACTCTTTTTTTTATTTTGTAAAATTATTTATTTCGACTCCCGCTTAAATTTATAATTCGTTCATTTGTACGCAATTAATTGTATATGTATCCAAATTGACTCTTTTTTTTTTCTACAATTCACCAAATTAATTCATTTTCGTTTCTAACTTGTTTTTATAAATATTGGGGCCATTTAATTTTTATTATTTCTGTAAAACTATTTATTTCGACTCCCGCTTAAATTTATAATTCGTTCATTTGTACGCAATTAATTGTATATGTATCCAAATTGACTCTTTTTCTTTTCTACAATTCACCAAATTAATTCATTTTCGTTTCTAACTTGTTTTTATAAATATTGGGGCCATTTAATTTTTATTATTTCTGTAAAACTATTTATTTCGACTCCCGCTTAAATTTATAATTCGTTCATTTGTACGCAATTAATTGTGTATGTATCCAAATTGACTCATTTTTTTTTCTACAATTCACCAAATTAATTCATTTTTGTTTCTAACTTGTTTTTATAAATATTGGGGCCATTTAATTTTTATTATTTCTGTAAATTTATTTATTTCGACTCCCGCTTAAATTTATAATTCGTTCATGTGTACGCAATTAATTGTGTATGTATCTAAATTGACTCTTTTTTTTTTCTACAATTCACCAAATTAATTTATTTTCGTTTCTAACTTGTTTTTATAAATATTGGGGCCATTTAATTTTATTATTTCTGTAAATTTATTTATTTCGACTCCCGCTTAAATTTATAATTCGTTCATTTGTACGCAATTAATTGTGTATGTATCTAAATTGACTCATTTTTTTCTACAATTCACCAAATTAATTCATTTTCATTTTTCACTTGTTATATATACAATAATTTAGTAATTCTAATCGTCGTCTTCTTCCTCGTCATCCTCATCATCATCTTCATCCTCTTCCTCATCTTCATCCTCTTTCTCTTCCTCTTCCTCTTCATCTTCCTCTTCCTCTTCCTCTTCTTCTTCCTCCCCACCGCGCTCTTGTCCATCACCCTCATGATCACTTTCAATCATTATTATTTCTGGATTTGCAGCAAGTAAGTCGACAAAAATATTCACACCTGCTTGATCAACCTCTGTTTGAGCCTCTTGTATCTCTGTTTGAAATGGATCTGTTGGTTCTACACCGTCTTTGTTTGACGGATTAGAAACTTCAACCAGTGATCTTGCCTTTACTTTGCAAACTGTCCTCAAGTTGGGCCTACTTGATCCGGGGTATTTGCAATAATATACCTGAGATGCTTGCGTTGCAAAAATATAAGGATCGTATGCCGCCGGAAACTTCTTTCCGGTGTTGATATCAACAATCTTGTAGTTTTTGTCGACTCTTGTTCCTTGGTTCCCTGGATCATACCATTCACACAAGAACAACACTATCGTCCTGCTCGGCCAACCCGGATATTCTATTTCAACTACTTCTTGCAGCACTCCATAGTAATCGATGGGTTCTTCGTTGTAGTTTGCACCGATAACGCAAACACCACTGTTTGTAGTCGATTTCGTTGAAGCATACGCTTCAGTATGAAATTTGTATCCATTTGCGTAATATCCGTGGTATGATACCACACTACGTAGTGGTCTTTTGCTCATAGCTTCAAGATGTGGGTTGTTATTAAGTAGGCCATTTTGTCCCTGTAAATATTAAATTATCATGTATAAAAATAATAACATATTTGTTATAAGGTAAAAATCATATAATTATGTGGTACTCACGTAACGTTGGAACCAAAACATAAAATCATTGCGGATGGATTGAAAAACTGTTGCATCTGTGATGTCTGGTTCTACTTGACGCTTATACTCACAGAACATGCTTATATATCATAAAAAAGAAATTAATTACTTTTCAGATATCAACAGTATACATATTGTAAAAAACTCAACTATAAAATTAAATTACTTACTCTATATACGGTTGGACTTCAGGACAATTCATCAAAACATATGAATGTATTGTTTCCTCTTCAATACTGCCCCTGAACGGTCGTTTGGTGCCCTTACCCATTGGTCGACCCGGATGCAAAAATACAGATAACATACCTTCAACATCACGAAGGGGATGGTCTACTCCACGACCATCGTAGTTGCGAGGCACATTTCTGATTCTGGTTTGAACTTGATCGCCGAAGTAGTAAGAACAAAATGCTCCAACCTCTTCAGTAAGGTATGCATTAACAATTGATGCTTCGATGTGGGCCGCATTTCCAATATTGAGCTTTAAATTGTGCAAATACCTAAAACATTCTTGTGTTAGAAAATTTATTCAGTATTGATCTTAAAAGTCGATTTAAAAAATGGTATAGAATTACCTCTCAAAAGGGTACATCCATCGATACTGTACGGGACCAGCAATTGAGGCTTCATACGCTAAGTGTACGGGTAAGTGCTCCATCGAGTCGAAGAAGCTGGGTGGAAAAATCCGCTCAAGTTTGCATAGAATAACAGGGATCTCCTCATCCAAACGCCTCATGTCCTCAACTGTAATCGTTGATGCCGTTAAGTGTCTGAAAAAGAGACTTAATTCCGTGATGACACTCCATACATTCTCGGGAAGTGAGTACCGAAATGCAATAGGTAAGAGTCGTTGCATGAACACGTGACAATCATGACTCTTCATTCCAGACACCTTTCCGGTTTCCGTGTCAACTCTGTCTCCCAAATTCGACACATAATTGTCAGGGAAGCTCAACTCTTTCACCCACTTACACAAATTCTTCCTTTCTGCTTTACTAATTGTGTAATAGGCCTGGGGATATGTTCTTGTCTGCTCATCCTTGTGTAGGGAAGCACGAGAACAGAAGAGTCTCAACTCATCTCTGGATTTTGAAGTGTCTTTGGTCTTCCCTTCAGTACCCACGACCGTATGAAAGAAGTTGTCGAAAACATTCTTCTCTATATGCATCACACCCAAATTGTGTCGAATCAACAACTTGCTCCAATAAGGTAAGTCCCAAAAGATACTTCTCTTCTTCCAACCACCCTGGATACGTTTATTGTGCTCCATTGCACCCGCCTCAGTTGTCTTCATCAAATCAGTGACTGTAACCTCATATAACAACGAATCACCTAAAATAATTAATTTATATATGGTTAACTTATATATATGAGACACATAGACATCAGTAGTGATTCAGTACCCAGACACATACCTGATCGAATCCGTGGTCTTGGGCGGCCTACTGCATTTTTACCCTTTAGAAAGTCTGTTTCCGAAAGGGATGATCAGGAAGAAGAAACTTGCGATGGTTGTCGAACCATGACACTTTTCTACTCAACGGAAGATAGAATGCATCAGAACTGTCCATGCAATACGGGCATGCTAGTTTTCCTGCTGTTGACCACCCAGACAACATAGAAAATGCTGGAAAGTCACTAATGGTCCACAAAAGTGCAGCTCGCATCGTGAAGTTCTGCTTCCTATGAACGTCGTAGGCCTCCACCCCCGTAGACCACAAAGATTTCAACTCTTTAATCAATGGCTGGAGATATACATCCAATTTATGCTTGGGGTTGTGTGGTCCAGGCACCAAGATACTAAGAAATATATGTTGAGACTTCATGCACAACCAAGGAGGTAGATTGTACGGGGTCAACAGCACAGGCCATAATGAATATTTTTTTCCGTGCATTCCAAATGGGGCAAAACCATCCGTGCACAAGCCTAACCTCACATTTCTCGTCTCCCTTGCAAAATCTGGGAACTCCCTATCAAGATGTTTCCATGCCTCCGAGTCTGCAGGATGCCGCATCTCTCCAGAATTCTCACCAGAACACTCCTCAGCATGCCATGTCATGTCTTTAGCCGTGGCACTGGACTGATACAACCTCTCTAGACGAGGAGTGATGGGAAGGTAATACATTGCCTTATAAGCCTTCAACTGCACTTTCTTCTTACTTTTTGTACGACCAGATGGTTTGTACCGTGGGTGACCACACATCTTGCAATGATCCTCATCCTCATCCTCATCCCAAAACAACATGCAACCGTTTGTACAACAATCAATCTTCTCAAAGGGTAGACCCATATCCTTCAAGAGCCTCTTGCTCTGATAGAAATTATCAGGCGCCGTGTTGTCTTCAGGTAGAGCTCGTTTGAACAATTTAGCAAATTGATTGAACACTTTTTGACTGACCTTGCCTTCAGTTTTGATGTTCAACATTTGAGCATTGAATGACAATTGCGTCTCAGTCTCACAACCAGGAAACAACTTTTGATCAACAGTTTTAAGCATATCAAAAAACTTCTTTGACCGATGATTTGGTTCCTCCTCCATAAGTGTTTCATTGAATTGTGGTTGACCACCCAAAACAGATTCTGCAATCATCATCCGATATCTATCAGGTTCATCCTCTATTTGTGGTTCAAATTGAGTATACGGAACATAACTTGAACCACCAACATCAAAATTTCCACCACCGCTCCACCCAGTATACCAGTATTCTACGGTTTCGATGTCAACATTCCACCATTGTTCACCGTGACTGGTCCAGTTGTAATAACGGGGAACAAAACCGGAAATCACAAGATGAGTTCTAACCTCATCAACACTCAAGAATCTCATATTTCTGCATCTTCTGTCTTTACACGGACACCTAATATTACCCATACAATCCATACTGCATGGATGTTGTAGTGCAAACTCAATAAACTCATCAATTTTATTGCAAAAGGCAGAGTTAATGCCTCCTCCTATCATTCTAGGTATTGAGTACATCCAACCACGATCTGGAAATTGCATCTGTTACAGATTAAAAGTAAATATCACGTGAGTTATAAAAAATTGGGCAGAGTTTGCCTAAAAATAAGGATATACAAAATTTTCCTTCACAAAAATCAATCCAACACAACCATATATATCAATCATAGTAAACCAATCAAATAAACAAATATCACACAATTTATCTAATAGTGTACATAAAAATTGAGCAGAGTTTCGACTAAAAATAGGTATAAATATCACACAAACTAAAATTAACGTACCCATCAAATAAACATATATCATCAATAATACCTAAACCCATCAAATAAACATATATCATGCTCATTACCTAATAGTGTACTAAAAAATTGAAACAATAAAAATATGACATTTAAACGGTTAAAAATGTGAAAACGTACGGTGAAGTAGAAGGCAATGACAAATACGTACGGTGAGGTTGAAGGCAATGACAAATACACCAATTATACGTGAAGAACATATGAAAACCGCATCATTTCTTATTTTTTTCGTGAGTGAAAGTGAAAGGGAAAGAAGAGTGAAAGTGAAAGGGAAAGAAAAGGAAGGGGGTTGTTATAAATCTGCACAAATTTGCGACGGACTGATTTTCCGTCGCAAATTCTATATTTTGCGATGGCAATTCCGTCGCAAATACGCTTTGCGACGACCCAGGTCAATTACTGGTCACCAACCCCTCTGACGAGCTTCAACTACTCAATTTTGCGATGGAAAAGTGGCTGTCGCAAATATGAATTTAAAATTTGCGACGGCTATTCCGTCGCAAAACAGGCAAATGGGTCATTTTCCGGGTGGCTACTTTTAAACGGGTCGTTTTGCGACGGAAAATTCCGTCGCAAATTTCAATTTTGACTTTGCGACGACATATCCGTCGCAAATGAGCAGGAGTACAACGAAGGTGGTGGGCCCTAGGATTTGCGACGGACATTTCCGTCGCAAAACACTAACTGTTGCGACGGAATTTCATATCCGTCGCAAACCGATATTTTTTACGACGGCTTGCCCAAATCCGTCGCAAATACACGAAATTTGCGACGGATATTTGGCCGTCGCAAATTTTCCGTCGTTAAACCGCGTCTTTTTTGTAGTGTTGGTGCAGCTGAACCACGAGGTGAGTGCACTAGTGCACAAGGCGCTTCCACCGAAGTTGAAGGATCCCGGGAGCTTCACGATCCTATGTGACATTGGGAGCGGGATCAAGAAAGGAGCGTTGTGCGACCTCGGGGCGAGCATCAATCTCATGCCCCTATCGCTTTTCAAGAAGTTGGAAGGTGGTGAACTTCAACCCACAATGATGACGCTTTAACTTGCCGACCGGTCTATTACTCGACCTCAAGGTGTGGTTGAAGACGTCCTAGTGAGAGTTGGAGATCACATTTTTTCAGCTGACTTTGTAGTGCTAGAGATGGAGGAAGATGAGCACGTGCCCCTGATTTTGGGAAGACCGTTCTTAGCTACGGCGGGGATGGTGCTAGACGTGGAAAATGGGAAGATTACATTGAAGGTTGATGACAAAGAAGTGAAGATATCCCTATATGAAGCCATAAAGCACCCGAAGGAGGATGAGAGCTTGTATTGCATGGATGCAATTGATCCTCGTGTTGAAGACACGCCTTCTATCCCTAATCCTTCTGATATTCATAATTTTGTTAGTCCTTCACTTGATTATTTAACCCATGAGCGTTATGATCTTGATTATTTTGATAGGGATAAAGTGAGGAAGTTGAAGGATGAAGAGGTAAAGAAAGTGGATGTGGTCCAGTTAGAAGGGAAAGGAGGAGTTAAGAAGAAAAAGTCCAAAATCAAGAAATTGTTTAGTAAGACTCCTCCAGATAAAGGTGAGAAGGAGTTGAGACCTATACCACTTGAGGTGGGGGAGGAAACAAAGGACTTCATGATGGAAGGGCATCAAGGAAAGGAATGCAAGCACCACTCTTATGAGAGTAAGGGAGGTAAATTTGAGTATGATGTCCCATAAGCTCCTTTGAGCTAGGTCCGGCATGAGGACCTTAAAAATAGCGCTGAATGGGAGGCAACCCATTATTTTTTTATTATTTGCTTTGAGTATTTTTTTTTTTTTAGTTATTAGGGAGTTATTTTGAGTCGTATGTTTAACCTCGTATTTGAGTGAGTTGTTTGTAGGCTTGTCTCTAAAGGAGTAAAGGTATCATGGAGTTACTCAGATTGAAGGAACCAACTTGAGACAAGGAAGTGTGCAAAGCTATTGAGAGAAATTGAATTATTTGGTTGAGGTACCCCACAACCCCAAACTTAGACCTCTAGCAAGGTCGAAGTTTGGGGGGTGGAGTTTTTTTTTATGTTTCTTGTTACATTGCACATGCATGCACGCCCTTATCTTTGAGTTGAGTTTGATTGATTATTAGTTTGTTGAGATACTCCTTGGGGTGATTTTGAGTTGACTCGCTATTGCATATTTTATGCCTATCAATCATCTTATGCTTGTTGATTGCTATCTTTGAGTATGATTTGATGAGTAGAGTGAGTTGTAAGAGTGAGTTAGAAATTCTTTTGTGTGAGTGTTTGAGTTTGAGCTGATTAGGGAGAGAACCCGTATGCTTATGAGTTTTCTTTTGAGTGCTTGTGTGATGAGAGTGAGAATTCACTAAGACTAGCATGGATGTAAAAGCTGTGAGCTTTTGAGCCTTATGAGATTTTGATGCATTAATTAATCTCTTCGTTTGTGAGTGGATCGTCACCGTAGAGGATGCTAGAACTTGTGTGTACTCTTGCTTCTTGATTGTGTCTAGTTTGATCTGCCGAATAGGATCTTAGGCCATCTTTGATTTTATTGAGTCACTTAGCCAAAATTTTCCTTACCAATGACATTGAATTCCTTGTTAGCCCCTTTGAGCCGAAAGCCTATTTTATTTGCTAGCACATATGAACACTATTCCAATTCCTAAGCCTTTTTGTCCCAATTTGAGTGGAGAATAGGAAAGTGTGAATATGAAGGGAGTGAATTGAGTTGAAAAACGAAAAGGTTGTTTGTTGAGTGAATATGAGAAGAAGGTGTGATGAAGTTTTGAGATGTGGGAAAAAGAGAAAGAAAATTGAGAATGAGCAAAAAGAAAAAATGAGCTCATGTGTTTGTGCGAAAAAAAAAGTGATTGAAAAAAAAAAGTGAAAGAGTGAGAAAGAAAAAAAATTTGAAGTGTTGAGAGTATGGAGGTGAAAGGGTGTTGATTGAAAATGTTTGAAGTAGTCTGTTCCTAATCTCGAAGTGCCAAAGTTTGATTTTATATTCTCCATTCACTTTAGTCACTTTACCTTATATTGTTATCTCACCTGTCCAAAGAGCCTACATTACAACCTTGAGAAAAGTCCTTTTTGATTCGGCATTGATTTCTAGAGTATGGTCGGAGTTGAGAGTGCTTACAAGCCTATGGCTGCCGATATGTGTGATTGATTGTTGAGTGAGTCCTTTATCATTGATATACACTTGTGAGGGAGTGAAACACATCGTTGAGTGCACATCCATGCTTGATCTTGGTGTTTCTTATTATTGTTGCATGAGTACGATAAAAGAAAGTGAGTGAGTATACGGGTGATTGATCTTTGAAGCTCGAGTTCAATTACTTGCATGATTTGATTCTTGATTCATTCCTAACAATTTCACTTGACTTATTATTTCATTGCTTGGGGACAAGCAACATGGTAAGTTTGGCAAGCGTGGCGCGTGTATGGACGTAAAATCATGCAAGGGGTGAAGAAAACGAGGACGAACGGCGAAAAAAACGGCGCACGGGGGTGCACGGCGCACGCCGTGCGCAATGGGGGCACGGCGCCGCGCGCACGCGTGGGCGCGCCTCGGGGTGCCTCGGGTGCGCCTCGGCGCGCCTCCGTGCAGCGCCTCGGGTGCGCCTCGGGGCTGCGCTTCGGCGCGCCTCGGGTGCGCCTCGAGGCTGCGCTTCGGCGCACCTCGGGCAGCGTTTCAGCGCTTCTCGGACCGGGAAGCGCGCGGGCCCACTTCGTGGGCCGACGCGCGCTGTATCTCAGGCCGTGGAATTTTTTCGGTTCGTGTTTTTTTTTTTGTGTGATTTTAAACGTCGTCCCGAACCCCAAACGATGTTGTTTTTGAAGAAGTGTTGCTGTTCGAGTGGGAGCACGTCGAGACGAACGTCGGAAAGCAACAAGGACGATTTTTCGCATCAAGACGTGAAGAAATTAAACCGTGACAATTGAATTTGAGTGCTCCAATGTGTTTAATTTTGTTTTGATGGATGTTTTATTTCGTGCACTTATTATTATTTGTTAATATGTGTTTGCATGAATTTAATTGTCCAAGAAAAACCTTACTTTCGAAAATTACTAAGTATGTTTTTATAATCGCAATTTTATTCCGGATATTAAAATTGGATTATTTTGGCCTCCATAATTTATTTATTTGTGAAGTTCTTTTGGAATACATTTCCCCCTCGGATCGGCCAAAAGAACGGATTTCACATGAATAAATTCCGAAAGGATGATTGTTGATTATTACTAGTGGCGGTATTGACCCTCACCACGAGTGGCTTGCTCAAAGCGAAATAATAATCCTGTATTTAATTATGGTTATTACTTAGGCATAGGAAATTGATATTAACTTACTCCCCTCGGAGTCCCTGTCAATTTCTATGTGGTCAAAGTGGGAGCCAACTATTAATTTTGAATTAAGGATTTGTAACTTTTAAGTTTGTGATCCACTTGAATGTATTTAAATGTATAGACCACCCCTCGTGGCGCATTTAAATTGTTTCGAGATGTTGGCTGATGCATGATTATATTGTTTTAAGGTTTCAATATAATTGATGTGATCGAATTATGTGATAATTTCATATTTTTCTAGATATTGATATGAATGTATGTTTTATTCTCATTTCATCATGTCGCAACCTTTTAATCCACTGTTTAATATACTTAAAGTTAATAAACCTTTTGGAGAAAATTATATCGATTGGAAATGTTTTTTTTTAAATTTGTCCTTACTGCACGAAAACACAATTGGGTTATTTATGTTAATATACCCGGCAAGCCTAATGATAAGTCAAGCAATGGGAAGAGACAGTTTATGATCGGAAGCGTGACAATGAATGAAGTGCATCATCTTGACATATCTGTCTGAGGATTTGAGGCGCGTTCATGAAGACATTGTATCCGCTGTTGAAATCATGGAACACCTTGAAGAGATGTTTTCACATCAGAATCCCATGACTAATCAGTTCACCAAACATGACTCGGTCAAGTTGGAAATGGTGGAAGGAACGCCCGTGAGGGAGCACGTTCTCGAGATAATGGCATACCTTAACAAGTTGGAAGTACTTGGTGCGGATTTTGATTGATTTCATATACCATTCCCTACCGAGAAGCTTTGAGTAGTTTCATCTGAACTCTCAGATGAATGAACGGACAAGTCGTTTGCCCGAGCTCTTGCAAGCTTTAGTTTCGGTGGAGGTGATAATGGAGCACCAGTCTAGTGCTATGGTGGCTAATGGTTCGTCTACCTCTTTTGGTCCCAAGGGAGGGAAAAAGAGGAAGAGAACCAAAGGCCGGATCCAAGCAAATCCAATTGTTGCGAAAGGCAAATGCAAAGGCAAGCATCGAAGGGGAAGTGTTTTAGTTACGGTGAGAGAGGACAATGGAGGTCTGCCTGTTCCAAGCCTAAGAGGCTAGGAAAGTTAGGTAATTCACACACCTTAGTCGTCGAAACTTGTGAAGTGGCGTATGTTGTCTATTCGTGGATAGTGGATACGAGAGCTACTGATCACATTTGTTTCATAAGTTTAAGCTAACCCGACGACTTAACGGAAGTGAGATCCCCATCACATCGGGCAATGCTACGAGAGTGGCAGCTGAAGCAGTGGGAGAAGTGCGCCTATCTTGTGAAGATAGAGTTATGGTCTTGAGAGACGTTCCTCATGTTCCTAGTTTGGAAAGAACTCAACCTTCAGTTTCTAAACTGTTTGAATAGATACTCAGTTTCTTTTAATAAGGATGTTATTATTGCTTGAAACGATGAGTTTATCCGTTCCGGAACTTTAATGGATGATCTTTATACCATTATTTGGGCACACCACTCACAAAATTGAATCTAATAACACATCGATTATTTCGAGTAATAAAAGAAAGCGTTCTTCGGAGATGAACGAAACACTTCTATGGCATCTTAGACTAGGTCATATTAATCTAAAGTGGATAGAGAGATTGGTGAAAGACGGATCCTTGGAATCATTCCAAGTCGAACCGTTTCCAACTTGTGAATCCTGTTTAGAGGGTAAAATGACCAAGAGGGCATTTGGAGCCAAGGGGAATAGAACTACGGAAGTGTTAGAACTCGTTCATACCGATATGTGTAGTTCAATGACGATCATAGCAAGAAGAGGTATGAGTAATTTGATGATTACTCAAGATACGGATACATCTACCTTATGATGCATAGGGAAAGAAATATCAAGTCTCTACGATTTGTTCGTGGAGGCGAATACCTTAGCAATGAATTCTTGAACTACCTATCGGAAGAAGGGATTGTATCCCTGTTGACCACATCGGGAACCCCTCAATAGAACGGTGTGGCGGAACGAAGGAGCCAGACTCTTTTAGAAATAGTCAGATCCATGATGAGTTATTCGAATTTACCCAAGTCGTTTTGGGGTAACGCCTTGGAAACAATGACTTACATTCTAAACTTGGTGCCATCCAAATCGGTTCATAAAACCCCAATGGAATTGTGGACCGGGGCGCAAGCCCAGTCTAAGACACTTGCAGATTTGGGGTTGTCCGGCATACGTGCTAGACAAGGAAGCCGGTAAATTGGATCCATGTTCGGAATTAAGGTTGTTTATAGGATATCCCATGGGAACGAAAGGGTGTATGTTCTATAGTCTCAAGGATTAAAAGACCGTGATTAGTTCGCACTTTAAATTCTTGGAGGAAGACTATATGAACAAAAGAAAGCCCAGAAGTGAGATTACCTTAGACGAGTTAAGAGGGCAAACTCCTATACCAAGTATACAAGATGATATACCACACGTCATACCTTCACAACCGGAACCCCGTCGTAGTGGGAGGATTGCAAGGCAACCCGAGAGATTCATGGGAATTGGAGATTCTTCGGATTTGATTCCCGGCGATGAATCAGACCCATGAACGTACGACGAGGCAATCCAAGACAAAGACGCGGAAGTGTGGCAAACCGCAATGGAAACCGAGGTGGGTTCGATGGATTATAATCAAGTGTGGGAGTTGGTTGATCCACCTAATGGGGTAGAGCCCATTGGATGCAAGTGGGTGTACAAGAGGAAAAGAGGACCGGACGGAAGGGTAGAGACCTTCAAAGCAAGGCTTGTGGCCTGTGGCCTGTAGCTATGCTTAAGTCCATCCGTATTCTCTTGTCGATCGCTGCGCACTTAGATTACGAGATCTGGCAAATGGATGTCAAGACAGCTTTCCTTAACGGAAGTCTTGATGGGATCTATATGCAACAGCCCAAAGGTTTCGTTGAAAAAGGCCAAGAGCACCTTGTATGCAAGCTTAAGAGATCCATTTATGGACTTAAGCAAGCATCGCGTACTTGGAACCAGTGTTTTGATCAATTAATTAAGTCTTATGGGTTTGTGATCAAAACAAGTTCGAAAGTTGTGTGTACAAAAGATGTGACGGAACTGCGGTGGTATTCTTAGTATTATACGTAGACGATATTCTGCTCATTGGAAATAATGTAAAGGTATTGTCAGACGTAAGGGTATGGCTGTCAAATCAGTTTGATATGAAGGACTTAGGGAAAAGTCGGTCACATCCTTGGGATCAAGTTCACTCGAGATCGCAAGAGGAAGATGTTGGGCTTATCGCAAGTTTCATACAAAGCCACTGTTTTGAAGCATATCAGCGTGCAAGATTCCAAGAAAGGTTTTGTACCTTGTAGGGACGGAATCCATCTATCCAAAGAAATATGCCCTAAGACGCAAGTGGAGATAGATGACATGAAAGACGTTCCGTACGTTTCGGACGTAGGAAGTCTTATGTATGCAACGTTGTGTACGAGACCGGATATCTGCTTTGCCGTGGGCATGATGGAAAGATATCAAAGTAACCCCGGGAAAGCACATTAGATTGCAATTAAATACGTTCTTTAGTTTCTGAAAAGAACTTGGTATGGAATGCTGATTTAACAATCAGACAATCTAATTCCCATGGGATACACGGACTCAAATTTCCAATCAGATATAGATTCCAAAATAACTACCCCGGGTAGTGTGTTTTGCATGGGAGAAGGAGCCATGACATGGAGAAGCGATTTGCAGAAATGCATCGCCGATTCGACCATGAAAGCCGAATAAGTAATTGCTTGTGAAGCAGCGAAAGAAGCGGTTTGGCTCAAGTACTTCTTAGTGGACTTGGACATTGTTCCGAATTTGCCCATCACAATCATTGTGCCGGAGCAGTTGCAAATTCAAGGGAACCGAGAGCCCACAAGGCCAGCAAACACATTGAAAGAAAAACACCATCTTATACGAGAAATCGTTAAGAGAGGAGATAAAGAGGTGGCAAAGATAAATGTCGGAGGACAACCTAGTATATCCATTCACAAAGGGTCTGCCTCTGAATACATTCGAGAGACATGTGGATGGAATGGGAGTCAAGACTATTGCCAATCTGCTTTAAGTATAAGTGGGAGGAATTATTAGGTTAGTGTAGGTTGACATGAGATGTCACGGAGAGCTACTACACTAAGACATGCGTGATGTATACTAAAAGCAGACTTTAAGTATAAGTGGGAGATTGTTGGAGTTATACGTGAAAGTATGCTTTTACTTTGTATAACTCGTGTATCAAACACTCGTTTTATGAGAATAATTCTTTTATCGCATTTGCTTTAGTTATGATTGAATGTTGAATTTCTATTGCAAACCGTTCAATATATAGTACATGTTACAATGTAGTTAATGTGGTGATACCTGATCACGGGAGACAACATTAACAGTTTACTTGTAACTACACGTACATTTTCACGACCTAGGTGGAATTGAACAATCCGCCGTGAAAGGTCGATGTGTAAGGCTCAGATTGGTCTGTCTTGACTAAGAGATTGCACTAGCATATTTAGTATGTGTTGAAGAGGACCTACAACGAGGATAAATTCTTCTATTCTGAAAGGTGAAGAATTAGACCTCAGTGGTTGTTGATTTCTTAATCTCCGTCACTTAAATAGGACCGTGTGTGCTTAATGGTTACTGCTTTGATTCATGTTGGGTGAGAATCATTGCGACTTCGAACTTTGTGTCTTGGGCAGTAATATTAATCATACGACGGTTGCTAAGATTTAATACGGAGAAACACGTGCGAGTACGGCTCGTGTGATTAGTCCCCTTGGTGGACTCAGAAGTTTTATTGTACCAAATCTTGCAAGTGAAGAATTAGTTTCTTCGGTACGAATAATAATGTTGAGATGTCTTTACTCCAAGGTGAAATATATTAATTAATTTAGAGCTATTCAGAAGCTTAATTAATTAATGGACTTGATAATCTTAAACGCGGGAAAAAATAAACGGGAGCCCATATTATCGTAATATGGATTAAGATGGATAGTGCAATATTAATTTATTAGTGGTAATAATTAATATTAATGGATTGAATTATATTGGGGCTCAATATTGAAATTCAGAAGTCCATTAGGAGGTCCAATCTTAATTCTCCTTAAGGCCCCTCAAGTAGCCCAATTAAGTAGCCCAATAATGATAAGGTGATTAAAATAAAAGAAAATATATTTGCTGATTTTTTCATGATATTTCGAAAAAGATATATTAGGAGAAAGAAAAGATCTTGTTGATTTTCTTGGAAATATATTATGGAAGATAAGTATTCTTGGAATACAATATTATCTCATATATTCAAGAA
Source organism: Ballota nigra (assembly GCA_947034835.1). NCBI lineage: Eukaryota > Viridiplantae > Streptophyta > Magnoliopsida > Lamiales > Lamiaceae > Ballota > Ballota nigra. Next base: position 96,454,340 of record OX344725.1, read on the forward strand.
GATCCAAATCTTGGATTCTTTCTTTAATATTTTCGAAAATATGCTTATTAGGAGGAGGTTGAGATTTTTGTGGAATATTTTATTATGGAGAAAAGAATATATGGGATATATTCAAGATTTCTTAGAGGCTAAGAAAAGATTTTCTCCACCTCTAAAATATATGAAAATTTCGAAAATCCCTTGTCCTATAAGTAGGGGATGATTATTTCATCTCCAGTTTACAGTTTCACAGTGTTGAAAAAAAAATCAGCAACAATATTTTTCTTTTTCCTTAGTTATTTAAATTACTTGAAAGCATCTCCCACCGGTGATCAAGTAAGGCGAAAGGAAATACTTGAGAAGGCTTTTGGGTTGATAAAGCGTGTTAGTGTTTGTCCCGTTTTATTCAAAGGCCAGTTCTACGAGAGGTACGTAAGTCACATAATTTCTTGTTTATTCCGCCATAGATTTTATGTGAATTAATTCAACATGCATGATGATAAAAACTGTTGTTGGAATTATTATTTGAATTAATTAGGATTAATTCATGCTAGTAATAATTGTATTTAAATTCGTATTTAAATTTTATCCCGAATAGATTCCGGGCACCCCTTTTTTCCCAACAAGAATTGCCCTGAAAGGAGGAAGAAAGACAATCAAAATGATCAAGATGGAAATGCAGCTGTGGTGGAGGTTGAAGGGTATGATAGTGCAGAAGTTTTGATGGTTAGTCATGAGAGACTAAGTCAAGAATGGGTCCTGGACTCTGGGTGTACTTTTCATATTGTGTCCACATGAAGACTGGTTCCTGAATCTTGAGAAGATTGATGGAGGTCTTGTTCTTTTGGGTAATGATGTGAGTTGTAGAGTGCAAGGATCTGGTTCTATCAAGATCAAGATGTTTGATGGAGTTGATAGGATCTTATCTGATGTCAGGTTTGTTCCTGAGTTGAAGAGAAATCTTATTTCTCTTGGTACTTTGAATTCCAAAGGTTTTGAATTCAAGATAGAAAAGGGAGTTCTGTCAATAACCAAATCTGGAAGAATTGTTATGAGGGGTATGATTAAGAATGGTTTGTATACTTTGATTGGAAGAACTGTAACAAGATCAGCTGATGTTGCTATGGAGTCTTCTGATGTCAACTTGTGGCACAAGAGATTGGCACATGTTGGTGAGAAGGGCCTGGTGGAGTTATCCAAGAAGGGAGCAATCCCTGGGAAGAGGATATGTAAGCTGGAATTCTGTGAGAGGTTTGTTCTGGGAAATCAAAGAAGCAAGCATACCAAAAGGGGAAGCATACCACCAAGGAGGTTATGAATTACATACATTCTGATGTATGGGGACCAGCAAGGGTATCCACTCATGGTGGAGGCAGGTATTTCCTTACCCTTATTGATGATTATTCCAGAAAGGTTTGGGTTTATATTCTTAAACAGAAGAGTGATGCCTTCTCTAAGTTCAAAGAATGGTTGATTGAACTTGAAAATAAGAGAGGCAGAACTATCAAGCACTTAAGGACTGATAATGGGCTTGAATTCCTATCAGAGGAGTTTCAACAATTTTGTAGGGAGAAGGGTATTACTAGGCATAAAATTGTTCCTTCAAACCCCCAGCAGAATGGTCTAGCTGAGAGAATGAATAGAACTATTCTGGAAAGGGTTAGGTGTATGTTATCTGATGCTCATTTACCTAAGAGTTTTTGGGGTGAAGCTGTTAACACAGCTGTGTATCTCATTAATAAAGTGCCATCATCTGCTATTGAGTTTAAAACCCCAGATGAGATCTGATATGGAAAGATATCAGATTACTCAAAGTTGAAAGTGTTTGGATGCCTAGCTTATGTTCATGTTAAACAAGACAAACTTGAACCTAGAGCTTTAAAATGTGTTTTCATTGGGTATCCAAAGGGTGTTAAAGGGTACAGGTTGTGGTGTCTAGAGCCTGGGAACCAGAAGTGTATTACCAGCAGAGATGTTGTGTTTAATGAATCACAGATGAGTTACAAGTCTGGTGGAGGTGATAGAGAGCCATCAGCTGAAGAGATGGATGGTGTTATTTCTGAGCCAATTACTCAAGTTGAGGTGGAGCCTAATCATGATAGTGCATCTGGTTCTGAACCAGAGCAAGAACTAGGAGAGAATGAGTCATCAGATGAGGATAGTGCACCAGCAGAGGGGGAGGAAGGAGTGCCAGAAGCTGACTTAAGAAATTATAGTTTGACAAGAGACAGGACTAGAAGACAAATACATCCTCCAGCAAGGTTTGATCGTGTTGATCTGGTCTCATATGCACTTGTTACAGCAGAAGCCATAGAGTACCAAGAACCTAAGAACTACAAGGAAGCTCTTGAGTGTGATGATAGGGAGTTATGGATTACAGTCATGACAGAAGAGATGGAGTCTCTTAAGAAGAATCAAACTTGGATTCTTGTTGATGAACCACCTAGGCAGAAGCTAATCAGTTGTAAATGGCTGTTTAAAAGGAAACTTGAATCTGGTGTGAAGGATCAAGTGAGGTTTAAAGCCAGGCTAGTGGCCAGAGGATTTACTCAAAGGGAATGAATTGATTACAATGAGGTATTTTCACCTGTGGTTAAGCATTGTTCAATCAGACTACTTCTCAGCAGAGTAGTCCAAGAAGATCTGGAGCTGCAACAACTTGATGTTAAGATAGCTTTTCTGCATGGGGATCTTATTGAGAGTTTATACATGCACCAGCCAGAAGGGTTTGTTGAACCAGAGGGAGAAGAAAAGGTGTGTCTACTCAAGAAATCATTGTATGGCCTCAAGCAAAGTCCAAGACAATGGCACAAGAAGTTCAATGAAGTTATGCTATCAATTGGTTTTGTAAGGAGCAAGTATGATACTTGTGTATATCTGGAAAGACAAGGTAGTGATGTGATAGCCTATCTTCTGATTTATGTAGATGATATGCTTATTGCTAGTAAGAGTCTTTTGAAGATCCAGAGTATCAAAAGGAAACTCAGTGCCAGATTTGACATGAAGGACTTGGGAAATGCTAAAAGGATTCTTGGAATGGATATTCTTAGGGACAGAGCAGCTGGAAGACTATTCTTATCCCAGAAGAGTTACATTGAGAAGGTCCTGAAGAGGTTCAACATGCATGAGAGTAGGTCTGTATCAACTCCTCTGGGGCAACAGTTCAAATTATCTAAGGAAATGGAACCTAAGTCTGAAGAAGAAAAGAAGACTATGTTAAAAGTACCTTATGCAAATGGGGTTGGAAGCCTGATGTATGCTCTGGTCTGCAGCAGACCAGACTTAGCTTATTCATTGAGTATGGTAAGGAGATACATGTCTAATCCAGGGAAGTTACATTGGGAAGCTTTGAAATGGATATTCAGATACCTTAAAGGGTCATCTGATCTGGGTTTGATGTTTGAAAAGATGACTGACCAGAAGAGTCCACTAGAAGGATTTGTAGATTCTGATTTTGCTGCTAATCTGGATACTAGAAGATCCTTAACAGGGTATATCTTTACTCTTTACAATACTGCTGTAAGCTGGAGATCTGTTCTGCAGAGTGGAGTTGCTTTATCTACTACAGAAGCAGAGTTTGTTGCAGTGTCTGAGGCTGTTAAGGAGGCTTTGTGGTTGAAAGGTATTATCAAGGATTTTGGTATAAACCAAAGGGCTGTGGTCATTCATTGTGATAATCAGAGTGCAGTTCATCTGGTTAAACATCAAGTATTCTATGAGAGATCAAAGCACATTGATGTAAGGTTGCATTTTGTAAGGAAAATCATTGACAAAGGTGTGGTTCTGATCCAGAAGATATCTACAGAGGACAATGCTGCAGATATGTGTACTAAGTCTTTACCAGGTACTAAATTCAAGTTCTGTGTTGAATTGGTAAAGATGAGTGTATGGGATGTTCCTTAGCCCAAGCTGGAGTGTGGAGGAGAGGAAGAGACGATTGATACTTCTCATCTGAGGTGGTGAATTGTGAAGTGTCAAATGTGAAGTATCTTGTCTGTTGAGCTTGATTCAATAGTAAGCTATGTTGTAAATGTGTTAACCGTAGAAGTTAGTCAAATTTGGGGTACCAGAGGAGGTGGACCAGATGAGGATGACCAGAGGAGTCTGACCAGAGTAGTCTGGCAGATGAGCTATCAGAGGAGGTCCATCAGATGAGGTATACCAGAGGAGTCCTATCAGAGGAGGTCTGGACCAGAAGTCATCTGATGGAAGTAACCAGAACCAGAGGAGGTCAAGTCATCTGATCCAAAGTTCAAAGACGCGAATTACACCAAATTGAAGCTAACGCGATGGCGGTTCTAACTGAATCAACTGAAGCAGTTATTGAATTCGTTAGCCAGCTGGATAACTACCTTACATTGAGTTCGTTACAACTGAATTGATTCTAGGGTTCATCTCAATATCTGTAACTATATAAAAGGGGTTTCTTAGCCGAGAAACTAATACACATAACAAGTGAGATCATTATTGAGTGAAAACACAGAGAGTTTGTGAGATTGAGTAAATTGTAACTTCTTCCATTCTTTCTTAGTGAAAAGCTATCCTCTCCGATCCCGTGGACGTAGGAGTATTCATCTCCGAACCACGTAATTCTGGTGTTCTTGTGTGATTTCAATTTCATTCTTATTGTTACCATAGTTCCGATTCTCCGATTACAAGTTTTCTTGTGAATCTAAAACGATTAACAAATATAATTAATTTGAGTTCATCATAAGAAAATAAAATTTGAATAATATTGATTGAGACAGAATTGCTTATTTTATAAAATTGTTCCCTAGCTCTCACGGCTTTAACTTCTGAAAAGTATTTTTTAATGAGTCGATAGAATTACTTATTTTATAAATTTGGTCATAATATAAAACTGATAAAATTACATGCATTCGAATTTTGATGCTTCCTTTAAATTAATTCACTTATATCATAACATTTATACTACGGTTTCAATTTACAAGACTAATTAATGATATCAATGAATATATATATAATGATAAAATTTTCATATTATGAAACTTTTTCATAGGATATTTTGTGTTTTTAAATTGTGCATAAAGTTTACAATTTGCAAGCACGTCAATAACTTTTTATTTATTAAGTTAATTATTTGGTAAGGACTTTTATTATCATAATTTGTGTTGAAAATATTAATCGAGGAACTTTGTCAATTTTTATTATTGAAAAACCTTTTTGTGTACCAAATATTTATAATTTTGAAGATGCCATGCATTAATATAAACCCACTTGTTATCAATATATTGACTCAACGAAAATGGACACAAATCATAATGATCCTCACGGCACCAATTAAAGTTGACCAGAACTTGTTTCACTTAATAAATTGCATTCCTCCCATTTTGATCAAATTGTTAAAAAAAAAAAAATGCATATCAGTTCAAAACAGTGGGCGAAAAATATTAACTAATATAATAAAAAATATTAGCTCGTATATTGAAAAGTTTTAATACTCGTATATATAAACTAATACTCTCTCCATCCCAAAGGAATTTGCACATTTTTCTTATTTGGACGTTCTACACCAATTTGCATACTACCTTAAAAGGAAACATTGAATTGCGTGCATATTTATAAAAATATACATATATTTACTCATATACCACTGCTTTAATTTTTTTTTTCTTCTTATTTCACATGCGATCTCAGGGTGCAAATACTCTTGGAATAGAGGGAGTAATTTCTATGATATAACTTCTTTTGACATGTGATGTTTAATTAGGTCAAATTTGATAGACGTGCTCCTTCCGTTCCTTAAAAGTATGTTCACTTGTTTAATTTGTTCGTTCCCAAAAAGTATACTGAGTTAATTTTTTAACACAATCAATTTATTTTTACTCTCACTAACAATTACTTTAGTAAAAAATGAACTTCACAATAACCCACAGATAAAAACTTGTGTGAACACGAGTTCACGTAAATACGGTTTCTTCAAATATCACAGTTATATATATACATATTAGCATTGTTATGCATGTCAACTATCACTTTTAAAAAATAAAGTATTTTCTTAAATAGTGATAGCTATTATGCATAACAGTGATAGTATATTTACATAATAATGATATTCGAAAAAAAAAATCATGTAAACTCGAGTTTACCAGAGACCTGCACTACTTTATAAACCCGTTTATTTTATCACTTTATCTATTTAAAAAAAAAAAATTATTCAACCCCGTAAGCATGCATTTTGAAGTAGGTGGGAGTATCGTATATGGAAGTGCAACCATTTTTTGTCAGTCGAATTTATTAGGGGGACTATGCAACCAAATCTTCCCGCGGAAATTAACAAGTTAGTGGGACCATGCAACCATTTTTTCCCCGTGGAAAATTACAATTTAGTGGCACGACTTTTCCCTTAGCCTTAAGTGTGATATGAAAGTCCAAACACAATATATAAATGTATATGTATACAACCTATTTAATCTTTATAATATATAAAGAGAAAATTATGGTAGCATATATAGCATCACCATATTATTTCGATTGTAAATTCTTACATTCTCGTTAAGAGTTACTTAGGTGAAAATAAAACATCAATTAATTTCATACATAAAATAAAATGAATTAGAATAATGGTAACGAGAAAATTATGAATACATTATGGTATGACAATTAAATATGTGATAGATTTCTATATATGTGTTAATTGGTTGAATTTTCTAGAAATTTAAATCAATCTTAAAAAAATATTGAAACTTAATTTATTGGATTTAAGATAAAGTGATAATATATTTTTAAAATTAAACCAATATAAAAATTTATTTAAAATCACATAATACACGACAGGATACTTTAATAGCACTTAATGTTCATGTATTGAATAATTATCAACAGTTATTAATAAGTGAATATAGGTAGTGGTTAGACAAGAATGCCATTAAATCTGAGTTCATAAGACGTTGTGGCACTTGATGTTCATGTCTTGAATAATTATCAACAATTATTATAATATGGAATTGTTTTTAAAGTTTATCATTAATATATCAATAGTGCAATAAAAGATCCCTAAACTATTAAATTTTGTTTTGAAAGGCTTTTAAACTATTTTTTGTTTTAAAATAATTAACCCCTAAAAACTATCCATTTTTGTTTCGAAAGACCCTCAAACTATCTTTTGTTTTAAAAAGTCCTTAAAGTATACAATTTTTGTTTCAGGAGACCTTTTTTTGACAATCTATTGGGACACATTTTTTGTTGAAATTGAATTTTAATAACATTGAAATTGGTTGATTCATTATTTTCTAATGGAGTTTATACATTAAATTAACTCAGCAAAATTCGCGTATTTTAGTAACCAATGACCTTATGTAACAAAAGTTAATAGTTTAAAAGTCTTTTAAAATAATGTATTCACTTTCTTGAATTTTAAAATTATATATGACTCCATCTATTTTACAATAATATAATAAACTTCACACTTTTCTTTTTCGTCTGTCTTATAATACTCTTCATACTTCTAAAATAAAAATAACACTTCCTAATAATACCATTTTATTTCAAATAAAACTTTCAAAATTCACTTTTCAACATTCTTTTTCTAAAAAAGTGTGCTAAATTAGGTGTGAAGAAGATTAATGTGGGGGAAAGTATAATATTTCTTGAAGATTAATCTCATGTTAAATTAAACTTTAAGTTTTTCTACCCAGAATGTTCGCCATTCTTTAAATTTTATCAATATCAAATTATACATCTATTGGTATTTTTGTTCTGTAAATTTATATGAACTGAAATAAAATCAAAGAGTGCCAAAATTGAACTATAACCGAACCATAATTAGGGCTGAGCATGGCTCGGTTCGGTTACCGAACCAAACCGAAAAGCCATAACCGAAATAAACCGAACTATGTATAAAACTAACCGAAACCGAACCGAAATTTCTTAAAACCGAAAATACCGAAACCGAAAATTTCGGTCGGTTTCGGTTAATAACCGATAAACCGAAATATAGTTGACTTTTAAATTGGACCATAATTTTATGCTTATAACCTGCTAACGGCCGAACCCCATATATATTAAAAGATTGCAGCCAAAAGAAATAAACCACAATAAAAAAAAAATAGAGAATAGGGAAGGGAAGACCAGAAGAGACAACGACAGTAAATTTGGAAATATGAGTAAATGTAACTAGGGTTAGAAATTAGATACTTATATATATCCTCTCTTTTCGGTTCGATTTCGGTTATTTTGGTATTTTTACCTAGATAACCGAAATCGAAACCGAAAGCCAAAATTTCTAAAATTTAAAACCAATACCGAACCGAAAACCGAAATAACCGAACCGAATTGATATTTCGGTTCGGTTCGGCTCGGTTTTTCGTTTTTAATCGAACTCTGCTCTCCCCTAGCCATAATATATATTTGGTTTTGTTTGATAGGTTATCCGAATAAACGTATATTTATATTATTTTAAAAAAAAAGTTGCATCGATTTCTACTTGGATATATAGAATGGTCAAAAGATTCATATCAATTGATTAGGAAAACACATTTATGGACCCTAGTTCACAAAAAAACTTTTTTTTCCAACTATTATTGTCTAGTATACACACTATTACTGTATTACATATTCACTGCCATAATTATGCCTATATGCCATCATTATTTAAAAATTAAGCATTTTTTAAATAGTGATAATTAATATACACAACAGTAATAATAAATAAATATATATATATATATATATATATATACTTAAAAGAGAGTTCATGTGAACTCACCTTAGTAGAAAACGTACACATGGTTACTTAAAATATAGAATAAAGATTCATGTGATGCTACATTTAATTTCACATTATAATAATGACAAAGGATGGGGTGAAGATGATTTATATATGAATTATTTTGAAGATTATTAATTATTTTTATTAAAAAATATTAATTGTTTTCACTAAAGGGTATTATGTGTTTTCATTGATAGATATTAGTTGCTTAGTGAAAATAGACTAAGATTTTTCAGTGAAAACAACTAATATTTTTCAGGGAAAAAAACTAATACTATTAAGTGAAAATAACTAATATCTTTCAATGATTCATGTATGAATCAATTTCACTATATACATACTTTATAATAATTATCACCATTTTAATTTGAAAATAAGAAATTTATGACTTTATATGTTTGTGTAAATTTTGACTAGCTTTTCATACTCTTCTCAGCTGCGTATTAGATTTTCTATTTCCCCCTTTTGGGAAGGAGGTCCATCGAGTAAATACTAACAAGGGTGGAGTTGTTTGCATAGGGGTTTGATCTCAAACATTTGACTCTAATACCATGAAAATTTTCAACTCATTTAAAGACTCGAACTTCATCTAAAACGTAGGGCTCCAGTGAAACTTGTTCATTATGAAATTAGTACCATCATATACATTCACTAAATATTATGAGATGCATTTACTAATATAACATTTTACACTAGAATTTAAGTTTACTAGCACTACAAAAAAGACCGATTTTAGTGACTGATTTAACGATCGATAAAACGTGATTAGCGACCGATTTCTGACCGAAAAAAATCGGTCGTTAAGAAGCTGGTAGCTAATATTAGCGACCGCTTTTTAAAATCGGTCGCTAATCTGCGACCGTCAAGGCGGTCGCTAATATCAGCGACTGCCTTCAGTCGGTCGCTGAATCAATCAGGTCCGATCTGACCGGGTCATGATTTAGCGACCGACGTAAGACGGTCGCTAATTTATTTTTCAAAATAAAATTAATTTTTTTATTTTATTATCTGATTAGCGACCGACTTGTGGCGGTCGCTAATCAGCGATCCAGCGTACAAAAAAAAAGTGACTCATTGGGTTCAATCCCGTGCCCCTTAGGGTTCGGGCGGGGTGCGAACCACTGAGCCACTGACCCACTAGCCCATATTAGGCGACCGATGTAGTATATAAGCCCTTGTGAGACTTGTAGAAATAAATGGGCAAATGTACACCCAAGGGGAATTGAACACACGACCTCCGAGTAGACCGGAAGAGGTGTGAACCACTAGGACACATGCTATTCTTGTTCGTTTATTTGTATTTAATTGTATATAACCTCAAATTTACTCCCATTTCTTTTAAAATCCATCAAATTCAATCCTTTTTGTTTCTAATTCGTTTATATAAATGTATTTACTAACTTTTTTTATTAATTTTATAAATTTAATATTTTAGACTATTCTAAATTATTAATTCATTCGTTTTATTCATTTAATTGTATATAATTCCAAATTGACTCCCATTTTTTTTTAAATTCATCAAATTAATTTCTTTTTGTTTCTAATTCGTTTATATATATGTATTTACTAACTTTTTTATTAATTTTATAAATTTAATGTTTTAGACTATTCTAAATTATTAATTCATTCGTTTTATTCATTTAATTGTATATAATTCCAAATTGACTCCCATTTTTTTTAAATTCATCAAATTAGTTTCTTTTTGTTTCTAATTCGTTTATATATATGTATTTACTAACTTTTTTATTAATTTTATAAATTTAATATTTTAGACTTATTCTAAATTATTAATTCATTCGTTTTATTCATTTAATTGTATATAATTCCCAAATTTGACTCCCATTTTTTTTAAATTCATCAAATTAATTTCTTTTTGTTTCTAATTCGTTTATATATATATATATATATATATATATATATATTATATATATATATATATTATATATATATATATATATTAAATATATATTTACTAACTTTTTTTATTAATTTTATAAATTTAATATTTTAGACTATTCTAAATTATTAATTCATTTGTTTTATTCATTTAATTGTATATAATTCCAAATTAACTCCCTTTTTTTTAAATTCATCAGATTAATTTCTTTTTTTTTTCTAATTCTTTTATATATATATATTTACTAACTTTTTTTTATTAATTTTATAAATTTAATATTTTAGACTATTCTAAATTATTAATTCATTCGTTTTTATTCATTTAATTTTATATAATTCCAAATTGACTCCCATTTTTTTTTAAATTCATCAAATTCAATCTTTTTTTTTTGTTTCTAATTCGTTTATATATACATATATATTTACTAATTTTTTATTCAATAAAAAATATATGCAAATCTATAATATTCAATAAAAAATATAAAATATTCAACAAATAAAATAAAATATTCAACATAAAATAAAAAAAATTCATCTCTCTCTCGTCAATCCCCCCCAGAGAGGAACTCCTTGATATCAATATCGACATCCCCATCATCGCACTGGCCCTCATCACCTCCGTGCTCGCTCCCCCCGGCACTGCTCCCACCGGCACCACTCATCCCGGCATCAAAATGTGGTGGGGGTGGGGGTGGGGGTTGGGCGTTAATGCCCATCTGCTGAGTGATGCTGGTGAACCACTCCCGAAGACTCACGTTGTAGCTCGTGAGGGTCTCCATCTGCTTTCGGACGGCTCTCAACTCACGCTCTACCTGAGAGGGAGCGGAGTCGATCGAGGAGGACGATCCACTGCTCTGGCGGTAGGTCTGCAGGATGGCCTTACTGAGACCGCCCTGCCCCACGACCTTCCCCTTCTTGACTCCGACCACATCTAAATAGATGTGGTCCTCGTCAATCCGGGGAGGGGTTCTCCCCGCTGTCGTCTCCGGGGGCCACCTGCTGCGAGGCCTGGGCGAGACGATCCTTAACCTGGTTCTGAAATTAAAATTATAATAATTAAACTATAATTATAATAATTAATTTTAAATTAATTAAAATAAAAAAAAATACTTACGTGGATCTTGGTGGTGCGGGCGTACGTAGATGTCCCAGTCTCCGGGTTCACTGGGTGAGAGATCTCCATATATGTTAAACATTTAAAAATTTATTAATATTCAAATGCAATTAATATTCAGTAGATACTTACAGAGGCGAGGGAGTGCTCGTAGATGGACCGGGATCCAGCCCGATGTCTGGCGATGCCCTGCCCAGTGGGGTCCTTCAGCCGGTTCTCCCTGGACTTCTCAGACTTGGCTCTGAATTGCTCACTATTCCAGTGAGCAACCAAAGCGGAACGTCCGTCTGGTCCTCGTCCCAGCTCCACCTGCTCCCCACTAACGTACTTCTTCTTCATCCCGTAGATAATGTTCTTGTACCGCTCCTGCGCTTTCGCGCAGAACAAGCGGTACATACCACTATCATGGGCCGGGTCCCAGATGCACAATTAAAAATAAAATATTAACAAATAAATTCAATATAAAATATTAAATGTAGTTAAAATTATAATAAATATACCTTGAACTCCTCGAAGTACTCCCTCCTCTTTTGCTCAGGCACCATGGACCACGAGTGGGCACCAACCTCGAACCGGAGCTTCTTAATGGCCTCTGAGACCTTACCGCTAGTCTCATGGCCTGGAAGCATACTGTAACATAAAAAAATCAAGTTAATATTAATAATTAATATTAATGAATACAATTAAAATTATTTAATTAATTATCTAAAAATACTTACATGTCGCTAGGGACAACAGTGAGACGGCTATCAAATAGGGGATGCTGTCGTGAAGCCGAAGATCCGGCAACAGTAGTAGAGCCAAATCACTGGACTGCTGGGAGGAGGATGGTGTCATCTCCGCGGCCCGTCGAACCTCCGTGAGCACCGGTCTCAACGACCCCGGTCTCCTCTTCCCCCGACCCTGACCCTGTGACCCACTCTGATCGGGGTTATCATGAGAGCTCATCTGTAATAAATTTAAATTCAAAAGATTAACATAACATATTATATTTATACACAACTACAAAAATTCATAAACTAAATTCACAACTACGAATATAATTACTCAACAAAATTCACAACTACAGAAATTTCTAAACTAAATTCACAACTACAAATATCCCTAAATTCACAACTACGAATATCCCTAAATTCACAACTGCGAATATAATTACTCAACAAAATTGACAACTACGAATATCCCTAAACGAAATTCACAACTATGAATATAATTAATCAACAAAATTCACAACTACGAATATCCCTAAACGAAATTCACAAATACGAACATAATTAATCAATAAAATTCACAACTACGGAAATTCCTAAACTAATTTCACACCTACGAATATCCCTAAATTCACAACTACAAATGTAATTAAAATTCACAACTACAAATATAAATCAATTAAATTTATATATATACGTGTGTGTGTATATATATATATATATATATATATATATATATATATAACTTCATGCATTATTCAAATATACAAAGATATATAATAAACGGCTAAAGTTTGAAAAACTTACGTTTATTAGATAGACGGAGAAGCAAGGAGGGTATAGACCGGAACGGAAAGCTCGACGGACGGCGGCGGCGATTTTAGTGTAGGCCGAAGTGAGTACGGCTACTGACTAAAAAGGGAAAAAAATTAGCGACCGCCTTAGGCGGTCGCTGATCATATATATTGACGATCCCAAAAAATTTAGCGACCGCTCCCGACGGTCGCTAATCCCCCAGCATTAATTGACCTTGCCCGTTTCCAAAAATGGGTTAGTTGATCGATTAGCGAACGCCTTAGAATATAGAGACCGCCAACGCGGTCGCTAAACCGGCGGTAAATAGGTTAACTGACCTTTGAGTTTTAGCGACCGCCTTTGGCAGTCGTAGGCGGTCGCTAATCCGTAGATTCAGCAACCGCTTACCTAATCGGTCGCAAAAGTTATTGGTTTGATACCGGTGGTCTATGGCGGTCGCTAATCGGTCGCTAATTCAATATTTAGCGACCGAATTGTAGGCGGTCGCTAAAACGCGAGTTTTTTGTAGTGTAGTCTAATGGTATCTGTGAATACATCTAAATATCTAATGGTATTGATGTCATACTATGAAATTTGTTCATAGGAGACTTTGTGTCATTTAAAAGTCAATGCTTGTACAAGGGCGTGGAATGAATGTATTATATTAATTCCCTTGACATTATGTATCCTCCTAGATCTCAACGTCCGTATTATTTCTACTCTTTTGTTGAAAATGATCACATGTCCACTGATGGGCACAAATGTATTTGTTCACCACTAATGTGATAATGATACATAAGCGAAAAGTCCACTATTATTTTAATGGATTGTTTATATTTTTTATGAGTTATTATTACAATAATGGTGGACATATAAGTTGGTGACCACCGGTGAACATATGATCATTTTTGTTACTCTAATTTATTATATTTCCCTAGTTTTGGCCCATTATTTCTCGATGAACTCAATTTATGTAAACTATTTTCTTTAAAATAACACTAATTAATATATAAAATATCAATCTACAGGATACACGTATATATTTAGTGATGTTGAGAAAGAACAAAAATACAACATATTTTGCTTGACAACAAGTATACCATGCAATTTTACTGTAAAATTTGTTTGCATTTCATATATATACTTTAAAATTGAGTAGGTTTCAAATTAAACTTGTTTATAAGTATGAAACTGGTATCATTATGTGTATTTACTAATATCATTACATGTATTACCTGATACCATAAAATCATAAACTATGAAATTCTATAGCATCGGTGTATATATATAACGGTATCAACGGGTACATGTAATAGTATCAGTTAATATATGTAGTGATATAAATTTCATAAACCTGCTCATATATAGAAGACTTTGAATTTAATATAGTATTAATTATTCCATTAAAAAAATATTAGTCACTCCGTCCACCGGAAGTGTGCTCATTCCGTTTTTTCTTCACCCTGTAATCATTAATTCATAAACGAATTCCGCAATACTCTACAATATATTTATTTTATCTATTTTATTTACGTGTAACTATCTTCATGACATCTTCGATAACGTCATCGTAAGACCAAATCTTCCCTTGGAAAGATTTTGAATTTTTTGATATCTCAGAGTTCTAATGCCCCTTGTCTTTAACGAGCTTCGTTTCTTTTTTTTACAGAAAAAAGTGAAAGCAAAATCAGGTGATTTCAGAAGCGTCCAATCATTAAAAATTCAATTAGATAAGTTTCAGATATCTTATTTTACGTCATTATGAGCGCGATTTGTTAATTAGGAATCAATTTTGGCGGTGCTTGCTGTTAATTGGTACCACTCTATTATTTAAGTGTTTGATGTTGTGGTCCTCTGATTTCCTCTGAATTCATTTAAATTAAACTAATACGTCTGGGGATCCAATCCACGTTTTGGAGTACAAGGATTCAATTTTAAAATTTTTGAAATCGGTTAGATTAGGGTTTATATCACTTTCAGTTTTGTAAGGTTGAATTTGAGGCGATCTTATATTAGATGGTCCAATATTCTGGAATTGGAGATAGTGGTCCTGTTTTGGGGGGACAATACAGAGATTAAGATTGATTGTGTGATTATTTATGTGAGGAAATCAGATTGGATAAATGTTTTGAAGGATTACGTTGATGATCGAGAAGCATTTTGTTTTGTTGCTTATTACTAATTTGTTTGGTCTAAATGGAAAGCATCTTGTTGTTTTGGGCTTGTTGGGGATGAATAAAATGATGCACTGATTGTTGCAAGGGTAGCTTGATTCAAATTTTTCGAATCATGAAATAATGAATTTCAATGAGAATTAAGATTATATATTGAATTTATTACAACAAGGTACATTTGTAAGGACAAAGTATAGAGTAAAACTGGTTTATATATGAATTACGGAAGAGTATTAGTTTTTATTGAAGAGTATTAGTTGTATGTACTGAAGTGTATTATTGATTTACACTAAAGAGTCTTAGTTGTTCAGTGAAAATGAACTAAGCCTCTTTAGTGTAAACCAGTAATACTTTTCAGTAAACACAACTAATACTCTTCAGTGAAAACAACTAATACCCTTCAGTGATTCATATATAAACTAATTTCACTCTATACATACTCATTTCTAAGATAAAATTGCATATATAATAAAAATAAAAATAATTGTTGGCACGACTAGATACAAAATCATTTGCACTTTACATAAACACATTGCACTTTGTATACAAAAATTGCACTATGCACTTTTGTAACTGTTGTATTGTAAAAAAAAAAAAAAAAGTACCCCTATGCGATTGACCCTTATATATTCAGTATATTGCTCTAATTTTGAAGTAAGTTGAGACACAAAATGATTGTCGGTCGAGAAATAGTGAAATAATTGAGAATAAATAATTATAGGGGAGGAGGTAGTTAATAAAAAAGGTGTAATGATTAACTTATTTTGAGTCGATACTCATAGGAAGTATGATGAGGGTGAATTGATGATCTTTTATTCTCATTAATCACTAAAATTATTCTATATTCATTTTCGTTACAGTATGAACCAAACGCCCCTAATTCTCTAGATAACTTCCAATGTAAAAATATATATAATTGCTAGTACAACTGAAACTGGAATTATTAGACTTTAGTATTAGAATAATTGTTGCTGTTGTTTTCATCTAATTACCATACTAAATTTTTTAATCATCCTCATCTGGCATTTAGCATAAGTGTGTAAAGCCTTTCCAGCTCTCTGATGTTTATATAATGTATTCAAATATCTGAAATTATTTGATGACATATATGGGGTGGTCCTTTTCTCAATGAGGACAAACTTTTTATCGATTATTTTTATGCGTCGTTGGTACCTTACTACGTGTAATATTTAGACTTTTTTAGTGGTGTATTGTCCTTTTAATTGCTTAAATAAGTAGCTAATACGTGGAACGAAAGCAGCTTGATTTTCACTACATGAATCAGCTTTGTGTCTGATATAGACTCTCTTGACTTCATAATAAGAACAAATTAGTTATCTATGGGTATTTGGACTATACATTTTATTAGACAAGAAACTGATATCCTGAGGTGAAAATGTCTAGAGTTATGTTTTATTACAGACGTACTAATAGAATCTGTGTGCAACAAAATGTGCTTATGCAGTTCTGTGTTTGTATTTGTATCCCTGTGCCAAAAGAAAGAGGAGCAAAATTGGTTGATCATAGAATCAGAAGATGATACATTATAATTTACCCTACTGATTTTGACAAGAAGGTTAAGAGCAAGCTTGCCCTGTATTTGACTGTAATTTATTTAATTCGACCATTTAGAAGTCGAGTGTAGCATTAATTATGGTGTGAAGGGTCAAATGTGAAGTATGTAGTATGCTGGGCTTAATACAATAGGAGGCTATGTTGGTAAAGTGTTAGCCGTGAGAGTTGGTAAATTTGGGGTACCAGAGGAGATGGACCAGATGAGGTTGACCAGAGAAGCCTGACCAGAGAAGTCAGGCAGAAGAGCTATCAGATGAGGTCCATCAGGTGAGGTCTGGTCAGACGAGTCTGGTAGGTGAGACATCAGAGGAGGTCTATCAGGGGAGGTCTGGGACCAGAGGTCATCTGGTAAAAGTGGCCAGAGCCAGAAGAGGTCTTGTCATCTGATCCTGAAGTCCGTTATTCGCGAAGTACACCAAATTGAAGCTAATTCGATGGCGGTTCTAACTGAATCAACTATGGCGGTTATTGAAGTCGTTAGTCAGCTGGATAACTACCTTTACTTTGAGTTTGTTACAACTGAATCGAATCTAGGGTTCGTTTTCAATCTCTGTATCTATAAAAGAGGGATTCTCAGCTGAGAGAAGTAACTTCATCATTTTTGCGAGCGCAAACACTGTGAGATTGTGTGATTGTAACTTGTAACTTCCAATTCCTTTTCTTAGTGAAAGCTCTATCCTCTCGGATCCCGTGGACGTAGGAGTTCATCTCCGAACCACGTAAACTGGTGTTCTTGTTGATTTTCAATTTCGTCCTTATTGCTTTCATATTCCGATTCCCGGAAACAAGTTTTCTTGTGAATCCAAAACGATTAACAAGTGGCGCCGTCTGTGGGAAGCAATTATGGCTGCAACTAAGTTCGATATTGAGAAGTTCACGGGGAAGAACGATTTCAGCTTATGGAAGATCAAGATGAAGGCTCTCCTGGTACACAATGGGTTGTACGAAGCCTTGTTGCCACCGGCTCAGGTGGCTTCTGGAACGAATCCGACGAAGGTGGAGGAGAACAAGAGGAAGGCACACAGTGCGCTTATCTTGTGTCTTGGGGACAAGCCATTGAGGGAAGTATCGAAGGAGGAAACCGCTCTTGGGATCTGGAATAAGTTGGAGCAGTTATACTAGACCAAGTCTGTTACGAACAAGTTATACATGAAACAGAAGCTTCAAGTCTTCAAGATGAGTGAAGACAAGAATCTTGGTGATCAGTTGGACGAGTTCAACAGATTGGTGGATGATCTGGAGAGTTTGGATGTTACAATTGATGATGAGGACAAGTCATTAATGCTGTTAAATTCTCTACCTAAGTCTCTGGAGAATTTCAAGGATGTCTTGCTATTTGGAAGACAAGATCAGGTGATGTTTGATGATATTCAAACTGCCCTGAAAACCAAGTTTCTACAGATCCAGACTGAAGGGAAGAAGCCTGCTGAAGGATTAAATGTGCAATCCAAGAAGAAGAAGGGGTTTCAGTCCAAGAAGAAGGATGGTGGAAAAGGGAATAAGGGTGGGAAGAAATCTGATTTTGTTGAGAAGAGGAAGTGTTTCACTTGTCATAAGGAAGGTCATCTGAGAAAGAATTGCCCTGAGAGAAAGAAGAAAGACAATCAAGGTGATCAAGATGGAGATGCAGCTGTTGTGGAGGTTGAAGGATATGATAGTGCAGAGGTCTTGATGGTTAGTCATGAGAGGCTAAGTCAAGAGTGGGTCCTGGACTCAGGGTGTACTTTTCATATGTGTCCACATGAAAACTGGTTTCTGGATCTTGAGAAAATTGATGGAGGTCTTGTTCTTTTGGGTAATGATGAGAGCTGTAGAGTGCAGGGATCTGGTTCTATCAAGATCAAGATGTTTGATGGGGTTGATAGGATCTTATCTGATGTCAGGTTTGTTCCTGAGTTGAAGAGAAATCTTGTTTCTCTTGGTACATTGAATTCTAAGGGTTTTGAATTCAAGACAGACAAGGGAAGTCTGTCAATAACCAAATCTGGAAGAATTGTCATGAAGGGGGCTATCAAGAATGGTTTGTACACATTGATTGGTAGAACAGTAACAGGATCAGCTGATGTTACCATGGAGTCTTCTGAGGTAAATTTGTGGCACAAGAGATTGACACATGTTGGTGAGAAGGGCCTGGTGGAGTTATCCAAGAAGGGAGCAATCCCTGGGAAGAGGATATGTAAGCTGGAGTTCTGTGAGAGGTGTGTTCTTGGGAAATCAAAGAAACAAACATACCAGAAGGGGAAGCATACCACCAAGGAGGTTATGGATTACATACATTCTGTTGTATGGGGACCAGCTAGGGTATCCACTCATGGTGGAGGCAGGTATTTCCTTACCCTTATTGATGATTATTCCAGAAAGGTTTGGGTTTACATTCTTAAACAGAAGAGTGATGCCTTCTCTAAGTTCAAAGAATGGTTAATTGAACTTGAGAATAAGAGAGGCAGAACTATCAAGCACTTAAGGACTGATAATGGGCTTTAATTCCTATCAGAGGAGTTTCAACAATTTTGTAGGGAGAAAGGTATTACTAGGCATAAAACTGTTCCTTCTAACCCCCAGCAGAATGGTCTAGCTGAGAGAATGAATAGAACTATTCTGGAAAGGGTTAGGTGTATGTTATCTGATGCTCACTTACCTAAGAGTTTTTGGGGGAAAGCTGTTAACACAGCTGTGTATCTCATTAATAAAGTGTCATCATCTGCTATTGAGTTTAAAACCCCAGATGAGATCTGGTATGGAAAGATATCAGATTACTCAAAGTTGAAAGTATTTGGATGCCTAGCTTATGTTCATGTGAAGCAAGACAAACTTGAATCTAGAGCTTTAAAATGTGTTTTCATTAGATATCCAAAGGGGGTTAAAGGGTATAAGCTGTGGTGTTTAGAGCCTGGGAACCAGAAGTGTATTACCATTAGAGATGTAGTGTTTAATGAATTACAGATGGGATACAAGTCTGGTGGAGGTGATGGAGGGTCATCAGCTGAAGAGATGGATGGTGTTATTTTTTAGCCAATTACTCAAGTAGAGGTGGAGCCTGATCATGACAATAATGAGAGTGCATCTGGTTCTGAACCAGAGCTGGATACAGGAGAGAATGAGTCATCAGATGAGGATAGTGCACCAGTAGAGGAGGAAGAAGGAGTACCAGAAGCAGACTTGAGAAATTATAGTCTGACAAGAGACAGATCCAGAAGACAAATACATCCTCCAGCAAGGTTTGGCCGTGTGGATCTGGTCTCCTATGCACTTGTTACAGCAGAAGCCATAGAGTACCAAGAACCTAAGAACTACAAGGAAGCCCTTGAGTGTGATGATAGGGAGTCATGGATTACAGCCATGACAGAAGAGATGGAGTCTCTTAAGAAGAATCATACTTGGATTCTTGTTGATAAGCCACCTAGGCAGAAGCTAATCAGTTGTAAATGGCTGTTTAAAAGGAAGCTTGAATCTGGTGTGAAGGATCAGGTGAGGTTTAAGGCCAGGTTAGTTGCCAGAGGATTTACTCAGAGGGAAGGAATTGATTACAATGAGGTTTTCTCACCTGTTGTTAAGCATTGTTCAATCAGATTACTTCTCAGTAGAGTTGTACAAGAGGATCTGGAGCTACAACAACTTGATGTAAAGACAGCTTTTCTGCATGGTGATCTTATTGAGGATTTGTACATGCACCAGCCAGAAGGGTTTGTTGAACCAGGGAGTGAAGGGAAAGTGTGTCTGCTCAAGAAATCATTGCATGGCCTCAAGCAAAGTCCAAGACAATGGCACAAGAAGTTCAATGAAGTTATGCTATCCATTGGTTTTGTAAGAAGCAAGTATGACACTTGTGTATACCTGGAAAGACAAGGTAATGATGTGATAGTCTATCTTCTGATTTATGTGGATGACATGCTTATTGCCAGTAAGAGTCTTCTGAAGATTCAGAGTATCAAAAGGAAGCTAAGTGCTAGATTTGATATGAAGGACTTGGGAAATGCTAAAAGGATTCTTGGAATGGATATTCTTAGGGACAGAAAAGCAGGAAGACTATTCTTATCCCAGAAGAGTTACATTGAGAAGGTCCTGAAGAGGTTTAACATGCATGAGAGCAGAGCTGTGACAACTCCTCTGGGACAACAATTCAAATTATCTAAGGAAATGGAACCAAAGTCTGAAGAAGAGAAGAAGACAATGATGAAAGTACCTTATGCAAGTGGGTTGGAAGCCTGATGTATGCTCTGGTTTGCAGCAGACCAGACTTAGCTTATTCATTGAGTATGGTGAGCAGATACATGGCTAATCCTGGAAGATTACATTTGGAAGCTTTGAAATGGATTTTCAGATACCTTAAAGGGTCATCTAATCTGGGATTGATGTTTGAGAGGATGACTGACCAGAAGAGTCCACTGGAAGGATTTGTAGATTCTGATTTTGCTGCTAATCTGGATACCAGAAGATCTTTAACAGGGTATATCTTTACACTTTATAATACTGCTGTAAGCTGGAGATCTGTTCTGCAGAGTGGAATTGCTTTATCTACTACAGAAGCAGAGTTTGTTGCAGTGTCTGAGGCTGTTAAGGAGGCTTTGTGGTTGAAAGGCATTATCAAGGATTTTGGTATAAACCAAAGGGCTGTGGTCATTCATTGTGATAATCAGAGTGCAGTTCATCTGGTGAAACATCAAGTGTTCCATGAGAGGTCAAAGCACATTGATGTAAGGTTGCATTTTGTAAGGGAAATCATTGACAAAGGAGTGGTTCTCATCCAGAAGATATCTACAGAGGACAATGCTGCAGATATGTGTACAAAGTCTTTACCTGGTACGAAATTCAAATTCTGTGTTGAATTGGTAAAGATGAGTGTATGGGATGTTCCTTAGGCCCAAGTTGGAGCATGGAGGAGAGGATTGATACTTCTCATCTGAGGTGGAGAATTGTGAAGGGTCAAATGTGAAGTATGTAGTATGCTGGGCTTAATACAATAGGAGGCTATGTTGGTAAAGTGTTAGCCGTGAGAGTTGGTAAATTTGGGGTACCAGAGGAGATGGACCAGATGAGGTTGACCAGAGAAGCCTGACCAGAGAAGTCAGGCAGAAGAGCTATCAGAGGAGGTCCATCAGGTGAGGTCTGGTCAGACGAGTCTGGTAGGTGAGACATCAGAGGAGGTCTGGGACCAGAGGTCATCTGGTAAAAGTGGCCAGAGCCAGAAGAGGTCTTGTTATCTGATCCTGAAGTCCGTTATTCGCGAAGTACACCAAATTGAAGCTAATTCGATGGCGGTTCTAACTGAATCAACTATGGCGGTTATTGAAGTCGTTAGTCAGCTGGATAACTACCTTTACTTTGAGTTTGTTACAACTGAATCGAATCTAGGGTTCGTTTCCAATCTCTGTATCTATAAAAGAGGGCTTCTCAGCTGAGAGAAGTAACTTCATCATTTTTGCGAGCGCAAACACTGTGAGATTGTGTGATTGTAACTTGTAACTTCCAATTCCTTTTCTTAGTGAAAGCTCTATCCTCTCGGATCCCGTGGACGTAGGAGTTCATCTCCGAACCACGTAAACTGGTGTTCTTGTTAATTTTCAATTTCGTCCTTATTGCTTTCATATTCCGATTCCCGAAAACAAGTTTTCTTGTGAATCCAAAACGATTAACATATGGGACTAATGTACTTCATCGAAAAGTTATGGAATCTTTTTAAAAAAGTGGAAAAGTTATGAGACAAGTTTAATTTGAACTTCATGTAGTCATGCTTTAATTATCATCTTTAAAAAACTTATCTGCAGAAAATGGCAATTTCTTACGATTTTGTCTATGCTACCCTGCAGGGCGATGTCAAGCAGTGCTTTAAGATATTGTATTGTACAACATTTTATACTTTAAGGTGTTGTACAGTACAATACATTAAAGTTCTACTTGGCACTGTCCCTGTAGAGTAGCATGGACGAAATCATTTACCTAACTAATGCTATTCATTTTGTTGGATGATTTCATTTCAAAGTCTGATATCATGAAAAAAAAATTCATCTTATTTAAAAGTACGAACTTGTCAAGAAATGTAAAATTAAATCACTTATATTAATTCTTAATATTTTCAGGTGTCCTTTTTATATTTCGAAGCAACAAACAAATTTCACTGTAATGTCATCCTAATTGTATTACTGCTCTAAAGCGTTACCTATGGAAATTTCATTTGTCCTTTTCAATGAAAACTTTCTTCAGCTTTACGATCAATTATTTCATTTGGGTGTGCGCTCAAAGCATGTCGGAGGGTGTTTTGGAACACTAAAAACTATATTTATAAATACTTTATTAAAAAATGGTCTCGCAATAACTTTTGAAAAAAAATACTTTTAAAAACAGTTTTTAGTGTTTTAAAACACTCTCAATACTATGTTTCAAATTGACCCCAAAACCCCTGGTTTAGAGAACAAAATTGTCCGGCATAGTGGAAAAAGACGTAAATTGCATGGTGTATCAATAAAGAATAACGTTTTCCGCTATTTTTTTTTTTATATAACTTGGGTATTCGATTTAATGATCAACTAATTTGGAGAATCAATCTCATTATCTACTAATCTAATCCCAAATAAGATATAAAAAAAAAAAAAAAAGTTCTATATAGATTGATTATGATAGCATCCGAAGATTTACAAAGAAAGGCCCAATATTAATAAGGAAATGAAGCCCAGCCCAACAACATTAATAACAATTGGAACAATATTAACAAGGTCAAGGTTATATAGTGTCCTATCTTTTGTTAATACACTCCACCTAAAAAGTATTCCAAAAAATTCGAAAATTTTAATAATTTTTGGAAAATATTTCAATAAATGCAAAAAAAAAAAAAAAAAAAAAAACTAAACATATGAGTTTACGGAATTTTACTTTTCAAAAATTGTTACATTTTTCGATAAAAAAATTATAAACATTATTTTGGGAAGAGTGTATTAACAAAACATGGGATGTATTTAACCTGGGCCAATTAACAAACAAAATCCCAAACCAATTGGATCTGTTTCCTGCTCCATCGTTTACAGTTGATGGAGCGCCTGCCACATGAGTTCCATCTTCACTTCAAGTTCAGGGGTATTTTATGTTGTTTTGTTTTAATATTTAATTAGTAGTGTAGTTTAATGATAAATCCATGTCTATTATTTAGTTTAATTGTTGAGTTACTTTGTTAAAATATTTTATTTTAACTTGTTAGTTATAAAATATGGTTTAAGTTATTTTTCTACATGTATGTAAAATGGTAAATGAGAGAGATAGTTGTTATGATTTGTATTTTTCTATTGTGAATTTATTATACAGTGTAGTATTATTATTATAAACTATCAATACAGTTAGGAAATGATAAATGATACATCTAAAATAAAGAAATTGAATGGGGAAAGCCCCTATCATTAGGTTGTAATTTGATTTAATATTATCGTGATGTCATAGTTCGTTTAAAAACAAATGAAGATTTGAATTTTATAAATTTGATTAAATTCGTGAGTCTAACGGATCAAGTATCATTGAGATTAAATTCAAGCTTGCCTTAATCAAATTCAAGTTGATTTTGCTCTCTAAGTCGAACACAAATAGCTTATAAAGATATTCAACTTACTTAGAACCCTAATCCTTACGTACCCTAGACAATTGGTCCCTAGCCCTAAATGGCCTTTTTTTTTTTTTTTTTTTGCCGTAAAAAAAGAGAGGGGAAAAGATTAGATATAAATATAAACCCGACAATTTCTCTTTATGTGCTTCTTTCCATGTTTAAAAAAAAAAAAAAACAAAGGAAAACAGTTGTAAGGGTAAGTATAGAAACTTCGAGATTTCCATTTAAAGATCACTTATGATGACTTTAATCTTTTCACAATATTTTTATTACATTAATTTCCAATTAAAGATTATTTTGAAAATTTAATCTTTTCACAAGAGAATTTTGAATCATTAGGGTGTAGTGAGCAAGTTGATTGATCGTGTCTTTTCACAACCACCAAGTGTCCAATAGTAATGATCCCCTAACTGCTTTTTTGCTTCCCCTAATAGTACTTTACCTTTTTTTTTTTTTTAATATCTTTTATTAATGGAAAACAAATTCTTTTTATTTAACTTTCCAGTTGTCGATTGAATTAAAACTTTTATTTTTAATATACTTGAGATCCACATTCTTTTCATGTAAATGTGTGCACATAGTTAGTGACACCCGGGGTGACTATAGCAAAAAAGTTTATATTCTATATTTAATTTTATCAAACTACATTATACTATGTGTGTACTGATAAAATAATAATGTGTGAAAATATCAATTAATTTTATATAATGTTCAACATTCACTTAATTGCTCAAAAATAGGGACGCCTTTTATGGGGATCGAAGTAATAATAATCATCTAAAAACACTTTAGTACAATTCTTATGATCATCAATTTCCAGACTTTTGAACGTCAATCCCGCCTTCAATTCAATTTGCAAAAGCAGTAATCCATTTCTTCAATTTTTGTCAACCAAACATGTCATTATTAGCTGACCAAAGAACTTTTACAACTAACTATTTATTTATTTTCAGATTAAATTATTTTTTCTGCTCAGAGTCATAAGTCATGAAATATATTTAACTATATAATTGATTGAATTGGGTAGGGAGCTATACACCATCATGTGGTAGCTCATTCAGGTCAAATGATGTTTCTCTAAGACATGCCATTGAAGTGAAGATAGCTCGAGTTCCACGAGAGTGTCTTTCTTTAATTCCAGACGAGGTCTGTTGGATGCTTCGCCTTCTACTCTTGGTTATGCTGCATTGGCTCTCCACTATGCGAATGTCATCATACTTGTTAATCGGTTTTGGATTCACAAGAAAACGTGTAATCAGGGAATCGGAATTACGGCAACAAAATAAGAACGAAATTGAAATCACACAAGAACACCAGATTTACGTGGTTCGGAGATGAATACTCCTACGTCCACGGGATCGGAGAGGATAGCTTTTCACTAAGAAAGAATAGAAGAAGTTACAATTCACTCAATCTCACAAACTCTCTGTGTTTTCACTCAATAATGATCTCACTCGTGATGTGTTAGTTTCTTAGCTAAGAAACCCCTTTTATATATAGTTACAGAGATTGAGATGAACCCTAGATTCGATTCAGTTGTAACAAACTCAAATGTAAGGTAGTTATCCAGCTGGCTAACGAATTCAATAACCGCTCCAGTTGATTCAGTTAGAACCGCCATCGCGCTAGCTTCAATTTGGTGTAACTCGCGTCTTTGAACACTGGATCAGATGACTTGACCTCCTCTGGTTCTGGTTACTTACATCAGATTACTTCAGGTCCAGACCTCCTCTGATAGAACTCCTCTGGTATACCTCATCTGATGGACCTCCTCTGATAGCTCATCTGCTAGACTACTCTGGCCAGACTCCTCTGGTCATCCTCACCTGGTCCACCTCCTCTAGTACCCCAAATTTGACTAACTTCTATGGCTAACACATTTTCAACATAGCTTACTATTGAATCAAGCTCAGCAGATAAGATACTTCACATTTGACACTTCACAATTCTCCACCTCAGATGAGAAATATCAATCCTCTCTTCCTCTCCTCCACACTCCAGCTTGGGCTAAGGAACATCCCATACACTCATCTTTACCAACTCAACACAGAACTTGAATTTAGTACCTGGTAAAGTCTTAGTACACATATCTGCAGCATTATCTTCTGTAGATATCTTCTGCATCATAACCACACCTTTGTCAATGATTTCCCTTACAAAATGCAACCTTACATCAATGTGCTTTGATCTCTCATGGAACACTTGATGTTTAACCAGATGAACTGCACTCTGATTATCACAATGAATGACCACAACCCTTTGGTTTATACCAAAATCCTTGATAATGCCTTTCAACCACAAAGCCTCCTTAACTGCCTCAGACACTGCAACAAACTCTGCTTCTGTAGTAGATAAAGCAACTCCACTTTGCAGGATAGATCTCCAGCTCACAACAGTATTGTAAAGAGTAAAGATATACCCTGTTAAGGATCTTCTGGTATCCAGATTAGCAGCAAAATCAGAATCTACAAATCCTTCCAGTGGACTCTTCTGGTCAGTCATCCTCTCAAACATCAAACCCAAATCAGATGACCCTTTAAGGTATCTGAATATCCATTTCAAAGCTTCCCAATGCAACTTCCCTGGATTAGACATGTATCTGCTTACCATACTCAATGAATAAGCTAAGTCTGGTCTGCTGCAGACCAGAGCATACATCAAGCTTCCAACCCCATTTGCATAAGGTACTTTCATCATAGTCTTCTTTTCTTCTTTAGACTTAGGTTCCATTTCCTTAGATAATTTGAACTGTTGCCCCAGAGGAGTTGATACAGACCTACTCTCATGCATGTTGAACCTCTTCAGGACCTTCTCAATGTAACTCTTCTGGGATAAGAATAGTCTTCCAGCTTCTCTGTCCCTAAGAATATCCATTTCAAGAATCCTTTTAGCATTTCCCAAGTCCTTCATGTCAAATCTGGCACAAAGCTTCCTTTTTATACTCTGGATCTTCAAAAGACTCTTACTAGCAATAAGCATATAATCTACATAAATCAGAAGATAGGTTATCACATCACTACCTTGCCTTTCCAGATATACACAAGTATCATACTTGCTCCTTACAAACCCAATGGATAGCATAACTTCATTGAACTTCTTGTGACATTGTCTTGGACTTTGCTTGAGGCCATACAATGATTTCTTGAGTAGACACACCTTTCATTCTCCCCCTGGTTCAACAAACCCTTCTGGCTGGTGCATGTATAAACTCTCAATAAGATCCCTGTTAATCGGTTTTGGATTCACAAGAAAACTTGTAATCAGGGAATCGGAATTACGGCAACAAAATAAGAACAAAATTAAAATCACACAAGAACACCAGATTTACGTGGTTCGGAGATGAATACTCCTACGTCCACGGGATCGGAGAGGATAGCTTTTCACTAAGAAAGAATGGAAGAAGTTACAATTCACTCAATCTTACAAACTCTCTTTGTTTGCACTCAATAATGATCTCACTAAAGTGTTCTTCTTCTTCGTGGTTCTCTCAGCTGAGAAACCCCCTTTTATAGTTACAGAGAATGAGATGAACCCTAGATTCGATTCCGTTGTAACAAACTCAAATGTAAGGTAGTTATCCAGCTGGCTAACGAATTCAATAACTGCTCCAGTTGATTCAGTTAGAACCGCCATCGCGCTAGCTTCAATTTGGTGTAATTCGCGTCTTTGAATCGTTGGATCAGATGACTTGACCTCCTCTGGTTCTGGTCACCCACATCAGATGACTTCTGGTTCAGACCTCCTCTGATATGACTCCTCTGGTATACCTCATCTGATGGACCTCCTCTGGTAGCTCATCTGCCAGACTTCTCTGGTCAGACTCCTCTGGTCACCCTCATCTGGTCCACCTCCTCTGGTACCCCAAATTTGACTAACTTCTACGGCTAACACATTTACAACATAGTTTCTTATTGAAACAAGCACATCAGACAAGATACTTCATATTTGACACTTCACAATTCTCCACCTCAGATGAGAAATATCAATCCTCTCTTCCTCTCCTCCACACTCCAGCTTGGGCTAAGGAACATCCCATACACTCATCTTTACCAACTCAACACAGAACTTGAATTTAGTACCTGGTAAAGTCTTAGTACACATATCTGCAGCATTATCTTCTGTAGATATCTTCTGCATCATAACCACACCTTTGTCAATGATTTCCCTTACAAAATGCAACCTTACATCAATGTGCTTTGATCTCTCATGGAACACTTGATGTTTAACCAGATGAACTGCACTCTGATTATCACAATGAATGACCACAACCCTTTGGTTTATACCAAAATCCTTGATAATGCCTTTCAACCACAAAGCCTCCTTAACAGCCTCAGACACTGCAACAAACTCTGCTTCTGTAGTAGATAAAGCAACTCCACTCTGCAGAACAGATCTCCATCTTACAGCAGTATTGTAAAGAGTAAAGATATACCCTGTTAAGGATCTTCTGGTATCAAGATTAGCAGCAAAATCAGAATCTACAAATCCTTCTAGTGGACTCTTCTGGTCAGTCATCTTTTCAAACATCAAACCCAGATCAGATGACCCTTTAAGGTATCTGAATATCCATTTCAAAGCTTCCCAATGTAACTTCCCTGTGTTAGACATGTATCTGCTTACCATACTCAATGAATAAGTTAAGTCTGGTCTGTTGCAGACCAGAGCATACATCAAGCTTCCAACCCCACTTGCATAAGGTACTTTCATCATAGTCTTCTTTTCTTCTTTAGACTTAGGTTCCATTTCCTTAGATAATTTGAACTGTTGCCCCAGAGGAGTTGATACAGACCTACTCTCATGCATGTTGAACCTCTTCAGGACCTTCTCAATGTAACTCTTCTGGGATAAGAATAGTCTTCCAGTTGCTCTGTCCCTAAGAATATCCATTCCAAGAATCCTTTTAGCATTTCCCAAGTCCTTCATGTCAAATCTGGCACTGAGTTTCCGTTTGATACTCTAGATCTTCAAAAGACTCTTACTAGCAATAAGCATATTATCTACATAAATCAGAAGATAGGCTATCACATCACTACCTTGCCTTTCCAGATATACACAAGTATCATACTTGCTCCTTACAAACCCAATGGATAGCATAACTTCATTGAACTTCTTGTGCCATTGTCTTGGACTTTGCTTGAGGCCATACAACGATTTCTTGAGTAGACACACCTTTCCTTCTCCCCCTGGTTCAACAAACCCTTCTGGCTGGTGCATGTATAAACTCTCAATAAGATCCCCATGCAGAAAAGTTGTCTTAACATCAAGTTGTTGCAGCTCCAGATCTTCTTGAACAACTCTACTGAGAAGTATTCTGATTGAACAATGCTTAACCACATGTGAGAATACCTCATTGTAATCAATCCCTTCTCTCTGAGTAAATCCTCTGGCTACTAACCTGGCTTTAAACCTCACTTGATCCTTCACACCAGATTCAAGCTTCCTTTTAAACAACCATTTGCAACTGATTAGCTTCTACCTAGGTGGTTTACCAACAAGAATCCAAGTTTGATTCTTTTTAAGAGACTCCATCTCTTCTGTCATGGCTGCAATCCATGACTCCCTATCATCACACTCAAGAGCTTCCTTGTAGTTCTTAGGTTCTTGGTACTCTATGGCTTCTGTTGTAACAAGTGCATAAGAGACCAGATCAACACGACCAAATCTTGCAGGAGGATGTATTTGTCTTCTTGTTCTGTCTCTTGTCAGGCTATAATTTCTTAAATCTTCCTCTGGCACTTCTTCCTCCACTTCTGCTGGTGCACTATCCTCATCTGATGACTCATTCCCTCCTGTCTCCTACTCTGGTTCAGAACCAGATGCACTATCATGATTAGGCTCCACCTCAACTTGAGTAATTGACTCAGAAATAACACCATCCATCTCTTCAGCTAATGGTTCTCCATCACCCCAACCAGACTTGTATCCCATCTGTTATTCATTAAACACTACATCTCTGCTGGTTATACATTTCTGGTTCCCAGGCTCTAGACACCACAACTTGTAACCTTTAACACCCTTTGGATACCCAATGAAAACACATTTTAAAGCTCTAGGTTCAAGTTTGTCTTGCTTAACATGAACATAAACTAGACATCCAAACACTTTCAACTTTGAGTAATCTGATATCTTTCCATACCAGATCTCATCTGGGGTTTTAAACTCAATAGCAGATGATGGCACTTTATTAATGAGATACACAGCTGTGTTAACAGCTTCACCCCAAAAACTCTTAGGTAAATGAGCATCAGAT
Organism: Ballota nigra; assembly: GCA_947034835.1. Taxonomy (NCBI): domain Eukaryota; kingdom Viridiplantae; phylum Streptophyta; class Magnoliopsida; order Lamiales; family Lamiaceae; genus Ballota; species Ballota nigra. The sequence goes on from OX344725.1 coordinate 96,485,149, forward strand.
AACATACACCTAACCCTTTCCAGAATAGTTCTATTCATTCTCTCAGCTAGACCATTCTGCTGGGGGTTTGAAGGAACAGTTTTATGCCTAGTAATACCCTTCTCCCTACAAAATTGTTGAAACTCTTCTGATAGAAATTCAAGTCCATTATCTGTCCTTAAGTGCTTGATAGTCCCGCCTCTCTTATTCTCAAGTTCAATCAACCATTCTTTGAACTTAGAGAAAGCATCACTCTTCTGTTTAAGAATGTAAACCCAAACCTTTCTGGAATAATCATCAATAAGGGTAAGGAAATACCTGTCTCCACCATGAGTGGATACCCTTGCTGGTCCCCATACATCAGAATGTATGTAATCCATAACCTCCTTGGTTGTATGCTTCCCCTTCTGGTATGCTTGCTTCTTTGATTTCCCCAGAACACACCTCTCACAGAATTCCAGCTTACATATCCTCTTCCCTGGGATTACTCCCTTCTTGGATAACTCCACCAGGCCCTTCTCACCAATATGTGCCAATCTCTTGTGCCACAGGTTGACATCAGAAGACTCCATAGCAACATCAGCTGATCCTGTTACTGTCCTTCCAATCAAAGTATACAAACCATTCTTAATCATACCCTTCATAACAATTCTTCCAGATTTGGTTATTGACAGAACTCCCTTTTCTGTCTTGAACTCAAAGCCCTTTGAATTCAATGTACCCAGAGAAACAAGATTTCTCTTCAACTCAGGAACAAACCTGACATCAGATAAGATCCTATCAACTCCATCAAACATCTTGATCTTGATAGAACCAGATCCTTGCACTCTACAACTCTCATCATTACCCAAAAGAACAAGACCTCCATCAATCTTCTCAAGATTCAGGAACCAGTCTTCATGTGGACACATATGAAAAGTACACCCAGAGTCCAGGACCCATTCTTGACTTAGTCTCTCATGACTAACCATCAAGACTTCTGCACTATCATATCCTTCAACCTCCACCACAGCTGCATTTCCATCTTGATCATTTTGATTGTCTTTCTTCCTCCTTTCAGGGCAATTCTTTCTCAGATGACCTTCCTTATGGCAAGTGAAACACTTTCTCTTCTCAACAAAATCAGATCTCTTCCCTCCCTTATTCCCTTTTCCACCATCATTCTTCTTGGAGTGAAACCCCTTCTTCTTCTTGGATTGAACATTCAATCCTTCAGCAGGCTTCTTCCCTTCAGTCTGAATCTGTAGAAAATTGGTTTTCAGGGCAGTTTGAATATCATCAAACATCACCTGATCTTGTCTTCCAAACAACAAGACATCTTTGAAATTTTCCAGAGACTTAGGTAGAGAATTCAATAGGATTAATGACTTATCCTCATCATCAATTGTAACATCCAAACTCTCCAGATCATCCACCAATCTGTTGAACTCGTCCAACTGATCACCAAGATTCTTGTCTTCACTCATCTTGAAGACTTGAAGCTTCTGTTTCATGTATAACTTGTTCGTAACAGACTTGGTCTGGTATAACTGCTCCAGCTTATTCCAGACTTCAAGAGCGGTTTTCTCCTTCGATACTTCCCTCAATGGTTTATCCCCAAGACACAAGATAAGCGCACTGTGTGCTTTCCTCTTGTTCTCCCCCACCTTCGCCGGATTAGTTCCAGAAGCCACCTGATCCGGTGGCAACAAGGCTTCGTACAAACCATTGTGTACCAGGAGAGCCTTCATCTTAATCTTCCATAAGCTGAAATCGTTCTTCCCCGTGAACTTTTCAATGTCGAACTTAGTTGAAGCCATCATTGCTTCCCACAGACGGCGCCACTTGCTAATCGGTTTTGGATTCACAAGAAAACTTGTAATCAGGGAATCGAAATTACGGCAACAAAATAAGAACGAAATTGAAATCACACAAGAACATCAGATTTACGTGGTTCGGAGATGAATACTCCTACGTCCACGAGATCGGAGAGGATAACTTTTCACTAAGAAAGAATGGAAGAAGTTACAATTCACTCAATCTCACAAACTCTCTGTGTTTTCACTCAATAATGATCTCACTCGTGATGTGTTAGTTTCTCAGCTAAGAAACCCCTTTTATATATAGTTACAGAGATTGAGATGAACCCTAGATTCAATTCAGTTGTAACAAACTCAAATGTAAGGTAGTTATCCAGCTGGCTAACGAATTCAATAACCGCTCCAGTTGATTCAGTTAGAACCGCCATCGCGCTAGCTTCAATTTGGTGTAACTCGCGTTTTTGAACACTGGATCAGATGACTTGACCTCCTCTGGTTCTGGTTACTTACATCAGATGACTTCAGGTCCAGACCTCCTCTGATAGAACTCCTCTGGTATACCTCATCTGATGGACCTCCTCTGATAGCTCATCTGCCAGACTACTCTGGCCAGACTCCTCTGGTCATCCTCACCTGGTCCACCTCCTCTGGTACCCCAAATTTGACTAACTTCTACGGCTAACACATTTTCAACATAGCTTACTATTGAATCAAGCTCAGCAGACAGGATACTTCACATTTGACACTTCATAATACTGATTGAGAAATTAGCTTCATCACCTCACTTGATCAGCCTTGATGCAAAAGATGATCTTTATAATTTGTTGCCTACATCTATAAAAAGCTGTTTGAGGGCTAAGCTGAAGACATTTTCAAGAACTCCAGCTTCGTGTTTCTATGATGCTGCCTTTGCAGCAGAGTGGAGCTTAGCAATCACAACAATATTGGATTGGTTGTCTCCACTCGTTCACAGCATGGTAAGATGGCAATCTGAGCGGAACTTCGAAAGACAGAGATTGGTTTTTGGGTCAAATGTGCATCTTGTCCAGACCCTTTATTTTGCAAACCGAGTTGAGACTGAGGCAGCAATTGTAGAACTTCTGATGGGCCTAAATTACCTCTCTAGATTTGGAAGAAGAATTAATCAGAAACCATTCCAAGAATCTTCATGCAATCGAGCATATGATGGTTATACATTTCCTAGTGATAATGTGTACTGCAACATTATTGATAATGCCTCGAAACAGAACCCTCATGTCCTCATATAACTGAAGGCACTGGGAGAGCTTTCTTGTTGTTGCTCATCCTTCCAAATATCAGAGGTATTGTCCTACTGCTGGTTTATATAATATCTCAGGCTGAAAATGTAAAATTTGGACATCTTTCTTGTTTCTTAAATAGGTTTGGTTTCCCATGTAATAATTAGCTTTTCTTCATAATTTATCTGTAAAAGTTTCTCTTTTGATTATGTAATCAACCTGCCAATGTTATTTTATGCAAGGTACTTTTGGACAAATTGATATAGCAAGAGCTGTAATATGATTGAGTTTTACTCTTCTTAGACATCAAATTCAACTGTGATGTGAATATTTTAAAAATAAATCACAAAATGCAGCATGACTTAGACTTGGTTTCTTTGAAACCGTTCCTATTATGAAATTACAAATATCTTGATTAACGTAGAAGTGCAAAACAAACCAAACCACTAAATAGTCAGTCCAAGATTGTAAAATCAGTTTTGAGCTTATATAATCACCTTGTATGAACATGCATTTTCTTTGTGCTAATATATTTGATGTTTCTTTACCCAATTACTAAAAAAGTATTAAAATAATTTTAATTCAAGATACTTGAATTAATTGGTAGTTGATTTAAAAAAAATAAAAGGTTTGGGAAGGATTAAAATAAGCATGCTATGATTTATTATTTATAGGAATGATAATAGAGGCAACATCTGAGCAAGAATGGGTTTTACAGAAGTATGTCACAATGCATTGGAAAGATAGTAGAAGGGGACACATATCATCGTCATCTTAGCCCTTGGGTGGTAAATCTCGATTAGGATGGACTTGACGAGCTTTAAGTTTTGCGTTCTCTTGGAACTACTTTTAAGCGTATGGGCATGCGAAACGACAGCCCCATCATCTCCTTCATATCCTTAGTTTTGGGGGAGACATTTACAGGGAGCTCCCAGTCAAAAGACTGTATCAGCCTGGCTAAAGTGAGACTAACCATTCAACAAGCCAACACAGGATCTTCGCCCCGAACCAAATGGAATCAGGGTCCCTATGGATAGCCCATGCGTTCATAATCACCATCGTGTTCTTGGGAATATCGTAGCCCATGAATTCAGTATCTTGCCTAGTCTTTCTCGGAAGCAGGAAAGGAAGAGCAGGGTGTAGTCGCATAGTTTCCTTAACCACTGCCTGCAAATAAGGTAATTCATTTAAGTCACCCTCCTTGACTACCCTTGAATGTCCGACAATCTGATCAATCTCTGCTTTAAGCTTCGTCATGGATTCAGGATTGTGTAATAGCTCAGCCATCGCCCAATGAATGGTATTGCTCGTTGTCTCAGTTCCACCGAAGAACATTTCCTGCAGCATAATAAGGTATGTGTTAAGCTGTGAGGATTCTCATATTTGTGATAAATTGTTGGTTTAGTAATTACCAGTATAATGATTGTCACATTTTTCTCTGAGATCTTATCTAGTGCTTGTTTTCCATCACCTTCATACTCCAATAATGAATCCAAGAAATCCCTCGATTCTTTTTTTCTCCCCTGTTCCTTCTCCTGAACCCTTTCCTTCACTAACCCAGAAACTAATTTCAACCATTCTTGCAGGTGCCTCTCTGTATTTCTTCTGATTCCCTTGAGGATCAAGTCATTTTAAGAATCCAAAACAGTCCACCACATTTGCTGGTGAACTTTTTCATGGCTTCAAAAAACTCATTTCCCATCTCAGATTTAAAATCCATAATATCCTTAGTGAGCATTAAATTGCTAAGAAATTTTAAATTCATGATCAACAGGTACTTATGAAGTTGAATCTCACATGATCTCGATGCATCCTCCTTGATCCATTGGATCATTTTGTCGATGCATTTTTGTCTGAGTGGCATAGAAGCATTTATTCTTTTGTGGACCGTGAGCTCTGACAACAAAAGGCGACGTAAAACACGCCAGTACTCACCGTAGGGGGCTTGGGCCAACGATCCCTTGTCGTAGTCACAAGCTGTCATCGAATTGGAAAGTTTTCGATCTGAGAAAGCAAGGTCATGGTTCTTGAAAATTTCCGCAGCAGCTGTGCCCGACTGTATTACTAGAGTGTTAAGATTACCCAGTTTCAGCCAAAGAACGTCTCCATACTTGGATTTAAGTTTATGGAAATTCAGGTGGGGCTCTGCTCCAACTTCGAATATGTTTCCAATCAGAGGCCACCCAGGTGGCCCTGGTGGCCGGAGTTTGGCAGGTTGGTTCCTCAATTTGGACCATAAGAAAAGAGCTATTAGGAAAAAGAGTGTCAACCAGGTTAGTGAATGAAGCAACACCATATTTGAGTTGATTGAGCTCTCAATGTGTTTTGTCTGCTTTATAGAAAATGTTGCCTCTTTTGGTGAAATATGAGGTTGAAATAGAGAGGACACGTGATACTACTGTCATTGATTGCATTTGTTTACAAACATCCTCCTGATTCACATGTTAGAAGAAGCCATCAAGCATTTATAATTGCTTTGTTTTCTTGTAATATCTTTTACCATTGTTTGAGAAATCTCATTGAGATATTGGTTGAAATAGACACTACTACTCCTGACAGAGCCATAAATTGCACTGCCTCCCAAAAAAACAAATTCACATGTTTACGGAGATATCCTGGCTTCATTTTTTATTTTTTTATTCATGTTTATTTTATAAGGGTGATCTATAATAATAATAAATAATATACTACACATTTGCATCATTGATATTGAAATATGATGAAAAAAAATAGCAATGAATCCTGACCATCTGAATTGTGATTCACACTTATAAATTCACTGGCATACTCTCTAAATTTATTTATATTCAATCCATTGTGTAAAATATTTTTCAATCACAGTGGTCATTCATCAATTTATGTAATGGGGTATTCTAGTGCATTACATGCAACACATCCATGCTACATGTATATCGTTAACTCGTAAGTGTGTGTATTTTTAAGTTATTTATACATATTCTATCCAACACAGTATTGTGATAGATGTTGCAAACTGTCTTTGGTTGATATGCAAAATAGAAAAGGTCAACCTGCTAATATATATAGGAGAAATAGCAAAAGGGTACACATTTCATCATAATTGTAGCTGCTTATCTTGGAAATTTCATTTCAGATCTGTTTCTACCTTAGCATGCTATTATTTATTGGAATGAAAATAGAGAGGAAATCTCAGTTCAGATTAGTTATTACAGAAGCATGCTACTATGAATAGGAAAAATCGGTCATGAGGAGCTTAAGTTTTGCATTCTGTTGGAACTACTTTTAAGGGTGTGAACATGCGTACAGACAGCCCCGTTGCCTCCCTCATATCCAGAGTTTCTGGGGAGACATTAACAGGAAGCTCCCAGTGAAATGACTGTATTAGCCTTGCTAAAGTAAGACTAAGCATTCTCTCTCCCATCAACAATCCAACACAGGATCTTCGTCCTGAACCAAATGGAATCAGCTCATAGTGTTGGCCCTTGTGGTCGATATTTGAGTTTAGGAACCTTTCTGGCTTAAAAGAGAAGGGATTTTCCCATGCATCAGGGTCCCTATGAATAGCCCATGCGTTCAGAAATACCATCGTGTTCTTTGGAATATCGTAGCCCATGAATTCAGTATCTTGCCTAGCCGTTCTTGGAATCAGCAAAGGAAGGGGAGGGTGAAGTCTCATAGTTTCTTTAACCACTGCCTGCAAATAAGGCAATTCACTTATGTCTCCCTCCTCGACTGTTTTTGAATGACCAACAACCTGATCAAACTCTGCTTTAAGCTTTTTCATGGATTCAGGATGGCGTAATAGCAAGCTGTCAACGAGTCCGGAACTTTCCGATCGGAGAAAGCGAGGTCGTGATTCTTGAAAAGCTCAGCAGCGGCGGCGGCTGACTGGATAACTAGTGTGTTCAGATTGCCTAGTTTGAGCCAAAGAAGAGGCCCGTACTTGGTTTGAAATTTGTGGAAATTCACGTGTGGCTCTGCTCCGACGTCGAATATGTTCCCTATTAAAGGCCAGCCCGGCGGCCCCGGTGGCCGGTGTTTGGAGGGTTGGGTCCTGAGTTTGGACCATAAGAAAAGAGCTGTTATGAAGGAGAGAATGAGCCAGGTTAGTGAATGAAATGATTCCATTTTTTGTTTTCTTTGTAAAAATGAAGTTGCTTCTTTCTGTTAAATAAGTGTGAGTCTGAAATAGAGTACATGTGACATTAGTATCATTAGTTGAATTGTTCCAAAATATCTATTCTGATTCTAATTTTAGAAGTGGCGAATTTTCTAAAGTCTTGTTGGAAATAATCCGCCAGTGTTTGAAAATTCTTAGTGAGATATTGGCTGAAATTGACAGGATACGACCGGGTCATAAATTCATTGGATAATATCCTGGGATTATTATTTTTAGACAAAAAATAATATAATTTTACCCACCTCTACAAATTTATAATTTGTTTTTTTACTTATTTTAAGTTAAAAAAATAAATTTGCTAACCACATGATCCATTAATTTAACCACTAAACCTTTAAGGGCCAACACTTCCTCTCTTTACCCACATGGATTTCCCTCCTAATGTAAGAAAACAAAAAATCCCCTGATTCTCTCATCCTCTGACACGGGCTGGGGCTCGGTTGGAGTACCTGGTAACCTTAGAAAATGCAGGGTTAGGTTCAAGCTTTGGGGGGCTTGGGCCAACGATCCTTGTGGTAGTCACAGGCTGTCATAGAATCAGGAAAGTTTCCGATCGAGAAAGCATGGCTGTGATTCTTGAAAATTTCGGCAGCAGCTGTGGCTGACTGTATTACTACTAGTGTGTTAAGATTACTCAATTTCAGCCAAAAAAAAATGTCACCATATTTGGATTGAAGTTTCTGTAAATTAAGGAGGGGCTCTGCTCCAACTTCGAACATGTTCCCGATCAGAGTCCAGCCAGGCTGCCCTGGTGGCAAGAGTTTGGACCATAAGAAAGTGTTACAAGGAAAAAGAGAGTCAACCAGGTTAGTGAATGAAGCAACACCATATATGAGTTGATTGAGCTCTCAATGTATTTTGAGTGCTTTATAACAAATAATGTTGTCTCTTTCAGTCATTGATTGCATTTTTTACAAACACCCTACTGATTCACATGTTAGAAGAAGCCATCAAGCATTTATAATTACTTTATTTTCTTGTAATATCTTTTACTATTGTTTGAGAAATCTCGATGAGATATTGGTTGAAATAGACACTACACCTTACAGAGGCATACATTTGCATTGCTTTCTAAACTATGTGTGAAGTGTCATATGTGAAGTATGAAGTCTACTGAGCTTAATTCAATAAGGAGCTATGTTGATGAAGTGTTAGCCGTGGGAGTTAGTCTATTTGGAGTATCAGTAGAGTTATATCAGATGAGGTTGATCAGATGAGGTCTAACAGTGGAGTCTCATCAGAGGATGTCTAGACCGGAAGTCATCTGATGGTAAGTGATCAAGTCAGCTGAGGTCAAGTCATCTGATATAAAGTACAAAGACGCGAAACACCAAGTTGGAGCTAACTGAAGGCGGTTCTAACTGAATCAACTGAAGCGGTTATTGGAGTTTGTTAGCCAGCTGGATAACTGCTTTACTTATGAGTTAGTTACAACTGAATCAAGTTAGGGATTCAGCTCAATCTCTGTATCTATAAAAGGGGAATTTCTCAACTGAGAGCAAACACTGTGAGATTGAGTGCTCTGTAACTTGTAACTTCCATTCTTTGTTTAGTGAAAAGTCTATCCTCTCGGATCCCGTGGACGTAGGAGTATTCATCTCCGAACCACGTAAAATTCTGGTGTTCTTGTGTGATTTTCAATTCCGTTCTTACTGCATTTGATTCCGATTCCCGGAAACAAGTTTTCTTGTGAATCCGAAACCGTGATTAACAAGTGGCGCCGTCTGTGGGAAACAATCATGGCTGCAACTAAGTTCGATATTGAGAAGTTCACGGGGAAGAACGATTTCAGCTTATGGAAGATCAAGATGAAGGCACTCCTGGTACACAATGGGTTGTACGAAGCCTTGTTGCCACCGGCTCAGGTGGCTTCTGGATCTAATCCGGCGAAGGTGGAGGAGAACAAGAGGAAGGCGCATAGTGCCCTTATCTTGTGTCTTGGGGACAAGCCATTGAGGGAAGTATCGAAGGAGGAAACCGCTCTTGGGATCTGGAGTAAGCTGGAGCAGTTATACCAGACCAAGTCTGTTACGAACAAGTTATACATGAAACAGAAGCTTCAAGTCTTCAAAATGAGTGAAGATAAGAATCTTGGTGATCAGTTGGACGAGTTCAACAGATTGGTGGATGATCTGGAGAGTTTGGATGTTACAATTGATGATGAAGACAAGTCATTAATGTTGTTAAATTCTCTACCTAAGTCTCTGGAAAATTTCAAGGATGCCTTACTATTTGGAAGACAAGATCAGGTGATGTTTGATGATGTTCAAACTGCCCTGAAAACCAAGTTTCTACAGATCCAAGCTGATGGGAAGAAGCCTGCTGAAGGATTGAATGTTCAATCCAAGAAGAAGAAGGGGTTTCAGTCCAAGAAGAAGGATGGTGGAAAAGGGAATAAGGGTGGGAAGAAATCTGATTTTGTTGAGAAGAGGAAGTGTTTCACTTGCCATAAGGAAGGTCATCTGAGAAAGAATTGCCCTGAAAGAAAGAAGAAAGACAATCAAGGTGATCAAGATGGAGATGCAGCTGTTGTGGAGGTTGAAGGATATGATAGTGCAGAGGTCTTGATGGTTAGTCATGAGAGGCTAAGTCAAGAGTGGGTCCTGGACTCTGGGTGTACTTTTCATATGTGTCCACATGAAGACTGGTTCCTGGATCTTGAGAAGATTGATGGAGGTCTTGTTCTTTTGGGTAATGATGAGAGCTGTAGAGTGCAAGGATCTGGTTCTATCAAGATCAAGATGTTTGATGGGGTGGATAGGATCTTATCTGATGTCAGGTTTGTTCCTGAGTTGAAGAGAAATCTTGTTTCTCTTGGTACATTGAATTCTAAGGGCTTTGAATTCAAGACAGACAAGGGAAGTCTGTCAATAACCAAATCTGGAAGGATTGTCATGAAGGGGGCTATCAAGAATGGTTTGTATACTTTGATTGGAAGAACTGTTACAGGGTCAGCTGATGTTACCATGGGGTCTTCTGAGGTTAACTTGTGGCACAAGAGATTGGCACATGTTGGTGAGAAGGGCCTGGTGGAGTTATCCAAGAAGGGAGCAATCCCTGGGAAGAAGATATGTAAGCTGGAATTCTGTGAGAGGTGTGTTCTTGGGAAATCAAAGAAGCAAGCATACCAGAAGGGGAAGCATACCACCAAGGAGGTTATGGATTATATACATTCTGATGTATGGGGCCCAGCAAGGGTATCCACTCATGGTGGAGGCAGGTATTTCCTTACCCTTATTGATGATTATTCCAGAAAAGTTTGGGTTTACATTCTTAAACAGAAGAGTGATGCCTTCTCTAAGTTCAAAGAATGGTTGATTGAACTTGAGAATAAGAGAGGCAAGACTATCAAGCACTTAAGGACTGATAATGGGCTTGAATTCCTATCAGAGGAGTTTCAACAATTCTGTAGGGAGAAGGGTATTACTAGGCATAAAACTGTTCCTTCAAACCCCCAACAGAATGGTCTAGCAGAGAGGATGAATAGAACTATTCTGGAAAGGGTTAGGTGTATGTTATCTGATGCTCATTTACCTAAGAGTTTTTGGGGGGAAGCTGTTAACACAGCTGTTTATCTCATTAATAAAGTGTCATCATCTGCTATTGAGTTTAAAACCCCAGATGAGGTTTGGTATGGAAAGATATCAGATTACTCAAAGTTGAAAGTTTTTGGGTGCCTAGCTTATGTTCATGTGAGGCAAGACAAACTTGAACCTAGAGCTTTAAAATGTGTATTCATTGGGTATCCCAAAGGTGTTAAGGGGTATAAGTTGTGGTGTCTGGAGCCTGGAAACCAGAAGTGTATTACCAGTAGAGATGTTGTGTTTAATGAATCACAGATGGGATACAAGTCTGGTGGAGGTAATGGAGGACCATCAGCTGAGGAGATGGATGGTGTTATTTCTGAGCCAATTACTCAAGTAGAGGTGGAGCCTGATCATGACAAGCATGATAGCTCATCTGGTTCTGAACCAGAGCAAGCACCAGGGGAGAATGAGTCATCAGATGAGGATAGTGCACCAGTAGAGGAGGAAGAAGAAGTGCCAGAAGCAGACTTGAGAAATTATAGTTTGACAAGAGACAGATCCAGAAGACAAATACATCCTCCAGTAAGGTTTGGCCGTGTGGATCTGGTCTCCTATGCACTTGTTACAGCAGAAGCCATAGAGTACCAGGAACCTAAAAGCTACAGGGAAGCCCTTGAGTGTGATGATAGGGAGTCATGGATTACAGCCATGACAGAAGAGATGGAGTCTCTTAAGAAGAATCAAACTTGGATTCTTGTTGATAAGCCACCTAGGCAGAAGCTAATCAGTTGTAAATGGCTGTTTAAAAGGAAGCTTGAATCTGGTTTGAAAGATCAGGTGAGGTTTAAAGCCAGGCTAGTTGCCAGAGGATTCACTCAGAGGGAAGGAATTGATTACAATGAGGTTTTCTCACCTGTTGTTAAGCATTGTTCAATCAGGCTACTTCTCAGTAGAGTTGTCCAAGAGGATCCGGAGCTACAACAACTTGATGTAAAGACAGCTTTTCTGCATGGTGATCTTATTGAGGATCTGTACATGCACCAGCCAGAAGGGTTTGTTGAACCAGGGAGTGAAGGGAAAGTGTGCCTGCTCAAGAAATCATTGTATGGCCTCAAGCAAAGTCCAAGGCAGTGGCACAAGAAGTTCAATGAAGTTATGCTATCCATTGGTTTTGTAAGAAGCAAGTATGACACTTGTGTATACCTTGAAAGGCAAGGTAGTGATGTGATAGCCTATCTTCTGATTTATGTAGATGACATGCTTATTACCAGTAAAAGCCTTCTGAAGATTCAGAGTATCAAAAAGAAGCTAAGTGCTAGATTTGATATGAAGGACTTGGGAAATGCTAAGAGGATTCTTGGAATGGATATTCTTAGGGACAGAAAAGGGGGAAGACTATTCTTATCCCAGAAGAGTTACATTGAGAAGGTCCTGAAGAGGTTTAACATGCATGAGAGTAGAGCTGTGTCAACTCCTCTGGGACAACAGTTCAAATTATCTAAGGAAATGGAACCAAAGTCTGATGAAGAGAAGAAGACTATGATGAAAGTACCTTATGCAAGTGGGGTTGGAAGCCTGATGTATGCTCTGGTCTGTAGCAGACCAGATTTAGCTTATTCATTGAGTATGGTGAGCAGATACATGGCTAATCCTGGAAGATTACATTGGGAAGCTTTGAAATGGATCTTCAGATACCTTAAAGGGTCATCTGATCTAGGATTGATGTTTGAGAGGATGACTGACCAGAAGAGTCCACTGGAAGGTTTTGTAGATTCTGATTTTGCTGCTAATCTGGATACCAGAAGATCTTTAACAGGGTATATCTTTACACTTTACAATACTGCTGTGAGCTGGAGATCTGTTCTGCAGAGTGGAGTTGCTTTATCTACTACAGAAGCAGAGTTTGTTGCAGTGTCAGAGGCTGTTAAGGAGGCTTTGTGGTTGAAAGGCATAATCAAGGATTTTGGCATAAACCAAAGGGCTGTGGTTGTTCATTGTGATAATCAGAGTGCAGTACATCTGGTTAAACATCAAGTGTTCCATGAGAGATCAAAGCACATTGATGTAAGGTTGCATTTTGTGAGGGAAATCATTGATAAAGGAGTTGTTCTCATCCAGAAGATATCTACAGATGACAATGCTGCAGATATGTGTACAAAGTCTTTACCAGGTACTAAATTCAAGTTTTGTGTTGAATTGGTAAAGATGAGTGTATGGGATGTTCCTTAGGCCCAAGCTGGAGCATGGAGGAGAGGAGGAGAGGATTGATACTTCTCATCTGAGGTGGAGAATTGTGAAGTGTCATATGTGAAGTATGAAGTCTACTGAGCTTAATTCAATAAGGAGCTATGTTGATGAAGTGTTAGCCGTGGGAGTTAGTCTATTTGGGGTATCAGTAGAGTTATATCAGATGAGGTTGATCAGATGAGGTCTAACAGTGGAGTCTCATCAGAGGATGTCTAGACCGGAAGTCATCTGATGGTAAGTGATCAAGTCAGCTGAGGTCAAGTCATCTGATATAAAGTACAAAGACGCGAAACACCAAGTTGGAGCTAACTGAAGGCGGTTCTAACTGAATCAACTGAAGCGGTTATTGGAGTTTGTTAGCCAGCTGGATAACTGCTTTACTTATGAGTTAGTTACAACTGAATCAAGTTAGGGATTCAGCTCAATCTCTGTATCTATAAAAGGGGAATTTCTCAACTGAGAGCAAACACTGTGAGATTGAGTGCTCTGTAACTTGTAACTTCCATTCTTTGTTTAGTGAAAAGTCTATCCTCTCGGATCCCGTGGACGTAGGAGTATTCATCTCCGAACCACGTAAAATTCTGGTGTTCTTGTGTGATTTTCAATTCCGTTCTTACTGCATTTGATTCCGATTCCCGGAAACAAGTTTTCTTGTGAATCCGAAACCGTGATTAACACTATGAATTCATATGTTCACGGTAGATATCCTCACTTTATTGTTTAATTCTTTTTATCCATGTTTATTTTACGGGTGTGATATATAATGAATAATAATACACTACACAAGCAATTTGCACTGTTGATCTTGAAATATGATAAAAAAGATGAAGAATGACCATCAGAATTATGACACACATGTCTCATAAATTCACTTGCACACTCTCTAAATTGATTAGTATTCAACTCACTGCATATAAAAAATTTGACATTTTGATCACAGTGGTCATTCATCAATTTACGTTGCATTACATGCTACACATCCATCCTACATGTATATCATTATGTATTATTTAAGTTATTTATAACTTTATACATATTCTATCCAACACAAAATTGTGATAGATGATCCAAACTGTCTTTGGTTATGCTATGCAACATAGAAAAGGTCAACCTGCTAACATATATAAGAGAAGTAGCAGAAAGGTACACATATCATCATAATTGTAGCTGCCTATCTGGGAAAGCATGCTATTATGTATAGGAATGATAATAGAGGGGAAATCTTAGTTCAGATTAGTTATTACAGAAGCATGCTACTATACAATGAATAGGAAAAATAGTAGAAGGGAACGCATATCATTGGCATCTTAGGTGGTAAATCTTCAAGTTTTGCGCTCTCTTGGAACTACTTTTAAGGGTATGAGCATGCAAACCGACAGCCCCATTGCCTCCCTCATATCCAGAGTTTCAGGGGAGACATTTACAGGAAGCTCCCAGTCAAAAGACTGTATTAGCCTTGCTAAAGTAAGACTAACCATTCTCTCTCCCACCAACAAGCCCACACAGGATCTTCTCCCGGAACCAAATGGAATCAGCTCATAGTGTTGGCCCTTGAGATCAATATTTGAGTTTAGGAACCTTTCTGGCTTAAATGAGAGGGGATTTTCCCATATATCAGGGTCCCTATGAATAGCCCATGCATTCACAAATACCATCGTGTTCTTTGGAATATCGTAGCCCATGAATTCAGTATCTTGCCTAGCCGTTCTTGGAAGCAACAAAGGAAGAGGAGGATGCAGTCTCAAAGTTTCTTTGACCACTGCCTGTAAATAAGGTAATTTACTTATGTCTCCCTCTTCGACTGTTTTTGAACGACCAACAACCTCATCAATCTCTGCTTTAAGCTTTTTCATGGATTCAGGATCGCGTAATAGTTCAGCCATCGCCCACTGAACAGAATGGCTCGTTGTCTCAGTTCCACCGAAGAACATTTCCTGCGGCATAACAAGGTACGTGTGAAGCGTGATGATTCTCATATTTCTTGTTTGATTAAGGGTTAATTGCAAAAAAATCACTAACTTTTCACAATTTTTCAATTACAATATATGTTTTTGAAATTTGCAATTCGATACACGACCTTTCAAATTGTTGCAATTTTATTACAAGACTATTTTCCGACAAGTCCAACTGATGTCTCAGTGTATGAAATTGTAAAAAAAATTAAAGGTTGTGATTCATTTGAAACAATAACAAAAGGTTGATTATTTGTTGCAAATTTTTAAATCCCGGCTGCCACACCAACATAAATTGCCATAAAATAGACACGATGTCATTACAAAATTTAGGGGTGAATTGATCATCTTATTCTCATTAACTACTATAATTACTCTATGATCATGTAATTATTGATCCTATTGAGAATTTATGACCGAGAGGTCATGAGTTCGAGTCACAACTTTATCGATAAAAAAAAAAAATCATTCTATTGAGGAATTTTGAACCAAGCGTTACTTTAAAAAGTTTGTGTATCGAATTGCAAATTTTAAAAGCATATGTTGTAATTGAAAAAATGTAAAAAGATGGGGATTTTTTATGCATGGTTGTTTAAGTAATTACCAGAATAATGATTGTCACATTTTTCTCTGAGATCTTATCAGGTGCACCTCGTTTTCCATCTCCTTCGTACTCCAATAGCGCATCGAGAAAATCGCTGGTCTCCCTTTTCCTCCCCTCCTTCGTCTCCTGAATCCTTTCCTTCACAAACCCAGAAGCTAAGTTCAACAATTCTTGCAAATGCCTCCCTGTATTTCTCCTGATTCCCTGAGGATCAAACCATTTCAAAAATCCATAAGAGTCCACCACATTAGGCCTCCCACACCAGCTGATGAACATTTTCATGGCTTCAAAGAACTCATTTCCCATCCCACATTCATTAAAACCCATTATATCCTTAGAAAGCATGACGTTGCTAACTAAATTAAAACTCATGATCATCAGGTACTTATCAAGTTGGATCTCCCCTGATCTCGATGCTTCCTCCTTGATCCACTCGATCATCATCCCAATGCATTTTTGCCTGAGTGGAGTTGAAGCATCGATTCTTTTGTGGACCATGAGCTCAGACGAATAAAGGCGACGTAAAACACGCCAGTACTCGCCGTATTGCCCGTTGGACAACGACCCCTTGGCATAGTCGCAAGCCGTTAAAGAGTCCAGAACTTTCCGGTCGGAGAAAGCGAGGTCGTGATTCTTGAAAAGCTCCGCAGCTGCGGCTGCTGACTGGATAACTAGTGTGTTTAAATTACCTAGTTTCAGCCAAAGAAGAGGTCCGTATTTGGACTGAAGTTTGTGGAAGTTCACGTGTGGCTCTGCTCCGACGTCGAATATGTTTCCGATCAGAGGCCAGCCAGGCGGTCCCGGTGGCCGGAGTTTTGAGGGTAGAGTCCTGAGTTCGGACCATAAGAAAAGGGCTGTTAGGAAGGAGAGAATGAGGTAGGTTAGTGAATGAAACAATTCCATTTTTGTTTGCGTTGTGAAAATGAAGTTGTGTCTTCTGTGTTAAATAGGAATGAGTTTGAAATACAGACTAGTATCATTGATTGATTTGTTTCCAGAATATCTATTGGCTAAGTTTGTTTCGCGATCCGGATATGTACTTTTTCTGTCCATGTCCTATTTGAATTAGAGATTTTAAAGTTCATTTTTTAAGTCTTACACGTTTAATACACACCGAAAATATTTATAATTTTATTGTTTTTTTTTTTATTCAATCATTATTCATGTCATTTTTCTCCTTCTCATTATTCATTCTTATCTTTCATACTTTATTCTTACCTAATATAATAGACTAATGACGAACTCTCATATGCATCAAGTACACGGTGTACTCACTCAACAGTTGATATTATTTACACTGAAAAGTTTACACTAAAATTGATTTTCAGTGTAAAATTTTCAGTATAAACAATATCAACTGTTGAGTGAGTACACCATACACCAAATGTATAAGAGAGTTACTCTAGACTAATATATTAATTAGACGAAGTGGTATACTTCAAATGGTTAAAGCTCCACAACCTATGATCGAGAAATTATGAGTTTGAATCACAACTTTACCGTTAACTATCTACTTATCATTATTTTATGGGAAAATGATTTTTTTTGTCCTTTAACTTTGGTTGAGTTTGATTTTCGTCCTGCTAACTTTGATCTTTTGAATTTCATCCTATAACTTACAAAATTTGTGTGTGTGTGTGTGTGTGTGTTTTTTTTTTTTTTTTTGTCATGTTACTAAATTTTAAGGACAAAAAAAAATATTTTTTCTTATTTTATATATAAAATAATAACCTAAATATACATCATCAAGGAAAAAAAAAAAAACCCTATTGACGAGAAGCATACTTAATACCCAACAAAATTAATAATACAATAATATCAATTGTTAAAAAAAACCTAAAGAGTAATAATAATAATAAAAAAAAAAAAACCCTACTTGAAAAACAAAAATACAAAATGAAGACCCCAAATTTCCTCCAACTCTAGTTCCCTGCTCTTGGTAAGTATCTGGCTATGGTCTAGACTTCTAACCCCATTAAATATATAGAGTGGGCTGGTAGATTTATTATCAAATTATGTACTCTCTTTCTTTTAAAATAAACTCCTTTTTTTCTTTTTTTACATATCCCAATATTTTTCACACCTCTAAAATAAAAATAATATTCAATAATAAAACCTACACAATACCATTTTTATAATAAAATAAAATCCTCAAAACACTTTTCAACTATTTTTTTTTAAAAAAATGTGTCACACTATATATAAAAATTAATGTGGAATGAAGGGTGTATTATAATACTACATAGAATACTGAATATATAGAAAAGGGAGGAAAGAGAAATTACCCATTGTGATAAACAAAAATATTTTTTTTACCCATTTCTATATAATTTTTTTGGGAAAATTGGTTTTTTTGTCCTTTAAGTTTGGTCAATTTTGTTTTTCGTCCTCTAACTTTTGACTTTATTTTTTAGTCCGATAACTTTTAAAAAATTAACATTTTCGTCCTAAAACCGATAATTTTTTAGTCCTAAAATTAACATTTTAGTCCGATAACTTATGTTTTAGGACGAAAACGTTAATTTTTTGAAAGTTATCGGACTAAAAAATAAAGTCATAAGTTAGAGGACGGAAAACAAAGTTGACCAAACTTAGAGGATGTTGATAGGCGACCAGGCGAGCAACATTGACCAAGATTTTAAGAAGCCAATAAGCCAGGATTAGGAGACAGGCGACCATCAGAGTATTAAAGAGAATCAACTCCACTGGCGACCAGGAGTGCAATCAAGTATATGTCACGCGACCAGAAAAGTAAAGGACAAAAGAAATACATAGCCAAAGCAAAAGATAAAGACGAAGGGCGGACAACCTTGCAACCACGCGAGCAAGCGTGCATCCAGCCCAAACACGAGGCGAGCAAAAGGTCCATAGCGCCCAACGAAGATGTACTAGCGAACTACTGGTCACCAAGGAAAGCAGCTGAGTGATTATGAAGACCAAGTACAACATTGGGAATTCCAAAGGTCACCAAGCTTAAACATGGTCCAAGTGTCTTAACACTTGGCACTCATCCATTGAGCAATAGCCTAGATGTTGTACAAGTGTCCTAACACTTGGCAAAGATCTAATGGTTAAGCCATTAAGATGGTGACACATAGTCACTTTGTACATCTATAAATACTTCTTCATTTGCATGAAGAAGGGGATTCTTTGAATAATTCAAAATATTGAAAAAAACTCTTGTCAATTTATTTCTTGCTCTTTACTTAGTTAAATTCCATGATCTTAGTATTTGTTTGATGATCTTGCTTAGTAAAAACAGCGACTAATCAACATCGATTAGAAAAGATCATCAACAAGTGGCGCTAGAAGGAGGGTACGAACCTCCGATTTGCAAAAAATCGAAGAAAGCTTGAAGATCTTCGCCGGAATCTGCAAAAGTTGGCCGGAATCCGAGAAGAAGCCACCGGAAATCAAGTGTGCATACCATTCGGAACAAAGTTATCCATAAATACATCATTTTGAGGGTTTGAATGCATGCATGTATGAACTAGGGTTTTCAAACCACCATATTCATACATACAAGGCTAGTAACTCTTGAAAAAGGTGTTTTTTAGAAGCAAGATCACCTCAATCCTCTATTTATCCCATACATTTCGACAACCAAGATGATTAGGTCACAAGAAGAACGACATTCGAGCGCATCACCGAACCCTAGGCCAAGAACTAGGGTTTCTTCCACCGAAGGACATGCCCGGACGGTAAGAGCAACCTCGCAAAGGAATGTTCAAGTCACCATCGATACAATTCCACCGGAAGTTGAAGCTCTTGCTCAAAATCCCGAAGAACTAGCAAAAACGATTGCTGTCCTTCAATCTTTACAAAATCGGCAAACAGCTGGGCCGTCGAGAGCAACAGCGAGCAGGGGCGAGCAAGGGCGAACAGGCGAGCAGAGGAGTAAGATGAGAGAAGATGTGCGCCGTGATGAGGCTGACAGCGCGGAAGTCCATAGAAACAAAGGAAAGGCTCCCATAAGTGAGTGTTTGGGAAATCGAGAGGAATCATCGCCGAATCCGGCAAGTGAGTCGAGTAAAAGCACTTCTCGGACCAGTGCGTTGGAAAGGCTGGGAACAAGGCTGGAAAGACCAGTGCGTTGTCCGCCTCCTTGCTCGGCTGCTCACCGGAAGACTGGGGAGGAACAATTTCAACACCCTCCCCAAAAATATCCATGGGGACTCCCATTTCCCCAAGATCAGCCAACGGAAGCGCAAACCCTTCACCAAGGGGATTGTCCTTAACGTAATCAATGAAGTCCTTCTTTGCAGTGGCCAAAACGTCTATGGAGCGATCATCAGAGTAAGGATTTGAAAACTTACTCCCTCAGCTTTACGGGATCGTACCCCAGGTACGAGCGATCACTGGATGATCGTGCTTTCTTGTTTAAAATAGCGGCAACAGTCTGTTGCTCGCTCACGATCTCAAGAGATGTATGTTTGGGAGCAGGGGAGCGAGGAGCACGATTGCTCGCCTCCGCGACAGTTTTGGAGCGCTTCGATGCTCGCTCGGCGCCATCCCCCTCCTCGCGAGAATCGTCTCGTGGGGCCTTCTTTTTTGTCTTTTCCTTCTCCACCACTTGTGAAGAAGAAGCTGCCTTGGGAGCTGTTTTGGAGGCCCCTTTGGAACCTCCCTTGGATGCTCGCGAGCGAGCACCTTGATCCCCTCCAGCCCTTAGGCGCATAAGCGACAAAGGCGGATCTTGCCTCTTCCTAGTTGGCTCTTCAGCAGCCATTTGTTTAACCCTCGCGGCGAGCAGGTGATAAGATTGTGGGATGGTTGGCACAGCAACAGTCACCCTTTGATCTGTTTAAAAAATGAAAGCGTCGAGCAGGAGAGTTAGCCAAGACGGGCGACCAAGCGAATAAAAATGTAAAGTTATCAATAATAATTACCTTCGGGAATCTCTACTTGAGCCTCTAAGTGGTGAGGACTTGTGAAGAGTTGGGCAATCTTGCGGCAATGAGCTTTTGAAAGGTGCAAGATGTCACGATCACCTGGGTTTCGGAGCACAATTGCTGCCAACGTGTATAAAAACTCTTCACTGAGGCCTGGATTACCCCACTTCAGCACTTTTGAACCTGCAAAACAAAAAGAAAGAAAAAAATTAAAATTAGTCCCCAATGCGGCCCTAAGAAAGAAAAAGAAAGGCATACGTTTGATTATGCCAAATCGTTCAGGAGAGTTAATGAGCGCTTGGCCGCCAGAGAATCCCACTGATGCTCGCCAATCACCACCAATGAATAAGAATTGGTTGTGCCAACTCTTAACTTTGTTGGGGACCCCCTCGATAAGTTTCACCCCCGTCCTCGCCTTTACGTAATACCAGCCTACCCCTTCCTCGCTACATGCCGAGACAACCCAAGCATATAAGATCTCAGCCGTACTGAGTTTATTTTTGTATCCTTCGAGGCCGAAGAGGGTCATCAGAGCGAGCAGGTTACTCCACCCATTGGGAGTGATTTGGGTGATCGCCAAATTGATGTCCTCCAAGAAGCGACCAATGATGGGATGTAAAGGTAAGGGGAACCCAGTGTTAAGTATGTCCAGGTTGATCGCCGTGCAACCCGGTGGTGGGCGATCAGCAGTTTCTCCTTCCTTGGGGGCATACAGGAATATATCATAGGGGATCTTGTACTGAGACCTAATATTATCCAAGTCATCCTCCACGACTAAACTTGAGATCTTGCTCGCTGTATAAACGTTTACTTCGGCAGACATGAACTCTCTGGCGCGAACAGGAAAGGCCTCAGAGTAGCGAGCAGTGTAATCGTTCCATTCGTTTGGTCGCGCAACGCCTTCAGGGATTTGAGACTCGGGAGTTACCTTAGAAGTAGGAAACCCTATTTCTTCAAGAAACTCCCATGTCACGGCCAATCTTGGTCGCGCAACTTCTTGATGGTCGCTATCGGCATCAATTTCTGCGACCACCTCCTCTGAATCATCTCCCAAATCCGAGGAGGTCTCTCCTTCCGCATCTGGGCGACCAGCAGAGTTTTGGACCTCCTCCTCGCCAGAATTATCTGAAGCCTGGGCTTCAATGGAGCGAACAATCGAGGACGCCTCAGATCCCGTTTCTTCGTCCACCAGTAGAGTCCTAGGGTTTTGAACAAGGATTTGGCGAGCAGAACGGCGAGGAGCAGGGGAAGAGACTTCTTCCATGGGACGTTTCCCAGGATTACGTTCAATAATTTCGATTGAAGGGGTATTACTCGAAGAAGCCATTCAAAAGGAAATGACGAAGAATTTCGAGGAAAAAACCAAAGATAAAAGAACTTTACGGTGAAAACGACAAAACACGGCGGAGTACGGCGGCGTTTGGATGACGGCGAAGGCGGAGTTTCGAATGAAAGAGTAAAAACGATGAAATTGAAGAAAGAAACGAACTAAAAGCAATAATTAAAGTTGAGAACAATGAATTACCTGGGATTTATGTACGAAATCGGCCGAAGATCTCGTGGAAATCAAAAACAAAAAGCTTGAAACGAAGCTTTAATGGCGGATGAAAGAAAGAAAATTCGAAAGAATGAAATGAAGGGGTAAGAAGAGTATTTATAAGGTTCGAAAATGGGGGTCAAAGTAGAATTCTTGAAAAATCCTATAGGCCCCTATTTGCAAAGAAAAAGCACGCGTGGCTCAGGGATGACATCATCACCGTCCGCGACGTTGCGGTTTCCGAGAACCTCGGGAACTCAACCGTCGTCAGCGCACGGAATACCCCGGTGTTCGCCCAAATGACTTAATGGTCGCCGATTTTCCCGCTTAAAAGAATTCAAAAAATTTGTTGCTCGCTCCACACACAACTATCATTCTATCGAAATTATGCCTTGTCCTTTGTTAGGCAATAATTTCCCTAACAAAGAACAAGTCAGGGGGCAATGTTGATAGGCGACCAGACGAGTAACAGTGACCAAGAATTAAGAAGCCAATAAGTCAGGATTAGGAGACAGGCGACCATCAGAGTATTAAAGAGAATCAACTCCACTGGCGACCAGGAGTGCAATCAAGTATATGTCACGCGACCAGAAAAGTAAAGGACAAAAGAAATACATAGCCAAAGCAAAAGATAAAGACGAAGGGCGGACAACCTTGCAACCACGCGAGCAAGCGTGCATCCAGCCCAAACACGAGGCGAGCAAAAGGTCCATAGCGCCCAACGAAGATGTACTAGCGAACAACTGGTCACCAAGGAAAGCAGCTGAGTGATTATGAAGACCAAGTACAACATTGGGAATTCCAAAGGTCACCAAGCTTAAACATGGTCCAAGTGTCTTAACACTTGGCACTCATCCATTGAGCAATAGCCTAGATGTTGTACAAGTGTCCTAACACTTGGCAAAGATCTAATGGTTAAGCCATTAAGATGGTGACACATAGTCACTTTGTACATCTATAAATACTTCTTCATTTGCATGAAGAAGGGGATTCTTTGAATAATTCAAAATATTGAAAAAAAACTCTTGTCAATTTATTTCTTGCTCTTTACTTAGTTAAATTCCATGATCTTAGTATTTGTTTGATGATCTTGCTTAGTAAAAACAGCCACTAATCAACATCGATTAGAAAAGATCATCAACAGAGGACAAAAAACTCTATTTTCCCAATTTTTTAGTTAAATGACTAATGTATCCTTATTACAATATTTTATTTTTACCTATATTTTTAACATCCTTCTACCACTTTTTATTTTGGGTTCTGAAATGGCCACCCTCAACGATCAATTTTTTGGAACAACCACCCGTAATATTCAGTTTTTTTTTAATAACCATTCGAAACGACCAAATTTTTTTGGAACGACCAACTGGACCAACTAATATTTTGGAACAATTAGCTGAAAGGAACAAAATATTTTAAAACAAACCATCGATATGATCAATTTTTGAAACTATCAGCTGGAAAGATTATAATATTTTGAAACCAACAACCAAAAAATTCTTAGAAAAATAATCAATATTCACATATTTGTCTGAAAAATAATGGTGGGTATTTTTATTTTTTTTCTATCAAAATGTGTATTTTTGCCTTTTTCACTATAGCATTAGCTCACTTGTATGGCTGTATCCATAATTGGTACAACAATAAATTTATAGCCCGGCCGTGTCCTGTCTATTTCACCCAAAATGTCTATTAATTTTCAAACACTGGCACAGATTATTTCTAACAACCTAAATTAAAAAAAAAAAAAAAAAATTAATCTTAGACGATTGAAGGCTACTTCTAAAATGTGAATCAGGTGGCTGCATATTTGTTACGGGATTACGCCTAGAAAAATCATGACTTTAAAATCGCGAAATTCTTGATGACTTTAAAGTTACGTCATTGACAGTAGATATTAGGGGAAAGTTGTTTTTTCAGAACTGCAACTTAAGAGGGTGGAAAAATAAGGACCATAAGTTTTTAGGTTGGTAAAATAAGGACAATAACTTTAAAATGTGGCAAATTGAGGACAAACCAATTTGAATCAATGCAAATCGGGCTAATTAGCCCGATTTGGGCTAGAATTCGGGTGCAAATCGAGCCAATTTGGTCTTAGTTCGGGCAGGACTTGACTTTTATTTGCAAAATTTTAAAAGTTACGGTCTGAAAAATTACGGTTCTCATTTTGCTAGCCCACAAAGTTACAGTCCTCATTTTACCGCCCATAATGAGTTACGATTCTGAAAAAAACAATTTTCCTGCAGATATTAGTGATAATACGGTAACAATTCAATCAATGATACTAGTACTACATGTCCTCTGTATTTCAAACTCACTCCTATTTAACACAGAAGACACTTCTTCATTTTTAGATAGCAAACAAAATGGAATTGCTTCATTCGCTAACCTGGCTCACTCTCTCCTTCCTAACAGCCCTTCTCTTATGGTCCAAACTCAGGACCCAACCCTCCAAACTCCGGCCACCGGGGCCCCCCGGCTGGCCTCTGATGGGAAACATACTCGACATCGGGGGAAAACCCCATGTCAATTTCCACAAACTCCAATCCAAATACGGCCCTCTTCTTTGGCTCAAGCTAGGCAATCTCAACACACTAGTAATCCAGTCCCCCGCCGCCGCTGCCGAGCTTTTCAAGAACCACGACCTCGCTTTCTCCGACCGGAGTGTTCCTGACTCGTTGACGGCATGCGGATACGACGAGGGGTCGTTGGTCCACGCGTCGTACAACGAGTACTGGCGCGTCATGCGCCGCCTTTCTTCGTCCGAGCTCATGGTCCACAAAAGGATCGATGCTTCGGCCCCACTCAGGCAAAAATGCATCGGTATTGAAAGAAGACAAATTCTAGGGTGCTTCCAAGTGCATAGCATGCACTTGAATTTTAAGCTCAATTTTGTTTTTTTCAAAATACACACAAACACATCGAATTGTGTATTTTTTTGCAGTTGGGGTATTACTGATGTCTTTCTTGGGGTATTTTTACTTGAAGTATTTTTTTCAAAATCCAAGATGCATTCAAGTGCACAGTAGAACTACCCTTGAAAGATCGAATTCCGTCTCATCTAAAAGTCCGAACTTGTAGAAGCGTGTAAAATTAATTCATTGAGTGAACAATTTAATATGTGTGGAGTTGCTCTCAGTGGGAATCGAGGATCTTTGTTCGGACGTGAACCTTTTGGCTCTGATACCATAAAAGAATTCCGCCTCATCTAAAAGTCCGAACTTAGAAGAGTCTGAAATTAATTCATTTAATTATTTCTCTTTACAGATATAATGATGGAGTGGATCAAGGATGATGCATTGAGATCAAGGGAGATTCAGCTTGATAAGTACCTGATTATCATGAATTTTAATCTAGTTAGAAATTTCATTCTTTCTAAGGATATAATGGGATTTAATGAATGTGGGACGGGAAATGAGTTCTTTGAAGCCATGGAAAAGTTTGTCAGCTGGTTTGCGAGACCTAAT
Organism: Ballota nigra; assembly: GCA_947034835.1. Lineage (NCBI taxonomy): Eukaryota > Viridiplantae > Streptophyta > Magnoliopsida > Lamiales > Lamiaceae > Ballota > Ballota nigra. The sequence continues at coordinate 96,510,571 of OX344725.1, forward strand.
GTGGCGGACGCTTTTGGATTCTTGAAATGGGTTGATCCCCAGGGAATCAGGAGAAATTCAGGGAGGCATTTGCAGGAATTGTTGAACTTAGCTTCTGGGTTTGTGAAGGAAAGGATTGAGGAGAAGAAAGGGGGGATAAAAAGGCAGACGACCGATTTTCTTGATGCTTTATTGGAGTATGAAGGTGATGGAAACCGAGCAGCGCCTGATAGTAATAAGATATCAGAGAAGAATGCGACAATCGTTATACTGGTAATTAGTGAAAGGATTAATTCTATATTAATCCACGAACTTTGACTTCAATCTCAATTTAATTACACTTTTAATATTTCACAAACTCTTTTAGTTGTTTCAATCCAAATATTTTCAACAAAACTTAAGACTTGTGAAGATGTGCAATAGTGCTTTGATTGAAAACTATTTTACATGAATGAAATCGTTTTAAAGGGGCAAGAAAAATATTCAGCACGTAGTTAAAAAACTCATATCACAATTTAAAAATATGTATCAAATTGAAACAAATAAATAGGTGGTGAATTTTCATAAAAATATTGAAAGCCATAATTAAATTGAAATTGAGTTTAAAGGTCGTGAATTAATATAGAATTAACCTTACTAAAAACAATCATTTATCAAGGGTGGGAAATACCGAAATTTCTAATACAATATTACTAAGCATATATATGAAAAAAATCGATATTTTTGTTATATAATTTCAAAATATATACAAATATATATAGTATATAAATTTTGGGAAAATTGCACTTTTGATCCCAAGATAACGAGTGCAAAATATTTGTGGTACCTCTTTGTAAAAGTGGTCCTATTTTCGCAGTTTTGGTCCCATCCGTTAAATTTTAAACCAAAACTGCAATTTATCCATTCTCTTGGGACTAAAACTGCGTTTATCATATTCTCTTGTGACCAAATGTGTATAAAAATAACCACGGGACTAAAAGTGCCTAAAAAGAATCATTATGAAATGAACACATTTTCTTGGAACCAAAAGTGGGATTAACCCTATAAATTTCAGTCGGCACACCAAAATTATGGTATGAAACAGTATATGCCAATATTGTTAAAAGTACCGAAATTTCAGTACGGTAGCGACATTGCATTATCCAAATATCGAAATTTCGATAGGTCCAATTTTGTTATAATGAATTTTTTTGGTACGGATTGATTCTCAGAACTTTACACACACCTTGTTATGGTGCAGGAAATGTTCTTCGGCGGAACAGAGACGACGAGCAACTCCACCCTGTGGGCCATGGCCGAGCTATTACGCCATCCTGAATGCATGACAAAGCTTAAAGCCGAGATTGATCGTTGTTCGAAAACCGTCGAGGAGGGAGACATAAGTGAATTACCTTATCTGCAGGCAGTGGTTAAAGAAACTATGAGACTTCACCCTCCTCTTCCGTTGCTTCTTCCAAGAAAGGCGAGGCACGACACCAAATTCATGGGCTACCACATTCCCAAGAACACAATGGTGCTTCTGAACGCCTGGGCTATCCATAGGGACCCCGATGCATGGCAAATCCCTTCTCTTTTAAGCCCGAAAGGTTCCTGGATTCGAATATTGACCTCAAGGGCCAACACTACGAGTTGATTCCATTTGGGTCGGGGCGAAGATCCTGTGTTGGAATGTTGATGGGAGAGAGAATTGTTAGTCTTACTTTAGCGAGGCTAATACAGTCCTTTCACTGGGATCTCCCCGTTAATGTCTCCCCGGAAACTCTGGATATGAGGGAGGCCATGGGGATTTCGCTTCGCATGCTCCTGCCCTTAAAACTTGTTCCAACCGAACGCAAAGTTTAAAGCTTGTCAGGCCCGGCTTTTAATTTCGCATGCTTCTTCTATGTATAATAACTAATCCGAACTAGGATTTCCCATAAATAATAGCATGGGCGCATATATATGTAGGAATACACCTGAACAAAATTGCACTTTTAGTTCAACAGAATGGGTGCAAAACACTTTTGGTACCAATTTGCGAAATTAGTCATTTTTTTGCAATTTTGGTCCCATATGTTAAGTTTCAGTACCAAAACTACAATTTATCCTATTCTCTTCGAACCAATAGTATCAAAAAAAAAAAAAAAAAAAACTACAGGATTAATTATAAGTGCCGAAAAAAGGACCATTTTGATATGGACACATTCTTTTAGAACTAAAAGTACAATTACCCGAACTGAAATTTATTCTGATGGGCTACAGATATGATGATATGTGTACCTTTTGCTATTTCTCCTATATATATATATACATACGTATAGAATACTTTTTACGGTGAATTGATGAATGACCAGTGTGATCAAAATGTCAAATATTTTACACAATTTTTTTTTATATCAATAAATATTTCAATTTCCTACTAGAGATGTTCACCACCCAGAAATGCTCTGCCAAGTCCTAATTGGGCCCCAAAAAGAACTAGAAGAACACCACTTGGACCACCTCTCCCATACCTCAACGCTGTCATCAAAACCCTAAGGTTAGGTTTCTTTTGTGATTTAGGTGAATAGTAAAAGTATGTATTTCTTTTTAGATTTTGATAGATGAAATTTTGATTTATGTCAAATTAATGTATATTATTGATTAATATTATATTATTTATTTTATTGTATTGTACAAGAGTGAAGTAGGAAAAAAATGAATATGTAAGAGAATAGTGATGATGAAAGTAATAATTGAGTTAGAGAAAAAAGAATAATATGTTAGTGAATTAATTAAATTAATTAATTTTACACCACTCTATAAGTTCAGACTTTTAGATGAGAAAAAAATGCTTTCATGGTAAATTGTCCACTCATTGGGACCTCCCCAAAGAGAAAAAGTTTAAAGTATTCTGCAAGTTCGGTATTAGAAAAATAATTAAATGAATTAATTTCATATCTCTCTATAAGTTCAAACTTTTAGATGACATGAAATTATTTCATAATAGACTTATATGTACTTTACGGGGATTTAAACCAGAATTGTCCTATAACTTTTCACTTTTATTGAAACGGTCCTTTAGTTATTTATTTTATCGATTTAATCCTGTAAGTATTCAAATTTTGCCAGTTGGGTCCCATTTGGCCCAAAAAAACATACGATATGACATCGTTCTGAACATGTTTCTATAATGTGCGTTGTTTTCCTGGCTGAAGATGCTAACGTGTTAGATTTTGTACACGTGGCATGCTGATTGGGTATTTAAAATGCCCCGTCATTAGCTCTCGCTAGAAAACAAGTGCCATGACAAAAACAATGCTGTTTTATGCATTTTTCTACTAAATATGATCAAATTGACAAAATTTGAATACATATTCAACTAAATCAATAAAGCAAATAAATAGAGGACTATTTGAGTAAAAGTAAAAAGTTATGGGACCATTTTGATTTAAATCCTGTATTTTTTATGAATTGAGTATGAAATTTAAAAATAAATTTTAAATCTCTGACTCAAATAAAACGAGGGTCAGAAAGTTCTATTCAGGAAATTCCCAAAAGAAACGCAAACCTAAGACTCTCCACCCACAGCCACTCCCTACCCCAATCATATTGTTAAAAAAATTACTGAAATCTAACGCTAATATGCACGCCTTGTAATCAACAATTATTAGGAAGCAAATCCACAGGAGATATATACACACTTCAGTTTCCCGCGTTATTACATTTAACCATTCCACACACAATCGAATCAACATTTCCACACGTACGGAATCGGTACAGCCTTTAACGGCACATCTTTCCTCAACGTAATTCCCATTCTCTCCCTCATATCCATCTCCCCGCCCTTCATCCCATCCCCCAAAACCCAATCAAACTCCAGAAGCACCGACCCCAACGCCAACGGCAAAACCCGCGCCGCCAGCGCCACCGCGGGGCACATTCGCCGACCCGACCCGAACGGTATGAACTCGAAGTGGTGGCCCTTGTAGTCCGCCGTTTCCGGGTCCAGGAACCGGTCCGGGTCGAAATCCATGGGATTTTTCCAGGTTTTGGGGTCCCTCCCGATTTTCCAAACGTTGACTAGAATTTGGGTTTCTTTGGGGATGTGGAAGCCGAGCATTTGGCAGGAATCCATGGCCTTGTGGGGGACTAGGAAGGGGAGGGGTGGGTGGAGTCGTAGGGTTTCTTTGATGACGGCGTTGAGGTATGGTAGTTGGTCCAGGTGGTGTTCTTCCAGCTTTTTGTGGGGCCCGATTAGGGTGCGCAGCTCCGCCTGAACTTGGCGGAGCTTTTCTGGGTGGCGGAGGAGCTCCGCCATGGCCCACTCGAGTGTGCTGGTGGTGGTGTCGGTCCCGGCGGTGAACATCTCCTGGTGAATTGGAATGAAAATTTGAAGTTTAATTAGGGTTATTTCAGATAACATTTCGTCTTGTCATATTACCAAAATATGATTTATTAGTATAGTATAAGTCTTTTGTACACTTGTTGTATGGTGCACTTACTCCATAGTTGATAATGTTTACACTGAAAAATTGGTTACAATTACACTGAAAAGTTGGATCCAATTACATTGAAAATCAGTTTTTAGTGTAAATTTTTCAGTGTATTTGGAACCAACTTTTCGGTGTAAATAGTATCATGAATTTCACAATTAGGGATGAAATTGGGTTGAATTTGGGTCTGATATATTTAGGTTGATGAAGCCTCAATTTGCGACTTTAAAAATTATAATCCTTAAATTATCAGTCCAAAAAGTTAGGATCCTTATTTTGTCATTCTGGAAAATTATGACCTCATTTTGCCGCCTTAAAAAAATTACCCTGAGAAATCATACTAGTTTCTCCACAAATATATGTATACACAATTAAAAAAAAAAAAAAAAAAAAGCCTAACTGGTTTACTAATTAAGATAGTTGCCACATGCTCAAAAGAAACAAAGTATGTACTGATTAATCATGCATGTAACTAGTTCAATTTTTATAAATTAGGTCCAAAACTTTCATTTTTAAATATTGTATACAATCTTCCTCCCCTAAACAAGTTTTATAATATGAAATTTATATCATTATATGAATTCATTGATATCAATAGACTTATAAATTAAAATCTCAAAATATAATAGTATCAGTAAATGCATATAATAATATCAATTTCATACTATGAACAAGTTTTATAGGAGACCTACTTCATTCCCTAATTTTCAATTTCCAAAACTACGTTGATATAATATTAGTTTCTTTTAAATCTGAGCATTTCTACTTTCATCAATTTATAAAATAATAACAAAATTGAGTATATATTTAATTTCGAGGTAAAAAATTGTGTGAGACCGTCTTATAGCATAAGATAATACAAGTTAACATTCACTCCTATCAAAGTATTAATGAATCATGTTCAATTTATATCTCATTCCACAGTCTCATTCATGGTATGAGACCTACTCTAATTCCATCAATTTTCAGTTTAAATACAGATAAAACTCATACGACATGGGCTGAAGCACAAAATGAATCAAGTTCATCTACTATATTATATGGCTCATGAATAAGTTTTAGCTCAATCATAGCCCGACTCAAATATCTAAATGAAATTCCGACAAAAAAAGTTTGAGTAGATCATGTACTGTGAGACTGTCTCATGGAGCGGGTGATAAATGAGGCATGTCAAGCAAGTTTTTGTCAATATAAGTTTTATCTCACACAAGAGTTGAAGGACTCTTTCTAAACACAAAGACTTTCTAATTAATAAAGTGAAATATATATGAGATGGGAAGAAAGTGAGGAAAACTTACAAAGACAATAACGTTGATAACCGTAGAGGAGAAAACCGCAGGCTCTTCCACACCATCACCCCTATACTCCAAAAGCACATCCAAGTAATCCTTCTCCCTCTCTCCCTCATCTTTCTCTCTCATCCTCTCTCTCAAAAACTCCCCCGCAATATCAAACGCCCTCTTCACATGCATCTGCGTCCCCCTCCTTATCCCCTGAGGGTCCACCCACCTCAGCCCCGGCAAGAAATCCGCCACGTTCGGCTTTCCGGCGAACTCCGTCGCCTTTCCGGCATGGTAGAAGAACTCCGCCCCCCTCTCTGAATCCGGCCCCAATAGATCCTTCGAGAAAATCAAATTCCCAATCAGGTTAAACGCCATCATGAAGAAAAACCGGCCGACGTCTACGCCGCCGCTCTTTGTCGCCGCGCCCCGCACGTGCTCGACCATTCGGTCGACGCACTTCCCCCGAACGCCCCGCAGGGCGTCCAGGGGCGCGGTGGCGAAGAACTTCGCCATGCAGAGACGGCGGAGCATTCGCCAATGCGGGCCGTACTGGGCGGTGATGATCGACCCCTCGTTCCCGATGTCGCCCTTCATCGACTCATAGATCTTCCGTCCGGCCAAGACGGCGTCGTGGCTCTTGAACATGGCCCGCGCCGCCTCGTCGGACGAGATCACCACCGTCGTCATGGAGCCGAGGTGGAGGGTCATTACCGCCCCGTACTTCTCCGCCAGTTTGGCAAAGGAATGGTGGGGAGCGGCGGCGCTCCCCGCCAGCTGGAAAATGTTTCCAACTATTGGCCAGGGCCATGGCCCCGGCGGCAGCCTTGGGTGACTGCGCGCGGTCGGAGCCGCCCATGCTGCTAACATGAGTAAGGCTAGTACAACTACTCCCGCGATCTCGTACTCCATTTCACTGAGATAAAAAGTATATATTTGTAATTTCTTTTATGTCAATGTAGTATTATATAGTATAACATTTTATTTTATTTTAATAATTAATATTGTATTATTAATTATTTGACCATTATAAAATGTACAGATACAAATCTTAGTTCATACGGAACACTTAATTATATTCACATGAACAATTAAATGATACCCTTAGCCCTAGTTAAGTTTGGTTTTTCCCAAGAATTAAAAAAATATAGCATTAAATGTGTAGTAGACTGTGTAAAAAAAGGTAAAGAGGGGAAGACAAATACTTCCAAATTAAAAAAGACGAAGTTTTCTTTAAAGTAAAAAAAGGACGAAGCTTAACCTAGATGCTGTTTTAACAAAGAAAAAAGAAGCTTTAGCAAAGGAGAGAGGGAGTAGATATGTATGTTGTTTAATTTTATTAACAAATAAACATTCTTCCATCATGATCGATGTTCGGTATCTAATTAATTTCAATACTACCAATATATAACAAATGAAAACTTATAATATCATTTTATAATGTAATTAGTAATATGAGAACATAAGTAAATTAAGAATATTACTATATTTATAAGACCGTCTCATTATATACTCTTGTAAAGTTTCAGTTTATAAGAACTTATAAAGTATCACGTCTCATATATGAGATCGTCTTATAAAAAATTGTGATTAAATCAAGCTGGGAACTCACCTGAAATTCCTAGAATAGAAGCTTTTCTTTTTCCGTTTTCTAGAGAAGTTGAAACTAAGATTCTAAAGCTCTATTTTTATTCACTTTTTTACCAACAATATTCCCCTCTCTGCCAATGGCCGGGAGTATGTGTAATATATATATACACGCTGTATTGGAAGATATGAAACTAGAGATTGCGGAGAAAATAATACCAAATCCTATCATTGATTTATTGTCTGATTCATTAATTGGTAATGTCAAAATGGCATCTTAATTTATACACAAAATACATTATTTTACTCTACTTTTTTTTAGTTTCTTATTGTTTCTGTCAATGTATGAAATTAATGGTAATTAAGGATTAATAATTTTTTAAATATGTGAATTATTGGTACGTACCGCTGCAAAAAGTCCCTACAAGATAATTTATTTAACTTTGTTTTGTTGTTTTCTCAAGCGTCTAGTCTACTCAATTAGATCAAGACCCGTGTAATACACGGTGTTATAAAATAAAAAAATAACTAAAATGAAATTTGGTAGATGAACTTTTAAGATTTTGGGGAAAAAAAAATTATTTTGGTGAAAATATACTTCGTAAAATATATAATAACTAGAATAATATAATTAATTTGAGTTCATCATAAGAAAATAAAATTTGAAGAATAATATTGAATAAATTACTTATTTTATAAAATTGTTTCCTAGCTCACAGCTTTAACTTCTGAAAAGTATTTTTAAATGAGTCGATAGAAGTATTTATTTTATAAATTTGGTCATAATATGAAACTAATAAAATTACATGCATTCGATGTTTCCTTTATATTGATTCACTGATATCATAACATTTATACTACGATTTCAATTAATTATAAGACTAATTAATGATATCAATGAATATATATAATGATATAAATTTCATAAACTTTTTTCATAGGATATTTTGTGTTTTTAAATTGTGGATAAAGTTTACAATTTGCAAGCACATCAATAACTTTTTATTTATTAAGTTAATTATTTGGTAATTATTGTGTCAAGAATAAAAGGAGAAAACTTTTTTTTTTTTATCATAATTTGTGTTGAAAATATTAAACGAGGAACTTTGTCAACTTTTATTATTGACAAACCTTTTTGTGTACCAAATATTTATAATTTGGAAGATAGCCATGAATTAATATAAACCCACTTGTTATCAATATATTGACTCAACGAAAATGGACACAAATCATAATGATCCTCACGGCACCAATTAAAGTTGACCAGAACTTGTGTCACTTAATAAATTGCATTCCTCCCATTTTGATCAATTTGTTAAAAAAAAAAAAAAATGCATCAGTTCAAAACAGTGGGCGAAAAATATTACTCCCTCCAATTCGTTTTTATTATTCGTATTACCATAAAAGGAAAGTTTTTCTTTCCACCTACCCAAAATAGCAAAAAACAATTACTACTCTTTTTAACTTACCCCATAAAAACATCATTTATTTACACTCATGTCACTACTTTATCAACTTTATACCCAAAAATACTAATAAACAACTTTTTTTATTAAAACCCGATGGACAATCAAAATCGAATCGGAGGGAGTAACTAATATAATTAAAAAAATATTAGCTCGTATATTGAAAAGTTTTAATACTCTTCAGGTATATATAAACCACTACAAAATATTGTTGAATTAAAGAGGGATTTAGGGAGGAATTTAAAGAGGGTCAGGGGGTTAAAGAGGGACTTAAAGAGGGGGAGAGACCCTCGACAAAACAGGCCTCGCCAGGCTCCCCATCGGCTCGCCCCTCGTCAACTAACGAGGGGGAGGCCCTCGTCTGGTTCAAAAAGGGAGCCCTCGTGCGTCTTAACGTGGGTCGCGCCCTCGTCTCGCATCGCTGAAGTTTGGCGAGTGCTTCCGCCCTCGTCTCGCCCCTCGTTTATTCACGAGGGGTGCCGCCCTCGTCCACCTTATTTAAAAAAATAAAAAATTGCGGGCCGCATCCGCGGGGCGGGCAAGACCCAACCCGACCCACGCGCAACCCGCCCCCAAGCAGTTTTGAACCCGTGACCTCCCTAGCGTGGGAGACCTATCGCTTTTCTCCTTACTATTTGGGCAAGGCTTGTCATTCGAAATATTTTCTAATTGTAATAGTATATGTATAATTTCTTATTTTGTTTTCTTTGTTAAAACATTTAACTCCTATTTTGTTTGTACCTTTAATTAATTAATATTATTATAAATCATTTTATTTACGATAACACCTTCAAAATTAATTAAATTAATATATCATTTTAAATTACATACTTTGAATTATATTTAATAATTTCTATTATGATTACACTTTTAATTAATTATTATATATCATTACAATTATGGTAACAACTTCAAAATGAAATTTATATTATTCTCACATATAAAATAAAATTAACACTTGCAAAATTATATTTTCACTTATGTATATAATCTTTTTAAATATAAAAAATTAACGCCCTTGTGCATACATACATATATATATTTATATTATTTTTTTAATTAAAATATTTTGAATATATTATGGATAAATTAAACAAATATTACTTATAATTAAAACACTTACACAAATTAACCTAAATAATTCATTAAAAATCTTACTAAACACGATATATAGCTCCTGATTTCACAAACGTTAATGAAAATAAACATCTCAAGCATAAACAAGACAATGCATAATAATTCATACTCCAAGCAATACTCTCGAACATTCGTGAAAATAGTTAATCATTTTTCTTAAGTTTCAACTTCAAGATGATCAGGATCTCGATCCCTTGCCACGGCGCGAACCTGGTCCTCGGGGTGGGGGTGGGGGATAACCATCGGATGGAGGCGGGGGTGGTGGGGGATAATCACCAGCTTGTGAGACGCTGGGTCCGGATCCCTGTTGTGATGCCCACAACCACTCGGTAAACTGATTTTGGAAGTTCTGGGTCATCTCCTCGCGCAGTTGCCGGTTTCTCTCTTCCACTTGCTCCAACAATCGGCGATTCTCCTCAATCGTCTCTCTCCGTGTTCTCTCACGCTCCTCAGCAAGTAGTCGGTCCACATCAATTTGACCGTAGGCTCCAAAATGAGTCCCAGCTGATGTCCCGCCTAGGCCGGAGACTATGCGCCTGGACTTTCCCAATTGTCCGAGCCCACGAACTTTACCGTGCTTTTTTCCCACAGTCTTGACGTACATCTGAGATAACTCTGGAAGACTAAGTTCAGGAGGTTGCTCGTCAGAGTCAGAGGTAGGGTGCAGTTGGGAGACTCTCGCTTGTACATCAGCCTGCACATTTTTTTTAGAGAATTATTTTTCTAGATATTTAAATATTCATATTATTTTAAAATGTAACAAGAATACGTACCAATGTATCAGATATAAGGTCGTATGTATACTGTCCTGGACCCGGTAGTGGAAGTGCTCCACAATTTCCCAATCTGTGGCGGGGCGTCCCTTCTTCTTCTCCTATAATTTAAAACATGATGATTAAGACTTAAAATATGTATACATATTATAAAAATTAAAATAGTGTGGTATCAACAAATGACTTACAATATCCAGGGCAACCTCGACGGCACCACGAGATCCACCTTTATGGGTGGAGATGCCAGTACCCGGGCCAGCAGGCTCAGATAGTTTGTTCCGTCTACATTGTGCGGATTTGGCTTTCACGTCATCTCTGTCCCAGTACGCGAGCAAGGCCTTCCACACTTTTGTATCCCACTGTGGCTTCTTACCCTTCAACTCCCATTTTTTTTTCACAGAGTTCAACAGATCTACGTATCTTTTTGCAGCCCTTTTCAAGAACAAGTGATGCACATACTGTGTGGAAGTGACAGTAGAATCCTACCTAGCCTCTTTCTGATAAACAAAGATGTTATTATGTCATACATTAATATAATTATAAATCAAATGAATATATACCTGAAACGTCTCTCAGTACTCCTGCAGCCTTTCTTCGGATATCATCCTGAAGGTGAAGGCGCTCAACTCCATATGTCCAGCCATGATACGTCTAATCAGCTTGGAGACCGGATTCGAAGGCATCAAGCTGCAAAACAAGTTTGTAATACATAATTAATATTTAAAGATATATCTTCCTCAAAATTCATGAAAATAGTAAGTCTAACATACGTATCGTATGTAATATACACATCTAGTCGCTGCCCGCCCATTTGTGAATCCGACTGTTCTTCAGAATCCGAGTCGGTATACTACTCAGCTTCCTCGTCATCAGTTGTGGGGATCAACGGAACTGGCACTGGTATGTGTGGTACAGGCACTGTGTTCCGCGCCCCACTAGATCGGCACTGGTATGTGTGATACAAATCCTGGTTTGCTGCACGAAGCAAGTCATAAAATTGAGCAGCATGCTCATTTGGGGGCTCCTCATTAACGGGTTCATCTTCCACATTTCCAAAATGAAGGTTAGGACCAGTTAGGTCCGTGATCATGTCATGGTACGAGGTAGACCCTGCAGTATCATCTACTCCGTACGAAGTCGACGCCGACTGATCATAATGGTGTGGTAGATGACCCCAATTTTGTTCATCGTGTAAAACCCAATTGTGATAATTGGGCATAAACCCATTTATACAAATGTGTTTTCACATCAATTGATGCTCTAAACCTCTGGTTCCTATATCTAGATTTCGAGCAGGGAAACCTAATATCTTCTTCACTCATCCAATCAGGATTGCTGGTAGTGAATTGTATAAACGATTCAAGACCACTAAGAAAGTCGGGAGCTATCGTTCCATTAATTGTTCTTTGACCATACATCCAACTACGACTTGAATAACTCATATTATAATATGTTTCAAATTAAAGAATATTCAAAATTTAATAAAAATTCAATAAATAAATTATATTTAATTATCCTATTGTTAATTTAATATATATAGTTTATCTAAAATTTTCGGCAGAGTTTCGTTTATTTTTACCGTATTCTCCAGTTAACTAAGATCCTATAGTGCATCCATTTCCGACTTAATTAAAATTAATCAAGTCAGGACGCACATTCTACAGCTAGCAAAAAATCAACAATATATTCATCATCAACCCCTTCACTCCAACATAATTAATTAATTATACTTAATTTAAACATATATAACTATACAGCATTCATCAAATAAATAATCAATGTAAATAATCGAACATCAATATTCATCACATATATAATTAATTAAATGTATCATGTAAAATTAATTTTAATACAACAAATTAATATTGGTAATTATTTCTAATTTATAACTTGCATAAATATATTATAAAATTTATAATTAATTGCATACTAATTAAATAATAAGTTAAACACTATATAATTAGCAACTAATTAACACCTATACATACATATAAATATACATGAATTTGTATTTTACAAACAATTTAATTAACGAATTAACGGATTAAAACAAAAATATTACCGTAAAAATGTTCACGGGGACGAGTAGGCCAAAATCCGACCGATGGAGTGGCGTTTCCGGCAACGGCGGCGCGGCAGGGATGGGCGGTGGCGGCTGGAAACTATGGAGGATGAGGGTTTTTGGCTGCTGAAAATGGTGGGTGGTGTTGGTGATCAATTTGTATCAGATGGATTATTGACTGTTTAAGTTCGGTTTAAAGATCATCAATCAATTACGTGTGATTGGTTACTACCGTAAATGGTAAATCGAGGGTCGGGTTATGAACTTGTAAATGTGAAAGTCGAAATTGTAATAATTTCGTATGTGTGCACGTTTAGGTGTTTAAGTGTGTGTTTTTGGAGCATTTGTGAATTTGAACTTGTATTTCTTAAGCTGGAGAACAACTATTTATAGAGACTAGCAAGCATGAGGTGTCTATGACTCTTGGTCTCCCTAGCCTGCATGCTTGACAAGTGTCCTTTTACTACAATTTGACCTTATCTAAGCTGAATTTTAGTTACAAAGTCTTCTTTGGTCTTATCTCGGACTTCATTGTTGTTCGTCCAGGTCAGCTTAGTTGATCCAGGATGATTTTTTACATGAAAGTTGTTCGCCTTTTTTAGGGTATGGCTTAAAGGTTGTTCGCCTTTGTGTTTTGCACAGTTTGGCTTTGGGATCTTGGTCCTTTGCTCGTTTCCATACACCTCTTAAGCTGATAGTCGCACCATCCTTCATAACGTTACTCGTCATCAATGACTTAGTGGTGGGTCCATGTTTGGTCTTGGGTCTTAAAACCTGTTCGCCATTATGTTGTTCGCCGAATAGTTGTTCGCCACTCTGTACACCCGCAAGATTGATTTATGCACCCCGGTCTTGATTTTCTTTGTTGATCATCTTTGATTTGTGGTTGGTTCTTCATAATCCTCATCAAGGCTTTAATAATTGTTCGCCTATCAACAATTGCCCCCTATCCTGACTACATGTTGTCACAAACGAGCAACTTTGTGGCGAGCAACTGTAGTTAGGATATTATTCTAATGAGAATTGGGATGAACATCATTGGTCTTGGCGAGCAACAAACGGTCTGTCGTTCCGTCTCCCCAAGGTCTGGGGGTTGTACGAAGATGACGTGGGCGACATGATTGTGCGCCGCCCACGCGCGAGCAATCCCGAGGCCACGCGCCCCTATATTTGCATGTAGGTCCTTCAATTTTCACACTTGCTCGAATTTTACCCCATTTTTTGGCAACTTGGTCCCCATTTTTTGGGGTAATTACGGATTTTACCCCATTTTTGCTTGGGGTATAAATACAGGAGAAACTGAAATTTTTCCCACTTTTTCCATCTTTGCTACAGTGCTCCGGCGATTCTTCCTTCTCCGGCGATTCCAAGCTTTTCCGGCGTCCATTCTTCCAGTATTTAGCTCCAAATTCCATTCCCCAGGTAGTCACTTTTCTTATTTTATCTTTTTCGTTCCTATTTTCTTCAAAAAGCCTCCATCACCACCGTGTGGGACCGCGCGCCACCGTCTTCTCCGGGAAATACGCCGCCGTCTGCAACTTCATCCGCCGCCATCTGGATTTTTTCCTTTTCTCTTCCCATGTCTTTGCATTCGAGCAACAAATCCGAGGAAATTCTTGAAACCCCCTTTCGAAGTCTCTTCGACTTCGGATCCTCACGTGGACTCTGTTGTTCGATCGGTAGAAGATACGGGTGCTCGCCCATCAGGGAGGGAAGTGGTGGTCGCTGCGAACAGAGATTCCGATAAGGGCTCCTCGACCAGCGCCGAATCGGAAGATCCCCAATTTGACGAGTTGACTCGTGAATTTTTGGAAGGGATAGGGTTCCCATCTCCAAAGATGATGGAAAATGAGATCCCAACTAGAGTTGCTCGGCCTTTTGAATGGCGAGCATATGCTGAGGAGCATGCGAACAACTTTGCTCGCCCACAGAGAGAAGTGTTGGATTTGGTGAAGTTCGAATTCCAGGCGAGCAAGATTAAAAGTGTTGTTCGCGAATATGAGTTGGACTCGATCCGGGAGACCTACAAGATTCCCTATGATATTTATATGTGGGCCCCTAAGAGAAAAGAGAGAGCTGATCGCCCACCTCCAGGATGCACGACGATCAACATTCATACTTTGATCGCTGGATTGAGACTGCCTCTTCCACCCATTGTTGGTCGCTTCCTAGAGGCGACCAACCTTGCAATCACTCAAATTACTCCGATTGGGTGGATGAACCTATTGGGGACAATGTGTTTGTTCGCACTGGAGGGGTATGTTGATCGTATAACTGCAGAAGAGATCAACTACCTTATGACGATCACAAGATGTCCCCCTGGAGAGGAAGGTTACTACTACCTCAAGGCCAGGACAGGATTGAAGATGGTGGAAGGAGTGCCGAACAAAATCCGTGACTGGAAGCAGCACTTCTTTTTCATTGGGGGTGATTGGCGAGCATCTTCTAGTCCACACGGTGGTGATGGACGAATAAATTCCCCAGCCTCTTATGGGAAATTTAAACGTAAGATTATTTTCTTGCTCGTCCTCGAACTGTACTGTTCTAATTTAACTTTTCTTGTTTGTTCGCAGGCCCTCGTTTGCCCAAGTGGAACTCGGAGGAAGAAGAGATCGGCTCAGAGTTCCTATTTACCTCCTGCTTAGTCGGCCTTCGCAATAGAGCGGAAAGGACCACTGAGTATTTGCATGAGGGAAAGTGCTTGAGAGCTGCTCGCTTGTTTCCTTATCCTCATCACTTGGAAGCATAAGCTGAGGTGCCCCCAGGTATGAAAAATTTCTAACTCCTAATACCAACTTTGCTCGTCATTTGACTTCCACAACTTGCTCGTCTAACTCTTCTTCTTTTTTTTTAGCCGAGCAAGTCACTGTTGCAGTTCCCCCCTGCTTTGCTCTCCTCGAACAAAGAGTTTTCGCGATGGGCGCCTCCGAAGGGACGAAAGAGGAGAGGTGACCCGCCTACCAAGGTTCTGGGGATGACGAACAAGGCTGAAGGAGCCAAAGTTCCGCGACCAGCTGCTCCCCCTGGTCCTGCTCAGCCATCTTCTCCAATTTCTCCTCCTCGCGGGGGGAAACGTTTGAAAAAAGCCGATGGGACTCCATTGGCCCACGATGTCCCCGTCGGCGGTAAGGGGAAGGAAAGGGTGGGCTAGAGTCATGCTCGCCCTGAGGGGGATGCTGCTCGGCACTGATTAGGCGTGAAATTGTCATGATTCGTAGCTAGAAACGCCCTAGTTTTGGTCGAGTTTATAGAGTTTTTAGAGTCAATTGAGCGTTATTTCTATACATTGATAATTTTGTCTCTTTGATGCTCATAGGTGAATAGAGGACGAAAAACGGAGTTCGTAGGACTTTGAATCGACTCAAACGGATGCCCGGATGAGAAGATATTGAAGAAATACGATCGGTATTAGTGCGGACGAGGAAAAGTATCACTTGGGAGAAGCTTTGAAGTCACTCGAGCGCCTTACTCGAGCGCCACCGCTCGAGCGCCTTACTCGAGCGCGCAAACGTACAGAACAATTCTTGCGCTCGAGCAGCTCGAGCGCCACCGCTCGAGCGAATCGCTCGAGCGTCCAAAACATACAGAGTCATTTCAGCGCTCGAGCAGCTCGAGCGCGACCGCTCGAGCGAATGCATCATTCGAGCTACACTGCTCGAGCGGGACCGCTCGAGCGTTTTGCTCGAGCGCCCATATACTTTTGCCTCCGGATTCGTATTTTTGGCCCATTAACTCCCGTTTCGACCCGTGCCTATATATATCTCGTCCAAACACGTTTTGAAGGATCCCCAACTTTAGAAATCACTTTTAGACTTAGTTTTTAGAGAGAGGAAGAGGAGAAGAACGAGCAAGCTTTACTTTTACGTTGTTGAGGTTTTTCATACGAATTCTTAGTTTTCTTTTCGTTTCTTAGTTTCTTTTCATTAGCTTGATTACTTTAAACGTTTTAAACTTCGTTTTAGTTAATTAAATTTCAGTTCTTAGAATTATTTTATTTTAAAACCCTAGTTCATGTTTCTTATTTTCTTCGTTCAATTCATTATGTTTTTGTTCGTTGTTTCTTCTATTGCTTTTGTTTTTGTTATAACCATGTCCGGCTAAAACCCTTGCATGCTTGGGTTAGGATGAACTCGTAGAAGTAGGATGTGGGTACGTAATTAAGGTAATTGGTGACGTTAGTTTTAATTCTCTTAATTAATGAATTCATATAATTAATCTTAACTCTACCTTTGAATTTCGTACGAAAGTGTTAGAGAGAGGACGACCGCATCACTCAATAACAATTAGTAGTCTTAACGAGAGGGTTTAGGAGAGGTTAATTCATCTACCGGTTTAGCGAAGGAGGACGACCGCATCACCTTAGTTAAATTAGGGTCTCATTAATTAAGCACAATCTAATAACTTGTTGGTAGATTAGTGAAGTTGATTGATAGGATAAAGTATTAGGGTATAAAATCTTGAACTTTCATTCTACGATCTTTTACTTAGGTTAATTCTTGGTTGTCACGATTACTTTGATTATGTACCTGCTCCGTTAGTATACGTAGGGATTCCTATCCTGAGCATCACCATCTCATATCTGAAAAAGACCTTAGATACTTAGTTTAATTTTCCTTTTGTATTCGTAGAGTAATTTAGTTTAGATTATTTTCTCTTTTCAAAAAACCAAAAAACATTACACTCATATTAACTACGACGCGTAGATCTTCAGGGATCTATTCGCATATACACCATCCCTTGGGTTCGATAATACTTGGTCCCTATACTTGCCCATACTACAGTGAACCCGTTCTCTTGCGGGGTAGCTACTAGTAGAAGCTAGTAAAATCGCTTCAAGTCAATGAGAGAGTAGACCAACCAAGTGGACAGCAAGAGGTAGCCAATTACATGGGAGGTCCGTATTACAATCAGAATGGCTACCAAGGTGGAAATCAGTATGGAAGGCCTTCTTATGGCCAACCATTTGTGCCTCCAGGCCCTCAGCCACTTCAAAATCAATGGAGGAACACACAAGGAGTTCAAGGAGGCCAGCAGCTTCCTCAAAACACATGGAGGAAGAATGATAATTTTTCTTATGCTAACCCAAAAGCTGGTGTTACTGTTCCTGCAGGTGTGGATCCGGGGTCTAAACCTCCTGGTGGAGAAGGCGGTGCATCAACCGAGGAGATGTTGAGAGCGATCCTTCAGAAGGTGGAGGAAGGGAGCAAGCGGTTGTCATCCTTGGAGTACGATGTGAAGGAGTTGCACAAGAAGGGTGATCAACGTGATCAAGAGCTCCAGAAGATGAACGTTGAGTGGACTAGAACTCAACAAGAGAACAATCGAAGGTTCACCTCTTTAGAGCTCCAGATGAGCCAGATTGCAAAATCAGTGAATAGAATGCCGGAGGGGAACCCGAAAGAGCAGTGCAAGGCGATCCAACTTAGAAGTGGAACCAATTATGAAGGTCCTCAGATGCCTGCTGATTCTGAGACGCCCCAAGTTGAGAAGGGGATTGAAAGTAAAGGGATTGAGAAGCATGAAGATATGGATGAGTCCCAGAAGGGGAAAGACTTTGAGGAGATAGAGAGAGTTCCTAAGTGGAAAAAGGCAAAGGAAGCAAGGGATAAAGTGAAAGAAACAGAAAGAGATGAATGGGGGGTACCCAAATCTGTGATACCCGTCCCATATCCACAGCGCTTCATGAAAAAGAAGCTTGATGAAAAATTTGCTAAATTTCTTGATGTTTTTAAACAACTGCATATTAATATTCCCTTTTATGATGCTTTGGAACAGATGCCGCACTATGCGAAGTTTTTGAAGGACTTGATCGCGAAAAGACGGCGAGTGGATGAGCCGAATTTGGTGCAGCTGAACCACGAGGTGAGTGCATTAGTGCACAAGGCGCTTCCACCAAAGCTGAAGGATCCCGGGAGCTTCACGATCCTATGTGATATTGGGAACGGGATCAAGAAGGGAGCGTTGTGCGACCTTGGAGCAAGCATCAATCTCATGCCCTTGTCGCTTTTCAAGAAGTTGGAAGGTGGTGAACTTCAACCCACAATGATGACGCTTCAACTTGCCGATCGGTCTATTACTCGACCTCAAGGTGTTGTTGAAGACGTTCTAGTGAGAGTTGGAGATCACATCTTTCCAGCCGACTTTGTAGTGCTAGAGATGGAGGAAGATGAGCACGTGCCCCTGATCTTGGGAAGACCGTTCTTAGCTACGGCGGGGATGGTGCTAGACGTGGCAAATGGGAAGATTACATTGAAGGTTGACGATCAAGAAGTGAAGATCTCCCTATATGAAGCTATGAAACACCCGAGGGAGGATGAGAGCTTGTATTGCATGGATGCAATTGATCCTCGTGTTGAAGACACGCATTCTCTCCCTAATCCTTCTCATATTCATGATTTTGCTAGTCCTTCAATTGATAATTTAACCCATGAGCGTTATGATCTTGATTATTTTGATAGGGATGAAGTGAAGAAGTTGAAGGATGAAGAGGTGAAGAAAGTGGACGTGGTCCAGTTAGAAGGGAAAGGAGGAGTTAAGAAGAAAAAATCCAAATTCAAGAAATTGTTTAGAAAGACTCCTCCAGATAGAGGCAAGAAGGAGTTGAGACCCATAACACTTGGGGATGAGAAGAGAGCAAAGGAACTCATGATGGTGGGGCATCAAGGAAAGAAGTTCAAACACCACTCTTATGAGAGTAAGGGAGGTAAATTTGAGTATGATGTCCCATAAGCTCCTTTGAGCTTGGTCCGGCATGAGGACCTTAAAAATAGCGCTGAATGGGAGGCAACCCATTTTTATTTGCTTTTGAGTGTTTTTTTTTAGTTATTTTCCTTTTATGTTACTAGGATGTTGTTGAGTCGTATGTTTAACCTCGTACTTGAGAGTTTTATTTTGTAGGCTTGTCTCTAAAGGAGTAAAGATATCATGGAGTTACTCAGATTGAAGGAACCAACTTGAGACAAGGAAGTGTGCAAAGCTATTGAGAGAAATTGGATTATTTGGTTGAGGTAACCCACAACCCCAAACTTAGACCTCTAGCAAGGTCGAAGTTTGGGGGGGTGGAGTTTTATATGTTTTCTTGTTACATTGCACCGGAGCACCCCTTATCTTTGAGTTGAGTTAGTTATTTGGTGCCTTGAGATGCTCCTTGGGCTATTATTAATTTGTTTTGTTACTCAATATTTTATGCCTATCAATCACCTTATGCTTGTTGATTGCTATCTTTGAGTATGATTTGATGAGTAAGGTGAATTGTGAGGCTGAGTTAGGAGTTTTCTTGTGTGAGTGTTTGAGTTTGAGCTGAGTTGAGAAAGAACTCGTATGCTTATGAGTTTTCTTTTGAGTGCTTGTGTGATGAGAGTGAGAATTCACTAGGACTAGCTTGGATGTGAAAGCCGTGAGAGTTGAGCCTTACGAGATTTAAATGCATGATTTAATCTCTTCGTTTGTGAGTGGATCATCACCTTAGAGGATGCTAGAACTTGCATGTGCTCTTGCTTCTAGATTGTGTCTAGTTTGATATGCCGAATAGGATCTTAGGCCATTTTTGATTTGAATAAGTCACTTAGCCAAAATTTTCCTTACCAATGACATTGATCCCTTGTTAGCCCCGTTGAGCCTAAAGCCTATTTTATTTGCTAGCACATATGAACACTATTCCAATTCTTAAGCCTTTTTATCCCAATTTGAGTGGAGAATAGGAAAGTGTGAATATGAAGGGAGTGAATTGAGTTGAAAAAAGGAGAAGGTTGTTTGTTGAGTGAATATGAGAAAAAAGGTGTGATGAAGTTTTGAGATGTGGGAAAAAGAACAAAAAAAAAAAAAAAAATTTGAGAATGAGCAAAGGAAAAAATGAGCTCATGTGTTTGTGCGAAAAAGAAAAAATGATGAAGTGTTTGAAAAAGTG
This sequence comes from Ballota nigra, assembly GCA_947034835.1. Taxonomy (NCBI): domain Eukaryota; kingdom Viridiplantae; phylum Streptophyta; class Magnoliopsida; order Lamiales; family Lamiaceae; genus Ballota; species Ballota nigra. The sequence goes on from OX344725.1 coordinate 96,531,215, forward strand.
AAAAAGTGAGAAAGAAAAAATTGAAGTGTTGAGAGAATTGAAAGCGAAAGTGTAGTGATTGAATATGTTTGAAGTAGATCGTTTTTAATCTCGAAGTACCGAAGTTTTGAATTTCTATTCTCCATTCACTTGAGTCACTTTACCATATTGTTATCCCACCTGTCCAAAGAGCCTACATTACAACCTTTTGAAAGTCCTTTTTGATTCGGCATTGATTTCTAGAGTATGGTCGAAGTTGAGAGCATTTACAAGCCTATGGCTGCCAATTTGTGTGATTGATTGATTGAGTGAGTCCCTTTATCATTGTTATACACTTGTGAGGGAGTTAAACACATCGTTGAGTGCACATCCATGCTTGACCTTGGTGTTTCTCATTATTGTTGCATGAATACGATAAAAGGAATTGAGTGAGTATACGGGTGATTGACTTTTGAAGCTTGAATTCATTAGCTTGCATGATTGATTTTTCCTACTCATTCCTAACAATTTCACTTGACTTATTATTTCATTGCTTGGGGACAAGCAATATGGTAAGTTTGGGGGGGTTGATTAGGCGTGAAATTGTCATGATTCGTAGCTAGAAACGCCCTAGTTTTGGTCGAGTTTATAGAGTTTTTAGAGTCAATTGAGCGTTATTTCTATACATTGATAAATTTGTCTCTTTGATGCTCATAGGTGAATAGAGGACGAAAAACGGAGTTCGTAGGACTTTGAATCGACTCAAACGGATGCCCGGATGAGAAGATATTGAAGAAATACGATCGGTATTAGTGCGGACGAGGAAAAGTATCACTTGGGAGAAGCTTTGAAGTCACTCGAGCGCCTTACTCGAGCGCCACCGCTCGAGCGCCTTACTCGAGCGTGCAAACGTACAGAACAATTCTTGCGCTCGAGCAGCTCGAGCGCCACCGCTCGAGCGAATCGCTCGAGCGTCCAAAACATACAGAGTCATTTCAGCGCTCGAGCAGCTTGAGCGCGACCGCTCGAGCGAATGCATCATTCGAGCTACACTGCTCGAGCGGGACCGCTCGAGCGTTTTGCTCGAGCGCCCATATACTTTTGCCTTCGGATTCGTATTTTCGGCCCATTAACTCCCGTTTCGACCCGTGCCTATATATATCTCGTCCAAACACGTTTTGAAGGATCCCCAACTTTAGAAATCACTTTTAGACTTAGTTTTTAGAGAGAGGAAGAGGAGAAGAACGAGCAAGCTTTACTTTTACGTTGTTGAGGTTTTTCATACGAATTCTTAGTTTTCTTTTCGTTTCTTAGTTTCTTTTCATTAGCTTGATTACTTTAAACGTTTTAAACTTCGTTTTAGTTAATTAAATTTCAGTTCTTAGAATTATTTTATTTTAAAACCCTAGTTCATGTTTCTTATTTTCTTCGTTCAATTCATTATGTTTTTGTTCGTTGTTTCTTCTATTGCTTTTGTTTTGTTATAACCATGTCCGGCTAAAACCCTTGCATGCTTGGGTTAGGATGAACTCGTAGAAGTAGGATGTGGGTACGTAATTAAGGTAATTGGTGACGTTAGTTTTAATTCTCTTAATTAATGAATTCATATAATTAATCTTAACTCTACCTTTGAATTTCGTACGAAAGTGTTAGAGAGAGGACGACCGCATCACTCAATAACAATTAGTAGTCTTAACGAGAGGGTTTAGGAGAGGTTAATTCATCTACCGGTTTAGCGAAGGAGGACGACCGCATCACCTTAGTTAAATTAGGGTCTCATTAATTAAGCACAATCTAATAACTTGTTAGTAGATTAGTGAAGTTGATTGATAGGATAAAGTATTAGGGTATAAAATCTTGAACTTTCATTCTACGATCTTTTACTTAGGTTAATTCTTGGTTGTCACGATTACTTTGATTATGTACCTGCTCCGTTAGTATACGTAGGGATTCCTATCCTGAGCATCACCATCTCATATCTGAAAAAGACCTTAGATACTTAGTTTAATTTTCCTTTTGCATTCGTAGAGTAATTTAGTTTAGATTATTTTCTCTTTTCAAAAAACCAAAAAACATTACACTCATATTAACTACGACGCGTAGATCTTCAGGGATCTATTCGCATATACACCATCCCTTGGGTTCGATAATACTTGGTCCCTATACTTGCCCATACTACAGTGAACCCGTTCTCTTGCGGGGTAGCTACTAGTAGAAGCTAGTAAAATCGCTTCAAGTCAGGCACTCCTACTTCGAGCCCATAGAGAAATCCGGCAAAGCGGGCAGGGATTCCACCCCTGTCCGTGGCCCTGAAGACCTTACCCATCTGGGTTGGGATGATCGGAAATTCAAAGAGTAAGTCTACCCCTGCCTTTGCCGAGCAAGATTCACTTTTTTTTTCTAAGTATTCTTTACTTTCTTGTTCGCAGATATCGTACTGATGATCATCCCGGTCGAGCAAGTGTTGTACATCAGTATGCTTGCTCGAAAACACCCGTCAACATAAGGGAGATTCCTGGCGATCATGTTCGCAGGGCGACGGAGTTGATCGCCCGAGCCTGGACACGTCCCTTGGACAAAGCCATCTTCCAACAAGGGCTGGCGGACAACATCCATCTCTCTATGATGCTCCACGCTAATGGCCTCGTCACGGCCCAAAGGGCAATGGCCCAAATTTCCGAGCAAGAAGAATCTGCTCGTCGCTATGCCAGCACTGCTCGGCAACTCACAGAAGAGCAGGATGGCCTCATCAGCCAATATGAGGCCAAACTTGCCCGTCTCAATAACCAGATCAATGTTTACATTGATACTGAAAAGAAACGTCTTGAAGAAATTCAAGGTTTGTCTAGCGAATTGAGAGGCAAAGAAGCCATGCTCGGCGAGGGGGAGAAAAAATTATCTGCGGCCGAACAAGAGATTGTCGAGCTCAAAGCTGAAAATGCTCGTCTTCGGGAGGCGGAAGCCAACCTCTTCACAAGCGAGCAACTCGAAGCCGAAGTCCAAGCTCGAACTGCCCCTATTTCAAACCTTGGGTACATTTGCGCCTACGCGGACAACATCCGCACGGCCGATGCTTACGATTACAAGGATATGGTGGAAGAAATGAGCAAGGACTTGAATGAATTCATGGAGAACTATCCACCGCCGAACAATATTGAAATTCAACTGGCGGATTTGGCTGTACTAGGGGTTAAACTTGACAAACTTGACCCCAGTATTGTTATCACTCATCCTCCTCCTCCAGTTGATGAAGGCGAACAAGAGGAAGAGGTGGCTGTGGCTAACGAGCAAAATGCTAAAGAGGCGGAGGATAAGGCAGTTGAAGACCTGGCCCGAGACATGATCGTCGATCCTCCTGCCGAACAAACTCAAGATCCCCCTCCAGCTGAGCAGCAATAGTTCTTAGGACTTAGCTTTTTTCTTTTCATCTTCTTTGTAATAGTTGTTCGCTCCTTTTGTAGTACTTGACTTCTAGAATCATTGTACTATTTTTTAGGCTCAATGCCTTTTAATTAATGGAATGTCTTTCTTTGTTCGCTCATTTTCTTTATATGTTAATTGCCTTTATATTTTTATCAATGCCTTTGCAATTATAACATATAGTGTTGGGCTTTTGTTCGAATTGAACTTTGTCTTTAGTGGAATCAGGGTTTAGCCTTAGGTTCTGTTCATTTTTTAAAAAAAAAAGAACAACCTTTAAGTGGCTTTGGTCCTCAAAATGGACTTGTACCTCGAGCTTTTGGACTTTTCCTCTTGACGAACAACTACTATATTTACATAATAAAATTTACAAGTGTTGTAAGACTGCTCGTTACTAACAAATATAATCTGACGAACAACTTTGAACATTAACTAAAACATGCTCGCTTATAATATTTTTGCCGAGCAACTCTGTCTATAAATAAAAGATGAAACAGCACTAAACTATACAATGTGCCGAACAACTTTAAATTCTATAATTAGCAAAATTTTCAAAAAATTAGGCAAGTTTTTGGTTTGCCTTACTTGATTCACTGGCCCCCCAAGACATTTGTTCGCTCGATTAAGAACTTGTTCATCTCATTGATAGTACTTCTTCAGATGTATAGCATTCCAGGAGTATTGGGTCGACTTGCCTTCCATATCTTCGATATCATATACACCATTAATGAATTTTTCCGTTATGCGATACGGGCCCTCCCAAGTTGGTCCCAATACACCTGGAGGTTGGGCGAGCAACTTTCTTAGAACCATATCTCCAACTCTGAATTCCCTGATTTTAACATGGGAATTATAATAGCGTTCTGCTCGCTGTTTGTAGGTAGCATTTTTTAGCTCGATATTCAGTCTTTTTTCTTCAAGTAAATCCATTTCAGTAGCTAGAGCAGAGTTGTTCGCCTGCTCATCAAAGTTGGTCGTCCGGTATGTGTTGGTCTTTAACTCGATTGGTATTACAGCCTCTGTTTCGAAAGCCATTGCAAAAGGTGTTTCTCCGGTGCTTGACCTGGGAGAAACTCTATATGCCCACAGGACTTCCGGGAGTTCTTCAGACCAACTGCTTTTTCTCTCCGCTAGCCGTACTTTTAACGTATGCTTGATGATTTTGTTTACGGCTTCGACTTGTCCATTCGACTGGGGATGATAGGGCGTAGAATAATGTTTCTTGATCCCCCCTTCGTACAGAAATCTCTCAACTCTTTTCCATCAAACTGCGGACCATTGTCTGTCACGATGGTTTGTGGAACTCCAAAACGACAGACAATGTTCTTCCAAATGAAGTTGATCATTTTCTGCTGGGTGATCTTTACCATGGCTTCTGCTTCTGCCCATTTTGTATAATAGTCGACTGCCACAACGGCAAATCGAACTCCTCCAACTCCCGCTGGGAAAGGACCAATAATGTCCATCCCCCATCTTGCAAATGGCCACGGGCTATAAACTGATACGAGCTGTTGGGCCGGGGTATGAATGTTCGGGGCAAAAATTTGACATTGATGGCAAGTCTTTGCTTTCTTGATTGCGTCTTGACGTAAAGTTGGCCAATAGTAGCCTTGTCTGATAGTTTTGTATGCCAAAGCTTGCCCCCCAGTATGATTTCCGCATACTCCAGCATGTATTTGTTCGAGTATTGCTCGTCCTTGCCCCCTAGGCAAACATTTGAGAAGTGGGATTGATATTACCCTTTTGTAAAGCTGCTCTCCCACCAGAGTATATCTGGCGGCTTGCTTTGTTAGCTTGGCAGCTTCAAAAGGGTTGTTTGGTTTTTCCCCACTTTTCAAATATTTGACTATGTTTGTTCTCCAGTCTTCTTCTTCAGTCACTTGTTCATCGAGTTGATTGACATTATAACTTCTCGTTGATGGATCATTTATCTTTGTAGTTATGATGTCTGCCAACTCTGCTGGTCCCTCACTTGTTGCTAGTCGGGCCAACGCATCTGCTTGTGTGTTGCTTGTCCTTGGAATTTGTTCAATGAAGACTTGTTCTAACAAGGACATCAGGTAAGCAACAATTTGCTGATATTCGATCATGTGATCGTCTTTTGCTTCGTATTCACCTCGGACTTGGTTCACAATCAATTGTGAGTTGCCGAATATTTGTAACCGTCTAACACCTACTGCAAGAGATAGGTGGAGACCAGCAATAAGAGCTTCGTACTCAGCTTCGTTGTTGGTGGCCATGAAACCAAATTTGATTGCCGAGGTGAATACTTGTCTGTCTGGACTAATTAGAACTACTCCTGCCCCCGAGGCTATGTTGGTTGAAGATCCATCAACGTAAAGATGCCAGGGGTGGTCAAGTCCTCTCGTCGGATCTGGTGGGAAGGTTAGTTCGACAATAAAGTCGGCTAACGCTTGCCCTTGTGGGAAGGTTAGTTCGACAATAAAGTCGGCTAACGCTTGCCCTTTGATCGCAGTTCGAGGAGCATAGGTTACCCCGAATTGGCTAATCTCTAGTGACCACTTTAATAGGCGACCAGCTGTGTTGGGGCGATGGAGAATTTGTCTGAGTGGGAAAGTTGTTAGTACTTCGACTTGATGATCAAAAAAGTATGGTCGTAACTTCCTCACACTCATAACAAGTACGTACATCAGTTTCTCGGTTGGAGAGTATTTGATCTCCGCATCGTGTAAAGCTTGACTGACATAGTAGATAGGTTGATGAAATTTACCGTCCTCTCGCACCAAAACAGAGCTGATGGCCACTTCTGACGCTGCTAGGTATAAATATAGCTTCTCTCCCGGGATAGGTTTTGATAGGATTTTTACGTCTCCCAGGTAATCTTTGAGTTGGTCGAACGCCTTTTGACAGTTATTAGTCCATGTGAACTGTCCTTTCTTGATGGCTTCAAAGAATGGATGGCATTTATCTCCCGATCTGGATATGAACCGATTCAATGCTGCTAGGCATCCCGTAAGCCTTTGCACTTCTCTTATTGAACGTGGAGGTTGCATATCTACGATTGCTTTAACTTTTGTTGGATTGGCTTCAATCCCCCGTTGACTAACAAGATGGCCCAGGAATTTTTCTGAATGAACTCCGAAACTGCTCTTCTTTGGATTCAGCTTCATGTTGTAGTGTCGAAGGATTTCGAACACCTGGGTCAAATGTTGAAGATGGTCTTCCCTTCGGGGGCTTTTGACTACGATATCGTCCACATAGACTTCTATCGTATCACTGATTTGTTCGTCGAACATCTTGTTCACCAACCTCTGGTATGTTGCTCCGGCGTTGATGAGGCCGAAGGACATTCTTTTCCAACACAACAAGTTTTTGTTTGTATAAAATGCTGTGTTCTCTAGATCGTCTGGATGCATTGGAATTTGATGGTACCCGGCAAAGGCATCCATGAATGTTAGCATTTCATGACCTGCAGTGCTGTCCACCAACTGGTCAATGTGAGGGAGTGGAAAGTTGTCCTTCGGGTATGTTGTATTCAGATCTGTAAAGTCTATGCATAGCCTCCAGGTCCCGTTGATTAGGCGTGAAATTGTCATGATTCGTAGCTAGAAACGCCCTAGTTTTGGTCGAGTTTATAGAGTATTTAGAGTCAATTGAGCATTATTTCTATACATTGATAAATTTGTCTCTTTGATGCTCATAGGTGAATAGAGGACGAAAAACGGAGTTCGTAGGACTTTGAATCGACTCAAACGGATGCCCGGATGAGAAGATATTGAAGAAATACGATTGGTATTAGTGCGGACGAGGAAAAGTATCATTTGGGAGGAGTTAGAAGTCACTCGAGCGCATTGCTCGAGCGCCACCGCTCGAGCGCATTACTCGAGCGTATAAACATACAGAACTTTTCTTGCGCTCGAGCAGCTCGAGCGCCACCGCTCGAGCGAATTGCTCGAGCGCCCAAAACATACAGAGTGATTTCAGCGCTCGAGCAGCTCGAGCGCCACCGCTCGAGCGATTGTGTCATTCGAGCTACACAGCTCGAGCGGGACCGCTCGAGCGTTTTGCTCGAGCGCCCATCGATTTTTGCCTCCGGATGCATATTTTCGGCCCATTAACTCCCGTTTCGACCCGGTGCCTATATATACCTCTTCCAAACACGTTTTGAAGAAGCCCCGACTTTTAGAAATCACTTTAGACTTAATTTTTAGAGAGAGGAAGAGGAGAAGAACGAGCAAGCTTTACTTTTACGTTGTTGAGGTTTTTCATACGAATTCTTAGTTTTCTTTTCGTTTCTTAGTTTCTTTTCATTAGCTTGATTACTTTAAACGTTTTAAACTTCGTTTTAGTTAATTAAATTTCAGTTCTTAGAATTATTTTATTTTAAAACCCTAGTTCATGTTTCTTATTTTCTTCGTTCAATTCATTATGTTTTTGTTCGTTGTTTCTTCTATTGCTTTTATTTTTGTTATAACCATGTCCGGCTAAAACCCTTGCATGCTTGGGTTAGGATGAACTCGTAGAAGTAGGATGTGGGTACGTAATTAAGGTAATTGGTGACGTTAGTTTTAATTCTCTTAATTAATGAATTCATATAATTAATCTTAACTCTACCTTTGAATTTCGTATGAAAGTGTTAGAGAGAGGACGACCGCATCACTCAATAACAATTAGTAGTCTTAACGAGAAGGTTTAGTAAAGGTTAATTCATCTACCGGTTTAGCGAAGGAGGACGACCGCATCACCTTAGTTAAATTAAGGTCTCATTAATTAAGCACAATTCATTAACTTGTTAGTGGATTAGTGAAGTCGATTGCTAGGATAAAGTATTAGGGTGAGAAATCTTGAGCTTTCATTCTACGATCTTTTACTTAGGTTAATTCTTGTTTGTCACGATTACTTTGATTATGTACCTGCTCCGTTAGTATACGTAGGGATTCCTATCCTGAGCATCACCATCTCATACTTGCATATACACCTTAGATACTTAGTTTAATTTTCCTTTTGCATTCGTAGGATAATTTAGTTAGCTTAATTAATCTTTCCAAAAATCCAAAAACAACACACTCATATTAACTACGACGCGTAGATCTTCAGGGATCTATTCGCATATACACTATCCCGTGGGTTCGATAATACTTGGCCATTATACTTACTCTTACTACAGTGAACCCGTCCGCTTGCGGGTAAGCGACTAGTAGAAGTTAGTAAAATCGCTTCAAGTCAATGGCACCGTTGCCGGGGATGGCGTTATATGCTCTTTGAATAGGACTTGTCGATAGCTTAGTAGTTAGTAGTGGGTGCTTATTTTCTGTTTTTATTTCTTATTTTTATTTTTTATTTATTCGGCAGTTGCGTTTTGATCCTTCTGCTAGTGTTTCAGGTTTATGAAAACACGCTCACAAGGCAAACGAGCGAAGAGAGATTACCTGCAGATCCTGAGACAATAGCTAGAAGGAACCGAGCTTTCTTGAGAAGAATGACTACTGCCGCGGGAAACAAAGACAAGATTTCTGATGAACTTGGGGAGTTAGACAAAATAGCTGCAGAGTATACTGCTCTTGTGGAACGGGCAGAGGGTGCCAATGGAAACAGCAGTAATCAGCAGATACCCATAGGGGGAACTAAGAGCCCACACCCGAACCCACAAGACACAATCAACTCTGCACAAACACAACCCCAAAATCAGAACCAAAACCCTACTTACCCACAAAACCCAAATAACCCTTTCAACAACCCAGTATACCAATATTACCCATACCCACCTTATCCTTACCACCCATACCCATATCCTCCACCCCCAGTCTATAATCAACCACCTGTTTACCCACCACCACCCCAACAAGTACCAGTACCTGCTGCTAATCCTCAACACGTTCCTCAGAACGTAGATCACAATATGGCTATTCGAGGGAGGTTTGCAGCACAGCCACAGCGGTACTATGATGGAGTGGCTTTACCCCCAGTTGAGGCGAACAATTTCTCGATTTCCCTGGGAATTTTAAAGCTGCTTACCGAGAATCAGTTCATGGGGGTGATCGGGAAGGAGAATCCTCATACACATCTGAGGAGTTTTCTCATGATAGCCTCAACATTTAATTACAATGGCATGTCTGAAGATGCCAAGAGGCTTAGGCTGTTCCCATTTTCATTGACGGGAATAGCTAAGGAGTGGTACGATAATACGCTCCCGCGGGGAGGTATTACCACTTGGGCCGAGCTCGAGCGTCTGTTCCTCGAGCGATTCTACCCTCCATCTAGGACGATCAAGGCTAGAATTGAGATCTCTTCCTTCCGTCAGAAGCAAGGAGGGGATTTACGCCAAGCGTGGGAGAGATACTCAAACATGCTAATAGAGTGCCCGCAGCACGGGTACAATGAGGGTGATATTATGGCATTCTTCTACAGTGGTGCCAACAAGGCGGGGCAAGACCATTTGGACGCCTGTGCGGGCGGAGCATTCTTGAACCAAGGCATAGAGAGGTGTAGGGAGATCGTGAACAACATTGTCACGAATGCCGGTGCTTGGGGTGTGGATGCAGACTTCCAAAGAGTTCATCAGGTTGAAGAGGGAGAAGGAACGAGAAGGCTGCTGATGGCCATGATGGAGAAGATCAACAACCTCGAGTTGGGGAAGAACTTGGGTGGAGAGCATGCAGTAGAGAATGAGAGAGTAGACCAACCAAGTGGGCAGCAAGAGGTAGCCAATTACATGGGAGGTCCGTATTACAATCAGAATGGCTACCAAGGTGGAAATCAGTATGGAAGGCCTTCTTATGGCCAGCCATTTGTACCTTCAGGCCCACAGCTGCCTCAAAATCAATGGAGGAACACACAAGGAGTTCAAGGAGGGCAGCAACCTCCTCAAAACACATGGAGGAAGAATGATAATTTTTCTTATGCTAACCCAAAAGCTGGTATTACCGTTCCTGCAGGTGTTGATCCGGGGTCTAAACCTCCTGGTGGAGAAGGCGGTGCATCAACCGAGGAGATGTTGAGAGCTATTCTTCAGAAGGTGGAGGAAGGTAGCAAGCGGTTGTCATCCTTGGAGTACGATGTGAAGGAGTTGCATAAGAAGGGTGATCATCGAGATCAAGAGCTCCAAAAGATGAATGTTGAGTGGACTAGAACTCAACAAGAGAACAATCGAAGGTTCACTTCTTTAGAGTTCCAGATGAGCCAGATTGCAAAGTCAGTGAATAGAATGCTGGAGGGGAACCCGAAAGAGCAGTGCAAGGTGATTCAGCTTAGAAGTGGAACCAACTACGAAGGTCCTCAGATGCCTGCTGATTCTGAGACGCCCCAAGGGGAAGTTGAGACTGAGGAGAAGAAAGTTGAGAAAGGGATTGAAAGTGAAGGGATTGAGAAGCATAAAGAGATGAATGAGTCCCAGAAGGAGGAAGGCATGGAGAAGGGTGAGAGAATTCCTAAATGGAAGAAGGCAAAGGAAGCAAGGGATAAAGTGAAAGAAACAGAAAGAGATGAATGGGGGGTACCCAAATCTGTGATACCCATCCCATATCCACAGCGCTTCATGAAAAAGAAGCTTGATGAAAAATTTGCAAAATTTCTTGATGTTTTTAAACAACTTCACATTAACATTCCTTTTTATGATGCTTTGGAACAGATGCCGCATTATGCAAAGTTTCTGAAGGACTTGATTGCGAAAAGGCGGCGAGTGGATGAGCCGAAGTTGGTGCAGCTGAACCACGAGGTGAGTGCATTAGTGCACAAGGCGCTTCCACCGAAGCTGAAGGATCCCGGGAGCTTCACGATCCTATGTGACATTGGGAACGGGATCAAGAAGGGAGCGTTGTACGACCTTGGGGCGAGCATCAATCTCATGCCCTTGTCGCTTTTCAAGAAGTTGGAAGGTGGTGAACTTCAACCCACAATGATGACGCTTCAACTAGCCGACCGGTCTATCACGAGACCTCAAGGAGTGGTTGAAGACGTCCTAGTGAGAGTTGGAGATCACATCTTTCCAACCGACTTTGTAGTGCTAGAAATGGAGGAAGATGAGCATGTGCCCTTGATCTTGGGAAGACCGTTCTTAGCTACGGCGGGGATGGTGCTAGACGTGGCAAATGGGAAGATTACATTGAAGGTTGATGATCAAGAAGTGAAGATCTCCCTATATGAAGCCATGAAGCACCCGAGGGAGGATGAGAGCTTGTATTGCATGGATGCAATTGATCCTAGTGTTGAAGACACACCTCATATCCCTAACTCTTCTCATATTCATGAATTTTATAATCCTTCACTTGATTATTTAACCCATGAGCGTTATGATCTTGATTATTTTGATAGGGATAAGGTGAAGAAGTTGAAGGATGAAGAGGTGAAGAAAGCGGACGTGGTCCAGTTAGAAGGGAAAGGAGGAGTTAAGAAGAAAAAGTCCAAACTCAAGAAATTGTTTAGTAAGACTCCTCCAGATAAAGGTGAGAAGGAGTTGAGACCTATACCACTTGAGGTGGGGAAGGAAGCAAAAGGGCTCATGATGGTGGGGCATCAAGGAAAGGAGTTCAAACACCACTCTTATGAGAGTGAGGGAGGTAAATTTGAGTATGATGTCCCATAAGCTCCTTTGAGCTTGGTCCGGCATGAGGACCTTAAAAATAGCGTTGAATGGGAGGCAACCCATTTTTATTTGCTTTTGAGTGTTTTTAGTTATTTTCCTTTTATGTTACTAGGATGTTGTTGAGTCGTATGTTTAACCTCGTATTTGAGTAAGTTGCTTGTAGGCTTGTCTCTAAAGGAGTAAAGGTATCATGGAGTTATTCAGATTGGAGGAACCAATTCAAGCAAGGGAGTGTGCAAAGCTATTGAGAGAAACTGAATTGTTCGGTTGAGGAAACCCACAACCCCAAACTTAGACCTCTAGCAAAGTCGAAGTTTGGGGGGGTGGAGTTTTTTATTTGTTTTATGATTACATTGCACATGCATGCACGCCCTTATCTTTGAGTTGAGTTTGATTGATTATTGGATTGTTGAGATACTCCTTGGGGTGATTTTGATTTGACTCGCTATTGCATATTTCATGCCTATCAATCATCTTCTACTTGTTAGTTGCTATCTTTGAGTATGATTTGATGAGTAGAGTGAGTTGTAAGGGTGAGTTAGAAATTCTTTTGTGTGAGTGTTTGAGTTTGAGCTGAGTTGAGAAAGAACTTGTATGCTTGTGAATTTTTCTTTTGAGTACTTGTGTGATGAGAGTGAGAATTCACTAGGACTAGCATGGATGTGAAAGTCGTGAGAGTTGAGCCTTACGAGATTTAAATGCATGATTTAATCTCTTCGTTTGTGAGTGGATCGTTACCTTAGAGGATGCTAGAACTTGCATGTGCTCTTGCTTCTTGATTGTGTCTAGTTTGATATGTCGAATGTGATCTTAGGCCATCTTTGATTTAATTGAGTCACTTAGCCAAAATTTTCCTTACCAATGACATTGATCCCTTGTTAGCCTCTTTGAGCCTAGAGCCTATTTTATTTGCTAGCACATATGAACACTATTCCAATTCCTAAGCCTTTTTGTCCCAATTTGAGTGGAGAATAGGAAAGTGTGAATATGAAGGGAGTGAATTGAGTTGAAAAAGGAAAAGGTTGTTTGTTGAGTGAATATGAGAAGAAGGTGTGATGAAGTTTTGAGATGTGGGAAAGAACAAAAAATTTGAGAATGAGCAAAAGAAAAAAAATGAGCTCATGTGTTTGTGCGAAAAAGAAAAAAAGTGAAGTGATTGAAAAAAAAAAGGGTGAAAGAGTGAGAAAGAAAAAAAAAATTGAAGTGTTGAGAGAATTGGAATTGAAAGTCTGTTGATTGAATATACTTGAAGTAGTCTGTTCCTAATTTCGAAGTACCGAAGTTTGATTTTCTATTCTCCATTCACTTGAGTCACTTTACCATATTGTTATCCCACCTGTCCAAAGAGCCTACATTACAACCTTGAGAAAGTCATTTTTGATTCGGCATTGATTTCTAGAGTATGGTCGAAGTTAAGAGCATTTACAAGCCTATGGCTGCCAATTTGTGTGATTGATTGGTTGAGTGAGTCCCTTTATCATTGTTATACACTTGTGAGGGAGCGAAACACATTGTTGAGTGCAGATCCATGCTTGATCTTGGTGTTTCTTGTTATTGTTGCATGAGTACGATAAAAGAAAGTGAGTGAGTATACGGGGGATTGACTTTTGAAGCTCGAGTTCAATTACTTGCATGAGTTGATTTTTTTGACTCATTCCTAACAATTTCACTTGACTTATTATTTCATTGCTTGGGGACAAGCAATATGGTAAGTTTGGGGGGGTTGATTAGGCGTGAAATTGTCATGATTCGTAGCTAGAAACGCCCTAGTTTTGGTCGAGTTTATAGAGTATTTAGAGTCAATTGAGCATTATTTCTATACATTGATAAATTTGTCTCTTTGATGCTCATAGGTGAATGGAGGACGAAAAACGAAGTTCGTAGGACTTTGAATCGACTCAAACGGATGCCCGGATGAGAAGATATTGAAGAAATACGATTGGTATTAGTGCGGACGAGGAAAAGTATCATTTGGGAGGAGTTAGAAGTCACTCGAGCGCATTGCTCGAGCGCCACCGCTCGAGCGCATTACTCGAGCGTATAAACATTCAGAACTTTTCTTGCGCTCGAGCAGCTCGAGCGCCACCGCTCGAGCGAATTGCTCGAGCGCCCAAAACATACAGAGTGATTTCAGCGCTCGAGCAGCTCGAGCGCCACCGCTCGAGCGATTGTGTCATTCGAGCTACACAGCTCGAGCGGGACCGCTCGAGCGTTTTGCTCGAGCGCCCATCGATTTTTGCCTCCGGATGCATATTTTCGGCCCATTAACTCCCGTTTCGACCCGGTGCCTATATATACCTCTTCCAACACGTTTTGAAGAAGCCCCGACTTTTAGAAATCACTTTAGACTTAATTTTTAGAGAGAGGAAGAGGAGAAGAACGAGCAAGCTTTACTTTTACGTTGTTGAGGTTTTTCATACGAATTCTTAGTTTTCTTTTCGTTTCTTAGTTTCTTTTCATTAGCTTGATTACTTTAAACGTTTTAAACTTCGTTTTAGTTAATTAAATTTCAGTTCTTAGAATTATTTTATTTTAAAACCCTAGTTCATGTTTCTTATTTTCTTCGTTCAATTCATTATGTTTTTGTTCGTTGTTTCTTCTATTGCTTTTATTTTTGTTATAACCATGTCCGGCTAAAACCCTTGCATGCTTGGGTTAGGATGAACTCGTAGAAGTAGGATGTGGGTACGTAATTAAGGTAATTGGTGACGTTAGTTTTAATTCTCTTAATTAATGAATTCATATAATTAATCTTAACTCTACCTTTGAATTTCGTATGAAAGTGTTAGAGAGAGGACGACTGCATCACTCAATAACAATTAGTAGTCTTAACGAGAAGGTTTAGTAAAGGTTAATTCATCTACCGGTTTAGCGAAGGAGGACGACCGCATCACCTTAGTTAAATTAGGGTCTCATTAATTAAGCACAATTCATTAACTTGTTAGTGGATTAGTGAAGTCGATTGCTAGGATAAAGTATTAGGGTGAGAAATCTTGAGCTTTCATTCTACGATCTTTTACTTAGGTTAATTCTTGTTTGTCACGATTACTTTGATTATGTACCTGCTCCGTTAGTATACGTAGGGATTCATATCCTGAGCATCACCATCTCATACTTGCATATACACCTTAGATACTTAGTTTAATTTTCCTTTTGCATTCGTAGGATAATTTAGTTAGCTTAATTAATCTTTCCAAAAATCCAAAACAACACACTCATATTAACTACGACGCGTAGATCTTCAGGGATCTATTCGCATATACACTATCCCGTGGGTTCGATAATACTTGGCCATTATACTTACTCTTACTACAGTGAACCCGTCCGCTTGCGGGTAAGCGACTAGTAGAAGTTAGTAAAATCGCTTCAAGTCACCCGTTTGGTTTCCTCACAAGGACTGGGTTTGCTACCCATTGTGGACAGAGTGCTTGTCGGATTAGGTCGTTGTCTAACAACTTCTTTACTTCTTCGTTCAAAGCTTGATATTTGTCTGGGCCATATTTTCTTTGTTTTTGATGGATAGGCCTTTTTGCTTGATTGATATTGAGCTTGTGACAAGCATGTTTTGGATCCATCCCCACCATGTCTGCATGAGACCAAGCAAAAACATCTAGATTTTTGCTGAGGAACTCTTTCATTCGGGATCTGTAAGGCTCAGGGAGCTCAGATCCTATGTATAATTCGAGATCCGGGTTTTCAGGATTAACTTTGAACGCCTCCAGCTCTTCAACTGGAGTTGCTCGCCTTTTTTGTCCTTTCCACCGAGGATCAAGTATTGGTCCCTCAGAGTTAAAATCATTTTCGATGTTCATTGGCTCTGCCCCCAGGCGGGGATCTAGATCATCTGTTGGCCCTGATTCATTGTTGTTAGTCAACACCTGGCCCTCCAAGTCATCATATGAATGTTGCTCGTCACCACCCCTTTGTTGTTCGTCAGGATGATGTTCCTCATGGGTGGTGAGGAGTTGTTCGTCCAACACCTGCTCGTCATGATGTTGTTCGTCAGTATCCATGTGGTCTTCCTCTATGTCCATCATGTTCTCCAGTATTGATGGTTCATCAGCAGGATAGCTTGTTGTGGCTTCCATCATGGATACTGATACATGTTTGGCCTGCAACTGTAAGAGACATTCCCTGGCTTTTCTTTGATCTCCTTTGATAGTTCCTGCTCCACTTGTTGTTGGGAATTTCAAACAATAATGATAAGTGGAACATGCAGCTTTGAATTCATTTAAAAAGGGTCGACCAAGAAACCCGTTATAAGTTGAATCTTGCTCTACAACCAAGAAGTCAACCATTCTCGTAATATTTTTCTCGGGTTCGTGGCCGTTACAAGTTGTACTGCTAAAGTAACTATTCCCAATGGGTCCGTTACAGCATTTCCAAAGCCTATTATTCTGTGAGTCGTATCCCGAATATAGCCCGATTAATCTCCCAGATGATCGAGCGTCTTTTTGAATAGGATGTTGGTGTAGGCTCCGGTGTCCACCAATAATCTGTGGACTCGTGTTCCCATAATTTTCGCGCAAATTACGAGCAAATTGTTATGTGGAGTCAATATTCCTTCCAAGTCATTTTCGGTGAAGGTCAATTCTGCCGTCTGCATGATAGATGGTTTGACCCCCATTTCTTGGACTTGATCAATCGCTCGTAGCTAGCTTTTCTTTTCCGGTTAGAGATTGGTGGTCATCCATCAGAACATCCTCCTGCGGGACCTGCAGGTTCCATCATATACAAATCTTCCAATGGACGAGTAGGAATGGCAGGAACTGGTCGTGCCGATTTATTGTTCTTCTGGGGTTGATCATCTTCGTCCTCAGAGTTGTTCTCCCGGACTCTCTTCCCGGGTTGTCTTTTGACAAAGTCGGAGAGCTTTCCGTCCTCGTAGAAACGCCAGAGCTGCTTGAGCAAATCTCTACATTCACTCGTAAAGTGCCCCACGCTTTGATGGTAGGCACAATACTTGTTAGGGTTGAGTTTGCCAGTATCTTGACGAATTTTCCGGGGAGGGGAGAGCAACTCCTTATCCTTCACATTTTCATAAACAGTATCAACTGACACTGTTAGCACCTGATTCAACTTCTCTTTGAGTTCTGTCCCTTCAGTGAACGCCTTCATGTTTTTAGGGATTCGATAACTTGTTGCACCAGGTTTCTTGTTGTTCTCCTTGGGATCAGTTTTGTTCTCCCCCAAGTTTGATTGCAAAGCCTCATGCATGGAAACGAATATGCCGGCTTGATTCCTGAATTCGGCATAACTTCTCGGGCACTTCAGACGTACCTCTTTCCATAGCTTTGATCCTTTCTTCAATCCGGCCATAACGGCAATGATTTTCGTGTCCTCACTGACGGGTTCACCTTCTAACAACACCTTGTCGAACCTTTCCATGAATGCCCGATCTGACTCGTCGTCATTTTGTTTTAGGTCCGACAATCGATGTTTCTGGGACAAGTATGATCCCGTCATTGAGAAATGAGAAAGGAATTCTCGACTCAGTTGAGTGAAAGAGTGGATAGATGCTGGCGGCATCGCCGAAAACCACTTGTGCACCTGATCCCCCAAAGTTAAAGAGAAATTTCGGCATTGAGTGGCGTCGCTGGCTCCCACCGAGACCATATAATCCGAATACTTTGTAAGATGAACTTTGGGATCAGCAACACCGTCATACTGTATGCTTGCTGGGAACTGGACCTTCTTCTGAATTGGGGCTTTCAGAATGACAGGTAATAGTGGTGAGGATGGCAAACTAGTGGTCCCCACACCTCTTTGTTGGTCCAGTTGTCCCTGCATGTTCTCCACTGCCCTTCTTAAACTTGATAGCTCATCCAAAGATGCCCCCTGACTTGGAGGCTGTTCGGCGAGCAAAGGTACCAACCTTTCTGCTCGTCGCAGTCCCTCACTTGGAGTGGGCAACTCCTGGAGCTGTTTTCTAGGGTTGCTCGCCGCATTTGGCCCTAGACGCCTGAAGGCAGATTGAGAGAGTCTCTCATGAATTGATGGGCGTGGTTGCTCAAATGTTGCTCGCCCATGCTCAGCTTCCTGGCGAGCAACTTTCTCCTGTTGCTGGGATTGGCCAAGTCTGTCCTGGGCACTGGAGCGGGTTGTTCCGTGGCTCGACATTGTTGTTCGCCCGCGAGCAGATTCAGCCTGGCCCTCTCTTGGTTCGACCATCTTTGCTTTGCCCTTATCCCGCCTGACCTGGGCACTGTTCATCTCGTGTTGTTCGCCCCTGGTCGATCTAGCCCTAACAACTTCTACGGCTCTATCTTTAGGCCTCACTTGTGAAGGCCTATTTTGATCTTGTTGTCTCTGTAGAGCCTGGAGAGCAGCAATGGTTTTGGCTAATTTGTTAGGGTTGTTCGCCAGGGCCTCCATTTCAGGTGGGAGATTATGAGTTATGGCAGTATGTTGTGACCTGTTCACATGTCTAGGATTACGATCCTGGTGGTCGGCCGATGATGCTCGGGTGGGAGACGCTCTCCTTGACAAACGTGATGCTTGGGTTTCCTTGGATTGAGGCATTCCGAATTAATTTGTCTTAAATCTTATGATGAAGAACACCAAGAACACTTTTGTTTGAATCTTCAAGTATTTCTTGAGGTTTTCTTTGAATCTTCAAGTTTTCAACTTGAAGTTCTTGAGTAATCACACTAAATCGAAGGTTCGAACCCTCCTTCTAGCGCCAAAAATTGTTGGTGATCAATTTGTATCGGATGGATTAGTGACTGTTTAAGTTCGGTTTAAAGATCATCAATCAATTACGTGTGATTGGTTACCACCGTAAATGGTAAATCGAGGGTCAGGTTATGAACTTGTAAATGTGAAAGTCGAAATTGTAATAATTTCGTATGTGTGCACGTTTAGGTGTTTAAGTGTGTGTTTTTGGAGCATTTGTGAATTTGAACTTGTATTTCTTAAGCTGGAGAACAACTATTTATAGAGACTAGCAAGCATGAGGTGTCTATGACTCTTGGTCTCCCTAGCCTGCATGCTTGACAAGTGTCCTTTGACTACAATTTGACCTTATCTAAGCTGAATCTTTGTTACAAAGTCTTCTTTGGTCTTATCTCGGACTTTATTGTTGTTCGTCCAGGTCGGCTTAGTTGATCCAGGATGATTTTTTACATTAAAGTTGTTCGCCTTTTTGAGGGTATGGCTTAAAGGTTGTTTGTCTTTGTGTTTTGCACAGTTTGGCTTTGGGATCTTGGTCCTTTGCTCGTTTCCATACACCTCTTAAGCTGATAGTCGCACCATCCTTCATAACGTTGCTCGTCATCAATGACTTAGTGGTGGGTCCATGTTTGGTCTTGGGTCTTAAAACCTGTTCGCCATTATGTTGTTCGCCGAATAGTTGTTCGCCACTCTGTACACCCGCAAGATTGATTTATGCACCCCGGTCTTGATTTTCTTTGTTGATCATCTTTGATTTGTGGTTGGTTCTTCATAATCCTCATCAAGGCTTTAATAATTGTTCGCTTATCAACAGGTGGGTGTATTTATATTAAACTTTACTGAGGGGGTTAAAGAGGGTAAACTCCCTCGGTAACTACCTGAATTTTAACGTGGGCAAGGGTATTTACCCACGGCAGGTTCACGAGGGGCATAAGCCCTCGGCTCGCTG
The DNA here is from genome assembly GCA_947034835.1 of Ballota nigra. NCBI lineage: Eukaryota > Viridiplantae > Streptophyta > Magnoliopsida > Lamiales > Lamiaceae > Ballota > Ballota nigra. The sequence goes on from OX344725.1 coordinate 96,550,756, forward strand.
AGGCGCTGAACTGAACGAGGGGACCGCGCTCGCCAACTCACAAGTGGCCCCGCCCTCGCCTACTCACGAGGGTTAAGCCCTCGGCTCAATTGAATTTGAACTTGCGCGAGGGTAGCGCCCTCGTCAACTAAATAAGGGGCCCGCACCCTCCCTCGCCTCACTCTTTTTTTATTTGCCTTCGTCTCGATCCTCTTTAAGGACGAGGGCAATGTTTAGCCTCTTTAACTGCCCTCTTTATTTGAGGCTTTTTTTGTAGTGAACTAATACTCTCTCCATCCCAAAGAAATTTACATATTTTTCTTATTTGAACGTCCTATACCAATTTGCATACTACTATAAAAGGGAACATTGGTTTGCGTGCATTCTTATAAAAATATACATATATTTACTCATATACCACTACTTTAATTTACTTTTTTTCTTATTTCACATGCGATCTCAAGGGTGCAAATACTCTTAGAACGGAGGGAGTAATTTCTATGATATAACTTCTTTGAGTAGGTCTTGTATGAGACCGTCTCATAGCATGAGACAATGGGAATAAGTATAATTAGGGCATTGACTCATTAACACTTTAGTAGTGGTAGGTGTTAATTGTGTTGTCTCATGGCATGAGACGGTCTCATATAAGTTTTTGTCAACTTCTTTTGACATGTGATGTTTAGGTCAAATTTGATAGACATGCTCCTTCCGTTCCTTAAAAGTATGTTCACTTGTTTAATTTGTTCGTTCACAAAAAGTATACTGAGTTAATTTTTTAACACAATCATTTTATTTTTACTCTCACTAACAATTACTTTAGTAAAAAAATGAACTTCACAATACCCTGCGGATAAAAACTTGTGTGAACATGAATTCACGTAAATACGGTTCCTTCAAATATCACAGTTATATATATATATATATATATATATATATATATATATACTAGCATTGTTATATATGTCAACTATTACTATTTTAGAAAATAAACTATTTTTTTAAATAGTAATAACTGATATGCATAACAGTGATAGTATATTTACGTAATAGTAATATAAAAAAAAAATCATGTAAACTCGAGTTTGCGTGAGACCCTATGTTTTAAAAAGCGGATCGGACCGGCCGGTCGGACCGGTCCGACCGCTACTCGGTAGGCTTAGCGAACGGCTCGATCACGTTGGGCCGGTCTTCTCCCAAAGCGGTAGTGAACCGGTCAAAAGCGGCGAAACCGGGTTGAACCGGTCACCGATCGGACCGGTCAACCCGGCGGTTCATTAGGTTTTAAAAAAAAAAAAAAAAATTTAAGGGTCTTTTTTGCAAAAAAAATTCAATGATGCCCTAATTGATTTATTGGAATATCTCCTCCTCATATTTCTGTCGTTTTTTGCTTCTCCTTCGACCGATTCATCCATCTTCCACTAGCAAGTGTGTGCGACTTGTTCCCTCCGGCGACTATCTTTCTTCCAGCGAGGGCGCGACTGATTTTCTAATCAAGGAGAGGCGAGCGGTTGCATCTCCCTTCGGCGAGGCGCGACGAAAGGGCGAAGGCACGACTAGATGTATGTTTATTTGATTTTCATCATAATTTGTACATATGATTTATTATTACAAGGGAAAAATATTTATATATTTATAAATTTTATATTTAATTATATATTATATAATTATGACGTTATAACGGCTCAACCGCTTCACTAACGGTCAGACCCCGATCCGACCGGTCCGACCAAAAGCGCTGAGGCTGTCCGGTTCAACTTCCGCTTCCGCTTTTAAAACATAGGTGAGACCTGCACTACTTTAAAACCAGTTTATTTTATCACTTTCTCTATTTAAAAAAATAAAGAATTGTATTCAACCCCGTAAGCATGCATTTTGAAGTAGGTGGGAGTATCGTATATGGATGTGCAACCATTTTTTGTCAGTCGAATTTATTAGGGGGACTATGCAACCAAATCTTTCCGTGGAAATTAACAAGTTAGTGGGACCATGCAACCATTTTTTCCCGTGGAAATTTACAATTTAGTGGCACGACTTTTCCCTTAGCCTTAAGTGTGATATGAAAGTCCAAACACAATATATAAATGTATATGTATACAACCTATTTAATCTTTATAATATATAAAGAGAAAATTATGGTAGCATATATAGCATCACCATATTATTTCGCTTGTAAATTCTTATATTCTCGTTAAGAGTTACTTAGGTGAAAATAAAACATCAATTAATTTCATACATAAAATAAAATGAATTAGAATAATGGTAACGAGAAAATTATGAATACATTATAGTATAACAATTAAGGCAAACTCTCATATGCACCAAATGCATAGTGCACTCACTCAACAGTTGACCATATTTATACTAAAAAGTTTGTTTCAATTACACTGAAAAATGTGGTTGGATTATACTGAAAAGTTTACATCCAACCACACTTTTCAGTGTAATTGAAACAAACTTTTTAATATAAATATGGTCAACTGTTGATTGAGTGCACCAAGTGCACTGGAGAGTTACACAACAATTAAATATGTGATAGATTTCTATGTATGTGTTAACTGGTTGAATTTTCTAGAAATTTAAATCAATCTTAAAAAAGCATTGAAACTTTATTTATTGGATTTAAGATAAAGTGATAATATATATTTTTAAATTAAACCAATATAAAAAATTATTTAAAATCACATAATACACGACAGGATACTTTAATAGCACTTAATGTTCATGTATTGAATAATTATATATCAACAGTTATTAATAAGTGAATATAGGTAGTGGTTAGACAAGAATGACATTAAATCTGACTTCATGAGACGTTGTGGCACGTGATGTTCATGTCTTGAATAATTATCAACAATTATTATAATATGGAATTGTTTTTAAAGTTTATCATTAATATATCAATAATGCAATAAAGACCCTAAACTATTAAATTTTGTTTCGAAAGGCTTTTAAACTATTTTTTGTTTTAAAATAATTAACCCCTAAACTTTCCATTTTTGTTTCGAAAGACTCTCAAACTATTTTTTGTTTTAAAAAGTCCTTAAAGTATACAATTTTTGTTTCATGAGACCTTTTTTTGACAATCCATTGGGACACATTTTTTTTGTTGAAATTCAATTTTAATTACATTAAAATTGGTTGATTCATTATTTTATAATGGAATACATTAAATTAACTCAGCAAAATTCGTGAATTTTAATTATGAAACAAAAATTAATAGTTTAAGAGTCTTTTAAAATAATGTATTCACTATCTTGAATTTTAAAATTATATATGACTCCATCTATTTTACAATAATATAATAAATTTCACATTATGTCTTTTTCGTTGTCTCATAATACTCTTCATACTTCTAAAATAAAAATAACACTTCCTAACAGTACCATTTTATTTCAAATAAAACTTTCAAAATTCACTTTTCAACATTCTTTTTCTAAAAAATGTGCTAAATTAGGTGTGAAGAAGATTAATGTGGGGAAAGTATAATATTTCTTGAAGATTAATCTCATGTTAAACTTTAAGTTTTTCTACACAGAATGTTCGCCATTCTTTAAATTTTATCAATGTCAAATTATATAATACATCTATTGGTATTTTTGTTCTGTAAATTTAAATATGAACTGAAATAAAATCGAAGAGTGCCAAAATTGAACTATAACCGAACCATAATATTTGGTTTTGTTTGATAGGTTATCCGAATAAACGTATATTTATATATATTTAAAAAAAAAATTGCATCGATTTCTACTTGGATATATAGAATGGTCAAAAGATTCATATCAATTGATTAGGAAAACAATTTATGGACCCAAGTTCACAAAAAAAATCTTTTTTTTTCAAGTATTATTGTGTTGTATACATACTATTACTATATTACATATTTACTACCATAATTATGTCTATATGCCATCATTATTTAAAAATTAAACATTTTTTAAATAGTGATAATTGATATGCACAACAGTAATAATATATATATATATATACTTAAAAAGAGTTCATGTGAAATCACCTTCATAGAAAACGTACATATGGTTACTTAAAATATAGAATAAAGATTCATGTGATGCTACATTTAATTTCACATTATAATAGAGTGAAGATGATTTATATATAAATTATTGAAGATTATTAATTATTTTCATTAAAAAATATTAATTATTTTCATTAAAGGGTATTAATTAGGTGTTTTTACTGAAAGGTATTAGTTGCTTAGTGAAAACAAACTAAGACTCTTCAGTGAAAACAATTAATATTTTTCAATGAAAACAACTAATATTTTCAGTAAAAAAAACTAATACTCTTTAGTGAAAATAATTAATATATTTCAATGATTCATGTATGAATCAATTTCACACTATACATACTCTATAATAATTATCACCATTTTAATTTGAAAATAAGAAATTTATGACTTTATATGTTTGTGTAAATTTTGACTAGCTTTTCATACTCTTCTCAGCTGCGTATTAGATTTTCTATTTCCCCCTTTTGGGAAGGAGGTCCATCGAGTAAATACTAACAAGGGTGGAGTTGTTTGCATAGGGGTTTGATCTCAAACATTTGACTCTAATACCATGAAATTTTTCAGCTCATTTAAAGACTCGAACTTCATCTAAAACGTAGGGCTCTAGTGAAACTTGTTCATTATGAAATTAGTACCATCATATACATTCACTAAATATCATGAGATGCATTTACTGATATAACATTTTACACTATAATTTAAGTTTGCTAGTCTAATGGTATCTGTGAATGCATCTAAATATCTAATGGTATTGATGTTATACTATGAAATTTGTTCATAGGAAACTTTGTGTCATTTAAAAGTCCACACTTGTATATAAGGGTGTGGAATGAATGTATTATATTAATTCCCTTGACATTATGTATCCTCCTAGATCTCAACGCCCGTATTATTTCTACTCTTTTGTCGAAAATGATCACATGTCCACTGATGGGAACAAATGTATTTGTTCATCATCAATGTGATAATGATACATAAGCAAAAAGTCCGCTATTATTTAATTGATTGTTTATATTTTTATGAGTTATTATTACAATGATGGTGAACATATAATTCGGTGTCCACCGGTGAACATATGATCATTTCTATTGCTCTAATTTATTATGTTTTCCTAGTTTTGGTCCGTTATTTCTCGATGAACTCAATTTATGCATGCTATTTTCTTTAAAATAACAATATTTAATATATAAAATATCACTCTATAGGATACACGTATCTATTTATTGATGTTGAGAAAGAACAAAAATACAACATATTTTGTTTGACAACAAGTATACTATGCACAATTTTTACTGTAAAATTTGTTTGCATTTCATATATGTACTTTAAAACTGAGTAGGTTTCAAGTTAAACTTGTTTATAGTATGAAACTGGTATCATTGCGTGTATTTACTAATATCATCATATGTATTAACTGATACCATAAAATCATATACTATGAACTTCTATGGTATCAGTGTATACATATAACAGTATCAATGGGTGCATGTAATAATATCAGTGAATATATGTAATGATATAAATTGCATAAACCTGCTCATGAAAGACTTTGAATTTAAACTAGTATTAATTATTCCATTAAAAAAATATTACTCATTCCATTCATCGGAAGTATGCTCATTCCGTTTTTTATTTACCCTGCAATTATTAACTCATAAATGAATTTCACACATACTCCATAATACATTTATTTTATCTATCTTTAAAATCTAAAAAAACAAATTATACGAGCCGGATGTAACTGTCTTCATGACATCTTCGATAACGTCATCGTAAGACCAAATCTTCCCTTGGAAAGATTTTGACATTTGTTTATTTTTTTTTATATCTCAGAGTTTTAATGCCCCTTGTCTTTAACGAGCTTCGTTTCTTTTTTTTTTCTTTTTTTTTTGAACAGCAAAATCAGGTGATTCCAGAAGCGTCCAATCATTGAAAATTCAATTAGATAGGTTTCAGCAAGGTATCTTATTTTATGTAATTATGAGAGCGATTTGTTAATTAGGAATCAATTTTGGCGGTGCTTGCTGTTTATTGGTACCACTCTATTAATCAAGTGTTTGAATGTTGTGGTCCTCTGATTTCCTCTGAATTCATTTAAATTAAACTAATACGTCTGGGGATCCAATCCACGTTTTGTAGTACAAGGATTCAATTTTAAATTTTTTGAAATCGGTTAAATTAGGGTTTATATCACTTTCAGTTTTGTAAGGTTGAATTTGAGGTGATCTTATATCAGATGGTCCAATGTTTGATTGTATTTTGGAATTGGAGATAGTGGTCCTGTTTTGGGGGGACAATACAGAGATTAAGATTGATTGTGTGATTATTTATGTGAGGAAATCAGATTGGATAAATGTTACGTTGATGATCGAGAAGCATTTTGTTTTGTTGCTTATTACTAATTTGTTTGGTCTAAATGGAAAGCATCTTGTTGCTTTGGGCTTGTTGAGGATGAATAAAATGATGCACTGATTGTTGCAACGGTAGCTTGATTCAAATTTTTCGAATCATGAAATAATGAATTTCAATGAGAATTAAGATTATATATTGAATTTATTACAACAAGGTACATTTCTAAGGACAAAGTATAGAGTAAAACTGGTTTATATATGAATCACGGAAGGGTATTAGTTGTTTTCGTTGAAGAGTATTAGTTGTATGTACCGAAGTGTATTACTGATTTACACTAAAGAGTCTTAGTTGTTCGGTGAAAATGAACTAACACTTTTCAGTGTAAACTAGTAATACTCTTCAGTAAAAATAACTAGTACTCTGCAGCGAAAACAACTAATACCCTTTAGTGGTTCATATATAAACCAATTTCACTCTATACATACTCATTTCTAACATAAAAATGCATATATAATAAAAATAATTGTTGGCACGACTAGGTACAAAATCATTTGCACTTTACATAAACACATTGCACTTTGTATACAAACATTGCACTATGCACTTTTGTAACTGTTGTATTGTAAAAAAAAGTACCCCTATGCGATTGACCCTTATATATATATTCAGTATATTGCTCTAATTTTGAAGTAAGTTGAGACACAAAATGATTGTCGGTCGAGAAATAGTGGAATAATTGAGAATAAATAATTATAGGGGAGGAGGTGGTTAATAAAAAAGATATAATGATTAACTTATTTTGAGTCTGCTGCTCAGTAGGAAGTACGACGAGGGTGAATTGATGATCTTTTATTCTCATTAATCACTAAAGTTATTCTATATTCTTTACCGTATGAACCAAACGCCCCTAATTCTCTAGATAACTTCCAATGTAAAAATATATATAATTGCTAGTACAACTGAAACTGGAATTATTAGACTTTAGTATTAGAATAATTGTTGCTGTTGTTTTCATCTAATACCGTACTAAATTTTTTAATCATCTTCATCTGGCATTTAGCATAAGTGTGTAAAGCCTTTCCAGCTCTCTGATGTTTATATAATGTATTCAAATATCTGAAATTATTTGATGACATATATGGGGTGGTCCTTTTCTCAATGAGGGCAAACTTTTTATCGATTATTTTTATGCGTCGTTGGTACCTTACTACGTGTAATATTTAGACTTTTTTAGTGGTTTATTGTCCTTTTAATTGCTTAAATAAGTAGCTAATATGTGGTACGAAAGCAGCTTGATTTTCACTACATGAATCAGCTTTGTGTCTGATATAGACTCTTGGCTCCATGATAAGAACAAATTAGTTATCTATGCTTTCACTTTTGAAGTATTTGGACTTTACATTTTATTAGACAAGAAACTGATACCCTAAGGTGAAAATGTCTAGATTTATGTTTTATTACAAACGTACTGATAGAATCTGTGGGTAACAAAGTGTGTTTCTGTGGTTCTGTGTTTGTATTACTATTTTGTATATATGTGCAGAAAGAAAGAGGAGAAAAATTGGTTGATCTTAGGATAAGAAAATGCTACATTATAGTTTACCAAACAGATTTTAGCAAGAAGGAGGTTAATGCAGTCTAATTTGACTGTAATTTATTTAATTTGACCATTTAGAAATTGAGTGTAGACTAATTCATTTTATCGAAAAATTGTGTAGCTTTTTTAAAAAGTAAAAAAGTTACGAGACGAATTTGATTTGAACTCCATATGTTCATGTTTTTTAAGAAAACTTATCCGCAAAAAATGGCAATTTCTTACCGCTTTTACCTAACTACTGCTATTCATTTTGTTGGATGATTTCATTTCAAAGCCTGATATATATTTTCATAGGTTTAAAAGAATTTTGATATCATTAAAAAAATTATTTCATCCGAAAGTATGGACTTGTTAAGACGAATGAAATTAATTTATTTTTTATTAATTCTTTAATATTTTCATGTGTCCTTGTTATATTGAAGCAACAAACAAATTTCCAGTAATGTCATCCAAGTTGTATCACTGCACTAAAGCTTTACCCTATGGAATTTTCAATTGTCCTTTTCCATGGAAACTTTCTTCAGCTTTACGATCAACTATTTCATTTGGGAGTGCGCTCAAAGCATGTCTTGGATTGTTTTGGAACACTAGAAACTCCTTCTAAAAGTATTTTTTTTTTTCTTTTCAAAAGCTGTCTTTCACAAACTTTTGAAAAAAAAAAAACTTTTAGAAGTAATCTTTAATGTTCCAAAACACCCCCTTAGTACTATGTTTCAAGTTGACCCTAAAACTCCTCGCTTAGAGAACAAAATTGTCCGGCCCAGTGTTTGCCGCTTTTTTTTTTTTTAATGACTCGGTAATTTGAGCTAATGACCGACTAATTTGGAGAACTAATTTCACTGTCAACGTTCCAAATGAAACAAAAAACAAAGCTCTATATAAACTGATTAATATAAGAATGATAGCACCTGAAAGAATGATAGCACCTGAAGGCTTGAATTTGAGATATAAAGAGGAGCATTCTCCTAACTCCTACTATCAAGCATACTTCATTTAATTATCAGAGGGAGAGGCCACATCCAAATTTTAAAATGCCCATTTATATTCCATGTAAAAGAAAAGGCTCAGTTAAATACAGGCCCATGTTTTGTGAATACACCCCACACGGAAAAATGTTGGGAAACTTTTTCTGGAAAATGTAACAATTTTTGATAAAAAAATTCCGAAAATTCATATGTTTAGTATTTTTTTGTATAGTTTTCAGATTTTTTTTTTTTCGAAAATTATCAAAATTTTTGAATTTTTTCGAACACTTTTTATGGGGTGTATTAACAAAAGGTTCCTTGGCCCAAAGAAAATAAGAAATTATTTGTATCCCCATTATTTACAAAGAAAGGCCCAATATTAATAAGAAAAGGAAGCGACGCCCAACAACATCAATAACAATCGGAACATTATTAACAAGACCAAGGTTATATACAGTCCTACCTTTTGTTAATACAACCCCCTAAAAAATGTTCGGAAAAAAAATGCGAAAATTTTGACAATTTTCGGAAAAAAAAAATCGAAAATACAAAAGAAAAAATACTGAACATATGAATTTTCGGAAATTTTTTCCAAAAATTGTTACATTTTACGGAAAAAATTTCCGAACAATTTTTTGGATGGGGTTGTATTCATAAAACATGGGACTGTATTTAACCGGGCCTATTAACAAATAATAGCCCAAACCAATTGGATCCGTCCTGCTCCATCGTTCACAGTTGATGGAGCGCCTACCACAGTTCCATCTTCATTTCAAGTTCAGGGTTATTTTGTTTTGTTATAATATTTATTAGTAGTGTATTTTATTAATAAATCCATGTTTATTATTTGGTTTAATTGTTGAGTTACTTTGTTGAATATTTGCTTTTAACTTGTTAGTTATAAAATATGGTTTAAGTTATTTTTCTACATGCATGTAAAATGATAAATGAGAGAGAGAGAGTTGTTATGATTCGTATTTTTCTAATGTGAATTTATTGTACAATGTAGTATTCTTATTATAAAACTAGAATTATCACCCGTGTGTTGCACGGTATAAGTTTAAATTTATATAATGTTAGAAATAAATAAATGTTCATTTGTGTATTGGGTAAATTGTACTTTGGATCTCAAGATAATAAGTCTATTTCAAAATAGTCATTTTTTTTCCGCATTTTCAGTCCTATAGTTATTTTTCTGACATTTTTGGTCCCAAAATTATTGCAATTTTGGTCTCTGGAGAATATATAAATTGCTTTATTTTTATCCCAAGAGAAGGTGGTAAAGTTGCAGTTTTTTTTTTTGGTCTAAAAAATTAATGAGATCAAAACCAGAAAAAAAAAAAAAAAAAAGGACTCTTTCCACACATAAGGACTGAAAGTATTTTAGACTCATTCTCTTGAACCTAAAGTATTTCTTTTGTGTATTAGGTAGATTAGGAAGGTTTTTAAATCTATTTTGTTTATATTTTTCATTTATTCCCCATCTTCATTGATTTTTTTTTCATTTTCTATATTCCATGGTTTTTGTTAGCTTTTGTGCATTACACAATTTGGGAACATGGAATTAGGAGTAGAAATTATTCTCCGTTCAAAATGCTGGAAACTTCTACATCTTTAGGTAACACAAATTTAAATATTTTCTGTTCAAAATGCGGGAAAACTTCCACATCTTTAGGTAATGCAAATTTGAATCACATTGTGTTTTGTTATATATAATGAAATATTTTATGTAAACCATGTTAAGTGTCATTTTTATGCTATTGTCATATCCGTTGCATATTTCCAAACATTCTCGCTTACTAAGTACACGATAGCATTTAATTATTCTCAATTATTAATCCAAGCCCAAGATAATAGATCTAATTAATCCAGAAGCCCAAATGAGTATTAAAATTTCAATCCAATTTGAGCACTGAAAACATAGGATACACATTAAATAAAATATATTACCAAAAAAAATGAACCATAGTGAAAAATAAATCATAATCACCCAACCCACTTTCCACCCTAAAACCTAAATACTAAAATCAGCAGCCAGAACTCGAAAAATGGTTACAATGGTTTTCAGCCATGGATTGTGGTATTTGCAGCGATTCTTTCTCGTGTCTACAGGTGATTGTTTCTTTCTCCTTTCTGGAAACATTAGAATAGGCATTTTCCATAGTACATTCATTTCCCAACTTGGGCATGACTATCTAAAAATCATGTGTTTTACCGATTTCTATGAATCTAGATTGAATTCGTTAAATTTTATTTCGTAGTGTAAATCTTTTTTTTTTATTTGGCATGGTGATTTTTTTGATCCATCGTTCACTACTTAATTACGAACCCAACAATCTGTCAAAACCAAAAAAAAAAAATTACAAACCCAATACGATATAAATTCGTTATTTTGAAAACTCCTAGTTCAATTTCTTGAGATTCTCCTTTTTATTAGATTAGTCATTCCCTAACTATAAGATCCCTTAAAGATGAAAAAAAAAATACAAATCTCAGAAGTAAGTGAAACTTAATGATGTTATGGTGAGTGTTAATTTTAGGTTGGTGTTTGCTCATACAATTGATCATGTAGCAAATACTGTGAGCAAGTTATCCAATGACCAAATTATATATTACTCGCTAGTATTTTCTTCTAATTCACTGGTCAGTCTGCTGGATCGAAATTCTTACTAACCGGCAAGTATTTTCTCCTATGTACTCCCTCCGATTCAAAATAAGTGTCGTTTTAGAGGTTACAATTTATTTCAAAATAAGTGTCGTTTTAACTATTTTTTCACGTGTTTTCCCGATTTACCCCGAATTCAAATTCAAAATATAAGAGATATTTTAGGGATTATATTAAAATATAACATATTTGTTAGATATTTTAGAGATTTAGGTGGGGTATATATGTCAAAATTTATAATTCTTAATTTGTCCTAAAATCTCTAGAACGACACTTATTTTGAATCAGAGGGAGTATAACCTTATCCTTATATTATAATCTATATGCAGAATATATATATATGTATGTGTATATGTTTCAATATTTATGCAATATTTTGAAATTTAATATATATATCTTTTTACATAGGAGATATAATATCTAAAATTCTATTGATAAAAGTGGTAGAAGATACAATTGTGAAGATAATATGATACGTATTTGCAGTGTGTTTTTCGTACATACCTCTATCCTTTTAATGCTTCCTTATATTGATCCTCATCATGTTCTTCCCGCGGTTAGTCTTCGACTTTTTGTTTGACAGGCTTCTGAAGTATCAATTATAAATTGGCAGAAGAAGAGCAGCAGAGTATTTTGGTATTCATGTGATTATATAAACAAAGCTCCCTACTATCCACTGTTCTCATGTTTATGATCCTTTTATATTAGGCTGGGAAGGATGTTGCATTAAGAGCACTAATAAACTTTTGCAACATGAAGCAATGCATAATCTTTCAGATGGAGGTGGCTTCAACAAAACATTTAAATGACCGGCCTGATGAAAGCCAAGGAAAACCGCAAATGAAATGGTTATTTTTGGGGGATTATTGACTTATGTAATAAGCAATCTAGCAGTTGAGGGTGTATTCATATCAGATAGTGAAGATTGTGTTAGAGGTAATTGTAATTAAAGTCGTAACATTTATTTTTTGGGTAGTGAAGAAGTTGATTGGTTAGTGATATTATTATATAATTAAAAGATTGTAACAGTTTTTCTATAATAATATTACAAATTAATGATAGTTCAAATATACAATCAGATTTTCGCTGCATAAAGAGTTACTATAAATATATAATCAGATTTTGGGTTAGAGGAAACTGATACTATAAATAGAATAACATTTTGTTATATATTATATAGTTATAGATATCAATATAATTAAGAAATGATAAATAATATATCTAAAATAAAGAAACTCATTGGGAAAGCCCTGACCATTAGGTTGTAATTTGATTTGAATATTATCATGGTGTTATAGTACGTTTCTGAAAAATGAAAACTTGAATTTTGTAAGTTCAATTAGATTTGCAAATTTAAAGAAAGACCAAACTCAAGCTTGACTCAATTAAATTCAAATCAATTTTGCTCTCTGAATCGAGCACAAATAGCTCATGAACATATAAGACCCACCTAATCTATACCCAGGGCCTAGACTATTGCTCTCTAGCCCTAAATGGTCTATTTTTTGCCGCGAAAAAGAGAAAGGGAAAGATTAGATATAAATATAAACCCGACAATTTCTCTTTATGTGCTTCTTTCCATGATAAAAAAAGAAAAAAAAATCGAAAACAGTTGTTAAGGATTAGTATAGAAACTTCGAGATTTCCACTTACAATATTTTTATGGGTTATTATTACATTAATTTCCAATTAAAGATTATTTTGAAAATTTTATCTTTTCATAAGAGAATTTTGAATCATTACGGGTGTAGTGAGCAAGTTGATTGATCGAGTCTTTTCACAACCACCAAGTGTCCTATATATAGTAATGATCCCCTAACTGCTTTTTTGCTTCCCCTAATAGTACTTTAGCTTATCTTTTTCTTTTTCTTTTTTAGATTATATGATATTAATGGAAAACAAATTCTTTTATTTAACTTTCCAGTTGTCGACTGAATTAAAACTTTAATTTTTTTTATTATACGAGATCCACATTCTTTTCATGTAAATGTGTGCACATAGTTAGTGACACCCGGGGTGACTATAGCAAAAAAGTTTATATTCTATATTTTATTTTATCAAACTATATTATGTGAGTACTGATAAAATAATAATGTGTGAAAATATCAATTAATTTTATATAATGTTCAACATTCACTTAATTGCTCAAAAATAGGGACGCCTTTTATGGGGATCGAAGTAATAATAATCATCTAAAAAAACTTTTGTACAATTCTTATGATCATCAATTTCCAGACTTTTGAACGTCAATCCCGCCTTCAATTCACTTTGCAAAAGCTGTAATCCATTTCTTCATTTTTTGTCAACCAAACATGTCATTATTAGCTGACCAAAGAACTTTTACAACTAACTATTTATTTATTTTCAGATTAAATTATTTTTTCTGCTCAGAGTCATAACTCATAAGTCATGAAATATATTTAACTATATAATAATTGAGTGAATTGGGTACGAACAAAATCCCATTTAAGGAAAATGTCTTTTTCTTTCTGTGAAAAAGCTGCATTGAGTTGTGGAGTTATTTTCGTGTATATATGGAAAATCGAACTTTCATATTGCTAGAATACATTTAAATAAAATGTGAAAATAAATTAAATAAATAAATAGAAGTATTACATTTTCAATATTGAGTTACATGCGATATCCAGAAAAATTAAAGTGTGAGATTGCTGGAAATTAAATGAATGTGGTAAATGGTACGGTGGTTGGGGGAGACTGCATGTAAATTTGTACCTGAAATGACATTTTTGGAATTGGGAAAAATAACTTTGCTTCTTTATCACTTAAAGTCACATCCTCTTTAATTTTTACAATTAAAAAAAAAAAAAAAGCCCACCTCCCCCAATAAAACTTCTTTTATTGTTCGACACAATTAAAAAAAAAAACTGTTAAAAAATTATTTTTTAAGTATTTTATATTTAAATATAAACATAATATTCTGAGAGTGTACTATTTTCATTTTAAAGGTGTAAAAATTATTGTGAGACAAACAAAAAAAATGAATTTTATTGTGAAATTGAGATAATATCGAAAAAAGAAGCATGCAAGTTGTGTGCATGAAAGACCATAAATAATAGTAATAAATTTTTACTGTATCTATTATAACTTCTACATATTCAGAATAATATTCAAATATATTATTAGAGTTGATTCGGTATAAAATATATCTATATTTAACTCGCATAAGGATCCAATCAAATTAAATGTTTTTCTCTTAAATATATTAGTTAAAGGGTCTAGGCGGAGTTTCATTTGGCGGGATGTGAGGCAGTTTCATATAAATTTATATTATAATAATATTTTATGTGTTTCGTAATTCTAATGCACATTACACGATTAAATGAATGAATGGTATTAAGGGTATGGGAGAAGATTTAAAACCTACAAAACATTTAATTAATTGTAAAATATAAAGTATCAATAATAATGTGGGTTAGTTAATAGTATAGAGTTTTGCTCAAATAATTTCCATTGGAATCTCCTTTAGTGAATGGTGTGATTGATTTTCCAAATTAATTGTTCTTGAGCCGAATATCTAACCATAAAAAAATAATCAAGCAAGAAATATGAAACGAGAAAATACATGCACGAGTAAAATGGGATGGACGGATAGTGCCCCCTTTTATGTGAAGTTTCACCAATCGGTACGTGGGGGGCCTACTGAGAAAGCAGCAGAAACTCTGTTACTCTGCTCATTCTAACTTACTTTTCTAATTTTAACCACTTCTTTTTTCATTTCATTTCTCACTCTTTTTTTTAATATTTTTTACTTTTTTTTAATTTAAATATTCTTTAGTCTTTTAACTTTTTTGTTTGTTATGAATATAAAATTTGCACCCATTACCATAAAAATGTGCAATGAATGAATTATGTCATACCATGTTTAGAGATGCCAATAGGTACATTCGTAACCGCAACCATTAATATGTATTTTGTTGGGATAAATTATAGTTGTGTTTTTTTAATACATGTGTGTAATAAGGAGTTTTTTTTTATCAAATATATTTTTAAATTATAAATAATATGTATTTTTTATTTGATGCATTTTAAATTATATATCACATAGATTAAAATATTGTATTGATATTATGCGAAAATACCTTATATTTAGAAATATATATTATTTATAACTTAAAAATATATTTATAAGTAGAGTAAATTTTAATTCCATAAATTAGTCAAATGTATAAAATTTGACTATTTCAATATAGAGGAGGTTCACAAATAGATGATATGATACAAATCTTGATAAATAAGGAAAGAATTTGAACACTATGGAAGATAACAAATTTAAAATTATCTAATGATATTTACACTAATTTAATCTCCTTGATTTGTGCCATCACCGGAGCATAAATAAATTTTCATGAGAGATGATTTTTTTTGAAATACAATAAAATTGGATACACAGTTTAAAATGGAGAAATGAGACGTTAGCACACTTAAAATCTCAAATTCATCTCTAATAACATGTAAGATATATACAATTTATATATATGGGTATTTAACAAAATCAGAAAATAAACGTATGCGATACACAACACTAATTATACAATTTATTTATATTAACGTGTATTTGTTTATGTTTAAGTGTCTTTATCAGTATTTCTATTAAATATTATATTTTATTTTACTTTTTAATATTTATCCTAATATATATCTAAAAATATATATTTAATATATTTTTATAATCAACTATTATAAAATATATCTGAAATAGTAGGTTTTATATGAAAATGATTTATAATAAGTTTATTATTAAATTGTTTAAAATTGATATTCTGATTAAATAAATGATACTTTAAAATTATTTCATGATAAACTTATAATGAACTATTTTCAAATCATACTTTGTCTATCCGAAATATTGTGTTTCTTAATTTGACAATAATTTTAGGAGAAAAATTTAATAGTTGTCAAATATAAGTTAGTTAGTGTTATTATATATAGATGTTGATAATATTATCATTAAATTTAATGATCATATCTAATTAATTGAGAGATAAAGTGGACATCATTAAACATCAATCGTTCATAATTGCAACATCCGTTGTTTGGTTTTGTGAAATTTATTTAGTTTTATCAACCGGAATCCAAAACATTCTATATTACACATTTATATTTTATAAATTTTTATATACACCCAAGCATTAAATTTTAAGTTTAATTTTAAATTAATTTTACTTTTCAAGTAAATTGAACTTTAGAAAAGTAAAATTAATTTAAAATTTTAAATGGGTATAATCACTCATTATTTTTTAAGAAATATTAGAAATATATTTTTCACTATAGTGATAAGATTTTCACTATAAATAACGTGATGAGATAGAGTACAAGTTTACAAGAAACTAGGGATACAAAATTTACAAAATGTTTAAATCAATTTAAAATGATTTGAATTGATTTGATCGTAGAATATTTCTAATTTTAAAATTTTCTCAATTACTTCCATATGTTTCACCATTAAAAATTACTCATTCTCCTAGGGTTTATTTAAAAAAAAAAATCATATTTTGTTTTGTTTATTATTCAATTCCATCATGGTGATTAAATTTTTACCATTCCATACACGACATTTCTAATTGTTGTAATTTTGCCATGGGACAACTCTCCGACAAATTCTATTAATGTAATCGCATACAAATTACAAATTTGTAAAAGATCGTGATTAAACTGAAATAAAATTAAAATATCCTGATTTTATTTGCAAATCCTTTTCAACAGTAAATTCTTGGAAATTAACTTATCAATAAAATTGTAAAAATTAAATAAATAAAAATTCACGTTAAAATTAAAAATATAAAAATATCATAGTTCTATATGCAACCAACTCAAAATTGAAAAATAATATTTTGTAATAAAGGATCTCGTCTAATTTATACCAGAGAGAATCCAAGCAATTAAGAATTTAAAATAGCCAAAATTTCAATTGTCGTATTTCCTACCAATATTTCAACTTTTTATTTTGTATTTTTCCCAACTCTTATCTACACTCATAACGTCTTTTGTCTCTTTCCAAATTTCAAAAAATAGAAATAAACCTCACTCACTTGCTCCTTCCTTCTTCCCTCTCATGCAATTCCCGCTCCGCTCTCTGCTCCACCACTAATGGACCTCCGCCTTCTCTCTCTCCTCTTCTCTCTCTCTATCTCTCTCCTCTCTATCTCCTCCGCCGACGACACCGCCGCCCTCACTCTCTTTCGCTCCCAAACCGACGTCCACGGCGCCCTCCTCTCCAACTGGACCGCCGCCTCCTCTGCATGCGCCGCCAACTGGCTCGGCATAAAATGCACCAACAACCGTGTCACCGCCGTCTCCCTCCCTTCCCTCAACCTCCGCGGCCCGATCTCCGCCCTCGCCGCCCTGGATCAGCTCCGCCTCCTCGACCTCCGCCGTAACCGCCTCAACGGCACACTCGCTCCCCTCACGGAATGCCTAAATCTCAAGCTAATTCATCTCGCTGGCAACGACTTCTCCGGCGAATTGCCGCCGGAAATCTCAAATCTCCACCGCCTCCTCCGCCTCGACCTCTCCAACAACAACCTCCGCGGTCCAATTCCGCCGCGGATCTCCAATTTAACCCGATTGATCACTCTGCTCCTCGATAACAACGAGTTCACTGGCGCAATCCCTAATTCGCTCGATTCGCTTCCCCAGCTCAATCAATTGAACCTATCGAACAACGAACTGTACGGAACGCCGCCGCGGCAGTTAATTTCCCGGTTCGGCGAGAGCAGCTTCTCCGGCAACGAAGGCCTCTGCGGATTTACCCCTTTCCCCAATTGCTCATCCACCGCTGGCCCCCACCCTTCCCAAATCGTGCCCTCAAACCCTACCTCACAACCAATCACAGAAGCATCTCATAAACACCGTAACAAACTCAGCAACGGCGCGATAACCGCCCTAATCGTCGTGAATTCGGTCCTAATTTTCATAATCGCGTTCTCCGCGATCTTATACTGCTGTACACGAGCGAGTAGGGACAAAAACTCAATGGCGGGGAGCGAGATGGGGAAGAGGAGGAGCAGTTCCTCAAGCGAAAAGAGAGTGCATTCCAACAATCTAGGCGGAGAAAGCGATGGAACTACCGCTACAGATAAGAGCAAACTGGTGTTTTTTGACCGGAAAAAGCAATTCGAGCTGGATGATTTGCTCAGAGCGTCGGCGGAGATGCTGGGGAAAGGGAGTTTGGGGACTGTTTACAAGGCTGTGCTTGATGATGGGGCTGTTGTGGCTGTGAAAAGGCTGAAAGATTCAAATCCTTGTGCGAGAACAGAGTTTGAGCAGTATATGGATGTTATTGGGAAGCTTAAACATCCAAATGTAGTGAGATTCAGAGCTTATTACTATGCAAGAGAAGAGAAGTTGCTTGTTTATGATTATCTCCCTAATGGCAGCCTACATTCTCTTCTTCATGGTATGAAATTATTTACACTCTTCGTTTCAAATTATCTGTCTGATTTTATGCCATCACACAAACCAATTTTCAATTAATTAGATGATTTTTATACTCTTATTTATTACTATTCCCTCCTATTAAAAATGTACGTAATTCTAATTGAATGCAAAATATTAAAAAAAAATGTTTTGATTTCTATTATATCCTTAATAAATATTATTGATTAATTATTTAATCTTCTAATTTTATGCCATCAATTTTCAATTAATTAGAATATCAAATGACTATTATACTCTTATTTATTATGATTCCCTCCGGTTCAAAATGTATGTTATTCTAACTGAATGCACATATATTAGAAAAAAAAAGTTTTGGTTTCTATTATATCCTTAATAAATATTAATCTTTTTCATTAAAATAAAACACTTTTCTTTCATATTTAATAAAATTAAGAGTAATTAAGGAAAAAAAAAACATAATAGTGTAAAACTCCATATAATGTGCAAATAAGTTTGTAATGAAAATGAGGGTAGATATGAATAAGTTCATAATAATAAGTAGGTGGATAGTATTTTATAGGGATATTGGTGTGGTAAAGTGACAAATAATTATGACATTTTGATTATAATTAGACATATAATTAAAAATGGGGAGTATGATTTCCATTTTCCAGGATATTAAACTTGTTTCTTGAATTTTTACTTTGGTTTTAAGTTGAACTTCTTGTTTTTTATCATAGGGAACAGAGGCCCAGGGAGGATTCCATTGGATTGGACGACAAGATTATGCTTGATATTAGGAGCTGCAAGAGGGCTAGCAAGAATTCATGAGGAATATGGTGTTTCAAGAATCCCTCACGGGAACGTGAAATCGTCAAACATTTTGCTCGACAAGAACGGGAATGCTTGCGTCTCTGATTTCGGATTGTCGTTGCTTTTGAACCCTGCCCACGCCGTAGCTAGATTGGGAGGATACGGAGCCCCGGAGCTAACCGAAATCAAGAAACTTTCACAAAAGGGCGATGTTTACAGCTTTGGAGTTGTGTTGCTCGAAGTGATCACCGGGAGGGCTCCCTCCGAGTATCCTTCTCCAGCTCGTCCCCAGGCTAAAGGGAAGGAGCTGGAGATGGATTTGCCAAAATGGGTCCAATCGGTGGTGAGAGACGAGTGGACGGCTGAAGTTTTCGATCAAGAATTGTTGAGGTATAAGAATATCGAGGAGGAGTTGGTGTCGATGCTGCACGTGGCTATGGCTTGTGTGGTTGCACAGCCGGAGAAGAGGCCTACGATGAGCGAAGTTGTGAGAATGATCGAGGAGATTCGGGTTGAGGAATCTCCGATGGGCGAAGAGTATGATGAGTCGCGTAGTTCGCTCTCGCCGTCGATTGCCACCACTGAAGATGCATTGGCCTGAGGTGGTGTTGGCCACCGGTTGCTGATGAATTTGCAATGTCTTATTGCTGGTTTATTCTTGTCTTGAAGTTCTTTCTTCACTTGAGGAGATGAGTTTTAATTTATTAATTTTCTTTTGTAATATTGAATTTATGTTTTTAGTTATGTTACTTATTTATTATCATTGTGTTGTGAATGCTTATGGGATGAAAGTTCAAGTGTTCAACTACTTCTTAGTTAGCCTGCTTGGTATTGATTGTTCAACATTGTAGTGTTGTAACTTAAAATGAAGTTTTTCAATTTCAATAATCAATGTGAAAAAAGTATTTCAATCCAGTAGTTTTGGGTCCAACTTAAGTCTTAAGCTCAAAACTCTCTTTGTTGAATTGGTTATACTTTTTTAAAATAAGATTTGATGAAGCACGCCCAAAGTCAAACTAAAGCAGAAAAGTGGATTCCTAGACTTTTGCTTTGTTCTAATTTGTTTTTCATCCCTACAAAATGACATCATCTTCATACATGTAACATCATCAAGGTAAAATTAAATAAGACAAAAGAGCACTTGTTATTTACTACAATCCTACAAGCTTAAATGTACTATACAACATAAAAAAATTCATGGAACCAATTCATACATTTTGGTGTTCCCACTATTAATCAAAACCACAAACTTATATATTTTGATGGGCCCATGTTTAAAATTTGACACACTATTGACTGATTGACACATTTTTACACAGCTCCCGAGGTAAAATTTTGACCAGTAATATTTGTTATTTTCATGTGTTTATTAGTTTTGAACATAAACATAAATTTTATGAACACAAGTATAAAATAATCTTTGAACATAAATATAAGTATTTGAAAATTCTAGCAAGTTCAGATTCAAATTTAAGAACAATTCTTTCATTATTAATTTGAGAATTACATATAATTTTTTAAAAAAATATTACATATACAAAATTAGGCACAAACAGCCCAAAAATTTATGAACAGACTACGAAAAAAAATGTTCACAGGCGCACAAAAATTATGAACAAATGCCGCTAAATTATGAACAGAAGGCGTTTTTGCGTTTTTCTCCCAGAAACTTTCAATTTCTTTCATATTTTGATACCTGAAATCAACAACAACAAAAAAAATTAGAGCAATTGAAGAGAAAAATCCATCAACAAAACTTCACAATCAATCTTCAAAAACTCCATTAATACCCCACCCTCCATTACACACCACCAACAAAGAACTAGGGATACTCTGCATTCCTAATACAACAAAGAACCAAAATACATCCATCAAAATAACTCCTGCACTAAAAATTATATCAACATTACATCAATTGTCTTTTCTTCTCAACAAATTTAAGTTAGTGCTTGCATTAACTACCTGTGAATTTGGTATGGCGTTTTCGATGTGCACAGCGGTGGCCAATTTTACAGTTCCCGGTGGCAGCTTCAAAAATCACGACGACGACGGCGCTCCAGAGTGGTGATGAAATCGGAACCGTCGCGTCCCCCTCACCAGATCGGAATCCAGATCAGAGCCGCCACCAGATCAAAACCGTCGCGTCCCCCTCGCCAGCGCCGCCGTTGCGTACCCCTAACCAGCGCCATCGTCGTGTCCCCCTCACCAGCGTCGTCGTCGCCTCATCAACAGAGCCACCGCTCACCCATCCCCTGTCCCAAATCGGAACCGCCGCCTTCTCCCCCTCACTAGCGCCGTCAGCACCTAACCAGATCGGAACCGCCGCTGCTCCCCCTCACGGAGCTGCTCTTCTCACAACTAGTGCGGTGGCGGCCATGGAGTCATCCTCGACTTAGAGAGAGAGAGAGATGAATTTTAGAGGGGGAGAGAGAGAGAGAAATATGATGGTTTGAATTGTTTTTGGTTCTCGTGACAGGATTAAAGGGTAGAGAGACGTGAGAAAGAGAGAGTGGTGGGACCTAACTTTAAAATTGCATAATACTAGTCAATTGTATGAAAATGTGCCACGGGGAAACTTATGTTTTAAAGTGCATTTAAGGTTCTAGGAATGTAGTATTTTGTATATTTCTCATAAGATAATAATGTGAGATTATTGTATAATTTGTGTGCTTTGATAAGTTGTTTTGTAACAACAATTCTCTCTTTGCCGAATTGCCCGATTTATGGTACTTTGGTTATTTTAATTTTGTATTTTTCTATAAATTTAAGATTATTTTGTAACATTTTGATGATACTTGAAAATTGAGAAGAAGACCACAAATTCAAAGTTCATTGTATTTATTTCTTCAAAACTCATTTACATCAAAGTTGCAGTACATTACAAATTTCAATTGAACAAGGATGTAACAGCCCATTTGATTTTTAGAAGTCAACAAGCCCACGAAGCATAATAAAACCCAGAATATAACAGCCCATAAGGAGATAATCTCAAGGGAACCACTCGGCTTTTTTACTCTCCATCAAGATTGCGGAAGAGCTAGGGAGGGAGTGTTGAGCTGCATTTTAAAATAATTTATAAGTTTTTTAAAAGTTTATAAGTATTATCTATGTGTTTGACATAATAGAATGTTTAATAGCTTATAAAAACATAAAATAAGTTCCTAACAGCTTATAAGTTGTTAAAATATAAGTTGAGATTTTCCAACTTATTAGCCCACCCACCTCCATCCGCAAGACCGCAACCATCCACCCACCCCTCCCCGCCCTGCCCCACCCACCTACCTCAACATTAAAAAAATTATTTTATATTAAAATTAAAATTTTAATATTTATTATAAATCCTCAAAAATCTTATAAGTTGTATTAGCCACACACTTTAGCAACTTATAAGCCACTTTAAAAAATACATCTTATAAGCTCTTAAAACAATTTATAAGATGTTAGAGTTCATAAAATGTTTCAATTAAGCTTAGCTAAATGTACTCTTAATTCCACCTATATTATTTAGTTGATTTTCTTTACGAATAAAAAAAAAAATGTTGATTTTAATTTAATATTCTAATTCGAAGAGTCTTCGAATTATGAGGGTATATTTGATTTTTGATTTAGAGAATTTTAAATTTAGTAAATTTCAAAATTTTAACTAGGATATGATTTAAGTTTATAATGATTAGATAATTGTCTAATAATAAATATGTTCTATTGAATGTTGTGAAAGTAAGAAAAGAAGTATGAAAAAATAATACTCCCTCCGATTCAAAAAGATTGATGTTTTAACATTTGTTGTTGAAATTAAGAACTAGTGTATATTGACAAATATACCCTCATAATTCCTTAATTACAGCTCCTAATAAATTTATTAAAGGTAAATTTCAATATAAGTGAGTTTTTTGGGGGAATTGATTAGGGGTATAATGGAGAAGTAATGTGAAAAATATGTAAAACATCAAATATTTTGAAACAAAAAATCTACCCCAAAACATCAATCATTTTGAATCGGAGGGAGTAAATAAGTTATTGAAGATATAGATTTTCAAAAACCGAATTACACAAATTTACAAAGCAGTATTTATATTTAAAATTCACAAATCAAACATACCATCTCAAATCAAACATACCCCGAATAATTTAAGACTTTTATAATTAGTAGTAATAAAAAATTTTAACTCTTATTTGATTTATTTGTTATTTGAAATGTTATGCAGGGAATGCTAGATTTTTGTGAGTTTGGTCATTTATCGTGCATAGCTTAGATTACATGATATATCCCATTGTTATATATGTGTCATCATAGTACCAAATATGACAGATGACCTTAAAGATAACAAATTCTAAGATATTTTATTCGAACAATTCGCTTTTATAATTTAATTTGATCTATTGTATTCGTATGTTGATGTGTTCTATAAATTAAATATTGAATACATGTTTTAGAGTAGTTCTATGGCGCATCCAAGTGGGGATAAAAATATTTTTAGTCCCATAACTTTTTATCTTTTTTGAAATAGTCCCAAAAAAAATAACTGTGCAAATTTAGTCCTAAATTTTTGTAAATTGTACAATTTACATCCCAAATTCGTTGGAAGCGACAAAAAATCATCGTGTTTTTACATGTGCCGTGCGCGTGAGCGTTCAACTTAGACAAACATGTTGATTAGGTTATTAATAAATAGTTTTTATGTTTTTGAAGATTGTATTTAGGAAGGATTTTAACGTTACGGTAAAAAAAAAAATTGGGGAAGGATTTCTAGGGTTATTCAAATTTGATTTACATTCTTAAAACGAATATTCACCGAAAATCTTCAAATTGAACATGCATGTGCCGGGCTCATGTCAAAAAACGATGATATTTTATAAATTCGGCGAAATTTGGTATGTAAATTGTACAATGCAGAAAAATTGGGACTGAATTTGTACATTTATCTTTTTTGGGACTATTTCGAAAAAGGTAAAAAGTTATGGGACTAAAAATATTTTTATCCCATCCAAGTGCATACTATGCACTTGAATTTTGCACCCTAATTTAAAATTAATTTTGGCCAATTTAAAAAATTTGCGGGTCAGCCGACCCGATTAAAACTCGCAGGTCATCTCTTCTTCCTCTCAGAAACGGGTCATCTCTTCTTCCTTTCAGCGATTTGACGATCTTCCGCTTCTTTCGCCATTAATGGTGGTCACCACAATAATTCATACTGGTGTTTTTCCCTCTGGTGCACTTTCCCTTTCCAATACGACTACCTGTTTTCCGGCGATGCAGTGGAGTTTTTCTCCTCAGATCTAAATCACGATCCATCTCTTATTGCACTAAATTGACCTCTGTCTCGTTCCTCTACACAAGCCACTGCAACAATTGAATCATGTGATGATCATGGATTTGTTTCTCCTCCACCAATATTTGGTATTGGCTCGATTCCATTTTAATTGATTTCGTTCTGAAGCAGCAGAATCAAGCAATTGCTTTCTCTACCGCCTTAACCGATATGTCATATCTTTCACAAGCTCTACAACTACTGCATTTCAGAATCAGGAAATGGGGTTGTGCGGGAAGGTGTTTGATGAAATGTCTGTGAGAGATGTGGTAATTCCTATCTTTATTGTTTGTACAATTGGAAATTAGGTGGTCGCAGTAGTTGTTGAAGTTGAGTAGTTCTCACGTGCACTGTACAACTGATGTGGGGTAGCTTGGTGCTCGTCGGTAGAAAATAAAACATACGTAACTTTTGGAGTCGGGCTCAGAATTTCTATTGTGATACCTTTTTGGAAGCGGATCGACGATTCAAGTTGAACTCACTGCGCAACGGTGATGTACGCAAGCCTGGGCCCAAATTCCAACATTTGACAGCGTTGGGCCTACTTTTTCTGCTTTAGACTTATTACAATTTGGGGTATTGGTGATTATATCTTGGGGTATTGGTTATTATATCTTGGGGTATTGGTTATTACAACTTGAGGTATTGGTGATTACAACTTCGGATATTGGTGATCAAATCTTAGGGTATTGGTGATTACAACTTGGGGTATTGGTGATTATATCTTGGGGTATTGGTTATTATATTTTAGGGTATTGGTGATCAAATCTTGGGGTATTGGTGATTACAACTTGGGGTATTGGTGATTATAACTTCGGGTATTGGTGATCAAATCTTGGGGTATTGGTGATTATAATTTGGGGTATTGGTAATTAAGTCTTAGGGTAATAATGAATAATTATTTGAGATATTATTATTGAGTAATTCTTAGGGTATTGGTGATTATAACTTAGGGTATTAGAGAATATAACTTAGGGTATTGGTGATTATAAATTGGGGTATTGGTGATTAAGTCTCGGGATATTGGTAAATAATTTTTTAGGGATATAACTTGAGGTATTAGTGATTATAACTTGGGATATTGGTAATTATAACTTAGGGTATTGGTAATTATAACTCGGGGTATCAGTGATTATAACTTGAGGTATTGATGATTATAACTTCGGGTATTGGTGATATAACTTCGGGTATTGGTGATTATAACTTCGGGTATTGGTGATATAACATCGGGTATTGGTGATATAACTTCGGGTATTGGTGATATAACTTCGGGTATTAGTACGAAGCGCGCGGGATCCATTTGCGACTTGATTTGTTGCCAGACCCACGAATTTTGGTCGGGTTGCGCCTGACCTGCGAGTTTTTTGTTGGATCTCGCAACCAACCCGCGAATTTAGTCAAAATTAATTTTAAAATCAATTTCAAATTGGGTGCAAAATTCAAGTGCATACTATGCACTTGGATGCACCCTAGAATTTACCCATGTTTTAAGATTTTTCCTTAGAATAAATTAATTATGGATCATATTTTCTAATTAATTACAATGATTATAAGAGACAGCACAACACAAGACGAGAAAAGATAGATAACACTAGCATCCAATGGGCAACAAAAGCAACAAGAGTATCATCAAGATCTCACCTTAGATATTTTAGAGTAGGTCTCTTGTGAACCCAAATTCACGTGAAATCACATTTTATAAGTATCATTGTTGTGTATACACACTATCACTATTATGCACATCGAATATCACTATTTAAAAAATGCTTGATTTTTAAAATAGTGTTAGTATATATGCATAACAATGATAGTAAATATACATGTCAGTGATAATGTGTACACAGAGTGATATAAGTCAGGTTTACACAAGTTTTTGTCACAACTTTACAGGGAAACTTTTATATCCGATTTTGAGAGAGAACAAATCCTATAACACTCACCTTGCCGTTAGAAGGTTTATTCGAAATTTCGAACATGAAAATCTTGGAAATAAAATCCCACTTTTCTAATGTAGGATTAGGAACCTTACTCATTAGAAGGAATCTCAATTCTTACATGCTGTATGTTATTAGGAACTTTTTACATAACTTTTACATACATCACAAACAGACACATCTTAAAAGTGGTCTTTTCTGAATCAAGACCACCCTTTTCTTACAAGAATGTGACATAATTAGAAATAAAATGATCATTAGTATAACTCAAATCCACATGCAATAACAGGCCATACAATATTAACTTACTGGACCTGTTTGATCAATAAGAGTACCGACTCTTTCTCCACATAATGCCCTCGATATATTCCCAGGCTCGTGAAGATTAAAAATGCCAACTGCAGAAATATTTCAGTTTAACCAATCGCGCTAAAAGAAAATATAAAATAAATAAATAAATAAATGTGTAAATTTGAGGACCTGGAATGCCATTCTCCTCACAGAATGTGACAGCCATCATGTCCATTGGAGATGCACCCCTCGAAGCTAACTCCCTGAAGGAAAGGTGCTCTGCTGCTATGCTATTATTTCTAGAGTCACAGACATACACACCTTCGACGTTTGTGCCTTTCAGGACAGCATCAGCATGAACTGAAGAAAAACAAGGGGTTGTATTGTTTATGAAACAAGAAACCATGAAAGAGAGGGATGTTATGTAGGAAGGACAGTCGTACTCTCTGATGCTCTAAGGGCTGCAGCTGTATCAGTGGAAAAGAGTGGATTCCCCGTTCCAGCCCCAATGCCACCAAAAATTACGACTCTGCCCTTTTCAAGATGCCGAATCGCTCGTTGCCTACTATAAGGCTCAGCAACTTCTGGCATAGAAAATGCACTCTGCACGCGTGTTTGGACACCCAGTTTCTCCAAAGCAGACTGCAGTAGTATGGAATTCATCACGGTCGCCATCATTCTGGTTACGATTTGAATTACCATGGCTTAATCAGGGCACGAGAGAGAGAGAGAAAGAGAGAACATAACAAAACCTACCAACAACTAAACATAGAGCTTATGTAGAGTAAATTAACTAGCAAGAATGAAGAACATATATAAGTACAACAGTCTTAATTTATCACGAGAAGTGCTTAAGAGAGGAGACCCATCAGGTTAATAATTCATGCACGGAGAGTCGTGAAACTTAAATGCCTATAACCTCAACTAAATTTTCGTCATTAATAGCAAAAAGGATCAATGTTTGTTGATGCCCCATTGCCCATTCCAAACCTCTAAGTCCTTGACAGGGAGAGGCAAAATAATTTAGTTAATCAGGTTATAATTCAAAAGGTTAGAGCTATTTTTTTACCATATATATTCTCCTCTCAATCTTCCCTCATAGTTCCTAATTGCAGAATGTGTCATTTGAGTAGTAGCCTAATATAGTGAGTGTCTAAATCTTTCCTATTTCAAAATGATAATCGCTTATCCAGAATGAGACAAACTCATCTCAAGACTTCAATGCCAGTGGATAAGAAAACGTAGAGTTAATAAGCATATATAACGGTGAAGAAACCGAACACAAGTTTCTAAAGAGAATTACAACACATGCACATAAGAAGAGCATGTAAAGCAGAATGAATTTGGGGCAGGACACATTTTGACCGAGTCCCAGTAACATCAAGGACCATTACATCGGAATCAGTAATATAAGTATCTACGGAGCACTGAGAATATTACAAAATTCACACATAAAAGTATCACAAGCTGCACACTAAGAAACTTACCCAATCTGGTACGCAGTACACCTGTCAAAACCCGTTGATGTAACCCATGTGTCTCCACAAAAGAAGTTTCTACCACCAACAACTATAGCCACCTAGGATTGAATAAAAAAATAGATATCACATGACCAGGAAAATTGAGAGTCAGAAAAATTCCAAGTTGCAGATAAGAAGTTCCATAACTTATACCTCAACGCCATGATGGCATGCCATTGAAACTTCTCTTGCAATCAGCAAGGCCACCTATTATGGGTATATACAACTTTAGCAAATCCAACTCTCACTTGAACTCAGCCAAAAAGAAATTGTGAAACCAACAGTTCCTTCAGTTGATAATGGATTTCAATAAAAACTATTTATCTGTTAAATTCTTGATAAAGAGAATCCAAACCATGGAACCCATGAATCTTTATCCCAGATTATTGTTTTGAAATTCTCTGCTGAAGATAATATATATGTTTGATTGAAGGTAGTGCATGACAAACAATTCACTAACTAAAAAAGAAAAATAATAAGAGGAGCAAATAAATTTGAGTCAGGTCATAGTTACCTCTTACCAGCATGAAATTATCGCAAGTACAGGGATTCTGTTCTCTTAATTTTAGTATGCGTGATTAATGGTAATGTGGCAATATCCCCAGATCTTCAGACTCCTCTTAATTACCTTTCCTTATTTTGTTTCCTCAGATAGTGCAGGAACTCACCATCCAAAGTGACCTCCAATTCAAAATTGTTACCGGTTGGTAACAGAATAAAAATCATCATGGAGAAACAAAAACAAGCTCTTCCCTTTGTATCAATGGGAGCACTTTAGTACAATGGTCTCAAACAGTAATAATGTGTATCTGTGGGAAATGCAAGGATGACTATCTCCCGGAAAAGTCACAATTCAGTAACGCATAACCCCAAATTCAAGGATTGGAGGCTGAAATCATATGGTGATGTCGCGGTTACTGAATTCAATGAAACGATATTGGTTAAAGCTTTTTTATTTATAGGACAGCTAAAGAAATTTGGGTTCTTTGAGAGAGTTGTTTCCAGCACCGAAAATACTGTAGAGTTGTCAGAGATTGAAGCAAATACATACACAGACCAATACTTCAAAGCCCAGAAATGGAAATATCATGAAGATACAGATCTATTCCAAAAATCGTGAGGCAGAAACGAACACTTAAATCTCTACTCAGTGTAAACAAAAATCTTGACAAGGTTAGAGTAAAAAGTGATGGGAATCGAGCCACTTCCAAATCCTCGAGAGGCAAGTTCTACTGTTTGACGAAAGGATAGTAGGAAAGGAGCAATGCTGGGATCCCAGAATTCTATTCCAACAAAAGATGGATCTTTCTGTGCTGCTTATCGCCACTTCCAGAATAATAACATTAGTGATAATTGACAAAGAAAGGGTAGGCTCTGGTATTAACATTAGTAATAAACTTTTAAGAGTTTAAGGAACAGGTTCTGTCACCATTTCAAAAGACGTAACCTTAAGCTCTGTTCTTCATGTTCCTAAGTTGGACTATAATTTCCTATCTGGAGTAGTATGAGATTAGTGTTTCAAACACTAATGGACCACAAGTTGTATCACTTGTGTGCAAAGGCCTCTAAATGCACATTTGGTCAAAATCCAGAGGAATATCAAAGACCATATCATTCTAATAGTGTTGTAATTGACCCTAAAAATATTAAGGCCATGATGAATTGGCCTCTACGTGGGAATATAAAGGCATTAAGGAGAATCTTGGGCTTAACAGGGTATCCTAGGAAGTTCAGAAATTATGGGCTTGTGGTTAAACACCTTAATGATCTCACTAAGAAGGGTCACTTTCTGTGGCATGAGAGAGTTGAGGAAACATTTCAGGACGGAAACATGCTATAACTACATTTCAGATACTACAGCTTCCAGTTTTTCCATAAAGTTTGTGATTGAAACAGATGCTAGGTATGAAGGCTTGAGAGCAGTGTTGAATCAAGAACATCATCCACTAGCTTTTGTGAGTAAGTCTCTCAATGCGAAGCATCTGGGCCTATCTATATAAGGAAAATGGAGAAGTTATCTGATACACCAGCCCTTAATTATCAGAAAATATCAACACAGTTTAAAGTACTTGAGCAGAAATATTCTACTCCTCTGCAGCACAGGAACTTATTGGGCATTGATTACAAAAAAGGGAAAAAGAATAAGCAGATGCTTTTACCTAGAGTGGGAAATTATGAAACAGCATGCATTTCAATTGCCAAACAGCAATCTGAGTAGATTGAGGAACTATAAAATAGCTATGAAGGAGATGAAGAGGTTCAAAAAAGTATCACATAGTGATTGCTCAACTATTCAATGCGTCTCATTGCTCCTTCACAGATGGCCTTCTTAGGTACAAGAGGAAGTTGTTTGTGGTAAATCATGGAGATCTCAGAGCATCCATAGTGCAAAGCATGAGAAAGTTTAAGTGTTGTAGAAGTTCGAGGGGGACTTAGTGTGCCCCACACTGGAAGCGTACCCATTTGAGAGGAAGAAACTTGCCAAAACAAGTGTAGTTTCATTCTAAAGCCAAGCTCAAGATCGATGAAGGTTTTTGCAGGTAGACACAGAACTGAAACATCATCTGACCTGGGAGATTAGGTTTGTCTCAGACCACATAAACAGCTGTCCTTATATGTTTAGTTATGTTGTAGCAACAGATACAAATAAGCATTTTTGCATTGTACTTCGTAATCTGAAAGTGTATTTCTCTCGATAGAACAAGATTTACCATCACTCTCTTTCTTGTATCTTTTGATTCTTTTCTCGTAAATTCCTTCCCAACAAATTCCATTTGAATTTCAACAACAATCTGCTGAAAATTGGCAAGAATCTCTGAGAGGAAATCACAACTTTAGAAGAACTAATTATAAATTTTCCATTAGTATGTTATAGCATTTGCATGTCAAGGGACAAACTTAGAGGAACGTACAGTTGTTCACTTACTCAATCATGCCTTTCGCATCCTTAAACATCCAGTGGCATAGAGACTACCATACATTCATGAATCATGATGCAATAAGATGACTTCACCATGGCTCATATAATTTTTTGTTGCATGATGAAACTGAAGACACATTGACTTCCAATGACAGATTCAATGAACTCAGTCTTCAAGTAAATGAAAATTTAAGATAGAAAAAAACCTTTGGATCAATATTATTAGGAGCAGTTCCAGTGAGAGCGGCTCCACTAATTTTGAACACAACTCTTCGCCACCTGATGTTATTCGTTGGTTTCATCTTCATGCTGTTGATCTGGCCACCAGGACTACTGGGTATTGTTCCTAGCCTGCCCAAAAACAAGTCTACCATGAGAAATAACTCATCAGAAGGGAAAAATCATCATCACCGTGAAGCACTTGTATAAAAGAACACTTTAAGCAAACGATAGAAGATAGCAGCAGCTATCTTCTAAATGGCATAAATGTAAACTCAAGAACGGATTTGACATTAAAACAGCTTCAGTCCAACAATTGGTTAAATAGTACGCATTTGAGCAAGAAGATGTATCACTTAGACAAACCCAAACCCATAAACAAGCTGCTCTTTCCCTCAGGATTCAAGAAGCATATGATATTATATCCTCAAACTTCAGCTAACCATAGTTTTAGCATAATCATGCATGTATTACTAAAATCTCAATGAAATTTGCACTTTCTGCTCTGCTTACATCACCAAACAGAAGATAATAGTAGATATTTGGTTAAGAATCCAGAGATTTTATTATATATTCCATTTGCCACTAAAGATCAGTAATTACAGTTTCCAAATGTATATACCTCTTGGGCTGCTTAGTTGAATACGAAGCTCCACCGCCGCCGGAGGACTTCTCCTCCTCGGCGGCAGCTTTAGCGGCAAGAGAACTACCAACGATCTGTTCCATCTGCTTGAACCACGGCCAGTGACTCGTAGCTACGCCGCCGTTGCTCAGACGATGCCTCTCCAACTTATACCGCTTCTTCAAATTGTCCACCTTGTTCTTACACTGCTCCACAGTCTTCGACTGATTCTCGCATCTGTCACTCACCATCGCCGCCACCTCCTCCCAGTCTCTACCCCTCAGATTCCCCCTATTCAACTGGACAAACTTCTCACTGTACGCCTCCAGCAAGCACGCGATCGCCGTGTCGCTCCACTCTTCCCTATCCTTACGGTAGTCTCCGCTCCCGCCGGAGGAGGGCATCCTGGTCCGTTTCGATGTGCCGCTGTGGATGTCATCTCGATCGGCGTAGCGCTTCCCCGCTATCGAATTCGGGTCGGGCTCGGAGTCGAACGGGTCGGAATCGTGGTCGTAGGGGTTGATTTGATACGGCGGGGGTGTTGTGGCGGTGGAGGGTTGGGCGGAATTAGGGTTTTGGTGGTCGTCGAGGAGGGAAAAATCGTCGTCACAAGAGGCCATGAACGGCGTCAGGCTGACGGAAACGGAGAGAAACAGACGGCCGTGAAAGAAGACGTTTGGAGATGCCGCCGTTAAAGATAATGTAGACTGTGAAAATTTGCAGGTGGAAGGGGTGGGTGAAGGCGTTACATTCGTGACGAGTCCGTTAGGTGGGCACGTGGTGAGGGGTCACGTGAATGGGCCCGTTTTACTTTGCAATCTGCAGTTTGAGGACCCGACCCGAACGGATCGTTACGAGGGCAAGTGATAATATTAATTTAGCCCCTAAACTAATTTCAATCCTTCTTCGGCCCCTCCTATCTTATTTTTATTCGTTTTGTCCACTAAATGCTTCATAATTCACTAACCTAATTTTCTTAAATATTACCCCCCGAATCAACTTGCATACTTACTAGGCATAACTTAAAAAATATTTTTTTTTATTTTAGTAAAGTAATATTTCCTCTGTTTCACAACACTTTGTACACTTACTATTTATCTAATGTTTTCACGAGTGAGTTTTTTATTAGTATTTGAAATGATAAAGTAATTTTAAAATTATTTTATAATAAAGAAGAGATAGATCTAGCATACCCTACCTTTAAAATTATTTTATCATTTCAAATACTAATAAACAATCAGTTCGCTAAAATACGAAGATAAAATAACTGTGAAAAGTGTTTGAGGACAGAGGGAGTAACATATAGGTAAATATGTTTATGTTTTTGTGAGTGTGCACAAAAATCAATATTTTCTTTTTTTTTTAAGTGTGCAAGTTCTTTTAAAACATATCAAAAAGGCAAATGTGCAAGTTTCTCCCGAATGAAGATAGTAGTATAAAATTGTGTAAACTATATTGATTACATAAAAATCCAGATACAATTTATTAGAGTAATCCCATATATAATAATTGCACCATGTAATTATATACAATTAATATTTTTAACGAAGACAGATTAATACTTCAAAGTCAATGAAGTAGTATCGTAAATATGAACCAAATTAAAAAAAAATATGTTCATTTACAAGATCGAGTTTATAAAAAAAAATTAAAACAACTGTCACTTGTTCTCAAACATGAGTTCTAGACAATGTTATATATTGACTAATTTTTTTTAGGAATGAAAATGTTAATTTTTGAAAAAACAAAATTAACGAGGTTGTTCTACTAGCGGAGTAGATGGACGTGGTACATTTAATATCTCAAAACCGATTTTCGTGAGTGAGAAATTAATTTGGGAAGTTGGATAATTATTTACTTATGGTGAATAATTCAATGGAAAGGAACAATTGGGTTACATCCCACATAGAATAATTACAAGAGGTGTTTCTTGGATATAAGAAGGAAAATGTTCATGTTCTTCAACTTGGTACATGGGGACCCTAACCATGGACCACGTGCGCGCCCCGCCCGAGCCCGGGTCCGTGGGTCGTGGGTCGTGGCAATTGGGCTTTGGGGCCTACCTATATTTTTAGGGTACCAAAAATATGAAAATGCACAATACCTTTTTGGGCCGAACCGATTTGGGTGGCCCATCGGATTTAGGTCGGCCCACGAACATGATTAATACACTCGCAGAATGATTAATACACTCCAGATTTCGAATTTGATTTTAAATTGAAATATTCGGAGGAATATTCTGTTCTTGCTTTCCAAGAAAGAGATAATGTCTCTATCCACTGATTTCGTGGTTATCCCACGGTTTTCTCAATCGATCGTCTTCGTCTGTAGTGCAGATTTCCGCCTATATATACTCCTTCATATCCAGACTTTCGAACTCACCTTTCAGCCTACGAACCTTAGAGTTTAGAAAGCCTTTTGCATATACTTATTTCGTTCAGTTCAAAATTTCGATTTCGTTCGCCGAGAGTTTATACATGGTGGTGCTGGCGGTGTAAACTGTTAAACTGTTTTACCTTTGGAGACTAATACGCACGATATCGTAAGCACTATACAAGGCGTATTCAGTCTTGGGGGAAAAGGATTTTCCTTGACTCGGTTTTTCATACGAATTTATTTCGTATTTACTTTGTTCGTGCAGTGTTCGAGACACACCCCCTAACAATCAACAGTATCAAACCTATGCATCTATTTTATTTGTGACTTTCTTTGAATCTAGAAAGAATACAGGAATAGACTTTAAATTCATCTCTTGTTTTATCAACAATAATGCAAAAATATGCATCACTAATTTTCATTGCAATACTTGTAGTATTATTTTGTGAATTTCAGGTGTTGTCTAAGATGCATTAAGCACAATGTCACAGCAGAAAACACATGTATGGTAAGATGCTAAATAATTTTATATGTTGAATTAAGTTACATTTTTTTTTTTATCAATAAAACCAACTTTCATTCATAAAAGAGAATGGCAGATTACACAGGTATAAGCAATACCTATTGCAATACTACTTTTACAGAGTATAGATTTGAATTTGAGCGTCGCAAATTAGTTACACTCCAAGAGAAACTCTAGGATTTGCAGCCCAGTCAGTAAATTTGACCTCCTGATACCGCCTTTCCTTATACGTTATCCAACTCCAAGTTCGACTCTTCATTTCATCCACCACTTTTTCACACGAGAACTCCATGCTCCTGAATATTGATTCATTCCTCCCTTTCCAAATTAGCCAGATAATACACTCCCAAATGCAAATGGCCACAAGTCTCCCTCTCCTCCCTTTAAGAATTCTACAGAAATGTAAAAAATTCAAGAGGGGATTCGAGGATAAAACTGAATTAAGACCTAACCACTTCATCGCCTCCATCCAAATCGAATAGGACTTGTTGCACTCGAAGAAAACGTGTTTTACCGTTTCCGGTTTCTCGCTGCAAAGAGCACAGTTTATGCTTTCGTTCGAGCCAATAACTCCTTTCCTCCTCAGCTTCTTCATTGTTGGTAGCCTTCTCCAAATGACTCTCCAAGCATGAATAGACACTTTTTGGGGGATTAATTTATTCCACAGGCTTTTACAGCCTTTCTCCCATTCCGTATCACGGCCTCCTTCATCTTCTTTCCTCCGCAACCACTCGTACACCTCGCTTGTTTTGAATGTTCCTTCCTTCGATTCCTTCCACTTCCAACTGTCTTTAATTCCGTGTTTAAGTCGGTTCCTGTACAACAAAGATTCAAGATTATTTACAAGAGATATTTCTCTATCAAATAACTCACGCCTCCACTCCCATCTCCATGACTCTCCCTCCCACTCCCCCATATCACCCACCAAACTCTCCCTTTGATTGCTTAAATAAAACAACCTCGAGAAGGAATCTCTCAACCTAACTCCCTCTGTTACCCACTTTTCATCCCAGAAAAACGTACTTCTCCCATCCCCCACCTTCTTTTCAACTCCTTTGAAGAACCACTCGTTCCCCCCCCCTCCCCCCACCTTAACCACCTCTCTCCACCACCCTCGTACTCTCCCTCCCCTAGTCGAAATATTGCCCAACAAACCCCCACACCAGCCTACCCCAAACTTTGACTCCACTACCCTTGCCCACAAACTCTCCCTCTCATTCAAAAATCTCCAAAGCCACTTACACAGGAGAACTCTGTTAAAACACTCTAAATCCCTCACTCCAAGTCCCCCACACTCTCTTGACTTACATAAGAAACCCCACCTAACCCAAGCTATTTTTCTCGACTCCCCTGACCCTCCCCAGAAGAAATTCCTTTGTAAACTAATGATTTCTTTCTTAATTGAGGTTGGAATGCGAAACAAGGACAAGTAATACGTCGGAATCGAATTCAAGACTGCGTTGAGTAAAGTTAACCTCCCTCCAAAAGAGATACTACGGTTTTCCCACTTCTTCAGCCTGTTGCGGATTTTTTTCACCACGTCTCCCCAGAGGTCAGCACAATTTGAATTGAATCCCACCTTAACACCTAAATAATTAAATGGAAAATTTCCAACAGCACACTCCAATTCTCTAGCCATACCTCCCAACTCTCCACCAGGTACATTGGTACCATATAGAGCACACTTGTTTAAATTCACTTTCATACCTGATGTGATCTCCCAAAGCTTCAACAGCTGTTTTAAAAACTGCACGTTCTCCATCTTTGACTCCCCCAAGAAAATCGTGTCGTCCGCAAACTGTAGATGCGAGATTTGCACCCGATTTCTTCCCACCGATGCCGGGACAAATAAGTTAAGTTACATGTTGTGAACCTGAGCGTTTATTGTCTTGAAACACATGCTTGGAATGTGACTATGAGAGTCATTTGACAACATCAATTAAGTATAAATTACTTCTTAATATACTCGGAACTCAGTCATGTCATTGAGGTCCAACTGAGTCCGAGTCAACTTCGACGGTCAGAAGATCAAATTCTCGAAAATATGTGGATCAGACAAGATCGAAAGTCAATATTAGAGAAGGACATCAAAGTATCATCATTTTTATGAGATAAGACAAGAACATTTAATGTAAAAATATCTTGCAAAAATTATTAGATCAATGGTTGTAATAAAAATCCTAAAATAAAGAGTTGATAGACGTTTATATTTATGGTCATTAACTTTGATTCTTTATAGATTGAGGACCTCAACCCTCCCCTCCCCCTCCCCCTCCCCCATTGTAAGGGTCCCTCATTTATCATCATTTTATAATATGTACAGAAAACATATTCAAGTGATAAGTAGGAAATCGTGCACAATTTTAGTGGTTAAAAGTGTAATTAATTGCACTTGATTATTTTGAGATTGCATGATTTTACACTTATGTGTATTTTGATGATTTAATCTACACTTATATTTTTTCTGTAATTTTTTAGTATTTTTAGGTTTTTTTGGAAGTATGGACTATGAATGTAAAAAATCCAATAACTTATATGTAGGTTTGGGTCATCAAGGCAAGAACTAACCCTTGCCCCATTATTCTTGTTCGTTTATTCATTTATATTTGTTAGTTATTAATCGGGTTACATATACAGTTACATTCCATTCATCCGACCCGATAAATCGCTATAGACAGTTACTCGTTGAGAGGTTTGCTTCTCCATTGATGTTGTAATATATCGAGTTTGATTCATTAAAACTCGAAAATTTAAGATTACTCTTTTGTGAGGCAAGTTACGATTTCTTCGAACATGAAATTTGTTAATACCCTTATTTTATATAAATGGGGCATTCACAAAATAATACAATTGAACACCACTATTTACAAGATAGTACAGTGTTCAAAAAATATATACTTATGTTCAACTTTTTTTTGTGCGTCTGTTCAATTATGCTGTACCAATTTGTACAAAATGGTTTGGAATTGTATTATCCTGCACTTAATCCTATATAAATTTGTTAATGTGAATTAAAATCATTCACATTAGTAAAAAAAATTCAAGAAAAGTTCAAAATTTTCCCCGCATTAGTTTGGAAAAAAAAAAAAAACCTTTATTTTATATCATGTGAAAGATGACTTAATAATATATATGGAGTATAATTTTGACTTTTTTTGTTTTTTGAGCTCGTATAATTTTGATATAATTATGTTGAGAAAAATTAATTATGCATATGGAGGCACGTTGTTGAATTGCCGCTTCGTAGCTTTGGATGGTCATAACATTCAAGCTCCCATCCTGAAAGTGATCCTAACCTTATAGTATTTATGTATTTTAATTATTTATGGAAAAAGTGATCACACAGTTATAAGTCACTTTCAACCTTTTTATTTGGTCGAATTAGAAGAATGAATAAGTTATTTTAATAAGACAGCCTCATAAACTTTACGTCATATATCATATTTTTGAAAAGGGTGTAATATTACATGAACGGTGACATGTATTCAAATT
This sequence comes from Ballota nigra, assembly GCA_947034835.1. NCBI lineage: Eukaryota > Viridiplantae > Streptophyta > Magnoliopsida > Lamiales > Lamiaceae > Ballota > Ballota nigra. Next base: position 96,589,761 of record OX344725.1, read on the forward strand.
AATTAGTTTGCCTTCAGAAAATAGATGAATTCAAATCAATTAATTTGCCTTCTGATATTCTATTTTGGTTTTATTTTAAACTAATTGATAAGTTTCAATCAAGATCGCATATAACAATTTTGTTGCAGAAATAATTAAAGAGAAAATACAGAGTGAAACTGGTTTATATGCGAACCATTAGAGAGTATTAATTATTTTTACTAAAGAGTAGTAGTTGTTTTCACTGAAAAATACTCTCTCCGTCCCAAGATGTTGTTCACATTTGGGTTTGCCACATTTTTTAAGAAAAATGGAAGTATGTGAGTGTGGAGTTGAATAAAATAATGATAACTTTTTGCTTTATTGACTTTTGTGAGAGAGAGTTATTTCCTTTTTTTGGGTGTGAACAAAATCTTGAGACGTTCATTTAAGGCAAGTGTGAACAAAATCTTGGGACAGGGGGAATATTACTTATTTATACTGAAAAATCGAGAAAAATTCATTTTCAGTCCTGTAACTTAGGTTGATTCCAAGTTTGGTCCTGTATCTTTTCACTTTTTTCAATTTTAGTCCTGAAGCTATCAATTTCAGTCTTTTTTTGCCGAAAATAAATACCTCTTGCCGGAATCATTACATGTGGCACGCATAACCATTTTTAGATTGGGAATTTTTTTATTTTGCACACGTGGATTGCCACGGGGATCCACGTCACACTATCCGATCCATCCCAAACTAAACCCGATCCGCCCAATTAAAATACAACCCGGTCCGCCTAGTAGTAACCGAACGAAATCTTCCCATTAAACCTGTTTACAGCGTATGAAGAATAAAAATACCAAATAAAAATTGTGATATCTCCAAAGGGATGAATTGACGCTGATTAAAAAAAAACCTAAAGTCAACCAAACCATTGGAGAGAAATTGCAGCACGACTTCAATTAGTTCACTCTCCTCATATCGAACCAGGCACTTGCGTTCTGGATTTGGGATTTTGGACAGCAAATACTATCAAGTTGATATGTGGATAATGAGAAGGAAAGGAAATGAACATATACCACCTCCATTGTACTGTAAGACCGTTTATTTTTTACTATGAACTAAAGTGGGTCTTTTTATTTTAGAATTTTCAGGATTTCATTTGTGGAATGAGTTTTTGAAGATTAATTTAGCGGTTTTTCTTGAGAATGCATATTTAATGTTATTTTAATTAATGTAATTGTTGCTAGAGAATTGACTGATCTTACTAATATTTTTGCAAAGTGACTTTTATTCTAGTATATGTCGTGTAGTGTAGTATTAAACATCACTCCTTTGTTGGCATATTTATTATGTGTGTGGTGTGGTCCACCACATGTTCTTTTGTGCATAAAATATATTATTAGTTTGTTACCCCACTTTTTGTATCGGAAGGCGCCCAGTGTTGTTTCTAATTCGTATATTTTATGATTTTTTGCAGCTCCCGATTCTGATAATATCACTTTAATTTTATACTATGGTGGAAAGTTTACTTCAAAGCTGTCTTCTAATTATTTGGGTGGAGATAAGATAGTATATGACTACTTAGATATAAAAACAGATCTTAGGGCCCGCTTGGTTGGGGGTGATGATTATAGGGTAATGGGAATCAAAGTGATTGAGGAGTCATTAAAATAGAGGATAATGAATGAGGAGTCATTTGATAGGTAAATTATATCTCATTTTCAATCTTATCACAATGTATTAATAATATCAAGCACTACTAACGGAATCATTCCCATTACCCTATAATCATCGCCCGCAACCATGCGGGCCCTTAGTTATGAATATTTGTTGGATTGGTGTGAAGGGTTGGGGATTTCTGGGGATAAAAGATTTTACGCCTTACAAAGAAATGAGTTTAAGCCTTTGTGGAATGACAAGGATTTGATTGAATGAGCTAGGGGATGTCATCGTTCAAGACAAATACAAATCTGTGTTGAGGCTGGTTATGATTTGGGCCAGGAAGATGGGGATGTTGAGAGGCAGCACGACCGTGACAGTGATCTTGAAGAGGGGCGAGAGGGTAGTTGTAATACCCCGTCCCGTTCTGTACCCCTTTTTCTTAATTAGAAGCCTTATTTTATTTTCTCTTATTTGTTTCTTTTAATTTGAATTATTTTTGTGTGCTATTGTGTATTTAAATATACATACCCTTTTTATAAAACTCCTAAATTCGAAGAAAGAAAACGAATTCTTTCAAACGAATAAAGGACTACGAGAAATTAATTATTCAAATTAAATTAAGGATTTCGATCCGTTTAATTTATTGAGAAAAATCAAAATACAATAAAATATTACTTGAGTTTAAAAACTGTATTATTTTCTGAATCGGGATTACACTCGTGAACCAAACGATCCCTGAACCGTATCAATTGGGAACGAAAATATCGAAATTTTTTGGATAAGAATTTAGAAATAGATAAGTTTGGAAAGGGAAGGTATAAAAGAAGAAATCTCCCTCTCCTCATTCATTTTTCCCCTTCACGCAATTTTTTTTTTCTCTCTCTAAAAAAATCCTTTCCTCCTCCTTCGGTCGCCTTCCTCCGCCTCCTTTTTCCTCCACCGCGAACGCCGCCGCGTCTCTCCGCCGCTGGAGCTCCGCCCAGCCGCCACGCCTCACGTCTCCTCCCTCTGCCGATGTCCTCTTCACGCCATCGCGAAGCCACGACGTTACCTCCTCCGGCGAACGAAGAAGCGCCGCCGTGCCCAGCGCCTCTCTCTCCTTCGGTCGCGACCCAGACCACCAGAAAGTGCCGCCGCCTCGAAGCCCCAGCGCCACCGTCTCTCCAGCCGCACCGCCTCCCCTGTTTCTGCAATCGAAGCCCAGTGCCACCGTCATCTCTCTAGCGCCGCTGCTCTCTCCAGCGCCGCCACCGCCTCTTGATTTCTCCTCTTCCAGTAAGTCTATGCAAAAAGCCCTCTTTCAATTCCACTCTTTGAAGTTCAATTTCAATTTTCACCCGTAACTAATTCTTTTCGTTTAATTTCGTTCATTTTTTACGCCGTTGAACCGGTTGCTTTTGCCAAATTTCTGGAATTTCCGACCGACGCCGTTAGGCTGTCCAATTTCATTTTCCGAATTCCCGAACAACGCCGTTAGGCTGCCCAATTCTCCGAACGAATTATCGATTTTCAAAACGACGCCGTTAGGCCGCCCGTTTAACGTCTCAAACTGAAGCTCGTAAGGTTTCTATCTTCGTTTTTCATCTTGAGTAGATTTTGGGTTAGATTGTTAATTGTTAGATGCTTGGTGTTGGTGAACGAATCTAATCGGGAGGATTAGTGGCTGTTTTAATCCGTTTATACGTCACCAATCAATAACGTGTGATTGATTACCACCGTAAATGGTAAAACGAGTCTTGGGTTAACGAATTCGGGTAAAATGAAGATCGCAATTTAAATTATTTCGTATATGTGTAAGTTTGGGTGTATTTGTGTGTATTTTTTAGTCTGAAATTCGAAAAATTACATGAATAAGCTGGAGAACAACTATTTATAGAGACTAGCAAGCATGAGGTGTCTAAGACTCTTGGTCTCCCTAGCCTGCATGCTTGACATGTGTCCCTTTGATCTTATCTAAGCTGAACCTTAGTTACAAAGTCTTCTTTGGTCCTTATCTCGGACTCACTGTTGTTCGCCTAGGTCGGCTTGATGGATCTTGTTGGTTCTCCAATCGAAAGTTGTTCGCCTCTTGAGGTTGTACTTGGGAAGTTGTTCGCCTTATGCCTTTGTCCAGCTTGGCTTTGGGATCTTTGTCCTTTGTTCACTTGTACATTCTTCCTTGGCTATCTATTGTATCATAGTTTGATAAAGTTGTTCGTCATTGATGACTTCACAGTTGGCTCATTCTTGGTCCCGGGCCTTAATACCTGTTCGCCTATTAGTTGTTCGTCGGGAGTGTTGTTCGTCACTTTATACACCCCCCAGATTGATTAATGCACCCAAATCGTGATTTTCTTTGTTGATCTTCCTTGATTTGGTTCATAATCCTCGTTGTAGCTTTAATCCTTGTTCGTCATTTACTGACAATTGTTCGCCCATCAACAATTGCCCCCTATCCTAACTATACGTTACACCAAACGAGCAACTTTGTGGCGAACAACTATAGTTAGGATATCAAAATAATGAGGATTGGGACGAACATCATTGGTCTGGGCGAGCAACATATGGTCTGCCGTTTCGTCTTCCCAAGGTCTGGGAAGATTACGAAGATGACGCCAGCGCAATGATTGCGCGCCGTTCACGCGCGAGCAACTCCGAGGCCAGGCGCCCCTATAATTGCTTATAGGCCCTTCAACTTTTGAACTTGTTTGGAAATTACCCCGTTTTCTCTCAATTTGACCTCTGAGTTTTCGGGAAATTACGCCTGGGACCCCGTTTTTGCTTGGGGTATAAATAGTGGGAAAACTGAAAATTTTCCCACTTTTCTCCCTCTTGCTACAGTGCTCCGGCGATTTCAAGTTTTTTCGGCGTCCGTCCTTCAGTATTTGGCTTCAAATCTTCATTCCCAGGTAGTTACCTTCTTCTTTTTATCTTTTTCTCTACTTTTTCTCTCGAAAATTCAATCGCCGCCGTGTGGATCCGAGCGCCACCGTCTTCTCCGGGAAAGCGCCGCCGTCTGCAACAATATCCGTCATATCCGTCACTACCCAGATTTTCCCTCTCCCTCCTATGTCTTCGCATTCGAGTAATAAAACTGAGGAGACCCTAGATCCCCTTTTTCCCATTGTTGCTCGCGATCTAGAGCCAGTTGAGGTTTCTTCAGCGTCGAACGCTCACGTGGATTCTGTTGTTCGTTCTGTGGAGGACACCAGTGCCGGCCCATCTGGAAGAGGGCTAATAGTTGTGGCGAACAACAATCTGGACGAAAACTCTTCTTCTGCCGAAACTGAAGTTCCAGAATCCAACGAACTTACTCGTGAGTTTTTGGAGGGTATCAATTTTCCATCCCCAAGGATGCGGGAAAGTGAGATCCCGGCTGGGGTTGCTCGCCTATTCGAATGGCGAGCATATGCTGAAAGGTATGCGAACAGCTTTCCTCGTCCACAAAGACAAATAATGGACAAGGTGAAGACTGATTACCAGGCGAGCAAGATCAAGAGTGTTGTTCGCGAAGATGAACTGGATACTATCCGGAAGGACTATAAGATCCCATATGATATTCATATGTGGGCACCTCAGAGGAAGGAAAGAGCTGATCGCCCACCTCCTGGGTGCACGGCGATCAACATCCACACCTTGATTGCTGGGCTGAAGTTACCTCTTCCACCTGTTGTTGGTCGATTCTTAGAGGCGACCAACTTGGCTATCACTCAAATTACCCCAATTGGGTGGATGAACCTCTTAGGCTCTATGTGCCTGTTCGCTTTGGAGGGGTACGTTGATCGGATCACTGCGGAAGAGATCAACTACCTGATGACAATCACAAGTTGCCCCCGAGGAGAAGATGGCTATCACTACCTCAAGGCCAGGACTGGGTTGAAAATGGTGGAAGAGGTGCCGAACAAGATTCGTGATTGGAAACAGCACTTCTTCTGGATTGGGGGTGATTGGCGAGCATCTTCTGGTCCACACGGCGGCCCTGGACGAATAAATTCTCCAGCAGCCTATGGAAAACTGAAACGTAAGTTCAATTCTTGCTCGCCTTTGGACAGTTGTTCTAATTTAACTTTTTTTGTTTGTTCGCAGGCCCTCGTCTACCCAAGTGGAATTCGGAAGAAGAGTTGAGCTCCGAGTTTCTGTTTACATCGTGCCTGGTCGGCCTCCGTAACCGAGCAGATAGAACTATTGACTATCTTTGCCGATCAAGGTGTCAAAAAGCTGCTCGCCTCTTGACCTATCCTCACCACCTGGAGGCTCAAGCTGAGGTGCCCCCAGGTATGAAAATTTATAACTTCCGGTTCAAATGTTTTGTTCGTCAATGTTTTGTTTAACTTGCTCGCCTAATATATTATTCTTTTTTTTTTTTTTTTTTAGCCGAGCAAGTAACAGTTGCCGTCCCTCCAAGCTACGCTCTTCTCGAGCAAAGGGTCCTTGAAATGGGGCCACCAAGAGGGAAGAAAAGAAGAGGTGACCCCCCCCAAGCTGTGCTCGCCATGTCGAACAAGCCTGAGGGGGCCAAAGTTCCAAGACCGGCTGCCCCCCCAGTTCAAATTCGGTCTCCTCCCGTCTCCCCACCTCGTGGTGGTAAGCGCCTTAAGAAGGCAGATGGGACCCCACTGGCCGGAGATGTCCCCGGCAAGGGGAAAGAAAAGGTGGGCGAAAGTTATGCTCGCCACGAAGAGGATGTTATAAGGCGTTCTTCTGGGGAGCCCACGGAAAAGTCGGGAAAAGCGAGCAAAGATGTAGGCTCACTCCGTGGCCCAGAAGATCTTACATTCCTAGGATGGGATGATCGGAAGTTTGCCGAGTAAGTATCTATCCTCTCTTGCCGAACAACTTTCATCCATTTTTTTTATTTTTCTAAGTATCAATTGCTTTTTTGTTTGCAGATACCGTGCCGATGATTATCCCGGCCGAGCAAGTGTTGTACATCAGTACGCTTGCTCGAAGACTCCCGTAAACATAAGGGAGATTCCTGGCGAACATGTTCGCAAGGCGACGGAGTTGGTCGCCCGGGCCTGGACGCGTCCTCTGGACAAGGCCATCCTTCAGCAGGGGCAAATGGACAATCTCCATCTCTCGATGATGCTCGTCGCCAACGGCCTTGTTACTGCTCAGAGGGCAATCACCCAAGTTGCCGAGCAAGAAAAGTCTGCTCGCCAATATGCGAATACTGCTCGGCAGCTTACTGAAGAAAAGGATGGCCTGGTGAGCCAATACGAGGCCAAGATTGCTCGCCTTAACAACCAGATCAATGTTTACATTGATGCTGAGCACAAGCGCCTTGAAGAGATTCAGGCCATGTCCAAAGAGCTGAAGGATAAAGAGGCCCTGCTTGGGGACAAGGAGATTTTGCTCGGTGAGGGAGAGAAGAGATTGACTTCGGCCGAACAAAGAATTGCTGAGCTTGAGGCGGAGAATGCTCGTCTCCGGGAAGCAGAAGCCAACCTCTTCACCCGTGAGCAACTTGAAGAGGAGGTTCAAACTCGTACCGGCCCCATCTCCAACCTTGGATATATTTGTGCCTACGCGGACAGCATCCGTACGGCTGATGCCTATGATTACAAGGAGATGGTGGAGGAGATGGCTAAGGATTTGAATGAGTTCCTCGAGAACTATCCTCCGCCGAACAACGTTAAAATCCAATTGGCGGATTTGGCTGTGCTAGGGGTTAAACTGGATAAACTCGATCCCAGCATCACCATCACTCATCCTCCACCAATTGTTGATGATGGCGAGCAAGGAGATGAACCGGCTGCCGCGGACGAGCAAATTGCTAAAGAAGCGGAGGATAAGGCGACTGAAGACCTTGCTCGGGACATGATTGTCGACCCCTCTGCCGAGCAACCTCAAGATCCTCCCCCCACCGAACAGCAGTAGTTTTAGGACTTAACTTTTTTCTTTTCTTCTTTTGTAGTAGTTGCTCGCTCCTTTTTTGTAGTACTTGTAATGGCTGCTTCCAGCTTGTACTATTTTTGAGGCTTAATGCATTTCTTTAATGGAAAATGTCTTTCTCATGTTCGCTCATTTTCTTATATATGTCAATTGCCTTTACATTTCTGTCAATGCTTTTACAATTATAACATATAGTATTGGGCTTTTGTTCGAATTGAACTTTGCCTTTAGTGGAATCAGGGTTTAGCCTTAGGTTCTGTTCATTTTAAAAAACAAACAACCTTTAAGTGGCTTTGGTCCTTAGGTTCTGTTCATTTGTAAAACGAACAACCTTTGAATGGACTTGTACCTCGAGCTTTTGGACTTTTCCTCTTTTGACGAACAACTATTATATTTACATTGCAAAATAATTACAAGTGTTATAAGACTGTCCATCACTATCATATACAATCTGACGAACAACTTTAAACACAAACTAAAACTTGCTCGCTTATAATATTTTGCCGAGCAACTCTATCTATAAAACCAAAAGCACTAGCACCAGACTATACAACGTGCCGAGCAACTTTTGAATCTATATTTGAGAAAATTTTAAAAAATTAGGCAAGTTTTTAGCTGCCTTCTTAGCCTTCCTTCAACTCATACGCATCCCTTGCCCCCCAAGACATTTGTTCGCCCAACTTTATTGATAATACTTCTTTAGATGCACGGCATTCCAGGAGTATTGGGCCAGCTTGCCTTCCATGTCTTCAATATCGTACACGCCATTGACGTATTTTTCTGTTATACGATACGGGCCCTCCCAAGTTGGTCCCAATACGCCTGGAGGTTGGGCGAGCAACTTTCTTAGAACCAAATCTCCAACTCTGAATTCCCTAACTTTTACATGGGAATTATAGTAACGTTCTGCTCGCTGCTTGTATGTGGCATTTTTTAGCTCGACATTCAATCTTTTTTCTTCGAGCAAATCCAATTCAGCATTTAGAGCAGAGTTGTTCGCCTGTTCATCAAAGTTGGTCGTCCTGAATGTAGTGGCCTTTAACTCAATTGGTATTACAGCCTCTGTTCCGAAAGCCATTGCAAAGGGTGTTTCTCCGGTGCTCGACCTGGGAGAAACTCTGTATGCCCATAAGACTTCCGGAAGTTCTGTAGACCAACTGCTTTTACTCTCCGCCAGTCGTACTTTTAATGTATGCTTTATGATTTTATTTACGGCTTCAACTTGTCCATTCGACTGGGGATGATAAGGTGTGGAGTAATGTTTCTTGATCCCCCACTTCGTACAGAATTCTCTCAACTCTTGTCCATCAAACTGTGGACCATTGTCTGTCACAATTGCCTGTGGAACTCCGAAACGACAGACAATGTTCTTCCAAATAAAGTTGATCATCTTCTGCTGTGTTATATTCACCATGGCCTCTGTTTCCGCCCATTTTGTGTAATAATCGACTGCCACGACGGCGAATCGAACATTTCCAACTCCAGCCGGGAAAGGACCAATGATGTCCATCCCCCATCTTGCAAAAGGCCATGGGCTGTATACTGACACAAGTTCCTGAGCCGGGGTATGGATGCCTGGGGCAAAAATCTGACATTGATGGCAAGTTTTGGCTTTTTTGATTGCATCTTGACGTAAGGTCGGCCAATAATAGCCTTGTCTGATTGTCTTGTATGCCAAAGCTTGCCCCCCAGTATGATTTCCACATACTCCAGCATGTATCTCTTCAAGTACTGCTTGCCCTTGCCCCCTAGGCAAACACTTGAGAAGTGGGATTGATATTCCCCTTTTGTAGAGTTGCTCGCCCACCAGAGTATATCTGGCGGCTCGCTTTATTAGCTTGGCAGCTTCAAAAGGGTTGTTTGGTTTTTCCCCATTTTTCAAGTATTTGACTATACTTGTTCTCCAGTCTTCTTCTTCACTAGTTTGATCGTCGAGTTGATTGACATTATAACTTACTGTTGATGGATCTTTCATCTTTGTAACTATAATATCTGCCAACTCTATGGGGCCTTCACTCGTTGCTAGTCGGGCAAGCGCGTCTGCTTGAGTGTTGCTCGTCCTTGGAATTTGCTGTATGAAGACTTGCTGCAACATGGACATCAGGTGAGCAACAATCCGTTGATACTCGATCATGTGATCATCTTTTGCTTCGTATTCACCTCAGACTTGGTTCACGATCAATTGTGAATCGCCAAATATTTGCAAGCGTCTGACACCAACTGCGAGGGATAGGTGGAGACCAGCGATAAGAGCTTCATACTCAGCTTCGTTGTTGGTTGCCATGAAACCAAATCTGATTGCCGAGGTGAATACTTGTCTGTTTGGACTTATTAATACTACTCCTGCCCCCGAGGCTATGTTGGTTGATGATCCGTCCACATAGAGATGCCAAGGGTGATCAAGTCCTCTCGTCGGATCTGGTGGGAAAGTTAGTTCGACTATAAAGTCGGCTAATGCTTGCCCTTTGATCGCCGTTCGAGGAGCATAGGTCACCCCGAATTGGCTAATCTCCAGTGACCATCTTAAAAAACGACCTGCAGTGTCGGGGCGATGGAGAATTTGCCTGAGCGGGAAAGTTGTTAGAACTTCGACTTGATGGTCAAAGAAGTATGGTCGTAACTTTCTCACGCTCATAACCAAAGCATACGCCAGCTTTTCGGTTGGGGCATATTTGATCTCTGCTTCATGCAAAGTCTGGCTGACGTAATATATAGGTTGGTGGAATTTGCCGTCCTCCCGCACCAAAACAGAACTGATGGCAACTTCTGATGCGGCTAAGTATAGAAAGAGCTTTTCTCCTGGGATTGGTTTTGATAGGATTTTGACATCTCCCAGGTAGTCTTTAAGTTGATCGAAAGCCGCTTGGCAGTTGTTAGTCCATGCAAACTTCCCTTTTTTGACGGCCTCGAAGAATGGACGGCACTTGTCCCCCGACCTGGATATGAACCGGTTCAATGCTGCTAGGCACCCGGTGAGTCTTTGCACTTCTTTCACCGAACGTGGTGGTTGCATATCCATGATGGCTTTAACTTTTGATGGGTTGGCCTCAATTCCCCGCTGGCTAACAAGATGACCCAAGAATTTTCCTGAGTGAACTCCAAAGCTGCTTTTCTTTGGATTCAACTTCATGTTATAGTGTCGTAGAATTTCGAACACTTGAGTCAGATGTTGAAGATGGTCTTCCTTCTTGGGACTTTTGACTACGATATCGTCTACATAGACTTCAACCGTATCTCCTATTTGTTGATCAAACATCTTGTTCACCAGCCTTTGATATGTTGCTCCAGCATTTATGAGGCCGAACGGCATTCTCTTCCAACACAGCAAGTTTTTGTTAGTATAAAAAGCTGTGCTTTCTTGATCGTCAGGATGCATTGGGATTTGATGATACCCTGCAAAAGCATCCATGAATGTTAGCATTTCGTGACCCGCAGTGCTGTCCACCAATTGATCGATGTGCGGGAGAGGAAAGTTGTCCTTCGGGCATGCTGCATTCAGATCTGTAAAGTCTATGCATAGCCTCCAGGTCCCGTTTGGTTTCCTCACGAGTACTGGGTTTGCTACCCATTGTGGACAGAGTGCTTGTCGAATGAGATCATTGTCTAGCAACTTTTTAACTTCTTCATTCAAGGCTTGGTATTTGTCCGGGCCGTACTTCCTTCGTTTTTGATGGACGGGCTTTTTTGCTTGATTTATGTTCAGCTTATGACAAGCATGTTTCGGGTCTATCCCCACCATATCCGCATGAGACCAAGCGAAAACATCTAGATTCTTGGTGAGGAACTCTTTCATTCGGGATCTGTAAGGCTCTGGGAGCTCAGATCCTATGAATAATTCAAGATCCTCGTTGTTGGGATTAACTTTGAACGCCTCCAGCTCTTCGACTGGAGTTGCTCGTCGTTTTTGTCCCTTCCAACGGGGATCAAGTATGGGTTCCTCAGGGTTGGAATCATTTTCGATGTCCATCGGCTCTGCCCCCAGGCGGGGTTCAAGATCATCAGTTGGCTCCGTCCCATTGTTGTTCGTTTGTACTTGGCCCTCCAAGTCTTCTACTGAAGGTTGTTCGTCATCACCCCCTTGTTGTTCGTCAGATGGATACTCCTCCCGGGTGGTAACGAGTTGTTCGTCCAACACTTGCTCGTTCAAGTGCTGTTCGTCCGCATCCATGTGGTCGTCTATGTCCATCATATTGTTTAGTATTGATGGTTCGTCGATGGGATAACTTGCTGCTTCCATCATGGATATTTGTACAAATTTTGCTCGTAGCTGTTGAACGCATTCTCGTGCTCTCCGTTGGTCTCCCTTAATTGTGCCTGTTCCACTGGCTGTTGGAAATTTCAAACAATAGTGGTAAGTGGAACACGCAGCTTTAAATTCATTAAGAAAAGGTCGGCCAAGAAACCCGTTATAGGTCGACTCCTGGTCTACAACCAAGAAATCTACCATTCTTGTTATATTTCTTTCGGGTTCATTGGCCGTTACAAGTTGTACAGCTAATGTTACAATTCCCAACGGTGTTGTCACAGCATTTCCGAAGCCTATAATTCTATGTGTTGTATTCCGAACATAACCCGAATAATCTCCCAGATTATCGAGGGTCTTCTTGAATAAGATGTTCGTGTAGGCTCCGGTGTCCACCAACAGTCTGTGGACTCTGGTCCCCATAATCTTGGCACAGATTACGAGCGAATCATTGTGTGGAGTTAAGACGCCTTCAAGGTCTTTTTCGGTGAAAGTTAATTCCGCCGTTTGCATGATAGACGGCTTAACTCCCATCTCTTGTACTTGGCCAATCGCTCGTAGCTCCGCTTTCCTCTTCCGGTTAGAGTCAGGTGGTTGTCCATCAAAACACCCTCCTGCGGGACCTGCGGGTTCCATCATGAACAGGTCTTCTAAAGGTTGAGCCGGCATACTGGGAACTGGTCGTCCGGGTTTGTTGTTTCTCTGAGGTTGACCATCCTCTTCATCTTCTGAGTTGTTCTCCCGAGCTCTTTTCCCAGGTTGCCTCTTAACGAAATCGGAGAGCTTTCCCTCCTCATAAAATCGCCAGAGTTGCTTAAGCAAATCTCTACACTCACTCGTAAAATGCCCCACGCTTTGATGGTAGGCACAATACTTGTTCGGGTTGAGTTTGCCAGTATCCTGACGGATTTTACGTGGTGGGGAAAGCAACTCTTTCTCCTTTACGCTCTCGTACACAGTATCAACTGATACTGTCAATACTTGGTTCAATTTTTCTTTCAAATCCGATCCTTCGGTGAATGCTTTCATATTTTTTGGGACCCTGTAGCTTGTCCCGACGGGCTTTTTGTTATTCTCCTTAGGATCAGCTTTGTTCTCCCCTAAATTTGTTTGTAGGGCCTCGTGCATGGAAACGAAAATGCCAGCTTGGTTTCTGAACTCGGCATAAGTCTTTGGGCACTTCAGACGTACCTCCTTCCATAACTTCGACCCTTTTTTCAATCCGGCCATCACAGCGACGATCTTTGTATCTTCGCTCACCGGTTCTCCTTCTAGCAAAACTTTATCGAATCTTTCCATAAACGCCCGGTCAGTTTCATCATCATTTTGCCTTAAATCTGATAGCCGGTGTTTTTGGGAAAGATACGACCCCGCCGTTGAAAAGTGAGAGAGAAATTCTCGACTTAGCTGGACGAACGAGTGGATTGATGCCGGTGGCATTGATGAAAACCACTTGTGAACCCGATCGCCTAATGTTAACGGAAAATTTCGGCATTGGGTGGCGTCGCTGGCCCCCACGGAGACCATGTAGTCCGTATACTTCGTTAAGTGGACCCGGGGGTCAGTGATGCCCTCATATTGAATGCTAGCTGGAAATTGAATCTTTTTCTGGATCGGGGCCTTCAAAATGTGAGCTGCCAAAGGTGAGGATGGCATGCTGGTCGTTCCCATCCCCCTCTGTTGGTCTAGTTGCCCTTGCATGTTCTCCACAGCCCTCCTTAGGCTTGATAATTCATCAAGAGGTGCCCCCTGACTTGGAGGCTGTTCGGCGAGCAAAGGCATTAACCTTTCTGCTCGTCGCAGTCCCTCGCTTGGAGTGGGCACTTCCTGGGCTTGCCTCCTAATGTTGTTCGCCGCATTTGGCCCTAGGCGCCTGAAGGCTGACTGGGTGAGTCTTTCATGGACTGATGGGCGAGGCTGTTCAAAAGTTGCTCGCCCGTCTTCTGCTCCCCGGCGAGCAGCTTCCCGTTGGGGTTGGCTAAGCCTGTCTTGGGCACTGGAACGTGTTGTCCCATGGCTAGACATAGTTGTTCGTCCGCGACCAGACTCAGCCTGTACTTCTTGTTGGTCGTCCACCTTGGCCTTTCCCTTGTTCCGTCTGACTTGGGCACTATCAACCTCTCGCTGTTCGCCCCTAGTGGTCCTGGGTCTAACAACTTCTAGGGACTTGTCCCTTGGCCTTGCCTGTGTTGGCCTAACTTGCTCTTGTTGCCTCTGGAGGGCCTGGAGAGCAGCAATGGTTTTGGCTAACTCGTTGGGGTTGTTCGCCAAAGCCTCCATCTCAGGGGGGAGGTTATGTGTTATGGCTGTATGTTGTGACCTGTTCGCATGTCTCGGGTCACGGTCCTGGTGGTCGGCCGACGTGGCTCGGGTCTGAGATGCTCTTTTTGACAAACGTGATCCTTGGGTCTCTTTAGATTGAGGCATTTCAATTTAAATTACTTCTTAATTTATAAATTGAAGAACACCAAGAACACTTTTGTTTGTATCTTCAAATATTTCTTGAGATTTCCTTTGAATCTTCAAGTTTTCAACTTGAAGTTCTTGAGTAATCACACTAAACCGGAGGTTCGAACCCTCCTTCTAGCGCCAAAATTGTTGGTGAACGAATCTAATCGGGAGGATTAGTGGCTGTTTTAATCCGTTTATACGTCACCAATCAATAACGTGTGATTGATTACCACCGTAAATGGTAAAACGAGTCTTGGGTTAACGAATTCGGGTAAAATGAAGATCGCAATTTAAATTATTTCGTATATGTGTAAGTTTGGGTGTATTTGTGTGTATTTTTTAGTCTGAAATTCGAAAAATTACATGAATAAGCTGGAGAACAACTATTTATAGAGACTAGCAAGCATGAGGTGTCTAAGACTTTTGGTCTCCCTAGCCTGCATGCTTGACATGTGTCCCTTTGATCTTATCTAAGCTGAACCTTAGTTACAAAGTCTTCTTTGGTCCTTATCTCGGACTCACTGTTGTTCGCCTAGGTCGGCTTGATGGATCTTGTTGGTTCTCCAACCGAAAGTTGTTCGCCTCTTGAGGTTGTACTTGGGAAGTTGTTCGCCTTATGCCTTTGTCCAGCTTGGCTTTGGGATCTTTGTCCTTTGTTCACTTGTACATTCTTCCTTGGCTATCTATTGTATCATAGTTTGATAAAGTTGTTCGTCATTGATGACTTCACAGTTGGCTCATTCTTGGTCCCGGGCCTTAATACCTGTTCGCCTATTAGTTGTTCGTCGGGAGTGTTGTTCGTCACTTTATACACCCCCCAGATTGATTAATGCACCCAAATCGTGATTTTCTTTGTTGATCTTCCTTGATTTGGTTCATAATCCTCGTTGTAGCTTTAATCCTTGTTCGTCATTTACTGACAATTGTTCGCCCATCAACACTTGGGACAAAGGAGGAGAAAACTTACTGTTAATTTGTAATTTAGATGTTTAGTATTAGTTATTAACTTATTTAGTATTATTGTTTTGTTTCACTTGTATCATTCTTTAGAAGTGAGATTTTGGATAGTTGTTTCTTTGTTTTATTTCTTTCACAAACCATG
Source organism: Ballota nigra (assembly GCA_947034835.1). NCBI lineage: Eukaryota > Viridiplantae > Streptophyta > Magnoliopsida > Lamiales > Lamiaceae > Ballota > Ballota nigra. The sequence goes on from OX344725.1 coordinate 96,605,051, forward strand.
AGATTGGAAATTTTTAGTTTAGTGTTTAGTAATAGTGGTTGGATGTTGAAATATTATTGTTTTAGATGTATGGTATTAATGACTCAGAGGACTAGTATTATTCTTATGAATGTTTAGTATCATTGTTTTAGTATTATGATGATATTAGCAAAATCTTATAGTATCCTTGTTTTGATGTTTTTCAAGGATAAAAACATTTTTGAATAAATTTCGTAAACAAAGGGAAACTCGTCTTCACCTCGTACCCCTGTTAGAATTTTAGAAAACACAAAATAAAGTCTTTTAATAAGTTTAGAAAAGAGAAGTTTTATATTCAAGCTTTCGTTTAAAAAACAAGAAATAGAATTCTTAAGAAAGAATAACCTTTTCTTTAATTTTATTAAGTAATAATCTTATTTTTCTAAGTATTTTCCAAGTTTAATAATTATATTTTTTTTCCTTAAAAAGCCTTTTGAGAATACCACTAAATTCAGTAAATACACCCCCTGTTACACCACTAAATTCAGTAAATACACCCTCTGTTACATCACCAAATTCAGTAAATACACCCCCTATTGCAGCACTGAATTTAGTAAATACACTCCCCTGATACACCTCCTCTTAAAAAGGGGTGTACTTATCAATTTGAAATCAACCTTTGAAAACTTTAGTTTTCAATAGTTTTCTGAAGACAACGACCTACTCAAATCCTCGAGTTTCGCACTCTTAAGCTTTATAAATTCAAAAGTCAATCTTTTAATCGGAATACTCCTTATTAGGATTTTGTACCTTTCGGAACACGCACGAAGGACTCGACTGTCTGCCTACCCAATATTCCCGGAACTCAGAACAATCAGGTGGGTGATGATCTGTTGATTGATCTGCTAATAATAACGTCGTGCCGGTATTTTCTGAACTCGACTAAATTAAATCAAAAATATCTAATCCAACATAAATGTAACATCTATCTATATAACTGTTTGGATTATGTGATATAACTATATATGTTATATATTGCCTGTTGTTTTGTGAATCGATCATCACTGCATGAGTAAACACCTTACGTGAGCATGAATCAGTTCGGTTGTCAGTCAAGTATTATTCTTTGTAAAGTTTATTTGAGTCAGTTTTGTGGAAGGTCAGTATGTACGGAGTCGGGATCGAGTTTTAAATCCGACCTCCGGGGCTGCTGTCGGGGACGCCCTCGGAATCAAGGTTGTTGATCAAGTAGATCTAGTCCCCGGTCAGCTGTCGTTTGACGCACTGGGAATAAGGCCATTGATACTTGCTTATTTTGAGGGATGTTATAAGGTTGGATGATGTGAGCTTGTGTGGTTGGATGAAGTAAGTTTTGGTTGGAGTTGAAAAGGATAATTTTGTTGATTTGTTGGAGTTGAAAAGAGTAAAACTTTGTTGGAAGTGGAATTATCATACGTTTATGGTTTGTCAGTTTGTGATAATACGTGATATGACTTTGGGCTTTGCCCTAATGTGAACCAACTTGTGCTATTTCAATTATATCATGCGAAATATGCTTAATTACTATTTTAAAACTTCATAATCTTTTATATACGTCAAATGTTTAAATAAAATAAACTTTTTATTAATGAGTATAACTTAATATATTTCGGATTTACCAATCCCATGATGTTGCAATCACCCATAAGTGAGAATTCAATTCTCACGCCCCTTTTTCCTAACCCCTTGCAGATTTCAATTACGGGGAGCAAGGACAGTGACACAGAAGACACAAAGTCTCCCTTTTGCTTAAAATATATTATTACTAATACAATGATGCCTATCATTTCTATTTCCCAATAAATGTTATCGCTACTGCCACGCAAGACGATACTCTTTCCGTGTGTTTAAATTATCCAAACTCAGTGTGTATTATTCTGAAGATACAGAACCCTCTATCCATCTTTATATATATATAAATACACTTACGTTATAATATTCCTTCCCACTTATCCGCTGCATGAAACTTCTCTCTCTCAATTCAGTTATATTTCTTTCAAAAATTTTATAATTCGGACTTTTGATCACAATAACACTTCGAATCCGATATAATTAATATATTTTGGGTTCGGGGCGTTACAGTAGTGATGGAGATCTCAAGGGGCATGATGATAAGGGTATTGCTGATGAAAATAATGATATAAGTTGGTTGGTTGATAATGATCATGAATTTGAACCTGAGACTATTGGTGATGATAATGAAGCGCGGGGGAGTAATGTAGATCTAGATGTTGTTAAGGTGAGGCGGGGTAATCTAGATCAGGACGAGGATAGTGGAGATGGGGATCTAGTGCAACATGGAGATGACTTCGATGAGAGAAAGGCTTCTGATGATGATACAAAGGATAATCAATACCCTAAGTTCAACAATGAAGTTGTCTTTAATCCTGAATTTGAGGTGGGTATGCTCTTTGGGACAAAGGATGAATTTAGGAACTGTGCAACTCAGATTGCAACTGAAAGAACAAAATGGGTATAGTAGTAGTAATAGTCCCATCCAGATCTGAGTTATAATATCCCAGTTCCTTGATATGTTTGTGTGTGCCAATGTTGTGTTTAAAGTTTGAAACTCTATTGAAGGGTTTCATTAAAAAAGAAGAAAATAATTTTCTGCCTTATCTGGGATGCATCTCCTTTTCTATTCTGACGTCTGATTTAATTTATGGTTTTGTGCTCCACTGCTCCTTTTGAATCCTTAAAAAATCCCAGTAGTGTGCTTGTTCCTCTCTGTTTTCATTTGTAAAAAGGGTCAAATGCCCCATAATGTTTACTCTAAAATACAAATAAGCCACTAAAGTTACTATCATACATTATTTCTCTTTTCTTATTTTTCATTCGGGGAGAGAATTGGAGTTGTTATTCGTGCCGAGCGAGCCTGAGTACTTGATGCTCGAGCTCGGCTCGAAACTTCAACAAGCTAGAAATAGAGCTTGGCTCGATACGCTAACGAGTCTAACGGTATTATAAGATAATATTTAACTATCGAATTTAACGAGCTAATATCTCAATAGTTAAAAGGAGTATCTCAAGAGCTCGAGCTCGACTCGTCTAAAAATATAAACGAGACGAGCTACAGCCTTAACGAGTCGAGCCGAGCTCACGAGCAACTCATTTTGTTTAATGGCTCTATGAGAGACCTCTGCCCAGAGATTGTTAAATATTATGTCAAATACATTTTACAACTGTATTATGTCAAATACAACGATAATAAAACACACCAAAATCAGATCCTTAAAGATTTGATAAAATGTTTGGATAACAGTACAAAATTATATCAATTTCATTAAATCAAAATCATAACTATGATTCAAGAATCATAGTACAAGAATAGTAACTAGTCTTGCGAGAAGTGGCAATTCATGTAATGAATTGTCAATTTTCTTCAAGTGTTTCCTCGTCATTTTGAGACCTTTATTGACATTGTTGCTATCCCCGTTGGCTGCTGCTTCTTCTTCTTCTTTAAGAAGCTCTCTTTCATTTGTTGGATTACAACATGAATGAAATATACTATGCTGTTTTTTTTTTTTATGATAGCACTCAAATTTCTAGTTTCTCATAACATTGGGCGCAAAGCTTGTCTTCGTCTTCCAATTTACCAGGTGGACTCATGCTCATCGTTCCAGATTTCTATGACATTCTTTTATCCTGATTGGACCAAATACAGTATTGGTTACAAGCAATATAATGTCCACACATATTTTTTTACAATACGGATGAAGAAGTTTTCACTAGGAAAAAACAGGGAAATATTTGTAGGGAGAAATGAAAATTGGGTTGACATCAAATATTCTTTATCTAAAAAAATTCTCTTGATTTACAAATGTATGAATCAAAAATTAAGTTTCTGTAGTAGAGATCATGGGAAAAATGATTTTGTCTACTAAACTTAAAGTTACAGCATTTACAAGGGAAAATCAATGGAAATTATCTACCCACTCCAATTCTGCAGTAGATACGCATTAAAAATTCTCTCATTAACCCATGAGTAATTCACAAAATCCCTAAAACCAACGCTCTCTCTTGATTGAGCCCAGATTTCAAAAATATAAATGGAAATTAAGCGGAAATTTCAGTTGTAGGTTGTTGATGGTCTTTTTATGATCAATATGATTAGTGGCTGTTTTAGCTAAGAAAGATCATCAAACAAGAATCAAGATCATGGAATTTGGCTAAGTAATGCTCAAGAAATAATTTTGCAAGAGTTTGGACTTGTATTGAATTGTTCTCCTTTTTCATGTACATGAAGGGACACTACAAGAAAAATGAGATTTTGCAACGCTGGAAAGACAACGGTTTCGGGAAAAAACGTTGTATAAAGTAAAAAATGTGTTGCATAAAGTATAACCGTTGTTTTTCAGATCAGAGATTTGATGATATACGACGGGTATGGTCAGCCGTTGTAGTTCCGCATTGTTAATGCCCGAAAAACCGGGCATATACAACGGTTATACACCGTTGTAGTTAATCGTGAGTTCCGCATTGTTAATGCCCGAAAAAGCGGGCATATACAACGCTTATACACCGTTGTAGTTAATCGTTGTTTTTTTTAAGGAATGAATAGAAAGACAATGTTTTTCAACCGTTGTATTTCCAATTCGTAAAATGAAAAAAGATGTGCACATCTTTTTTCAATGAATTCTTACACCGTTTTTTTAGTATTGTCTTTCCACAATTTTAAAGCAAAAACTATTATCTTCTAAAAATCAACACTTTTAATTGGTGGGAATAACACTTTATTTATTTTGAATGACACTTTTAGAAATACACATAAAAAAAATAAGAATATCAATTTCATCCTTTGGAAATAGCACTTTTAAGCATTTTTGAATTAACACTTTTACAAAGACATGTATTTGGAATGACACTTTTACAAACACATCTTTGAAATAACACTTTTATTTATTTGAAATGACACTTTTAGTAAATTGAATTAATACTTTTTACAAATACACATAACAAAAATAAGAATAGCAATTTTAACTTTTGGAAATAGCACTTTTAAGCTTTTATGAATTAACACTTTTACAAATACATCTTTTAAATAACACTTTCATTTGTTTGGAATGACACTTTTAGTAAATTGAATTAACACTTTTACAAATACACATAAAAAAAAAAAAGAATAACAATTTCAACTTTTGAAAATAACACTTTTAAGCTAGCATTTTTTAATTAACACTTTTAAGCAGTTTTGAATTAACAACTTTAAAAAAAAAAAAAAAAAACTAGCACTTTTTAAAATAGTTAGTCAAAATTCACTTTCAATTCACTTTCAATTTCCCTCCCACTCATCTACCAATCGTACTTCATCGGCCATTTACCCTAGCTAACAAATTTCTCTCCATCGCCCACAATTGCTGCCACCATCATGCACATCGTGTCCCATCGCTGCCCACAATTTCACCGCCGAATTCATTGTGGAGTTATCCTTTTGGTTTACAATAATGGTGTCATCGGAGCAATCCCAGTGTCAAAACTTTCCGATGGCGAAGCACGCTGGTCGGAGCAAAATGGCGTCGTTTCTCTCCGACTGATTTCTCTTCGTCGGCGGCGCTCTCGCTGCCTTCCTTGTTGTCTGGGAGCTCTGGTTCTTTTTCAGCCCCGACGCAACCCCTAATTTCTCCACCTCTTTCTCAGATAAAACATCCGCCGCCGATTTATTTCTCCGCTGCTCGGGTCCAGACCTCCGCCACGACTTTCCGATGGGTAATTAATTTTGTTGCTCTCTATTGCTTTCTCTCTCTCTCTCTCTCTCTCTCTGCGTGTGTGTCCTGATGTCTAAATGGGTTTGAAAATTAAATGAAGGTTAAGGAGGGTTAGGGAGATTCACGTGCAATTGGTATTAAATGGGTTGATGTCTAATTTATTTGCCCTACCCTAACTGGTGTGATGATTTTGTATGCAAAATACCGATAAATTCATGAGGTATATAAGGTGTTTGAGAGAATACCTGAGAGGGATTTAGTGTGTTGGAATATGCAATATCCTACATCCTTTCCTATTCAAAGAATATTTAACATCCTGTTATTGTGTGTGTACATATATGGAGTATCTTTATGTTTGGCATTTGAAAATATTGATATTTGATTTGTTTGGTTTTGACTTTTGTTCATGGGGGACTGTAATAATTTAAAAATATCAATCTGGATAATTTTGCTGCTTTAAAGCTTTGACATAATTAACTATTTAGTTCATCAGTATAGGTTGAAATGAGGAAAATTATATCTTGATGTTTGGCATTTAAAAATAATGATTGTAACTAATAGTATATGACAAATTAAATTATAGGCCTTCAATCGAATAGTTTATTTCATTTATACCGGGATTCTCCGCTCTGTTCTCTAGGTGGTGGTGTCGACGAGATATTGAGCAGCATAGATACCGTAGTGCGCAAGTGACTTGTTAATCGTCTTTTTTTATCTGGCCTAATTTTTTCCCATTTTTTCTACATAATCTGTTTACAGAATCTCGATTAAGCCAAACTCTTGTTGAATCAATTCAGCCAGTTGATACCTCCATCCTTGGCGGGTATGTCTCCCTCTTTGTTTTCTTCTATTATCTATGTGTGTGGGATTTGCATCATTATTGTTGCAAAATTGTGGATCTTAAAGACACTAAATTACTATGAAATAAGTGTCATGTGCTTGTCCTCCAATGGTTTTCATAGTTTCGGGATTTTTAAATACTCGTCAATTGCTTAGGAGTTTTGTCATATATTTGTGAATAGATTAGGGACATTTACGGAACCTGTGTCAATAGTTTAGGACCTTACAAATGCATAATTCCTATTCAATTTTATAATTGAATGGCTAATGCAGTACCTCTAGCCCTGTAATAAACTGATAATTTTATAAGCACATCACTTCTATGTTCGTTCTTTTACTTTATTCCTCGTGACCTCTTCATTTCATCGGATGTCCTATCTGTAAAATTTCCAGCTAAGCGGAGACTTGGACAAGATGGTTGCCTTGCAAAGATTATTGGAACCATATGCCACTTGTGAGGTATGTTGCTCATAGGCTCTCTTTTGCATATATTTATATATATATTAAACCCTAAACGAGGAACCGATGATTTCCTGTATTTTCTAACCCTACTATTTTCCATTCTTAATTTGTGCAATCTAAGATGAAGAAGATTAGGATTAGGATTACCTGCTACTTTATATACCAGACTATTGAATATTGAGATATGATGGATGAGGAATGAAAAAAAAATGCAGCTACGAAATAAAGAATGGTCGGAGGCTATGGACTTTTGTGAAGGTATAATGTAGACTTTTGGGGAACATATAAATGCTTATTCTTTTTTCCCAAATATTGTCTGCACTACTTTTTCTTTCTTTTTAAATTTAATATGCTTCATTATTAAAACAGGCTAGGCAAGTGCATAAATTGATGGATGCATGAGAAATCCTTACAATATATTATAAAATATTCATCTTTTGCACTATATGCATGTGTTGAAGCGTATTTTTTAGGTAGACATTTAAGGGGATTTTTAATTATTTATACACTTAAAAATTAATAATCCTAGTTAATGAAATAATTAGATTTATGTGGCTTCCTCGAATTGGCGATTAGATCTGTACTGGTATATTTTGCATTTCATTCAATCCTTTATTTTTTTGTGCTTAAATATATCGGTTGAAATGCTTCTCATAGATACGTTGGGTGGAGGATAATTCAGTGAATACTCACTATCTGCTTTTCTGTGTGTCTTAAGTGACCCGAGTTAAATCAGATTTGCTGGTTTTAGTCCCCTTTAAAATCCTATATGTCATTCCTTTTAAATTTTTCTAGCTGTCATTAGTATAAAATACTGCTCTTGCTTGACATTATGTAACCCCGGTGATTACTTAATTAATGTGCTGTATCAAGGCAAACCTTGGGCCTCTATTTGTTTGATTGCCTTAACATCTTTACATGCCCCCTTGCACATTGTATAGGATGAACTTAACTTTGTATGATTGAATGAGTAGTTGGAGTCTCATCAATTATAGGGATCAAGCGTATGCATTGTATGTGTCATGCACTCATGTGTGTGATAATCTGTGCCAAAAGACACCAACAAAATGGGATCATATTAAACAGCAATCCCTATTAATATTTTCATATTACTTAGTAAGTAAAGTTATGTGCGAAATTGCAAATTCTCTTTAATTTTTTATCATTACCCAACTTAGTTGGTAAGAGTAAGTAGAAAATATCAATCTGCAATATGAAAGAAAAGGTATCAATGATCTCAAGTTGTTCCTCTCACCTTGATTCCTCTTAAATGTATATTTGATGTAAATGAGTATTTCATTTGTGTTTTATAGTTTCCAAAAGCTACAGCTTACTCTGTAAAGGAAATTGATGAAATGCAGGCTGAATGGGCTGAATTCATTCAAAGAAATATGTCTGAATAGATCGAGGTTTGTTTAGCCACTTCTTCGTTTTTTTCTTGGAATTGATTTTTTTTAGTCTGAAGATTGTGTAGTTGCAATGGTTTAGTAGAAATGATTGAAACAATAGAGGCGTAGCTACACCTTATTGTTTTGTGGAAATAATTTATTTTAATACGAAGACTAATTTGGTTTGTATGCTTGCTAAAATATTATTCATTTTTCAATGTAGTGACGAGAGCTACGAAAAGGATGCATGAATGTTGTTGGGGAACAGAAGAAAAATGCCCAAGGTGTTTGAAATTTTTGTAAATGAATGTTAAGGCATTCATTTAATTAGTAGTTTAAACTTTTGTAATCTAATATTTATGGTATTTTGCTGATGGTGTGGAACACTTTTATGAACTTCTATTATACAATGATTGTATAGTATTTGGAATGTATGTTGACGGTATTATGGTTATTTTTGCTTAAATTTTGTTTTGAAAATATATTACAGGTTTAATTATATATTTACGTAATTGAAATATAAAAAATACAATATAGCTCATATTTAGGAAAGACAAAGGTTCAAAACTGACGTAGTAAATATAAATAGACAATTGTTTATAACTGTTGTCTATCCAAGAAATTTATGAAATATCTATGTGTATATTAATGGAAAGACAACGGTCGGTTAATAAACATTGTCTTTCCTTGAAATTTAAGAAAAATATATGGTACGACAACTTCTTTTTTAAAGAAAGACAACGGTTATAAGACGTTGTATGTGTTAAAGGACAACAACGGTTGACCACTGTTGTCTATCCCAATATTTATGAAATTATTATGCTACAACAACATATTTTAATAGTTATACACAACTGTTCTTGACCGTTGTAATAATTGAGGAAATACAACGGTCAGCTAACCGTTGTCTATTTATACCCACCTACTACAACGTGATCTTCTACATCGGCTATTTTTTTCGAGAGACAATGGTTTTAAACCGTTGTAAAACCTTTTTTTTCTTGTAGTGGGAGTATTTATAGACATACAAAGTGGCCATGTGTCACCATCTTGGTGGCTTAACCATTGGATTTTTGCCAAGTGTTAGGACACTTGTACAACATCTACACTATTGCTCATTGGATGGGTGTCAAGTGTTAGGACACTTGGACCATATCTAAGCTAGTGACTCTTGGAATTCCCCATGTTGTACTTGGTTTTTGGCACTATTGAGATGCTCTCGACGGTGACCGGCTGCTCGCTTGTACGTCTTCGTTGGATGTCGTGATCCTTTGCGTTCTGAGCTGTTCGCTCCTTGCTTGGGCTTATTTTACAATGTTGCTCATTTCATTACGAAGTTGTTCGCCCGAATTGATCTTGGTTTGCACCGCTCGCACAGCTGTTCTTTGTAAGGCTGCTCGCCCCAATCCTGCTTGCCGCATTAGTGCTTTTCTACAAATCTGTTCGCTCCACGAATCTGCTAGTTCCTTTACAAAGCTGTTCGCCCCACGAAGCTGCTAGCTCCTTTGATTTATTATCCTACTACTAAGTCTAACAATTTCTTCTGTTTATTAATTACTTACTTGCTCGCCACCCAACAATTGCCCCCTAGCTTGGTCTCGCGTTGGGCATGGATTGTTCAATTAAGATCAAGCTATAATCTCTTTGAAAATTGGGCGAGCAAAAATGTGACATGGTTGTTCACACGGGCGAGCATCCGAGCAATTAGACGAACAGACGAGCATGAGGACATGCGTGCGCGACCAGCAGCGAACGCCTTTTCGTGTCGCGACGGTTGGATTCCCGAGGCACGGAACGCGAGGCGTCGCGTCAGTCACGTGCGACCCCCAATTTGCCCATAGGGGCCTACAATTTTTTAGGAAAATTGCATTTTCGCCCCAATTTATCCTTATAAATACGCGACTTCTCCTTCATTTCTTTCTTTCTTCTTTTGATTTTCATACTTCCACCATTGATAAACATTTCAAAGCTTTCTGTCTTCGTGATTCTTGCGTCCAGATTCTAGATTTCGATTCGTCGAAGGTAATTTGTTTTGCATTTCATTCTCTCCTTTTAATTTCGTAATTTTTTGCACTTTTTTCGCTTTTTTTTTTGCGACTGTGAGCGTAATTCCGGCCGTTCGCCGCCGTAGCTCCTCCACTGGCATTATTGTCCATATACCTATCCATAATTTAGCCAAACTTCTTCCTTGTTATTTTTTAATGGAGTTTTCCCCCTCAAGTTCATCTCAATCCGGACCCGGGCAAAACCCGGAAAAACGACCCATAAATACAGCCTCTCCGCGTAGATCTGTTCGCCAAGCGTTGGCGAACAATCCGCGCACGTTATTGGTGGATGAAGGCACGGACTCAGATGCGAGCTCCGTTGTTCGCTCAGTAGAGATGTACGCCGCTGATCGCTCCGGCGATCAAGAAGAGATTCGCCCTCTTGCTCGCGAATCTGAAACGTCTTCCAATCTTGGAGAAGATTCTGCAGAAGTGGCCGCAGAGATAGAGGGTTCGATTGATCTTGAGGGCGATCAAGCTGACACTGCTGGCGAGCAGCAAGTTGGCGAGCAGAGAGGTCATACACTCACTTGGGAGTTTTTAAGGGAAATCAATTTTCCCATCTCTCAAACTACACCAGAATCTCGAATCCCGGAAGGAGTTGTTCGTGACAACGAGTGGGGGGACTATTCTGCTCGCTATTCGAAGACTTTTGCCCCCACATCGAGGGTGATTATGAAGGCTCAGGATGGGGACTATGCAGCGAGCAAGGTTGCTAGTGTATGTGTGGAGAGCGATCTAGCGAGCATCCGTGAAACATACAAGATCCCCTACGATATTTTCATGTATGTGCCGAAGGAAGGAGAAACTGCTGATCGCCCCCCACCTGGTTGCACGGCGATCAACTTGGATGTGTTGAACACGGGTTTCCCGCTCCCCGTTCATCCGCTCATTGGCCGGTTCTTGTCCGACATGAATCTGGCGATCACTCAAATCACCCCAAACGGTTGGAGTACTCTTCTAGCCTTCATGACTCTTTTTGGTCTTGAGGGTTACAAAAATAAAATAACAACTGCGGAGCTTCTTTATGCCTTAACTATTTCCGAGGACGGTGTTGGCTGGTATTACGCTAAGGCGAAGACCGGTTTGAAACTTGTTGAAGGTGTTCCCAATAAGATTAAGGGTTGGCATTGCCAATTCTTCTTTATTGGTGGAGATTGGCGAGCGACTGAGGGATTCGCTGGCGGGCAGGCGCGCATCATGTCGCCTGAAGGCTTTGGAAAAATTAAACGTAGGGCTAACTTTATCTTGCTAATTCATAAGTAGGACTAATTTTAATCATTTTCGTTGTTTTGCAGGTCCGAGAAACTTGAAGTGGGGGCATCCCGATCTTAGCGACGAATACCTCTTCACGTTAGCCATCATTTCTCTTCGTGACGCTGCTAGTCGCGACATACGCCATCTCTCGAAGGCTCATTGTCGCAAACTTGCTGGTTTGATTACGAGTCCCCACCACCTTGAAGCTCAAGCCGCCATCCCAGAAGGTAACTTTCTTTATCCTTGCTCGCCAATCATTCTTGCTCGCCCATCATTCTTGCTCGCCTAACCCTTGCCTTTTTCTTGTTAGATCAACGAGTCACCGTTGCTATCCCGGCTGTGCCTGAATCATATTATCTGCTCGCCAGACGAGTCAAGCAAATGGCTGAGGCTTCAAGAAGGAAGATGGATCCTCCTCTTGCCATCATGCGCCTCCGAGCAGGGGAGAACCCCTCTGGTCGCCCAGCCGCCGGAACTGGTCGCCGTAAGCCTGCAGCCAAAACTACCTCCTCTCCGCGGGATGTAAGGAAGGAGAAGGAGAGAGAAAGGGAGAGGGAGAAGAAAAAAGCGCCGCGGGGCGATGATGCTCGCGGCACTCATGGAGATGATAGCGCCTCAAAGCGGTCAAAGACTGTTGGAGAAGCGAGCAACATTGCTCCAAGATCCCCTGTTTCGAAATCCACCTCGCTGGAAGTAGTGGACGAACAGCAAGTGGTCACCAATTTGGTGACGACTAAGAAAGGGGACAATCCCAAAGATACTTCCTACTTGGGCTGGGATCCCATTAAAATCAAAGAGTGAGTCCCTCGTCCCCGACTTGTTTGTTGTTTACTGCCTAACACCATGTTGCTCGCTTACTAACATTTTATTTTTGTTCATTAGGTATAACCCAACACTTTACCCTGGCCGATGGGCAACACTCCACCATCTTTCCGTTGTTAAAAATGCCCCCTCTTCGCTTCGCGACATCCCTGATCTTCCTGTTCGTCGGGCAGCTGAAATGGTCCCAAGGGCCTGGACAAAATCGGCGAACACTCTTGTTTCTAACCAATCTGCTAGCGATAATGCTCGCCTGATGGCGTACAATGCTAGCCATCAGTTGGTCCAGTCTCAAATGCTGCTCGATCAAATTATGGAGCTCGAGCGAACAAACCGCGATCTGGGTCGTCGCGTGGAGAAAATGGACGAAGAAAAAGTCTCCGCCATCAAAGAGTGCAAGGCCGAGCATGCTAAGGAGCTGGCCTTGATGGAGAGTAAGATGGAGGCCTCCTTGGCCGGCGAGCAGAGTGCCTTGGACAAGGCTCAAAAGATGATGTTGGAGGTTCAAACTTCAGATCTGAGAGCCGAAAGGGCTGAAAAGGAGCGAGCAGACTTAGCTGCTCGCCTGCTAGTTGCCGAGGAGCACATCAAAAGATTGGAGGAGGAGCGCAAGAACATGATCGACTATGAAGTCCATGAGCAGGAAGTGTTGGATAAGACCAACTTTGGGTACATCTGTGCATTTGCTGAATGTTTGAGGTCTGTTCACTTCGCCCACGACCACAATCAAGATATTCGTGGCGCGGTGAAGGCGGACTTCATCGAATATGTCAAGAATTACCCCCCTGCTCCTGGCTCTACCTTGTTCGTCTCTGATCTGGCCGAATTGGGCTTTCCCCTAGAGGTTTTTGGCGAAGAGGTTGATATCGCCGCTCCTACCTATGGCGGTCAGCCTGACCCTGCTCCAGCGACGACCAGCGCGGCGGCCACTGATGAGGTCTTTGAAGGGTTGGCGTCTCTTCCTCTAACTCCATTAGATGGGGCTGGCACAAGTGCCCCAGGCGAGCAGCCGAGTGCCCAGGCGACCAGAACTGCAGATGCTCCTCCTCCACCTCCCTCTTGAAGACTTAGTTTTTATTTACAATAGGATGTTTTCTTCTTCTCTTCTTCTTTTTTTTTTTAGCTCATCCTCATTGTAAACACATTTTGACTCTATAAAATGAACACTTTTGCTAATCTACAAATTTGTGCTTCTTTGTTTGTCTTACTTAATTGCTCGCCTCTTTGTTTGTCTTACTTAGTTGCTCGCTTATTTGCTTTTTGCTTATGACAGTTTCTAAGTGTTCCTTTTTTCTTAAGGTAAACACTTAGTCAAATTTTAAGTTGGTCACTTGGTTCTTATAGAACTTGACCTTTAGTTGTTTGGGCCATTTTGGTCGCTTGTGGACTTGGCCTTGCATTAATGTGGGCTATTGGTCCATTATGGACTTAGCCTTATTTTTGCATTTAGCTCTATTGTTCATCTTATAACAGACTTGCACTTTTTGGGCGAGCAACTGAGTAGTTTGGACTTAGGGCTCGAAATCTTAAAGAAAGTAAGACAAAAGATAAATACAATTCTGCATAAATACAATTCTGCTCGCCAAGTAACTGCACAACTGCTCGTTTTTTTTATATAAACTTGCGCAAAAAAGTTTCAAAATTACAAAAAGCTACTTGTAAAACTTCTAAGACTTACAGGACTTTATTGATAGTACTTCTTGAGTAAAGTCGTGTTCCAGGAGTATTGGGACGACTTGCCTTCCATGTCTTCAAGGTCGTATGTGCCGTTGTGCCACTTATTCGTCACCTTGTATGGGCCCTCCCAAGTCGGGCCGAATACTCCTAGTGGTGTTACAACTTTTCGAAGTACTAAGTCCCCAACTTCGAATTCCCTTGCTTTTACTTGAGAATTGTAGTACTTCGCCGCTCTTTTCTTATAAATCGCATTTTTCAATTCTGCTGTTATTCTTTTTTCTTCAAGTAAGTCCAACTCTGCTGCCATTGCGGAGTTGTTTGCTTCTTCGTCGAACGCAGCTGTTCGTTTTGTCGGGACTTTTAACTCAACCGGTATTACTGCTTCCGTCCCGAATGCCATTGTGAATGGTGTTTCGCCTGTGCTTGTTCTGTGAGATACTCGGTATGCCCATAACACCTCTGGTAGCTCTTCCGACCACTTCCCCTGTTTGTCGGCTAAACGAATTTTCAAAATATGTTTGATTATTTTGTTCACTGCTTCCACTTGGCCGTTTGATTGGGGGTGGTACGGTGTTGAAAAATGTTTCTTCATTCCCCACTTTTCACAAAAATCTCTTATCTTTTTTCCTTCAAATTGTTTTCCGTTATCTGTCACGATCGCTTGAGGCACCCCGAAGCGGCAAACAATGTTTCTCCATATGAAGTTGATCATTTTCTCCTGTGTGATTCGTACAAGCGCTTCTGCCTCAGCCCACTTCGTGTAATAGTCTACTGCCACCACTGCGAATCGAACATTCCCTTTTCCTGGCGGAAAAGGCCCGATGAGGTCAATTCCCCACTTCGCAAATGGCCACGGACTATTGACAGAGATTAGTTCATGCGGGGGCTTGTGGATGTTCGGGGCGAACAACTGACACCTGTGACAAGTTCGGGCAACTTTGATTGCGTCCTGGAGGAGGGTCGGCCAGTAATACCCTTGTCTTATGGTCTTATACGCTAATGCTCGTCCTCCAGCGTGATTTCCGCATATGTCTTCATGAATTTCTTTCAGTACTGCTTGCCCTTGCCCCCTAGCCAAGCATTTCAAAAGTGGGAGTGAAATTCCTCTCTTGTACAACTGTCCATCCATCATGGTGTATCTTGCTGCTCTCTTGACCAACTTGTTAGCTTCAGACGGGTTGTCTGGCTTTTTGTCGTTTTGCAAATACTCGATGATTGGTATCCTCCAGTCGTCTTCTTCGAAATCTTCATTGACTTGATAGATTTTGTAATATTCGGTTGATGGTTTGGACATTCTTGTTAGCGTTACTTCCGACAATTCTGCTGGTCCGGCGCTGGTTGCTAGCCTGGCTAATGCATCTGCTTGAGCATTATTGTCTCTTGGTATCTGTTCAATGTATATTTGTTCGAACAAAGAGGCCAAGTGAGCAACAATTTTTTGATACAAAGCCATGTCTTCATCTCTTGCTTCATATTCTCCTCGGACCTGGTTGACGATCAATTGCGAATCTCCAAAGATTTGCAACCTTCGTACTCCAACTGCTAATGCTAGGCGTAACCCAACGATCACAGCTTCGTACTCTGCTTCGTTGTTTGTCGCCATGAACTCGAATCGAACAGCTGAAGTAAAAACTTGCCTATCCGGGCTTATCAAGACTATACCTGCTCCCGATGCTGTATTAGTTGACGAACCATCAACATACATGTGCCAGGGATGGTTATGTCCTCTCGTTGGATCTTGGGGGTAAGTCAGTTCGACTATAAAGTCTGCTAAGGCTTGCCCCTTGATCGCTGTTCGAGGAGCATATGAAATCCCAAACTGACTAATTTCCAATGACCATTTTAGGAGGCGACCAGCCGCATCGGGTCTGTGCAGTATTTGCTTGAGCGGAAACGTTGTCAACACTTCCACATGGTGGTCGAAAAAATATGGACGAAGTTTTCTGACGCTCATCACTAGTGCATATGCTAGCTTCTCTGTTGGTGAGTATCTGAGTTCTGCTTCGTGTAAAGCTTGACTCACATAGTAGATGGGCAGGTGGAACTTTCCTTCTGCTTGAACGAGCACTGAGCTGATTGCCACTTCTGAAGCTGCCAGGTACAAGTATAACTTCTCCCCTGGGATCGGTTTGGCAAGAATTTTCGTGTCACTGAGGTACTCTTTCAGCTGCTCGAACACTTGTTGACAGACGTCCGTCCATTAAAACTTTCCCTTCTTGATTGCCTCGAAGAACGGCCTGCACTTGTCTCCGGATCTTGAGACGAACCTGCTCAAAGCTGCTAGACATCCGGTTAGCCGTTGGACCTCTTTAACTGATCTGGGTGGCTGCATTTCCATGATCGCTTTCACTTTTATGGGATTTGCTTCGATTCCTCTTTGACTGACTAGATGTCCCAAGAACTTCCCAGAATGGACCCCAAAACTGCTTTTCTTAGGGTTCAGTTTCATGTTGTATGTTCGAAGTATCCCAAACGTTTGAGCTAGATGCTGCAGGTGATCTTCCTTTTTGGAGCTCTTGACAACAATATCATCTACGTATACTTCCATTGTCTTCCCAATGTGATCATCAAACATCTTGTTGACCAATCTCTGATATGTAGCTCCAGCGTTGATTAACCCAAATGACATCCTCTTCCAGCACAACAAGTTTTTGTTGGTGTAGAACGCCGTATGCTCTTGATCATCGGGATGCATCGCTATTTGATGATATCCTGCGAATGCATCCATGAACGTGAGAAGTTCATGTCCAGCGGTGCTATCAACTAGTTGATCGATGTGAGGCAATGGGAAATTATCTTTTGGGCAGGCGGCGTTGAGGTCTGTGAAGTCGATGCAGAGTCTCCACGCTCCAGTCGCCTTTATGACCAATACTGGATTCGCCACCCATTGCGGGCATAACGCTTGTTTGATTAAGTCGTTATCCAGCAGCTTTTTAACCTCCACATCGAGCGCCTCGTATTTGTCGGGCCCAAACTTTCTCCTCTTCTGATGGATTGGCTTCTTCCTCGGGTCGATGTTGAGTCTGTGGCAGGCATGTTCGGGGCTGATGCCCACCATGTCTGCATGCGACCATGCGAACACATCGAGGTTTGCTTTAAGAAACTCAATCATGTTGGTCCTGTACGGCTCTGGTAGCTCGGACCCTATGAAGATTTCTAAGCCCTCTTGGTTCGGGTCGACTTTTACAGTTTCCAACTCTTCGACCGGGGTACCCCTTCGTTTCTGGCCTTTCCATCTGGGGTCAATAATGGGCCCTTCTGTCATTAGCTCATCCTCGATTTCCACCGGTTCTGCTCCCAATCGTGGCTCAATGTCCTCTGTATCAACGTTCATTTCCATTGTTTGTTCTTCCTCGGTGTTGGTTGCAGCAGCTTCTTTTCCTCTTGTTTGGACAAACTGTTCGTCTTTGCGTTCTTGCTCGTCTTCGCATTCCTGCTCGTCTTCATCCAACTGTGCGCCTACGCACAGCTGCTCGTCAATGCGTGGTTGTTCGTCTGCGCACAGCTGCTCGTCGACTTCCATTATTTCAGTATCGACGGAAGTCATGGCCTCGCTATCGTCCCCATCCTTGTCTGAGCACCTGTTCGTCATGTTGACCTGGTGATCCTGCAACCGTATCTGCAAAAGACACGCACGAGCCTTCTTCTGGTCTCCTTTGACTGTACCTGCACCCTTCTTTGTTGGGAATTTTAAACAATAATAGTACGTTGAAACAGCTGCTTTAAATTCATGCAAGAAAGGACGGCCGAGGAACCCGTTATAGGTGGACTGTTGGTCTACAACCAGGAAGTCTACCATTCTATTCATTTTCCTTTCCGGGTCCTCGATTGATACAAGCTCAACTGCCAACGTAACTATTCCTAGCGGGGTGGTTACAACATTTCCGAATCCTACAATCTTGTGATCACAGTCCTTGATGTACTCAGCGCAATCTCCTAGCTGGTCCACCGTGCTCTTGAACAGGATGTTCGTATAGGAACCAGTATCGACAAGTAGACGGTGCACTTTTGTCCCCATAATATTGGCGCAAATGACCAACGAGTCATTGTGAGGAGTGAGTACCCCGTCTAAGTCTTTTTCTGAGAAAGTTAGGTCCCATGTTCGTCTGGTTGATGGATTCACACCCACTTCCATCACTTGATCCACTGCTCTCAGTTCTGCTTACCTCTTTCTTTTTGACATAGGTGGTCTCCCATCAGAACAACCATCTACTGGTCCAGTGGGTTCTAGCATTAAGATCTCCGGGATATGCCTTGCTGGGGCTGCTGGGACCTTCCTTCCTTTCTTACCAGTTTTACTTGGTTGTTCATCACTGTCTCCATCATCCGAACTGGACGGTTCTGGTGCCCTTGACCTTTTACCTGGTTCCCTCTTCATGAATTCGGACAGCTTTCCTTCCTCATAGAACCTCTACAACTGCTTCAATAGATCTCGGCACTCGCTTGTGAAGTGGCCGATGTTCTGATGATATGCGCAGTATTTGTTCGGGTTCAACTTTCCTCTCTCTTGCCTTATCCTCCGTGGCTCTGACAACATTTTCCTGTCTTTAACGTTGTCATACACAGCATCCACGGACATGGTAAGGACTTGATTCAACTTTTCCTTCAACTCAGCTCCCTCATTGAACGACTTCATGTTCTTCGGAGCCTTGTAATCACTTCCTCCCGACTTCTTGCCAAACTTTTTTGGATCAGTTTTGTCTCCCATCTCCCTGTGCAGGGCCTCCTGCATTGACACGTGGATTCCTGCTTTGTGTCTGAATTCTGCGTATGTTTTCGGGCAAGTCAAATGCATTTCCTTCCACAGGTCTGTCCCTTTCTTTAAACCAGCCATCACTGCCACTATTTTCGTGTCCTCACTCACCATTTCGCCCTCCAGTAAGACTTTATCAAATTGTTGATGACCTTTTCTAACTAAGAAGATTAGTGGCTGTTTTTCATCTAATGAAGATCACCAAACAAGAATCAAGATCATAGAATTTGGCTAAGTAGTGTTCAAGGAATAATTTGGCAAGAGTTTTGCTATTTTTTGAATTGTTCTCCCTTTTTCATGTACAAGAAGGGAGTATTTATAGACATACAAAGTGGCCATGTGTCACCATCTTGATGGCTTAGCCATTGGATCTTTGCCAAGTGTTAGGACACTTGTACAACATCTACACTATTACTCATTGGATGGGTGCCAAGTGTTAGGACACTTGGCCCATATCTAAGCTAGTGACTCTTGGGATTCCCCATGTTGTACTTGATCTTTGGCACTTCTGAGATGCTCTCGACGGTGACCGGCTGCTCGCTTGTACGTCTCCGTTAGATGTCATGGTCCTTTGCGTTCTGAGCTGTTCGCTCCTCGCTTGGGATCATTTTACGATTCTGTTCGCTCGATTACGTCCTTGTTCGCCCATATTGGCTGGCTTGAACCGCTGGCACAACTGTTCTTTGCAAGGCTGCTCGCCACAATTCTGATTGCCGCATTAGTGCTTTTCTACAAAGCTGTTCGCCCTACGAATCTGCTAGCTCCGCTACGAAGCTGTTCGCTCCACGAGGCTGCTAGCTCATTTGATTTGCTATCCTGTTATCAAGTTTAATGATAATCTTTCGTTGATTAAATGCGAAGTTGTTCGCCCATCAACAATTGCCCCCTAGCTTGGTCTCATGTTGAATGTGGAGTGATCAACTGAGACCAAGCTATAATTTCATCTTCGAATAATGGGCGAGCAGAAAGGGAGTATGGTTGGTTATGCGGGCGAGCATCCGAGTGCGCGAGCAAACGAGCAATGGGAACTTAAGCGCGCGACCAACAGCGAACGCCCCTTCGTGTCGCGACGGTTGAGTTCCCGAGGCACGGAATGCGAGGCGTCGCGTCAGTCACGCGCGACCCCCTATTTGCCCATAGGGGCCTATAATATTTCGCGGAAATTGTACTTTTGCCCCAGCCTTGTCCTTATAAATAGGCGTAACCTTCTCCTTCATTCTTCTTTTCGAAGAATCACAAGTCATCCGCCATTGATACGCATTTTGAAGCTTTGTCCTTCAATCTTTTGTGTTCGAATCCCCTTGTGTCTCTTAGATTCTTGTTCTTTGAAGGTAATTTGTCTTGTATTCTCTCTTTCTTCCTTCAATTTTCGTGAATTTTTTCTATTTCCTGCATTTTCTTTAATCGTCCCTGTTACTCCGGCCGTGAGCCGCCATTGCGCCGTCGTCTCGTATTAACGTTGCCGCTGTGATTTTGATTTCGGACCCATTGTACCTAAAATCTTTCTCAAACTGGTTAAATTCCCGCCTCGTTATTTCGAATGGAGTTTACCCCCTCAAATTCATCTCAATCCGGACCCGGGCGAAACCCGGAAAAGAGACCCGTAGATTTGGATTCTCCGCGCAGATCTGTTCGCCAAATATTGGCGAGAAACCCGCGCACGCTGTTAGTGGACGAAGACACGGACTCCGATGCGAATTCTGTTGTTCGCTCGATAGAGACGTGCGCTGTTGATCGCTCAGGCGAGCAAGAAAAGATGCAACCTCTCGCTCGTGAACCTGAAACTTCTTCCAATTTGGGGGAAGATTCCGCAGAAGTGGCCGCGGAGATAGATGATTCCGTTGGTCAAGAAGGCGACCAACGTGTTGGCGAGCATAAATGTCCCACTCTCACTTGGGAGTTTTTAAGGGAGATCAACTTCCCCATTGCTCAAACTACACCAGAATCCCGGATCCCCGAAGGAGTTGTTCGTGACACCGAGTGGGCGGACTACTCTGCTCGCTACTCGAAGACCTTTGCCCCCACATCGAGGGTAATCATGAAAGCTCAGGATGGAGATTATGCGGCGAGCAGAGTTGCCAGTGTTGTTGTTGAGGACGATTTGGCGAGCATCCGTGAGACATACAAGATCCCCTACGATATTTTCATGTATGTGCCGAAGAAAGGAGAGACTGCTGATCGCCCCCCTCCTGGCTGCACGGCGATCAACTTGGATGTGTTGAACACGGGTTTCCCGCTCCCCGTTCATCCGCTCATCGGCCGTTTCCTATCCGACATGAACCTGGCGATCACTCAAATTACTCCAAATGGTTGGAGTAGTCTTCTAGCCTTCATGACTCTCTTTGGTCTTGAAGGCTACAAAAATAAGATAACAACCGCGGAGATCCTTTACGCCTTGACCATTTCCGAGGATGGTGCTGGATGGTATTACGCCAAGGCGAAAACCGGATTGAAACTCGTTGAGGGAGTTCCCAATAAGATTAAGGGTTGGCATTGCCAATTCTTCTTCATTGGTGGAGATTGGCGAGCAACTGAGGGATTCGCTGGCGGGCAGGCGCGCATCATGTCGCCTGAAGGCTTTGGAAAAATCAAACGTAGGGCTAACTTTGTCTTGCTAGTTCATAAGTAGGACTAATTTTAATCCTTTTCGTTGTTTTGCAGGTCCGAGGAACTTGAAGTGGGGGCACCCCGACATCAGTGACGAGTTCCTCTTTACCTTAGCCATCATCTCTCTTCGCGACGTTGCTAGTCGCGACATACATCATCTCTCGAAGGCTCATTGTCGCAAACTTGCTGGCTTGATCACGAGTCCTCACCATCTTGAAGCCCAAGCCGCCGTCCCAGAAGGTAACTTTTTATTTTTGCTCGCCATTCATTTTTGCTTGTTCAAAATTCTTGCTCGCCTAACGTCTTTTTCTTGTTAGATCAACAAGTCACTGTTGCTATCCCGGCCGTGCCCGAATCGTATTATTTGCTCGCCGGGCGAGTTAAGCAAATGGCGGACGCTTCAAGGAGAAAGATGGATCCTCCCCTCGCTATCATGCGTCTCCGGGCCGGAGAGAACCCTTCTGGTCGCCCAGCCGCCGGAGCTGGTCGCCGCAAACCTGCGGCCAAATCCACTCCCTCTCCACGGGATGTAAGGAAGGATAAGGAGAGGGAAAAAGAGAGAGAGAAGAAGAAGGCACCGCGAGGCGATGATGCTCGCGGCGATGATCGCGCCTCTAAGCGGTCAAAGACCATGGCGGAGGCGAGCAGTGCTGCTCCTCGATCTCCTGCCTCTAGATCCACCTCTTTGGAAGTGGTGGACGAGCAACAGGTGGTCGCTAGCGTGGCGGCGACCAAAACGGTGGTGTACCCCAAGGATCTCTCCTACTTAGGTTGGGATCCTTCTAGAATTAAAGAGTAAGTTGTTCGCTTTTTCAGGTTTTGTTGTTCGTCTGATCTTAGTCATCATTTTTGTTCTTACTCTTAATTCTTCATTTGGTTAGGTACAAACCGGAGCGTTATCCCGGTCGAGGAACTGCTCTTCACCACTTTGCTGTTGTGAAGGATGCCCCCCCCAGCTTTCGCGACATTCCCGATGCTCCTGTCCGTCGAGCAGCTGAGATGGTCCCGAGAGCTTGGACCAAATCGGCGAACACCCTTGTCACGGGTCAGACTGTGAGCGACAATGTTCGCCTGATGGCGTACAATGCTAGCCATCAAGTGGTCCAGGCTCAAGTGCTGCTCGATCAAGTTCTGGATCTCGAGCGAACAAACCGCGATTTGGGTCGTCGCGTGGAGAGGATGGACGAGGAAAGAGCCTCTGCCATCAAAGAATGCAAGGCCGAGCATGCTAAGATGCTGGCTTTGATGGAGAGGAAGATGGAGGCCTCGTTAACTGGCGAGAAGAACGCCTTGGAGAAGGCTGAGAAGATGCTGCTGGAGGTGAAGTCCTCAGACTTGAGAGCTGAGAGAGCTGAGAAGGAGCGAGCAGACTTATCCGCTCGGTTGCTCGCTGCCGAGGAGCATGTCAAGAGGCTGGAGGAAGAGCGCCAGAATCTGATCGAATACGAAGTCCATGAGCAGGAAGTGATGGACAAGACCAATTTTGGGTACATTTGTGCCTTCGCAGAATGTTTACGGTCTGTTCACTTCGCTCACGATCACAACCAAGATATCCGTGATGCGGTGAAGGCGGACTTCGTTGAATACGTGAAAAATTATCCTCCTCCTCCTGGCTCAACTTTGTTCGTCTCCGATTTGGCCGACCTCGGCTTTCCTTTGGAAGTCTTCGGCGAGGACGTCGACATTGCTGCTCCTACTTACGGCGGTCAGCCTGACCCTGCTCCAGCGGCGACCAACGCGGCAGCCGCTGATGAGGTTTTTGAAGGGTTGTCTTCGCTTCCCTTGACCCCCATAGACGGGGCTGGTACAAGTGTCCAGGGCGAGCAGCCGAGCGCGCCGGCGACCAGGACTGAAGATGCTCCTCCTCCTCTTCCTTGAAGACTAGTTTTTTCTTACAATAGGATGTATAACATTTCTGTATTTCTCATTCCTATTGTAGAACTTTTTGATCTAATGAAATGAAGATTTTTTGTTCGTCTACAAGCTTATGCCTCTTCATTTGTCTTTACTTAACTGCTCGCCTCTTTGTTTGTCTTACTTAATTGCTCGCCTATTGTTTTTTGCTCATGACAGTTTTTAAGTGTTCCTTTTTCCTTAAGGTAAACACTTAAATTTTAAGTTGGTCATTTGGTCCTTACAGAACTTGACCTTTAGTTGTTTGGGCCATTTTGGTCGCTCGTGGACTTGGCCTTGCATTAATGTGGGCTATTGGTCCGTTATGGACTTAGCCTTATTTTTGCTTTTAATAAGCTTTTCTGTTCGTCTTATAACAGACTCGTATTTTGCTAATTTTTTGGGCGAGCAACTAAGTAATTTGGACTTGAGGCTTAAAAACTAAAATTCAACAAGACAAAAGATTAAAGCAATTCTGCTCGCCTAGTAAGATAAATGCAAATCTGCTCGCTTATAAACTTGCGCAAAAATTTCAAAAATTTACAAAGGATCTATTTACAAACTTTCTAAGACTTACAGGACTTCATTGGTAGTACTTCTTGAGTAAAGTTGTATTCCAGGAGTATTGGGACGACTTGCCTTCCATGTCTTCAAGGTCGTATGTGCCGTTGTGCCACTTATTCGTCACCTTGTATGGGCCCTCCCAAGTCGGGCCGAATACTCCTGGTGGTATTAAAACTTTTCGAAGTACCAAGTCCCCAATTTCGAATTCTCTTGCCTTTACTTGAGAATTGTAGTACTTTGCTGCTCTTCTTTTGTAGATTGCATTTTTCAATTCTGCTGTTATTCTTTTTTCTTCAAGCAAGTCCAACTCTGCTGCCATTGCAGAGTTGTTTGTTTCTTCGTCAAACGCAGCTGTTCGTTTTGTCGGGACTTTTAACTCAATCGGAATTACTGCTTCTGTCCCGAATGCCATTGTGAACGGTGTTTCGCCTGTGCTTGTTCTGTGGGATACTCGATATGCCCACAATACCTCTGGTAGCTCTTCTGACCATTTTCCTTGCTTGTCAACCAAACGAATCTTCAGTATATGCTTGATTATTTTATTCACTGCTTCCACTTGACCGTTTGATTGGGGGTGGTATGGTGTCGAGAAATGTTTCTTTATTCCCCATTTCTCGCAAAAATCTCTTATCTCTTTTCCCTCAAACTGCCTTCCGTTGTCCGTCACTATCGCCTGGGGGACCCCGAAACGACAAACAATGTTTTTCCATATAAAGTTGATCATTTTCTCCTGTGTGATCCGCCCGAGTGCTTCTGCTTCCGCCCATTTCGTGTAGTAGTCAACAGCCACTACCGCGTATCGAACATTTCCTTGTCCTGGGGGAAAAGGCCCGATAAGGTCAATTCCCCATTTCGCGAACGGCCATGGACTATTGACTGAAATCAATTCATGTGGGGGTTTGTGAATGTTTGGGGCGAACAATTGACATCTATGACAAGTTCGGGCAATCTTGATTGCATCTTGAAGGAGAGTTGGCCAGTAATATCCTTGCCTTATTGTTTTATGTGCCAAAGCCCGTCCTCCGGCATGATTTCCGCATACACCTTCATGGATCTCTTTCAGCACTGTTTGTCCTTGCCCCCTAGCCAAACATTTCAGAAGTGGGAGCGAAATTCCTCTCTTGTACAACTGTCCGTCCATCATGGTGTATCTTGCCGCTCTTTTAACCAACTTGTTAGCTTCGAATGGGTTGTCCGGTTTTTTATCGTTTTGCAAATATTCAACGATCGGCATCCTCCAGTCGTCTTCTTCAAAATTTTCGTCGATCTGATAGATCTTGTAATCTTCGGTTGATGGTTTGGACATTCTTGTTAGCGTCACTTCCGACAATTCTGCTGGTCCGGTGCTGGTTGCTAGCCTGGCTAATGCATCTGCTTGAGCATTATTGTCTCTTGGTATTTGTTCAATGTATATTTGTTCGAACAAAGAGGCCAAGTGAGCAACAATCTTTTGATACAAAGCCATGTCTTCATCTCTTGCTTCATATTCTCCTCGGACCTGGTTGACGATCAATTGTGAATCTCCAAAGATTTGCAACCTCCGTACTCCAACTGCTAATGCTAGGCGCAACCCAACGATCACAGCCTCGTACTCTGCTTCGTTGTTCGTTGCCATGAACTCGAATCGAACAGCTGAAGTAAAAACTTGCCTGTCCGGACTTATCAAGACTATACCTGCTCCCGATGCTGTATTTGTTGATGAACCATCAACATACATGTGCCAGGGATGGCTATGCCCTCTCGTTGGATCTTGGGGGAAAGTCAGTTCGACTATAAAGTCTGCTAAAGCTTGCCCCTTGATCGCTGTTCGAGGAACATACGAAATCCCGAACTGACTAATTTCCAAGGACCACTTTAGGAGGCGACCAGCCGCATCGGGTCTGTGCAGTATTTGCTTGAGTGGGAACGTTGTCAACACTTCCACCTGGTGGTCGAAAAAATATGGACGAAGTTTCCTGACACTCATTACCAGCGCATATGCTAGTTTTTCTGTTGGCGAATATCTGAGCTCTGCTTCGTGCAAGGCATGACTTACATAGTAGATGGGCAGGTGGAACTTTCCTTCTGCTCGAACGAGCACTGAACTGATTGCTACCTCTGAGGCCGCCAAGTACAAGTATAACTTTTCCCCTGGGATTGGCTTGGCAAGAATTTTTGTATCACTGAGGTAATCTTTCAGCTGCTCGAACGCTTGTTGACAGGCGTCTGTCCATTGAAACTTTCCTTTCTTGATGGCCTCGAAGAATGGCCTGCACTTATCTCCGGATCTTGAGACGAACCTGTTCAAAGCTGCTAGACATCCAGTTAGTCGTTGGACTTCTTTTACCGATCTAGGTGGTTGCATTTCCATGATTGCTTTCACTTTCACTGGATTTGCTTCAATTCCTCGTTGACTAACCAGATGTCCCAAGAATTTCCCAGAATGGACTCCGAAACTGCTTTTCTTGGGGTTCAACTTCATATTGTAGGTCCGAAGTATCTCAAATGTTTGAGCCAGGTGCTGCAAGTGATCTTCCTTTTTTGAGCTCTTGACAACAATGTCGTCCACATATACTTCCATCGTCTTCCCGATGTGATCATCAAACATCTTGTTGACCAGCCTCTGATATGTAGCTCCAGCATTGATTAGCCCAAATGGCATTCTCTTCCAGCATAGCAAGTTCTTGTTGGTATAGAACGCAGTGTGTTCTTGATCATCGGGATGCATCGCGATTTGATGATATCCTGCGAATGCATCCATGAACGTTAGCTGCTCATGTCCGGCGGTGCTATCAACTAGCTGGTCAATGTGAGGCAATGGGAAGTTGTCTTTCGGGCAGGCGGCGTTAAGATCTGTGAAATCGATGCAGAGTCTCCATGCTCCAGTTGCTTTCCTGACCAAAACTGGATTTGCCACCCATTGCGGGCATAACGCTTGTTTGATTAAGTCGTTATCCAGCAGCTTTTTGACTTCCACGTCGAGCGCCTCGTATTTGTCGGGTCCAAATTTTCTCCTTTTCTGATGGACTGGCCTCTTCCCCGGGTCGATGTTGAGTCTGTGACAGGCATGTTCGGGGCTGATGCCCACCATGTCTGCATGCGACCATGCGAACACATCGAGGTTTGCTTTAAGAAACTCAATCATGTTGGTCCTGTACGGCTCTGGTAGCTCGGACCCTATGAAGAGTTCTAAGCCCTCTTGGTTCGGGTCGACTTTTACAGTTTCCAACTCTTCGACCGGGGTAGCCCTTCGTTTTTGGCCTTTCCATCTGGGGTCAATAATGGGCCCTTCTATCTTTGGCTCATCTTCGATTTCCATCGGTTCTGCCCCCAGTCGTGGCTCTATGTCCTCTGCATCAACGTTCATTGCCCTTGTTTGTTCTTCCTCGTTGCTAGTAGTAGCAGCTTCTGTTCCTCCTGTTTGGGCGAGCTGTTCCTCTTCGCGTTCCTGCTCGTCCTCGTCCAACTGTGCGTCTACGCATATCTGCTCGCCAATGCGCAGCTGTTCGTCTGCGCACAGTTGCTCGTCGCTGCGTGGTTGTTCGTCTGTGCAAAGCTGCTCGTCGACTTCCATTATTTCAGTGTCAACGGAAGTCATGGCCTCGCTATCGTCTCCATCCTTGTCTGAGCACTTATCCGCCATGTTGACTTGGTGATCCTGCAACTGTATTTGCAACAGACACGCACGAGCTTTCCTTTGGTCTCCTTTGACTGTACCTGCACCCTTCTTTGTTGGAAATTTTAGACAATAATAGTACGTTGAAACAGCCGCTTTAAATTCATGCAAGAAAGGACGGCCGAGGAACCCGTTATAAGTGGACTGTTGGTCTACAACCAAGAAGTCTACCATTCTATTCATTTTCCTCTCCGGGTCCTCAACTGATACAAGCTCAACTGCCAACGTAACTATTCCTAGCGGGGTGGTTACAGCATTTCCAAAACCCACAATCTTGTGATTACAATCTTTGATGTACTCAGCACAATCTCCTAGCTGGTCCACCGTGCTCTTGAACAGGATATTCGTGTAGGAACCAGTGTCGACAAGTAGACGATGCACCTTTGTCCCCATGATATTGGCGCAAATGACCAATGAGTCGTTGTGGGGAGTAAGTATCCCGTCTAAGTCTTTTTCTGAGAAAGTCAGGTCCCCTGTTTGCTTGGTCGATGGATTTACCCCCACTTCCATTACCTGATCTACTGCTCTCAGCTCTGCTTTCCTCTTTCTTTTTGACATAGGTGGTCTCCCATCAGAACAACCACCTACTGGCCCAGTGGGTTCCAGCATCAGGATTTCTGGGATATGCCTTGCTGGAGCTGCTGGGACCTTCCTTCCCCTCTTACCAACTTTGCTTGGTTGGTCATCACTATCTTCATCATCCGAACTGGATTGCACTGGCGCCCTTGGTCTTTTACCTGGTTCCCTCTTCACGAATTCGGACAGCTTCCCTTCCTCATAGAACCTCCACAACTGCTTCAATAGATCTCGGCACTCGCTCGTGAAGTGGCCGATGTTCTGATGATAAGCACAGTATTTGTTCGGGTTCAGCTTTCCTCTCTCTTGCCTTATCTTCCGCGGCTCTGACAACATTTCCCTGTCCTTAACGTTGTTGTACACAGCATCCACGGACATAGTAAGGACTTGACTCAACTTTTCTTTCAACTCAGCTCCATCATTGAATGACTTCATGTTCTTCGGAGCTTTGTAATCACTTCCTCCCGACTTCTTGTTAGACTTTTTTGGATCAGTCTTGTCTCCCATCTCTCGGTGTAAGGCCTCCTGCATTGAAACGTGAATTCCCGCTTTGTGTCTGAACTCTGTGTATGTTTTCGGGCAAGTCAGATGCATTTCCTTCCACAAATCAGTTCCTTTCTTTAAACCAGCCATCACTGCCACAATTTTCGTGTCCTCACTCACCATCTCGCCCTCCAGTAAGACTTTA
Source organism: Ballota nigra (assembly GCA_947034835.1). Taxonomy (NCBI): domain Eukaryota; kingdom Viridiplantae; phylum Streptophyta; class Magnoliopsida; order Lamiales; family Lamiaceae; genus Ballota; species Ballota nigra. Next base: position 96,633,977 of record OX344725.1, read on the forward strand.
TCAAATCTTTCCAGAAATTGCTTGTCAGACTCCTCGTCTCCTTGCCTAATATCTGCCAGACGGTGTCTGTGGGTCAAGTAGGACCCGGCAGTTGAGAAGTGAGACAGAAACTCTTTGCTTAGCTGGGCAAAAGAGTTGATGGAGCCGGGAGCCAGTGCCGAAAACCATCTGTGCGGGCCATCTCCCAGGGTGAGTGGAAAATTTCGGCATTGCGTGGCGTCGGTCGCCCCTATTGAGATCATAAAACCCGAATACTTCGTCACATGAATACGGGGGTCCGACGTTCCCTCGTACAGATTGATGGCTGGGAACTGTGTCTTCTTCTGGATCGGTGCACTGAGGATAGACGGAGATAATGGTGAAGATGGGAGAATGGTTGATCCGACACCTCTCTGAGACTCCAACTGTTTCTGCAATTCTTCAATTGCCTTTCTCATTTCCTGCAACTCATTCGGGGGAGTTCTCCCGATGGAAGGCTGTTCATCGTGATTGGGTTCAGTGACCTCTTCACGATGCAGTCCCTTGCCAACGGGACGTTTTTCCTGAGTTGTCTTTCTAGCAGCGTTGCTAGCTCCATTTGGTCCTAGTCGGCCAAAAGCCGACCTCCGGATTCGGTCCTGCACTGATGGGCGAGCAGGATGGTGTGATCGCTCCTCATGCCTCCGGGATGATTCCCTCCTATTTGCATTCCTTGTTCCTAATCTCTCCAATGCACTGGTTCGAGACGTACTCTTGCTTGATTCATCTGCTCGACTCGGTGATGATTCTCCTCTGCTTCCTAGACGTTCGCTCAGTGGAGCTTTTCCTTTATTTCTGCGAACTTCCTCGCTGTCGGCTTCGTCCCGACGTGCATCTTCTCTCATTTTACTCCTTTGTTCGCCAGTACGCTCCTGCTCGCCTGTTCGTCTGGTCGTCACAGGTGCTCTTGATGGTCCTGCTATATGTCGATTTTGCAAGGATTGAAGAACAGCAATGGTTTTTGCTAGCTCTTCGGGATTTTGAGCAAGAGCTTCAACTTCTGGTGGAATCGTGTCAATAGTGACTTGTATATTCCTCTGCGAAGTTGCTCTCACTGTCCGTGCATGTCCTTCGGTGGAAGAAACCCTAGTTCTTGGTCTACGACTTGGAGATATACTTGAATGTCGTTCTTCTTGCGATTTAACCATCTTGGCTATCGAAATGTGGGTAAATAAGCAGATGGATGAAGTAATCTTGTACTTACAGGCACCTTTTCCAAGGATTACTAGCCTTGTGTGTGATTGTAAAGGTTTGAAAACCCTAGTTCATGCACACATGCATTGAAATCCTTAAAGTGTTGTAAATCTTTGTCCTCTTCGATTTTTTCTACAATCGAAGGTTCGAACCCTCCTTCTAGCGCCAATTGTTGATGACCTTTTCTAACTAAGAAGATTAGTGGCTGTTTTTCATCTAATGAAGATCACCAAACAAGAATCAAGATCATAGAATTTGGCTAAGTAGTGTTCAAGGAATAATTTGGCAAGAGTTTTGCTATTTTTTGAATTGTTCTCCCTTTTTCATGTACAAGAAGGGAGTATTTATAGACATACAAAGTGGCCATGTGTCACCATCTTGATGGCTTAGCCATTGGATCTTTGCCAAGTGTTAGGACACTTGTACAACATCTACACTATTACTCATTGGATGGGTGCCAAGTGTTAGGACACTTGGCCCATATCTAAGCTAGTGACTCTTGGGATTCCCCATGTTGTACTTGATCTTTGGCACTTCTGAGATGCTCTCGACGGTGACCGGCTGCTCGCTTGTACGTCTCCGTTAGATGTCATGGTCCTTTGCGTTCTGAGCTGTTCGCTCCTCGCTTGGGATCATTTTACGATTCTGTTCGCTCGATTACGTCCTTGTTCGCCCATATTGGCTGGCTTGAACCGCTGGCACAACTGTTCTTTGCAAGGCTGCTCGCCACAATTCTGATTGCCGCATTAGTGCTTTTCTACAAAGCTGTTCGCCCTACGAATCTGCTAGCTCCGCTACGAAGCTGTTCGCTCCACGAGGCTGCTAGCTCATTTGATTTGCTATCCTGTTATCAAGTTTAATGATAATCTTTCGTTGATTAAATGCGAAGTTGTTCGCCCATCAACACAAATCTTTCCAGAAATTGCTTGTCAGACTCCTCGTCTCCCTGCCTAATATCTGCCAGACGGTGTCTGTGGGTCAAGTAGGACCCGGCAGTTGAAAAGTGAGACAGAAACTCTTTGCTTAGTTGGGAAAAAGAGTTGATGGAGCCAGGAGCCAGTGCTGAAAACCATCTGTGCGGGCCATCTCCAAGGGTGAGTGGAAAATTTCGGCATTGTGTGGCGTCGGTTGCCCCCATTGAGATCATGAAATCCGAATATTTCGTCACATGAATTCGAGGGTCCGACGTTCCCTCATACAAATTGATGGCTGGAAACTGAATCTTCTTCTGGATCGGTGCATTGAGGACAGACGGAGATAACGGTGACGAAGGGAGAACAGTCGATCCGACACCTCTCTGAGATTCCAACTGTCTCTGTAATTCCTCGATCGCCTTTCTCATTTCCTGCAATTCATTTGGGGGAGTCCTCCCGATGGAAGGCTGTTCATCGCGATTGGGGTCAGTGACCTCTTCACGATGCAGTCCCTTGCCAACGGGACGTTTCTCCTGAGTCGTCTTCCTAGCAACATTGCTAGCTCCATTTGGCCCTAGTCGGCCAAAAGCTGACCTCCTGATTCGGTCATGCACCGATGGGCGAGCAGGATGGCGTGATCGCTCCTCGTTCCTTCGGGATGGCTCCCTCCTATTTTCATTCCTTGTTCCTAGTCTTTCCAAAGCACTTGTTCGAGAAGTACTTTTGCTTGACTCATCTGCTCGACTTGGTGATGATTCCCCTCGACTTCCCAGACGCTCGCTCAATGGAGCTTTTCCTTTGTTTCTACGGACTTCAGCACTGTCAGCCTCATCATGGCGCACATCCTCTCTCCTTTTACTTCGCTGTTCGCCCGTTCGTTCCTGCTCGCCTGCTCGATTGGTCGTCACAGGTGCTCTTGACGGTCCTGCTGCTTGTCGATTTTGTAATGATTGAAGGACAGCGATCGTTTTTGCTAGCTCCTCCGGGTTCTGAGCAAGTGCTTCCACTTATGGTGGGATTGTATCAATGGTGACCTGAATGTTTCTTTGCGAAGTTGCTCTCACCGTTCGTGCATGTCCCTCCGTAGACGAAACCCTAGTCCTCGGTTTACGACTTGGAGATACACTCGAATGTCGTTCATCTTGTGATCTGACCATCTTGGTTGCCAAAATGTATGGGATAAACAAAAGAGTGAAGTAATCTTGTTCTTGCAAACACCTTTTCCAAGGGTTACTAGCCTTGTGTATGACTATGAAGGTTTAAAAACCCTTGTTCATGTACACATGCATTCAAACCCTTAAAGAAGCTTTCTTCAAGTTTTCCCAAATCGGAGGTTCGAACCCTCCTTCTAGCGCCAATTGTTGATGGTCTTTTTATGATCAATATGATTAGTGGCTGTTTTAGCTAAGAAAGATCATCAAACAAGAATCAAGATCATGGAATTTGGCTAAGTAATGCTCAAGAAATAATTTTGCAAGAGTTTGGACTTGTATTGAATTGTTCTCCTTTTTCATGTACATGAAGGGAGTATTTATAGACATACAAAGTGGCCATGTGTCACCATCTTGGTGGCTTAACCATTGGATCTTTGCCAAGTGTTAGGACACTTGTACAACATCTACACTATTGCTCATTGGATGGGTGCCAAGTGTTAGGACACTTGGACCATATCTAAGCTAGTGACTCTTGGAATTCCCCATGTTGTACTTGGTTTTTGGCACTATTGAGATGCTCTCGACGGTGACCGGCTGCTCGCTTGTACGTCTTCGTTGGATGTCGTGATCCTTTGCGTTCTGAGCTGTTCGCTCCTTGCTTGGGCTTATTTTAAAATGTTGCTTATTTCATTACGAAGTTGTTCGCCCGAATTGAACTTGGTTTGCACCGCTCGCACAGTTGTTCTTTGTAAGGCTGCTCGCCCCAATCCTGCTTGCCGCATTAGTGCTTTTCTACAAATCTGTTCGCTCCACGAATCTGCTAGTTCCTTTACAAAGCTGTTCGCCCCACGAAGCTGCTAGCTCCTTTGATTTATTATCCTACTACTAAGTATAACAATTTCTTCTATTTATTAATTACTTACTTGCTCGCCACCCAACATAGGTGAGATAAAATACCTCGAATCAATCTTCGAATGATTTTCTTCAATGTTTGCGGATGCGTTTTTCTTTTTTGTTTGGAGGAGAAGTCCTTCAAATGTTGCGTCGGATTCTAAGAGAGGGATACAAATTTCGCTGGAAACAGGGCAGATTTGGTTTGGTTACTGCTAGGCGGACCGGGTTGTATTTTAATTCGGCGGATCGGTTTTAGTTTGGGATGGATCGGATAGTGTGACGTGGATCCCGTGGCATTCCACGTGTGCAAAATTAAAAAGTTCCCAATCTAAAAATGGTTATGCGTGCCACATGTAATGATTCCAGCGAGAGTTATTTATTTCCGGCGAAAAAGGACTGAAATTGATAGCTTCAGGACTAAAATTGAAAAAGTGAAAAGATACAGGACCAAACTTGGAATCAACCTAAGTTACAGGATTGAAAATGAAATTTTCTCCTGAAAAATCTTAGTTGTTCAGTAAAAACAAACCAAGACTCTTCAATAAAAACAACCAATATTATTTAGTAAACATAACTAATATCCTTCAATAATTCACGTATGAACCAATATCACTGTACACATTCTCGTAATTAACTAAGTTCCTTATACACTTTTCTATATTTCAAAAACAAATTCTTTAAACCACGTTTTAAAGTTTCAAATGGCATATTAAAATTGATCAGTTGTTTTTGTCATGAACACAAGTTTTTTTCTATTTAAATAACCTAATTCATAGTTCTATTGAAAATAGATTTATAGGTTTCCAACTTGTTGTGGCACAAATAATCCCGTATTTGGCCTAAATACTATCTCAGAACCGGGGTATACCGGAACCGGGGTTTAGGCCCCGACAACAGGATTTCGGCATCAAATAGTCCGACAGAATCAAAGGTCAAACATCAGTAAAGATATCGAAGTACTGACAAGATATTGTAATAATAGATTTATTGCTTTTCATAATTGTTTATTAGATCTACGATTGTAATAAATACCCTAAAATAAAGGGTCAGGATGACTTCCTTAGTTAGAAGCTTGGGGCTCTATAAATAGAGGCCCCAACCCATTGTAAAGAGGAGCTCATTAGCTTTCTCCTCCCCACAAAAAATCCTCCCACATAAATAAAATACTAGGCAAGGGAGACCCTTCTTGGGGACTCCCAAAGCCACCTTCAAGGGAAGAACTCATCAGAGATCTCCCCTCACTCTTGTGTTCTTCATGTTCGTTTTATTTCATATGTTTATTATCGATTAATCGGGACTACCCCTATAGCCACATAAATTCGTCTCCTAGATCCGGTATATCGGTAACAACAAATGACGCTAGAAGGAGGGTATCCTCAACAATTTCTCTCACCCATTTGTGGACATGAAGATCAGAACCAGGAGAATTATCAAGAAATTTCAACAAACAAAGACAAAGCTAAGTTTTCCCTATTCATAGCTTTTTTCCATGTCAACAATAGTATTTAGGCACTGGAAATTTAGATACAAATTTTTGAAAGCCCGTTCACAATATCAAGCCGTTTCACCTCCAAGCTAAAAATTAATTTAGAATACTTTTTTGAATGACCCAAGTCCCAGATCTGCACGATACCCTATTTTTTATTTATTTCTCCAAGTTTCCTTTAAATCGATTAATGGAGAAACAGAGTTTTGTGTGAACTAACAGCAAAAGCATCACTTTCTCCTACAGGGGAAAAATACTCATACACTCAGATACACCCACAAATCCATCGTGGAATCGGGGTCCTCGCTGCCGCACCGGTCCCGCACCGCCATCGCTGGAAGGGCCATAAATCAGTGAAGAACACCACCAAAAAGAGATTTCAGGCGTAGAAAAAAAAAGGGGGGGCTACCGACCTCGGCCTCGCACCGCAACGGCCGACCTCCGGCCTCGTTCCGCAGTGACCGACCTCCGGCCTTGCACCGCAACGGCCGACCCCCGGCCTCGCCACGCAACAGCCGACCCCCGGCCTCGCACCGCAACGGCCGGCCCCTGGCCTCGCCCCGCAACGACCAGCCTCGGCCTCACATCACAACCGCCGACCTCGGCTTCATTGCATAGCCGAGGTCGATGGAGGTCGCCACCGCTCCCGACCTGGGCCTCGCCGATCTCTACACGATCACCACCACCCGCTGAGCTCACGACGCTGCCGATCTACCGAGAGCTACTGCGGACGAACCGATCATGGTCACCTCTAATCACCGGCGAATTTTCCATCAGTGCGATCTCCGCCCCCCGGTTTTTGGATTTTGACCGAGGAATGTGAGCTGGGTGAATTATCCAGTTCATGGGTTGTTTTTTTTTTATTTTAAGAAAAGACCTACTAAGCCAAGAATAATTCTAAGTTATGGGCCCAACCAAGAAATGCTAATGGGCCATTTAATTATCCTTAGAGCAGTTTGGGCCCAGTTGGGCCACCGTTTTATGTGACATTGGGCCAAGATTGTCTCCAACCTGCAGCCGAGCACAACCCCAAATTTGTCGGACCACCGAGCGGCGTCCCATTGTTCCTGTTGGAGTTATACATGAAAGTATGCTTTTACTTTGTATAACTCGTGTATCAAACACTCGTTTTATGAGAATAATTCTTTTATCGCATTTGCTTTAGTTAAGATTGAATGTTGAGTTTCTATTGCAAACCGTTCAATATATAGTACGTGTTACATTGTAGTTAATGTGGTGATACCCGATCACGGAAGACGACATTAACAGTTTACTTGTAACTAAACGTACATTTTCACGGCCTATGTGGAATTGAACAATCCACCGTGAAAGGTCGATGTGTAAGGCTCAGATTGGTCTGTCTTGACCAAGAGATTGCACTAGCACGTTTAGTATGTGTTGAAGAGGTCCTACAGCGAGGAGAAATTCTTCTGTTCTGAAAGGTGAAGAATTAGACCTCAGTGGTTGTTGATTTCTTAATCTCCGTCACTTAAATAGGACCGTGTGTGCTTAGTAGTTACTGCTTTGATTCATGTTGGGTGAGAATCATTGTGACTTCGAACTTTGTGTCTTGGGCAGTAATATTAATCATACGACGGTTGCTAAGATTTAATACGGAGAAATGCGTGCGAGTACGGCTCGTGTGATTAGTCCTCTTGGTGGGCTCAGAAGTTTTATTGTACCAAATCTTGCAAGTGAAGAATTAGTTTCTTCGGTACGAATAATAATGTTGAGCTGTCTTTACTCCAAGGTGAAATATGTTAATTAATTTAGAGCTATTCAGAAGCTCAATTAATTAATGGACTTGATAATCTTAAACGCGGGAAATAATAACCGGGAGCCCATATTATCGTAATATGGATTAAGATGGATAGTGCAATATTAATTTATTAGTGGTAATAATTAATATTAATGGGCTGAATTATATTGGGGCTCAATATTGAAATTCAGAAGTCCATTAGGAGGTCCAATCTTAATTCTCCTTAAGGCCCCTCAAGTAGCCCATTAAGTAGCCCAATAATGATAAGATGATTAAAATAAAAAGAAAATTATATTGCTGATTTTTCTAAGAAAAATTCAAAAATTGTATGATAAGGAGGAAAAAGATTTTGTTGATTTTCTTGGAAAGATATTATGCAAGATATGTATTCTAGGAATACAAGAATATCTCATATATTCAAAAAGATCCAAATCTTGGATTTCCTCTATGTAATTTTCGAAAACTTCATATTTATTTAGGGGTGTGAGATTTTTGTGGAATATTTTATTTTGGAGAAAAGAATATATGAGATATATTCAAGATTTCTTAGAGTCTAAGAAAAGATTTTCTCCAAGCCCATATCTTCTATAATTTTCGGCCAACCCCCTTTATAAATAGGAGATGATTATTTCATCTCCAAGTACATAATTCCATGTGTTGGAAAAATCAAGAAGCATAGATATTTTTCTTTTTCCTTAGTTTATTAAATTGCTTGAAAGCGTCTCCCACCGGCGATCAAGTGAGGTGAAAAGGGAAATACTTGAGAAGACTTTGGGTTGATAGTGCGAGATTACAAGTGTCCCGTATATCCAAAGGCCATTACTACAAGAGGTACGTTAATCGCATATTTACTTGTTTAATTCCGCCTAGTTAAATATGTGAAATTAATTTAACATGCATGATGATAATTAGTTGTTGGAATTATTATTTGAATTAATTAGGATTAATTCATGCTAGTAATAATTGTATTTAAATTCGTATTTAAAGTTCATCCCGAATAGATTCCGGGCACCCCTATTTTCACAACAGTTCCTGCCGATCATCGCACAAACGCCGACCTCGGCCACCGTCGCTACAAGAAGCAAGGCCCCAATTTCCGACACAGCCCACAATCACAACCGACTTTGACAATTACCACCAATCGCCGCATTAGGCTCCGGAAATGCCCCAGAAAACGCCGACCTCGACACCCATCTCCCCACCTCAAGCGCCGAACAGATTCGGCGCCAACTTAATAACGCCCGTCACCGCCGAGTATAAGCCGTCAACTGCACGCGGCGACCTATCGTCGCTATCCCTAATTTCAGTCGCCTGTGTCGGGAGCAACGTCAGGTGCCACCGCGTCCACCTCCAAGCACTGATAGCCGAGCTTGGGCTTAGTCTACCTCCGACGCCCCTCACCGTCAAACGCATCTCGATCTCCGCCTTTTACCGTCAGCTGCCGCCCGCACGCTCGTTCTGAATGTTCTCTCCGCCGATCACGTATGTCGCGGACGATCCGTGTAGTCTCCGTCTCCCTGTTTTGGGGACGCGAGAAATTTAGAATTTGGGTGAAATTTTGGAATTCTTGACCGATCAATACGGAGACTATTTAATTAATGGCGGGCTGGATTTCTTTATTTCGTGGATGGGCCCCTTTGAGGATCTTTTGGACCTTTATACTGTAAAGGAGATCCCGGATCTTTATATATCACCAAGAAGCTGTTAGCCGAATTCAAAAGTAATACTGGCCATATTTTGAATATTAATGGTTGGGCCAGAATTTCAATTTTATCCGAGCGAAGTGGAAAAATTCACACAACAGCCGAGAGTCGCTGCAACGACTAGAAAGAATCTACGGGCAGTCCTTTTGCCCATCTCGTGTCAGGTTATTTCTCCAATTACTTCCTTTTAATGTATTGCAATTCGAAAATATTTATAATACATTAAAAGTCGGGGGCATGAGTACCCATATCTGGAGACTATTTTGGGTAATCCAAAACAAAAATTTTGAATCTCGAAAATTCAGTAATATTATCCGCCTTCATCAGCGTTGATCCGTCCGCCTCCGTGGCGTCAACATCTCGTCCGCCTTCTTAGGCGTTGACGTGTTTTATTCGCCCTTATCGGCGCTGATCTGTCCGCCTCCGTGGCGTCGACATCTCGTCCGCCTTCTTAGGCGTTGACGTGTTTTATCCGCCCTCATTGGCATTGATCTGTCCGCCTCCGTGGCGTCGACATCTCGTCCGCCTTCTTAGGCGTTGACGTGTTTTATCCGCCCTCATCGACGTTGATCTATCCGCCTCCGTGGCGTCGATATCTCATCCGCCTTCTTAGGCATTGACGTGTTTTATCCACCCTCATCGGCGTTGATCTGTCCACCTCTGTGGCATCGACATCTCGTCCGCCTTCTTAGGCGTTGACGTGTTTTATCCGCCTTCACCGGTGTTGATTCGTCCACCTCTGTGGTGTCGACATCTCATCCGTCTTCTTAGGCATTGACGTGTTTTATCCGTCCTCATCGGCGTTGATCTGTCCGCCTCCGTGGCGTCGACATCTCATCTGCCTTCTTAGGCGTTGACGTGTTTTATCCGCCCTCATCGGCATTGATCTGTCCGCCTCCGTGGCGTCGACATCTCATCCGCCTTCTTAGGCGTTGACGTGTTTTATCCGCCCTCATCGGCGTTGATCTATCCGCCTCCGTGGCGTCGACATCTCGTCCGCCTTCTTAGGTGTTGACGTGTTTTATCCGCCCTCATCGGCGTTGATCCATCCGCCTCCGTGGCGTCGATATCTCGTCCGCCTTCTTAGGCGTTGACGTGTTTTATCCGCCCTCATCGGCATTGATCCGTCCGCCTCCGTGGCGTCGATATCTCGTCCGCCTTCTTAGGCGTTGACGTTTTTTATCCGCCTTTATCGGCGTAGATTTTTCGCTTTAATTAGCGATGATTTGTCCGTCTTCACCGGCGTTGACCACCCGATTACAATCGGTCAAGAACAAAATCAAAATCTAAGTTCAAAAGCAGGGGCCCGCCCTCAAGCGGTCGGCCCTCCACACTTAGTACCAAATAGGTCGGCCCCAAAGCGGTCGGTCCACCCAAAAAATCTAAGTTCAAAAGTGGGGGCCCGCCCTCAAGCGGTCGGCCCTCCACACTTAGTACCAAATGGGCCGGCCCCAAAGCGGTCGGTCCACCCAAAAAATATAAGTTCAAAAGCGGGGGCCCGCCCTCAAGCGGTCGGCCTCCACACTTAGTACCAAATGGGCCTGCCCCAAAGCGGTCGGTCCACCCAAAAAATCTAAGTTCAAAAGCGGGGGCCCGCCCTCAAGCGGTCGGCCCTCCACACTTAGTACCAAATGGGCCGGCCCCAAAGCGGTCGGTCCACCCAAAAAATCTAAGTTCAAAAGCGGGGGCCCGCCCCCAAGCGGTCGGCCCTCCACACTTAGTACAAAAATTAGGCCGGCCCCAAAGCGGTCGACCTATCACATAGGCCATAGTGCCACCAGCTGTGCAAACAGAAAAAGCCTCGTACGAAGAGCCTAGCCTCGAGTACGAGCACAAAAAAGCCTCGTACGAAGAGTCTAGCCTCGAGTACGAGCACAGAAAAAGCCTCGTACGAAGAGCCTAGCCTCGAGTACGAGCACAGAGAAAGCCTCGTACGAAGAGCCTAGCCTCGAGTACAAGCACAGAGAAAGTCTCGTACGAAGAGCCTAGCCTCGAGTACGAGCACAGAGAAAGCCTCGTACGAAGAGCCTAGCCTCGAGTACGAGCACAGAGAAAGTCTCGTACGAAAAGCCTAGCCTCGAGTACGAGCACAGAGAAAGCCTCGTACGAAGAGCCTAGCCTCGAGTACGAGCACAGAGAAAGCCTCGTACGAAGAGCCTAGCCTCGAGTACGAGCACAGAGAAAGCCTCGTACGAAGAGCCTAGCCTCGAGTACGAGCACAGAAAAAATCTCGTACGAAGAGCCTAGCCTCGAGTACGAGCACAGAAAAATCCTTGTACGAATAGCCCCGCCTCAAAGTTTGAGCACATAATTACACAGTAAGGAAGTTAGAGCCCCTAAATTACGAGCACCTGAAGACTGGTGACTCAGGGGCACGACAGAAGATCGATTCCCGCCTAACTCAGCCAGATTCAAAATGCACCAAGCCACAGATAATACTGAAGATCTTTTCATCGAGGTCTCTACCACCAAAGTCCCCATGGGACACCCGAGCTATCTTATCAACAAGCTCGGGGGCATACGTTGAAAACCTCAACTGCAGTAAGGAGCAAAATTTGTTCGGAGCACGAATCAAGATCGAACTCTGACCAAAGTCAAAGCCCGATCTTGGGGGCAATTGATGTGGCACAAATAATCCCGTATTTGGCCTAAATACTATCTCAGAACCGGGGTATACCGGAACCGGGGTTTAGGCCCCGACAACAGGATTTCGGCATCAAATAGTCCGACAGAATCAAAGGTCAAACATCAGTAAAGATATCGAAGTACTGACAAGATATTGTAATAATAGATTTATTGCTTTTCATAATTGTTTATTAGATCTACGATTGTAATAAATACCCTAAAATAAAGAGTCAGGATGACTTCCTTAGTTAGAAGCTTGGTGCTCTATAAATAGAGGCCACAACCCATTGTAAAGAGGAGCTCATTAGCTTTCTCCTCCCCACAAAAAATCCTCCCACATAAATAAAATACTAGGCAAGGGAGACCCTTCTTGGGGACTCCCAAAGCCACCTTCAAGGGAAGAACTCATCAGAGATCTTCCCCCACTCTTGTGTTCTTCGTGTTCGTTTTATTTCATATGTTTGTTATCGATTAATCGGGACTACCCCTATAGCCACATAAATTCGTCTCCTAGATCCGGTAAATTCGGTAACAACACAACTAAGATTGCAAATCTTTCTACAATGGGTTCAACCAAAAGTTAAGATTGTGAATTTTCTCGAAGTTAAAATATTACAATAAAGCTTAAAATGTAGACTTGAGAACCGCTCACAGTAAAATTCTAGAAAATTCTAATTAAATTGATGATTCTTGCAACCATAAGCGCAATACTCCTGGTTGTAAATTGCTTAAATGATGTTTGTTTGATCAATCACTTGCCAAAATTCATATAACTTGCAATGAATATTGAGTTTGTGTTTATAACGTAAATTTGATGTTATTGTTAAAAATTAATTCAAATTCATATTATTTCGGAGAAATCATCTTTAGTATTAGTTGTTCAGACACATTTTACTACATCCAAGGCAAAATACATCTTATAACTCGTGCAATTGTACCATTGTGTTATCTGAAGTTGTTGCATTTGGATGGAGAGATTCGATTTGACAATTGATTTCAAATTCATGGATTTTAAATCCATTTCAAGTTTCTTGTTTGGATTCAAAGTGAATTTATAGAAAGATTTGTCAAATCAATTATATATATATATTTTTTCTAAAATGAAAAATTGATTTGGACAAAAAAAATCTTGTAAAATTAAATTTTAAAATCCACATATTTGAAAACCATGGATTTAAAAAGATTGATTTTTGTTGATTTTAATGTTTATCCAAATGACATAACATATTTAACAGTGGATTTACAAATCCACAACTCCAAATCCCTTCATCTAAATACAACCTTAGTATATGTTCTTTTTTAATTTTAAGTGGCTTTTAAAAATAAATTTTTGAAAATTAATACTCCCTCCGTTCATGAAAATTTTACCCGTTTACTGTTGGACACAGTTTTTAATGAAAATTAATATTTTATTGAAAAAGTTGATAAAGTAATAGTATTGTGGAATACATTTATTTATTTGTAAGTGTAGTTTATTTCCAAAAGAGGAATGCGTAAAAATTTGGTGGACAGACAAAAAAGGAAAGCGGGTAAAAATCTGGTGGACGGAAAGAGTAAGAGAAGTTTTTAAAATTAGGAGATTTTAAAATCTGTATTTTTATAAGCTTGAATAGGAGATTTTTTTTACCTAATTATATTAAATTAACGAATATGCTTAAGTTTTGGGTGAAATCAAATGTGAATTACACATATTTAATTATATTTAAAAATATACATAAATATATGTTGTGATTAGATGAATATGAATCACTCTAACTCACACACTAAAGCCTAGAGGAAGATAGAAAACTTAATGAAAAGAAAGTAAAAGAGGCAACGATTTTTAAGTGGTTCGACTTATCAACAAGTCTACATCCACTGAGGAGATCTTCAAGCTTTATTAATCAATGGAGTTGAGAAAGATTACAGAGAAACGAGCTAAGAGATAGCAACTCAAAACTGAACTGAAAACTGAAAATTGAACTTGTGTTTTTCTCCACACTTTGTGTCCTTTTATCTTGTAGAGTAGAGGCGGTTGTAACTAACTTTCTTAACCAACTTGTAGCCTGACAGCTCAGCTTTCAAGCCAAGCCAAATTCTGTTGCAAACCATCTTCTAACCGCTCTGAACGAACCTCACAAAGTCGAACCAGTAAACATGCAAGTAACCGTTTTCTGTTATAACCGTTTTCCTTGATGTTGGCTTCAATGTTGCCACACCCGTTCCAACATTCCAAGATTCGAACAAAACTAACAATTTGCATGAATTGATTGCTACACCTCTTAACAATTCTCCACCTTAGCATCAATTCTTGACCACCATGCTGTAAGAACTCCTCCTGAAAGCTGCTCTGAACTTAAGAGCAGCTTCTTTCTTCTTGTCTTCAATTCATTCCAACCAAACCAAGACACAACTCAAACTTTGAAGTTGAAAGTGCCTTGGTGAAGCAATCTGCAGGATTCTCTTCTGTGTTGATCTTCTTTACCTTTACAATCCCTTTGTCTATCACATCTCTCACAAAATACATCTTCACATCTATGTGATTGGTTTTCTCATGATAGCCTTGGTGCTTTGACAAATGTATTGCACTTTGATTATCACAAAAGACTGAAACTCTCCTTTGATTGATGCCAAAATCCCTTAGGATTCCCTTCAGCCACATGCTTTCTTTAACAGGTTCTGTCAAGGCAACAAACTCAGCTTCTGTTGTTGACAAAGCCATTGTGGATTGATGAGTTGATCTCCAACTGATAGCTGTTCCATATAGGGTGAAGACATATCCAGTGAGTGACCTTCTTGTATCAAGATTTGCAGCAAAATCTGCATCCACAAAGCCACTAAGTGCATCAGTTTCTTCTTTGCATTTTCTGTATTGCAGACCTTTCTCCTTTGTCCTATGAACATATCTCATGATCCATTTGACAGAATCCCAGTGTTTCCTTCCTGGATTTCCCATGAATCTGCTGACCAAGCTCATAGCATGAGTTAGATCAGGTCTACAGCAGACCATGGAGTACATTAGACTTCCAACAGCATTAGCATAAGGCACCTTGCTCATTTCTAACTTTTCTTCTTGTGTCTTTGCTTCCTGTCTTAGAGACAGCTTATCACTTTGCCTTACTGGAGTTGATACATCTTTGCACTGATTCATATTGTATCTCTTAAGTACCTTGCTCAAGTAAGTTGGCTGACTTAGCATTACCTTACTTGAGGTTCTGTCCCTTTTGATTTCCATCCCAAGAATTACCTTAGCTTCTCCCAGATCCTTCATTTCAAATTCTGCTCTTAACATAGCTTTAACAGATTCAATCCCTTCCATTGATTCACAGGCTATCAACATATCATCTACATATAACAGTAGATAAGTGCATGAGGATGAATCTCTCTTGATGTATACACAGCTGTCATACCTGCTTCTGTAAAATCCACATGACAGGATGTATTCATCAAACCTCAAGTACCACTGCCTTGGACTTTGCTTTAGTCCATACAGTGACTTATTTAGTAAACAAGCCTTATATTCTGAGTTATCAACCATTACTCCTTCAGGAATCTTCATGTATATATCTTTGTCCAGATCACCATGTAGAAAAGCTGTGGTAACATCCATCTGATGCAGCTCAAGATCAAATTGAGCCACTAAAGCAAGTAGAATTCTTATTGAGCAGTGTTTGACTACAGGAGAAAAGATTTCATTGTAATCTATCCCTTCCTTCTGTGAGAACCCCCTTGCCACAAGTCTTGCTTTGTACCTAACTCCACCTCCTTTCATAGTTTCTGGTTTCTTCTTATAAATCCACTTACAACTCACAAGTTTCTGAGATTTAGGCCTGTTCACAATGGTCCAGGTGTTGTTCTTGCTTAAGGATAGAAACTCCTGTTCCATTGCTACAAGCCACTTGTCTTTATCTTTGCAGCTGATGGCCTCCTTATAGTTCTTTGGCTCAGCAGCCTCCACCTCAAGAGCTGTGCATAAGGCAAATGATACTAAGTCAGTTTGACCATATTTTGTAGGGGGGTGTATGGTCCTTCTCTCTCTGTCCCTTGCAAGCTGATAAGTGCTGTAGTCTGTGTCACTTTCTGAATCTCCAACTTCATTCTCCTCTTGAGTATCATATATAGTGTGTATCATAGGGTGCTCCACCTCAAACTGAGTATCTCCTCCTTGAGTGTTGCTAGTTGATGCTCCAGAATCTGACCCTTTCAGTGGCATGACTTCTTCATCAAATGTGACATCTCTACTGATGATGCACTTTTGATTTCCAGAATCTAAACACCATAGCTTGTAACCTTTCACTCCCTGAGGATAACCTATGAATACACACTTGACAGCTCTTGGATCCAACTTGTCTTACTTGATGTGTGCATATGCAAGGCATCCTATGACCCTTAGCATCTTGTAATTTGCTGGTCTACCAGTCCAAATCTCCTCTGGAGTCTTGAACTTCAAAGCTGTGGATGGACATCTATTTATAAGATAGGCAACATTCACAACTAATTTTCCCAACACTAATTCACCCCAGAAACTCTTTGACAGACCAGAGGTACTCAACATGCACCTAACTCTTTCCAGTAGTGTTTAATTCATCCTCTCTGCAATTCCATTCTGTTGTGGAGTGCCAGGTACAGTTTTGTGCCTAACAATCCCTCTATCCTTGCAGAACTGATTGAACTCTTCAGATAAGTACTCTAAGCCATTGTCTGTCCTTAAATGTTTCAACTTCTTTCCACTTATGTTCTCAACTTCAGCAAGCCACTCTTTAAACTTATCAAATGCATCAGACTTAGCTCTCAAGATATAAATCCAAACTTTTCTGGAGAAATCATCAATGATTGACATAAAGTACTTACCTCCACTTTTGGTGAGATTCTTTGCAGGCCCCCATAGATCAGAGTGTGCATACTCCAGGATCTCCTTTGTAGTGTGAGTGATGGTACTGAACTTCATCCTCTTTGCCTTTCCATAAATGCAATGCTCACATATTTCCAGCTTTGTAATGACATCCCCCTCTAACAGGTTCTGTTTGGCCAGTTCTTGCAGACCTCTTTCACTCACATGAGCCAACCTTTTATGCCACAGTAGAGTGTTATCCCTGCCCTTTGTTACATGAGAACTACCAGTTACTGTGCTTCCCTTTAGGAAATACAAATCATTCTTTCTTATGCCTTTCATCACAGTAGTAGAGTTTCTTGACACTGTTAGTTCACCATTTTCTGATTGAAACTTATAACCCATGGAATCCAACATACCAAGAGATATGAGATTCCTTCTAAGTTCTGGGACATATCTGACATTCAGGAGAGTCCTTATTGCTCCATCAAACATCTTGAGTCTGATTGATCCAGTTCCTCTTACCTTGCAGGCTTGATCATTGCCTAGCAGCACAGATCCCCCATTTTGATGTTTGAAGTCTGTAAACCACTCTCTTATAGGACTCATATGGAATGTACATCCTGAGTCCAGAACCCACTCAGATCCAACCTCAGAAGATGTGATTGAGAGTGCTTCTGAAGATTCATAACCAGTATCAGGTTGCTTATCAGTGACTTGATTTGCTTGGTGATTCTGATTTGCAGGATGATTCTTGAACTTTGATATGTAAGCCTTCCATTTGGTACATTGCTTCTTGAAATGTCCAGTTTCCTTACAATGGAAGCACTTCTTTTCTTCTGAATCCTGAGAAGTATCTGTCTTCTTCTCAGCTTTCTTATTTCCAGAGGTTGGTTTCTTCTTGAACTGGTTCTTCTTCTTGTGGCCTCCCTTGACAGTGAGACCTTCACCTGTTGGAACTTGCTTATGATCATTTCCTTTCTGTAACAGCTTGGACTTTAGAGCAATTTGTACATCATCCAGAGTGATGTCTTCTTTTCCTCCATACAGCAGAGTATATTTGAAGTGATCATAGGATTTTGGAAGAGCACTCAGAAGGATAAGAGCCTTATCTTCATCTCCCATCTTAACATCAATGTTCTCAAGATCATCCAAGATCTTGTTGAACTCATCCAATTGTTCCAAGATGTTCTTATCTTCTGCCATTTTGAAACCATACAGCTTCTGTTTCATGTACAATCGATTTGCTAGAGATTTCACCATGTAAAAACTTTCTAGCTTGTCCATTACTCCTTTAGCTGTTGTTTCCTTGCTGACTTCTCTTAGAGCCTTATCCCCAAGGCATAGAATTACAGCAGAATGAGCCTTAGCCATCATCTTGGCCTGATCATCTGGTTTTGAACCAGATGATATCTCTGATTTATCCTTCAAGGCATCATAGAGGCCTTGATGAATAAGTAGTGCCTTCATCTTCACTTTCCATAACCCAAAATCTGATTTCTCTGTAAACTTCTCTATCTCAAACTTTCCTGAAGCCATCTTCAATCGAATTCAATCCTTCTTCCTCCAATTTTCCCACAGACGGCGCCAATTGTTGTGATTAGATGAATATGAATCACTCTAACCCACACACTAAAGCCTAGAGGAAGATAGAAAACTTAATGAAAAGAAAGTAAAAGAGGCAACGATTTTTAAGTGGTTCGACTTATCAACAAGTCTACATCCACTGAGGAGATCTTCAAGCTTTATTAATCAATGGAGTTGAGAAAGATTACAGAGAAACGAGCTAAGAGATAGCAACTCAAAACTGAACTGAAAACTGAAAATTGAACTTGTGTTTTTCTCCACACTTTGTGTCCTTTTATCTTGTAGAGTAGAGGCGGTTGTAACTAACTTTCTTAACCAACTTGTAGCCTGACAGCTCAGCTTTCAAGCCAAGCCAAATTCTGTTGCAAACCATCTTCTAACCGCTCTGAACGAACCTCACAAAGTCGAACCAGTAAACATGCAAGTAACCGTTCCAACATTCCAATATTCGAACAAAACTAACAATTTGCATGAATTGATTGCTACACCTCTTAACAATATATATAATAAAAACAATACAAATTTTTATATACACTCAGTGTATATCATACATTTTAATTTTAATTTTTAAAATTCAAGTACATAACACTTAAATACATAAAAAAACATTTTGTAAATAAATAAACGTATTTTTTACTAATTACACCCTAATTTTTTTTTAAAATTCATATTTCCAGACCCATATACACTCGGTCAACAAAGTTGAAGACCTGATAAGAGAAAAGATTGATATACTCGAAATCGTGAATTTTGATTCACAGAAGCGGCATGGAGAATTGCGCAGGTGGAAAGGCATACAATACAAACTACAAAGTGCAAGGCAAGGGTAAAAACAGGTCGCCAAATTCAAAAGGCGCGGCCCACAGAAATGCGCCCCAAAACACGTGCCCTTTTTCCTCCCCTCCGCGTCAATCTCAGGGGTCGGTTTTCTTTTGAGTCAAAAGCCGTACATTATTGACGTAGTCCATTGGTGCACACTGGCACTGCACACTTACCACTTAGCGTCCCACTTAAGCACTATTATTATGTACACAAATAACAACAATTGTTTATACTTTTCTCACCTTGATTAAATTGTGCAAAACCGATATTACTATTTTTACATGAAAAAAATCATTTGATGATTATTCTGGGCCCTAAATACTTTATTTATTACTTTTAATATTTGGTTTAAGTAGTGACAATTGACATTTAATAAATTGATTAGGATACTAATATTTAAAAAAAAAATCACTCTAAATTTTAACAAATGCTATTGTTTAAAAAAAAAAACTGAAAACACACCGATTAATTGCAAATATGAAAAATATAGTGATCATTCACAAAGGTGGAAGACTAAAACCCAACAATGAGAACTTTCAAACAGATGAAAAACCCTAACAAAAACATGTGTCATAGAATTGATATTACGAATAACCCAATATATAATGAAGTTCGAATTGCTCTTTAAAATTCGTTTTCCCTAATTTGTGTAGTCTTTGAACGAAGTATCACTCTCCTTTTCACTTTTCAAAGCGTCGAACATCCGTATTGCATATGTTTCTATTGTCACATGTGTGAACATGCTATGAACTAATTTTAAAACTCTATTAATTGTTTCAAAATATATTTTTTAAAGTGATAAGGCACATTTTTTTTTAAAGATTAAGTTTTATGGGAACATGATTCATGATAATTAAAAAATTTCGTAAAAATTTAGAGTATATCAACTATTTAATTAAAATTATAAAAAAATCAATTAAGTGTATCAAGGATCAATGTTAGGAGTATCATGAGAATAATCTCTTTTCTATTTAAATACTGATTCTATGCTTTGTTTATAATTTAATTTAATTTTTAAGTGTACCTTAATGATGCAAGATATTTTAAATCAATGCACAGATATTACACTAATTACTGACATCCAATTGCACTTTTAATTAATTGCTTTCGGTATCTACCTAACACCTTGCTATTTAAATTTTTTTTTTTAGCGACTTTAAGGATAAACTAGAAATAAATAATATTAATTGATATTTGAAAAATGCAAAACATCATTTAAATTACAGATTAAGTGAATAGTCCAAATGACATTTAAAACAAATGGTAAAGAGTAGTATTATTTTGTAGTAAAATGGTATTTTTTTTTTAATCAAACAACTCATACCAACAAAATAATAATGTTTTAATAAACTACCATACTATTTCAAAATTTAAATAAAATGTACACCAGTTGCAGCTAAAACTGATTTATATTAAACTTTGTGTTAAATTACATACTTATTTTTCTTAGAATAAAAAATATATAGACATTAAAAAAAAGTATATATTAACAATGATTTCAGTAAAAGAAAAAAAAAACACTTTAAATGAAAGTCTTCCAAAATATACAAACCGGAGGCTATAGAAACATAAAAGAAAGAAGTTTCTTTGGGGAAAAGAAACAAATTCGAGCCCACGAAATCGAGAAAATAAATACACAAAGCACGAAAAGAAACTTCCTCGTCTCCTATATATTCTACTCTCAAATAGTAGTAGCGTGTTGTCTCTCTCTTCTCTGCCCTTCTTCGCTGTTCAAAATTGTTCGTTGAACTTCGAATATTCCAAGCGATTTGTTCCTGCTTTAATTCCTGCTAATTCTAGCTTAATCACCGAAGAATCGAAGAAACAAAGATGCATTCAAATCACTTGCTACTCGAGGAGCCAATCCGGATGGCTACAATTTTGGAGCCTTCCAAAGCGGTGAGGTTTTAATTTTTGTTGTTGTTTGTTTTTGGACGGAGTATGTCGGTTTTGTTCAGATCTGTCTCTAATAATATTGGCGCGGCGTTTGCATGAGTGATTTGATCGGTTCTGATTTCGGTGTGTTTGTGCAGAGTTTCTCTGCAATGACGAAGATCGTTGGGACGCTCGGTCCACGCTCGCGATCCGTCGAGGTTATTTCTTCTTGCCTTAAAGCTGGAATGTCCGGTAATGGAATCAAGTTCTTTACGTCCTCTTTTTGTTGTTTTTTTCCCTTTCGATTTTGATCCTTTGAGTTCTTATTGTGTTCGTTTTTTCTTGGTACGGTTCAGTGGCGAGATTCGATTTTTCGTGGGGTGACGCGGAAAATCACCAGGAAACTCTGGAGAATTTGAGGGCTGCTATTAAGAGCACCAAGAAACTCTGTGCTGTGAGTATTAGTTTGATTTTTTCACTTTGATAGTTTAAGAATTAGAGATATAGAGTCATGTTAAAAAAAAAAAAAAATAACATCCACATACATGGATTGAGTGCAAATCTACCGAAAGGGAAAAAAAATTGAGTAGAATTTACACAGGACTTACGAGAATGTTGGTCTTCATGTTTTTCAGGTTATGCTGGATACGGTTGGTGCCGAGATGCAAGTTGTTAATAAAAGGGAGACAGCTATAACTCTTAAGTTGGAAGACAAGGTTATTCTAACGCCTGATCAAGGACAAGAAGCAACTTCCCAAGTTCTACCGATCAACTTTGCTGGGCTGGCCAAGGTTCTCTGTCTAATAGCTTTGTAGCTTTTATCTTAATGCCAATGCCTTATAATGTCATCTTTTGCTAGTCAGTTGCCAAAATTGTGATTTGTACGGATCATTGCATGGTTGGCTTTATTTATTTTTTCGTGCCCATTTTGTTAGGACGGCAGTATACTTAATCATGACCAGTGCTTGCATTTTCCCTTGTGTTATGTTCTATTGGCATAATTAGATTGCATAAACATCTGGTTGCTGTACTTCCTAACCAAGGTTGTTATTTGCAGGCTGTGAAGAAAGGAGACACAATTTTTGTAGGGCAATATCTATTCACAGGAAGTGAAACCACTTCTGTTTGGCTGGAGGTATGAGGGGGAATTTTATCAATAGGTTCTAATTGTTGCATCGTTTAAGATACAGTTTTCTATCTGTCTTTCTTGCCTGGTTAGATTCTTTTGCATTTGAGTGTTAGTGAGTTTTCATTCTCATTAGTAGAAACTTATATTATGTTCTGCAGTTTGTGAACTAGCTATTATTAGTTTATTTCGTTTGGGTCTTCAATATTTTCCTCTTCTAAAACATTTCTTTGTCATATAAGTACACATAAGATTTCTGGTTTTTTCCTTGGGTTTAATATACATTCTGTTATTTGTTGATTACTTAAAATTGGTTATTGCACTGGCAGGTAGCTGAAGTAAAAGGTGATGATGTGGTTTGTGTGATCAAGAATTCTGCGACCTTGGCCGGGTCATTGTTTACCTTGCACGCTTCTCAAATTCGAATTGATCTTCCTACTCTAACTGAAAAGGACAAGGAAGTAAGTGGAACAATAGATTTTGTTAAGAGTGTTTTGTCTTCTTTGAAACCAACAATATTCTGTTTGCCTTATTTTCGTTTAGTTGATTTATTAGTTGTCTAATGGTCAAATACATTCTGTTTGATTCAGGTTATCAGTACATGGGGTGTTAAGAATAAAATTGATTTCCTGTCATTGTCGTACACACGCCATGCAGAGGACGTTCGTGAGGTAATAACAGCAAAGTGAAAAATGGTTTTTGGTCTCTTTATATCGTTAACTTGACTTATTATGCCTTTTCAATTATCTGTTTGCCTTTGAGCTGATGATTTTTCTCGATTTAGGCCCGTGATTTCCTATCAAAGCTTGGTGATCTAAGTCAGACTCAAATCTTTGCTAAAATAGAGAACGTAGAGGTAACTAAGCTGCTGTAAATCTATCCGTGTGGGGGTGGGGTTGTCATCGCGTTTTTACATGACTATATAGGGGCATGGGTGACTTTCAAAGTTCAACTGCTAATTTTTACCCACTTGTATTTGCAGGGCTTAACCCATTTTGATGAGATCCTACAGGAGGCAGATGGCATCATCCTCTCTCGTGGAAATCTTGGAATAGATCTCCCACCGGAGAAGGTTAGTTGTTTGTGAAGGGAGAAGCTGAGATATCTATGCAATTATTTTGGTCTTTTAGTTCCTGTCTTAGTCATGTAGGTGCATTATCCATTTATGTATGCAGAAACATCTTGTTTATCTAGTTAGTGGGGTGATGCATAGTTGATTCTGCTTACTTTTCTAGTTTATGGTATAATCTTTAAGAACATCCATTATTCCATTAACATCCCTCTCTTTTTGGTGTAATGGGAAAAAAATAATAACGACAGTCATTTTAATCCTTCCAAGAGTTGTTATGAGCTTAATTGTCTTCTTCAGAGTTTTAATACAGATAAATCATATATATGAAGTTTTTGCCTGAATGAACTATCGCCCCTATCTGGCTTGAAAAATGTCTTGAAAAATAATGGTAAATGTATATTATTGAAACAAACCAAAACTAGAAATATCAAGGTATTATACCTGCTACAGCAGACATCCATATATTTACATAAGCAACTTCTCCAGCATTGGTCCAATCTCGTACCCTCAATTTGTTCGTAGGGCTCTTCAATTCTTCACCGCTAGTTAAACAGAGAAATGGTCTTAGTGCCACCTTCTCCACGCACCACTTGAATGCATTACTCTTGATGAGCTTAAGCTTTTTTTGAAAGTCTCTTCCTCAAAAGAGTGAGGTGTGAATGCTGTTCCTGGATACTTTACTCTTTTTACTTCTATTCTGATTCATATATTTTCTCTTGGGTGGTTACTATCAGTTTGGTCTAAATTTAGGGATCACCTGTAACTAATTAGCCACCATTCATGCTGTGATGTCTAATTTGCTAACACATTGCTGTTTTCACTGTTATACATGGATTTTTGTTCTTGCCTTTTCAGTAAGGTTACTAGCTAGCTTTGTGCTGTGTTCGCAGGTGTTCTTGTTTCAGAAGTCTGCTGTTTACAAATGTAACATGGCTGGAAAGCCTGCAGTGGTAACTCGTGTTGTTGACAGTATGACTGACAATCTAAGGCCTACTCGTGCTGAGGCAACTGATGTTGCTAATGCTGTTTTGGATGGTGAGTTATTGCCTTAACCAGTGTCCTTTTCTAGTTGTTTACTATTCTGATCTTCATTCCTACTAATAATTTTGATAGATTTTGTGTTTGATACTCCATGTAATTCATATTTCAGTCCTTACCTTGTTTGTAATTGGCTAGCTTAACAACTGTGAGAATGTATATTTTCCAGGATGTGATGCAATTCTTCTTGGTGCTGAGACCTTACGTGGATTATATCCTGTTGAAACTATTTCAACTGTTGGGAAAATTTGTGCTGAGGCAAGTCATCTTTAACCTAGTTACATTTAATTGGTTTTGTGATTATGCGCTTTATCCTGTACACTTTGGTTGGTGAGACATGTTCTGGGTTGAACAGCTTTCAGTTCAGTTCTGCAGCATGTTATTCTGAATGATTTCAGTCTTTATATGTGATCCGTGCCCTATGTTGGGGATGTGTAAGGTGGTGCATGTTATCGTAAAATGCTTTAAATTTTTTGTAAGACACTGGTAATTGTTCCACATGCTCGTCTTCTATTGTTTATAGAAGCTGAAACACTTCTGCAGATTTGTTGAATTGAAGCATATAAAGCACTTATAAGTTTGATCATGCAACAGAGCAAAATTTTGCTGCAGTAGATGCTGCCAGTTTGGAATTCTTTTATCTCCTAGGTTGATCTTGATGCGTTTACTTGGGGTGGGGGGATTATGTGAGATAGAGAAAATATGGGATCGCATGTGATAGGGATAATTCTCTATTATATATCCCTTATGTACATGGTAAATTGAGATTTGGATAATTGAATATCATATAAATAGTACCCTCTCAACAGCTCATTTATTTTCACCTGCAATTGTGATTATGCTCATTCTGAATTCTTCAACCCAGTACAGCAAATTAGATCAGCAATTCCTCATTATCCCCCCTCCAACCCAGTACAACATATTAGATCATGCTCATTTCTTTTTTCAACATAACAGAACTCTTCTCTTTCTGTCTCTTCTCTTCTCGTTCTTCTCTTTCACTGATATTGGGTACGGTGCTGCCTGCTTTATTCGAGTTGCACTGGAATTGGTTTCTCCTTCACCCGCTTCTCATTCTCTCATTGAAATTGGATAGGGAACTGCTCAGCTAGAGGGGGTTTATGGATGAGAGAGAACAAGAGAACAGGGAGAGAGAGGGGATGAGTAGTGGCAAGAATGTGAATTTTGGTACCCGTTTTTGGTGTGTTTGGGGGCTCAAGGGCATTTGGGTAATTGTACTCACTAATCCCATGGGATTAACTTTATCCCAATTATCTTGATAGGATTTAAAACACATAAGTTTCCCATTTTGCGAGCTGGTAACTGGTCCCTGGTTAGCCTGCTTTTTTTTGCCTCAAGTATTCATGGGATGAACCTAGATGAAACGATCCTATCCTGGTATATCTGGTGAAGTGAACAACGCCCAGATATATGTTTTCCCTATGTTTACCTGGCTTGCAGCTTCTCTTCTGACTGTAATAAATAAATAATTGCTAGATCAACATACTAATGTCCAGACAAACTCACTGTGAAACAAAAAGAATAGACATGTGCTTGCTTCCTAGATTAATATTATAAGCTGCAATTGCTTAAATCTAACTGCAAATTCTCTTTTTTGTTTTTACAGGCAGAGAAGGTCTTTAATCAAGACCAATATTTCAAGAGGACTGTAAAATTTGTTGGTGAACCCATGACTCACTTGGAATCTATTGCTTCCTCGGCGGTATGTTGCAAAACTAAAAATGAAAAAGAAATCTGATGAGTTTTTCTATTTTTTGTGTGTTAATTTTCATGCTTAAAGTTTTTGCTTCTACTACTATTAAAGTGCCTCTTGCTGCATTTTATCTTTTAGGTCCGGGCAGCCCTTAAAGTGAAGGCATCTGTCATCATATGCTTTACCTCGTCTGGAAGAGCTGCAAGGTACCATACTGTTTTTTCCTTTTCTTCTATTATGTTCTGATTGATATTTTAAGATGCACTCTCATTTCCTGGTTCTTCCTTAAATTCCAGATTGATAGCGAAGTATAGGCCAACAATGCCTGTTTTATCTGTTGTCATCCCTCGGCTGAAGACAAACCAATTGAAGTGGAGTTTCAGTGGTGCATTTGAGGTAATCTTTTACCCCAACTCGAGATGATTCCCAAAACCCCCCAATTTCCCATCCCTTTATAGAGCATCTTGTGAACAACGATACACATCTTTATTGGGATAAACATGCCTTTTGTTGGTTATATAAAGGGCCAGGCTTCTTCATTAGTTAATTCACACCTCATTAGTATTCACCAAGATGATTTCATTTGTTTGCAATTCTAGACACTTTCCTGGATATATGGGTGTGCCTGTATTTTGTGTTCCCCCAAAGGAGCTTATGGTCATTTTTCTGCATGTGTTCAGGCAAGGCAATCACTTATAGTACGTGGTCTCTTCCCATTGCTTGCTGATCCTCGGCATCCAGTAAGTTCTTTGTTGTTCACAGTATAGTGTTCCACCTATCCTTCTGTATATTTATTGGGGCACTGTAAACTGTGGCCATTTTCTTTAGTTATGTGCCGAGACTTTTGCTTGATAGTAAACTTTCTGTTCGTCTTACAGGCTGAGTCTACGAATGCAACCAATGAGTCAGTTCTGAAGGTTGCGCTGGATCACGGAAAAGCCTCCGGAGTGATCAAGTCTCACGATCGAGTAGTTGTCTGTCAGAAAGTCGGAGATGCATCTGTAGTCAAGATTATCGAGCTTGAAGATTAATTTTGGTTGTCTTATGTTCCGATCAGCGCCCCAAATCACCACCACATGTTTGATAAACATTTTTAATTTATAAGTGGCACTTTCCTGCTGGGAGTTTGCCCTTCTGCAAGTTGATTGTGATACTTGCAATTTTGCGCATGTCAAATGGTTGATGGATGTAGCACAATATAATTTTGAATAATTTAAGGTTTTGAAATCTTGTTTTAAATCAAGAACCATGATGAGCTGGTGTATGTTTTATTTGTGCTGATCTTTATTATTTGAATTTTGCCGAAGTTTTAGGCAGTTACATTGCAAATAAATTAGTGTCTCATGTAAGCTATTTAAGAGTTTATTTTTCCAACCAACCACTCTCCATGTACCTATCTACATCTACCTCAATATAATTTTTTTTTTATATTTTATTATAAATTTTTAAAGTTTTTATAAGTTGTATTAGTTAAATACTTTAACAATTTATAATTTACTTAAGAATTACATTATATAAAAGCTCTTAAAGCAATTAAAAAACTTATAATCTATTAGAAAATTTAATTTGAAATTTGGAACAATATTAGCATAATTATTAATATTAAAAATCAACTTAAAATTGTTAGTTTCACAAATTCTTGATTTTGGTTCGTCTTTTAAAATTGATGAGTTCGTTTTATTTTAGGATAAGTCTTGATCTCAATTTTTTTTTTCCCGCTAAGTTATGTGAGAATCAGTTTTACTTTAAAATTGATTTTGAGAGTATTACTTACTTCATTAAAGCGTATAAAAAAATTAGTTATTTTATTAAAAAAAAAAATTTTACTACAAGGGATAAGTCGTAAAATAATTTGTTTGATCAGCAAACCGACGGTGAGAATTGGTCCAATTGGATAACAAAGCTACGTATATTTTTTACATATAAATAGAATTGCGTCTAAAGAACATCAAGCGCCCATGGCCTAATGGATAAAGCGTCTGACTTCTAATCAGGCGATTGTGGGTTCGAGTCCCACTGGGCGTGATTTGCCCCTTTTTAGGGGTTTTTTTTTTCCTTTCAATATTTTCTTTATTTTATTTTTTGGCACAATTTTTATTTTATTTTAATAAATAACATAAGGTTTAGTTGGGATGTGGTCACATTGTTAGACTTTGGGGTTTCAAAATCTTTTCAATTCGTCATAATAAGATACTAATTTTATAATAATCACGAGATCTACATAATATATAGCTTACCTACTTACTACTATCTAAAAAAATATTTTCAAATAATTAATAAATTTAGACTTGTCTCATTAGTCATTAGTCAGTGTTTATGATGTAATCTACATATTTATTCAAAAACATCATGATCTCTCTATTTTTTTTTTTTTCACGATAGAATTTGAATGGCCGCAATTTAAAAATGTGCGCTAATAAATATATTCTGTTCTCAAATGTAGTGAGTAACTGACAAGTTAAATCTGCATATTTTTTTCAAGGACATCATGATCTCTCTACTTTCTTTTTACAAAAGAATTTGCATGGCCGCAATTAAAAAAAATGGGCCCTAAATATATTCCGTTCTCATATTAACAAGTGACTTACAAGTCACACGAGATCAAAATCATGTTCTTTGGTGATCTTATCATCAGACATAAGAAACGTTGTATTTTACTGGGAAAAATGATTTTTTAGGCCTGTATCTTTAGGATGGTTGTAAAATGAGGACAATATGTTTTCGGGCTTGGAGAAGGAGGACAATAATTTTAAAAAGTGGTAAATGTAGGACAATTGAGCCCGAATTAGGTCAAATTGTCCTACATTTACCACTTTTTAAAATTATTGTCCTCCTTCTCCAAGTCTGAAAACATATTGTCCTCCTTCTTCAACCACCCTAAAAATACGGGCCTAAAAAATATTTTTCTCGAATGGATGAAATGCTATTTAGGAAAAATTGTAAAACATGTCCATCAAATTACGATAACAAAACTTCATCGCTATATCATAGGTAGTAATTTATACTCTCTAATTATCATTTTTTTCATAATTAATACTCAATTTCAGTGCGAAATTAGAAGTCACAATTTTAACGTCAATACTTTTATTTTTCCATGAATCAAAGTCGAGCCATGTATAAAATTATCCATCCCTACAAGCCAATCACTTTGGTCCTTCCAATTACAAATTTTGTATGCTACAACACAATGACTTAAGTTTTTTTGACAACACACAATGACTTAAGTTTAAGTGGTTAGTTTATGTTAATTTAATTATGTTTGTCTTCTTTTGGCTAATGGTCAAATTTCGACGAATTAATAATCAAGCCCCATATTAAATTGTTCTTCTCCGCAAACCCATAATTTTCTTACATGACTAGTCTTTTGGTTCATAAGAAAATAGTAAGAAAATGATCGGGATTTATGATCATATTTCGGCCGTGCAACATAGTGCTTTTCCGACCAATTTTCAGTTGTTTTCCTATGAATTTAATGACGAACCAATATTAAATTGATGGTTCGAAGAATATATAAAATTAATAACCTTTCAAATTTAAATTTAAACAATATACATTAAATATAAACTAGTCAATCAATTTAAGAAATAAAAATAAGAAAAAAGGTCAAAATTTGTCACACCCATTCTAAACCGTGTCTTTCTAGTCAAACTTAGTTGAGTATTTTATTTAGTAGAAATTTTTTGTGTCACGATCTCAAATATGAAATAAAGTTCTACTTTGATTATTTGATTTTTTTATATAAAAAAAAGCCATGATACAATTAATACTCTATACATCAATGTGGATCATATAACAAAGTATACATTAATTATATATATATATATATATATATATATATATATATATATATATGATCATTTTGTACAAATTTGTATCGTATAGACGAACCGTTAAACCTCAAGTGAATCGATTAAATTGAATGTTTCAACTCACTTTTTAAAACATCGGTAAACATTATTCTTAAATTTATTACATTAAATCTTCAATATAATATGATAATTAATTTGGTATGTCAATATCATCAATATATATAAACATATATTGATTTCATAATTTATTTTTTCTTTATAAGTAGTGAGTAATCTGTAAGGATGGTATTTTGTTAGAAGATAAACCATCTTTAGTGAGGGTTAGTTTAAAGTTTAGTTTACTATTTCATTTCATAATACCTAAAAGTCAAACAAAATTGCACTTCACTATTTCACTTGATTAGTAATTTGTAATAATATAAGAATTAAACTATTAATTATCTCATATAAAACTGCATCCATCGTTTGAGAAAAATATTTTTTAGGCCCGCATTTTTAGGGTGATTGAAAAAGGAGGACAATATATTTTTAAGCTTGGGGAAGGAGGACAATAATTTTAAAAAGTGGTAAAAGTAGGACAATCGGGCCTAATTCGGGCTCAATTGTCCTACATTTACCACTTTTTAAAATTATTGTCCTCCTTCTCCAAGCCCGAAAACATATTGTCCTCCTTTTCCAACCACCCTATAGATACGGGCCTAAAAAAATATTTTTCCCGTATTTTACTATAATTTGACTAAAGAAAAAGAAAAAAAGAAGTTAGCTAAAATAAATACGAAATCTTTTTAAAAAAATTATATTCACCAATTTAAAAATCAATTTATTCCCCCACCAAAGGATTTGATTAGATTAGGTGGAAGGTGAGGTAAAGTATATTCGGTTTGATTTGGTAAAAATTAAATTATGCTCACGTTTTCTTCATTGGTTGTAAAGAGAACAGTCTCTTAAAAAGTAGCCCCATTTTTTTACAAATATTCTCACCCTCTCGTGAGTTCTTTAATGAATAGTGGGGTAACGAATAGAAATTGTGGGGTAATGAATAGAAATTGAGTGGGTCTGTTGTGACACCATTTTGATAAGACGATGGGATCGATATAAATTGAGCATGAATTATTAACATTGTAATAGAATTGGTGTTAATTAAAGAGGTAATTTCATAAAAAAAATTATGAGTATGTATAATTTGAACAAATTTTATTGTGAAATTGATTTTCAACTAATACCTTTTAGTGAGAACAACTAATACCTTTCACTAATACTCTTTAGTGAAACTTATCAATATAGTGAAACAACGAATACCCTTAAACAAATATACTTTAGTGAAATAACTAATACCCTCTAAACTTGTTTATGGTGAACCTTGTTCACTCCATATTTTGCCAACATAAAAAATGAGTTGAATGGTATGTAAATTTGAGTTTAAAAGTAACAACATTATGTGTAAAATTGAAAATATTGTGGACATAGTTTATTTTCTGGCCAGGAGGTGGGGGCCTGTGGGCGAAGGCTTCGCCTTTGCTACAAGAGTTTATGGAGGATTTTCTATTATAAGATGGGATTAGATATTATTATTATTATCATGCCAATAAATGCAATAAGATCAACTTCAATTATTAATTAGGTTACTTGTTCTAGTTTGGGGGTAATTCGTTTTACGAAAACCTCTATAGATTGTCCAAGTCTTAAATAGATTGTTTTTTTTTTTTTTTACCAAAATTTTAAATAATGATGTTAAATTAACTAAACATATGTGAATTGATAAAATACAAATTCTAGCATCCATTTGGATTTTAAGTTTATTTTTTTATTTTAATTAAAAAAAATACATACAAAAACATCGAACTGTATTTTTTTTTCCAATTGGGGTATTACTGATAATTCTTGGGTATTATTGATTAGTTCTTGGGGTATCACTGAGTACTTTTTTGGGTATTACTGATTTTTCTTTGATGTATTTTTTTCAAAATTTAAGTGCATACCATGCACTGAGGTGCACACTAAAAATTACTCTCGACAAAAGTGGTACATAAAAAAAAGTAATTGGTCAAATTCTAACTGATTTCTTAAATTTGAAAGACATATCTACTTAATTAACTTTCTTTTGTCGATAATCACACATGAGTGGACACTTTATTATGATGAAAGATAATCTTTGTTTCTTCAATGCATGTGAACAACGTTTCTATCTTTTAAAGACTACCAAACCAAACGGGCCCTAATGTATTAGTCTTACTTACTACTACCAGTCTATTTCAATTATTAAATTTATTTAAATCGATATTATTTAGATCTGCTCAACGATTAGAAATTTAAAGTTCTTTAGTATTGTTGACAAATGTCCACGGCCATTAATCAGTTTAAGGCAAAGGCTATAATCAAATGAAAAATACAATTAAACAATATAAGAACAAGTGTTTTAAAACCAATTTCAATGTAAAGCTTTTTATAATTCAAAATTACTATTGAAGTAAGACTTTTAAATAAAATAATTAATACTGTTAAAAATCTATAATATATAATAGACACTACATTTCCTATATTAGTTTTGGGCGGGAGACATTTTTAACCGTTCGTTGTGTTTTGTTTTTTTCATCTTGGCTATTCATTGTGTGATTAGTGTGTGATTAGTCCGTTCATTGTGTGATTAGTGGTGGGCGTGTTTCTTGGTCTCAATTGGCTGCAATATAGGGACGGTTATAATTATGAGTCCTTATATATACAATGCATTCTAATTGCTTTTCCAATGGAAGCTTCTTCTTGGTTTAGTTTCATTTTGTTTGTATTAAGTTTTGTATGCCATTGAAGTTTTTTTTTAGGTTGTGGACGTTGACCGGGAATGTTCACAGGCGAATCCGATGTATCTAGATTTGAATGAGGATTTCGGGTTGGATTGGACGCCAGTTGAACCGGATAACTCGGCGAGCGACGAAATACTCTGTTCGGATTCATTTAAAATAAGAGAGTAACCAAGTTCAGAATGCATACCGGTTCTTCAAGATTGATAATTAATGATTTTAAAGATTTCCCAATTCATTTTGCAAATCTTCGGGGATGAATCGGAAATGACAAAATGATAAAATAGGAATTTGAGGGAGATGATATCGGGTGAAGGTGAAGATTGATTGCAGATCCTTGTGCCGCACCATTACTCCACGAAGAAGACGAAGACGGTTATGTGCAGAGTCGTGTGTATATTGTATCTAATACAATTAAAATTAGGTTTCAATTGAACTCACTACAAAAAAGACGGAGATTAGCGATGGAGATTTTGCGACGGCACAATATCCGTCGCAAATTTAGTGAATTTGCGACGGATTTTCAGTTAATGATTATAGGACTTACAATTGTTTTATATAATTCTTAAAATGGATTTTGTTCATTATTATGTAAATAATAAAGGGAATAATATTCCTTTAAATAATATCTCATAAATTATGCTACTACATGGATATTCCACGAAATATTCCCAAAGATATGTTTAAGTCCATCGATGAATATAAATATTTTGCCCCTTTATGAAGTGTGCAAATTATTTTAAAATGTTCGAATAAAAAAAATATACAAGTTATCATGAAACTGAGGGATTATATTTCCTAGATTTAATTATATTGTATTAGATTTTATACCACAAATCTTATATATCTTTTTCCATTTAAATAGGAAAATCATTCCTATTTATTTGTCCTACTAAAAACTACATAATAATTTTCTATGTTATATAAATTTAAAGACAAAGTATTATATGAAAATAGTTCAGGATAAATTTATTATATAACAATTTTAAAGCATCAAATATTTTATCAGAAGTATTAAAAATTTCATCAGGAGTAACATTAATCTGGGTCAACGATATTATATTGTAATTGTTGTAGATTTTCTTGACCCCAACTTTTGATACTCCTAATGAAATTTTTGATACACCTAATCTAATAATCAATGCTTTAAAACAGTTTCATGATAAGCCCGTCATGAACCATTTCCATATAAAACGTACTCAAACTTAAATTATTAAAAGAGGATATCCCAACCATGTTTAATAAATTCAATGAATTTAGATAATTATGATATAATTTACTATATATAAAAAAAAAAAAACTATGAGGAATTTGGTTTAAAATTATATTTAACAACTTTATTAACTCTTTTATTTTACAAAGTTAAGATCAATTTGATCATCATATATAAAATTAGTTGATTTTAATTTTAAAGAAAAAGAGTATATACATATATTAATTAATAAATAGTTCAAGGGCCTATTTGATCTTCGCGTATAAGATTAGGGGCCTATTTGATCTTAATGTTAAAGAAGAAGGGTATAGACGTACTAAAAAATAATTTAAGGGCCTATTCGATCCCCACATATAAGTTTAGGGGCTTATTTGACCCTTTTCCCATATATATATATATATATATATATATATATATATATATATATATATATATTAAATCTTTGTTTATTCAAGTTAAGAAATTAAAATTATCTGTATTTTAAGAAAATAGCAGCGATTATTTAGAATCTCCCTATCTCAAAATCTTGGTTAGAATTAATTAATTATCTATTTTGATAATTATATGTAGAACATAAATTTTGATTTTTACTCGGGGCATTTTTTTCAAAATTAAAGTGTATATCATGTTCTCAAGTGTACACTAAAATTACTCCAAAAAAATTCTTCTATAATTTTTAAGTTACGGTGATATCCTGATAGTTATTGACTAAATTATAGCTGCCTTTAAAAATAATTACATTTTATTTTCTTAACTTTAATAAAATGTTAAGTAAATATCAATGAGTAAGTTTGGGAGTAATGATTAATAACAATTAATAATAACCAGGTGGCTTAGCCCACCTGGCCATTGAGTTATTCACTTTAGTGAGTGGTCCAGGTTTGATTCCCTTTGGGAACGAATTAAGGGAGTTGTAAGGTGGCTTGGAGATTTCTTGAAGTACTTGGGGACTTGGTGAACTAACTTCTAACCACTAATCATTTCTTTATAAAGTTTAGCAGGACATGTAATTAAATAGAAATAGTTTAAAAAATATAAGATTTGTGGTATAACATCTAAAACTAATATAATACAATATAAAAAATAATTAAGAAAATATAAATAGGATTATCAAGGAAAAAACTAAAAGGGCACTGCTATTTAATCAATTTTGCTTAATTTACCCACTACTTAGTAGTAGTACACCCACTTAATATTTTTGTTATTTTCAAATCTTCTTAATATACCCACTTTAAATTTACAATTGTATCCCTAAAATAATATTTGCACCCATCCCCCACTAAATATAAACATATCTACACTTATTTAATACAACACATTACACCACCAATTAATTAATTAATTGAAAATTCGACACACCCATTCCTACCAAGAGGAAAGACACATTTAGCACTCCTTCCTCTGTATGACAATTTTTCTATTACTACCGCATAAAATTTGCATACCTCTGCTACCATCAATATTTTTTTATATTTCTTCATGTTGATCACTAATTCATTAGTTACATATATATAATTGCATTCAAAATTCTGTTTCCAATCTTGCAATTTTTTTTTTTTAATCTCAAAGTTTGGATAGCCGAATAAATTGTCCACGTCGCGGCTTGCTTTTCTCTTCTTATCTTTGGTAGAACAAAAAAAACTTCTTGATATAGTTCAATTTTTTCTCAAACTTTTTGAAGACACTTTGGAAGAATCCCCACTTATTACATCATCACCTACCAGGGGTATGGGGAGTGGTCAATTAATGTGATGTCTTCAACTTCAATCATCACAATTTGGATGATGTTTGAGGGGTTCAATGAAATGTGGTTCGACTTCTAACATGGTTAAATTATCTTGATATTTGGATAACTTTTTCTTTTATTTTTCTGCATAAATGAGGGCCAAAATTGATTCTTTTAAATTTTTTTAAAGGTTGTGGTTAAGGATAGAGGGTGGAGATATTAATGTGGGTGAAAGAAAGTGAGTGTGTAAAGTAAATTTAAATATATTCTCAATCTCAAAAGGATATATTAGTATTTTCTAATATGATTTTTTTTTAAAAGGCAATAGGTGGGTCAACATAGCAAATTAGGGTGGGTGCATAGTCACGCCCAAACTAAAATTATATGATGTGGTTATACCACGTAAATGGTGGACATAAATATTATATCCACTGGTGGATTTTATATCATTCTCGCGTGTATATATTGTTTATATATTGGTAAAAGTTAAATCAACATTAAATTTATTATTATGTAATTATTTTTAAAATAAATAAGTTTTTTTTTATTAAAAATCAAAATTGAAACTCATTAATTCCTAATCAGTTTAAATATAAAATTGTTTGTAGATATAGTGCACATCTATCAACACATTATTTTACTAAGTTCACCTACTTTTAAATTCAATATACCTTATTTTATAATATTTACTAAATATACCAACTACAAAATTATAATTTTATATAAATTAATAGTTATATATACATCCCTAAACATACACATTCACCATTCTCATTCAATTTCACTACACGTATCAAATATACAAACTCTTTCACCTCTCTAATCCAACGGTACAAATTTTTACATATCCAAAAATGATATTTCACCTTCCTAATAATGAATAATTAATCGTATTAATATGTTTATACTGGTTCGCATGACAACACATAATTAAATAACTAATGTTCGGGCAGATTGACATCAGCATTTTGGTTAAAATTGCTAAAAATAAATAAAATAAGGTTTTTCTTACTGGTAGTAGTGTCGGTGAATTAACGTTGATACGTAGATTGTTACTGACTCATTTTGATCCTAGATTACCCTTCAAATTTACGCGTAGATAGTTTCAACAAATTGTTCCTTATGACATGTCTATAAACAAAAGTCAATGTCATTTTTTTTTTAATGTTGGAGTTTTTCTTAAAAAGCCTCTATTTAGAAATTGCCAGCTTTATATTGCAGTCTAAAGGATTACCTCTTGGGTGGGGTGGAGATAATATTGTGTCATAATAATAGTCATATATGTAATACTACAAAAAATTGTATATCTAGAAATTATATATATATATATATATATATATATATATATATATATATATATATATATATATATATATATCAATGTGTTGATTATAGATGATATACTATTATATTTTCATTTAATTATATAATTAAATTAATATATAATGATATCAAATATTATTGCCTAAATGATGTTTTGTGATATAAATGGTATAGACTTATGTGATTTAAACATATCATATAATAAAAAAAAATTATCATGCATTTGTAATATATATATATGTATATATATATATATATATATAGCTTAAATGATATTTTGTCATTAATATAATATTATTAGTAATTATTATGATGTGTTGTAATTATACTGTAATTTATTAGTTATAGAAGAGACGTGTACTAATGCAATATATGCTTACACAATACTCTCTGTGTTCCTATTTAAATAAAATATTTAAGGATTGTCACATGTTTTAAATAAGATAATATTTTTATTGTAAAATTGTTGATTGAAAATATAAGAATTTTTTTTTTATAGAAATTAAAAAAAAAATGTAGTGTATATTTATTTTAAGAAACATTTAAAAAAATTAATATGTTAAATCCTCTAATGAATGTCTGTTTGGCAAAATGTTTAACTTAAAAGAGGACGAAGAAAATATTATACTACAAGTGATTATAAATTGTACAAGTTTACACTCTTTTCGTCCTACAACAACTTTCACACTTGCCTTATTTGGATGTCTCACAACTAATTTCACACTCCTAAAAAGAAAATATATATCTCTCACAAAAGTCAATAAAGTATTAAAGTACTATTATTATTTTATTCAACCTCATATTAACATACTCGGTTTTTTCTTAAAAAATGTGCCATCTCTACTATGACAGCAATTTCGGGACGGAGGGAGTATTATATTTACAATTATATGTGAAGTCATTTAAATAAAAATAATTTATGTTGAAAATAAAAAATAAACAAAAATATTTTTACAATTCGATTACGTTTAATTAGAAAAAATTATATAAAAAAATTCTACAAAATACGAGTGATGAATATAATACACAATATGTATGAAAGTTAAAATATAAATTATTATATTAAAAAGGGTTAATTGCAAAAAAAAAAAAATCACGAACTTTATGACTTTTATCAATTACAACATTAACTTTTTTTCTTTGCAATTTAATGCACCAACTTTATAATTTTTACAATTTAAAATATTTGATAATTTTTCATCAACAATTAAAAGATATGATTGTAGGATATGCCACATAAAGCTCATATAGATGCCAAGAAATAATATTATAATTTTTTTTATAATGAGAATAATATCTTTAAAATACGTTTTAACTTTAGATTCATAACTTAAAAATGCATTTTAAAGACGTTATCTGTTTTTTTTTCAATAGTTTCATTTTTTGGTTTCTACGTAGATATTTATGTGTCATTTTCGGCAGAGACGTTATTTAATTATTGTTGAAAAATTATTATATGCTTTAAATTGCAAAACTTAAAAATTGGTGCATTAAATTGCAAAAGAAAAAAACTCATGTTGTAATTGATAAAAACCATAAAGTTCGTGATTATTATTGCAATTAACCCTATTAAAAATTTAGTGATGAACATGACTTCCGTGCAAAGCACGGGAGGGGTTATTACTAGTATATACAAAATAAAAATAAATTCTAGATAAATATAGTAAACTTCGAGCCTAAAATAATGCGATGATATCTAAAATTGTAGAATGAGTAGGTTTTATATGAAAACACTTCATAATAAGCTTAATATGAAATAGTTTTAGAGTATCATTAATCTCATCAGAAGTATGATTAAACCTATCAGGGGTATCACTAATTTGGGTCAGTAGTATTATATTGTAATTGTTTTAAATTTTCTTGAATTCAGACTAATGATACCCCTGATGAGATTAATGATACTCCCAATGAAATTAATGATACTTTAAAATTGTTTCATGATAAATTTATTATGAACTATTTTCATATAATATTTTGCCTGGTAGAATTACCCAATAATTACTGTTGATTAGGTGAAATAGTTTTTGATGGACAGAAGATTACAACTGTCACAGATTTCTTCTATCCCTATTTTCTTGTGAGTTTTGTTTTAATGAAATGAATTTTTTACACTCTCAATAAAAGGAAATATGGTCTTAATATAATAGATAAATTTGAATTGGAGACTTTTGAGTTTTGATTATTAGATTCACTTGTTTAAAAAGATGAAAATCTTAAATAATTGAAAATATCACACGTTTACCGGTGGATGCCCAAAATTATTAGTTCACCACAAATGTAATACTGTCAAATAAGCACAAAATCCACTATTATTTTAATTGATTAATTATATATATTTATGTGATATTATTATATTTACAGTGAATATATAAATTAAATTTTAAGAGTAGACACTTTATCACTTCTACTCATTATATGATGTGTAAAGATGACAATACTCATAAGATAATTAAATTTCAAAGTAATATTGATTGAGCTTTAAAGAGTTTATAAGTACTATCAATGTGTTTGGTAAAATTAGATGTTTAACAACTTATATGATCATAAAATAAGCTTCTAACAGCTTATAAGCTGTTATAAACAAAATAAGTTGAAATTTCTCAACTTATTTTTCTAACCACCTTCACCCTCACCCCACCACAACATAAAAAATAAAAAAATTATATTAGAACTAAAATTAAAAAAAATTATTATAAATTCTCAAACATCTTATAAGTTTAATAACCAAACACTTTAACAACTTATAAGTTATTTAAAAATTATAAGCCCTTAAAACAACTTATAAAATGTTATAACTTATAACATGTTTCAAATAAGTTTAGCCAAACATTGATAGTGTTTATAAGCTCGTAAACATCTTATAAGTTGTTTTAAAGAACTTATAAGTTCAGCTAAGCACCCTCTGAAGAGACCCTATTAAGCATATGTTCTTCTAACAATATTAAAATGCAGTATCAGATTCACACATCCCTTTAAGCGAGATTCTTAAATCCGTAAATTCGATTTGTTACGTGGCGAATCATTTTCCACTTGGCGAATCCAACTAACAGATAATCTCGAATTCACTGCACAAATCCAACCTGTTAAGTATTAAATATGTTATTTCAATTAAATTTTGTTATGTAATAAAATATAATTTAAATTGACATTGCTATACTCTATTTTGAAAGGAATTCAATCTTATAATAATTTATGTCTTGAACTAATAAAATTTAAATTGATGTTTTGTTACTTATTTAATATTCTAAAGTTTTGGGTGGGAGAAAATGTAAATTATGACTATATTTAATTTACAAATTTTGAAATTTATATATGTTTTTAGATGTTATATAGTAAAATATAAATAAATAGATGTATTATTGATAAATCAACTCTAAATAAAAAAAAAGCTGCATTCTCAAACCCGTATCATATCCCCACCCCAGTGCAACATAGAAAGAGACACGATTTAATTCTTTTATTATTCTTGAAAATAAATAAAAAGGACAATTTTATAAGGACTAGTGAAAACGAGAGCCATGTAGCTTAGGACCAATTTTAGTTCCCAGGACAGGATATTAAATTCCTTTTTCCCAATTAAAATATTCAAAAGAAATGCAGAAAACAAAAAAAGTAATGGCGGAGCTGTAGTCCAGTTACAAAACAAAATTCTCTTTCCCTCTCCACTCGCCTCCCCACGCCGTCGCTCCACCACCGCCGGAATATTCCCAACTACAAAATCACCGGGTATTATAGTTATACGTATATATGGGGGCATCATTGTCCAATTTGGGCGAAAACGGGTCGGGCAACGGTGGACCGGGTCTGGGGGACATACCGGAGAGCTGCGTCGCCTGCGTCTTCCTCTACCTCACGCCGCCGGAGATATGCAACTTAGCTCGCCTCAACCGCGCTTTCCGCGGTGCTGCTTCATCCGACGCCGTTTGGGAGGCCAAGCTTCCCTCTAATTACCACCATCTTCTCAATCTCCTCTCCCATCCCGATGTGTATGAAAACCTATCCCGAAAAGACATATTTGCCCTCCTCTCTCGCCCTCTTCCCTTCGAAGACGACAACAAGGCACGTTTTCAATACCTGCGGTTTTCTAGTGTTTTTCCTTTATGAATATCAGTTTAATTTTATTTTGTTGCGTTTTTTTTTGCTGCCCTGCAATTCAATTAATTGATTACTGTTTCTGCTGCAATTGGATCAACTTGGATCGTTTGCGCAACTTGATTTCTTCCAGTGATTTGGGTTGTTTTTTCATTAATCACTTATTTTCTGGACTGCGTAAAAAATTGGAATTTGGGGATTTTGATTTTTTTTCATCATCTCAGTTTCGGATAAAGATGCATTGAAGTTGGTGATTTTCATTATACAAGTAGTTTACAATTTTTTCAAGATACCATTTCTAAGTTGCGTTTTATTTGGATGTGCTAGTTCTAGTTATCTCATGATTACTCTCAATTACTGTATGTAACTTGATTCCTTGTAAAAGGGTTGAAACATTATTTATGTTTTGATATTGTTAAATAACTTAGCCATCCTTTTTTTCCTAATTCTTTGTAAGTTTCCAAGGTAGGTTACTCTTTGAGGATCAAAAGATCTGATAACTAAATCTGTTTTCACGTGTTGAGTGGTGAAAGGAGAAGTAAATCCTATCTATTTTTACATGATTTATATCACTTAAACATTTCCTATTTTGCATGGGACAACTGCAGGTGGTGTGGGTGGATAGATTTACTGGGAGAGTTTGCATGTCGATATCAGCAAAGGGGATGGCAATAACAGGCATTGAGGATAGGAGATATTGGAACTGGCTTCCAACAGATGAATCTAGGTTAGTATCAAGCTTTGTTTTCCTTGTAGCCTCTACATGTTGATGTTCTCATATTGAATGATGTTAAAAGTTTATGCTAGTTTCAGATATGATCTTATCCTATGCAATCTTGGTTAAATTTGTATTGCAAAAATGGTATGCAGCATTTCAAATTGTGTTTTTCTGGTTATGAGCTGTGCAATTCAGTTACAGTGTTGAACAGGACTAGGAAATACCATGGGTTACTACTTACCCTCCTTCCAATAACATGGACCTCGACCTTGAATAAAGATTTCCTGGATAATTTATTAAATTCACAATTCGTATGCCCCCAAATTGAATTTCTTCCCTTATCTATGTGGGCTTCTATTCATTGTAATACTTTTGACTTCTCTTTGAATAAGAAAGTGCTAAGATTTACATGCAATTGATATTTGAGGGTTGGGATGCTCTCCCATTCATTTTGTTCTCCTATCTAGTGTACATTATTGAACTGAGAAAATAAAAAAGATCTTATTTAAGTATGAATTATTTGAACATATGGTTAAAGAAATATGTAAAGTTTTATGTTATATGTGTGGTTTCTTGAATTTGATAATGAAGTTAGGGTTAAGCCAGAGGAGAAGTCCAACAGATCATTGAAATAAGTGTAGTGTTCAATCAGAGAACACAAATTGATGCTGTATTTTTGGTTTTATTTTTTCCCTTTTGGCCATTCTGAGAGACTCTTCTTGGAGAATATATTATTATAGTGGGGTTTGAAAAGTGTATAGGACTACAGGTTGAAAATATGTATGGATGGTTTGTTGGGAAAAAAATTAAATGATATATTATTGGGAAGAATCTTCTCTGCAAATATCTTAGTTAATGTTGTTTTCTTGTGGTTAGTGGAAAATATTATGACTCTGTTTACTCCCTGGTTGAAGTCATAGATCTTCCCTGATATTGTCATCATGATTTCTTGTACATATTTGCATGTTTAAATGAAGGTGGCAAGGTGCAAGATAATTTAATCTCAGTTGGGTTTGCTGTATACTAGTTCTGTATTACCATGAATCTATGATCTTTGGGCCTTAATATCCTTAATATGTTCAAACATTCTTCCTCAGATTGACAAGGCAAAACTTATTATGTCCCTACAACTTAATAGGAAAACAAAGTCTTTGCCAGATAATAGAGCTTGCATTGGTATGCCAACTTTGGGGGATATGTTTGTATTTAGGGGGCGCTTGGTTCATAATTCTTCAATGAGAATGGTAATGGAGATGAATGTACGATAATTGTGGTGGTTAACTAGAACAATAGATGGTCAATTTATCTTCATCATCTTCGTACAAGGTAATGACTAATGAGACTCAAAATAAGTTAATCATTACCCTATTTTGATTAACTACCACTTCCTCTATTATCATTTCTCCTCAATCATTCCACTATTCCTCAATCAACGATCATTTTTCGTCTCAAATTATTCCAAAATTAGAGCAATACACTAACATGTAACTGTCATTCTCATTGCATATCACTATTCGATGATTCTTATTACCATTCCCATTGAAGAATGTTAACCAAGCGCCCCTTAGTACTTCAATTTTTGTCTCAACTATTACTTGAAAAATCAAATGAATCATTTCTTTCCTAGAACTTTGAGATCGTGAATGCTCAATACTATGTACATCTGTCTCTTTGTCTGTCGTGTAATATGATTATGCACATTATATACATTAAGTATGTAGACCTATCTCTCTTCCTTTTCACTTATTAGTTGCGAAACACATTTGATCAAGCAACAGTTTTGGGACAATATTACTGAAAATTGTCCCCATTCCTAATGACTTCAGTACTCAGCTTTATGAAGTAGGCAATAAGGGGCCTGCAACATTTGAAACTTCAAGATATTTTTTGGTTTTTTTTGCAGCTTTCATGCTTCCATTTGACAATTAGAACTCAGAAGTCATTGGTATTAAACTGCTGATATAGAATTCAGCATCACTCCCTTATACTGCTCCCTCCTTGCAGATTTAATGTCGTAGCATATTTGCAGCAAATATGGTGGTTCGAAGTTGATGGCACAGTGAAGTTTCCTTTCCCACCCGATATTTACACAGTCTCATTTAGGATTCACCTAGGAAAATATTCTAGAAGACTGGGACGCCGTGTTTCACATTTTGACCATACTCATGGTTGGGATATCAAGCCCGTAC
Organism: Ballota nigra; assembly: GCA_947034835.1. NCBI lineage: Eukaryota > Viridiplantae > Streptophyta > Magnoliopsida > Lamiales > Lamiaceae > Ballota > Ballota nigra. The sequence goes on from OX344725.1 coordinate 96,677,633, forward strand.
GATTCGAGCTGTCTACTTCAGATGGCCAACAGGCATCGAGTGAGTGCTTCTTAGACGATACTCAACAAGATGATGCTAATGGAAGTTACAAGCGTGGTTGCTGGATAGACTACAAGGTAGGTGAATTCGTTGTCACTCAGACGGATCCTCCAACTGAAGTGAAATTTTCAATGAAACAAATTGACTGCACGCATTCCAAAGGCGGGCTGTGTGTCGATTCAGTATCGATAAAGCCAGTTGAGTTGAATGAACGTCGAAGAAGAGGGGCATTAAAGTAAATTTCACTGTGTACATTCCTTTGTTTTTTCACACGTTACTCTTCCATAAAGCATCGGTTCTTGGAGGATGGATGTGGGGGGGTTAATAGTGCCTGGGTGCAGTGCACCCGGTGTAGGGTTGAACAGACTGTCTTCTGTCCATGTGATGTTTTGGTGGGTTTGTAATTGACGCAGTTTTTGTTTCTCTATATGCTTTTGCAGAAGAGATGTGATTTTGTGGCCAAGGAAGTTTGTTTCTTCAATGGGATGCAAGTGAAGTGAGGTAGCCAGGTAGGTACAGTGTTGTACTCTGTATATTTTGGACACGATTATCAAAATTTAAATTTGCTTCACTGAAGATATATATCTCTGCTTTCTTTTCTCCAATTTTTTTTTTTGTTATCTAATAAGCCCAGATTGTAATTTCTGAAGGTTATTTCATTCTCTTTCTTGAATAAATAATAACTGGTCTGTATTTGATTGAAGTTACCTGCTTTTTTGAGAGATGTTAATGCTTTGAGTGGTAGTCATAACTTGGGATTGCATGATTTGTTGAGTAGAGAGGGACAGAGGTGTAAACGTGCAATATGAATGTTCAGACAGTTTTCATTTCTTTGACATATACTCCCTCCTTGTCAAGGTAATTTGCACCTCCACTTTTGTACATATATTAAGAAAAAAGAATCTTTAATGTGCAAATTAGAGTGAAACCTTAGCCTGAGACGGAGAGAACCGTAATATATGACCTATAAATTTATGAGATTTCTAGTGACAAAAAATATGACCCTAAAATTAGAATGAATTTATCTCATATATGGTATCGGCTCTACCCAAAAGTTATTTTTTTTCCTTTTTCCAATTAATATGTGTAAGTTCCCACGTAAAATATTTAAAGTTTCTTTTCTTTTCCCAATTAAAATGGGCAAAGTATTAAATGAAAATAGTTCTTGATAAACTTACCATGAAACAATTTTAAAATATCATTAATCTCTTCGGGAGTATCTATAATCTTATTAGGGGTATCATTAGTCTGAGTTCAAAAAAATTGTTTTCAAAAAATAATTTTCTTGAACTCAAACTAATGATACCCCTGACAGGTTTAATGATACTCCCAATAAAATGAATGATACACTAAAACTATTTCATGTTAAGCTTATTATGAAGCGTTTTCATATAAAACCTACTCATTAAAATGTGGGAGTTCACACGTAATATTTTGTAGTGTGTATGTCTTGGCGATTCCTCGTTCATGCGTTTAGTCAAGTTCAGCGGAGATTCAGGATTCTTTTGGCTAAATTTATTTAAATATTTTATAAATTCTAATATTTTATATATTGTTTAAAAATATTTTAAAATATAATTTTAAGCTGTTTATAAATTGTTAAAGTGTTTGCCTAATAAAATTTATAAATTCTTTGATAATTTATAATAAATATTTTTTAATTTTAGTAAAAATAATTTTTAATTTTTTTTTTTTTATGTTGGAGTTTGGGTGGGGTGTTGTGGGTACGGGCTAGGGTGATTAAAAAAATAATTTGATTTATTCCAACTTGTTTTTTTTTTTAAATTATAAATTATAAAAAGTTTATACATTGTTTTTATCAAACACTTTTAAACATCTTATAAGCTCATAAACAACTTGCAAACTGTTTTAAGAGTTTATATCTACAAGAAAATAAATAATTTTTTAGGAAGTTTTTCAATATGACTATGAAATTTTTAATAAATAATTCTGAAATAAAATTTATCTACAATTTTTTTTTAATCATCTTTATTTTTCGATCTATAAATAATTTGCTTAAGATTTGAAATTATAGGTAGTAACTACCTACAAACAATTTGCCTATTAAAAATTACCTATAATGTCTATAATTTATAAGATGAGAGATGAAGATGTTTATATAATCAGAAATTTTTATTGACAAATCGTATTCAATCATCACTGTAAATTTTTTATTGAAAATTTCGAAGCTATATTAAAAATTTTTAGATAATTCTTTATTTTTTTAAAGTAATGTTATAAACTCATCTAAATAAACTTTTAGTGATTAAACACAATACATATACGTATGCAAAGATATGTATGTACATATCTAGTACAAGAGTAAGAGACCTCTAGAATTACTATTTTTCCAAAAACTACCCAATTCAAAGTCAACCCACGAGTCAAGGAAAAAACTCAAAGCTCATGCATTTATACAAGTAATTTGATTGAACTTTATCAAGCAATTTAAACAAGACGACGTCGTTGCAAAATGATAATTTATCTCACATAGTAAATTTTATTAGTTGAGGTTGTCCAACGAATATGGGGATCCCAATATTTCCATTGTTATTTTTGTGTGACAGGAATAGGAATAAAATCATATTGATTACTTGTTTCAATTTTCGCCAACTTTTTTTATAGTGCCCTTTTCTCGCTCTCCCCAAGTTGACACACAAAACATGGAGTTTTCCACACATGGGCGCTGAAACATAGTTACTTACATACGGCAGAACAAGACTACATTTAATAGAATATCAGACATGATGGGTTTCCTCTTAAGTTGCATAAATATCTGCCGTCTGGTAGATATTGGATTCCCATTCTTCAATGTGTAGAATGACTAGATACATATATACGTGATTTTGGTATGCATCTCATCATGAATTAATATTATTATTTAATAGTGTACAAATAATTATGACAGGGCAAAATTACTCTCTCCGTCCCTGAGTAAACTTCCCACTTTCCTTTTCGGGCTGCCCCCAGTAAATTTCTCATTCCATAAATGACAAAAACAACACTCCACTATATGTAAACTTTAACCTTTAAATTCATACAATTTTTTTTTTTTGACAGAGTTAAATTCATACAATATTACTAAAGTGTCACTCATTCAATTCATTTTTCAACACTATTCATTACTTTATCCCAAAATTCAACATGTGACCCACCATATATTAATAAACAAATACACTTTCTTAAACCATTCAACAAAAAAAAAAAAAAAAACGAGAAATTTACTCGGGGACGGAGGGAGTATATGAAAATAATTCATGATAAGCTTATCATGAAACAATTTTAAAGTATCATTAATTTCATCGGGAGTATCATTAATCTCATCAGGGGTATCATTAGTCTGAGTTCAATTTTAATGATACCCCTGACAAGTTTAATGATATTCCTGATGAGATTAATGATACTCTAAAATTATTTCATGTTAAACTTATTATGAAGCGTTTTCATATAAAACCCACTCATATGATAAAATCAAACTCCATATATAAATAACCTTGGGGTTGCTTCAGTGGTGTAAACTTGGGATTTAGAAATGTGCACCCTAAATCTTAACTTCGAAACTTATAAGGTGTAATCAATTTCTGAAATGACAAATTTAACCAGGAATATTATAGAAGAGAAAAATAAAATCTTAAAGTAGAGGAGTGCATATCTCTTAATTAATGGTACATATTTCTATAAATCGTAGATATTATTTTTCTTTATACATACGTTGCAATTCTATTATAAATAATGAAAATCTCAAAGTCTCATTCACGGTGAATCAAATTATCCCATTAACAGACAGAGGAATTGAGGGCCCCTGGACCGAATACCTTATCATAAAAAAAATTCCATAAAGTAATTGTAGAGATAATAATTTTCACTTTGTAATGTAAATTACAATTTTCACACTATTAAAAAACATTAATTGACTTTAATGACACAATTTTATAATGTTAATTTGAATTGTAATGTTATATATTATATTAATAGCTGCTTCTCACGTTTATCGAAATTGTTACAATTCATGATTATTTTTAGTATTGTTGTGTATAGTAAAGTAATATTCATTATCTGGATTTCCCTCGGTTAAATTTTAAGTTGTAAATCAATATATTCCTTCGGTCCAATAGTAATAGTAATAGATAACTTTGTATAAAATTTATGATCAAACTCATTTTAATTATTCATAATAAAATTCCTCTCCTATCCCTTATTCATATTAAATTATAAAATTAAATTGAAGCACTTTAGAAAAAAAAAAAAAGATATTTTAGAAAAAAAAAATTAATATTCATTGGAATAGAAAACAAGTCTACATAATGAGACATCCCAAAACAACAAATTTGCCTATTATTCACTAAAAATAAATTGCCTAATTTTTTTTTATCAAATATGACTACAAAATTTTCAACAAAAAATTTCATAGCAGGATTGCCTACAAAATTGTCTATAAAATTTTCTAATTATATAGATATTCTCATTTTTTACCTGCAAAAATTTTCATAGGCAAATTGTTTGTAGGTAATTAATACTTAGGAATTTTATTTCGTAAGCAAATTAATTTTATAAGCGAGTTGTTTGTAGATTGAGAAATTAGAGTGATGATTAGAAATTTTTGTAGATAAGTTGTAGATAATTCCTTTACGAAAATTCTTTGTTGGAAAATTTGGTAGGTAATTTTTTATTTCCAGCGATGGTTGAATAGAGGATGTATATATAAATCAAGTTTCTTACTTTTTGCCTGGTGATCTAACAATGATTAAATGCTGAGATCCGTGGTACAACTGATTTGTTTTGTAGCTTGTCCATGTGAATTTATTGCACCGGAATTGTGGTTTAAATGTGATAGGCGTCTCTCTTAATTTGATTTTAATTTTCTTTCATATATATATTTAACACGACGGATCCAAGGGGAGCAAGTGGGGCTGCTGTTCCCCCAAGGATTTTTGAGATTATATATATATATATATATATATATATATATATATATATATATATATATATATATATTTTTTGTTTATATTTATGTATAAACAAATTTTAGGGTGCATCCAAGGTATTACTGATTATTTTTTTGGATATTGCTAATTTTTGCTTGAGATATTTTTTTTCAAAATCCAAGTGCATATTATGCACTGAAATGCACACTAAAACTACTCCTATTCTTATATGCACATCCTGAATCCGCCACTGTATATCAACCATAAACTCATGACGCTTTGCTGTCCCGACCAAGGATAACATCATATTCAATTTCGTTCTGATGAACATGAAAACCCTCTTTTTTTTTTTTTTAGTGTTTATTTGATGATTTGGAGCTCAATTCCGTAAAATACCTTTCGAGTTTAAAACCAATGAACAAAACTTCGAACCCCTATAATATTTATAGGGCTATATTGGTCACTACAAAAAAAGGAATTAGCGACCCATTTTTCGGTCGCAAAATGTGATTAGCAATCGATTTCTGACTGAAAAAAACCGATCGTTAAAAAGCGGATAGCTAATATTAGCGACCGCCTTTTGACATTGATCGCTAACCTGCGACCGTCTAAGCACTTGCTGAATCAATCGGTCGATAATTATTTTTTTAATAAAATTAATCTTTTTATTTTATTTTGTGATTAGCGAACCACTGACCCACTAATAATAAATAAATGGGCAAATATGCGCCCAAGGGGAATCGAACCCACGATCTCCGGGTAACCCGGAAGAGGTGTGAACCACTAGGATACATGCTATTGTTGTTTGTTTATTTGTATTTAATTGTATATAACCTCAAATTGACTCCCGTTTTTTTTTTAAATTCATCAAATTAATTCCTTTTTGTTTCTAATTCGTTTATATATATGTATATATATATATATATATATATATTTACTAATTTTATTTTATTTTATAAATTTAATATTTTAAGACTATTCTAAATTATTAATTTATTCTTTTTTTATTTATTTAATTGTATATAACCTCAAATTGACTCCTTTTTTTTTAATTAATCAAATTCAATCCTTTTTGTTTCTAATTCATTTATATATATATATATTTACTAACTTTTTTTTATTTCAATAAAAAATATATGCAAATCTATAATATTCAATAAAAAATAAAAAATATAAAATATTCAAAAAAAAAAAAACATTCAACAAAAATAAAATAAAATATTCAACAAAAAATCTCTCTCTCTCCCTCCCTCCCTCTCCCTCTCCCTCTCTCCAGAGAGGAAGCTCTCGATATCGATATGGTCATCGTCATCCTCACCACCCTCGGCCCCGCAACCCCCGACAGCAAAATTTTGTGGGGATGGGGGTGGAGGTGGACCGACTATTCCCATCAGTTGGGAGATGTTGGTGAACCAGTTGCGAAAACTCTCGTTGTAGCTCGTGAGGGTCTCAACCTGCTTCCGGACGTCCCTCAGCTTACGCTCCAACTAAAAAGGAGCAGAGTCGATCGAGGAGGACGATCCACTGCTTTGGCAGTAGGTCTGCAGGATGACCTTACTGTGACCGCCCTGCCCCACGACCTTCCCCTTCTTGACTCCGACCACATTTAAATAGATGCGGTCCTCGTCAATCCGGGGTGGGGTGGGGTTCTCCCCGCTGTCGTCTCCGGGGGCCACCTAATGCGAGGCTTGCGAGACGATCCTTAAACTGGTTCTGAAATTCAATAAATAAAATACAATTATAATAATTAACCTACAATTATAATAATTAAATAAAAATTAATTAAAATTAGAAAAATACTTAAGTGAATCTCGGTGGTGCGGACGTAGATAGACGTTCCAGTCTCCGGTTTCATTGGGTGGGAGATCTCCATCTGCTCATAGAGAGAGGGCTTTCGTCCGTGCTCCCTCTCCTGTTGCGAACCAAATTCAATAGATATTTAAATGTTAAACATTTAAAAATTTATTAATATTGAAATGTAAATAAAAATTCAATAGATACTTACAAAGGCGAGGGAGTGCTCGTAGATGGATCGGGATCCAGCCCGTTGTCTGGCGACGCCGTGCCCGGTAAGGTCCTTCAACCGGTTCTCCCTGGACTTCTCAGACCTGGCTTTGAATTGCTCACTATTCCAGTGAGCAACCAAAGCGTCCCAGACGGAAGGTCCGTCTGGCCCTTGGCCCAGCTCCAGCTGCATCCCACTATCGAACTTCTTCTTCAGCCGGTAGATAATGTTTTTGTACCGCTCCTACGCTTTCGCGCAAAACAAGCCATACATAACACTATCATGGGCAGGTTCCCAGACGCACAGCTTCTGCAATTAAAATAAAAATAAAATATTAACAAATATCAATCAACTAATTAAATTTAAAACAAATAAATTCAAAATAAAATATTAAAATCATGGACTCCCTCCTCTTTTGCTCGGACACCATGGACCACGAGGAGGCACCAACCTTGAACGAGACCTTCTTAATGACATCTGAGACGCGAGAGCTGGTCTCATTGCCTGGAAGCATACTGTAACATAAAAAAAAATCAAGTTAGTATTAATAATTAATATTAATGAATACAATTAAAATTATTTAATTCTTTATCTAAGAATACTTACATGTTGTCGCTATGGACAACAATGAAACGACTATCCAACATGGGATGCTGCCGTGAAGCCGTAGATCCGGCAACATGTTGTCTCAATGACCCCGACCTCCTCTTCCCCCTCCCCCCACCCTGTCCCCGACCCTGTGCCCCACTCTGATCGGGGTTATCTTGAGAGCTAATCTGTAATAATTATAAATTCAACAGATTAACATAACATATTATATTTATACACATTAAACTAAATTCATACATACACATATCAATCATCTAAATTCATACCTACACATATCAATCAACTAATTAAATTCATACCTACGTATATCAGTCGACTAAATTAATATATACCTATATATTAATCAACTAAATTCATACCTACACATATAAATCATCTAAATTCATACCTACACATATCAATCAACTAATTAAATTTATACCTACGTATATCAATCAACTAAATTCGTATATACCTACATATTAATCAACTAAAATCATACCTACACATATAAATCATCTAAATTCATACCTACACATATCAATCAACTAATTAAATTCATAACTACGTATATCAATCAACTAAATTCATATATACCTACATAATAATCAACTAAATTCATACCTACACATATCAATCAACTAAATTCATACCTACATATATCAATCAACTAAATTCATAACTACGAATATAAATCAACTAAATTCATATCTATACATATCAACTAACTTAAAAATACTAAATATTTATATACATGATTTAAAAAACATATACAAACATATAAAATCATACATATACGTACATATATATCTAACATATATATATATATATATATATATATATATATATCTAACTTCATGCATTATTCAAATATACAAACATACACAAATATGCATGATTCATACAAACATATATATAATCATATATATATATATAATATATATATATATATCAATACTATATATTAAAAAATGATATACGAAGATAATAACGGTTAAAGTTTGAAAAACTTACGGTTATTAGATAGACGGGGAAGTAAGAAGGGTATTGACCGGAACGGAATGCTCGACGGACAGAGGCGGCGGCGGCGGTGGATTTTTTGGAGCGTAGGCCGAAAGTGAGTACGGCCTGTGCCTAAAAAGGGTAAAAAAAAAATTAGCGACCGCCTTAATCACAGATTTGGACGGTCCCGAATGACCAAATTTGTGATTAGCGACCGTCAAAGGCTGTCGCTAATTCCCCAGCAATAAATGACCATTGCCCGTTTCCAAGAACAAGCCAACTGACTATCTTGCGACCGCAGAGAGGCGGTCGCTAATTAAAAATTGAATTCAGAGACCGCGGTCGCTGATCAGGCGGTAAATAGAGTTGGTCAATTTTGGCCGACTTTTGAGTTTTGGCGACAGCCATAGCGGTCGTAGGCGGTCGTTAATCCTACGATTTAGCGACCGCTTTATGTATAGGTCACAAATTTTCTTAATTTGAGACCAGTGGTCTAGTTCGGTCGTTAATACAATATTGTATTAGAGACCAATTTGAAGGCGGTCGCTAATTTCGGTCGCTAAAACGCGAGTTATTTTGTAGTGGGTTTAGATGATTCCTTTAGATTTTTATGTACTTGTTAATTGCAGATTTTTTAAATATGTAAACTTTATATTGTTTTCATAATTTTTTAAAATAATTTTCATATTGTAATTAGTTAGTTTTTAGATTTTATAAGTATTCTATATACATTTTACAAATTTTAGAATTTGATTTACTTATTTTTTTTAGATTTAAATAGTTTTCATATTATATTCGGTTGATATTTTAGCTTATAAAATTATTTTATATAGATTTTTAAAGATAAAAATTTCGATTTCAGTTTCTTGATTTATATTTTTTAATTCAGATTTTTTTGGCCAAAAATATGATGTGGCAATGTGATTTTTTTTTTCCTTTGAGTGCAGCTCTCAATTTTGGCTAGGAGAGGATGAGAATTGGACATTTACGGAACCAGACTTAATCTTGAATGCATCCGGTGCACCTTGCAATATAAGTGCATTTTTAAAAAGTCACTCATGTTATTATTGAAAAATATTCTATTTGTTTGTATTGAAAAATTATTTAAAAAGAGATAACTTTTCAGTACAAACAAATGTAACTTTTCAGCAGTAATATGGACAACTTTTCAAAAATGCATCTAAGTTACACGAACTAAAGGTGTATTTGGCTAAGAGGTATGAGGATGAGGAAATGCGAAATGAAAAAAAAAGGTGTTTGGTGGTAATCCAAGTAAATGAAAAAAACGGTTTGATTCCTCAATTTTGAGGAATCCCCATACCATCCAAATTTAAAGAGAATGATTTCGATTCCTATCTAATATCAAAATCATTTTCTTACCAATTCCTTCCCCTCTAACCAAAACACCCTAAAATTGGTTTATTCTAAAGTTATAAGACCAAAATTGATATTTACCCTTTGATCAAACATCATAATATTAAAAACTAATCAATTTAATCAAATAATAACACAAGTACTACATACATCCTCTACATGACATACCACCAAATAAAACAATATTATGACACATCACGTAAAAAAAAAAATACCCTTAATTACTGCACTCTCTTCGTTTTATTATATTTGACGCTTTTGAACTTATATTTTATTTAATTTTATTGTCATTTTAGCTATTTTCCATTTGCACAGCTTAATTATTTTCTCCTATCCAAACCCCTCCCCCCCAAATGTAATAAACATTTCTCTTTTCCTTTCTTTTCAAATGCCCACTTGTCAACTAAGAAGTATAAATTTGTAAAAAGAATTATGTTCCTTAATTCTATATAAAATTATAAAAACGACAAATATAATGAAACATCGATAGTATATTTGAAGATTTGCTCAATTTGGTGTTTATGTGAAAGAAAATTTGAGTTTCAAAGTTGATGTTGTAACAAAAGGGAAAAAAAGAAAAAAAGAAAAAAGAAGTTTTGTAAATTGCAAATCGTGGCTTAATTCGGGTTTTCAAACCATGAACTTAAAGTTAACAGCAACAATCACATGATGTTCATAGTTACGTTAACAATATTTTTTTATTTTAAAACCTGAGTTAATTATAAATTATTCAGGTATTTTCGATTATGGTCTGAAGACTTTAATTATGTGGATCATTAAGACCACACCCCAAAAATCGAGTTTCTAGGGCTGTGAATAACGCTTTACTTAATTGGTGTTGAAAGACAGTAGGAAATACAATAAAACACGTACAAAAAATTACATTTATATTCCAACAATTGTTATGCTCTTGCTTCTTTTTGATCAATTTTTCTTTGACATGCTTCCAGTGGTAATTCAAAAAACTTGTCGATTTGCCAATGAACAGATTTAGTATTAAACTCGTTCATACCATTTTTATTTTGAGAAACAAACGCTCTAACAATTTACTAGCACCGAGAATAAATAACACAATTTGTTTTAAATAAATTTTATAGAAGTTAGAACACGTGCCTCAATTTCTTCATAGTTTTTGCCATCTCCGTACAATCTAACTAACCGTTGTATGGTAAACTCATACAATAAATTTTACATTTCATCACGCAGCGAGGAATAACCCATATATTGAAGCTTACAATGTAACACTATAAAGATACTTAACTTTCAATGTTAAGAGGAATCAATAAGATCATTTGAGTATTTGATTCATTAAGAGACTCTTCATTTTCTTTTATGTAATTTTTTTTATAAATTTGAAAAACGATGACACATAAAAATGCCACTTTTGTAGACGTATTTTTACTCATATGGCCCGTGTATCTTCTTCAAAGTATCTGATTTTCCAAATATTTCGACTTAAAAATATTTTTTGGCCTTTGTAACTTTTACATTTTTTGGAAATGGTCCTAAGAAAATTTAAATTTTTTATTTAATCCCGTAATTTTGTACATTGCTTAATTACGTCCAATTTTTTGCCAAACATATTCGGACGATTTGCGAAAATATGAAATTTATGGGACAAGATGAGGCAAAAACGACGTCAATATTTTGCAATAATTGGACGTACGTAAATTGAGAAATTAGTACGTGACCAAAAGATTTATAACTCGAAATATTTCGTCCCAAATTAAAATACAAAAATATTGAATTCCAAAAAGAAATTGGAATCGATGGTCGAAAATTAATAACCTTGGTCCCAACGCCTATGGTTGAACCTAATTAGAAATAGGTTTTTGTGGCCGAATAATTAGTTACTTGAATTGTGCTCCTAAATTCAGGGTTGGAATGGACACATAAAAACAGGTGATACATTGATGTGGGGGCATACACATTTTTATGAGATTAAAAATGGTATGTTCGTAAGGTGGTTGGGAGAGTATTGTACCAGTTTCTAAACATTTAGTAATGTCTGCGTCATTTATGAAATGGTTGGTTCTAGTGAGAGTTAACAACTATATATTCATTAAACTCGGGTTGGGTTGGGGTGGGGCGGGGCCCACAGACACAAGTTCTGCTGTATTTCATCATGGGACGATGTAAGCGGTTATATTATTATTATTATATATATTCCCTCGCACACTTCTTTTTATTTGGATGTCTCACACCAATAAGAAAATATTGATTTGCGTGCACATTCACACACATAAACACATATTTACCCATATGCCACTATTTTATCACTTTTCTTAATCGGCCACGTGGAATTTCAGGGGTGCAAATTCATCTAGGACGGAGGGAGTATACTTTTTATGTTCTATTTTCGATTTTCCTTTTATTAAATAAATTCATTTTTTATTGCCTCTATCATATATAACCAATTTTTATATATTGCAATGTCTCCTAAAAATTATTTTATTTTATTTTTTACACCTTTATTACCATAATATCAAAAAAAATTATTTTATTAATATAAATGCTAATAAATAATTTTTGAATAGCTCTCTTGAGCACCTGGTGTATAATGCACTCATGCAACAGTTGACACTGTTTATACTGAAAAATTTGTTCCAATTATACTGAAAAGTTTACACTGTAAATCAATTTTCAGCGTAAACCAAACACACTTTTCAGTATAACTGAGACAAACTTTTCAGTGTAAACAATATCAACTGTTGAGTGAGTGTATTAACACTTGGTGCATATGAGAGTTTGATATAATTTTATATTAAGATCCGTGCAAGAACAAATGGGCAATTGAAAATGGGACGAGGGAAGTAACACATTTCCTTATTATACGTCTACTTTGATTTGTATGATTAATAAATCTTTCATCGCAATTTTTTTTAACTTTATTATATGAAATAAAAAGGACATAGTTTTTTTTTTTACACTAAATCCTTACTACATGTATGAAATGGTGACGATATATCGTATTAGAAATGTCATAATAGAAATGAGATGAGCGTGCGATTCATTTAGCTTGATGATTTGAAACCGTAGTATTGAGTTCTAAAAATTACATTGAAAAATGCGTGATTAACGTTAGATTTAATAGATAAGACCAAAAATTAATACCATCGAACTATTTATCTCATGAAGCCCAACTTATACATAAATTATTTATAACAAATATAATATAGTTAATGATAAACTTATCATTAAACTATATTAAACTATTGAATATTTTGACATGAATATCGATAATCTCACAAAAAGTATCATTAATTTGGGTCAATGATATTATATTGTAATTGTTGTAAAAAAAATTGAACCCAGATTAATAATACTTCTGTTGAGATTATCGATGCTCCTCGTCAAATATTTGATACTTTGAAACAATTTCATAATTAACTTATCATGAACCATTTTATATAAAACTTTCTTATTATTTATATCATAGGATGAATTTCATATCAAGACCCAAATTTTAGTTTATGTCTCAATATAAGTACTCGTTTTAAAAATGTCTCAATTCAAGTTTCAATTTTTACTTTTTTCTCCATTTAAGGCTTGTTTTAGATTCTTCTGTCTCAATTCAAGACCCAACAAATAATTATTTTTAAATTGAATTTATTATATATGAAAAATAATAATAAAAATTAGAGACATTCGTCATAAATAAAAAATATTATTTTTTTATTAATATAATGAATATGTTTAATTTTTATTTTTATCACCTTGTATTAATTTAAAGTTTAAGAAAATATGACAGCTGGCATTTTAAAATTAAAAGTAACATTTTTCCATATAATCTTTCTTAATGGTATATGGTAAAATGTTAGTTATTTATTTTAATTTCAAAATGCTAGTTATCATTTCCTAAACAATAAATTTAATCTTTAAATTTAATTAATACACAATGATATAGAAAAAAATAGAAATATTATCATATTAAAAAAAGTTAATATTTTTTAAATTAATAATTTTATTTTTTTATTTATGACGAATGTCTATAACTTTTTTACTTCTTTTAATATTGTATGAATGTAAATTGAAAATAATTATGTGTTGGATCTTGAATTGAGACACAAAAATTAAAAACAAGTCTTAAATTGATAAAAGAGTAAAAATTAAGACTTGAATTGAGACACTTTTAAAATGAGTACTTATATTGAGACATAACCTAAAATTTGGGTCTTGATATGAAATTTTTTCTATATAAAATAGTGTGTTCTATAAAAAGAAAAAAAGAAAAAAAAACCACAATCAGATGAAATAAAGATTGATTTATCATTATACTTGCAAAATGAAGACTGGTGAGATAAATTATAAAAATATTTATGAAATTTCATTAGTTATTGCATCAATATTATATTTAATTTCGTTACAACACGTACGCATGCAAATAATCATGAAATTAAAACTCAGTAAAGCTGGATCACGGTCGCTATGAATTTGTTAAATGCGTTATATTATACATACAAATAAACAAGAAGAATTTGTGATATTTCATCACAAATGACGCCTTTGTTTGCCACAAATATGGCATGATTATTTATGCATTTAATACTCTGATTTGGAAATTTAAAATTCAGTGCAATTTCGAGTTGCACCATAAATTTCAATGAAATGAACAATGAAGAACATTTACTTGTATTTATTAATATATCGAAAATTAGTTGGTGATGTTATTTATTGGTTTATCTATATTTGGTTAAAAACGACTTTCCGTCAAATCACTGCTTCCTTTTATTTATGAAGCTACTCACTCTTTATTTCCTTTTCTATTTATATTTCTATTTCTATTTCAATTTCAATTTCAATCATTGAGTTAACTTTTTAAGAATTGAATCTAACTACTACTTCTTTAATCTTGCTGTTTAATTTCAGTAAATAAACTAATCTTTGGAGCACATGCATAATTTTTTTAATTGAAAAAGTTATTTGTTCATCTATGAAGATAATCCTATGTCTATCGGTTGATATCAATTTACATGTTCACCACTAGATGATGATATCACTACAATAAAATATAAAATTGCCTACATAACTTATCAATATGAAATTTCTAACAAAAAGTTTTATAGTGGGAATTGCTTAGAAATTGTCTACAATTTTTTTTTTAATTATATGGACATTTTCATTCTTTGCCTATAAAAAAATAATTCCGCAGACAAATTATTTTTAGGTAAAAAAATTTAGATATATTATTTGTAGGTAAATTTTTGTAGGTAACTAATATCTAGAAATTTTATTCCACAATTCGCGAAAATATGGTTATTTTATTTGTAATTAAACCTATAAAATACTAAAATATTAATGAAATATAAGAGTCTAACCCAAGCCGACATGAACCATTACAAAGTATTATATATATTATACATATGAAAAGGTATATGAAATTATATGGACGAATCAAGTAGACATGTGTTTTTCGAGTGTAGTAAAGTGTATGAAATATAGATGGAGATTGTTATGTGGTTTAATGTTAACACGGCTTGGCACTCTTGTTCATTTCTACACTTTGTTGGGTTCAAAAACTTGTTAAATGGGAAAAGAGGGAGAAGAGTTGCAAAAAGCGTGTGGCTAGGAGGTATTATGGAAGTGGAGAAACGAAATTATTTTTAGGAATGTGGAGATGTCAAGTTCGAAAATTGTGGAAGAAATCAACTATGGAGTTGGATAGTTGTAAGGGATCAAGGAGTGACTAATTTTTCCTTTATTGATTGGCTAGATAACCCCAAGATGGTGTTGAGGGATTAATTATGTTTATTGTTTGAATTTGTAATACCTCATTTATTTATAAAATTATTTTTACTGATAAAAAATAAAATGAAAAGGTATGTATACTTTGTGAACCATACACCACCGCCAAATATGAAAAAGTATATATATTACTAGTTTTTTACAAATAATAACTCTCGTTCTTAGAGAAATAATATTAATTTTTTAGGAGCAATAATATTAATTCTGAATATATATGTGTACATGTTTAGTTATTTATGTCTATGTATATGAAATATTTATATACAAACAGGTTGTATATTAAATAAGTGTGGTCCAATTCTTATTTTTCGAAAAATGTGGTCCAATTCTTTGGATCAAGCATAGTTATTAGTGGGTTATACGATGAGATGTTCCGTCCTCTATTCGGCCAAAAAAGCCTCCAAATTCAAGAAACAAAAATGAGTAGGGATATATAGGGGATGAGCGCCTCCTCTACATAATTGGTTGTGCTAACCCCATCATTTGCTTCCATCTTTATTACACAATTATTACTATTAATTTATTATGTTTACAATTGCTCATACTTCATATATATATATATATATATATATATATATATATATATCCAATGATCTACTTGCTCACTTTCCGATGACAGTAGAATCTGCAATCTGTTATAGTATATTTGTAGTCGAACACTGGGCCGAAAATTTAATACCATATATAATTATAATTCATTTAAAAAGCACTAGTACAAAAAAGGACTTAGAAAGCGGTTACTTTTTAGCTTAGAAAGCGGTTCTAACCGCTTTCTAAGAATCAGCTATCTAAGCTAAGAAAGCGGTTCGGAAACCGCTGTGCAAAATAACCTCTTAGATAGCGGTTATAAACCGTTGTGTTCTAGGAAAGTGGTTTCGAACCGCTATCCAAGATCCTTACTTAGAAAGCGGTTTTGAACCGCTATCCAAGTGCCTAACTTAGAAAGCGGTTTTGAACCGCTATCCAAGTGCCTAACTTAGAAAGCGGTTCTTAACCGCTATCTAAGTGACAAAACGTTTTTTTTTTAAATTTAATTCACTAGGAAAGCGGTTCTTAACCGCTTTCTTTGATTTATATTTTTTTTTTATATTTTCTATTTTATTTTAATAAACCTGTTTATATACAAATAAATATATTTATCCATACCATCAAATATTAATCCATAACATCAAATAAATATAATTAATTATACCAAAAAATTCATAATAATATCATATCATCACAAATTAATATATAAGTTACATGCCATAAGTTATATAGTAATGTCTTGTAAAAAGAAAATTACATTAAGAACCTATTGTATAAATACCCCATCCAATCCATTTTCCATTTGTCAATTCTAGCTTTGTTGTAAAAAGGGATCCGAGGATTATGCACAAACTGCAAATTACATTTAAAATTTAATTAATTAATACGAATATGTTATAACAATCAATAATAATTTAAATAAATCGATAAATCAACTTACTTCATCAGGTATATTCGTTTGAGAAGTCAAGATTATATCTTCAATGTAGCAACACACAAAATGTCCACAATGATCACCATCTTGCTGCCTCGTGACTTGAAGCGACTACACTAGCTTCTACTAGTAGCTACCCCGCAAGAGAACGGGTTCACTGTAGTATGGGCAAGTATAGGGACCAAGTATTATCGAACCCAAGGGATGGTATATATGCGAATAGATCCCTGAAGATCTACGCGTCGTAGTTAATATGAGTGAAATGTTTTTTTGGTTTTTGAAAAATTAATTAAAAGACTGAATTAAACTAAGTAAACTAAAGAATGAAAAAGAACGAATTAACTACGGGTTGTTTTCTAATGAGAGATGGTGATGCTCAGGATAGGAATCCCCACGTTGATTAGTGTGAAAATTGCTCGAAATTCGTGTACTATTTTTGCCGAATTTAATTGGATTTCTTGCATTTATTTACATTAATTTGACCATTTGTGCTTAATTGTCGAGAAAGGCATTTTTGTTATTTTTGCAGGAAATTGAATGAATTTTAGAAGAAAATACGAGCCTATAATTTTATGAGGTCGAGCGAGGAGAAAAATCGAGAAGAAAACGAGAAAAATGTAGAAGAAATGGAATTGGGCCGAGAGGAATTTATTTATTAGCAAAGAATTGGCCCAAAAAGAGAAGAGGCGGAGGCAACACAGGCTACTCGACCGAGCCACTCGGTCGAGTGGAGCTACTCGCTCGAGTAGCCTGGGGAAAAAGCGGGGAGCACTTTTTGAAAGCGTACTCGACCGACATTGACTCGGTCGAGTCGAGTGACTCGTGCGAGTCAATGTCGGTTTTTCCAGTGCGCTCGAGGCCAATTTGCCTTACTCGACCGAGCCACTCGGTCGAGTCGAGCTACTCGCTCGAGTACACTGAAATGAAAACGCGGAAAACGTTTTTTGAAAGCGTACTCGACCGAGCCACTCGGTCGAGTGGATCTACTCGGTCGAGTAGCGCACGAATCTTCGGTTATTTTCGAAACTTTCTTATTTTGAGGGGTTGTTTTGCAAATTTCGTTTCAAGCATTCTTTCCCCAATATTTAAGCCCTCATTCTCAGATTTTAGAACAACAAGGGAGAGCTAATTAGAAAAACACACCCCACACACCTTTATAGTTTATTTTCACCTTCAATTTTTAGATTTCAATTTTCTTTCAATTAGTAGAACAATTTAGCTAGCATTTGGAGAACAATTTTCAATTTCAAGTTGTAATCACTCTATTGAGGTGACTTCTATCCTTTATCTTTCAATTTAGTTGGTATAATTTTCTCATTTATGCTTTCTTGCAATTTTATTATGATGAGCTTATTGAGTTTATTGATTTCATTTGTTAGTTTATCTATTGTTTGTGTTAGATTAGCCATGGGCTAATCCCCTAATGCTTTGGGTGTTTGATTTATGAAGGAATTAGTGTTATGTTGTTAATGGAGCTTTGATTGTGCTATTGAGTTGGTTCTATTGCTTCTATTAATGTGTTTTTCTTGATTAGATTGGTTGACTAGGTTTAGTAGCTCTTGTTAGGTTAATTTGTGCTACATCGAGAGTTGGGTGTGAGTTAATCGAACTTGTGGTGAGGAATTTGGTTAATTAATCGGATTCAATTAGTCGTTTATTAACTCGAGAGAGGGTAGATGGCTAGACCACCATTAATAGACATTAGGAACCTTAATCTATGGGTTTAGGGGCCTAGTGAAGAGAGAATGCTTTAAGTGCATCGCGTGTTTAAAGTCATTCACTATCTTTTGTTCTTTTGGTAACTAGTTAGGTGCTAATTAGTTCATTTGATCACCCAAGCCTCAAAAGGGATCGGTATTCAAAACTTAAGTGATAGCTCTTAGTTCGAACCAACGAAGTAGTACAAGATAAGTGAAATTAACTACGTAGCATTGATTCCGACATAAGGATTTCACCCGAAGCATTACCCTCAACCTTGCACTTCTAAACGAAGTTTTACATCGCTTTCTAGCTTAGTTGTTCATTTCAATTTTATTGCTTAATTCACTTATTGTCTTTTAATTTGATTAGTCTAAAAACCAAAACAAGCCTCTACAATTTTACAAAACTCGTAATCTTAGGGATCCACCGATCAACTAAGTTCTTGGATCGATAAAACTTGGTCGTATACTTGCATTGCATCAATGATCCCATATGCTTTTGGGTCGTGTTTACGTGTTCATATAGATTTGCAAAAATACGAAAAAGTCAATGGCGCCGTTGCCGGGGACCTAGTTTGATCGCTTTAGGTGGGACTTAGGATTTGTTGAGTAGAGTTGGTAGTTGCATTTACTTTCTTTATTTTTGTTTTGTTTTTGTTTGAGTTTGATACTTGGTACTTGTTGTAGGTGCATGATCACGAGAGCAAGAGGAGGACAAGTTCAACCAATTGACCACGAGATCGAGGCACACGCAAGAAGAAGAAACCGAAGAAGGAATCGAGGAGGAAGAAATCAAGCAATGGAAGGAAACAATCCGGAGGCGGATAATCCGAACCATGGGAATGAAGCTCGAGAAGGGAATGGAGAAAATGTGCAAGGTGCACAAGCGGTTCAAGGGGGAGTCGTTCTACCGGTTCATCACCAAGTTGAAGTGGGAGCTCAACCAAACCAATACCCAAACCCTTACCAATTTCCATATTATGGCTTCTACCCAAATTTTCCTCAAAACCAACAAGCCCAAGGTCAACAACCTCAACCCAATCCACCTCCACCACACTATCCATATCCTATACCACCATATTTCCAACCTCAAAATCACCCACTACCTCCAAATCCACCACAACCACCACCACAAAATCCAAATCCACCAAACCAAGAGCAAAGATATCCGGCTATTCCCTTACTCATGCAATTTGAGGGAAGGCCAATTAGAGAACATTTTGAGCCAAGGCAAAGAGAGTATTACGATGGCATCGCTAGGCCAAATGTAGAAGCCAACAATTTTGAGATAGCACCGGCTATGCTCAAGTTGTTAATGGAGAATCAATTCGAGGGGCTTGAGAAGGAAGACCCTCACATGCACTTGAGGAATTTTCTCAACTTAGCCGATACGTTCAAGAGGAACGGGGTACCCGAAGATGCCAAAAGATTGAGGATGTTCTCATTCACACTCACGGGGAAAGCGAAGGCTTGGTTAGACAAGGTGTTACCTCCGGGTAGTGTAAGCACGTGGGATGAGATTAGCAACAAGTTCTTACTCAAATTCTATCCCCCCTCAAGAACGGTTAAGGCAAAACATGAGATTTCAAAGTTTCAAAGGAAGCCCAATGAAAGCCTTAAAGATGCATGGGAGCGAATGAATAACATGTTGATTTCGTGTCCACAACATGGGTATCCCGATGAAGAGATTCTAGCTTCATTCTTTTGTGGGATGGACGCCGAAGCACAAAATTTCTTAAATTCTTGTGCGGGTGGAGGATTTTTGGATCTTCCGGCGGGAATGGCTATGAAAATTCTTGATGTTGTGGCTAGCAATTCTTCTCAATGGAACGTGGATACAATTCAAAGGAATCGTGTTAATCGAGTTGATGATCGTGATGTGATGTTGCAAACATTCATGACAACTATTTTGGAAAAGATGAATGCTCTCTCTCTTGGCCAAGGAAGAGATCCTCCTCCATCTTTGGAGCTTAACAACAATGTCCAAAACCCGATGACCCAATTTGAGGATGTGAATTACATGGGTAGGCCTTATCAAGGGGGAAACCAAGGAGGATATTCACAAAATTTTCAAGGTGGAAGACAAGGGCAAGAGTATCAAGGACCTCAAGGTCAAGGTCAACCAAGACCTCCATTCCAACAAGGACCAAATCAAGGGTATCAAGTGGGGAGCTCTTCTCAACCGCAAGGAGCATTTCATGGAAATCAATGGGGACAAAATTCCTCATTCCAAGGGAATTCCCAAGGAGGAGGAGGATATTATCCAAACAATCGAAAGCATGAGAACTTCTCTTATGCCAATCAAAAAGGAGTCATCCAACTTCCACCGGGAGTGGACCCGGGATCCAAGTTACCAAGTGGAGAAGGGAAATCAACTTCGGATGAGCTACTCCAACTATTGGTCAAGAGGACGGAAAGATGTGACTCCATGGAAGTAAGAATGGAGGAGCTAGCTAAGTTAGTGGCTCAAACAAATTCTCAATTGAGCGCCACGATAGCTCAACAAAATTCTCAATTGAATGCTACTATAGCTCAACAAGGAGCTCAATTTGGTGCCCAACTCAAAAATCTTGAATTCCAAATGGGGCAATTATCCACGACGGTGAGTGGAATGCAAAACAAAGGAAAATTTCCTTCCACAACCGAAGTGAACCCAAGAGAGCATTGCAAAGCAATACAATTGCGAAGTGGAAAGAGATATGATGGTCCTCAAATGCCCGAAGATTTAGAAGAAGAGAAGGGTGAGAAGAAGGGTGATGGTCGTGAAGGTGATGAGAAACTCCAAGAAGAAGAGGAGCTTGAGGTAGAAAATGAATTCGATCGAGGAAAGGATGATGAAGAGGAAGAAGAAATGAAGAAGACCATGCAAGAGGATAAAAGAGAGTTAGACAAATCAAAAGAAGCTCAACAAGAGACAAAATCTGAAAAGTGGGTACCAAAGTGGAAGCGAGCTAAGGAATTGAGAGAGAAGAAAGGTGAGGATGTCCCTTGTGATCGATGGGGAGTTCCTATGACTCCAATACCTCCACCTTTTCCACAAAGGTACATGAAGCAGAAAATGGCGGATAAGTTTGCAAAATTTTTGGAGATTTTCAAGAAGATTCACATCAACTTACCTTTTGTTGATGCATTAGAGCAAATGCCCCACTACATGAAATTCCTAAAGGAGGCCATGTCAAAGAAAAGAAGGTTGGGAGAGCACGAAACAGTGAACTTGACCGAAGAATGTAGTGCCCTTTTGCAAAGGAACATTCCTAAGAAGCTCAAAGATCCCGGAAGTTTCAACTTGCCTTGTGAAATTGGGGGTAGTGAGATTATACTAGCTCTATGTGATTTGGGAGCTAGTGTAAATCTCATGCCATATTCAATCTATAAGAGGTTGGACTTGGGGGATGTGAAGGACGTCTCTATGACCCTTCAATTTGCAGATCGATCGGTGGCTCGTCCAAGAGGGATAGTTGAAGATGTACTTGTCAAAGTGGACAAGTTTATCTTCCCGGCCGATTTTGTGATACTAGATATGATAGAGGACGAGCACGTGCCTCTCATTCTAGGCCGACCCTTTCTAGCAACCGGAGAAGCCATGATCAACGTGAAGGATGGGGAGTTGAAATTGAGCTTCAACAATGAAGAGATCAAATTTTCGATATACAACACTCTTGAGAGGCACGATCAAGTTGAGAGTTGTAGTTTCGTGAGTGAAGTCAAGAGCATCATTCAACATGAATGGGAAGAATTCTATAACTCAACCTTGTCTTTAGATTCTAATTCGTTTTTAAGTAAAAATTTATCATTGAATGATGATTGTGCTAATGTGGATGAATTTTCTCTTGATAGGTATGGAATGGAGAGTGCAAAAGGAATGAATCAAGCTTGGGGGAAGGAGAAATTTCTACCATTGCATGATGAGAACGAGAAGGATGTGGAAAAGAAGGAAAGCAAGAAGGAGAGTTTGAAACCTCTACCGGAGCACCTCAAGTATGTATATCTAGACACGGAGGAGAGGTATCCCGTAATTGTTTCATCTTCTTTAACTTGTGTTGAGATTGAAAAGTTAGTTGTGGTGCTTGCTAGGAATAAGAATGCTTTAGGATGGTCTATAGATGATCTCAAGGGGATTAACCCATCAATTTGCATGCATAGAATTAGGATCGATGAAAATGCTAAGAGTGTTGTGCAACCTCAAAGGAGGGTGAATCCAATCATTCAAGAAGTAATCAAGAAAGAAATTTTTAAATTTTTAAATTCGGGCATGATTTACCCCATTAGTGATAGTCCTTGGGTGTCACCTCTTCATGTTGTTACCAAAAAGGGGGGTATGACTGTGATCACCACCGATACCAACGAGGTGATTGCCACACGGGTGGCCACCGGTTGGAGAGTGTGTGTTGATTACCGGGAATTGAACAAAGCCACATGTAAAGACCATTTTCCACTTCCATTCATGGATCAAATGTTAGATAGGCTTTATGGACATGAGTTTTATTGCTTCCTCGATGGTTATTCCGGGTACAATCAAATAATGATTGCCCCCGAAGACCAAGAAAAACCACATTCACAAGCTCGTATGGAACGTTTGCATGGAGGCGAATGCCTTTTGGATTATGCAATGCCCCCGCCACGTTCCAACGATGTATGATGTCGATTTTTCATGATTTGATTGAAAGGATAATGGAAGTATTCATGGATGATTTTTCTGTGTTTGGGAGTTCATTTGAAAATTGCTTAGAAAATTTAGAGAAAGTGCTTATACGTTGTCAAGAAACAAACCTTGTTTTGAATTGGGAAAAATGCCACTTTATGGTCACCAATGGTATTGTGCTTGGTCATCATATTTCTGTGAAGGGTTTGCAGGTTGATCGTGCAAAGGTGGTGGCAATTGAAAAGCTTCCTCCACCATCCAATGAAAAGGGAATTCGCTCATTTTTAGGGCATGCGGGTTTCTACAGGCGGTTTATAAAAGATTTCTCTAAACTTTCTAAGCCTCTTTCACATTTACTAGAAAAGGATGTCCCGTTTGAGTTTACTGATGAATGTCTATCTTGTTTCAGGGCTCTCAAAGAGGCATTGATATCATCACCCATCTTGATAAGCCCGGACTGGAGTGAACCTTTCATCCTAATGTGTGATGCTAGTGATTTCGCAATGGGGGTAATCTTGGGGCAAAACCGTGAGAAGAGATTTCGAGCAATATACTATGCCTCAAAGACTTTTAACTCCGCACAAGTGAATTACACAACCACGGAGAAAGAGTTGCTAGCCGTTGTGTATGGTTTTGACAAGTTTAGGCAATACTTGATCGGGGCAAAAACAGTGGTTTACACGGATCATGCGGCGATTAGATATTTGATGGGGAAGAAGGACTCCAAGCCGAGGCTCATCCGTTGGATTTTGTTGCTACAAGAGTTTGATATTGAGATCCGGGACAAGAGAGGAAGTGAAAATGTGGTGGCCGACCATTTGTCTCGCTTGGAAAGAGGGGAAGGTTTTGAGGAGCCAATTGAAGAAGTGAAGGAAGAATTTCCCGATGAGCATCTTTTCTTTATTAATGGGAACTTGGTGAGCAAGGTAGATGAGGGCCCATGGTACGCGGACTTAGCCAATTACATAACGTGTGAGAGGTTGCCCTATGGAATGACTCCATATGAGAAGAAGAAATTCCTTAAGGACGCTACCTCTTATTATTGGGATGACCCTTTCTTGTATAAGAAAGGTGTGGATTCCATAATAAGGAGGTGTGTTCCCAAGGAAGAATGGGATAGCATAATGACTCATTGTCATTCATCTCCATGTGGAGGACATTATGGAGGGGAGAAGACTGCACTCAAGATCCTTCAATCGGGTTTTTATTGGCCAAGGTTGTTCCAAAGTTGTCACGAGTTTGTGAAGAAGTGTGACAAATGTCAACGGAGTGGGAACATCTCTAAGAAGAACGAGATGCCATTGCATGGGATTCTAGAAGTGGAAGTGTTTGATGTTTGGGGAATAGATTTTATGGGACCGTTTCCGTCATCTTATGGAAACGAGTACATCTTGTTGGCCGTTGACTATGTGTCGAAATGGATCGAGGCCATAGCCACTCGAACAAATGATTCAAAAACAGTGATTGATTTCTTGAAGAGTCACATTTTCTCTCGATTTGGAGTGCCAAGAGTGTTGATAAGTGATGGAGGAAGCCATTTCGTGAACAAACTCCTCGACAAGTTGTTGGCAAGTTATGGGGTAAATCATAAGGTGGCTACTCCGTATCATCCACAAACAAATGGGCTAGCCGAGGTGTCTAATAGGCAAGTGAAGAAGATTCTTGAAAGAACGGTCAACTCAACAAGAAAGGATTGGTCAAAGAAGCTAAATGATGCTCTATGGGCCTATCGAACCGCCTACAAAACACCACTTCAAATGTCTCCATTTCAATTAGTGTTTGGCAAAGCATGCCACTTACCGGTGGAATTGGAGCATCGTGCATTTTGGGCCACGAAGAAGATGAACTTTGATAGTGCTTTGAGTGGTGAAAAGAGGGTTCTTCAACTTCATGAGCTTCAAGAATTTCGGGAAAATGCATATGAAAGTTCTCAACTTTTCAAGGATAAGACAAAGAGGTGGCATGACGCTCGAATCTCTAAGAGAATTTTTACCGAAGGGGATGAAGTCCTATTGTACAACTCACGTTTGAGTATGTTTCCCGGGAAGTTGAAATCAAGATGGAGTGGACCATTTCGTGTGAAGAAAGTATACCCATCGGGTTTCTTGGATTTAGAGAATGAAAAGGGTGAAGAATTTAAGGTCAATGGTCATCGTGTCAAGCATTACTACTCGCCTTGTGAGAAGGGAGTAGTACATGAGCTCAAAGTTATAGACCCTTGAACTCGTAGAGTTCCGTCCGGCATAGGACGTTAAAACTAGCGCTAAATGGGAGGCAACCCATCATTTTTGCTTGTTTCTTTAGTTTTTGCATTGTTTAGTTTAATTGTCTTTGCTTTTGTTTTGTTTAGGTGTTGGGGTCGTGTGTTGAGGCTCGGTGAGGATTTCGAGCTCTATGGAAGGACACGTGCTTGAAGGAAGCTTTAGGTACAAACACCTCTTCCTAAACTTAGACATGCTATGCAAAGTCTAAGTTTGGGGGGGTGTTCGTCTTTTTATGCATAATTTTTTGAATTGCACCGATACACCCCCATTTGTTTAGAGCTTATTGGTGATCATTTTTGTTGGGAATTTTGGATTTAATTGCTTACATATACTTGTACATGAGTTTTGTCTTGACATATGAAGAATTGAGAGTGTGATGTTTTTCAAGAGACGTGCTTGATAGGAAAGATGAGCATACTCAAGGAGCTTAACGTGAGGTGATCGTGCCTTGAAGAAGAAGAATGTGCTTGGTGCTAATTGGAGGTAGTACACCCCAAACTTAGAATTGCTTAGCAATGTCTAAGTTTGGGGGGGTTATTTATTTTGATTTTCATATTTTACATTGCACCGGCGCACTTGAGGCTTCACTTTTACATTGCACAGGCGCACGCCTCATTTTTATAGAGTTTTGCTTATTCGAGTAGTTGCTATACGTGTTGAGAATTGAGGGTGATATGCTTTATAAGGGGTTTGTGAGCTTATTGTCGAATTTTTGTGTGGGTTACTTAATTTGGTGAATTGCTTGGTGAGTAGTTGGTTGCAAATCTCATTGTGGCACTATTCTTCCAAACTTTTAATTGCATAGCAATGAAAAAGTTTGGGGGGGTATGTTCATTTTGCAATTCCATTTGCACCAACTTACTTAGCTAAATTTTTGAAAATTTGTGCTTAATTGTGGACTTATTGAAAATCTTTGAGTATATTTTTTTGGAGTTAAGATTGTGTGGCTTGGTGTCGAAAAGTCAATTGATGGTGATTGTTTGGTTTTTGAGATTTAGTTGAGCTTGATGGTATTGATTGAGACTTGCTTGCTTACTTGTTCATGTGACGATTATGCTTGATTTTGTGCTCGATCCATGATTAGACAAGCCCGTGAGCTTTAGAGCCTTTAGACTTGCATATATTTTGGTCTAATTTCTTTCTTGTGAGTATCGTTCATGCTTGTGTGCTCTAGAACTTGCCAATTGTCTTATTTGAGGCTATATTAAGTGTTAAATCTTTGAAAGTGATATGAGGCCATCTTTGATTTGAAAAGTCACTTAGCCAAATTTTCCGTACCAAATGAAAATTTTCCGTAGTTAGCCCTTTTGAGCCTATTGACCTATTTTCTTGGCAACCTACGAATTTAGCCTAATTATCCCTTCTTGAGCTTATTTTTCCCTATGAGCTAGTGGAGCTTGAATGTGGATAGTGAGGTTGAGTTGTGCTTCAATGTGAATTTGGTGGATGAGTTTGTGTGAAGGTGAAAAGTTTGAAAAAGTGAGAAAAAAAGATGAGTTGAAAAAATTGTACAAGAAAAGATTGAGTTGGTTTGTGAGAAGAAAAAAAAATTTGTGAGAAGCTCTCTGGTGTACAAGAATTTGGTAGAGTTTCAAGTTCGAAAGGTGCTCGATAGTTGATGGTGAAGATGTGCTTGAAAAATGAGAACTAGTAAATTGTTGGAGTTGGAATTTTGAGTTGCAACTTGATCACTTGCGACCTTTTCTTTTGAGAGTGTAGAGATGTACCATGGCATTTTGACCTCTCGCTCCACTAGTTTACGAGTCACTTTATCCAAATTTCCCCACCTCGACCAAAGAGCCCAACATTACAACCAAATGCAAGTCCTCATTGATTCTTAGATTGACCACTTAGAAAGTGGTGGAGAACTTAGATGATTGGCAAGCCTATGGTAGTGCATTTGTGTGAATTGATTGATGAGTGCATACATTCCTTGATACACTTTGAGTGATGAGTGAAACACTTACTTGAAAGGATATTGTGGATTGAGCACTTGAATCTTGCATTGATTTGAACATGACTTGTGAATTTGCTAGTTGATTTTTTGTACATAAAAGCTTGATTAGATTGAAGGAACTTGACAATTGCTACATTTATTCTTTTTGACACTCATTTCTCGCAATCCTCCCACTTGTTTATCTCTTTCGTTGCTCGGGGACGATCAACACTTTAAGTTTGGGGGGGTGATTAGTGTGAAAATTGCTCGAAATTCGTGTACTATTTTTGCCGAATTTAATTGGATTTCTTGCATTTATTTACATTAATTTGACCATTTGTGCTTAATTGTCGAGAAAGGCATTTTTGTTATTTTTGCAGGAAATTGAATGAATTTTAGAAGAAAATACGAGCCTATAATTTTATGAGGTCGAGCGAGGAGAAAAATCGAGAAGAAAACGAGAAAATGTAGAAGAAATGGAATTGGGCCGAGAGGAATTTATTTATTAGCAAAGAATTGGCCCAAAAAGAGAAGAGGCGGAGGCAACACAGGCTACTCGACCGAGCCACTCGGTCGAGTGGAGCTACTCGCTCGAGTAGCCTGGGGAAAAAGCGGGGAGCACTTTTTGAAAGCGTACTCGACCGACATTGACTCGGTCGAGTCGAGTGACTCGTGCGAGTCAATGTCGGTTTTTCCAGTGCGCTCGAGGCCAATTTGCCTTACTCGACCGAGCCACTCGGTCGAGTCGAGCTACTCGCTCGAGTACACTGAAATGAAAACGCGGAAAACGTTTTTTGAAAGCGTACTCGACCGAGCCACTCGGTCGAGTGGATCTACTCGGTCGAGTAGCGCACGAATCTTCGGTTATTTTCGAAACTTTCTTATTTTGAGGGGTTGTTTTGCAAATTTCGTTTCAAGCATTCTTTCCCCAATATTTAAGCCCTCATTCTCAGATTTTAGAACAACAAGGGAGAGCTAATTAGAAAAACACACCCCACACACCTTTATAGTTTATTTTCACCTTCAATTTTTAGATTTCAATTTTCTTTCAATTAGTAGAACAATTTAGCTAGCATTTGGAGAACAATTTTCAATTTCAAGTTGTAATCACTCTATTGAGGTGACTTCTATCCTTTATCTTTCAATTTAGTTGGTATAATTTTCTCATTTATGCTTTCTTGCAATTTTATTATGATGAGCTTATTGAGTTTATTGATTTCATTTGTTAGTTTATCTATTGTTTGTGTTAGATTAGCCATGGGCTAATCCCCTAATGCTTTGGGTGTTTGATTTATGAAGGAATTAGTGTTATGTTGTTAATGGAGCTTTGATTGTGCTATTGAGTTGGTTCTATTGCTTCTATTAATGTGTTTTTCTTGATTAGATTGGTTGACTAGGTTTAGTAGCTCTTGTTAGGTTAATTTGTGCTACATCGAGAGTTGGGTGTGAGTTAATCGAACTTGTGGTGAGGAATTTGGTTAATTAATCGGATTCAATTAGTCGTTTATTAACTCGAGAGAGGGTAGATGGCTAGACCACCATTAATAGACATTAGGAACCTTAATCTATGGGTTTAGGGGCCTAGTGAAGAGAGAATGCTTTAAGTGCATCGCGTGTTTAAAGTCATTCACTATCTTTTGTTCTTTTGGTAACTAGTTAGGTGCTAATTAGTTCATTTGATCACCCAAGCCTCAAAAGGGATCGGTATTCAAAACTTAAGTGATAGCTCTTAGTTCGAACCAACGAAGTAGTACAAGATAAGTGAAATTAACTACGTAGCATTGATTCCGACATAAGGATTTCACCCGAAGCATTACCCTCAACCTTGCACTTCTAAACGAAGTTTTACATCGCTTTCTAGCTTAGTTGTTCATTTCAATTTTATTGCTTAATTCACTTATTGTCTTTTAATTTGATTAGTCTAAAAACCAAAACAAGCCTCTACAATTTTACAAAACTCGTAATCTTAGGGATCCACCGATCAACTAAGTTCTTGGATCGATAAAACTTGGTCGTATACTTGCATTGCATCAATGATCCCATATGCTTTTGGGTCGTGTTTACGTGTTCATATAGATTTTCAAAAATACGAAAAAGTCACACGTATACTAACGGAGCAGGTACATAATCAAAGTAATTGTGACAACCAAGAATTAACCTAAGTAAAAGATCGTAGAATGAAAGCTCAAGATTTCTCACCCTAATACTTTATCCTAGCAATCGACTTCACTAATCCACTAACAAGTTAATGAACTGTGCTTAATTAATGAGACCCTAATTTAACTAAGGTGATGCGGTCGTCCTCCTTCGCTAAACCGGTAGATGAATTAACCTTTCCTAAACCCTCTCGTTAAGACTACTAATTGTTATTGAGTGATGCGGTCGTCCTCTCTCTAACACTTTCGTACGAAATTCAAAGGTAGAGTTAAGATTAATTATATGAATTCATTAATTAAGAGAATTAAAACTAACGTCACCAATTACCTTAATTACGTACCCACAACCTACTTCTACGAGTTCATCCTACCCTAAGCATGCAAGGATTTTAGCTAGACATAGTTTTAACAAAAATATAAGCAATAGAAGAAACAACGAACAAAAACATAATGAATTGAAGAAAGAAAATCAGAAACATGAACTAGGGTTTAAAAAGAAAATAAATACGAAGAACTGAAATTGAATTAATAAAAACGAAATTTAAACGTGTTAAAAGTAATCGAGCTAATTAAAAGCAACTAAGAAAGAAAAGAAACTAAGAATTCGTATGCAAAACCTCAACAAAATGTAAAATAAAGCTTGCTCTTCTTCTTCCTCTCCAAAAACTAAGTCTAAAGTATTTCTAAAAGTTGGGGATCCTTCAAAACGTGTTTGGACGAGATATATATAGGCACGGGTCGAAACGGGAGTTAATGGGCCGAAAATACGAATCCGGAGGCAAAAGTATATGGGCGCTCGAGCAAAACGCTCGAGCGGTCCCGCTCGAGCAGTGTAGCTCGAATGATGCATTCGCTCGAGCGGTCGCGCTCGAGCTGCTCGAGCGCTGAAATGACTCTGTATGTTTTGGGCGCTCGAGCGATTCGCTCGAGCGGTGGCGCTCGAGCTGCTCGAGCGCAAGAATTGTTCTGTACGTTTGCGCGCTCGAGTAAGGCGCTCGAGCGGTGGCGCTCGAGTAAGGCGCTCGAGTGATCTCTAATCCTTCCAAATGATACTTTTCCTCGTCCGCACTAATACCAATCGTATTTCTTCAATATCTTCTCATCCGGGCATCCGTTTGAGTCGATTCAAAGTCCTACGAACTCCGTTTTTCGTCCTCTATTCACCTATGAGCATCAAAGAGACAAATTTATCAATGTATAGAAATAACGCTCAATTGACTCTAAATACTCTATAAACTCGACCAAAACTAGGGCGTTTCTAGCTACGAATCATGACAATTTCACGCCTAATCACCTCGGAACCTATATATTGATTAGCAATTATAATCACGTACTATATATATACCTATGATTATTTTTAATTGAATTGAAAAATTTATAAAGTAAGTTTACCGAAATATTTTTCCACAACACTTTACTAATGGTTTTTGAGCTTTGACCCGGAAGACTACTCCGAAACATTCTCATTACACTATAAAAAATATTTAGAAAATAAAGCTCAGATTAGATCATATGCATACTTTTTAAAAGTAAAATAAATAATAATATGAGAATATTAAAAACTAACTTACCCGTCCATAAATGTAATGAGATTAGGACGATTTGTATACACTCCACCGTGAGCTGGATCCATAAAATACACATTAAGTTGATTCATGTCTATGGCCACCAGCACCCAATGTTTACTACAATATTATATTAAGAATATTAAAAGATAATCATTTGTTTATATATAAAAAAAAAATTTTATGAAATATTAATTGTACTCACCCCACATTTGTCGGCCAGAAAATGAGATGATTTTTCCCAGTATATTTCAACATATGGTTAACAATATCCCTCATTAATGGTGTCCTCTTACCAAACATGCAACACACTTGTGGAGAGACGAATGAATACTTTGCACTTGCCCCGATATCTAGGGTGAAATATACCTCACCCAAATACCTTAAACAAACATACGCTAATTAATATTTAATAAGAAAATTAAACTATATATGAAGTAAATATTGAGAATTAGTTAACACATACCTGAGGTAAAGACTAATGGTAGTTGCACTCAACCACTTGTCGTGCATTACTTCATCCACATATTCCGGTAGGATGGTCTCTTCATAACCAACCTGGTGAAAGTAAGAAGTAATGGGAACCACAACTGGATCGTAGGTGGGGGACGAAACCATCAAGTGCGCCGTTGACATTGTAGTGACGTCGTGGGGTAAGTCACCGTGCACTGGATAACCTAATCGTCGTCTGCGAACACCAACAGTGGGTTCCCTTCGTCTCTCCCTCTCAATACCACTTGATCTTTGTGGAGCCTTTTGTGGAGTCGGCAGTATCTACAATCAATTTTTAATATAATTTAGAATAAATAAGATATTAAACTTTAATATTGACTTGAAGCGATTTTACTAGCTTTTACTAGTAGCTACCCCGCAAGAGAACGGGTTCACTGTAGTATGGGCGAGTATAGGGACCAAGTAGTATCGAACCCAAGGGATAGTGTATATGCAAATAGATCCCTGAAGATCTACGCGTCGTAGTTAATATGAGTGTGTTGTTTTTGAATTTTTGGAAAGATTAATTAAGCTAACTAAATTATCCTACGAATGCAAAAGGAAAATTAAACTAAGTATCTAAGGTGTATATGCAAGTATGAGATGGTGATGCTTAGGATAGGAATCCCTACGTATACTAACGGAGCAGATACATAATCAAAGTAATCGTGACAAACAAGAATTAACCTAAGTAAAAGATCGTAGAATGAAAGCTCAAGATTTCTTACCCTAATACTTTATCCTAGCAATCGACTTCACTAATCCACTAACAAGTTAATGAATTGTGCTTAATTAATGAGACCCTAATTTAACTAAGGTGATGCGGTCGTCCTCCTTCGCTAAACCGGTAGATGAATTAACCTTTTCTAAACCCTCTCGTTAAGACTACTAATTGTTATTGAGTGATGCGGTCGTCCTCTCTCTAACACTTTCGTACGAAATTCAAAGGTAGAGTTAAGATTAATTATATGAATTCATTAATTAAGAGAATTAAAACTAACGTCACCAATTACCTTAATTACGTACCCACATCCTACTTCTACGAGTTCATCCTAACCCAAGCATGCAAGGGTTTTAGCTGGACATGGTTATAACAAAAATAAAAGCAATAGAAGAAACAACAAACAAAAACATAATGAATTGAACGAAGAAAATAAGAAACATGAACTAGGGTTTTAAAAGAAAATAAATACGAAGAACTGAAATTGAATTGATAAAAACAAAATTTAAACGTGTTCAAAGTAACGAACTAATGAAAAGAAACTAAGAATTGAAAAGAAACTAGAATTCGTATGAAAAACCTTAACAACGTAAAAGTAAAGCTTGCTCGTCTCCTTCCTCTCCAAAAACTAAGTCTAAAAGTATTTCTAAAGTTGGGGATTCTTCAAAACGTGTTTGGAAGAGGTATATATAGGCACCGGGTCGAAACGGGAGTTAATGGGCCGAAAATACGCATCCGGAGGCGAAAATACGTGGTTGCTCGAGCAAAACGCTCGAGCGGTTCCACTCGAGTGATTCGCTCGAGCGCTGAAACTGTTCTGTAAGTTTTTGGTCGCTCGAGCAAAACGCTCGAGCGCTGGCTGCTGTGCACTCGTTCGTAAAATCTTCATATCTCCTCAACCGGGAGTCCGTTTTGGCCGATTCAAAGTCCTACGAACTCCTCTTTTCGCCCTCTATCCATCTATGAAAACCAAAGAGACAAATTAATAATTTTATAAAAATGATACTCATTTGACTCCAAGCACTCATCGAAAATACTCAAAACATGGGCAAATCGGGCACCAAAACATAACAATTTCACGCCTAATCAACCCCCCCAAACTTACCATGTTGCTTGTCCTCAAGCAACGAAATAATAAGTCAAGTGAAATTGTTAGAAATGAGTCAAAAAAAATCAACTAGTGCAAGCAAATGAACTCGAGCTTTAAAGATCAATCACCCGTATACTCACTCACTTTCTTTTATCGTACTCATGCAACAATAACAAGAAACACCAAGATCAAGCATGGATGTGCACTCAACGGTGTGTTTCACTCCCTCACAAGTGTATAACAGTGTTTAAGGGACTCACTCAATCAATCAATCACACATATTGGCAGCCATAGGCTTGTAAGTGCTCTCAACTCCGACCATACTCTAGAAATCAATGCCGAATCAAAAAGGACTTTTCTCAAGGTTGTAATGTAGGCTCTTTGGACAGGTGGGATAACAATATAAGGTAAAGCGACTGAAGTGAATGGAGAATAGAAAATCAACTTTTGCACTTCGAGATTAGGAACAGACTACTTCAAACATATTCAATCAACACTCTTTCAATTCCACTTCTCTCAACACTTCAATTTTTTTTCTAACTCCTTTCATTTTTTTTTTCAATCACTTCACTTTTTTTTTTCTCTTTTTTGCACAAACACATGAGCTCATTTTTTTTTTCTTTTTGCTCATTCTCAATTTTCTTTCTCTTTTTCCCACATCTCAAAACTTCATCACACCTTTTCATATTCACTCAACAAACAACATTTTCCTTTTTCAACTCAATTCACTCCCTTCACATTCACACTTTTCCTATTCTCCACTCAAATTGGGACAAAAAGGCTTAGGAATTGGAATAGTGTTCATATGTGCTAGCAAATAAAATAGGCTTTAGGCTCAAAGGGGCTAACAAGGGATTCAATGTCATTGGTAAGGAAAATTTTTGGCTAAGTGACTCAATAAAATCAAAGATGGCCTAAGATCACATTCGGCAATATCAAACTAGACACAATCAAGAAGCAAGAGCAAATGCAAGTTCTAGCATCCTCTAAGGTGATGATTCACTCACAAACGAAGAGATTAAATCATGCATTTAAATCTCGTAAGGCTCAACTCTCACGGCTTTCACATCCATGCTAGTCCTAGTGCATTCTCACTCTCATCACACAAGTACTCAAAAGAAAAATTCACAAGCATACGGGTTCTCTCCCTAGTCAGCTCAAACTCAAACACTCACACAAAAGAATTTCTAACTCACCCCTTACAACTCAACCTACTCATCAAATCATACTCAAAGATAGCAATCAACAAGCATAAGGTGATTGATAGGCATAAAATATTGAGTAACAAAACAAATTAATAATAGCCCAAGGAGCATCTCAAGGCACCAAATAACTAACTCAACTCAAAGATAAGGGGTGCTCCGGTGCAATGTAACAAGAAAACATATAAAAAAAACTCCACCCCCCCAAACTTCGACCTTGCTAGAGGTCTAAGTTTGGGGTTGTGGGTTACCTCAACCGAACAATTCAGTTTCTCTCAATAGCTTTGCACACTCCCTTGTCTCAAGTTGGTTCCTTCAATCTAAATAACTCCATGATACCTTTACTCCTTTAGAGACAAGCCTACAAAATAAAACTCTCAAGTACGAGGTTAAACATACGACTCAACAACATCCTAGTAACATAAAAGGAAAATAACTAAAAACACTCAAAAGCAAATAAAAATGGGTTGCCTCCCATTCAGCGCTATTTTTAAGGTCCTCATGCCGGACCAAGCTCAAAGGAGCTTATGGGACATCATACTCAAATTTACCTCCCTCACTCTCATAAGAGTGGTGTTTGCATTCTTTTCCTTGATGTCCCTCCATCATGAGTTCCTTTCCTCTTTTCTCATTCCCAAGTGTTATTGGTCTCAACTCCTTCTTGCCTCTATCTGGAGGAGTCTTACTAAACAATTTCTTGAGTTTGGACTTTTTCTTCTTAACTCCTCCTTTCCCTTCTAACTGGACCACGTCCACTTTCTTCACCTCTTCATCCTTCAACTTCTTCACTTTATCCCTATCAACATAATCAAGATCATAATGCTCATGGGTTAAATAATCAAGTGAAGGACTAACAAAATCATGAATATGAGAGGGATTAGGGATAGGAGGCGTGTCTTCAACACGAGGATTAATTGCATCCATGCAATACAAGCTCTCATCCTCCCTCGGGTGCTTCATGGCTTCATATAGGGAGATCTTCACTTCTTGATCATCAACCTTCAACGTGATCTTCCCATTTGCCACGTCTAGCACCATCCCCGCCGTAGCTAAGAACGGTCTTCCCAAAATCAGGGGCACGTGCTCATCTTCCTCCATCTCTAGCACTACAAAGTCAGCTGGAAAAATGTGATCTCCAACTCTCACTAGAACGTCTTCAACCACACCTTGAGGTCTAGTAATAGACCGGTCGGCAAGTTGAAGCGTCATCATTGTGGGTTGAAGTTCACCACCTTCCAACTTCTTGAAAAGCGACAAGGGCATCAGATTTATGCTCGCCCCGAGGTCGCACAATGCTCCCTTCTTGATCCCGTTCCCAATGTCACATAAGATCGTGAAACTTCCGGGATCCTTCAGCTTCGGTGGAAGCGCCTTGTGCACTAATGCACTCACCTCGTGGTTCAACTGCACCAACTTCGGCTCATCCACTCGCCGTCTTTTCGCAATCAAGTCCTTCAGAAACTTTGCATAATGCGGCATCTGTTCCAAAGCATCATAAAAAGGAATGTTAATGTGAAGTTGTTTAAAAACATCAAGAAATTTTGCAAATTTTTCATCAAGCTTCTTTTTCATGAAGCGTTGTGGATATGGGACTGGTATCACCGATTTGGGTACCCCCCACTCATCTCTTTCTGTTTCTTTCACTTTATCCCTTGCTTCCTTTGCCTTCTTCCACTTTGGAACTCTCTCAACCTCCTCACTTTCCTTGCCCTTCTGGGACTCATCCATATCTCTATGCTTCTCAATCCCTTCACTTTCAATCCCCTTCTCAACTTCATCTCCTTTAGGCTCAATCTCTTCTTGGGGCGTCTCAGAATCAGCAGGCATCTGAGGACCTTCGTAGTTGGTTCCACTTCTTAGCTGGATCGCCTTGCACTGCTCTTTCGGGTTCCCCTCCGGCATTCTATTCACTGATTTTGCAATCTGGCTCATCTGAAGCTCTAAAGAAGTGAACCTTCGATTGTTCTCTTGTTGAGTTCTAGTCCACTCAACGTTCATCTTCTGGAGCTCTTGATCTCGATGATCGCCCTTCTTGTGCAGCTCCTTCACATCGTACTCCAAGGATGACAACCGCTTGCTCCCTTCCTCCACCTTCTGAAGGATCGCTCTCAACATCTCCTCGGTTGATGCACCGCCTTCTCCACCAGGAGGTTTAGACCCCGGATCAACACCTGCAGGAACAGTAACACCAGCTTTTGGGTTAGCATAAGAAAAATTATCATTCTTCCTCCATGTGTTTTGAGGAAGCTGCTGGCCTCCTTGATACCCCTGTGTGTTCCTCCATTGATTTTGAAGTGGCTGAGGGCCTGGAGGTACAAATGGTTGGCCATAAGAAGGCCTTCCATACTGGTTTCCACCTTGGTAGCCATGCTGATTGTAATACGGACCTCCCATGTAATTGGCTACCTCTTGCTGTCCACTTGGTTGGTCTACTCTCTCATTCTCTACTGCGCCATTGATTTTGAAGTGGCTGAGGCCCTGGAGGTACAAATGGTTGACCATAAGAAGGTCTTCCATACTGGTTTCCACCTTGGTAGCCATTCTGATTGTAATACGGGCCTCCCATGTAATTGGCTACCTCTTGCTGTCCACTTGGTTGGTCTACTCTCTCATTCTCTACTGCATGCTCTCCACCCAAACTCTTCCCCAACTCGAGGTTGTTGATCTTTTCCATCATGGCCATCAGCAGCCTTCTCGTTCCTTCTCCCTCTTCAACCTGATGCACCCTCTGAAAATCTGCATCTCCACTCCAAGCACCGGCATTCGTGACAATGTTGTCCACGATTTCCCTACACCTCTCTATGCCTTGATTGAGGAATGCTCCGCCCGCACAGGCGTCTAAATGGTCTTGCCCCGTCTTGTTGGCACCACTATAGAAGAACGCCATAATATCTCCCTCGTTGTACCCGTGCTGCGGGCACTCAATCAGCATGTTTGAGTATCTCTCCCACGCTTGGCGTAAATCTTCTCCAGACTTCTGGCGAAAGGACGAGATCTCAATTCTAGCCTTGATCGTCCTGGATGGAGGGTAGAATCGCTCGAGGAATAGACGCTCGAGCTCGGCCCAAGTGGTAATACCTCCCCGTGGGAGCGTATTATCGTACCACTCCTTGGCTATTCCCGTCAATGAGAATGGGAACAGCCTAAGCCTCTTGGCATCTTCAGACATGCCATTGTAATTAAATGTGGAGGCTATCATGAGAAAGCTCCTCAGATGTGTATGAGGATTCTCCTTCCCGATCACCCCTTTGAACTGATTCTCGGTAAGCAGCTTTAAAATCCCCGGGGATATCGAAAAGTTGTTTGCCTCAACTGGAGGTAAAGCCACTCCATCATAGTACCGCTGTGGCTGCGCTGCAAACCTCCCTCGAATAGCAATATTGTGATCTACGTTCATAGGAACGTGTTGAGGATTAGCAGCAGGTACTGGTACTTGTTGGGGTGGTGGTGGGTAAACAGGTGGTTGATTATAGACTGGGGGTGGAGGATACGGGTAAGGTGGGTAAGGATAAGGTGGGTATGGGTAATGTTGGTATACTGGGTTGTTGAAAGGGTTATTTGGGTTTTGTGGGTAAGCAGGGTTTTGGTTCTGGCTTTGGGGTTGTGTTTGTGCAGAGTTGATTGAGTTTTGCGGGTTTGGGAGTTGGTTCTGCGGTTCCCCTATGGGTATTTGCTGGTTACTGCTCTCAACTCCAACCGCCTGCTCCACTAAAACAGTATACTCTGCAGCTATTTTGTCTAAGTCCCCATCTCCATCCAGATTCATGTTGTCTTTGTCTCCAGCAGTAGTCATTCTTCTCAAGAAAGCTCGGTTCCTTCTGGCTATCGTCTCAGGGTCTGACAGGATTCTTTCTTCGCCCGTATTGCCTTGTGAGCGTGTTTTCATAAACCTGAAACACTAGCAGAAGGATCAAAACGCAACTGCCTAATGAATGGAAATAAAAATCAAAACAGAAAATAAATCACCCACTACTAACTACTAAGCTATCTACAAGTCCTATTCAAAAAGCATATAACGCCATCCCCGGCAACGGCGCCATTGACTTGAAGCGATTTTACTAGCTTTTACTAGTAGCTACCCCGCAAGAGAACGGGTTCACTGTAGTATGGGCGAGTATAGGGACCAAGTAGTATCGAACCCAAGGGATAGTGTATATGCAAATAGATCCCTGAAGATCTACGCGTCGTAGTTAATATGAGTGTGTTGTTTTTGAATTTTTGGAAAGATTAATTAAGCTAACTAAATTATCCTACGAATGCAAAAGGAAAATTAAACTAAGTATCTAAGGTGTATATGCAAGTATGAGATGGTGATGCTTAGGATAGGAATCCCTACGTATACTAACGGAGCAGGTACATAATCAAAGTAATCGTGACAAACAAGAATTAACCTAAGTAAAAGATCGTAGAATGAAAGCTCAAGATTTCTTACCCTAATACTTTATCCTAGCAATCGACTTCACTAATCCACTAACAAGTTAATGAATTGTGCTTAATTAATGAGACCCTAATTTAACTAAGGTGATGCGGTCGTCCTCCTTCGCTAAACCGGTAGATGAATTAACCTTTTCTAAACCCTCTCGTTAAGACTACTAATTGTTATTGAGTGATGCGGTCGTCCTCTCTCTAACACTTTCGTACGAAATTCAAAGGTAGAGTTAAGATTAATTATATGAATTCATTAATTAAGAGAATTAAAACTAACGTCACCAATTACCTTAATTACGTACCCACATCCTACTTCTACGAGTTCATCCTAACCCAAGCATGCAAGGGTTTTAGCCGGACATGGTTATAACAAAAATAAAAGCAATAGAAGAAACAACGAACAAAAACATAATGAATTGAACGAAGAAAATAAGAAACATGAACTAGGGTTTTAAAAGAAAATAAATACGAAGAACTGAAATTGAATTGATAAAAACGAAATTTAAACGTGTTCAAAGTAACGAACTAATGAAAAGAAACTAAGAATTGAAAAGAAACTAGAATTCGTATGAAAAACCTTAACAACGTAAAAGTAAAGCTTGCTCGTCTCCTTCCTCTCCAAAAACTAAGTCTAAAAGTATTTCTAAAGTTGGGGATTCTTCAAAACGTGTTTGGAAGAGGTATATATAGGCACCGGGTCGAAACGGGAGTTAATGGGCCGAAAATACGCATCCGGAGGCGAAAATACGTGGTTGCTCGAGCAAAACGCTCGAGCGGTTCCGCTCGAGTGATTCGCTCGAGCGCTGAAACTGTTCTGTAAGTTTTTGGTCGCTCGAGCAAAACGCTCGAGCGCTGGCTGCTGTGCACTCGTTCGTAAAATCTTCATATCTCCTCAACCGGGAGTCCGTTTTGGCCGATTCAAAGTCCTACGAACTCCTCTTTTCGCCCTCTATCCATCTATGAAAACCAAAGAGACAAATTAATAATTTTATAAAAATGATACTCATTTGACTCCAAGCACTCATCGAAAATACTCAAAACATGGGCAAATCGGGCACCAAAACATAACAATTTCACGCCTAATCAAATATCATGAATTTTACCTTCTTGGTGAGAGAGACCAAGTTCCTCGGCCATTCGAGAAAATGTCCGACCACTGTTCCGACTGTGGTGGCATCATCTTCTGGTCTTGGCACTGGTGAATTCTCTTCTCCGATTTCAGGTACAATAAGTGTGACTCTCACACAACCAGAAGCCTGGGGACGACCGTGAATGATTCCACTAGAGCTGTCGTGCAACATTCCAGTTGCCACCAATCGAAGAGGATGCTCCACATAAAGGAAACATTCCACTGGCTGTTCGAAGAAGATATTAAGTTTAGAAAATTATACTAGTCTTTAATTAAAATAAATACGAGATACATCTGATACCTGAGAGACATTTTGAAGTGGATCGTCGAATTCGTTTCTAGCATCAGCGGAAAACATAGTCGGGGCACTATATTCACAACTAGCAGCACTCGATGACATCCCTTGTCTCAATTGTCTTTGATTCATGATCTCCATCTGTTTAGTCAAGTCGGTAACCTGCACAGAAAGCTTTTCCACCATAGACATAGCCGCAATATAATCGGCTGTCATCTCTAATGTTTTCTTCGTGACGCCATATCCAAAAGCTCGTAAGCGTCCGGGATTCTCCTGACGATCTATTGCCCGTGCAAACAGATCATCAGTCCCCACAGTGCGGATGTCGTCGGGCGTCATTCTCTGAGATATGCGCTCCTGAATAACAAAAAATATTATTAAATCATTTCAAATGAAGTAATTGTTTTTAATGTAAAGGATAAAATAATGGATGAATTACCGCTTCTTCAGAGATACGCTGAGATCTGTTATCGGGAAAATTTCCATCTTGAGTCTTTCTTGTAGTTTGAAATAACTCGTAACGGGTAACAACAGGTGCACTCTCTCCAGCTTTCCTTTTTTCTTCTTTCTACGATAATGATAAACATATCCCCAAATTATTAAAAGTGAATATATATTAAGAGTGAATGATCATAAAAAAAATTATAAGTTAGTATTTTTATCTCACCAAATCTTCCCTAATACGTGCATAACCTTTGGAAGATCCACAATATCGCGCTTCCATATTCTTAGCTTGTACGCTATTTCTATTGCTTTTTTCCTACAGTGTAATATAAATACAATAAACACTTAAAAAATTGTGCATTAATAGGAATAGATGAAATGACATTGATCAATATTACCTTGAAATCATCAAGCATAGATCTACGCATGAATTCCTACCAATATGGGGCCACCATAGGGGATTCCTCATAGTCCTTAGGCGGTTTAGGCGAGTACTGACCAGTCTTCGGGTCTCGTGAACTTCTCCTCAGAAAAGACCGAAATTTTTTTGCCGCATTCCCGACTTGCATAAGTATTTGATGCTTCTTTGTGTGATCAAGGCCGGAGAATGTTTGCTGCATACACATTTAGTAATTTCACAAGCTTATACATAAAAATAAGTCATGCAACAATGAAAATATGCATATAATTAATTTACATACCACGAGCTCATCCCATAACGCTTCCTTGTAAGGACTCATTTTAGGCTTACGCCAGTCACTGCATGGTGGTACGATAGGGACCACTCTCCTGACTGCAGACCCAATGTAGTGCGCCAACTTCGCACTCTCAGGTCCAATCGGCTGCCCATACTCATTGAATGATAACTGCAATTCAATGATAACGTTAGCTCAACAAACAATTAATTAATATAATAAAAATTAAACTGTTCAGATGTAATAAAATTAATTACCTTCAGTAATTTTCCTTTGCTACGGTCTTTTTTCAATGACTTACGTGACTATACCCCTCTTGCGCTTCTCTCCAGAGCTACTAGAGGTGTGAGCATCAGTGTTATCATGACCCAAGTCATCATGATCTCCCTCATCTCTATCATCTCCATCATCCCCATCATCTCTATCATAGGGAAAATAACCCCCATAATCTCCATCATAGGGGGGTTGATCCATGATACTGTGAAACAGAATAAAAAAATATTAAAAAAATAAACAGAAACAACATTTAATAAAGCAAAAAAAAAACAACATTTAATAAAGTATGTGGAAACAACATTTAATAAAGTCGTACATTTCTTTTTAGCACTAGTTTTTCTTTTTCATTTTTTGGTTGACTTTTCTTGTTCATGACCATGAATGTTAACGAGATCCGGATTGTTATATTCATCCTCGTTTCTAAGATTTCTCTGGTATGTACGTGGATTTGCAAGATCATCAAAAGAGGGTACAGAATGTGTGAAGTTCTGAAAATGATCATCAATCATGTCAACATCTTCATCGACTTGGTCGTTGATCTGGTAACTATGATTAAATTTGTTTGACAGAAGCACAATTGACCATTTCTTGTTCACTGGGTCGGGGACATAGAAAATTTATTGAGCTTGACTGGCCATTATGTAAGAGTCATCTCTGTATCCCACATTCTTCAAATCGACGCGTACAAACCCAGAACATTCAACTTGGACCCCATTTGGGATCCTCACCCAACTACAATCGAAAATTGGTTCTCGGTGACCAACATAGTCGAGTTCCCAAATATTGACAATCTGTCCAAAGTATGTGGTAATCGACTCATTCCATGCAGTTGCAGTAATAGACACCCCACTATTCTGCATTGTACTTGCGGCATCATGATCCCTGGTATAAAAGTGTATCCGTTGATAAGATAACACTTGTATGAATACGCATGCCTATCAGACAATCTGGATAGCCACTTAACTCTTTCTTTCACTGATTCTTTATTCTGTGACAACATATTTGCAACATAACCATTGAACCAGTCAACAAACGTCCGATTATGCTCAGCTTCAATCCATGATCTATCTCTGGTGGGAAAGGACTCAGACAGTGCTTGCATGTGCAGGTCAATAAAAGGAAGCACATCGACCGTGTTGTGAAGTACGCACAAGTGCATCCGTGTTAGCTCCTCCATACTAACACATACAGGTTGACCACCGGTAATGCCTTCACCATCCATCCTATTAGTGTATCGGGTACTTGGAAGTCCAATTGCATCAACATTTGAAATAAATTCAGACCAGTACTCAACTGCTTCTTCTACTAAATAGCGTTCTGCAATGCATCCCTCCGGCCTGAACATATTCATCACATACCCTTTCAGCACTTTCATGTATCTCTCTACACCATACATCCATCGCATACGAGCAGGACCACACATTCTTGTCTCGTGTACCAAATGAACGGTTAGGTGAATCATTATATCAAAAAATGATGGAGGGAAATACATTTCAAGCTCACATAATGTCCCCACAATCTGTCTCTGAAAACCAAG
Organism: Ballota nigra; assembly: GCA_947034835.1. NCBI lineage: Eukaryota > Viridiplantae > Streptophyta > Magnoliopsida > Lamiales > Lamiaceae > Ballota > Ballota nigra. Next base: position 96,721,345 of record OX344725.1, read on the forward strand.
CAATTTTTTAGGATCAATGACCTTGCTACTCATTGCCTTGAAGAACCAACAAAGCTTTGTTATGGTTATGCGCACATTTTCAGGCAAGATAGAACGTATTGCAATGGGCAAGAAATTCTCCATAATGACATGATAGTCATGCGATTTCAGATTCGTCAATTTTACGCCATCATCTGAAACAAGTCTCTGTATGTTGGACGAATAACCCTCTGGTACTTTCACATCCTTTAGTGTTTGAAGAAACACTTTTCTCTCACTCTTGGACAAGGTGTGTGCAGCAGGAGGTAATTTCGGTGGTTTACCTTCTTCACACACAGGTGCCAATTCTGCTCTTATACCCATAACAACCATATCCATTCTTGCATTGTAACCATCCTTGGACTTGTTATCAGCTAGCAGAGTATTGAGCAAACTAGCACAAACATTCTTCTCAACGTGCATTAGATCAATGAAGTGTCTAACATACAACTCTTTCCAATAGGGCAATTGAAAGAAAATTGATTCCTTCTTCCAGCCTCTAGTTGGGAGACTCTTTGCAAAGTGTTTTCCATATTGTGTGTTGACATTCTTCATCTCGTTCAATACATCTGTACCTGACAATAAACGTGGAGGTCCACGTTCCTCGATTGTGCCATCGAATGCATCAGCCATTCTTCTATACTCATGTGTTGGCTCCAACCACCTTCTGTGCCCCATATAAACAGTTTTCCTACAATGACATAAACGAATGTGATCTGTGTTCGTGGTACACCAAGGACATGCATCGGCTCCCTTCACACTATATCCAGATACATTCCCATAAGCGGGGAAGTCATTGATAGTTCCAAACAACATGGCCTTCAACTTGAAATTCTCCTTTCTATAAGCATCATACACATCGACACCCTCATCCCACAGGAGCTTCAAGTCCTCTATCAAAGGAGCCAGATATATATCTATGTCGTTACCAGGTTGTTTGGGTCCTGATATCAATATAGACAACATCATGTAAGTGCGCTTCATGCACAAGTCCTGTGAAAGATTATAAACCATCAGAATCACTGGCCAAGTACTATGGTTGGTACTTTGCATACCAAACGGATTCATTCCGTCAGTTGAGAGTACAAGACGCAAATATCGTGGTTCGTTCCCAAATTCTGGATGTCTGGCATCGAATGTCTTCCACTGGGGTGAATCAGCAGGGTGTCTTAGCATTCCATCCTTGATCCTATCATCATGATGCCAAGTCAAATTTCTGGCATCCACATCGCAACTATACATTCTTCTGAATCTTGGTATTATCGGGAAGTACCACATCACCTTCGCTGGAGATTTATTTTTCAGATATCTCTTCTTTCCACACTTGGGACATTCATCGAGGTCTTCATACTCCTTCCGAAACAAGATACAATCACCCGGGCAAGCATGGATTTTCTGATGTGTTAACCCAATGGACTTAAGCATTTGCTTAGCCTCATATGCTTTCGTAGGCAGTACATTTCCATCGGGCAATAGACCACTAACTGCTTCCAGCATGCTTGAGAAGCACGCATCGGTCAACTGGTGTGCTGCTTTTAGGTTGAACAATATCAACACAGCTGACACTTTTGTTGCCTTCTTACACCCGGGCCAAAGGGGTAATCCAGCGTCATCCCTTAATTTCTCTGACATATAAGGGCGATCTCGCAGATTTGTGTCATCCCCACTTGATGTATCAATATTCGGTACATCTCCAATACTATCCTCAACCACTGTATCTTCAAACCTAAAGTCAGTTCTTATGTTGCTTGAGCTACATTCATCTCTTCTCTCACCATGAAATGTCCAAATGGTATATGTTTTATCAATACCATGACACATCAAGTGGTCTAACAAACTTTCTCGACCACTAACTGTTTTTCCATTCATACATTTCCAACACGGACATAATATGTATCGATGGTCGGTGCAATGTCTAATTGCATGATTACAAAACTCTTCCACCCCATTCCTATACTCCTCTGATAATCTATCTGCTCGAACCCACTTCCGATCCATATAAAACTAGAGATGCCTATATACATTAATCGAAAAGCACACGAGTTGAGTCTATATATAATTAGCAATCCAACTCTATTTACAACTACTACTATTTTGTAAAATTTTATAACCTCTAGCTAGGCATGCTATAGATCAAAGCCTAACTAAGTCCCAAGATATTCTAAAATTCTAACATGCATTCTAACAATTTCATCTAAAATTAGTCATAAATCCTTCAATTAAGAATTATAACCCTAACAAGGACATGATAACAATCTTATTATGAGTTGAATGCTAATAATAAGTTAGCTTTATAATGTAATTATCACAAGACAATTTAAATCAACTTGTGGTTATATAGTATCTCTTTTCTACCGTTTAGTCATGCATAACTAGAGTGAATCAAATTACGCAATCACACAATTTCAATAAATTTGGGGCCAAAAACCATTTCCATTAATTTCACCACCTCAATCAATGGAAGGCAAATTATATCACTAATAATTATTATTCATTTCCATTATCATCCTCATTCACAATCATACAACATGAGATGCATATATAAATAAATTACCGAAATCACGACTTAGAATCAATCGAACAATTTCTATATATACCTAATTATATTATATATTCATCAAATAAATTAGTATTTAAATAAACAAACACTAATTAACTAATTAACTAGTATATAAATAAATTAGTATATAAATAAATTAACTAGTATATATTCATCAAATAAATTAGTATATAAATTAACAATTTCTATATATACCTAATTATATTATATATTCATCAAATAAATTAGTATTTAAATAAACAAACACTAATTAACTAATTAACTAGTATATAAATAAATTAGTATATAAATAAATTAACTAGTATATATTCATCAAATTAATTAGTATATAAATTAACAATTTCTATATATACCTAATTATATTATATATTCATCAAATAAATTTCACAATTTAAATAAACAAACATTAATTAAACTAATTAACTAGTATATAAATAAATTAGTATATACCTCAAATTAACTAGTATATATTCATCAAATTAATTAGTATATAAATTAACAATTTCTATATATACCTAATTATATATATTCATCAAATAAATTAGTATATAAATACACAAACACTAATTAGTATATATTCATGAAATTAACCGTACTAATTAACTAGTATATATATAAATTAAAAAATTAGGCATATAATTAACACTAATTACCTGTCGACGGCGGAGAGGCGGAGAGGCGGAGGGATACGGTGGCGGCGGAGAGGCGGCAGCTGGTGCGCGCGGCGCAAGGGGGTCTCATCGGGAGAGGCGCGGCCTGGGACGGCGTCGCGAGCGCGGCGGGTAGGGTGCGCCGCAGGGGAGGGTGGCGCCGCGGGCTACGAGGGCGGCGCAAGGGGGCTGGAGGGGAGGGAGCGGTGGCGCGCGGCGGTTGGGCGGAGGAGGAGGGAAATTAATTTTTGGAGATCGATATAAGCGTACTGGAATTAGGGATTTGGAAGGATTAATTTAAAATATTGGGTCAAACACTTGCATAGCGGTTCTGAACCGCTATGCCAGACTGCAACTTAGAGAGCGGTTCTTAACCGCTATCCTAGTTTCACTTGGATAGCGGTTTTGAACCGCTATCTTGCAATTGAGTTCTTACATAGCGGTTTTCAACCGCTTTCTAAGGTTTTACCTAAGAAAGCGGTTTTAAACCGCTGTCTTACAATTTTTTTTTTTTTTTATAAATTACTTTACAAAACCGTTCTCCAAGTGGGTTCTTGGAGAGCGGTTTTTATAATAGCTATCTAAGATTAGCTATCTAAGTTCGAATTTGTAGTAGTGAAGTTTGAAATTAAAAAAAAAAAAAGCATTTATATTAATTCTTCAATAGTATCGATTATCATTCGATATCGAGTCAAATCAAAATAGAAAGAAAGAAAATAAGATCAAGATAGGAGGGTGCCACCTTTCTCATAGGTGGCAGTATATATGATTATGAGGAAGCAGTGCAGTGATTATATTGAAACGAATTAAACTTTCACCACCATATACTTATATATAATTTTCTTTTTAGTTATTTAGTTGTGAGCCACCGTCATATACTTATTAATTTGTATAAGTTCTTAAATTTTAAATTTTTTTAAAATTGTCACAATTTTCTAATAGAATGCATAATGTGAACCAGTTTTATCATTTTTTTAATGTGTGTTTTAAGAGTATTATTTGTTTAATTAAAATGCATTATTTTAATAGTAAAATTGTATGATGACAACAACTAACACCGTTTTGAGTTAGATAATGAAACGGGTTAATTTACAAACTTATCCTTTTTTAATTAACTAGCCACACAGAGTTTGCCACGCACCACATTCATCATTTTAATTTAAAAATAAAAGTGTTTTTTTTTTGGTATTATACAATATTTAATGTCATATTATTTAAAATTTTGTATTATAAGTAAGTTTATATAATTGAAAAGGCTATCAATGATATAATTTTAATCTCGATTCAATCCTCTTAATTGCTAGGATCGGTCCCGAGAGAAAGTCTTGTGTGAGACGGTTCTATACACGAATGAGACTCTCCACTCTTGCATTTATGTAACTAGATGAGTACCCCGCATTTTATGCGGGTTGTTCGCAAAATTAATTTAAAATTTTATATTTTATTAACACATAATCATATAATTCAATATTATAACGTTATATAATACAATCTATTTAAAAAAAATTATTCAGTCGAAATGAAATTTAAAAAAAAAAAACACACATCAGAGATAACCTTAAAATTCTCCTTGAAAATTTTTACACGTCAATTTACAATACATAGAAAATAAACATAATATCATCAAGATAGAAGAAGAGAGAAAAAAAAGTAGAGTTTATATGAAGAAAAAGATATCTGTAAAAATAAACTAAAACGCCGAATATTAGCAATTAGACCTTTATGTGTGGACAAATAATCGAAGAACAACACTAAAATAATATTGTGTGAAGAAAAAGACAAAGAAGGAATTAAAAAAAAATAGAGTTTGAGATAATTAAATTGCAAATAACCAAGAGTATTTTAGAAGAGAGACACATATATTTTTAACTCAAGTTATATATAATAAATATTCAAATTTAATTGATAATGTTTCTTAGTTAGCTTAATTGTGAGTTTTGTCATATGCCAGCGACATTACATGTTCCGTATATTAGAATTATGAGATACTCTCTAAAATTAATTAAGACTATCTCATGTCAAAACGGGCGAAATTCATTCAGTAGTAAAAAAAAAAAAAATAATAAATAAAATTAGTGGATTGTTAATGAGTAAAGTATATTTATAATTTGGACTCTAGTAACATTGAAGTATATAAGATAGAATACTATTTACCATTCAGAGAATTCAACTTATTCCAAATTCCAAGGAGCAATATGGTACTTTTAACTACATCAACTCTGTAGTATGGAAGACCGGAACCCATGATAGTTATATTTTGCAGACTTAATTACAAAGTTGTATTCTCTCTGCATGCATATATACATATATCTATATAGGGATAGATTTAAGAAATTATCTATGCTTAAACAGCACTGTAATACCCAGCACTACTGCATAGTGTTGTACCACCTGTTTTGATGTGTTATACTGTACAACACATCAAAATAGATGGTACAATACTTGACAGCAGTGTTGGGCCTAAATTAAGGGGAGCGGGATTAGTCGTCCTCTTTGAAATTTAAATATTCTTTATTATATATGTATTTTATTTTACTTATATTTTAAGTTTATAAAATTTTGTTAGTTCATCTCTTTTTAAATATAAAATTTAATATTCTTCATTTGTCGCCCATGTAACGAAATTTTAGATACATTCCTATGTATATATATGGAATGTGGGACCATTAATCTATGATTCCGATTGCATTTGATGGTTTACGATATAGCTTGAAACGAGATCGTAATAATTGAGTTGTATTTTAAAAGCTAATTATGGCTAAATTTGGTGCTACTTTTTATTTTTGACCGGCCGGGTCGACCACTAGAGTTGCTGGATGGCCATCCCTTTTTTTTAATTACTTGCATTGTGTAGTTGCAATTGCAGTTATATTTAAATAATTAAAAATACTCATATAATTTTTTTATACAACAATACATATATATATAATTGTTTTAATTATCTAAATATACAATATATATTCTTCTTTTTTTGGTACTCTTGACCGACTAATATTGTCTCTTACAAACACTCGATGCACTATGATAGTGTAAGATACATTTTAATTATATATGTATGTATTAATATTTCATTTTAATATTCTCGTTTTTAATTACGTATTTAAAAATGATATATATTTAACGTATGTATAAATTAATATGTATTATCTTTAACTAAACCAATAAACTTACATAAATTTATATTCATTTAATTATATTTTTTTTCTTAAATAAACATGTTATAATATTGAATATGTACGTATTTAACATTAGCATAATTATATGAATATATTATATATGGTCAAAATTACTAAAATGAAATACTCCCATAATTACTTAAATATTGAAGAGTCACCTCAACTATTATTACAACAGAGAAGGACATGCTTGTGGCTAAAAAAGAAAATCAATTATTTGTTAAAAAAATATATATATATATGCAAAAAATATTCTTAAATCGGTGTATAGCTAGGTATAATAAGGAGGTTATTTAAAAAAAATCAATGTACGTACTTACATCCCTAGTTCCCTACTTTATTACAAAGTTTGAATTCCTTTTCTCATAGGAAGTTAGGGTCAAATTTCCAAAAGTGAAATACCAACGTACTCACATACTTCAATTCGAAAATGGAGCATTCAGGTATTAACATGTAAATATTTAGAAATATATATAAAAAGACACACACATATATACTATAACTTTATTATTACACGAATGTAAACAATCCAAGCTGGAAACGCGTGCACTCAAAGCATCAAACCATATATGGGCATATGGCCTTTACCCTGTAAGTTCAATCATAGATATTTTACTTCGTATATTTTTGACAGGTTCTTTGTTCTTTAATTTCTCATATTATGGTAGGAAAATTATTTGCTGTCTTAGCTGGAACGTTTAATATATTATAGTAATTAATTTTTGTTTCTCTAGGTAAAAGCCCACTTGACCGTATGGAAAAAAAAAAAAAAAAAAGGAAATGAGCATTTTTCCTATTTTAGATTATAAGAAAAATAATTGAATGAATTAATTTCACATTTTTCTATAAGTTCGTATTTTTAGATGAGATGAAATTATTTTATAGTATCAGAGTCTGAATTTGGATTGGAGTTAAAGTAGATGATTTTAAACGCTGTCTATTTGTTGACTAGAGTAGAAATCCAAGAATCACTTGTCAAAAATTGTAGAATGATTGAGGTGTGTTGACTAGAGTAGAAATCCAAGAATCACATGTCAAAAATTGTAGAATGATTGAGGTGTTAGGATGAAATCTCATTTATTGTAAGGGTTGGAGCACCCATTGTTCTCCAATTTTTATAATAAAGTTATTTTTACCGTTCAAAAAGAAAAAGTAAAAAAGTTCACGCTCAGATAAAGACTTGAGTTCGATTCCCAATTGTCTACTCATTAGGTTTTTTCAAAGAGAAAAAATTGAGAGTTCGACCTATGAGTGAAGTGGAGTATAAGGGAAATAATTAAAGTTTATCTCACATAAATTTATGTTGGAGGTATGATGTAACTAAACAATTGGGATTGTAATGCTCACATTTTATTAATTATATATATTAATCGACATAATTGTCAAGAATTTGTCATTCAGTGCGATTAAAAAAGAAAAGCAAAATGATCACATGGATTAGAGTATAGATATATGGTTAAAATTAAAGAGGCTATTCCCGTAATTAATTAAATGGATTAGATCTAAAGGAAGCACTGTGTCGGCGTTAATGAATGGACCGATCCAGATGGCGACCTTTGATAACCATTTCTCTCACACACACATACACACTCACTGTTTGTGGTGGTGTATTTATTAGTTGCACCCAAGTTAGAGGCAAATTGGATACACAAAAAGCCACACACTGTTGTTGAGAAATGTTCTTTTAAAAGATCACATTCCCATACCTCTTGTTATATTAACATTCCTTCTTTTTTCTGCTAGCTGCACAAAAAAACAACACCTTTAATTTCTCTCTGTGGAAGGCCCTACTCGTATAAATATACAGAGGGGGAGAAAAACCCTAAATTTGTGTGATGGATTGGAATGGTAATCTGAGGGTGCCTTCTTTTGTGTCTCGACCAGCTGATCACAACTCTTACAGTTATCTCTACAACTACAATAATTATAATGACAACTTTCCAGGTAATATATACTATATATCAACATTAATTCATGATATAATATATATCTTGTTATTGATGAGTTCTTGCATGCATGATTGCTAGTTAAATAATGGGGGAAAATATTTGAATCGGTGTCTTGTTTCACCACATTTTTGTGTTTGTGTAATGAAACACCACATGAAAATGGAGTGAAATAAGCCGTTCTTTTTTTTGGATAGAGCTTTGGTAACGACGAAAACTCTCATGCAGTTCAAAATAATTAAAGAAATATGTTCTTCAAGAGTGTCAAGAAATGGAAATGGGACTATTTCTTTTGTGTAGATTTAATTGTAAATTTAGAGAGATGTAGACACATGATAAAATAATGGAACCTTCTATATCTCTCTATATTTTTCCATCCTCCCCCATTATCTAATAAAAAGTTCTATCATTTGATTGAAGTTTTGATTACTTCACAACATGTTGTGCATTGGTGGAACTAAATATATATAATGTTAGAAAATAAAGTAGTCAAGTTGTGTAAGTCTTCTCCAAGTTCAAAATCAAACAAGGGTTTTCCTTCAACACATTACTTTCCATCTATGAATGACCTAAAAACCTCTAGCTACCTTAATTCTCCTTGATAGAACTTCTGTTTGTTTATAGTATAAAATTAATACCATTAGGTGTATTAATAATTGATACAATTAGATGCATTCACTGATATCGTAACATTTTACACTGTTTATTTCAGTTTACAAGTCTAATTGTATCGCTAAAAATACATAATGATATTAATTTTAGGCAAAAACTTGTATGAGACCACACTACCAAAGTATTAATGAATCAATGCCCTAGTTACACTCATTCTCATTGTCTCATGGCATGAGACAGTTTCATACAAGACCCACTCTTAATTTTATACTATGAAAATCGTTCACAGGAGAATTTGTGAATTATCCCAAAAAAAAAAAAAAAAAAACCCATAATGTCTATATTAGCAAAATTAAATTAAGCCATAGAAAATGAGAATTCTTTATTTGAATTAAAATGATTTTAACTAATTAATTTCCGGGGGGACATATATATATAGTACTAGAGATGAAGCAGCCATCAATGCATGGGGCAGCACAGCAGGCAATCAATCTACCAACACTGATGGATAAGAACATCAACCTTAGTTACGGAGGCCTCGACCCCAAGAAGAAACGTTTGAGCAACGAGCAATTGGAATTACTCGAAAACAGTTTCCAGGAGGAGATCAAGCTCGACCCGGACCGCAAAATGAAGCTGGCCAAAGAACTCGGCCTCCAGCCACGTCAGATCGCCGTCTGGTTCCAGAACCGCCGGGCCCGCTGGAAGGGCAAGCAGCTCGAGCGCTTGTACGATGCGCTTAAGCAGGAGTACGACACCGTTTCCAGGGATAAGCAGAAGTTGCAACAGGAGGTACCAACCTTTTTTTTTTTTTTTTCACTTTAATTAATTGTTTGTTCAGTATATGATCAGAATTCAGAAACAGCATTAATTGATACATTCTAAAATTTGAAAAAGAATAAGAAGATGATGAGTACTTTCTAGGCAGCCCATGCAATTACTTTTTGTTAGCTTCTGTATTTATAACTAGGCATACATATATAGTACATGTGTGTCACTATATGTGTTACATACATGTATATAGATATACATGTTTGCATTTTTTTAATCGAATCATAAAAAATATAGTAATTTAATTTATAGATTAGCTAACCATATATATACAATGACATAATTAGACTAGCTACTCCAAAAACCCTTAAATATTATAATTTTTTTATTCTAGTGGCATGCATCATGTTAACCGCAATGAAATGAAATATAATATCGGAAACTTTTTTAATCAATTAGTCCATCCCATCCCAAATATATAACTGATAATTTTAGTGTCAAGATTTTGTTTTTAATTATTTGGTGTCTAAAACATTTCTCACATTTTTTTTCTTCGTTTACTAACCCCTATCACATTCCCAATCATAATTCCGAGCTTACCTTTATTAATTAATTCTCTCATTCTTCCTTTTATTTCTAATATTTTTTAACGAGAATATATTTGTCATTAAACACTTACCAACAAATTCTAACTAAAACATGATCAGTTATTTAGAATCGGACAGAGTATTTCATAAAAAAAAAAATTACATAATAATTTAAGTATAGATTATATACATACATATAATTAAAAATATCCTCTATTTCTTATCGAGTTAAAAATATTTTTGGTCCCGTAATTAACTTTCACCATTTTCGCAAATTGACACCAGGTAATGGCACTGAGGGCAATCCTGAAGGATCAAGTGGGAAAAAAGCAAGTGTCAACCGGTTTCACGGAGATTTCAGGAGGGGAAGAAACAGTGGAGAGCACCTCCATTATTCCAAAACTTCATCAAATTGCAGAATGCAACTACCCTGCAATAACCATGGAAGAAGACTACAATAACAATAATGCAGTCATGATGCCTCCCTATTGGGCTACTCCAATGCCCAATTAATCTTGTCCTTGATCAATATTAATCATGCAATTATGGAGTAGCTGTTTAATTTAATTAGTTGGTGTTTATATTTATTTTGATTTTGAGAATATCGTCCTAATGCTAAGATTTGTAGCTAGGTCAATTACCTAACAAATTGAGGAGCTAGGGAGGTTTTAGCTAGCCCAGTACTGCTGGCTACAGTTTTATTTAATTTAGTTTTTAATTAGTTGAGGGCTAGCTAGCTATTACTATTAATTAATTAGGGCTTGATCCATGGTGTTTCTCATATTTCATTTCACTAAATTACATGTTTCGGGTTTAATAGTATGTGTAATAGTTACCGATCGAGTGAAATGAAATATGAGATGCAATTTCGATGTATGATGTACCAAATTTATTAGTTGTTGAATTACCTTCAATTTTCCTGATGATCAAGACTAATTATAATTAATTCGTCTTTATATAAGTGTTGTTTCATGCCTTGATCGTGATTCCTATTCTTGACAAGCACATTAATTTATCTTGGCTAGAAAGCATGGGAAATATATATGTCACTAATAAAGTAACAATAGGCCATAACTATTGACCTATAAATGTATTAGAAAAACACGTATATGCAATATTGCACAAATTAAAATATATGCAACATGTATTAAAATAGACACATTTTTTCTTCTTCCATACTAGTCACGTTTCTCTTCATTATTTTCTGTGCAAATGTTTTCGTCTCCATATTTCCAGATCCTTGTTAGTGTCTCTCATCTTAAGCTTCAATTCAATTTGGTTATTTTTTCTTGTTTTTTTTAATCTTTTTTTTTTCCGCGTAGTAACACATTTTGTTCATATGATAAGTCTCGTGTGCACCAGGTGCATTGTTGAAAAATCACTTCTATTATCACTGAAAAATCACCTTTATTTTTACTAAAAAGTTACCCCTAGTTAAATTGTAACAGTAAAAAATAAGGATTACTTTTTAGTAATAGCAATGATAATTTTTAAAAAACGCATGCCCTTTATTTGTCTTAATTAAATAATTACGCGCACTCTCATATGCACCAAGTATACGGTGCACTCACCCAATAGTTGAGATTGTTTACACTGAAAAGTATGACTAGATTACACTGAAAATTTTCAATGTAAATTTTTTAGTGTAATCTAACCACACTTTTCAATGTAATCAAATTATACTTTTCAGTATAAATAATCTCAATTTTTGAGTGACTACACCATGCACCAAGTGCAATGTTACTCAAATAATTAATATTCCCGGCGTTCCAACATGTGGCTGAAAAAATGTCACTATATATTCTCATTTTTGTTTGTTTGTAATTAATTAAGGATTTCAACATATCAACCCCCTTTCGAGCAAATATATAACGAACCCTAATTATAAACTTTAATTTTTGTTTTTATTTATGGGTAGCTTTTTTGCTTCGTCACTCTTCTATAATTTTCACTATTTTTTCCTCATATATTTTAATTTATCTTTTGCGGCAAAAATCTGAAATCGTTTTGTATCATCTGGATGCGTTTCTCTATCCCAATAATTCATGCCAACAAAGAATATTAGGGGGAATAGATTAAAAAAAAAAAATCATAAATACAGTACATTGCAAATTGAATTATAGGTACATTGGTCATGACTCATGTCTGCCATGAATAAATGTCACGCGCTAATATAACGAAACTGAAAACAGTAGAAAAATGCTGTTTATCCGTTATATTGACACCGGGGAGGACAAAAACAATTATAGAAGCCTCTTTAAGATTGTGATCAGCTTTCTTCTCCAAAATTGTCCCCAGACATGTATCATATTATAGCCAAGACTGACACTGCCATCAGATATAAATATTTCTTCTTTTGTTTTAAATTATAAAAACTTTAAATTAAATATTTTGATTATTTTTTTAAACAGAAGTAAATTAAAGGAGAATGAAATAATATTGAGTAATTATTGTGTGTGATTGTAAGTGAGATAGAAATAAAAAAGAAGAAGTAATACATTTAAAAAATAACATAATATACCTTGAAACTAAAAAAAGTAACGCTACTAATTTTTCAAAGCAGTAGAAAAGGTAACTTATATGAAAAAAAAAAAAAAAAAAAATTAAGTACAATTATTTCAATTGATTTTTTTCCATGTTGCGTTGGCTACCTGAAATTGTATTTTAATTGAAATTATTATAATTGTTTGGTAAATTGCAGTACCAGTTTTTCACTAAATTTAATGTTTCGTTTTTCCTGACATTGTCTATCAAATGTGTATTGAATATACACAAGCACAGAAATAATGGCGAGGTGGCCCAAAACCAACCATGTCCTAACATTCTTAATCAATGACCCACCTATCTATCATTTTCCAGTTCTTTTGGAACCCTTACTTCCGATATTTTCAGGAAGTAAATATCCAGATGTCTCTCCTATTTCCAGAGAACTCGAGTTTATATGCAATCATTGTTACTGTATTAACTATAACTATTTAAAAATATATTTATTTTTTTAAAAAGTAATAGTAAATATACATAACAATGATAACATATACATATATATAACAGTGATATTTGAAGAAATCGAGTTCACATAAATTCGGGTTTACACAAAAAAAATTCATATTTTTTTTAGATCGAGTAAGTTTTTTTTTTTCATATTTAAGATAACTCTTATGTAAATCAATTTCACTGTACAATTTAAAATGGTACTAATTATTTCATTATATAGTGTTAAGATTAAATTAATATACATTTTAATGATGCAACTATTACTATATATATTTGAATAAGTATCTTGTGCACCTGATGCATGCTGCACTCACTCAATTGGGGGTGGAATTACCGTACCGCATACCATACCGCAAATTATTTGCATACTGATACCTTACCAAAAATTTTGGAATCGGTATATTGAAATTTCAGTATACCAAAAAAGCATACCGCGTGTCGTACCAAACATTCAGTATGTCATACCTTACCGATGTTTCAGTATATACCTATTCATAATGAAATACCACCATGTTGATATACCGGCCATACGAGTCCTTACCAAAATATTTAACTAATTTTTTAATTTAAATATAAATTAAATATTAAATTTTGATAATGAATTATCGGAATGGTATATATCGATTTATACCGAAATATTTCCGGTATACCGGTATATACCAATTTATACCGAATACCGAATTTTTTTAAATATTAATACCGATACCGTATGTACCGAATATTATGGTATACTAAATTTTTTTATAAATTCGGTATTTTTCGGTATGGTAAGTGTGGTATACCCATTTATATGGGTTAATTACTTAATAGTTGATGTTTTTACTGAAAAATGTGGGTTGATTACTCTGAAACGTGTGGGTTGATTACTTTGAAATATGTGGGTTGATTATACTAAAAAGTTTACACTCAAGCGATAACACTGAAAACTTTTCAGTGTAATTAGCCCACATTTTTCAATGTAAACAATCTCAATTGTTGAGTAAGTGCACCGTGCACCAGGTGCATATGAGACATTTAATTTATATTTTATACATTTTCATAATGAAAAATTGTTAGTTTCCTCCCCAATATTATTTTTAAATAGTTTTATTTTTTTGTAAGTGACGAGGCCTACCAGCAGTGAAATAAAACATTAATATGGAGTACTATTAATCAAACCTCTATAGACTAGCCCAACACCTTTTAGCATATATAAATGTTTCGCGACAGCACCTTAAGTTTGAGTAGGGATATTTTCACCACCACAGTTTCATTGTTCACCCCCCAAATTTTTGTTCTAAATTTTTTTTTAGAATATTTATCATTTGTTCGAAAAAATGACTTGAACATTATTCACCCCCACAAAAATATCTAAATGTTCTAATCGTATTTTTGAACAAATGACAAATGTTCTAAAAAAAAATTTGAAAAAAAATTTGGGGGTGAACAATCAAATGGTGGGGTGAATATATCCCTTACTCCTTAAGTTTTTGTGATGATCCAAAAATTAGAAGACAAAAGTCCATATGGGATCGCGTAAGAAGAACTCCATCATTTACCAAGTTTTATGATCAATAGATTTATATAGCCTCAATTCAAATATACTTTAATAATATATATGATTTAAATTCTAGAGTGGAGTTTCGTTTGATATATGACCAAAGTTTAGCATACATCAGATTATGTCACCCAACACTCCCTAAAATTAGAATAAATAACATTTGTATGATAATATGATTAAAGTTTAAATTATAGGGTTTGGGGCCTCGGGGGTACTTTAGGTTCAAATAGGCCTTTATGCGGTTTTGCCCATTCAAAAATCAAAACCCAGTGGACAAGTTGGGCCTTAGTTTTAACCCATAAAAAAATTAAAAGGATTAATAATGGGCCAGAGTTATTATGCCTAGGGATGGACTATATACCCCTCCATGTTTATTAGATACCCCCACCCATTTAATTACCCACTCTATTTTAAATAAATATTAAATATACTCTCATTAATATATCTACATTATATTACCCTTACTCCTAATACCTCTCTTACTTATTTGTTTTAAAGAGTTGATATACCCCCACAAACTTTTTCCTGTCATAATATTTACACTGCTTTTGATATCCATTTTAGCGTCGACAAACCGATGAGCCACCACCAACAACGAGCCGCCGACAATGCCCCAGAAAATTAAATTAAACTCTTCCCTATTGTTATTTTTTTGTCCTTCTGTACGTCGACACGAACCAAGCGCTTTTGCACGACGAGATGAAGCGTTGACTCAGGACTCACGGTGGCAAAACACCGACAACGACGAGATTTCGCAAACAATGATTTAAAAAAAAAAAATTGGTTTAAAATTTTCGAACCTGGTTTTTCGAAAAAAGGTTAGGGTTTCGAAAAAGACTTGTCGAAAAATGACAAATATTTCGGCAAAATATTTTCGAAAATCTATATTTCGACAAGATTTTGTCGAAATCCTAACCATATTTCGACAAGTTTTTGCCGAAATCTTAACCATTTTTCAAAAAACCAGGTTCGAAAATTAGAATCGGGATTTTTTTCCAGAAAAATATAGCAATTGTCCTTGAAAAATTAAATCTCTGTTATATGCTTTACTCAAATATTGGTCAAATGGTGAGGCTTAGGTTGATGTGATTTGATGGTGTCCGCAACAAAGTAATTCTGGTTGCGTTTGTTTTACTCAATTACCTGCACATGCTTGCTTCACCATTGTAATGGAACAATAAACTAAAGTTACATCACCATTGTAAAGATGATAAAATAGTGGATAAGATGAATTTTCTCTCTTCCCGTATCTTCACCGATTCTCTTCTTTTGTTTGTGTACTATCTTGTGTCTTTTGGTATTCTAGTGGGTGTATCTATTTTTTTTAATTATAAGAATATAAAAATTATTTATATAATATATTATAATAAATAAAAAATAGAGTGGGGGTATCTAATAAATATGGAGGGGTATATAGCATAACCCTTATGCCTATTTATACGTACCTGAGGGATAACACCAATATTAGACCACGGTTATTAACACTAGCCTATGTGTTAAATACACTACCCAGATGAAGACACTACCATTTTTTCCGAAAAATTGAAGCATTTCGGAAAAAAAAAAATCCAAAAATAAACATAAAATTTGAATTCTTTTTTAGAAATTTAGTGCATTCCATCAGTTTCGGAAAAAAAGAAAAATTCAAAAAAAAAAAAAAAAAAAACCGAACAAGAAGTAGTGTATTCACCCGGGTAGTTTTTTTAACAAAGAGGCTAGTACAAATAACCTGCGCCCTAATATCAAGGAGTAGGCCCAATTTGCCCGGAAAAGATGCTCGCATTTGATGACCAAGTCTTAACTTAATTAGTGAATTTTAAAATCTCTTTTGTTTTAAAATTTATGTACAATAATATTTAACTTTATATATTATACTATTTCAAATAAAAACTTATGTGAACTTTGATATCATTGTTATGTGTACGAGCTACCTTATTATATATATTCACTATCATTTTTATGTATATGTACAATAATATTATATCTATACAATAATGATACTTAAAAAAAAGAGTTCACATGAGACCTACTCATTATTTTATTAATATAAAAAATGATTACAATAGTTAGATAATTGTTGTGTAAAGAGTATAACTTTATTCAAAATATTTTTATAAGTTCTAGCATCTTATAAGTTGTTTTAAGATAAAATGTAATTTTTAAATAGTTTATAAATTATTAAAAATATTAAATATACAAATAATAAAATAATTATTTTTATTTTTTATGTTCGAATAGAGGTGGATGAGTGTAGGAATAATGGTGTTAGTGGGTGGGTGGTGGTGAAAATAGTTATATTTTTTTTTTTTTTTGGAAAATCTAAACTTACGATTTAAAAATTATAATAAATTTTTTTTTTCTTTTATAAGTAGTTAAATATCTTGTTTTGCCATATATATATATATATATATATATATATATATATATATATTTAAAGGCTTTTGCCCATCTATTAAATAACTTATAAGCTCGGAACACATCATCATCTAAATTCTAAAATCCAAAATCTAACTTTTAAAACAAAAATCTCCTGGTGATCTATGTGTCACTTTGATAGTTATTAATGCATGAAAAGAATGGATGATATATTCATTTTATTACAAACATGTGCTTGTGTCATACTTATTCCTCTCATATTATTTATCAATTAAGGCGTCGTTTGGTAGCAGGTGTGAGATAAAATATGATATTTTAAACAATGATACACTAAATAAGTTTTATGTATACATCTTTTGTTTGGTACATAATAATTGAATAAATAATATATGCAATATTTCATTTGCTAGTGCTTCTTAAACTTTTGATAATTATATAATTGTCATTATTACCCTCTTGATACATCTTATATTTTTCCCATCCATCTTAATTATTTCCGGAAATATCAATTATATGTTTTTCATAATTGATTAAAGATTGGATGTACCCACAGAATATATGTAATCACAGGAATTGGATTGCGTGGAAACTATACTTCCTATAAATCTAATTCCATAATCGATGAGGAAGAACAACAAAATAAGAATCAAATAAATTGTATTAAAAAACCAGTATAATAGAATTCTTCTCTTCCATTATTTCAGAAAAAAAAAAAGAGCAAAAACTACAAAAAAAAAAAAAAAAAAAAAAACTGCAGTTTGAAGATGAAAATAAATTTGTAATTCTCCTATTCCTTCGGGAGTGAAATTAAGAAAACATACAGATTTATGGTTAATCGTAATTGGTGATTGAATATTATCCACTATATATCCTTGCATATATGATAAGTTTCGAATCAGTGATTAACAAAAAAATGAGAAGAAAGAAACGTTCTAAAAATGCAAAACTACGAAAACTACGAAAAATCAGATATTGTATTTGGGGAATGATTGCAAATCTCAAAACTGAAAAAATAAGTAGACGATTTTTTTCCTTAAACAAAAAAATGTGTCTTCTTTCGTATTCTTCATCTTCTAAAAATTGGAATCAATTAATTCCAATTTTAACATAATATATCATGTTCTTCATATTCTACATTCCATCATGAACATAGTGAAAGAAAATTGGAATCCATTAATTCCAATTTTAACATAATATATCATGTTCTTCGTCTTCTACATTCCATCATGAACATGGTTTCACTTCATCTTCTACATTCCATCATGAATGTGGTTTCACTAATTCATGAACATGGTTTCACTAATTCATGAAAAATGAAGGTTATGAGTTGTCATTTTCTACATTCCATCATGAACATGGTTTCACTAATTCATGAAAAATGAAGGTTATGGTTTTGTTCCTTTTTTCCTTGGAAGTTAGATATTTGGAGTTAAAGGCAAAAAAAATTATAATTATGAAGGTTGATATTTGGAGTTAAAGGAAAAAAAAATTATAATTATGAAGGTTATGGGGTGAGAGAATTATGGTTTTGTTCCTTTTTATCCTGGGAAGTTAGATATTTGGAGTTAAAGTGGCAAAAAAAGTTAAAATTATGATTAATTTTAATACCGACTCAACATGTTTATAGATATAGACAACAAAATATTATATTAAATGTGTTAGTATATCTAACACTTTCTAATTCTCCTTACCAAACATACTGTAAATATACTCACTATAGCAACAGTACTATATCAGAACATACGTACTTGATAGAATAATTAACAAACTCCGGAGCTCATCATTTCAAAGTACGTAACAACAATAATTCCAAATCGCAAGTACACATATTACATTAATTTATTTATAAAAAACAAAATTACAACCCTCCAACAAAATACAAAGTCAGAAAATCCAAAAGCAAAGAAATTAAAACGTAAAATCATCACACCTTGTTCCGATCGAGGCGCACACGTGTGGTGGCCCCCGTCTCCCCCACGTCGTTGAACGTCTGACCAGCCAACTGATCCGCCTCTTTCAGCCGTGCCGCCGTCGCCCCACCCGGCGTCTCCTCCACATTCACCTCCACCCTCTTCACCACCGGCGTTCCCTCTTTATCAACCCCCAACCTCCGCCCCGCCTTCGCCTCCCCTCCGCCCTCGTACGAAATACCCTCCTCCTTTCCCTCAATTGGATTTGGTGTCAACGTTCCTTTTATCGCATCCTTCACACCCCCCAAAACCCCAAATATCCCGCCACCGCCGCCCTCATTGCTCCTCCTCTCCGCCGCCTCGTCCCGCTCCCGCTCCCCTTCGATCTTCATCTCCTCCATTTTTCTCCTCGCTTCTTCCTTCGTCTCATCATACTTCCCCTATGTATATAGAATCACACAATTAATTAAAATTATACAGCACTTGAGTTAAATAAGAAGAAATATTCCATTATACAATATGGAGATAACGAATATTATATCCATATGTAAGACACAAATTTATATGTTACTCCAGATGTGATAATCACATATAATTAATAGTAATTTTCTTAATTATTCGTGTATCATTATTGTGATTGACATATCAAATTATGTGATATTTCCTGACAAACGTAATTACACTATCTATTCCATAATACAATATACGTGTACGAAGATAACAAATTTAATTATACAATTGATCACAATCGGCTAACCTTAACTGCTTCTTCGGTCTCCCCTGCCTTTCGCTTAGTAGCTTCGGCGGTCTCCCCCGCCTTCTGCTTCGTAGCTTCGGCTGTCTCCTGCGCCGCCTGCTTCGTCTCCTCTTTCTTCCCGGTGAAATAATCCACCGCCCTTCTCGCAGCACCCGCCGCCGAATCCTTCAACTCGGTGATCTTCCCCACCGTCGTATCCTTCCCCTCTTTCGCCTTCTCCGCCGTGTAATCCTTATACTCTCCAGCCTTATCGACTGTAGCATCTTTTGCTTGCGTGGTTTTATCCAAAGCAGCATCCTTCGCCTGTGTTGCCTTATCCACCGTGGCATCCTTCGCCTGCGTGGCCTTGTCAGCGGCGTAGTCCTTATACTCTCCAGCCTTCTCCATTGTGGCATCTTTCGCCTGTTTAGCCTTCTCCGCCGCGGCATCGGCAGTTTCCTTAGTCTTCTCCACCGTTGCGTCCTTCGCCTGTTTCGCCTTCTCCGCGGCGGCGTTGCCAGTTTCCTTTGTTTTCTCTACCGTGTAGTCCTTGTACTCCCCTGCCTTCCCCGCCGTGGCGTCCTTCCCCTGCTTCGCCTTCTCCGCGGCGGAGTCCTTGTACTCCGCGGCCGTATCGGCGGCGTCTTGGGATTTTCCGACGACGGCGTCCTTGGCGTGGCCCATAGTCCCCTGCACTGTCCTGATTATGTTTCCTATCACGCCGGGGGACTTCTCCTCCGGCGGGTGCACAATTACAGTCTCAGTTGCTCTTCTCTCTTTGTTGACTTCGCTGAGCTCGTCGGCGGCGGTTCTGGCCGCCACCTCAGCTCTCTCTTCCCTTGTCAGCTTCTTCGACTCCATGGATGAAAGTAAAGTAAGTGGAATATTAGTGACAATTATAATTTGATGGAATTTTGTGATGATTAATTGGAATTTGAGTGTTTAAGATCATTTGATGAGGATTTAATTTATAAAGGGGAGGGGAATGGAGGGTATGTGGATAGGTGAGAGGTGTGGTCATGTTGGGACGACACGTGGTGTTGCATGCAGGTAACTGCCACGTGGTGGGATATGTCGGTGGTCTGGTCTTTATCGATCCTTCTCGGAGTTTCCTTGCTTCGAAAGAAAACATGGATAAAAATAATAAGGCAATGGGATAATCGGTGGGTTTTGGAGTGTGGTCTTCTTGTCATTTTGAAGGCTCTTGTTATTGGGAAAAGGAAACATACTCAAGCAGCGACGGATGCAGAATTTTTTAAGAATAACAATTTTGATAAAATAATATATTACTGTACAAATGACTTTAATCATAATAATAACAATTTTGATAAAATAATATATTACTGTACAAATGACTTTAATCATAATCAATACTATTTTTTTGTTTCAAATCAATTTGCACACTTATAAAAATATATCTTTAGAAAAACATACCTTTTTATGATAATTCTTACACTTTTACAATAACAACTTTATTTCACCATATTACAATAAAAGTGATGTTTATGAAACTGTAATAAAAGTGATCTTCATCAAACTGGGTTTGAATATATACCCCTAATACCGAATCAACGTATATTTGAATTTGAATATCATATAAATTTTAATAAATAAAATAATATATATTTAATTCTTAATATATGAATTTTAAAAAGAAATGAAAATAAATATATGCCCATGTAGCGAACTGTCAATCACATATTCATTCTCCACATCTCCACACCTCCACATCTAGCTCCACGTCTCTCTAGCCATGTTTATTTCCTTACTTCACCCAATGCGCAATCATTTTGATTTTTTTCAATTCCCTCAAAAAAAAAAATATATATATATATATATATAATTCCCTCTGCGATAGATTTTCATTAGCTCCCTCCATAATTTCCATAATTTTGGTCAAATTCCTCATTTTTAATTTTAAAGTAAATAGTTAATAGTGAAAAATAATTAAAAGATATTTATTTTAATAGTACTTTTTAATAGTACTTTTTTTTAATAGTAAATAGTGAAAAATAATTAAAAGATATTTATTTTAAAGTTATATTGATTTTTAATAAAAAAAACGATCAATAATGAAAATAATATATACAAGTGATAGTTTAATTTTATATGTAATAATAATTTTCATATAAAATATAAAAAACAATTAATATTAAGTATTATTATATTTAAAATATATAACAGAAAATATATTAAACATATATATTACACCCTAAAACATAACAAGTAAATAGCCTTGTCCAAGCGACACGGCGAAAAACGCAAGGCCTCTGCATACATGGAGGTCGCGTGTTCGAAACTTGGGGGGGGCGAATTTCGCCCAATTTCAGCTTAGAGTGAGGTGGTATGGTGCTAGCCTAGCGGATCCGCGGGGGAGGGGTTGTGCTTGAGGTCGTGGGTTCGAAACCCACGAAATTACATATTTTTCCGAAATGCTACACGAGGGAATTTCCCTCGCCACGTCAGCCGAGGGAAAATTCCCTCGCCTAATGACCGCCTGTCATGTCAACAATGAAGAGGGATTTTTTCCCTCGTGCTCAGTTCCCGAGGGGAATGAAGAGGGATTTTTCCCTCGCCCTCCCCGAGGGAAGAATCCATCATCTGGTCCCACACGAAATCCCTCTTTAAAACCCTCTCCATTTTTCGAGGGATTATTTTTTTCCTCGTGTATAGATTGGCGACGAGCATTTTGGAGAGGGAATAAATCCCTCTTCAATACCCTCTCTATCTTTGATTCCCTCTTTAAAACCCTCTCCAAAACCCTCTTTAAATCAACTTATTTTTGTGGTGGAATGGGACTGAAACTGCAAAAAAGAGGATTATTTTCGCACATAGGTACCAAAAGTGTTTTACACTCATTCTCTTGGGACTAAAAGTGAAATTTTCCTTTTTTTATTGGGAAAATCCCCCTTATTATATTATCTTTTTTTTACTATATTTTCCTTTAGGAAAAAAAACTCTCCACTACATAGGCCAAAACTCACTTTAGCCTCTGATTAGGCGTGAAATTGTCATGATTCGTCGCTCAAAATGCCCTTGTTTTGATGGATACATACAAGTATTTAGAGTCATTTGAGTATTATTTTCTCAAACTAACAAATTTGTGTATTTGATGCTTATAGATGGATAGAGGGCAAAAGGAGGAGTTCGTAGGACTTCGAATCGACTCAAACAGATACCCGGATGAGAAGATATGGAAGAAATACGAGAAGTATTAGTTCGAGCGAGCAAAAGTGTCATTGAAGTACTCAAGATGAAGGTGCTCGAGTAAACACTACTCAAGCACTCGAGTAGACTACTCGAGCCAGCTTCGGTCGAGTAGCCAATACTCAGGCACTTGAGTAGTGCACTCGAGCAGAAGCCGGTTGAGTAGCAAGTACGCGGGCACTCGAGTAGACTACTCGAGCAAGGTCCGGTCGAGTAGCACTACTCGAGCTAAGGGGCTCGAGTACTTTTCACGTTCTGTACAAATTTGACACTCGAGCTTGCATTGCTCGAGTACTTTTACTCGAGCTCGACGAGAATTTTGGCCCATGAGATCCCGTTTCGACCCGTTGCCTATATATACCTCTTCCAAACACGTTTTGAAGGATCCCCGAACGCACTACATCACTTTTACACAGTATTTTTAGATAGAGAAGGAAGAGAGGAGACGAGCAAGTTTAATATTACGTTTTTTAGGTTTTTGCTTACAAATTCACATTACGATTTCACGTTTTAGTTTCGTTTCTTAATATCTTTTGTTCTTGAATATGTTGAGACCTCGTTTTGTCAATTAATTTCAGTTTATTTCTTTATATCTTAAAATCCTAGTTTATGTACGATCTTTTCGTTGATTTAATTACCATGTTCATGTTCGTCACTTGTTTAATTGTTATTGTTTACGTTCAATCTATGTCTAGCTAAAACCCTTGCATGCTTAGGGTAGGATGAACTCGTAGAAGTAGGTTGTGGGTACGTAATTAGAGTAACTTGTGACGTTAGGTTTTAATTCTCTTGGTTAATGAATTCTTAAAATTAATCTAGACTTCACTCTTGAATTTCGTTTGAAAGGTGTTAGAGAGAGGACGACCGTATCACTCTTTAATAACGAGTAGACTTAACGAGAGAGTTTAGGAAAGGTTAATTCATCTACCGGTTTAGCGAAGGAGGACGACCGCATCACCTTAGTTAAATTAGGGTCTCATTAATTAAGCACAATCTAGTAACTTGTTAGTAGATTCGTGAAGTCGAGTGTTAGGGTAAAGTATTAAGGTTTAGAATCTTGAGCTTTCACCTTGCATTCTTAGACTTAGGTTAATTCTTGTGTGTCACAGTTATTTTGATTATGTACCTGCTCCGTTAGTATACGTAGGGATTCCTATCTTAAGCATCACCATCTCATATTTGAAAACACACCTTTTGTTATTTCGTTTAATTTTCCTTTTGCATTCGTAGGATAATTTAGTTTAGTTTAATTAATCTTTCCAAAAATCCAAAAACAATACACTCATATTAATTACGACGCGTAGATCTTCAGGGATCTATTCACATATACACTGTCCCTTGGGTTCAATATACTTGGTCGTTATACTTGCTAATACTACAGTGAACCCGTTCGCTTGCGGGTGAGCGACTAGTAGAAGTTAGTGTAATTCGCTTCAAGTCAATGGCACCGTTGCCGGGGATGACGTTATATGCTTTTTGAATAGGACTTGTCGATAGCTTAGTAGTTAGTAGTGAGTGCTTATTTTCTGTTTTTATTTCTTATTGTTATTTTTTATTTATTCGGCAGTTGCATTTTGATCCTTCTGCTAGTGTGTCAGGTTTATGAAAATACGCTCACAAGGCAATACGAGCGAAGAGAGAATACCGTTGGACCCTGAGATAATAGCTAGAAGGAACCGAGCTTACTTGAGAAGAATGAACGCAGCCGACTTAGGGAAGAAACCAATGGATATCAATAATGAGTTGGACGATGCTGCCAACGATTTTAATCAGGCAGTAGACCGGGTTGATGGCTCTGGAGGGAGTGGTGGTCAGAATCAAGACCAGTTCGTGGATAGTCAAAGCCAGAACCCGAGTGTACAAAATGTAAACAATCCAACTCAGAATCTTGTCCAAAATCCTCTGAACAACCCTGCTTACCCACAAAACCCAAATAACCCTTTCAACAACCCAGTCTACCAACATTACCCATACCCACCATACCCGTATCCTCCACCTCCTGTCTACAACCAACCTACTGTGTACCAACAACCTTCAGTTCAACACATACCAGCACCACCTATCGCTCCTCAGCCTGTGCCCCAGAACGCAGATCAGAATATGGCAATTCGGGGCAGGTTCGCGGCACAACCGCAGAGGTACTACGATGGAGTGGCCTTACCACCTGTTGAGGCGAATAACTTTTCAATTTCCCCAGGAATTCTCAAGCTGCTTACCGAGAATCAATTCAAGTGGGAGGTTGGGAAAGAGAACCCTCACACTCACCTGAGGAGTTTCCTCATGATAGCATCTACTTTCAATTACAATGGCATGTCTGAAGATAAAAGGCTCAGGTTGTTCTCATTCTCTCTTACGGGAATAGCCAAGGAATGGTACGATAACACGCTCCCACGGGGAGGTGTTAACTACATGGGCCGAGCTCGAGCGTCTGTTCCTCGAGCGATTCTACCCTCCATCGAGAACGATTAAAGCAAGGATTGAGATCTCTTCCTTTCGCCAGAAGTCTGGAGAGGATTTACGCCAGGCGTGGGAGAGATACTCAAATATGTTGATCGAGTGCCCGCAGCACGGGTACAATGAGGGAGATATTATGGCGTTCTTCTACAGTGGAGCCAGCAAGGCTGGCCAAGCCCACCTAGATGCATGTGCAAGTGGAGCTTTTCTGAACCAAGGGGTAGCGAGGTGTAGAGAGATCGTGGACAATATTGTCACGAATGCTGGTGCATGGAACGAGGACCCAGAATTTCAGAGGGTATGCAAGTTGGAGGAGAATGGGGGTACGAGGAAGCTGTTGATGGCTATGATGGAGAAGATCAGCAACCTTGAGATGGGGCAGAACTTGGTTGGAGGGACTGTAGCCGCAAGCGAGAAAGTGGAACCACCCACGAGTCAGCAAGAAGATGCCAACTATATGGGAAAGCCTAATTACCCACAAGGTGGAAACCAGTATGGAAGACCTTCTTATGGTCAACCATTTGTACCTCCAGGCCCACAGCCGCCTCAAAATCAATGGAGGAACACACAGGGGTATCAAGGAGGCCAGCAGCCTCCTCAAAACACATGGAGGAAAAATGAGAATTTTTCTTATGCTAACCCAAAAGCTGGTATTACTGTTCCTGCAGGTGTTGATCCGGGGTCTAAACCTCCTGGTGAAGAGGGCGGTGCATCAACCGAGGAGATGTTGAGAGCGATCCTTCAGAAGGTGGAGGAAGGTAGCAAGCGATTGTCCTCTTTGGAGTACGATGTGAAGGAGTTGCATAAGAAAGGCGATCATCGAGATCAAGAACTCCAGAAGAGAGACATCGAGTGGAATCGAGTTCAGCAAGAGAACAACAGAAGATTCAATTCTATCGAGTACCAAATTAGTCAGATCGCAAAGTCTCAGCCGAGAGAGCCTGGCAAGTATCCGTCAATGCCCGAGGATAACCCAAAGGAACATTGCAAGGCTATTGAGTTGAGAAGTGGGACCAAATATGATGGTCCCGAGATGCCTGCTGATTCTGAGACGCTCAAAGAAGAAGTTGAGACAGAAGGGATAGAGTCTCAAAGTGATGGAGTTGAGGTTGAGAAGGAAGGAGTCAAGATGAAAAGTGATGATAAGAGTCAAGATATGGAGGAGACCCAGAAGAGCAAAGTGCCTGATGAGGAGATTGAGGAGATTGAGAGAATTCCAAAGTGGAAAAAGGCAAAGGAAGCAAGGGAGAAAGTGAAAGAAACTGAGAAAGATGAATGGGGGGTACCCAAATCTGTGATACCTGTCCCATATCCACAGCGCTTCATGAAAAAGAAGCTTGATGAGAAGTTTGCTAAATTCCTTGATGTTTTTAAAAAGTTACATATTAACATTCCTTTTTATGATGCTTTGGAACAGATGCCGAACTACGTCAAGTTCCTGAAGGACTTGATTGCGAAGAGATGGAGAATAGATGGACCCGAGCTAGTGCACTTGAACCACGAGGTGAGTGCGATGGTGCACAAGGCACTTCCGCCCAAGCTGAAAGATCCCGGGAGCTTCATCATTCTTTGCGATATCGGGAACGGGATCAAGAAAGGAGCTTTGTGTGATCTCGGGGCGAGCATTAATCTGATGCCTCTCTCGTTGTTCAAAAAGTTGGAGGGAGTTGAGCTTCAACCCACGATGGTGACACTCCAGCTTGCTGATAGGTCCATTACGAGACCTCAAGGAGTAGTGGAGGATGTTCTAGTGACGGTGGAGAATCACGTTTTTTCCGCCGACTTCGTAGTACTCGAGATGGAAGAGGATGAGCATGTCCCGCTGATTTTGGGAAGGCCGTTTCTAGCTACTGCCGGGATGGTGCTTGATGTAGCGAATGGGAAGATCACGGTCAAAGTTGATGATCAAGAAGTGAAGATAGCTATCTACGAAGCTATGAAATACCCCATGGGAGATGAGAGTTGCCACTTCATTGACATCACGGATGCTTGTGTTGAAGACACACTTCTAGACCTTGCTCTTTCTATGTTCATCAGTTTTATTATCCTATTCTTGACGGTCTTTCTTATGATTCTTATAATCTTGATTATTTTGACAGCCTGAAAGACAATGAAGACGTCAAGTTCTTGGAGTTGAAGAAAGTGGAGGATGAAGATGACTTGGAAGATGAGGAGTCAACTTTCGAGAAGATGTTCGATAAGGCGCCACCATTGGAGGCGAAGAAGGAGTTGAAGCCGCTGCCCGACCATCTCAAGTACACTTACTTGGATGAGACCGACAAATATCCGGTAATTGTATCTGCCCTTTTATCTGATGATCAGCTTGAGAGACTTTTAGTGGTGCTTCGTAAGCACAAATCTGCTATAGGATGGTCAATCGCGGATATTAAGGGAATTAGCCCCTCGATTTGCATGCATAGGATTAGATTAGAAGAGGGTAGAAAACCGATAGTGCAAAATCAGCGTAGAGTTAATCCGGTCATTCAAGAGGTGATACATAAGGAAGTGTTGAAGTTGTTAGATAGCAACATGATTTTTGCTATTTCTGATAGTCCATTGGTGAGTCCGTTACACGTCGTTGCTAAGAAGGGGGGTACCACGGTGATTAAGACGGAGTTTAATGAATTGGTAGCCACTAGATTAGTGACGGGTTGGCGTGTATGTGTTGATTATAGAGAGTTGAACAAGGCAACGTGTAAGGATCACTTTCCTTTACCGTTCCTTGATCAAATGATAGATAGATTAGGTGGTTTCGAGTACTACTATTTCTTAGATGGTTATTCGGGGTATAATCAGATCATGATAGCCCCCGAGGATCAAGAGAAAACCACCTTCACCTGCTATTATGGTACGTTTACTTTTAGGAGAATGCCGTTTGGGTTGTGTAATGCACCCGCCACCTTTCAAAGGTGTATGATGGCAATTTTTCATGGCTTGATTGAGAAGATTATGGAGGTTTTCATGGACGACTTCTCCGTTTACGGGGAGTCGTTTGATAAATGTCTAATCAATCTTGAAGTTGTGTTGAGCAGGTGTGAAGAGACAGACTTAGTGCTTAATTGGGAGAAGTGTCACTTCATGGTAAGAGAGGGTATTGTTCTTGGACATCATGTGTCCTCGAAATGTATCCAAGTGGACAAGGCGAAAGTGATTGCTATCGAGAAGCTTCCACCATCTTCGACCGAGAAGGGGATTCGGTCATTCTTAGGACACACGGGTTTTTATAGACGTTTCATAAAAGACTTTTCACAAATAGCTAAACCCCTTTCGCGGCTTCTTGAAAAGAAGTCGCCTTTGAGTTTACTAATGAGTGTTTAGTGGCTTTTAACAGGTTGAAAGAAGCGTTGGTGAATGCCCCGATACTTGTCACACCGGATTGGTCTAGCCCGTTCGTGCTGATGTGTGATGCTAGCGATTATGCGATGGGGGTTGCTTTGGGGCAAATTCGTGAGAAGCGTTTTCACGCTATTTATTATGCCTCGAAGATGCTGAATTCTGCTCAAGTGAATTACACTACGACCGAAAAGGAGCTGTTAGCGGTCGTGTACGCTTTTGATAAATTTTGTCCCTACCTAGTAGGGACGAAAACAATTGTATATACGGACCACTCGGCGATTCGGTACCTTATGAGTAAGAAGGATGCAAAGCCCCGTCTCATTCGTTGGATCGTGTTGCTCCATGAGTTTGATGTAGAGATTCGAGATAAGAAGGGATGCGAGAACGTGATAGCCGATCACCTTTCGAGATTGGAGCTCACCAAGGAGAACACCGTGGAGGATCGAGAGGTGAACGATGAATTTCCTGATGAGAAGCTCTTTGGCTTAGGAGACATCCCTGTGTATCGAGTTGAGGGGAAGGCACCTTGGTTTGCAGATTATGCTAACTATTTAGCAAGTGGTGAGTTTCCCGTTGAGATAGACTCGGTGCATCGGAAGGCATTTTTGAAGAAGGTTCGGGAGTTCATTTGGGATGACCCCTACTTGTTCAAAAGAGGGATAGATCACGTGTTGAGAAGGTGTGTGCCAGAGGAGGAATGGAGTGATATCATAAGGCATTGTCACGCCTTGCCATGTGGAGGACATTTGGGTGGAGAGAAAACCGGAAGGAAAGTCCTTCAATCTGGTTTTTATTGGCCAACTCTATTGAGAGATTGCATGGAATGGGTTAAGAGGTGTGAGAAGTATCAACGATTTGGCTCCATTACTAAGAGGGACGAGATGCCTATGCACGTGTTCATGGAAGTCGAGATATTCGACGTATGGGGGATTGATTTCATGGGTCCATTTCCTCCTAGCAATGGATTCTTGTACATTCTCGTAGGCGTTGATTATGTCTCGAAGTGGATTGAAGCTGTCCCAACGCGAGTGAATGATTCCCGAGTGGTCATCGAGTTCTTGAGAAAGAACATCTTTGCAAGATATGGAGTTCCAAGAGCTTTGGTAAGTGATGGGGGAAGTCATTTTGTGAACAAATGGATGGAAAAGTTGCTGTCCAAATACGAGGTAAGTCATCGAATCTCTACTGCTTATCATCCTCAATCTAACGGTCTTGCAGAGGTTTCCAACCGTCAAATCAAGGAGATCCTTGAGAAGATGGTGAGCATAAGTAGGAAAGATTGGGCGATGAAGTTGGATGATGCGCTTTGGGCATATAGGACAGCTTTCAAAACTCCTCTTGGTATGTCTCCATATCAATTGGTTTTTGGAAAGGCATGTCACTTGCCCGTGGAGTTGGAGCACAAGGCATATTGGGCGATCAAGAAGCTGAATTTTGATAGTGCCTTGGTTGGTGAGAGGAGATTACTCCAACTGCATGAGTTGGAGGAGTTTCGAGATAGTGCCTATGAGAATGCCCGAATTTTCAAAGAGAAGACGAAGAAGTGGCATGATGCACGATTGAAGAAGAAGGAATTCAAGGTGGGTGATCAAGTCCTCATATTCAATTCGAGGATGAAGCTGTTTGGTGGAAAGCTTAAGTCCAAGTGGAACGGGCCGTATATTGTGAAGGGAGTGCACAAGAGTGGGTTCCTTGAAGTCGAGAAAGAAGATGGACAGAAATTCATGGTGAACGGGCATCGAGTGAAGAAATTCTTTAACTTCTCTTATGAGAATAAGGGAGGTATTTTAGAGTCTCAAGTCCCGTGAGCTCCTTTGAGCTCGGTCCGGCATTAGGACCTTAAAACTAGCGC
The DNA here is from genome assembly GCA_947034835.1 of Ballota nigra. NCBI lineage: Eukaryota > Viridiplantae > Streptophyta > Magnoliopsida > Lamiales > Lamiaceae > Ballota > Ballota nigra. The sequence continues at coordinate 96,752,070 of OX344725.1, forward strand.
TTAATGGGAGGCAACCCATTTTTACTTGCGTTTATGTGTTTTCTTATTTTTCGTAGTTTTTGGGAATCGTAAGTGTTAACCTCGGTTGTTGAGAATTTTCGTGTAGGCTTGCTTAGAGGAGATTGATCGGAGAAAGAGAGCTGAAGTAGGAAAGTCATGAAGTTGAGCACGTTTCGAGTAGGAAAGCATTCGAATCTTGGAGCTAGAGGTAACCGAACCCCAAACGTCGACCTCTTTGCAAAGTCGAAGTTTGGGGGGGTGATGTTTCTTTTCGTTCGTTATTTTGCATTGGTAGGGAGTCGAGTTCATACGAATTTTGTGTACTTACTCGTACGTACTCATTCGTTTCAAACTTTGTTATCGCGTAGCAAGAACAAAGTTTGGGGGGTGTGTATTCGTACTTCGGGTTCGTACACGAAATTCTATGAAAAATTGGTCAAATTTTTCGAAAATATCGATGCATGAGGGTCGTTGGATCGAATTAAGTGTGATGACATAAGTTCGACTTGAAGTGGATTGGTGAATTGCACGTTAGGAAGAGACCCCAACTCCTTGTTCGAATGAGCGATCGGGCTTAAATCGAGGAGTTTTCCAGGTTAGTACTTGTGTTGGTCGTTAATTTTCTGAAATCGGGACGAAAAGGTCGAAATTTGAGTTGGAGTGGTGAAACTACTCGAGCCACCCTTGGTCGAGTAGCAACTACTCAGGCACTCGAGTAGTGCACTCGAGCCAGCCTTGGTCGAGTAGTCATTACTCAGGCACTCGAGTAGACTACTCGAGCTAGCTTCGGTCGAGTAGTCACTACTCGAGCTGCCTAGGTCGAGTAATTTTTACGTTCTTTAAGTTTGCACTACTCGAGCGGGATGAGCTCGAGTGCTCACTACTCGAGCGTGAACCGGTCGAGTATGACCCGGTTCAAGGACGCCCTAAACCGGTTTTTCACACCCTATAAATACCTTTTCACACACAAGAAAACACACACAGCACGCTGGCGGTCGAAATTGGGCGATTTTTTTCAACCTTCTTCTTCAATCCTTCGACATTTGTTCATCTTTGTTCGTGAAATTCGTCGGTTCCTCACATAAGGTAAGTGTTCTACTACTTTCTTCATCCTATTCTTAGGTTTGAACTAGATTGTGGACGAATTAAGTAGGTAGAGTTAGGGTTCCTATGCGAATTGGGGATTTTTCACATTGCTTGATAGTTGTTGCGTATATGGTGTAAATTGATGTCTCAATGCTATGGGTTTATCAATTCAAGAGTCAATTTTGAAATTGCATGAGTGAATTTGGTGAATTTCTTGAGAGAGAAAGTAGGAATTGACATGGGTATTGTGAAATTTGGAATATTTGGATGCTTTGAATTGAATTGAGAAGAAGAATGATGAAATGAGTCTTGAGCATGTAAATTGCATGAATATGTGATGTTACTTCATGATAGATTCGTGTTTTGTTAATCTCATTAAGCTTGGAGGATTGAGAGAATTTTGAAATTGATTTGAGGTGTTGAATCACCATGTGTGAATCCTTGAGCATGATTGATTGATATTGGTGGTTTGAATAGTACTTTACTTGAATTGCTTTGATGTTGATATGCATGGGTTGTGTTGTGTTTTGCTATATTTGATGAATAGGACAATGGCCCGTACAAAGAAGAATGAGGATAGAGAGATAGAGGGTGATGAGCTAATTGCCTTGACTGCCACCTTGACGAGTAAGGGATTGATGCCCTCTCGCTTCAACAATTTGACATATGGGGATAGGTGGTCCGTTCATGCCTATCGATGGAGCTTAGTAGCAGGGAAGGTGGAAAAAACTCGTAGACCAAGCGTTCAGTTTATGCATAATTTGGGGATTGAAGACGAGGTGAAAAGAATTTTCGAAAAGAACAATATGACGGAATTCTACGAGATATTGCTTACCATGGATACTCATATAGACTTGGTGGAGCAATTCTTGGCTTCGGTGGCAATGATGCGGGATGGGTCGTTCAAGTTTATGATCAGGAATGAGTGGTATGCGTTCGAAGTGGGAAAGATCAATGAAGCCCTTCACCTGCCGCAACCGGGAGATACGAGCCGGAAGTCGAGCTTATACAACGCAGAACAATTTTGGGAGCTTATAACTGGAGGAGTTGCTGGGAAGTATTCATCGAAGGATGCACGAGCTTCTAGCATCCGAAACCCTGTTATCCGGTACATCGAAAGAATTTTGGGGAACACACTCTATGCGAGATCTGAAACAGGAACGGTGACAGCTAAGGAACTGTATGCATTGTGGTGCTTACTTCATCATAGGAAGTATGATTATGGGAAGGATTTCCTTGAGCTGATGATTCAGGCTCCTTTCAAGTGTGGGCAGAAGACGTCTCGGATCCGAGGAGGGGGCTTGATTTGTGTGTTCTTGAAGCATGTGGAGATTGAGTCTGTGGTGGTCCCGGCAGTAGGAAGGGATATCGATTTCGAGCACATGTACCAAACCTGGATGTGTGAGCTTTGGCTTGATCGATACTGCATGAGGCTCCGAGAGCATGAGATATTTCTGTTGCCAAATGTGAAGTTGGTGACCTTGAAAGGGTTGAAAGATGAGAACATCAGGATGGATGGACCGCATCATGTGTCAGTTATGGAGAAGTTCAAGCAGAGATTGGAGATAAATGGAATGTGGGAACAAAGGCCAAGGAAGAAGGGCAAGAGTGCAGCCGGGACGAGCGGAGCAGGATCAAGTGGACTCCAAGACCTTATGGAGGAAGAGGAAGATGAATATGAAGAAGGAGGAAATATTGCTGATGAGGCCGGAACTAATGTGGGGGAGGGAGGTCAAGGACCTCAAGAGATGGAGTTTGGGACACCCGAGGTGTCTACTCCAGTGCCGTGGTACCCGAACCAGGTAGAGTGGGATGGCATGCGAACTGATATTCAAAGCTTGAGGACTGATGTTACGGAGCTTCGCACCACTCACAATCAGTGGTACACAGAAGCCACGGCTATGCAAGGACAGTTTCATGAGGTTCGATATGAGGTTTCAGACTTGAGGAGATGGATGGAGGCGCTCTTCGTCTCCCATTTAGGACCGGACCATCCTAGCTATCGCCCACCACCGCCTCCAGATGCTTGATGATCATGGGGTTTTCCCCAGTTTCTGTTCCTTCTTCTTATCTTTATCTTTCCTTTTCTTTTCTTATTTTGCTTGTGAGTTTGAGCTTGATTGTTTGAGTGCCGTGATGTGGTTATGGGGATTGTGATGGATTTGCTAGTCAAAGTTCGGGTTGTAATTGTGGTCGAACGCATTGAATTTTCTGAATTATTTCATGCTTGTTGACCCTCTTTACTTGTTAGTTGTCATTCTTGAGTATGAAGTGATGAGTAGAGTAGAATTGTGATTTAGAGTTAGGGATTCTCTTGTGTGAGTGTTTGAGCTAGAGTGGATTTGAGGAGGAACGTGTATGCTTGTGAACTTTTCTTTTGAATACTTGTGCGATGAGAGTGAGAATTCACTAGAACTAGCATGGATGTGAAAGCCGTGAGATTTGAGCCTTATGAGATTTCGATATATGAATGAATCTCTTCGTTTGTGAGTGAATCATCACCTTAGAGGATGCTAGAACTTGTGTGTGCTCTTGCTTCTTGATTGTGTGTAGTTTGATATGCCGAATGTGATCTTAGGCCATCTTTGATTTAATTGAGTCACTTAGCCAAATTTTCCTTACCAATGACATTGATCCCTTGTTAGCCCCTTTGAGCCTAAAGCCTATTTTATTTGCTAGCACATATGAACACTATTCCAATTCCTAAGCCTTTGTTGTCCCAATTTGAGTGGAGAATAGGAAAGTGTGAATATGAAGGGAGTGAATTGAGTTGAAAAAGGAAAAGGTTGTTTGTTGAGTGAATATGAGAAGAAGGTGTGATGAAGTTTTGAGTTGTGGGAAAAAGAGAAAAAATTGAGAATGAGCAAAAGAAAAAATGAGCTCATGTGTTTGTGCGAAAAAAAAGAAAAAAAAAAGAAGTGAAGTGATTGAAAAAAAAAAAGTGAAAGAGTGAGAAAGAAAAAAAATTGAAGTATTGAGAGTATGGAATTGAAAGGGTGTTGATTGAACATGTTTGAAGTATTCTGTTCCTAATCTCGAAGTGCCAAAGTTTGATTTTCTATTCTCCATTCACTTTAGTTACTTTACCTTATATTGTTATCCCACCTGTCCAAAGAGCCTACATTACAACCTTGAGAAAAGTCCTTTTTGATTCGGCATTGATTTCTAGAGTACGGTCGAAGTTAAGAGCACTTACAAGCCTATGGCTGCCAATTTGTGTGATTGATTGTTCGAGTGAGTCCCTTGATCATTGTTATACACTTGTGAGGGAGTGAAACACATCGTTGAGTGCACATCCATGTTGGATTTTGGTGTTTCTTGCTGTTGTTGCATGGATATGATGAAGGAAGGTGAGTGAGTATACTTGTGATGCATCTTTGAAGCTCGAATTTATGTACTTGCATGATTGGATTCCTTGACTCATTCCTAACAATTTCACTTGACTTATAATTTCGTTGTTTGAGGACAAGCAACATGGTAAGTTTTGGGGGGTTGATTAGGCGTGAAATTGTCATGATTCGTCGCTCAAAATGCCCTTGTTTTGATGGATACATACAAGTATTTAGAGTCATTTGAGTATTATTTTCTCAAACTAACAAATTTGTGTCTTTGGTGCTTATAGATGGATAGAGGGCAAAAAGAGGAGTTCGTAGGACTTCGAATCGACTCAAACGGATACCCGGATGAGAAGATATGGAAGAAATACGAGAAATATTAGTTCGAGCGAGCAAAAGTGTCATTGAAGTACTCAAGATGAAGGTGCTCGAGTAAACACTACTCAAGCACTCGAGTAGACTACTCGAGCCAGCTTCGGTCGAGTAGCCAATACTCAGGCACTCGAGTAGTGCACTCGAGCAGAAGCCGGTCGAGTAGCAAGTACGCGGGCACTCGAGTAGACTACTCGAGCAAGGTCCGGTCGAGTAGCACTACTCGAGCTAAGGGGCTCGAGTACTTTTCACGTTCTGTACAAATTTGACACTCGAGCTTGCATTGCTCGAGTACTTTTACTCGAGCTCGACGAGAATTTTGGCCCATGAGATCCCGTTTCGACCCGTTGCCTATATATACCTCTTCCAAACACGTTTTGAAGGATCCCCGAACACACTACATCACTTTTACACAGTATTTTTAGATAGAGAAGGAAGAGAGGAGACGAGCAAGTTTAATATTACGTTTTTGAGGTTTTTGCTTACGAATTCACATTACGATTTCACGTTTTAGTTTCGTTTCTTAATATCTTTTGTTCTTGAATACGTTGAGACCTCGTTTTGTCAATTAATTTCAGTTTATTTCTTTATATCTTAAAACCCTAGTTTATGTACGATCTTTTCGTTGATTTAATTACCATGTTCATGTTCGTCACTTATTTAATTGTTATTGTTTACGTTCAATCTATGTCTAGTTAAAACCCTTGCATGCTTAGGGTAGGATGAACTCGTAGAAGTAGGTTGTGGGTACGTAATTAGAGTAACTTGTGACGTTAGGTTTTAATTCTCTTGGTTAATGAATTCTTAAAATTAATCTAGACTTCACTCTTGAATTTCGTTCGAAAGGTGTTAGAGAGAGGACGAACGTATCACTCTTTAATAACGAGTAGACTTAACGAGAGAGTTTAGGAAAGGTTAATTCATCTACCGGTTTAGCGAAGGAGGACGACCGCATCACCTTAGTTAAATTAGGGTCTTATTAATTAAGCACAATCTAGTAACTTGTTAGTAGATTCGTGAAGTCGAGTGTTAGGGTAAAGTATTAGGGTTTAGAATCTTGAGCTTTCACCTTGCATTCTTAGACTTAGGTTAATTCTTGTGTGTCACAGTTATTTTGATTATGTACCTGCTCCGTTAGTATACGTAGGGATTCCTATCTTAAGCATCACCATCTCATATTTGAAAACACACCTTTTGTTATTTCGTTTAATTTTCCTTTTGCATTCGTAGGATAATTTAGTTTAGTTTAATTAATCTTTCCAAAAATCCAAAAACAATACACTCATATTAATTACGACGCGTAGATCTTCAGGAATCTATTCACATATACACTGTCCCTTGGGTTTGATATACTTGGTCGTTATACTTGCCAATACTACAGTGAAACCGTTCGCTTGCGGGTGAGCGACTAGTAGAAGTTAGTGTAATTCGCTTCAAGTCAGCCTCCACTACATAAGAAAAAGTCAACACTTTCTACTTTTCACAATTTTAAAAATGAAATAAGTTCCCTACAGGATCTTTTCTCATTTTCTACAATTTTCTATAATTTTATACATCTTATAATTTATAAAACATTATACATCAGAATTTTTATATGAATCTTTTTTAATTTTTCTACCATTTCAAAATAAAATAAATTCCATATGAGAATCTTTCTAATTTTCTACCATTCGAATTTTGTACATTTTTATAATAACATTGTAATCAGAATTTTTTAGTCGTGTATATATATATATATAGAAATTATGTTCATTTAATATATAACATGTACATATAATAAAAAATTATATATCATATAAAAAATTGTATATTTTAATGGTAATTTTTTCTTTCTTTTCCAGATTTCATAATCTATTCCCAAAATTAAATTGATGCAGATTTCAAATCCTTTATTACATCGCAACAACTTTACAATGGAAAGTTCTTTCTCAAAAATTGAATTTTCTACCATTTCTACCATTTTCTAATCATTGAATTCCCAAATCCCACGAACTACTTCTAAAATTGTGAGATACATCCCAACAATTGATAGATTGCATAAAATACATATTTTATTGTCATATTTCTCTATGATTTAGATGTTAATTAATCCTTAAGTGTTTGTGTTAATTAGATTTTATATTTTATAGGTAAACTGGGGATTTGATTGATGTTTGGAGACCATATGGAGTGATTTGTGAAGAAGTGAAATTAAAGACTCCAAAGAAGAAGGAAATAGAAGCGCTATTCTCGTAAGGCGTGGGCACGCCTTAGACCGTAGCTGATATCTAAAAATGACAGAAGTACTTTTCTTATAAGGCGTGGGCACGCCTATGGTCCAGATGCTCATAAGTGGTGCTCAAATCTCTACACCAAGACTCAAACTTAATTCTTCCTAACGTTTTAAGAGTCTTGTATCTTTTTTATTTATATTATATTTGTATATTTAGATTAGTAGATAACTTTGGCATTTTAGGTAGGTTTTTAAGTTGGTTTCTTAACTTCCTAGTAACTACTATTGTTAAAAGTCTATCTAGATTAGGATTAGTATAAAGGGGAGTGAAAATGATAGAAATTCTGAACTTTCATTCCTGCATACTATATAATATATTCTAAGTTCATACTATTCAAATTCTTCTTCTTCTTCTGTAATTTCATACGCACGCATTATGAAACAAAGTATGGCAATCTCTCTCATGGGTTGCTAAATCCGCAATCTAGTCATTGATGAATGATGATTTGGGTTCGACACAATGTGAGATCTAATTAGTTTTTACTCTCTTTCACTCTACAATATTCATGTATCTTTGTGTTAGATTATATTATTTGGCGAGTTGTTTAATGCGGTCGGTTATTCAATTCGTGAAAATGATATGTGTCAATTTAGAACGTTAAATCCTAATTGTTTATTTGTTCTAATATTAGTGGCAAGTAGCATAAATTATGTTATAGGAGATACATGATCTAGTCTAAATGAACCTACATGTGTGTTTGTTGGCTAGAATTGAATATTTCTATATTTTAATGCTGCTAGTGAATTAAATCCTAATGATGGTACCTAGTTGTTCATTGGTTAGAGAAGTAATAAGAGATGGTATCCTTATTATCGACAAAGTAAGAAAAATTAAATTGATGCATATTTCAAATCCTTTATTACATCGCAGCAGCTTTACAATGGAAAGTTCTTTCTCAAAAATTGAATTTTCTACCATTTCTACCATTTTCTAATCATTGAATTTCCAAATCCCACGAACTACTTCTAAAATTGTGAGATATCATCCCAACAATTGATAGATTGCATAAAATACATATTTTATTATCATATTTCTCTATGATTTAGATGTTAATTAATCCTTAAGTGTTTGTGTTAATTAGATTTTATATTTTATAGGTAAACTGAGGATTTGATTGATGTTTGGAGACCATTGGAGTGATTTGTGAAGAAGTGAAATTAAAGACTCCAAAGAAGAAGGAAATAGAAGCGCTCTTCTCGTAAGGCGTGGGCACGCCTTAGACCGTAGCTGATATCTAAAAATGACAGAAGTACTTTTCTCATAAGGCGTGGGCACGCCTATGGCCCAGATGCTCATAAGTGGTGCTCAAATCTCTACACCAAGACTCAAACTTAATTCTTCCTAACGTTTTAAGAGTCATGTATCTTTTTTATTTATATTATATTTGTATATTTAGATTAGTAGATAACTTTGGCATTTTAGGTAGATTTTTAAGTTGGTTTCTTAACTTTCTAGTAACTACTATTGTTAAAAGTCTATCTTGATTAGGATATTATAAAGGGGAGTGGAAATGATAGAAATTCTGAACTTTTATTCCTGCATACTATATAATATATTCTAAGTTCATACTATTTAAATTCTTCTTCTTCTTCTTCTAAAATTTCATACGCACGCATTATGAAATAAAGTATGGCAAGCTCTCTCATGGGTTGCTAAATCCGCAATCTAGCCATTGATGAATGATGATTTGGGTTCGACACAATGTGCGATCTAATTAGTTTTCACTCTCTTTCACTCTACAGTATTCATGTATCTTTGTGTTAGATTATATTATTTGGCGAGTTATTTAATGCGGTCGGTTATTCAATATGTGCCAATTTAGAACGTTAAATCCGTAATTATTTAATTGTTCTAATATTAGTGGCAAGTAGCATAAATTGTGTTATAGGAGATACATGGTCTAGTCTAAATGAACCTACATGTGTGTTTGTTGGCTAGAATTGGGTCTTTCTCGATTTTAATGCTGCTAGTGAATTAAATCATAATGGTGGTACCTAGTTGTTCATTGGTTAGAGAAGTAATAAGAGATGGTATCCTTATTATCGACAAAGTAAGGAAATATTAGGTTGTTAGGTGGTACCAACAACTATAACCAATTTAGTGTTTGAGTGAAAGAGTAATTTTTGCATCGATGATCGTTTGTGTTTGAACCAATTCTGAAGTCGTCTATGGCTAGATGTTTTTACTTAATTGAATTCTACTTATTTTAATTCATTTGCAGTCTATTTTAGTTTAGATTGATTACCAACTCAAAATCCCCCCCAATCTTTAATTTAATTGTTATAATTTATTTTTGTGAAAAGGATAAATATATTACCAATCTCTGTGGAATCGACTCTGCTCACCACTATCGCAATTTAATTTAAGCAGGTTTTATAATTTGTTGGTTTCGACACCCATCAACAATTTATATATACTCATAGTTAATCCCCAATTTCATCGTTACCAAAATTAAAAAAAAAAAAAAAACTCCAGTGATGAGACCTCAAGCTCACACACCTGGGCAACGTGGAGCGTCGGTCACCTTGCTAAGCATAAATTTCCAGCGAAGATTAACGGAGTTCCCGGTGTCCGATCCTCTAATTGCTTGAGGGGTTTTACTCCCCTCGTCAAGAGCTTTCAATAGGCATCAGAATTGAGACCAACCGAGCAATGGTGCGACGGTGCCATTTTTTGAAAAAGGAATAGGAAGGAACTCCGGCGAATCTGCATAAGAAAGGTCTCCATTTTTTGGAAAAGGAAAAGGAAGGAACTTCGGCGAATCTGCATAAGGAAACGGTGTCACCGCCAATGAGAGAGAAAGAGATGAAAGTTTCAGAGGAATTGAGAGAGAAACTGAAAAATTGAAAATGGAGAGAGAAATTAATTTGTGGGAGAAAGTAAAAAGTAAGTCAATGTAGTGGACACTAAATTCTTTTTGGGTCATGTAGCTTAGAAAAATACTTTTTCCATTTATATAGTACACACTAATTAACCCTTTCCTTTAATAAGTTAATACATAGGTGAATATAATTATTATATTAGTGACCGTCTGCGAGCATCAGCAAGTATCCACGACTAATTGTAAAATTATAACCATTTATGATCTTCAACTAAATACACGATCATCAACATCTATTTGTGATTGACGGTAAACACCAACAACCATATGCGGACCAAACGTAAACATTTGTGATCAATTGCACAACTGCGACCATTTACAATTGACTATAAGACCGCGACTGTCAGCAACCAAATACAAAATTACCATTAACCATTAATACTATTGAGCATTCAAACTAATACTATTTCGGCCCAGTTGTTACGAGGACGAGTCCGGTTCGGTTTCTTGAGGTTTGAACCGGTTGTTATGAAACCAACTAACTAACAATTAGTTTCATAACTGTTCTTCGTGCATAAAACAGAATTCCGCAATATCAAAGCCATGTGATAGAATCGAGCTCAGAGTGTATTGGGCATTGTTAAGATATCAATTTGTGAATACTGTTCTTCGTTTTTTGTATAAGTTTGAACTGAAAAATCTTCAAAATATTACTTTCCATACTGATTATATGCTGGTTTGAGATAGTTCTAAAACTAGTACTAAAACTATAGAACAATTATTTAAAAAAATCACACTAGTAATAATAAATAAATTGCCTGTCATTAATATATATACTGAGATTAAATTCCCAAATTAATCAATCAATTCAACAAACTCACTCAATCGTGAAACCCATCTTCACGCAGGCGAATATTGAGCCGGCGCAGCCAAATTGAATGCAAAATCATATGAAACACATCGAATCTCTTCGGCGGCGAGTTCACTTCAAAGTGGCGCCGCACCTTGATCCCCGCCCGCTGCAATTTCACATAATCCCTCAACCTGATCCCCGTCAAAATCTTCTTCAAATTGGGGATTTCCTTCACCGGCACAATCACGGCAAACTTCTCCCAATTCAGGACATCGCTGAACGGAATTACGTAACTGTCCTTGATGAGGACGGGGACGCAGCCCATATAGAGGCCCTCCACCATTCTCGGGCTCGCCACTTCGTAGCCGCTAGGGCAAATGCAGTAGCGGCTCTTCCGCATCATATCGTAGTAGTTTACCTTTTTGGGGAGGTATCGGTGGATCCGGACGTCCGGGTCGGATTTGTTCTCCCAGTGGTCGAGTAGGATCGGGCGGATCGGGCCGTGGACGCCGCCCGCGTAGAAGACGAGAATGGGCCGCTTAGAAGGCGGCGGGCCGCCGATTAGACCGCGGGTGTTGCCGCGGGGGAGGTGGATCTCCGGGATGGAGACGTCGCGGGCGGGGTTGAATCGCTCGGAGGTGTTGGCGTTGCATAAAGCCCGGATTGAATTGTTGTGGAGGTTTGGGACTGCGAATGAAATCTCGGGCCCCTGTGAGATATTCAATCGTTTTGTCAAATTAATAAGAGAATAATAATTATGCAATGCCACTAAATTTAGTAACAAAAATATGGGGGAAATTGAATAACAAATCTACGGTATTTCACCATTTTTAAATGGCCCATGTTTCATATACGCGAGTTAATTAAATCGAAAAGTTTATATTTAAAATTAATAATATTGAATTTTTTTTAGTGTAATCAATCCATATTTAACAATATAAACAATTTAAATTGTTGAGTAAATGAAGTATACATCAAGTTTATCAAAGACTACTCTATTAAATGTTGTTGCACATTAATTTTTCGAATAACCTTTTACGTATCCATGTCTAACATGGTTTGCTGACATGGCATACACCTAAATCAAACGATGCCTTTTCTTCATATGATCTAATAAATAAATAAATAAATATTAAGGGCCGCACAAGAGGGACTGCTAGAAAGACTAATTTGCAATAAACATTTAGGCTCCGTTTGGTGTACCCTATTTTTTTTTATCAATCCAGTTAGCATGATTAGTAATTAAGCCGAGATCATATTGTGACATTTTATTATGTAGCAGTTTGGTAGAAACTTTGGATTCCTCAATTAGGGTGTCCAAACACGAAGATCTACTTTATAGTAATGGTAATTAACAATTGTGTCCTCATTAAAAAAAAATATTTTTCCCAATTGTACCATTTGATATTCCTCAGATAAGTAGTAATTTAGACTTTACATGTGTTCGCTCACTTTATTGTTGAGACCCCACTAAATATTAGTTCAATTTAGTGCGATATATCAACAAGCGGAAACAGTAATTAGGCGCGGACTTCTCTATACTCTTGGGCCTACACAATTCCTACCAAACATCTTTTAGCCACACAACTCCACAATCGTAGCCTAATCGGGAATACCAAACAGTACCTTAAAGTTGATGATTTATTTATAATTATACAAAATTTTAGATTAGATCGCACAATTAAACCAAACCTATATAAGCATGTGTCATATAAAATGATCACTAAATGATATCAATTAAAACGAGAATTAATTTCTTACCCAATCATGGCAAGCAAGCATGAAATGGTCAGCTCCAAGGCTTCGATTCCAATAAGGATACTTCTGAGCAATGACATCCACGTAATCTAGGGCGGTGTTCTTCATGAGACCCCATTCATGGGATTCAGGCACGTATATAACTTGTGTAATCATTGTTATACTGAAGGGAAGGAAGAATAGATTTGCTTCGTTGGGATCGTACGTTCGAAAGCGGCTAATTTCCATGTCGGCGATGAAAATCCCCTCTATAGCATATGTATGTTTGCATGGCCCAAAATGGAAAACTGGTGGCTCTCCTTCTTCATAGATGTATACTTTCAATCTCTTCTCCATTTCCAAATAGCTTCTGCAAATTTTAATTGATATATATATATATATATATATATATATATATATATATGTTAACAAATTCGGTATATTTTTTATTATTCCTAATCTGTTTAAATTAATAAACAATCACGAATATAATTAATAGAGTATCTATAGAATGAAATTGATTTATATATGAATAATTGAACACTACAAAAAATATAAAATTGTCTACGGAAATTACTAATATGGCTACGAAATTTCCAACAAAAAATTTTGTATTGGCGATTACCTAAATTGCCTACAAAAATTTCTAATTGTATAGACATCTTCCTTCCCCACCTACAAAAAAAATTGCCTAAGAAAATTCCATTGACAAATTTTATTGTAGGTAAAATTTCGTAGGCAAATTATTTGTAGGTAATTATACCTAGGGATTTTATTTCGTAGATAAATTAATTTTGTAGGCAAGTTGTTTCTAGGTTGAGAAATGTAGAAACTTTCATAATTAGAAAATTCTATAGGCAAATCGTAGGCAATTCTTACTACGAATTTTTTTGTTGGAAAATTTTGCAGGCAATTCTAATTTGTAGGCAAATCTTTATTTTCTTGTGATATTAGTTGTTTTCACTTAACAACATTAGTTGTTTACTGAAAATAAATTAAGGGTCCGCTTGGTTAGGGTGATGATTATAGGGTAATGAAAATGATTTCATTAATAGTGCTTGGTATTATTAATACATTGTAATAAAATTAAAAATGAGTTATAATTTACATATCAAATGACTCCTCATTCATTGTCCTTTACTTGAATGACTCATCAATCGCTTTAATTCTCAATACCTTATAATCATCACCCCCAACCAAGTGGGCCCTTCAATGAAAACAACTAATATTTTTTAGTAAAAATAATTAATTCACTCTATACTTTGTCTAATTAATAAATTTAAAACTATCAATCATATATCTTTATTCCACAAGGAAATTAAAGACAGAATTTTTATTTATACAGTCAATCATTAAATTTTTTCTATATATATTAAAAGGTTCCTAAAATTATAAATCTCATAATATTCATTTCTATATATAATGTGACTACAATAATAATAATAATAAAATAGGGAAATTAACCTGTGAAAGACATTGGGATCCCAATACATTGGCCCGTCTGGTACATAATCAGGGTCTCCTGTTTGGTTTGTATTTCGGGCTTTTCTAATGGCGGATCGGGCTTCTCTAAGATCGGCTTCCACCTTCTCCAATTTGCTGTATTTTCTCTTTGATTTTGAACTACTAGTTTCATTTTTATATAAATCTTCACTTTCAATCACCTGTTTTATGATCCATTAACATTCACATTGATTAGATTTTATATGAAATAATTTAATGACAAATTTAATATGAAAATATTTTAAAGTATCAAATATTTAATAAAGGTATTAAAAATTTAATTAATATAAAAGATCAAGGTAATAAATATCAACAATTAAAATACAATGGCAATGACCACGATTTTTTTTATACTTCCAATGAGAATATTTAATACTTTAAAACAATTTAATGATAAGTTATCATGAACAATTTTCATATAAATTTTTTAACTCACATTAATTAATTGCACAAAGTTGAGAAACAGGAAAATAACTCAATTTCAAATAATTAACATGCAACATTATTGTTATTCAAATTAGGGGTGACAAATCATGTAATGATGTCGTTTATCTTGTCAACACGATAACGACACGATACAATAAGCACACAATAAGAAAATTAAATATATTTAAATTAAATTTATATTATAATATTTGATAAGATGTGATATGACACAATAAAAATGTAAAAAAAAAAAGAATCTAATAAAATTAGAAAATTTTCATGTATATATACAATTGAAACTTTTTTCACAACCTTGACGGGTTTATACAAACACGACACGACGAATATGATAAGGCTAAACATTAACATGCATTTTTTAAATTGTTTTCGTGATGTATTATCATATCGTATCCAAAATTACCACCCTTAATATAAATTGTGAAATTACCACAGTGCACGCTAGAATCAATCTATTTTAATTAGAAATAAAAGTGATAATTAATGTGCTATAATGATAATCTAAATACAGAGCATGGAACGGCATATGAAGACATAAATATATACAGTTGTACGCACTAATTTTTTTGACAAAATTGTATCATATATATTAAAAGAAATTCTAGTAAGTGCCTATTTGTTTAATCCAATAATAATAAATAAATTTATCAATAATATGAGAATTAACCACAACATGAATAGTGAGTAAATTTCTTGTAAACTATTTTTTATTGTGCAATTTAAAATAATATTAGTTATTTTTATTATACAATATTACTATAAAGCTCATACTTTTTTAATGAAATAACTAATAATATTAAATAATACATAAAATACAAATAACTTTCTTGGTAAAATCGACGCTTTGCCCTGTCTTTGATAATTCCAATCTCTCTCTAAACGTAATCAGATTACAAAACGGGGTAAAAAGATTTCATCTCCTTTAATTTCTTTTCTTAAAAAAAGATGACAAAGTAAAAAAGCGATATCCTTGGTAAAGATGGCCTCGTAGTTAAAATGTGTCTTTTGATTGGGAAAGAAGGCAGGGATATTGATTATGGTTGGATGAAGATGAAATATATACCATATATATATATATACTATATGTTAATACCATTTCCATACATATATATATATACTCATAAAAAAAACGCCCATTCTATAATGTCCATTCCCATAAAGTTCAGAATGTTACAGTACTTCGTAAAATTTCATTAAATTTTATATTTTGTTTTACAACAATATATTATAGATAGTGTAATATTATTACGAAACGGTTCTTTTTTTTATTTCTTGGACAAAAAAATAATAATAATACACTGTCTTTTCTTTTCAGACTTCTAATAACACGTTCATGATTTACCTAACACGAAATCCAACATTTTCAATCTTTTGCAATTCTCATAAAAAATCGGGTAAAAAATCATTGAAAAATAAGAACGTAATCTATATCTATCTATTTAGACATACCAAATCGGATATTAATTATATTAATTTGAGACAACTTATGAACACAATTCATCACGTAAAACGCGTTAAGTATTAAAAAGAAAAAAACAAGTTTAATAATAATATGCTGACAAATATGTACATAATTATAGAAAATATGTAGGTCTCCTAGAACCCACTATACAACTTAAAATTATACTCCTACTTTTCAAAATGCATGTAATTCTTGATAAACGCACATATATTAAAAAAAATCAAATTTCAATTATATCAGTGATCTTCTTCATTAAAATAATACACCTATATAAATATTTTAATAACGTTAAAAGTAATTTAGGAAAAAAAATATAATCAATGTACATTGAAAATTATAAAACAGAATATTAGTAGTTTTCTTAATACAATATTATTGTCAAACTAATACTGTTTAAAGATAAAAAAATAAAAATTTAGGGTACATATTATTCACAGTGTAAAATACTCCCTCCGTCCATGAGTAAACTTCTCATTTTCCTTTTCGAGCCGTCCACGAGTAAGTTTCTCATTCCATAAATGGAAATAACAACACTCTATTATATATAAACTTTAACCTTCAAACTCATACAATATTACCAAAAATGTCACTCATTCACTTTACTTTTCAACACTATTCATTACTTTATCCCAAAAGCCAACTGTGGCCCACCATATATTAATAAACAAATACACTTTCTTAAACCATTCAACAAAAAGAAGTGGGAAACTTACTTATGGACGGAGGGAGTATGTAAATACAAGAAGAAAAATTATGTATGAACACAAAAAAAGAAAAGAAAAAAAAGAACTTACTGGTATTTGATTAAATCCATCTTTTGCAGAAGATTGGGCAGATTGGTAGGAATAAGTGGCATTATTTACAAATCTTGTACGTAAGAATTCCTGCAAATGATTGTTGAAAGAAGCCGGAAAGCCGGAGTTCTCCGGAAAGACGAAAACCACCACCGCCGCCGCCAAGAAAACGGCCACCAACAACCTTAAATTCTTCGAAGTCATCACTTTCTATGTGTGTGTGTTTCTCCCCTTTCTCTCTCTCTCACTCACACACACTGAGGATTGAATTTTTTAGTGAGAGAAAAAAAATGGAGTGTGGGAATGGAAAAGAATTATGGGTATTGAATTTTATTTTCTTGAAGACATATGAAATGTTTTATTTCTGATTTCATGCAAAAGGAAACTTAATAATTACGCTGTAACGTTTTGCCTCCCTTGCGTGGATTCTTTACCTAGAATGTGGTCAATTCGGATTTGACCTTATTATTAAGGGAATTTAAGATGATTTATATTAAGCCATAATTATGTGTTATATTGCCCTTAATTATCTGTCGATTCAAGGCTAATTAGTTAATTGTGTGTAGGATTTGGCTGTAAATTTAGAAATTATTTATACTCGATAGTTAAAAACTCAATCTTTAATTTAATTTTATTAATGTTGGTTTAATTATATATATAAATTATTTTTAAAGGAAAAGGTTAACACTATATACGCAGTGTAGTATTGTGTGCTACAAAAGGGATATTAGCGCCACAAGTTTAGAACAATATTTGAGAATGCTTTATTTATTTTATGGCAGAAACTTCAACGTAAGACCCACAAAATGAAAGTATTAGTTTATATTAATTAGAACATTTGTTTATATATTGCAAACCAAAAAAATTCAACACCTTGCATTTATCCCGTCCGACTTCTTGAAACTCAATTATAAGTCTTTTATTTATAAGAGATCTGTAACTCAAAACGTAAGAAATAAATATTCTCAAATTTGGAAGCAAGAAAAAGATAATCATGAATTATTGAAACATTATTAAATATTTTTATCTGCAAAATTAGGATTTACATAATATATATGACACTGTAAAATTTAATAAAATTTTGGTGTCTACATATATTAAACAATATTAATACTTTGTAGTATACAAGTTACTTTCTTGATAAAGAAAGAAAAAAAGAGAAAATTTCTGGTTTAAAATTACACGCGTCAAAAACATTATTTGTATTTTAGAGTCCATTTTCTCTAGAATATACAATTTTGATTATTGGTATTACATTTGCAAATTAAAGCGAAATAAGATAAAAATTGCCCAAATAAAAAAAGTTAAAATATTCATGCTAATAAAAAGAAAAGATTTCTACCCACTTTCATAGCAAAAAAAGATTTCTACCCACTAAACATTTTTCTTCCAATAACACCCTCAAAAGTTAAAATAGGCCCCACTATTGTACCACCCCACCCCTAGGTTGGTGATAAAGAAATTTTTGTTAAGTTTTATTTTATTGTAGTTAATGCATTATAATTATTTATTAAACACACTTTAAAATAATAAAAATATTTATAATAGATCAATAAATAGTAAATAAAATAATTAAATGTTATAATTTCATTAATAAATAATTATTATCAATAGAATTTACTAATAAATAAATAATAAACAACTAATAATTTTTAATGAATAATAATTAATCCTAATCATAATTTCACTAGTAATTACTAGTAAAGATAAACAATTCTATAATAGTTTCTAATAAATAAATATACTATTTAATAAAGAGTAATTAAATCACATAGATTTGATTTCTCTATCTATATAAAATTCAACAATAATATTTCATATATTATTCTGAGATTCCTATTTAATTCAATCTAATTTAATTAAATAGTAATAATAATTAATTTCATATTAATATATTAATTCTCCATAAATTAAATATTAAATATATTAATTAACCAACTTTAATCTGTAAAGAGAATTACTTATTGTGTGACTCATATGCCCTCATATATCGAGTGATTAGTCAAACTAACGGTCTTAATTTAATCCTAAACAATAAATCAGACATTCTCAATATATGAGGTACGTTGCGAGGAATTGTGCAACTACCTGTAACTGAAACATGGGCTATTGTGGTAACGTCCTTTCATTCACGAATACTCGATTAAGTCTTGAACATGATGAATTGTCTATTCAAATAACTTAATTATATTATCTCTAATTACTAGTTGATCACTCGTGTCACACTTGATCACAAAGTCCAAATTGACGTGCATCGGTCAATGACTTAGATCAAATAATGATTAGAAGACGAGTATTCTCTCTAAATCCACATTGAGGAATGAATCATATTCTTGGTTCAACTACCACGCACATGCATTTCGTGATGAACTCAATCCAAGCCATATCTACCCATTGAAGGGTGCAAGTGTCGGTCATGGTCAAAGTTTATCACTCCACACATGTCATGCGTATTGACATCAAGTCATCATCGCTCCCACTAACCGAGACACCTGTAAACACATATTGTAGAATTACATCAAACAATTTATCGGATGGGTATACCAATACCCTCTAAGGTATTTGTGCATCCATCATGAGATGCCTAGTATCTTGTAGTAAATGAGATCTTACTACACTCTCTAAAAGTATGATGCAGATCGCACATCAATCTCAATTACATCATCAATATCTCATTCTTGATGATCTTTGATCGGGACTATTTGAGAATCATGCTTAAGTCATCTGAGTTCTCACAATCTCAGTGACAACAATGACTCATGGGAACATAAGTAAGAATAAATGCAGACAACCAAACATGATATTCAAACAAGTGTAATGTCATACATTTAATATTAAATAAATAATAATATTAAAACCAAAATTAAATATTATCTTAATATTATGTCCTCACAATAGAATTGTCTCTAGGACACTAACACTAACACTAACATACATAACATTGATATTCAAAAAATAATAATTTACATGAACTCGGGTTCACATGATACCTACTCGAATTTTAAATTTTATACATATGTCTTAATCACAATTTAAAGGAGAACATGACTCAATACAAAGTGAAGAATCATCTTATGTATGAGACTATTTTTAGAAATGTTAATGAGACGGGGATGGGGGGTCGATATGTTAGATTTTGTTGGGACGAACATCATGTTCGACGTAGCAGAAGAATAAGATTCACCAACAACAAATATGATACATGGTTGTATAACATAAAATATAAAAGATAGATAACAATATAAATCCTTACAGTGCTTCGAAGACAGTATCCTCAACTACAGTATCCACGTAATTCACGTTCACAAATTCACACAGATTTACCAGCATTGAATCCCGAGATAAATTTGTTAGGAAAATTCTAACTAGAGATTTTATGGAAAAATTATGAAGTCATAATTAATGTATTCTTAAGGTCTCATATATATAGGGAAAGTCCAGCTTAAATCTTAAGCTATCAAGACATATAATCTCTAATCTTGCAAATCAAATCTCGTAGATTTTATTTTCCTATCTATATAAAATTCTACAATAATATTTCATATATTATTATGGGATTCCTATTTAATTAAATCTAATTTAATTAAATAGTAATAATAATTAATTACAGATTAATATATTAATTCCCCATAAATTAAATATTAAATCCAATTTCATACTTAATCAACCAGCTTTAATCTGCAAAGAGAATTACTTGTTGTGAGACCCATAGACCCTCATATATCGAGCGATTAGTCAAACTAACGGTCTTAATTGAACCCTAGACAATAAATCAGACATTCTCAATATATGAGGTACGTTGCAAGGAAATGAGCAACTACCTTTAACCAGTGTTGCAGAAATCGGGCTAGGCGGCCTCCTCCCGACCCGATTTCTGTAAAATCGCCTATTCTAGGCGTTTTCGGGCCTAGGCGGACCTAGGGGGTCCTAGTTGGCCTAGGCGGTTCGGATCTAGGCGGGTTTAGGCGGTCCTAAGCGGCCCCAGACGGTCATATTATACAAAAAATATAAAAAAAATTACAAAAAAAAATATATCTAGGCGGGCCTAGGCGCTAGACGGCCACAAAACGCCCGATTACCGATTTCTAATTTTTGCACCCTTGCTTGTAACTGAAACATGAGTTATTGTGATAATGTCCTTTCATTCGCGAATACTCGATTAAGTCTTGAACATGATGAAGTGTATATTCAAATAACTTAATCATATTATCTCTAATCACCAGTTAATCACTCGAGTCACACTTGGTCACAAAGTTCAAGTTGACGTGCATTAGTCGATGACTTAGATCAAATTATGATGAGAAGATGAGCATTCTCTCTAAATCCACATTGAGGAATGAATCATATTCTTGGTTCAACTACCACGCACATGCATTTCGTGATGAACCCAATCCAAACCATATCTACTCATGGAAGGGTGCAAGCGTCGGTCATGGTCAAAGTTCATCACTCCACACATGTTGTGCGTATTGACCTCAATTCAAAGAAATATCACATCGCTCCCACTAATCGAGAAACTCGTAGACACATATTGTAGAATTACATTAAACGGTTTCTCGAATGGGTATACCAATACTTCTAAGGTATTTGTGCATCAATCATGAGATACCCAGTATCTCGTAGTTAGTGAGATCTTACTACACCCTCTAAGAGTATGATGCATATCGCACACCAATCTCAATTGCATTATCAATATCTCATTCTTGATGATCCTTGATCAGAGCTATTTGAGAATCATACTTAAGTTATCTGAATTCTTACAATCTTAGTGATAACAATGACTCATAGGAACACAAGTAAAAATAAATGCAAACAACCAAATATAATATTCAAACAAGTGTAATGCAACATATTTAATATTAAATAAACAATAATATTAAAAACAAAATCGAATATTATCTTAGTGTTATGTCCTCACAATATGATTGTCTCCAGGACACTAACAATAACACAATCCACATTCACTTCGCTGCAAAGTAAAGAGTGTCACTACTAAAACCCCAAAATCCACTAAACTCACCCTACTTACTAAACATCTTATTATAATATATTTCCAAACCTCTCCAAGGTGATGTGTCAACACCACCTTATTCTAAGGATGAGGTGGCATGGCTCAAATCTATCTATTTCGAAATGTTGTTCTCTCATTGAAAGTTGGTTTAAGTTTTGATCTCAACCATTCATTTTATATCATTACATCTAAACCATTAATTTGTAACTAGGGTTAATATAATCATTTATCATTTTCATTCGCCCATAAGTCGTCTCTCTCTCCCTTTCGAACTCTCACACCGCCACACTCCTCTTCGATCTTTTTCACAGCGCCGCTTCCGCCCCCTCTCCAATCAGCGCGGACCAGTTGTCGGTGTTAGGTTATAACTTTCTCTGTTATTTTTGTCTTTTCATTTATACTAATGTCAAGATTCATTTTTCTCAAAATTTTCATTTCCTAACGCCCTTACGGGGCTGGCTTTCTAGCCACTGCCTGCCATGACTCCGCCCCAGACTTATTCTCTACAGACGCCGTCTCATTCCCAGAATCTTCCAAAGGTTAGAGTTTTTTTTAATTCACGATTTTTTGCGAAATTATCTTCGGTATTAAGTTTTCTCTGTGTATTAAGTTGTTCCTCCGTCTAGTCCAACGTCGTGCAAGGTATGTAGGCACCGCCTCACTGCTCTACTCCCGCCACCTCAAACTGCATCGGATACCGCAGCCTTAAACCGAAGGTATGATACTGATTTTTTATAGTATTTTTCTTGGTCTTAGGTTTTTTTTCTTCTCGCCTCATTTTTTAGTTTTTGTCATCGTCCATTGAACAGTCTCGGCACCGCCACCATGTCCTCTAAAATGTAAAACAAATATTTTTTCCACAGTTCAACGATTTTCTTTCTTAGATATTTTTAAAATTTATTTTTGCAAAATATTTATATATGCTAAGTTTTGTAAGAGGATATTTAAATATTTTGCAAAAGATATTGTCATGTAAAAGATGGCAAGATTCCCAAAAAATCTTGCCATCCAATATCATATCTCACCATGGATAATATATTGTAACATTTTTTTTGGACAAAATTTTACTATCCAAAAGATATTGTCACTTAAATAGCATATTATTCCCAAAAAGTCTTGCCTTGAAATGCAATATCTTACCATGTATAATACAATAATAGATATTTTTGGAATAAATGTTTTACAAAATCTTTATATATGCTAATTTTCTAAGAGGATATTGAAATATTTTGCAAAAGATATTGTCACGTAAAAGATAGCAAGATTCCCAAATAATCTTTCCATCTAATACCATATCTTACCATGGATAATAAATTATTACATTAATTTATTTTTTTGGACAAAATTTTACTACCCAAAAGATATTGTCACTGAAATAACACATTATTTCAAAAAAATTGTCATGATATACAATATCTTACCATGTATAATACTATGATACTGAAAGTTAGCAATTTTTTTTTAATTTTTTTTTTCAAAATACATGTACACATGAAATTTTTAGAAGGGAATTGAATTTTTTAAATAATTTAAATTGAGGTTTAATATTATATCGATATTACAAGATATTTAAAATAAAAATATTTATACTTATAATTTAAAAATAAAAATAACATTTTGTTTCCAGTCCGCGAAATTCGCGGGGATACGCACTAGTACTCCAATAAAATTTAAAAATTAAAATGAACTACTAAACATACCCCATTTTATTCCTATAATATCTCTACCTTATCAAAGTAAAAAATAACACTTTCTTATTTCATATTCTCATAATAATTGTCTCCCTTCTCAAGAAAAAAAATATTTGTTCCTTCTTATTCTTTACCTTTTGATCGAAATTTGAAAAGAAAAAATTCTTAAAAAATTAAATTTATTTTGAAAAATATTATAAAAAATCAACCAACTTAAATTTTTTTAAATATAAATATAAATAATGTTTTAAAAAATTAATTAAAAATATAATCTAAAAATAAAAAAAACTAGGTAAATTATTAAATAATTAAGAAAATAATATAAATCTTCAAAAAATCAAATAAAAATAAAAAAACTTCAAAAGGAAAAAGTTAGAGCCAAATAAAATCAGAAAAATATTTTATAAAAATCAATTCAATCATCGTAAATTTTTAACTTAAAAATTCATTAATTTTTATTTAGTTAATTTTCTTTTAAAAAGATAGATTTATTTTTTATTTAATTATTTGGAAGATATAATTAATTTATTTTATTTAAAAAATTAATTTTTCAAAATTTAAAGATTTTTATAATTGAATTTCTAAATTTCATATAATTTTATTATTTAAATATCTATCCGATTTTGGTAAATATTTTTCAGATTTAATTCTAATTTTTTTAGATTTTTCAAATATTTTAATGGAAAATAAAAAATTTATCAATTTTAATTTAATGTACTAATTTTTAAATTAAATAACTTAAAAACTAAAGTCAAAAGTCAACAAAACTTATAATATAATTTATATATCTTATTATACTATATTTCCAAACCTCTCCAAGATGATGTGTCAGCACCACATTTCTCTTAAAGTGACGTGGCACCTCTCAAATCATTTTATTTCAAAATTCTTCATTCTCCTTAAAAGTTATTTTAGGTATATTTTAAATCATATTAAAACTTAATCTACACCATGAGTTTTATACTTTTAATCTCAACCGTACATTTCATTTTACATTTTCTATAAATGTCAAATCTCACTTTAGTTTTCATTCGGATTTACAACCCTAATCATCTTCTCTTCTCTTTATTTTCTCATTCATTGTTTCATTTTTCTTTATAGGTATAATATTATTTTTTTCTCCTCTTCTTCTCTCACGATGTCGTCTCTCTTCTCGCAGGTTATTCACGAACCGCCGCCTCCTCATGGATTTTTCCCTCGAATCACCGCGGCCTTAAACCGCATCGGAATACCGCACACCACCACATCGGGGTAAGAGATCAATTTTATTTTAATCTAATTGAATCGTCATTTTTTTTCTTGCATAAATATGGATAAATACTTGGTATGACGATCCAAACCCGGAGCATCACCGTAACAAAAACAGTCTCACGGCCCCAATTTATTGGGATAATTTGGAAATCGACGGATGTAATTTTTTTTTTTTTGTTTTTTTTATGAAATAATTATTTGTAAAATTTAGAGTTGTTACTACTGAGTTGTTATTTCTTTATAGTATACTATAAATCTTAATAAAATTTAATTAGTGTAAACAAAATATTTATGTATAATATGAAATATTCTTTTAAACAATAATGTAATGCAAGCAATTCTTTTTTCATTGTTGGATGATTTTTTTTTTTTGTTTTTTAGGATTTTTTTTTTGCAACATATTGATATATGTGAAATTTGTAGGAGAGAATTCGAAATATTTTGGAAAATATATTTTCACCGAAATAGCGTATGATACTAAAAAAATCTTGCAACCAACTTGCCTTAAATAATAGATTGTAATACAAAAGTTTATTTTTAGATAAAATTATACGGCCAAAATAGATTATTAATTGCAAAATACAGATATTCTTTTATAAACTAGGATTTTGATTTTTTTTTAATATTTTTTAACATACAAATATTAAAAGAGTATTGTAATTGATAAATAAGTAAAAGATTGTTAAATCTTATATAATTAATGTATATATTTTTTCTTAAAATATGTGGAATAAATTTTTATGGGTTAGTAATTATAGTGATGACAAAAAAGAAACTTTTTTTACTAATGAAAATAAAATATTTACGCATAATATGAAATATTATTTTAAACATTATATTAATGCAAGCAAGTATTTTTTCATGGTTGAATAATTTCTCTTCTTAGATATTTTGGAAGTTATTTTTGCAAAATATTGATAGATGTGGATTTTTTCTAGGAGAGAGTTGAAATATTTCACAAAAGATATTGTCACCGAAATAGTGTATGATACCAAAAAAATTACTGTCACCAAATATAATATCTTGCATTCAATAAACAAAATATCTATGTAAAATATGAAATATAATTTTAAACATTATATTAATGCAAGCATATCTTTTTTCACAGTTGAACAATTTCTTTGCTTAGATATTTATGAAAGTTATTTTTGTAAAGTATTGATATATGTGAAATTTGTAGGAGGAAATTGAAATATTTAAGAAAAAAGATATTGTCACCGAAATAGTGTATGATACCAAAAAAAATAAAAATAAATTGTCACTAAATATAATATATTGCCTTGAATAATAGATTGTAATACAAAAGCTTATTTTTGGATAAAATTTTACCGCCAAAATAAACCATAAACTGTAAAATACATATATTCTTTTTTAGACTATGATTTCGATTTTTCTTTTATATTGTTTTAACATGAAAATATTAAATTAGTATTGTAAATGATAAATAAGTAAAAGAATGTTATATAATTAATGTATATTTCTAAAAAAAATATGTGGAATAAATTTTTCATGGTTAAAAAATTATAGTGTTGGCCAAAAAGAACACTAAGTTTCTTTACTATCAATTTAAGTATTATTACTTTAAAAAATATCTTACTCTAAAATACAATAATCATGAATATATTTTAATCAATGGAAATAAAATATTTACGTATAATAAGATTATTCTAAACAATAAATTAATGCAAGAAAATCTTTTTTCACAGTTGAACGATTTCTTTTTTTAGATATTTTTGGAATTTATTTTTGCAAAATCTTGATAGATGTGAAATTTTTTTAGAAGTAAATTAAAATATTTCGGAAAATATATTGTCACTGAGATATCATATGATTCCCAAAAAATATTGTCACCATGTAATATTTTACCATCAATAACAGATTGTAACACACACATTTTATAATAAAATTATAACTGCAAAATACAATTTGAAACTGTAAAAAATTTCAGACCGCGAAATTCACGGGGGTACACACTAGTATTTATATAAAGATAAAATTATTTCCATCCCAGCGGGCAGCGGGGATTGAAGAATCCCCATTTAATTTAATATTTTTCGATGTTTTTTTTCCTAGTTACACGAGAGAAAATAAGAAATTGATGGCTAGTCGGACAAAAGATACCGATAAAGGTAACCGATCACATTTCCTAAGGTTGTGTTTGGTTGGGCAATTTGGATAGGGATGAGTTATTTTCCATTCCATCGGATTTGGATGGACACATCTCACTCCCCATCCAAATACTCATTCATCTCTATAATATATATACACACTTATTTTCATAATACTCTTTATAATTACATCATAATTTTTGCATCTCTCATTCTATCTCCTACTTTTCTTTTACTTGTTCATTATTTCTCTTACTTTTGTTCCACATGCTCAATTTGTCTTATACTTTACTTACATCCAACCAACCAATAATAATATAATAATATAATATTACTTTTGATTTGATATAAAATTTCATTCAATTCTACTTTTTCATTCCTACTCAAACACAAATTTATTATTCACTGAATTACCATCATCCATCTTTATTCATCTCCAACTACATTTTATCCATCACCATCTCTATCCAAACATGACCCAAGTAAGTAAGGAAGAGACAAGTCAATTGAGAATTCACGAAACAATGACTACAACCTTATACACAAGATGCAATTTTTTTTTTTTTTTTTTTTGCGTAGCATTCAATAATATCACTATATATGTATACGATTGTGTAATATATTACTCCCTCCGTTCCTAAAAATTGATCCTATTTTTTTGCACGTAGTTTAGTACGATATGTCGGAGGGTATTACTGAATTTTCTGAGGCATACTTTTCATAAACGGTCATTTTATTAAAAACGGACCTCAGAAAACCTAATAGTATCCTCCGACATATCGTATTAAATTACGTGCAAAAAAATAGGATCAATTTCCAGGAACAGAGGTAATACATAATACTCCCTCCGTCCCGGTTCAATTTGCACACTTCCCATATCGGGACGTCCCGGTTGAATTTGCACACTCCATTTTGGGTAAGGATTAGTAACTTAATTAGAATACTTAAAATACTTATTCAACCCAAATTAATCCCAACCCAAATTAAACCCAACCCAGCCCAAATAAAACACACCTAAATTAAACCCAACCCAACCCAATAACAATCCAACCTTTCATATCCTTTCAGACTCTCTCGAATCTTCTCTCATTTGATAACCCTAGTTCTTCTCCAGCCACTCTCTCGAATCTTCTCTCATCTTCTCCAGCCACTCTCTGTCGAATCTTCTCTCAGCCTCAAACCCTAACTCATCTCTCATCTTCTCCAGCCGCTCTCTCTCTAAAATTTTCTCCCATCTCTCAAAACCCTAATCGTCCATCTCCTCGATTCTTCTCTCCATCTCTCGATCTAAATGTATACTCATATATCTTTGCGATTTGAAGGAGATGTGCCAGAATATTCATGGGCACATCCCGATTTTGACCTTTCGTCGGCCGTTGTGCCGGATTCGTTGTCTCCGTCTCTTGATTTGGAGGATAATAATCAATTTGATGTTGTTTCTGATGGAATTTCGCCATCACCATTTCTCGATCTAGAGACTAGTGGCGCAACTTTCGATTCGGCATTTTTTTTTCTCGATCCGTTGGTGGTTTGCCCTTATAGTGTGGTTGCGACGCCGTCTCTGGCTCTTGAGACTGGTGGAGCGGCGTTTGAGTTATCTGGTTCGTGTATGGAGGTTGCGCCGCCGTCTCTGGCTCTTGAGACTGGTGGAGCGGCGTTTGAGTTATCTGGTTCGTGTATGGAGGTTGCGCCGCCGTCTCTGGCTCTTGAGACTGGTGGAGCGGCGTTTGAGTTCTCTTCTTCGTGTATGGAGGTTGCGCCGCCGTCTCTGGCTCTCGAGACTGGTGGAGCATCGTCCGAGTATTCTGGTGGAGCGGCGATTAGGGTTTCACCTCTTCTTGAGGCCATGGAAATGGGTTCACAAGAATCTTATGTTCCTGAAACTGAGATGGAGGAATTTGAGATGAGCAATGGGCAATGGGAGATGGCGGATGTTGAGATGGGAGATGCTCCTTATGGAGCTGAGGCAAAAAAAAAAAGCATTCTTGATGAAGATGCTTGCATTCTGGTGTCCGCTCGTTTCTGAGGTTATACTGTAGTTGTTTCTGATGCATGTTTATTATGCTTTCTGAGGTTATACTGTAGTTATTTCTAATGCATGTTGATGGATCAATATCTATATGGTTCCTGTGATGATGCATGTTGTTGGTTACTTATGTGCTTAAATTAATGTCACCACTAGGGTGTGCATCCCTAGTTTAGGAGACTTGATTTAGCCTCAATTCCCATGTGATGCTGCATATTGATGATAATCTGTTTAAATTGATTACTGAGATGCTGCATATTGATGGTTATTGATATGTTTGGTTAAATTAATGTCACCACTAGGGTATGAAATCCTATGTTAGGAGACTTGATTTAGGCTCTATACCCTGTGATGAAATGTTTCTGAGGGTTTCAATATTGTCCATAATATCCATTCATGTTTGATTGATATAAATGTGGCATATTGATGGTTACTTATGTGCTTAAATTAATGTCACCAGTAGGGTGTGCAGTCCTAGTTTAGGAGACTTGGTTTAACCTCAATACCCTGTGATGAAATATTTCTGAGGTTTTCAAAAAATACAATTGCCCCTTGCTTAATGTTTACAGCCTAAGCATAAAGTACAATTACCCTTTCCTTGATGTTTACAGCCTAAGCATAAAGTACAATTACCCTTTCCTTGATGTTTACAGCCTAAGCAAAAAAATCTGAGGTTACCCCTTTCTTACCTACAAATACCCTAACTGTTTATGCTGTAAACATCACAAAATGTAGTACCCCTTCCTTGATGTTTACAGCCTAAGCAAAAAAATTTGAGGTTACCCCTTCCTTACCTACAAATACCCTAACTGTTTATGCTGTAAACATCACAAAACGTAGTACCCCTTCCTTACCTACAGATACCCCAAATCTGCCATGAGTCTTTCAATGTTGAATGTTGGTCCTTCAGTTTGGTTGTGCTCCATCAAGTGTTCAATGCCCTGCCTCACCAGCTCTTCATCAACTTCTAGGGTTAATGGTAGCAACCCTTGCCTTATCAAAGCATCTTTTCCCATGTGTGACAGATTGTAGTTGTTGTGACCCTTGACCTTCATAACTTCAATCAAGTTATCCTGTAAACTCAAGAACACTTTGTTAAGTGCAATGTGTTCTAGCCTTTCATAAGCTTGGAACACATTGTGAACCAACTGATCAACATTGTAGCTGTCTGTGTCCACTTGTAAAGACTGAATTGCCCTAAAAAATCCTAAATCATTCACATTAGTGTCTGGTGAATTAGCTGGTTGACACACCAGTTGGATATTAAACCCATCTGATGATGCAACAGCTCTAAAATCTGGATCATTGTTGCTAATGTGTGGTTTTGCATTGTCTTGCTGGATTATGATGTTCTTGCTTGCACATTCTGGCCACTTTGCTTTTATTGCTGGTATTATCTGATAAACATGAAAGATGTGGTAAAATACTAAATGTATGAATCTTATTGTAATGTCATCAATGTGTTGTGATAGTTTTGTGAACTACCACAACACATTTTGGAGACTTACTATCATAAACTACATGATGAACCTTAATGTTCTGATAGTTAGAAAGATTACCTGTTGCAGCAGACATTCTTTGGTTACTGTTTTTGTGATTGAGTCAATAGGTGTAGTAACCAATGTGCCTCTCACTCTGTTCTTGCTGTTTCTCTGAGCTGGTACCAATTTTGTGAATGGAAAGATTCCTATCTTTCCATAAAAAATTAGTTCACCCTCAGATGAATAAAGTGGCCTTGCCACTGCACACATAAACATGACTTTGGGTATGTATCTCTTACTTTTGCATGATCTGTAAGGTGGAGCTTCACCTGGGATGGTATAGAATCTCACAGTTGTTTTCATCATATAAAACCATTTCTCATCAATGTGTATCACATTGTGCATGGTGTGAAACTTGATTTTGTTGGACTGCTCTTCAAAAACCAATGAACTTAGACTAAACTTGAGCCTATCAAACATGTTGGCTGCTGTGAGAAGTGGCTTTACTGCATTTGTGTGTGGTAAAATTAAACCTTCTTTGATCCACCTACCAACAGTGCTTTTGCTCACATTTAGCTCAATGGCTAATCTTCTTATGGTGTTCCTTTTTGAGGATGGTAAGGACTTTACAAATTCAACATCTAGATGAACATGTTTCTCTCTTACCATTCCAAACTTTTTTGATGTGATGCTTACTGGAATACCTTCTGATATTTGTTGTTTTGCAGCTGCCCAAATGTATTGAATAGTCCTCTTAGACACTCCAAATGATGCAGCTGTTTCCTTGATCTTCCCTCTATGAACAACTCCACCTTTGCTGTTAGTAAGAAGAAGCTGTGCAATCAAGTTCCTGTCTGATGGAGATAGATCAGGAGCCCTTCTACTGTTTGTCATTTTGTTTTGTTTAATTTTGCTCACATTCAATGAAAACTGAATGTATTGAATGTGGTTGGTGAAGGATTAGGATATTTATGGTGAACTTAAGGCTGTGTAAATTTAGGAGGGAATTTATGGTTTGTAATTTTGGGCCAAATCAGCATTTAAACTGATAGGATTGATGTAATTGGGTGGGAAATCGGTTCCCACCAATTTTTTGGGCTGAATTTTGAATTTTTAAGCTTTTTTAAGCATTTCAGTTTTTTTGTTATTGTTCATCCGAAAAGTTTAATTTTTGGGGGGAAAAATTAGAACTTAACCAAATGTTTACTTTTCATCTAATTTTGAGTTAATTCTTTGACAAGACATCAAAAAGGCAAAAAGTGAACATTTCTTAAGAAATGTGCCCTTTGCAAGGGTGCAAATTGAACCGGGACGGAGAGAGTAATTTATAAGGCTCCCGTAAATAAATAATCGAATATCCTCCACCCCATTTTCAAGTCTAACCATCTACATCTTACACAAAACTCACACAATAAAAAAAAATTAAATGAAGGGGCGAGTTGGAACCGACCCGATGGGTCCATGGGGCATGACATGGTTTATTCCTGGTGGTCAAACAAGTTTTACGGGAAAACTTGTTCATACAATACTTTATCTAATCTCCAACCATTGAACTCAAATTTTATCTTAATGAAAATATTCTTAATTTTATCATTTTTATTTTAAATTTTATCAAATATTTGTTTGTAATCAAACATATAATTTCATTTTCATGATTAAATCAAATAAATTAAGCAAAAATAAAAAGTTACATATTTAATAATATAAAATAAAACATATTTTGTTTCAATTATATAAAACTCCATAATTCAATTACATACCACACTTACATATTAATATTGAGTAATTATTACAACCCACTGCAATACTATTTTTTTTATACATGTTTTCAAATTTCAGTTTCTCATAGTATTATTTTCACATATTAACAGTAATTTTTTTCCTATCAATATAAAATAATATTAAATAAATAAAAATTTGATTTGTCACTGTGAATAATAGATAGCAAATTTGCCACCCAGTGTTCACTTGGGGCTATTTCACTCCTAATTTACCACCGCACTGAAAACCATATCCCGAAGCAAATTGCCATTGCCATTGCCACTAGAATAGCTCTTAGTACATTAGGTGAATCGTACAAATTAAACGTATTTTTATAAAAAAAATACTCTGTTATTATTTAATAGTTATTCTTATTCATACTAAAAAGTCGTCTTTTATTAAATTATAACAAAAGTGACTTTTCAGTATAAATAAAAATAAATTATCAATAATAATAAAATTAACTTTTAAAAAATTTCACTTTACATTTGAATTGCAAGACCTGAAGCATATGAGAAATGCTTGACTATAATATTTGGCTCAATTGGAAGTGGTCTAAGCTTGACAACTTATCAATTCGAGTATCATTGGACTCGAGCACAAAAGTTACTGGATTTGTTTGTGAAGAGTCCAGCTCTTTTGTTCTTCTAAATTTCGAGCCCGAAGTGAAAAATGAAAGAAGAAAAAAGGAACAAATATTGTTTCGACTTTCGAGGGCTACTAAACACACTCCAAATTCTTCCATTAACACCCCATAATGTTTAATACAAAAATAGATATGTATAAAATGACCATGATATCCACATATAAATAGGTTTACAATTAAATTTATGTAATCATAAATCCATAAACTCATATTTAATTCTCTCAATTACTCTCATAAACCCTCCAAACCTTTGATCAAACAGTTATTTCAATCATCATTGTTGTGGAAGGAGAAAATTCAATAAAAAAAATCAAGTAACGTGTGTAATATGTCTTTTTTAACCTTTTAATCGATTTTTTTTTACTTAAAATAGTGGGTTTTTTGTGCCCAACTGCACCACTATATGACAAAAAACGCAACTGAACGAAAGCTAGTTTTCTTGCGGAGCCGTACAAATATATTTTTAAAAATCGCACAAGCTGTGTTCGGTCCTAAGAACCGAACAACCATGAAGTTGTGCGCAATGCTTTGACCGATCGACCATGAAATTGTGCGCAACGCTCTGGCCTAACGACTCTGAATGGTTGATTTTTAACCATGATGTTCAACTATATGAATTTTCACTTGGATTCGTTCGACCAAGAATCTCAGTTATTTTTAACTGAAAAACATACGATTCCGCGGTGAAAAAGAGAAGAGGGGAAATTAAAATTTTCTTACGAGGGGTAGAATAGTGATAAAATGGGTTGAATTTAGTAATGAGTAACTCTCTTGTACACTTGGTGTATAATTCACTTACTCAACAATTAGATTATTTACACTGAAAAGTTTGGTTAGATTATACTGAAAAATTCACACTGAAATTGAACTTTTCAGTATAATCTAATCATATTTTTCAGTGTAATAAAGTTATATTTTTCAGTGTAAATAGTCTCATGAATATTTCATGCACTTGATGCATATTAGAGTGTGTATTTAATTCTTGAATTTTAATGGGGTGTGTTTAATAGATGGTGTGTGAATGGAGGAGTTTGAGGTGTGTTTACTAGCTCTATTGTTTTTTTTTTCGGACTTATTAATGTTTATGAAAAGTAAAAAAGAAAAGAAAAATACATCGACAATTAAATCCCCTATCATTGAAGAAAAACGATCAGAATTTTGAAGAACTATACTCTTAAATCCTCAACTGCATCTCCCCGTTCCAATCGCGGAGTACCATGCACGAATCTCGCAGGCATCAGGTTCCTTTCTCCCCTCACTTTTCCCAAACTTGAATTTTAGCAGTTTGAGTAGAAATTGTGACTTTTTTTTTTTTTTTTTCTGATTCACCGCACGATGAATTTTGAGCTTGAAATCCTGATCAGGTATCGCTGCGTGGTGCTAGCGCCAAGGAAATCACGAGAGATGCTCTTCTGGAGAGGGTTAATCAGGAAAGGGAACTCCGGAATTATACCAGGCGAGCAAACGCGGCCGTGTTGCTCATCCAGGTAAAAAGCTTAGAATGTCAATTAGATAGCCTAATTCAGTGTCTCTGTTCGAATTAAGAATGTTTGCCATGGATTCAGAGGGTCTGGAGGCGGCATCACGCTGTAAAATGCGTGGCATTGCGGCTGCAAGAGGAATGGGAAATAATGATGAATGATCGTACAGTTGCTCTTACTGGGATACAGATATCGAGGGAAATTTTGCGACCATTTCTGTTTTTTATAAACTATTTATCTGTTCGGTGCGGGAAAATTGGAGCAAGGCATAGGGATTGTATGATTAGTTGCTTCAAAGTTGTTTTGGAGGACATAACTTCAAGTGGTAAGCCGTTGCTTGAATATTAGTTTTTATTGTGAGCTCAAGTTATGTAAGATTGTTAATGGCTATTGGAATCAATCATATGCGTGATAATTATGTGGTTTCTTTTGAGGAGATTGCATTGTAAAATCACGTTGTTTTGACCGTTTTCATTGGATAAGTAGCAAACAGTGATCTCAGTTCCAATTGGAATCAAGGAGGAGAAGTTCTGTGTGGAAAAATGTAAAGAAAATCGAAGAGATCTGTGAATTTTGTGCCCACCCCTGTGAAATATTCCTCAGTCATTTTGCGTTGCTTCAATTTTCATTCACTATAGTTTCATTTAATCTTGAACTCGGGTATGTGAAAAAGATTCTCTTAGCATTTAAAATATATGTTTTACTAACGACTTAAAGAATATGGTGCTTTGAGTCTGATTTTTACCATGAAGGATGTGGTGTTTTGAAGCTAAAGGCTACTTATGGTAAAATGGCTATTAGCATTCAAAAATTATAAGTAGGAGCTCACTAGTTTAATTCCTTTGTTTTCTTAGGACAGTATTTGGGACAGTCATAGAACCTAGAACTAGTGGATTAAGTGCTTTATTTGGCAAGTGTAAGTTTCATCATACTTTAGGATTATGCCTAGAAAGGTTTAAGGTGGTTTCTTGTTTGTTGCCTGATGTATGACTACATTTGGCTTGCAGATGTACGTCAGAGCTTTTGCTCAATGGCAATGGGTAGCATTGAAGAGAGAAGATTATGGATTCATCAATCAAAGAAGCTGATTTCTGTTTGCTTGTTTGTTTTATCCTTGTTTGACTACTCCAGTCAAAAGGTTCAAGATGTTGTCCTAACATCAATAGCAATGCGCTTATCAGTTCTCTTAACTGATTCAAAAGGTTGGAATTGCATTGCTTATGACGACCGTAAGGATGGAAATACTGCAGTGAAAAATCTGGTGCATTTTATTGGGAGTAAAAGAAGTGGTTTGTATAACTGCATTAGGAAATTCATTTCAAAATTGGAAGCCTTTTTTTCTTCTCAAGAATTGCTGTCTTGTCACACGGATGATAAATTCTTGATAATTGCTAGTTCAATAACTTTATCTTTGAGACCATTCCACCTCACAGACATGGACATAAATGATAATGTCATGATGGAGTCCTCTGTGGAGCAGTATTGCATCTCATTACTCACAATACCTTGGTTTCCTCAACGCTTACCTGCAGTACTTGTGCCTGCTTTAAGACACAAATCTGTGTTATCACCATGCCTCAGGATGTTACTGGTAAGTATTGGCTAAACAGAGAAAAGCCTTCTGTATTATCAACCTTTAAAAATGTCAATAAGTATGTTTTTTGGGGTAAAAAAACATGTTGTACCAGTATTTGCCTACATCATTATTCTAATTGTTTACTTCATTATACAACATATGGGTGAATAATATGATATTTCTATTTTAAGCAACTTTTAGCTTTCCGAGATTATGGCACTAGGAGGCTGATCAAACCTTGGCAGGTGATGACAGATCTCAAAGGAGAAGATTTTGAATGAAATTTCTGAGATGGATCAGTTAGAAAAAACTTGCAGAAAGATGCCATGTGTTGGCTGGGTTCTTGCCAACATCGTTTACCTTGCAACTGGGAGTGATACGACTGCTCTAGATTTCGGGAAATTCACTGAAGGCTTAGACTTATCATCCTATTTGCAAGTGGTTATTTTACTGGCGGATCACCTATTGGCTTCAGTTGAAAACCTTGGAAAGATGGCAATGAAAAATGATGAAATCCAATTTAGTCATGATCCTTCTGCTGAATCCACAACTTTTGGGTTCCCAAAGATGTCATATATGGACATTTTTAGACCTGTTTGTCAGCAGTGGCATCTTAAGAAACTCCTGGCCTTTGAAAAAGATGCTTCCGTACGTGGAACTGATGCTCTCTCCTCAGGCAATCCAGATTCCTCCAGGAAATACGGGTTGCTTGATATAGCTTATTATTATTCATGTATGCTTCGACTATTTTCAACTTTGAATCCTGTGGTCAAATCTTTGCCAGTTCTCAACATGCTGTCATTTGCCCCTGGGTTTCTTTTCAGTTTGTGGGGAGAACTAGAAAAATCCCTCTTTCATGTTAGAAATCATATTGTCAATTCAAAAACACTCCATGCAAATACAGTCTCTGGAGACAATGATGGAGTTTCTGAAAGAAGGCAAAAAAGATATAATAAAGACACTGGCAATAAGTGGGTCAGCATGTTGCAAAAGATCACTGGAAAGTCACCGACGGAGAATGATTTTGTGGATTCAGTTGATGGCCAACCCAGCATTAGCCAAATTGAGGAACATCCTTCTGATGAGTGGGACATTGAGTCACTAAGGCGTGGTCCGGAAGGCATATCAAAAGATATATCTTATCTTCTCCTCCTCTTTTGTTCCAGTTATTCGCATCTGCTTTTAATTCTCGAGGATATAGAGTTCTATGATAAGCAGGTTATATTAGTTTCTTTTTATCAGTTGAGTTAGTGGTTATTAACTCCCTGTATGGTGGTAATAGTTTTAGTGACATTGTTTAATTGATCAGGTTCCATTTACATTGGAGCAGCAGCAGAAAATTGCATCTATGCTGAACACTTTTGTCTATAATTCCTTATCCCGGGGTATTAGTCCTCAATACAGAGCTTTTGTGGATTCTGCAGTTCGATGCCTGCATTTGTTATATGAAAGAGATTGTAGGCGTCAGTTTTGCCATCCTTCTTTGTGGCTTGCTCCTGGTAAAAGTAATAGAATGCCAATCGCTGTTGCTGCCAGGACTCATGAAGTTTTCTCAGCTGCAGATGGAGCACCTTCCTCAAGCATGGGTTCTATCATTACTACCATGCCACATGTGTTTCCCTTTGAAGAAAGGTAGGTCCATAAGATCATAATTATATATAAGAAAATTACAAGAACTACCCTCAATTTCTTAAAAATAAAAACCTAAAATTGTTTCTATTTATTGTGTAGAATTTTTATTCTTTTTGCTTGGAGAATCCCTGATGATTAAACAAATCAAACATGAATGCAATTTTTAGAGAGACACGAAAGAGAAAGTCTATGGGGTCTCTTCTGTAACTGGATTACGAGCTCCGTTTTGTAATTTACAATTACCCCCCTTGGCATTTGCTTCTGTTTGATTTCAAAACATTAAAGGGGTTTTTATTAAATGGGTCAAACCTCTAGGTTAGTTTTTGGTTTATACTCTTGCTATATAAACTGTTTAAAGTTGCACCAGTTCTTTTTGGTCTTGAATCCGCTAACCCTGGTGCTTTTTGCAATTTGTTTTCCTGGGTACTTACATTTTATATATCGCTTGTCAGTAAGATCTTCTCCCTCCGTCCCCCACACCTATTCTCACTTTCCTTTTTTGTCCGTCCCCAAAATCTATTCTCATTCCCTTTTTGGAAATTATTACTTTATTACTACTCTCACAAACAATCACTTTATTCATCAATAGACCCCACAATACCCTTACTTAATTCTTATTTTTCTCATTTCCTTAAAATCCATGTCCATTCCAAGGGGAATAGATTTGGGGAACGGAGGGAGTATAAAATACTTGGTGCTTTCTACTTTTCTTAAATTTAGGAAACAAGCTAATGCAACTAACTTATGTAAATTTAAAAAGCCAATTTTAGATATTCAATATTTGCTATGGTATCTCTCTTCCCTTGTGACTACGTTAAGTAAAAGTATAAGTGGATGGTTGTTGATTGTAGAAGGTTCCTATGAAGGATGAGACGTGCAACATCTCATGCTCTCACTTTTGTACTGTTTTTCTGAAATGGAATTGGTAAAGTGGCTACCTTTTGCAGGGTCTATGACTCCATGGCCCCACCTCTTAACTCCTCTTCTATCCAGGGGCGAAGCTTCAAGTCTAGTAATTTAGTAGTGCACATAAAATCATAAACACGCATTTGAAAGATTAAATGTGTAAAATGATATTTGTTTCTTTACTATGGGACATTAACAGTCATAGTATCTCTTGTTTGGACTTTGGACGTCATTGAAGAAATTATTTGAATATTTTGCTTTACTAAGTACACCTACATGAATTGTTATTCCATTTGCTCTTAAATGCCAATATATAATCTGTGATAATTCCCTCACAATTTGGCAGAGTAAAAATGTTCAGAGAATTTATCAACATGGACAAAGTGTCGAGAAGATCGGCTGGTGAAGGCACTGGACCTGGATCTCGATCAATTGAGATAGTAATTCGTCGGGGTCATATTTTTGAAGATGGATTGCAACAACTGAATTCACTTGGTTCAAGGTTGAAGTCTTCCATCCATGTTTCATTTGTTAGTGAATCTGGTCTTCCAGAAGCTGGCCTTGACTATGGTGGACTCTCCAAGGAATTCTTGACTGACATCTCGAAAACAGCTTTTTCTCCAGAGTACGTTGTTTCGTTCTTAATTTTTTCTTTTTAAAAAAGTTTTCTCTATCTGTTCTAAAATTAATGTGCCTGTTCAGGTATGGACTTTTCTCCCAGACCTCAACTTCTGATAGGCTTCTAGTACCAAATGCAACTGCTAGATTTATGGATAATGGAATCCAGATGATTGAATTTCTGGGAAGAATCATTGGTAAAGCTCTGTACGAAGGAATCTTACTTGACTTTTATTTTTCACACGTATTTGTTCAAAAGTTGTTGGGACGCTATTGCTTTCTGGATGAACTTTCCACTCTTGATCCTGAGCTCTACAAGAATCTCATATACGTTAAGGTGAATGCTCTATCAAATCAATGAAATATACTTACTGTCTTGTAATGCATCTTACCATATACTTCTCTCTTCAAGTGCTCCATACTACTGTATCAATTCAGACCTCACTGGCCAATAAGAGAACAAATTGTTGTTGGCAGATGTATTCGGTACATTATATTCATAATTCATAAAATAAGAGTTCCACTCAATAGAACAAGCATGTTTTTTGGAGGGTTAGAATATAGGAACAGTTTTTAGTTTTTCCTGGGCATTCAAGGTTGGTGCAGCATTATACGTAATAAGGGGGGGTTTTGTAAGAGGGGCGGGGGGTTGGGGGCGGGGATTGAAGGGAGAATTAGAGATTCACCTTGCATTTCAGCATGCTAGTGAAATAAGTGAAAATTAGGTACAGTTTACTTTCATAAATGGCAAGGGGTTCTGAAAGGAAGTGTTTCACAGGGAAGTTACTTCACTAGCTCTGTGAAGAAGGTGATATGTGTTTGTAACTAGTGTTTATTTGTGGGCTGCAGGCACAAGAGAGCTAAATGGTTCTGAGATGTTAGTTATTAGATATGTTGGCAATAGGAGCTTAGATTGTTGTGTGGATGTCAAAGACATAAGTAGGCTGAAATAAATTTATCACTTTGGGTTAAACAGGTGCTATTTTGCAATAGTCATGGGACCTATTACATGGGTGTGAACCTTCCATCATCATTTTTGTCCTTTTTAAGCATTGATGCCTGAGTTCCGATATTAATCTGCATATCTCTTTTCTAAGCAACATATATCTGTTATTGATGAGGCTGCATGTTCATTTTTGAAATATTCATATTTCTGCAATTAATGAGGGTGTGTGAATGCTTCAAATATCTTTCATTTCTTGTATAT
Source organism: Ballota nigra (assembly GCA_947034835.1). Taxonomy (NCBI): domain Eukaryota; kingdom Viridiplantae; phylum Streptophyta; class Magnoliopsida; order Lamiales; family Lamiaceae; genus Ballota; species Ballota nigra. The sequence continues at coordinate 96,792,145 of OX344725.1, forward strand.
ACGAGGTTGTTCCGCCTTCTTGAATTATACCTTTTTTTTTCTTTCTGGGTAGTATATACTAATGGCAAATTAAACTGTACATGCAGCATTATGATGGAGACGTCAAGGATCTTTCTTTGGATTTCACTGTTACGGAAGAATCATTTGGGAAGCGACACGTAATTGAACTAAAACCTGGGGGCAAGGATACATGTGTGACAAATGAGAACAAATTGCAATACATTCATGCAATGGCAGATTATAAGCTTAACAGACAGGTACTCAAGCATTTATGTAATTTTAATGAAGTTTTATGCTTGCAACGAGTCTTTACTTGTTTTTGGCACTAATTGCAGATAATTCCTTTCTCGAATGCATTTTATCGAGGTTTGACAGATATAATATCCCCTTCTTGGTTGAAGTTATTTAATGCAAGTGAATTTAATCAGGTATTCTCCTCTGATATATTCTTGTGTCTCTGGGCTCTAAATTCTACTTCTAATTAAATTTTAAGAAACCTGTCGGTAGAGCTCACTATTGATAATTATTTCTTGCGATCTGTGACGTATATGCATATGTCGATCAGATATCTTTTGAAAATTTTCCTCAAGTTGACCATCATCTGTAGGTTCTAATTTTTTTTTTTGGTATATGATGTTATGAAATGTGGGTTTCACCTACATAGATTATGGTTTGCAGCCACAGATGGATAACCAGATAAATTTATGTTAATGACACTTTGAGGCACTAGCTTAGAAAACATATTGTTCATACAAAAATAGTGGTATTTGAGACAAACTTTCCATGTCAACTATATGAATTTTGAACTTTGTTGTTTACAACCCCTCACCACTGGTGGGCAGTAGTAGATTACAAAGAGCAAAATTCTCAGTATTGAGATGGCAGATTATATAGTAGGTAGAGTCTAGAATGGATGTACTTGAGACATTCTTATCTATTCTGGACTTCCATTTTCATGCTGATCTATAAATTTTTTCTTTTGCAGTTACTTTCGGGTGGGGATTATGACATTGATGTTGATGATCTGAGGAAAAATACGCAGTATACTGGGGGCTACAGCGAAGGGAGTCGAACAGTTAAACTTTTTTGGGAGGTACGAGCTCCTGATAGCACTGGAATTACTTGCTAATAGTTTTCCAGAGTTGATTGGATAAATGTGTTTGCCATTTGAAGCTAGTTTTTCTACTTTTAGTCAGTGCCTTGTGCTTTTTGGGTAAGTTCAAGCTAGATCACGAACTTAGGAAATGATACGTCTCATCACCTTGCTCATACTTCATGGATGCATAAGAATTTAATGGCGAGGAAGCATTACCATCTATTTTAAGCATAGATATTTGGGGCTTATGAAGTCGAAACGATAGATGTTGATAAGCTTCTATGTTTCTTAGATGGTAAACCATCTTGACCTGACCTCATATTAAGACTAACAAGCCATTTCAGTTTTGGTTAATGGATGATTAGATTACTCATGCAAGTTAACTGGAAATGTCTTTTGAGCTCCTTGTAAGTCAAATCGGTTAACATCTTCTGCAACGCCTGACAAACCCCTTCTGTTTGATTGCGAGTATAACCATGCTAATTAATTTAAAGCCTCTTTTTAGATTTAAGAGCTTAATGTTAAAATAGGATCCAATATCAAGTGAGCTCCACAGCTTGTATTATTTGTTGGTTTGGACTATTCACAGTCCCTTCAGTTTTCTCATCAAATAAATTCCTTATAGGCATAGTTATTTTTGTCATTGAGATTTTAGTAGACTTTTGACTGTTAAGTGTGACTCAGACTCTTTAAGGAAAATACTTTAGACACTTGCCTCTTTCCAAAAAGCCCCTATTATATATTTTGGTTTACAGCACTCAATAAGAGAGTGAAAATATTTTTACTGCCTTAATTGCATTAAGTAACGCCTATATACATTTAGCAAGGGAAGTATGAAATGCATTGTCATATTGAAGTATATTACCTTAATTATACAGGGAACTTTTAGGCGATACTATGCTGTAAACAAACTTATTTTGTGTCCCTCCTATTGTTGTTACTACGTCAGTAGTTCTGTGTCTCTGTGTGCATATTATAATGGATATGCTCCATAAATTAGAGCCTAATTTTTCTGGAAACTCCCACTCTTGGAGCTCTTGGATATCTGATGAGGAGATTTTACTTGATTGTTTCATAGTTTGACTTTGTTTCAGCTTGTCCACTATGATACTAACGTTCTGTTTTAAAACTCAAAATGGGTGTGCAACTACGTACTTGATGTGTTTATTTTATGTATAAGTCGATTACTGTAATTGTATTCTAATTATCCATCTGTGTACGATGTTACTGCTGTTGAGATTATTATAATTGCCATCCAATCATTCAGGTCTCTTTTGGTTCCCTGTTCATAGGTACTCGCGGGATTTGAGCCAAGAGACCGCTGTATGCTTCTTAAGTTTGTAACCAGCTGTTCACGAGCACCGTTGCTTGGTTTCAAACACCTTCATCCAGCTTTTACCATTCATAAGGTTTTTTTCCAACTTAAATTCATTTTTTAGTGTGTAGTGGTACAGTAGCTTCTACCGAGAGACTATCTTTGTGGATTTGTTAGGGCCACCAAACTTCTGAATGTTTGCATGTTATTGTAATTTAGACATTGAGGTAAATCGATCCAGTCAGGTAAAATTCAGACTTCACATTCTGACCTAGGCATAATATAGATATGCTCTATATATAGTTTTTGGAAATAGCATGTATTTGTTCCTGTACATTTCTCAACAGTTCACCACCATCAGTGCCCCTCCGGCACCTTGCAGGATCTGCTAAACTGCAGAGTTCACATTTCTTAAAGTTACTAAAATGAATTCATATTATTATATGCTGAATTGGAGTAGCTTCTGCATGCACTAGGCATGAAAATCTGAATATTTCTCTAGTTACCATACCAGTAAGTAAACAGATGGTTTTATGAATTTGAATGATGTTTCATAATCCTGTCTTTTAGTGCCATTTGGTAAGGTTAACAGTAAACCACATTTATACCAGAACTCTAAATTAGAGGAAGAAATGGTGCAACAATTGCAATTGCTGAACTATTTATATATTGAGTATGACTCATTTTTATATCTACAATGTGGAATGTGGATCAAGACTTTCTCCACTTGAAATTTCTCATATCATTTCAGTATCCCTTATAGCTAATGGATGAAGTTTAGTTGAGTCTTCGACTTGTGGATTTATTTTGGTGCATCAACATCATGTGTATAATAGGCATTAATATAAGTATTTGCTTTATTTTTATAATTCATATTAGTACTTGTAAAATTTCATACTCTATATTAACTGAAACATTCATCTCTTTGATTGATTTCTGCATCCCTTTTCATGTAGTTTATATAGCTAAATTGGTAGTTTCCACGTGTAAGCAATCTTTTGCCATTCTACATGTCTTAATTGTCTTTAGATTAGTAGATAACAGAAATATTGACCATGAAAATAATTTTCTCAAGGGAGAAAAGACGGGTGCTAGAGAGTGTCAGCAACCAAAGTACAATAGAAGCTCCTCTCAAGATAATTAAAAAACAAGAAACAAGATACTATTGTGCATTGTGTGAGCTAACTCACAAAAATATTGATGAATTAGGTGACTTGTGATGTTCCTCTTTGGGCTTCATTTGGAGGACAGGATGTGGATCGGCTTCCATCAGCTTCTACATGTTATAACACTTTGAAGGTACTCTTCTTATTGTCACCAGATATTCTAATTGATCTAACAACCATAATTTAAGCAAAAGAGTAATTTTATTATTTTTATGAATCATTAATGGGTATTGTGTTGCTATTGGCATCCATATCTTTAATGGATATTGTGTTGATGTTGTGTCCTTGTAATACAGCTACCTACATACAAACGTTCGAGCACTTTGAGAGCAAAACTTCTATATGCCATTAATTCCAATGCCGGATTTGAACTTTCTTAGTTTGTGGCAACCATATGGTGTTAGGTAGGTATCTTTAATTTTAGCATTGACTTTTGTTTTGTATTATATCACCTTCCCTTGTCTTGTTATATCTGTATCACCCCTGATATAAAAGTGTCTGTGCTTTGTTATACGAGTGAAGCAGCAATATCTTTGTGCAATCTGTTTGCCAATGGGCATCTCGATTCTATTTCAGTGTTTACTGTTTTGTCACTAGATGAAGGTTTAGGGGTTCTTGTATCTGATAAGACTTTCAAATATGATTTTAGCTAACAGATTTGGCATTTGCTAGTGCAGAAGCTCGAGTATCTGAGGATCTTGTAAATTTGCAAAGTGTACCATTATCATTGGCTTCATGATCATATCCTGCAGTGGGGTTGTAGGTATCATAGATTAGATCATCAGTCCAGGAAGCACGGTCTCCAGACGTTGCGATCAGTTTACGATCCTTTGTTCAATGAAAGTGACGTCCTAGTTCAACTCGCTACACTCTTGACTATAGTTGCTTCCTGTACTAATCAAGGTATGGCTGCTGGCAAGCACCCAATTGCTGTTGTAGCTAACTCTTTCTTAATGTTTTTTTTTTTTGACAACAAACTCTTTCTTAATGTTATTACCACATGTATAGTCTGTGGCAAAGATGCATTATTGCTAATGCAGTACACTTGCGACGATACTTATTGGGTGTTCTTTTTTTTTTTTTTTTTTTTTTTTTTTTGCGTTGTGGGGTTGATTTTTCTGTTCAGTTTCGTGTTTCATCATTACATTTTCCATTTTATGGGTTCTTCAACACATGTACATGTGATATAGACAGGCTATTGATTTTGAAAATAGAACACAAATTGGAATATTGAATATGATACCGATTATATGATAATTATATGATACTAATTGCACTGTAGGAGTGGCAACCCACCAACACAAAAAATGAAAAAGAAATAAAATATTCATAAATTCTAACGTGCATTCAAGTGTATGACACACATTTTAATTTTATTAAAATATACACTAACATGCCGAATGGTGTGTTTTTTGTGCATTTAGGGTAAAATTGATTACTTTTTGGGGTGTCATTGATTATTTTTTGGGTATTACTGATTTTAATTTGAGATATTTTATTCAAAATTCAAATGTTTACTATGCACTCAAATCCACATTATAACTATCCTAAAATTGATTGATTTTCTACTATTAGGGCTAAAAGTTGGTTCGGAATTCCTACGAGGCTACGACTAAGCAAATTGACTTAAATAAACCAGTATAATTTAACTCAAAAAATTAAAAAAATTGCTACTCTTGAACAAAGCTTTTTTTAACAATATCTTTTAAGGTAATTGAATGTATATTTACTGGAATAGACTGCTATTATTGAATTAAATCTCTAAGTTAAAATTAACCCATACAACTGGAGTAAACAAATTTCAGGTCAGGTTTGCTTACTCAAAAATAACAAGTCCATTGCCAATATAACTAAGCAATATTTTACACGAATAATTTAAGGATTGATAGGTATATTTACAATTACACCATGCCCAAACATAAAAGACCATCAATTTGGAAAGAGAGCCATCAAAACAAAACAAAAATAATCGCACGATGGCAAAACTCTAGGGAGAGGAACAACCCAGTGAATACAAGCAATAATAGCAGTATCTTCATTGCCCCTGTAATTAGCCACCATTCCTTATCTATTACTCCCTCCGTTACGATTTAGATTATACATATGAGATAGTGCAGCTTTTATGAAAAAGATTGTTCATTAATATTAAAAGGTGTAAAATTGAGGATATATTAGTTCGTTCTACATTATTAAAGTGAGCTTACCTCATTGGTAACGGGTATATTGAAAAATATAGTGCAATGAGATATAAACAAATGATGTTTGGAAGTGGTTAGCTTTAGAGAGTAAAACTGTTTTTCCATAACTTTGGATAATCTAAATTGTAACAAAGGAGTACAATATGTATATAAAGATAAAAGGGGGGAAAAGAGTGTCACCCCTCCTCAAATCTTGATGAAAGCACAATTTCAGTGTTGATTGAGGTCTTCCTGGAGAACGAGTTCACAATACCTTGTTCTCTTTTAATGAAGACATAAGAGGCAGAATGACAGGATTAAGTTTTTCTGGAAGCTCCAACATCCAAACAACTGTAGCTGGTAGTGAGGCTAGGACTGACGAGCAAATTATTCTGAAACCAAAAGAAAATGTTGAAATGAAATTTTTTTCAAGACAGAAAAGTGATTTGTGAAAATTTAAGGCGCTATCAAGGAGATCTGTATCACAAGACGCCGTAAACGTTTACTAGATTATATAATTCGATGTTGCAATGAAAATGCACCTGAACACGTTTCAGATATCCAGCAGTCGTCAAAAGCTTTTGCTTTACTGACTCTAGTTCCTCAAATAAATACCTGCCATCCAGTTCTAGCCCAGGAATACCATTGCCAAATTTCCTGCAAAAAGGTTGTTTTCACCATTAAAGAAGGCAATTGTCCATTTAAGAAGGTCCAGTCCCCTCAGTTTTATAATTAATTATTAACAGAAGTATGTAAGCTTAATCTTCTTGAAATTTCGTTGTTCACAATTTTATAAAAACACTTGCACAATTTACACACACATGCCAGAATCAAATCATCAGTTGAGCACAAATCACCAATACCTGGCACAGTTAGATCCTGAAAATGTTAACTAATATAGGCATAACATAGTGTTCTCAAGGTTTTCCAGAATCTATGACCCTGACATGGAGAATGATCGAGTTCATCAAATACTTTACAAGCATGATTCCAAATAAAATAAAGTTAGCATCTTTTATATGGATTTTAATATGATGAATAACCATAATGTAACTTGTACGATTAAAAAGCAGAGCTGAACTACAGTCTAGCCTGTTAAACTAACAAAAATCGAACAAAATGAACAAGTGCTAAACAAGTTGATAATCTATGGGACATTATTATATCAATCAACATATCACGACTACTATTTACATCGATCTTCAAGAATTGACAATTAGTACTGCAGTTTAACGGTCTTATGGCAAAACAAGCAACAGAGTATGTAGCACCAGTATGAAGAGGGAAAGAAAATTGCCAAATGTGATGAAACAGTTTCTGGGGAAATTAATTCTATAATTTGCAATATGATTTATGAGGCGAATCATTCTAGGTAAGTTCAGCAAAATGCAACAAATATAGTTTATTTGGGATAACCTCAAATATTACCTAGCATTATATTTTAATGTTAACAGTTGGGCGTCTATTGATTTTCTACTCACAATATGCAACAAATACAAGTAATTTATTTAATTGTAGAATTCTGGAAGATGGTTTTCAATGCAGTTGATTGAACCTCATTCTTCGGGGTGGCATAGATAAATAAGAAAACAGAAGCCAACTAGCCAACTCCTTAGTTAGCAGACGATCATTGAAAAACCAACAATTTCACAGCCAAATGTTTAGTGAATATTCATAGGTTTCACCTTGATATAATGAGAAAATTGGTTGGAAAACTCACAAGCTCGAACAAGTGTTTAAGGCCTCCAGGCCCCTCAGGCATAAATTGCAAGTACAGCCGACATCTGCAAGCTCAGTAATCAATTTCAACTGCTCGAGGTTTAAATTTCTTCCTTGATATCATCTGTTCCAATTTACCAATAATCTTTACACGAACAAATTCCATCTTGAAAATGATGGAAGCGGTATGTATCACGTACAACAATAGTTCGATCCACAACCTTTGATACAACTTTAATCCAATTATGGCAATCACTACAAACACGCAGATTCTTCATAACATGCAAAGGAATCATGTTAGGAAGACTCATAATTCCAAAAGCAATAGCCAGCTTTTCACTGTGAATGTAGGCATTTGGGTCCTTCTGCTCCAGTTCCAAATCATTCCATAAGCTATTACGGTCTTGTACGTAGCCTTTTTTAACCACACTCTTGTTTAGTTCTTCCAAGTAGTTGTAAATCTCATCTGCAAGAGGATGGAGTTTATCACCAACAAAAAATGCATGCACTGAATTCTTTACTTCAATCCAACTACGACCAGGCTCTTTCTTCACGCCTCTCTCTTTCATGAGTCGTCTTACACGATCTCGATCAGCCCATTTACCAGTAACAGCATACATATTGGACATAAGAACATAAGTGGCAGAGTCTTTAGGTTCTAACTCTACAAGATTCTTTGCAGCAACTTCGCCTATTTCTGTATTCTTGTGAACTGTACATGCAGCTAAGAGGGTCCTCCAGATCATTGCATCGGGTTCAATTGGCATAGACTGCACAAATGCTCTTGCACGGGAAAGTTGACCAGCCCTCCCAAGAATATCAACCACACATGAATAGTGTTGTTGTTTTGGTACTAAGCCATATTGTTCACTCATGGACTGGAAGTAACTAAGCCCCTCCTCCACCAATCCTACATGGCTACAAGCCGATAAAACTGCCACAAACGTTATACGATTTGGCATCAATTGGAGCATTTTCATATCTTCAAAAAGCTCTATAGCTTGCCTACCGTATCCATGTTGAGAATATCCTGTAATCAAAGCATTCCATGATACTTCGTTTTTATGAGGCATTGCCACGAACACCATCCTGGCACCATCAAGGCAACCACATTTCGCATACAACGTGATTAATACGTTGCATACTTCTATCTCACTGTTGTACCCTGTTTTAAGCATTCTGGCATGAATTTGCCTACCTGCTTTCACATTTGTTAAATTTGCCGCTGCACTAACTGCAGAGCCATAGGTGAACATATTTGCCTTCTCTCCAGCTTGAATCATTTGATAGAATGCCTTCAGTGCTTCCTCACTCTTTCCACTCTGTGCAAATCCTGATATCAATCCATTCCATGTAATGTTATCTTTAGCATACATTTTCTCAAATGCCAAATGTGCCTCAAGTATACAACCACATCTAGCATAGAGACATACAAGTGCATTTCCAACTGAAATATCCGAAGTGTAGCCAGAGACAATAGACTGAGTATGAATTTGACGTCCTTGATTCAGAGCTTGAATTCCAGCACATGCACTTATAGCACTTGCCAATCCTACATTATCTGACTGAATCCCTCGTTCTTGCATTTCTTCAAAAAGTCTAAGAGCTTCAGCGAACATATCATGTTGAGCAAATCCAGCAATCATGGCTGTCCAAGAAACAATATCGTCTTCTTTAAGACGCCTGAATATTTTCAGGGCAGTGTCCAGTTTACCCTGTTTGGCATACATATCTATAAGCACACTACAGACATACACATTTGGCTGGAATCCAGATTTTATAACTTGGGTATGAACTTGCTCTCCCAGATCAAGTGCTCCAACAGAAGTACATGTTCTCAGAATGCTAGGATATGTGTATTCGTTAGGCTTCAGGCCCTCAATCTGCATACATGAATAAATCTTCAACGATTCTTGGAGGTCACCAATTTGCCCATATGCCACCAGCATCACATTCCATAGTACCACATTATCTGTTTGTGTAGCTTGGAAGAACTTATGGGCTGTTTTAACATCAGAACATTTTACATAAAGGTCTAACAGAGAACCCTCAATGATGATATCTGAACACATTCCTGCCTTGACTGCATATGATTGCAGTTGCATTCCCTTTTGAATATCCCCCATTAGAGCACAAGTGCTCAGTAGGGACGCAACTGTAATACTGTCTGGTTTCACGGAATCCATCTGCATCTTCTCAAGCAACTGGAGGGACTTGTCGATTGACCCTTGCATAGCAAAGCCTGAAATCAGAGTGTTGTATGAAACTTTATCCCTACACTGCATTCCGCTGAAAATCAGTTCTGCAGATTTCAAATTCCCACATCTAGAATAAAGTGAAACAAGAGAGTTGCACACATAAAGCTCTGCTGAGAATCCCCACTTGAAGATTAGACCATGGAGTTGCTCCCCAACTTTATACAAGTTTCTCTTGGTGCAGGCACTTATAATGCTTGTGAAAACATATGGAGTGGGATATACTCCCAACCTCCGCATCTCACAGTAAAGGAGGACGGCCTCTAATTCCCGACAATTATTGGACAAGCCTGACATCATTGCAACCCAAGAAACACTATCCCTTGTACTCATATTTTTAAATATTTCAACTGCAGAATCTACACATTCATTCTTTAGGTACAAATCAATAATAGGATTGCAAATGTGTTGGCTTGTACTTAATCCACCACGGATAATCTTAGCATGAATCTGTTGAACAAAGAAAAAATCAACTTTACCACCAATGCAAGCCCGCAAATTATTAGCTAGAGCAACATCATCTAGAGGAACAGTGATGTTGAATTTCCTTGATATAAGATCCAATTCTTCATTGTACAGTTTCTTCTTGACACATAAAGGTTTCGATATGTTACCAGAGCTTATATATCTACATCCCGAATAATTATCCTGTACCTCCACATTTAATTTTCCTGTCGGAGCACTAATATCAACAACGCTCCCAGAAATTCTATCATGTTCACACAACTCGATTTTCAATTTCTCTCCTCGAAAGTTCTCGGAATATGACGAGTCTTCAATCTCTAAGCACTCATCCAGCATCCCTACATGGTAAGTTCGATGGTGGATTCCCTGCTGCCAGTTAAAGAACAAACTGGTTAAGTTTTATATGTCTGGGAACTCATTCACCAAACATGGATGCGGGAGAAAGATTTATCAACAAATTTACATTTTACAGAGGACTTTGAATTCAAATGCACTGGTAGAAAATTATATACAATCCATACAGAGTGGGTAGACAGAGGAACAATTGGAATCAAATAGAATATATAAAATTAAAATGAACCTTGTAAAAGAAGTCGGCTGAAACTTTGAATGGAAATCGATGTAAGGAGAAGTGCGCAAAGTACCCATGAACCCTTGTTAGAACCATCGAGTGAGCAAATCCAGTCACCACATTAACTCTAGGAATTGATTGACATTCCTAAAGCACAAGATTCTGGAATGACATCTATGGGGTTTCTGATGATGTTAATACTGCATACATCAGAATCAGTGATCCGAGGTCTTTGCAAGAGTGCTCCATGGAGGAGGAGAAAAGTTCTGATCAGTCACTGAAGCAATGTAGATATACAGAGATGAAGAATAGCAACTCCAGTGGAATTTGACAGCCACTGCCCGTGGAGTAGTACTGTATAAAATAACAACCGCCCAAGTAAAGGAATCGAAATTAAAATGTCACCAAACTAGTACAAATTCACCACAGTTAAACGTCTATTGAAATGCAAATAATGTTAGTGGGGCATTATCAAACTCTGCAAGCAACTGACATCATCAATTATGCAAAACAAGCAAGAAGCTTGGTTTCCAGTAACCCCTAGAAACTGAAATCAAACTATACTAATCAAGCAACTAAAATCAAACTCTAATAATCATTTAATTTTACAATCCCCTATTTTGAATTCCAGAACCTTCTGTTTTAAAGAGTTTAACGTTCAATTTTTCCAATTCTATCAGTGACCTCGAATCTCCATCACCTAGCATGCTTCTGCTGCCGCTTAGCTACGAGAAGACTGTTGAGGTTTTTCATGTTTCCCCACAATTCAAATTCAAATTTACAGATACAAGGATTAATTTTAACATAATCAGGAAATATGGGGAAATAGGGGTTGCAGATTAATGAATATATCCACAGCGCTTACAATAGAGAATCATAAAAAGGAAATATGGGGCAATACCTACCTATATTCTGTCTCAGATTCCTTGCTCTAAGTCAACATTTGAGCTTCAGCAACTTAAGCTCATTGGTTGAATCCTCACATGTGTTCGACCAAAGGGCATCAATTGCATCAGAAACGAGCAGAAAATATGGAGGAAGTGATGAACTGAGAGTTTTTGAAACTTCTTTCAACGGGGAAGAGAAAAATGAAATGGGTAGCATATCCTTGGGCTTGAATATAGATGTTGCATGGGCTTTTTGGTTGGGCCCAAATTAATGTTTAAAGTTGATTTTATTTATGTTTTGTTAGGCCCAAATTAATTACTGTACAAATTTCAATTAGATTCCAATATATGATTTTTTTTCTATTTTTTATTGCATACAAATTTCTTAATTAATTTATTATTATGAAATGGTTATGTAGCCAAAATATTATGTGAATGATACTCACATTAATTATTACCGTGAACAACAATTTACTAATATCTTATGTTGAAACAACTAATATTTTTAACTAATATCACTTCAACTAATACATTTAATGAAAACAACTAATATCCTCAAGAATTGATACCTTTAGTGTAATTTAATAATACTTTTCAAACAAGTTTCAACGTGAATATCATTCACATAACATTAATGACTAAAATTTTAACCTATGACCAAGATATTAATATAATCCATGAAAAAGTGTAATTTTTTTGTTAAGTTTATGTAATTGACTAAAATCAAAAAGGGAAGAAGTATGATACAATAAATGTTTAATATTCCATTGATTACAATTGATTTTTATCTTAATTAAATACAGGATTAAAACATCATTAGTTAGAAAATTAGATAATAAAAAGAAGTGATAGGATTATAATAAAATGTAACAATATTTAAAAAAAAAAATGATAAATCACTTTTAACAAAAATACTATCAATTTTTGTTAAAACATTGTAACATTTTAAAAGTGATAACTTTTTAATTAATAAGTGACACATTTTAAATTAAAAGTGGGTCAAATAATATCAGCCTCATACTATGAGACGGTCTCACGCAAAACTTAAAATAAAATAAAATTATAATGCTTTAAATTATGAGGCCTTTTTTTTTTTAGCAAATTGTAGCCATCAAATCTCTTTAATTTATTTAAAATCGTTAGACTATGCAAAAGTGGAAGCGGACATATTTGAACAGTCTCAATGCTACTTTTGGTCAATTATTTTGTTCACCTTAAAAATGGTGTCTTTCCTTGCTTATCTTGTTTGTAAAAAAATAAATTACGGTAAAAAGAAAAAAAAAAAACAAATAGCAATCATGGTTGTTATATCATAGAAGATCATTGGCATCTTAAATAGAAGTCGAACTATTCATATGAAAACCAAGTACACATTTAGCCTATGTAAATTAATATACTTGCCATCCTCATCGAAATTAACGGGTCTACACCAAGAGAATAAAGAAATTTATTCTTTTTAAAATTTGTATACTATTAATACTTTAATTTTTTATTTATTAATCTTTATTCTAACAGACAACACGCAAACAATTTTTATTAATTTTTTTATCTTTTGCACAAAAAAGTTGATCTGCAAGTCTGGAAATAATCGAAATACTTCTCAAAGAGGCGACACAATGGCATCAACTCCATTGCCTATATAATCATCTTGTTCTATGCTACTATGGGAAGATCTGCCCATATCCATATTCCACCTTGACAATATTGCTGAGAGCACCAAAATGACATTGCTTCTGACAATCCTTCAACGTCAAGATTCTGGTGAAGTTACGCAAACAAGCTGGTTGTCGACCAAAAGTAAATTTGGAATTAATACATTCTGTAGTATTAAACAATTTATCTATATAAATTTTATAAAAACGTTTTTGAGGAATTTTCTAGTAACGTATATCAACCAAATATGATGTTTGAGGGGATTAGCTAAAAATAATTACAATATTTACTTAACAATAATGTAGATTTTTATCTAACTAAAAATAAAATAGAAGTTATATAGCATAAAAACAAATACTATCAACTAATATATTAATATAGTTAAATATAAAAATATATATTGGGCATTAAATATATTTTCATATTAAGAGAACGGGATATTTGTAGAGATAAACTTTATGTATTACTAATAAATTGTTTATAGTATTTACTTTCATTTAATATCAAAATAAAATTGAAATAATATGTATTTAATTACTTAATACTACTATATACTAATTTTTTTTTTTATAGAAATTTAGCTCATTTAATGAATTGAAAAAATTGTTATAAACATGAAGTTGTATTTTTAGCATTAATACCAAAATTAAACCTTAACATGTGTATAGAAAAATTTGAGAAAAAATTATATCCATAATGCGGCCACAAATCATTATAAATCTCTACTCCTATATATACAAATTTACGTGAAAACCCCTTAATTCAACAACTAAAAATATATTTTTAGAATCTTCCCTAATTCTTTACACATATAAAATATTTAAAAACCCTTCTAAAAGTCTATAAACTACCTCAATTAATCTAGCACGGTTATTAGCACTAGCCTCTTTGTTAAATACCCTACCCGGATGAATACACTATCAATTTTTCCAAAAAATTGAAACATTTTCGGCAAAAAATTCCGAAAATAAACATAAAATTCGAATTTTTTTTCCGAAATATTGTGAATTTAGTTATTTTCGAAAAAATGAAAAAAATTCGAAAAAAAAGTTCGAAAAAATGAAAAAATTTCGAAAAAAATAGTGTATTCATCCGGTAGTATTTTTAACAAAGGGGCTAGTGCAAATAACCTGCGCCTTAATCTAGTCATGAGTTCAAATCACCCGAACATAATGGAGGAGGAATAAAATAAAAAAGCCATTCTAAAAACTATGAACTCCAACTATGTTCTAAAATATGATATACAGTGTATTATAAGTGTTCTAAAGACTTTGATTTAAAGAAGAAAAAAAAATCAATTTCTCTGCCAGTGGAATTTTCTGGTGGAAATTAATAAAATATTAGAAAAAAAAAATACAATTGTCTTAATAATCATTACTATATATTACTTCTCACAAAATCTCTTATGGACAAGTATTAAGCACCCTCCGCTAATGAACGGTGGGTTATGGGTCTTCCGAATTAATTGGCCAATGAGTTGGATACTGAGTACTAATTTTTTTTTTAATATTATTAGATGCATTCAGATTACCATTAGACCTGTAAATTGAAATGACAACATAAGATGCTATAATATCAATGAATGCATTTAATAATATCTTTTTTTATATTATGAACAAGTTTTACAAGAAATTTTTATACTATGAAGTAGTTTCACAGGAAATCTACTCATTATTCCCTTTGTCCCAATTTTCGGGCAAATCTGGAAAGAAAAAAACGATATGATGTGGAATGATAAATGAGCAAATTCAATTAAAACCATGCATAGTGCATGAGTTGGGGTGGACGAATGGATACACATTGCTTAGCTTGACACTACCAAAACCTGATAGTGTCAAAATAAATGTTGATGTAGCCTTATTCATGGAGTATATGGAATTAGGAATAGGAATAGCAATTTCGTAACATATGTTTTTGGTAGAGTCTCTCGCCTATTTTAAAAGTCAAATTATTGGGTCGAGCCTCCAACTATTGTGGACGACCTTCTCAATATTTGTCATTATTGCAATTAATCAATGTGCTTTTAGTTTTTTTTTTTAAAGTACGGATAATATGATGTGGCTTTTTAGTATATTACAGATTGAATGAATTTGAATAAAATGATAGGAAAAGAGGAGGAGATATTATTTATCTCTCCCTCCACCAAAAGTGTGTTCACTTTCTTTATTTGCTTGTCCACCAAAAGTGTGTTCATTCCTTATTTATCAACAATCATTTTAACTTTATACTTTAGATCTTGTGTGAGACCATCTCATATCATAAAATAGTGGGATGAGGGGTAAAATTGGGCATGACACATTAGCATTTTGACGGGATGCATGTTAATTTGTGTTGTCTTATGTCACGAGATGATTTCACACACGTTTTTGTCTTATTTTATTCATACTATATCCTTACTTTGTAATAATTTTATCTATATTTTTTTTTCTAAAACTTGAACTCAAACAAATGAGCACACTTTTGATGGATAGAGAGAGTATGAATTGAAGGATATAAATTGTTTCACTAAAAGGTGTGTGTACAACCAGGTTAACACATTTTCAAGGCAGTTTAATGGTTTAAATAAATTTTCTATTTTGGTGGGTTTATTCCCCATTTACTCAGGTTAATCCCCATTGACTTCCACACTAATCAAATGATAATTAACAAAGTAATGGATTCTGCAAAAATTTCACCATCAAAGGAGTATTAAGGTAGCAATCAAATGTTACCTAGCGTACCGGGTCAATCTCAATTTTGAGAAACAATGAAATTCCAATTTTGATAAATTATGGCACGTCTTACCAAATACAAAATTTCTTTTTCAGGAATTCGTAAATCGTATTCAACAGTTGAGAGTTATTGGGGTAAATCGTTGAGGCCGTACAAGTATGAAAACTAGAAGAGAGGAGGCGGGATGGATGAAGGTGAAGAGAGAGGCAGTACGGAGAAAAGGTGCAAGAGAGGAGGAAGAAAGAAACATTGATTTGTGAGAAGAGAGAAAAAAAAACATGAGATAAAGAGAAACACATAAAAAAATAGAACATAGTTCATCATTTCTCTTTTCTGTTTATGTTTCTCTGAATTTAAAAGTAAATGAAGAAAATCCATGTCAGCCTCATCAGTCATGTTTTAATCAACTCCCATTTTACAAATGAATAGTAGCATACGTTGCAAAAAACAAAGTCCTCTAAATTAACTGAAAACAATAATACTGGGAGATATTAAAAACACTATAGAATGCAAAAAGCTCACATCATTACATGACTCACTGTTTGTAAATAATCGTCGATACAACAGACGAACCTGATATATAAACAACTACGTCGAAAAAGTAGCAACTCCAGTTACGCCTATTCCTAATCCGTCCAATTAGGCCTATTCTCAATCCGGCAAGGCAGTGTTAACCAGAATGTATACCAACCTGAATAAGAAGTATGCTAGCGTCGAATTCCTCTGAAAATCATACCTCCTGTCCTGTGTGCTCAGGGAAAGAGAATTTTGTTGTTCATCGCATTAAGAGCTGAAATGCTTCATTACGCGTTTCCAGTTCATACTCGTACCCAAGGCTGTTTGCTTGGAACCTGAACTCATCCATCTCAGTTGGAGCAACTTGGATACCAACCAACACATTCGCACCCGTTGCTCCCTGGAAAAAGGTTAAGTAGATGAATTATTGAGTGTATGTATATATACACACTTATATATACACAGTGATAGTAGATATACACATATGGCCAGCATGCAGTTAATTGAGATTACTACATACCTGTCCACGGTAATGGAACAAACTTATATTCCAACGTGGACTCAGAGCATCCAAAAATTTCATCAAGGCACCAGGTCTTTCTGGGAATATGAAACGGCATAGCAGCTCGTCTTTAACATTTGATCTTCCACCCATCTGAAATTAATCGATCCAGAAAAACGACCACATATTAGTGCATGTAAACTACATAAGCATCAAGTTGATAAATCCTGTTCCAAGCCAAAGGCTGAATCCCAACCCGAAGCCGTTCAAATTCATCTACTGTGGGATATAATGTAGACTAGAGAACACAATTGGAAGAAAAGTTTAAAAGAAGCTCAATATAAACAAGATTAATTAGTTATTTCAAAATCTTAACATATGTATATGGGGATACAGGAATAACATGGCTGAGGATCAATAAGCGCTCAATTGATCAGTACGATGAAAGTATTATAAATATTTGATGGAATAACATCATCATCTGCAGTAGCAGGATATAAGAATGTTAAGGTTTTATCGTCAAATCATACGTGGATATCCATATAACCTCATCTCCTCAACCTACTGTATCTTTAGGACAGGAATTTTGGATGGGAGTTCACTGTGGTAAGAATGAAGGCCAACATTTAATAAATGCCAATAGTGCAATTCATACTCATATCTACAAATGGTCTATGATCATCCACATCACTTTACACTTGAGCTTAATTTTCTTTGAGTTCATACTTTATTAAAAGATCTGGATGTTTTAATCGCACACTGAATCATCAGAATCTATCATCAGTAAACTGCTTAGCAAATCAATCAGATGTCTAGGTACTGCTCATTTCAAAATTGCAAACACCATGACAATAATCTTATTGAATAAAAATATCTCTTTTAAAAAAAATCTTATTGAAAAACAATGCACAAAACAAGGTTCAGCAAGAAAGTTATTGAGGGTCATTTTCCATTAAGAAGGATAAAAAAAAAAAGATGCTCATACCAAATGTCGCAAATGATCTTTGACCAAGTCATTTTCTGTAAGATTAATGGTTTGTAGTTGAGCAGATTCCATTCTCTGGATCATTGCTTCAAGTTCTAAGTCAGTATGAAGGCCAACACTGTTAAGAAAGATAAAAAATAGGTAAATGAACTACTGGTATCATAAGCGTGTAAATGAACTACTTGTGCAATGGACATCAAACATATCTTGCCTGTATAGTACTAAAGCTTTTTCCTTATCTGAATTGTATCTGTATTTGAACTCAGTAATATTTATAGGTCCCACCTGCATGTGCCATTAGCAAGTACTTCAACTTGCATCCTTGACCAAATAAGAAGGGATAATCTCATTCTTGATCCCTAAAGGTCACTTTTTTCCAGTTTCGATCCCCTCTTCACTCACAATCAAGTTTGGTCCAGAAAATACACTTTCACTCCCACATTTGGTCCCACATTAGTTGACTGTAGAGTAAAAGTGTGCTCCCAGGATCAAACTTGATATGTGTGAAAGCAGGGGACTAAACCTAGAATAAGGGACCAAAATTTATATTAATCCATATAAGAATGCAAAGATTTAGAAAGATTAGAAAACTGACAAGCTCGCAGAATTGTTTAAAGCATCCGGGCTCCTCTTGCAAGTAAGTTGCAAGTACAGCTTCTCGTCGTCTACCAACATCTGCAAGTTCAGTTACCAATCTCAATCTATCAAAGTTCATGTTAGCTCCACTGGTCACTGCAATTACATTTGCACCCTTGAGTCCAAAGTACTTGCAGTAAGCTTCAGCTCCAGCTAGGGCAAGAGCACCTGCTGGTTCTAAGATGCTCCTTTTCTCCTCAAACATGTCCTGGGTAAGGCCACTTCATAATTAGCAGGATATTCTCAAGCTTTGAGGCCATAGATATTGAGCATTGAATATAAACAATCAACCCCCTTGATTAGTATGAACCTCTGTAGCAGGACCAATGATTAGGCTAAATATGTTGTGGAGACGGTAATAGTAAGTAAGAATAAAGAACACATCCAGAGAATTTCTTTCGAGTTTTAAGTCATGAGTCCAATAATTAATTAAAAAGAATTCGATCAAAAAGTTCGAGCCAATATTTAATTTATATAGGATGTAAATAGGTCTAAAAAATATACCCTCTCATCTGAACAGAAGCAGACAACAGAAAAGGGAAATAAAGAATACATTCATGGTAATGAAATCAAATTCATGACAGATATACAGAACTTGGTGAAGAGGTACGAGCATATAAAATAGAATTTGGTATCTGAAGTACCGCAAAGTTTTATATTCTCATTCAGATAGCTTATAATTGCTCCACGTATTTCTCGGTTAAAGGAACAACAAAAAATAATAAATAACTCAAACACTCAACATATCACCCAATACTTTTCAACAAGAAGGAGAAGAAGACAAACCTTTATGGATGCACATATAGCATCACGGCCAACAAGAACTACACCATCTACCAATTCCCTACAAAGTCGGAAAGTCTCTTCCCCAACCACTTTCACTGCTACTCCATCAGCAAAACCTCCCACCTGGTCCAGCACAACTCGCTGGTCATGGTGAAGAGATAATGCCATCGCATTTGCATCAAATGGTTCAACTCCAATAATTTTCACCTCTGGAGATACCCTTTTCACATAGGCAGCAATACCAGCTATAAGCCCTCCACCACCAACAGGCACAAATATTGCCTCTACTGGATCTTTCATTTGTTTCACAATCTCCATTCCAACTGTTCCCTGCCCTATGATCACATCTGGGTGATCGAAAGGAGGTATAAACGTGCGCCCCTCCTCTTCAGCTCTCTTTTTGGCATAATATTGAGCTTCATCGTACGAATCACCAATGAGCACAACAGTCGCCCCCAGTCTTTCAACTGACTTCCACTATTGGTACAAGAAAAAGGGCTTTAGAATGCTATTACAGGTACTTAAGAAAAACGTATAACCTGGATAAATAACCAATAACCTTAATTTCTGGAGTAGTTACAGGCATAGCAATCACGGCGTTGCACCCCAATTTTTGTGCAGATAATGCCACACCTTGAGCATGATTTCCTGCTGATGAACAAATTACTCCTCTTTCAAGTTGTTCCTTTGGAAGTTTTGCCATCATATTATAGGCACCTCGGAGCTTGAATGAAAAAACCTGCATAGCAGATCGTTGGTAGGCATAAACATTTTACTAACCACCAAAATGTCAGTGCAAGAGAATATTTATTTTGAAGATTGATGCCCAGGTCACCAGAAATACTCAGCTCACCTTAAGAAACTAATGATTGAAGTCCCGCAATTAATAAAAAATAATAAAAGTTTAACAGATTGCACCTTTAAAACAATCAATTAAAAAGTAATTCCAGCATTTTTACATGTTTAATCGAAATCGTATAGAAGCATGCATAAACGACATACACAAAGAGGTTAAATATAAAATATATAAAACGCACGCACCCATAAATCAATTAAAACATACAGGCTGCAGATCCTCCCTCTTGAGCCAGACAGTGTTCCCCCATCTCTGAGAGAGCTTCGTCGCCTGCTGCAATGGCGTCTCATACGCCACATCATACACCTTCGACGCCAGAATATTCGTCAGATACTCCATAGCACTCAGCGTACCGTCGATAGCACCATTCCTACCCAAATTCTCATTTGGCAACAAATACCCGCTCTCGCACTGCAGCGAACTTGGAGAAACTTTCAGTAGAGGCGCCGGAGAAGGCGGCACATTCGACGGCGAAACCCTAGGAACACTTTCGACCGGCGGTAGAATATCGGAACCCTGCTTTGAGAGCGTGCAATAGATTAACGGCTTTTGGCGGGAGCACGTGAGGGCATTTGAGGGCGCCCAGACGACGTCGTTGGTGGAGATTTTGGACTGGAGGAGGGGCGATTGGCCAGGGGTATAACGGAGAACCCCCATTTTCAGAATCTATAGGGATACAGATATGTCGATAGTGCTGGCGCCGCCGGGAGGAGGATTTCGTGAGCGGTGGGTGGGTAGTGGCGGCTCGCCTCGATGTTAAATATTTTCAAAGGAAGTATTCAGTGTTGTAGGCTGCACGGATTAACTGTGGGGAAAGGTTGCAAAGCGTTATTTGATTGACACGTCGTTCGAATTGAGATTGTTTTTTTTTTTTGACACGAGTTCGAATTGAGAATTTGAGCACACGTCATTCGAATTGAGAATTTGGGGTGAGTAAAATTGGTTTATATTCTTATTATATGTACTTATCAATATTATTATATACATTTATTATTATTATTATAATATTTTATATTCTAATATCAGTTTATATCTTCTAACAGTATCAATAAAATACAAGAAACAAATATGAATTTCATATTATGAATTGGTTCATAGAAAAATTTGTGATGATAATATGTATTGACACACAATGAATTTTTTTGGTAGACGCAGAATTTGGAAATGTTACGTCATAAAATAAGAAAAGAAAGTACAGTAATAAACCCAAATATAATTGCATTTGCTTTAAATTATGAAGATGAGGTGCGAATGAAAATTCACACTTTGTTTATTAATAAGCAATTACTTCTGCATAGGTGGACACATATTCACTTTCAACGATTTTAACGTGTCAATCTCAATACACAGATGCAGTTATTTCTGTGCATCGATGGGGTCCACTATTGCCACTTTCAAAAGTTGACATAAAAGTTGGGCAAAATTGTTTTTTTTTTCTCCTGTAACTTTACCCTTTTTTTTTATTTTATTTTAATTCTATTGATTATTAAATTTTAATTTTCATCATGTAATTTATAATTTTTTTTTATTAGGTAAGCAGCCGGTACTAGTGACATGGCTTCCAACTTTTAAGTATTTTTTTAATTAAAAAAGCCATATGGAGCAATAAAAACGGTAGTGAGTTCAAATTTTTTTTTAATTAAAAAAAATCAAGAACCCAATTTCTAAACAAATCACAAGTCACAACCTTGACGTGGAATTTCAATTCCTTCCTCATCGTCATCTTCTCCACCAGAGATTTCAATCTTCCGACTTTTTCTCTCTCTATCCCTGCCTCTCTCATTTTCCCATCGGCTGATTCTTAATTCTTCTTGTCGTCGGTGCCGCCCTCTACCTTTGTTTCCACCGCAGTTCTTGAATTCATCAAGACAGAAATTGTTTTTGTTTTGCTTTCAATTTGTTGCAATTATTTGGGGTGTGAAAAACAGTGAGAGGCGCCGAATCGGAGAAAGCTTAAAAAAAAAATTCAAGCCCGTCTCTCATCTCCTCCGTCGGCGGTGCCCGGATGCCGCCTCCATCCAAAATCGACACTTCAAAGATCGAATTTGGGTGAGCTAGACACGGTCATTGCCCTAACTCCGAAAATTTTCCGAAATCGCCTCTGCACCAATCACAAATTCCTCTTCTTCCACCATGTTTTCGTGCTCGATTTCCTCCATCTTGTTATCCTCCCGAAGTAATTCACCTGGCGGATCCACCCTGCCCCTGCATCCGCCACAAAAACGAAGAAACCAACACATTGCTGAAGAATCATTCCCATTCCCCAGAATATAGAACCAATTTGAATAGAATATCTCATTACAGATCTATTTAAGAATTGAGAAAATTCACTTCTTTCTTCACAATTTCCTCATGAACAGGGGTTAGTTGCAGTAATCGAAGAACATGATTTGTTTGGAAGAAGAATGGGGAAGGGTGATTGGGGTGAGGGTTACAATATTCCACTTTAAACAAAGGATTAATATCACTTTTGTTCACCAAACTTTACCTCAATTTCAATTTTGGTCAATAAACTATACTTTTTTAATCACTTTTGGTTAGGGCCTCAGTTGACCGTTAGTCAACTAACGGAATAAGTTAGGGTTAATATCAGTTTTGATCACCAAACTATACCTCAACTTCAATTTTGGTCACTATGTTTTACTAGTCATCAAAATTGATCGCTAAACTATACTTTTTTAATTATTTTTCGTCAAGACGTCAGTTGACTGTTAGATAACTAACAAAATAAGTTATTTAAAGTGCAAAATTCAATTTTTTGAATTTAATAATGTTGGGACCCCACGGATTGACCACGATCTCCTATTGGTAAGTTATTGTTCGCTTTGAGCCGAACCCGCACAAATTTATTGTTGGACTTCTTCAAAATGTCTCATATCAATAAAGATATTTGTCCATCTTTATAAACCTCATGCTCCTCCGTTGTAAATTCGATTATGGATATTGTTTGCACCCAACAAATAAATAAAACCTAAATTTTAAAAATAGTTTAAACAATAAATATACCAGCTTTAAGATTTTTTTTATGTTAATAAATTAAATTATTTTAAAAGTTTCTAATTTTAATAAATTAAATTATTTTTATTAAATAAATTTTGATTATAATAAAAATAAATTATTAAATAAATATTGTCTAAAATATAAAAAAAATATTTAATATTATAAATGAATCCTAAATTTAAATTTACAAAATTATTATAAAAGAAATACACCAAATACTCACACTGTAAAAAAAAATTACTTCAAATACTCCTTTCGTACCATAATTTGTTTGTTAAATTAATATTTATGTTTCGATTATAATTTTAAATATTTTTTGAAATTATTTTTAATATTTGTATATAACTTAATTATTTAGTAGTTATTTTTTACCAAAATATATAATTATAAATAATTTAATTTATTAAAATAAGAAACTTCTAAAATAATTTAATTTATTAAATAAAAAATTTCTATTTATTGTTTAAACTATTTTTAAAATCTATATTTTAACAATTTCAAAAATTTAAATTTTGCACTCTAAATGACTTATTATGTTAGTTGACGAGGTCAACAGATCTCCTAATAAAAAATAATTAGCTTAGTGACCAATTTTGATGTCTAACGCCCTAACTAAAAGTGATTAAAAAAGAATAGTTTAGTGACCAATTTTGATGACGAGTGAAATTTAGTGACCAAAACTGAAATTAACCCTTAAATAAATAAATAAGAAATTGGCCACATCATTTTATCTAATTGGCTTTTTTAATTAAACTTTTTTTTAAATTTGTAGGTCATGTCACTAATATAGGCTGGTTACCTGCTATAACAGGTAGGACTAAAATAAAAATAAAAATTATAAGTTACAGGACAAAAATCAAAATTTAAAAATAAAAGAGATAAAAAACCTACATTAAAAATATCTAGCCTAATTTTAAGTTTCAATTAGTGTTAATAATTTTTGAGACTCAGCTAGGCACTTGAAGACTCGGCTAGGCACTGGAACAATAAATTTCAAGAATGATAAAATTAAACCTGAATTTTAATGAGTAATAACAAAAGCTGTAAGTAAACATAATTAGTTTATAAAAAATTAAATTAAGCGTAACAATCAAGTTCCAATATAAAAGCAGCGATTAGAGATTATAAGGGGGTGTGTGGATTGTAGTATGGGGATCTCTCTCAGTTGACGGCGACTCCAGAAGCAGCAGCAGCAAGGTAATTCGAATTACGCAGTGAGTTATCCTGGTTGGAGTGTCTGGCTTTGGAGAGCTTCAGCACCTGAACTGCCTCCTCCACCTTTGCCGCCAACGACTCCGGCGAATCCAACAAAACTAGTAGCTCCGAGTTGTCCATCTCCAACAGCATTCCTGTTATCTTTGCTGCTAGATCGCGCTGTGAACCAAATACATAAATATGAATTAGCATCATTCATCATCATGAGAGAGAGAGAAAGATAGAGAGAGAGAGACCTGGCGCTGAGCAACGAGGGGATAAAGACGCTCCCCGAGTATATGTTTCTGCTGCTCCGGAGGCAGGCTAGTTAATATCTCCAACCCCTCCGCACCAAGTTCAGCAGCAGAAGCTATTAGTATAGGCGGCTGTACGAATGCCAAAAACACGTACACGCCTTTAGTTAAGAGAACGCCTACCTAAGTTTACATGCATGAATGAAATGGAGTTTAAACAGACCTGCTGGTAGTTAATTGAGTCTTTTGATGAAGCCATAGGTCCTGGCAAAAGTGGTGCATATGTCATGCCACCTCCCAGTGGAAGAGCATGCCCATGTGCATGCCCATGCCCGTTCGTTCTTCCTCTTTGTCTCGAATTATTTGGTGCCTGAAGGAGAAAATAAATTAATAGATAGAGGATTAACTATTTATTACAAATTAATTAAGTGCATCTACTAAAACTGACCATGGTGACTGGAGATGGATGGACGACGGGTCTAGAAGGATTTGGAATGGCATTACCCCTCCATCCTGGCCTCATTACCGAAGGCTGATACATCAGATTAGGTGGCGTAGGGATTTGAGTAACGAGGCCAGGTGCCGGATAATAAAGATGAGGATATCCGCCTGAAAGAACAGGTCCTGGTACACGTTGGGAATATAGTAGTTGTAAATGAGCTTGTCTATCCTCTTTTCTCTGAGCAATTGACAAATATAATGGCTTGCGACGCATAATAACTCCTGAAACATAAGCATCCACAAATACTTCAGAATACTAATGTGGGTGATTCAGTAATCTAATTAACACTTAACATACGAACTTGACCCCAGAATAATTGACCCCTAGATACTCATAAAAAGGGGGAATGAGACCTTAACGAATTTTTCTTAGCCCAAATTTGATTCATATAATAGCAACCATTTAATGATAAATGAAAGTAAGATCATTAATATAAAAGAAATTTGCTAGCTGCATTCATCATATATTGTGGTTAATTGAATTAAATGTGAGATTGACAGGATAGCTATGCATGAAGGGAATGTTCAAGCATGCGCACCATCATGATTTCTTTCCAGACCATACATATATATGCCTCAATAGAAGAATGGCTACAGATAAACATACTTACCTTGTAAAGAAATTACTGCAATATTTGCCTCCTCTGGCATGGAGAAGCAGACAAATCCAAACCCCTTGCTCAATCCTTTATCATCTCGCATAATCTTAACAGAGGTAATTGTGCCACACTGACTAAAGTATTCCCTCAACTCATCATCAGTGATGTCATCATCAATATTCTTCACATACATGTTGGAACCCTGGAATTGGTAGATTGAATGAAAATAATGACCATAGGACAATCGATAATTAAATAAGCATACTTTGAACCTGTCGAACCTGGTATTTAAGGATCTGTTCCTTCTTTTTCTCCTCATACTGGCGCTTTAACCTCACCTCACGTTCTGACTTCTTCTGTGCCCGTGCAACATATAAAACCTTAGAGCCTGTCGGATGCATATAATTATGTTTCAAAACGTTCAATGGCAAAATGTCGGTAGCGTAATTTTAATAAAGTTATAATAGGCATTCGTGATCATACCAAGTTGTGATCCATGCAGAGCTTCCACTGCAGATTTGGCATTTTCCGGTTTATCAAAATTGACAAATCCAAATCCTCTTGATGCACCATTCTCATCTTTTGAGATGACTAAGCTCACAATTTTTCCGTATTGTGAGAACTTCTCCTCAAGGACTTCCTCAGATGTACCAGTATCCAAATTCTTCACATACAGGTTTGTGTACTTCTCAGGACAAGAAACAGCTCGGTCGCTCCTTTTCACAAACTTATCAACATACCTATGCAACAGAAGTTTTCTATTACTCGAAGTAAAGGTAAAAAGAAATTATATCGCAAAATAATATCATAAACGCAAAAACACAAGAGAAATAAAGGGATCTGACATACATTTCTTTGCCTCCAATAATTAAGCCATTGAGCTTCTCAATGGCAGCCTTTGCAGAGGCCTCAAACTCAAACTGGACAAAGCCATATCCTTTGCTCTTCCCATCATCAGAAGTGGCTACTTTACAGGATAATATATTTCCAAACTTCTGAAACATTTCTTGAAGCTTCACACTATCTACTGAGCCGCTCAAATTCTACAATAAGAACATAGAAAAGCAAGTGAAAATGCCACACAAATTACAGATATCTCAATAATCATCAAAGATAGAAACCAGAATAATTACCTTGACAAAGACATTTGCAACTCCACTTTTTCGTGCATCTGAATCACGGAGCGACCACATAACCCTTATCGACTTTCCATGCAATGTGGAGTGATTTTTCATTTCAATAGCACGAATGGCTACTCAAAACAAATTAGAAAAAGAAAATTGCATTATTTAAACAGAATATTATGGCTCAACAAAAGTTTCAAGCTTCACAAAGTGCCATTGTTAGTGGTCTAGGAAAACAAACAAATTTGGGGGACCAGATGGTCTAGGACCTGAGGACTGATATGGGCCAAGAAACATAAAAACTACCATACTTTATAATATTCATTCGTCATAATCACAGGGTTCGTTCACAAAATTCAGTTATGGTATGAGGCCATTTGCATCCCACTCCTACTAATAAATGTACATTTACAAAAGGTAAAAATAAGTATATCTGGATAAGTTCTGAATTCTATGAAAAAAGAATCACACCCATGCATAAAAAACAAAATTTGTCACAACCCTCTACTGCAATCCTCCAAGTTAAACAACCTTAGCCAATAAAAATAGAGTCATGATTATTAATTCAAAACTGCTTTAAAACATGCATGCATGACAGAAAGCACATTGATGCATCAACCTTCATATACAGCTCTGTTTCATTGAAATTACTATTCGACTAGATTTATCTATAAATTAGCAACAAGAACTTATTTAGCCCCTGTTGATACAGAAATTGTTTCGATCTCGCCTTTTGAAATGTGTAAATCTCAATCAATACCAATCAGTCAGCCGAAATTCACAAATTATCCATAAATCAACAAAGAAATCATAAAAAAAATATCACAACAAAACAATAAGCGCGATCACCACCAATTCCGAATCACATTCGGTCCACTTCCACACACACTCCAACTCACGCACGCACACACACACACACAACCGAACAATTCTAGGTATTCCGACAGATACAGGCGAAAGGGTAAATAGAATTACCATCCTGAGGCGAGATAAAATTAACGTATCCATAACAGAGGGAGCGGCCGGTATGCAAATCACGACAAACGCGAACAGAGTCGATGCTCGTGAACTCCTTGAAAGCCTCGAACAACATACCGTCCGTCACATCCGGCGGCAAATCGCCGACGTACAGAGACGCCTGCGTCGCCGGTGGCGGTACCGTCTGTTCCGACGCCATTAATCCCCAAAAATCAACAGCGGAAACGAAATCTCAGCGATTATAATTTAGGCGTTACAATGTGCCAGTATTAGGTTACGATTGAGGAAGAATCCGGAGAGTGAATGCTGGAACGGAGAGATATGTATCGAGGAGAATTTTATTGATTTTTTTCCTTTTGGGGATTAAGATGAATTGGGGTTGGTAATTAAGGGAAACCTAGATGAGAGAGTAGGAGAGGAGTGAGTGAAGAGGTGTTTTTGTTAAGGGTGATTTGCATGGACGCGGGAGTTTTGTGCCGTTTCGCTGAGCGGATACCAGAAACAGTGTGCGCCACTCTCCTCAACAGGCGCGTTTCTTCACTCGCAATATTTGGTTTCTATTAATCCGCCGTTTCCATTGGCATAAATGTGATAATTGTCAATTTTTTTTTAACAGAAGTCCTAATATCTCGCGGTAATATATTCTATTTTTTTTTAAATGTTTTTTTTATGTGAAAGGATCTGATGCGTATTTAACCAAAAGATTTTTTTTCCATGGATTACACAATAAAATAAATTATGATATTAATTATGACAATTTTATGCGAAAATTGTTTATACTATGCTTAGATTGAAACTATTATAAAATATTATATACGTATTAAAAAAATTCATCATAGCATGAAAAATTGAGGTAAAAAATATTAACAACAATTAGAATATAATATCACTAATTCCGATTTTTTATACTCTTAATTGAGATTCATAATATTTTTTATTAAATATTTGATACTTTAAAATAATTTCATGATACACTTATCATGAACCGAGAAGATATTGTGTGAAAATATTCATGGTAAATCTTGTTTGAAGAGTATTAGTAAATTACGTTAAAGTAACAGCTGCGAAATATATTAGTTAAAGTGGTATTAGTGTTTTCACTAAAGGTATTAGTTACTTTAACTAAATGTATTAGTTATTTCAACATATTAAATAAATTATTGTTTACAGTAATAATTATCATGAATATTATTCACATAATATTTTTCCATTCTCTTAATTCGAGATTTGTTTTGCAATAATAATTTAAAAATTGTTGTGTAGTTCTATTAAAAGAAAAAAATACATAACTAATAAGTTCATATGTTCTAATGCATTCACTTTCCCTTCAACAAAACAAAATATTACTGCAACATTTTTCTCAAAAGCCTTCAAGTTAAATCAGCAAATAATGGTAATCAAAATTTCACGAACTATAGGAGAAAACTTGTTAATATAATAGTATAAAATTTATATCACTGCATTTATTTAGTGATATCATAATATTAATTTAGTTATATTATTACACTTATAAATTAATATCACAATATAAAATATTACGAGTATTAATTTATAAGAGTAATAATATCACTGAATAAATAATATAGTAGCAGTTTCATACTTTAATTTTTTTTTACAGGAGAGTAACTCAATTTAATGCTACTCAGGAAACCCCCAATGAATTTTATATAAGAAATTTGTTAAAATCGCTTTCAAAAATAAAATAGAGTTAATGTGAATTGAATTCACAAACATAATCTAATGAATATTTATAGAGTATTTATGGAGTGAAATTAGTTTATATATAAACTATTAAAGAATATTAATTGATTTTATTGAAGGGTATTAATTCACTACAAGAAAATATAATATTGCCTACGAAAATTGACAATATGGATACGGAATTACCAACAAGAGAATTTGTAGGGGAGATTACCTACGAATTGCTTACAAAAATATCTAATTATATAGGCATCTTCCTTCCCACCTACAAAATAATTTCCGTAGGCAAATTGTGTTGTAGGTAAATTTTTGAAGGCAAATGACTTGTAGGTAATAATACCTAGGGATTTTATTCCGTAGGCTAATTAATTCCGTAGACAAGTTGTTTAGGTTGAGAAATATAGATGCTTTCATAATTAGAAAATTTCGTAATCAAATCGTAGACAATTCTTACTACAAACTTTTTTGTTGGTAATTTTTTGTATACAATTTAATTCCGTAGGTAAATCATTATTTTCTTGTAGTGATTGTTTGTGAGTTGTTTATAATAAAATTTATTTTCACTAAATAACTATTATTTTTCAGTTAAAATAACTAATGTCCTTCAATAGGACATATATAAATATTTTCACTCAATACTTTGTCTAATCTAATTTAGTTTTACTACATTTTTTTCATTGTCTTTTTAACTGCAAAATTTATAATCTTTTGCCAAGTAATGAATCAAGATAACGCTTAAGAATATTAATTAAGGAAATAAATGGAAATGGGCGCGTGGTGATGGGAAGGGAGAATGAGAATTGCAGGGCTATAAAAATGGCAAGAGAAATGGACTTAGTAAGAGAGAGAGGGAGTCAAAGAAAGAAGAGAGAGAAAATGAATGAAGCAGCAATATAGTTGCAGTAATGTCCGCCGTCGACACACCTCAGCCACAACTCTCCGTCCACTTCGGACGCCCTCAGCAATTTATTTCCTATATTTACCTGTCCTGTAAGGCATAGTTTGTTCGGTGAAAACATATAATACCGTTTAGTGGAAAAAACTAATATTCCCTCCGTCCCTAAGTAAACTTCCTACTTTCCTTTTCGGGCTGTCCCCAAGTAAATTTTTCATTCCATAAATGGCAAAACTAACACTTTGCTATATATAAACTTTAACCTTCAAATCCACACAATATTACTAAAAATGCCACTCATTCAATTCACTTTTCAACACTATATCTCAAAAGTCAACATGTGGTCCACCATATATTAATAAACAAATACACTTTCTTAAACCGTTCAAAAAAAAAAATGAAAAAGTTACTTATGGACGGAGGAAGTATTTTTTTTAGTGAAAACAAATTAATACACTTCATTTAATAATTTATGTATAACCAATTTTACTTTATACCTACTTTTCTATAATTATATTATTATCTTTTTTTTATAATTTGGTATTCAAGTAAATTTGAAATCAATTCCAAATGTATTAATATCCAAAAAAAAAAAAAAAATGTATCGAGCTATTGATACTCTCAACTAGTCTACTACAATATACAAATATTTCTTTCTTTCTTTTTTTTTAGAGTAAGATACAAATATTTCTTTAGAAAATAGAAAAGATGAACATATGCAATGCAAAATTGATTTGTTTAAGCCACCAGACAAACTGAATCCCCACAAAAAAAAAAAAAAATGGAGAAAAGGAAAAAAAAAAATTATTCACTCTCCCTTCTATAATTTCTAATTATTCACTCCCCACATGTTCTAATCTAACATATTTATATCCAAATCCTATTTCTAAACGCAACCTAAAGAATTTTTCAAAAATACATGTCTTCTAATTTTGTTCAAGAACAAACACAAAAGACAATGACGCCGACCAAACATTGTGCCACCCTTTTTGTCCTTTTTTTCCCTTCAACGTTGTTGGTCTATTTATTTTTCCCTTTTGGCAAATACAATTCCTAATATAATTTCTTGGATTTGATTTTAGCTTTCTTCTGTATATGGGTAGATAAGTAAATGGATTTGCTATATGGAGGTAATTATGCAATTAAGGAAAAAAAATATACTTAAATAAATAAATTAAAAGAGTAGGTCTTGTATGAGACCGTCTCATGGTATGAGACAATGAGAATAGGTGTAACTAGGACATTGAATCATTAACACTTTGGTAGTGGTAGGTGTTAATTTGTGTGGTTCATGCCATGAGACGGTCTCATACAAATTTTTGGTGCAAATTCACACAAGTCATTACCTCCTCTATAGTATCACTTCTATTTTAAATTCCTGCATTTTTTTGAATCCACTCATTTTGTGGCGGTTTTTTCCGTTTTAACTTTAATTTTTCAATCCTGTAATCTCATCCCTTTGTGGCGGTTTTTTTTTTTACTTTTATTTTTCAATCCTTTAATCTCGTCCATTTTAACCACTCTGTCAGTAACTTTCTTCGGAATTCTAATTTACACTTCCTTCCATTGACATCTCTCTTCTAAACAAACCACAATCGCTTCATCTTCCAATTTGTAATATGATGACAATTGATGCACATAATAGGTTTGTTTACTAATTAAATCCTCTCAAAATTTCTTTGTCCGTTCTTCCGCCTTCTACCCGCGTTGGTTAGGAGCTTATTAGAATTCAAATTATATGAATAAAATCTTACTTCTTAATATTGTTAAACAATTTATACCATCTATTATTTAGAGATTTTCGCTCTACTATTAGTATTTTTGGTTTCTTCAAACATTCATTTTATAGATTTTCATTTTTCTCCGGATGAATTCAATTTTTCCTTATCTTCTCAAATTTTGGAGAATCATACGTGGAATTCGGTAAGCATTCCTTTTACAATACAGATCTAAAATGACAGAATGTGTTAAAATATTTACTTTATCCATTATTTTTCCAAGATTACTAATGGGTACATGATAAGAGTACTATCACAATTTCACAGGTATAGTCTCTTTCTCTTATTTTCCTTTTCCAATTTCATCGATCAACCGTTTCTGCTTCACTTTCTTCCTATTTTTTTTCTTCTTCGACTTTCGTCGATGAATCGCATATGCAACTTTGGATTGTGTGATTTTAAAATCCACGATACTCATGGGAAATATAATATATCGACCAAAGTGTAATCCTATTTTATTCTCTCCGATCTCTTATTGCCCCGCTGTTGTTGAAGTTGTTATACATTTGAGTGCAATTTTTTTTTATTATTAACATGTGTAAGTTCACAAAAAATAATATTAAATTTCCATATAATATTTTCAATATATATATACATATAATATTATGTTATATAGATTGCGTCGTGTGACCTTGCCTGTTAAGTGGAAATTTATCATATGAGAATTCAACTTTTAGGTTAGTATCAATTTAGGACTCAACTTTTTAAGAGTCTCAGATTAAGATCTATATTTTGTTTTTGTTTTTTTTCTCATTTTAAGCCACTTTTATCTTTTTTTTTTTCTTGATTTAACATCCGATCTACTCCCTCCATCCCAAGATTGACGTCCCAACATTTTGTTCACACTAAAAAAAGGAAATAACTCTCAAGTTAATAAAGCATAAAGTTATCATTATTTTATTTAACTCCACACCCACACTCCCATTTTTTTTAAACAAATGTGTCAAACCCAAATGTGAACAAAATCTTGGGACGGAGAGAGTACAATTTTTTCCTTCTCATTTCAAATTTGGCTACATTTGAATGTTTAAAGTTGTAACTATTTGTGAGTCAAAGACTGTTACAAAATTTGCTGATATTTGTATATATTAAATATTAACTAATATTTGCTTGAAAATGTTAGGTTGTATGCACATGTAGCATTGCGCAACTCAAATACATGTAATAAAATTTATTTTGTTATTATTAAAAGGTCACATATGATATTACACAACTTTTAACATGCACTCAAATGTATAACATGCAGTTGGATTTTAAGTTCAATTTTGATTTTTCTCAAAACCAACAAAAACACACCATGTGTTTTTTTACAATCGGGGTATTAATAATATTTTATTGGGGTATTATTGATTACTTCTTGGGATATTGTTGATTTTTTATTATGGAATTTTTTCCAAATCCAAGTGCATACTTTGCATTCAAGTATACACTACTCATGATTATATTATCGATTATCGACGACCAAGGTTTAGGCAAATAGACTGGGATTGTGGAACAAAATAAAAAATTAAATTCAATGTGTCATTGTTGGATATACACCAGAAGGTCCAAAGGAGGGAGAGAAAGAGCGAAGACCAAAGGAGGGAGAGAAAGAGCGTGAAGAACAGGAGTTAAGTTGGCTTTGTAGAGGTTGTGGTGCATACTTTGCATTCAAGTGTACACTACTCATAATATTGATCAAAATTAATTTTATAGAAGTGATTTTATAGTAATGATAGGAGTGGTTATAATAAGCACAATTTTAAATTATGTACTTGAGTTGCATGACGAATTTGGTGCACAACAGACATATACATTTTTTTTATTCAGACTTTTCTTTTTTTCTTTTTTTAACATTATGAATCTTTTAGATTACATGGGGATAATTTTATACATATATAATTTAAATTAATTAAAAATAAAATTAAAATACAAAATCTTTATGACAGTACATATCATAATGGAAACATTTACGCATAATTGAAATAAAATATATCAAATAACTCACAAATTCTAAAATCAGAAAATTAATTTTGAAATTTTAAAACAAATATTCATTTAAATATTATTGATCATAATATTATATATATATATATATATATATATATTCAACCCGCGTAATACGCCGGTTTTACTTATTAACAAATATAAACAACGGTTAGAAATTGGACAACGCCTTTTACAACTGAGTTGAATCCAAATCCTAATTAAATGAAGATGTGTAACTTCATCTTGATTAATGCAAAATTCAAATGTCAAATCTAATATTGAGAGTAATTGAGATATAACACTATATCTTACACTGCAGCTTGAAATTATTTTGATCATACACATGAAAATATATTATTCCAACAAATTCTCAAGGTAATATTCTCGATAGAAAAATACAAGGATTAGAATCAGAATACCAGATTGTGATAAAGTTTGAGTATATTTTGGATTGACTAACCAAACTCTTAGTGAAGAATTACAAGCTATAATATTTTTAGCCAAAAACTAGCTTTAAATATCTCCACTTCACTTCTTCCATCATCCTAACTAATTTTATCTCCTTATCTTCGAACCATTTTTACTTTACAATTTGTCTAAAAATTGTTGTTTCACTTCACATTTCTTATACGGCCCTTGTTCTCTACGCTTCTTTCTATCTCTTATATATTTGACGGATAAAAAATGTTTTATGTTAATACTCATAAAACTTGTTTGTGTTTACAAGAGATACACTTAACAAAATATGTAATTCGTGCTTTTTTATACTCAATATTTGGTCCAGAAATCGACTATTTTGGATGGTCTAAACCCACTGTCCACTAATAAGGGAATTCGTTTCAAAGTCGGATGGAGTACATCCATAAATTCCAAGCCCTAGCTTCTAGGTTATTTGGGTATTGCTCATGAATCTAAAATATTACACCTTTAAGTTTCCAAACAACCACACTCAAGCTACTTCTCAACTATATTGACACATTTTCTGTAAAAGAAAATAAAATAAAACATATAAATACAGTTACATTCATAATACAAATAGCATCTCAACAAATCTGTCCCAGCTTGGCTTGCACCAATCCCTACCAAATTCCTCTAATTAACTTCTTTTTTTGGGGGGTCTAGATAAATCTGATCCTGAAGATAACACTAAAAAATTGGCTGCCAATTGCAACAAATATAAATTGGCAAACAAAAATGGGAAGGTGTCGAAATAATCTACAAAGAGAGAGCAATTAGTAGTAGAAAAGAATGCAGCAAGAAAGCATTATAACTTGCTCCGAATATTTGTTTAATGGAAGAGCTTCTGTTCACACTCAGCTGACCAGCATTCACATACTTGTCCTTACCAGAAGTTATCGAGACGTTGACTGACAACGAACCTGAAGAAATTTACCGATAACATGTTACACGGGATGACAGACAGTTGGGACTTTTAACGCGATAATACGAGAATTTAGCATGTAAAGAAGCTGACTTACAATCGTAGTCTGCCCATCCTATTCTCTGATGAGCCAAATCGTAAACAAAGATTTTGTCTTTGAGGAAAAGATCTGAAATGAGAAAAAATATATTAAAATTAGATGACCAAATTACTATTCAGACGTCAACACATTTGGCGAATCGGGAAAATGTTCGTTTTTTTTTTTTTGCATTATTACTAGAACAGGTAGTTAGACGGGCAACGAACCTCCCAAAATTGTAGTGCCTTGATTCTGAGCTTTAAGAAAGCCAATGCACCAAGTTGCAGCACCATCCTGAAAGTACCAATTATTAACAACTTTAGTATCAAAAAGAGTTACGGATAACGATAAATGACTCACAACGAATCCCATGCGCGTTAGGTAGTCGTTTGGTCTTAAAACCATCGATGCACCCCCGGCAAAATTAAAAGCGATTGGTGGAAAGACTTGATCTAAGCTGTTAAGAGAAAGCGGCAGTCGTATCATTAGAGAAAGAGAGAGAGAAAGCGAGACAACGAAGGATGAAACAAACCTTGCAAAAAGTAGGTAGCATTGCCGCTCTTTGTTAAAAAATGGCTTCGCTGATTGAGAAACAGCAGCAGTTATCTGCAACCATAGCAAGAGAGCGATTGGAAATAGTCAAGAAGCGAACTTTTTTGTTAATTCCTTTTAATAGTACAAAGTGGCTCGAGATATATACATACAGCATTAACAAGAGGATCAAAAGCTTCTTCAACTAGGTACGCCAAAGTCGTTCCCGAATCAATAATGGTTCCTTGGTTGCCCGATGTAGCAAACACCGTTTGATCAATCGATAACAATTGCCCATTTACAGCAATACTTTGCAGATATAAGTTATAATGAGGCCTGTACAAACAATTCATCAAAGGTAGATACACACTCACTAGTCCTAGATTAATAATTCCGAAAAATAAACAGATGAGACGTCACAAAGGCTATATAGTTTTAATTGTCAGAAAGAACAGAACAAACATTAAGAATATTAACATTATACGTACTGTGAAGGAACAAGGGGAGTATAAACGATTCTTGGATCCAATATCTCACCAAGAACTAGTATACCTCCACCATTACCATCCCCTTTCAAGCAATGGGAAAATATTTTAGGTGTTATCCCACGTGACGCTAATTGTGATGTCACCGAAAGACTCTGTTGGCCGAACCCAAATATTCCATCAACTGCTCTATCGGATTTCGTCAAGTCCCCAAACAGTGAGGTGCTGCACCTGTTTACACCATAAACTCGAATTAATGCTCCAGCATAGCGACACTCTATCAAAGTTGAGCTAGAAAGAGAAGAAGATATAAAGAGACGAAGATAGATAAGTGCATGTCAAGCCCATGAATTATCTTCCCTTGGTCAAAAGGACGATACACAGATGTTGTTATAGAGGCAGTGTAATTCAAGGTGGGGAATCTAACGAAAATTCTCGTATACCACATTTACCATACCGAAAATTCAACAAGGAGTGGGAAAAATACTGAAATTTTGAGTATACGCACTTATCGTACTGAAAAATATCGAGAACACCGACATCTTCAGTACAGTAACCATAAGTACATTTAAAATTCGATATTTTGCTACATTCTATACCGAAATCCGGAAAAAAAAAGGATCAATATTTAAATAAAGAACAAGTTACTATTTCGAAATGCATACTAATACCCTATACAAAGCAATATCGGCATAGAACAGTAAATACCAATACCTTAAAAATCGTTATATCGATATTTCGATATACAAGGTTTTGGTATGGTATTGGTATGAAATTTTATACACCAAAACTTATGATACGCTATACGAAATGCAATGGTATTTTCCTTAGATTCACCAGACACCAAGTTAATTATGCTAATTCAAAAAAAAAAAAAAAAAACACTCAACTTAAGAGAGCACTTTCGTCATCTAGGGCAATACTCGATAAAAATCAAGAAGGGACTTACCCAAAAACAATGGGAGCAGAAGAATTGGGCAACAATGATGTACCCAAAACGGTATCGAAATAAAACATATCGGTAACATAAAAACCAGTAGTGCCACTCCCATCTCCGTATTGGAAAGTGTAAGCACACTGATTGCTTTCACTTGAGCATTCAGCAGACGCAGTTTGAATAATCGAAGCACATAGGTTATTCGAGCACGAGATAGGTGAAGCAGTTGAGGATGCAGCTGTGTTGAAAAAATTGAGAGGAATCTGCAATCAAAACGCACAATCAGTCGATTGAAAAACTTCAAAAAGTGTCACGAAACGAAACAAACAAAAACGTGAGCATCGTACACCCAATCCACTATTTTGGGGGCAATCTTTACAGGTACTGCAAGTAACCCACAAGATGTCACTCCCGGTATCAATCTGCACGTTGAACTCTTGCGGCGGAGATCCCAACCTCACCTTCGTGTAATAAAGTCTATAAAATTGAACAATTCTAAGTCACCCAAAATGAATCAATTATACAACTATATACATAATTGTATACATTTGTTCTAAGGATGCCACCATAAACACCCGGATTTTTGCTCATTACACACACCCGAGTATACAACATTTCTCTACACTATCTACAATCATACACAGCCATAAATCGGGTGCATTCAGCAAATACACGAGAGTTAATAGTTTCAACCTCGTATTAATCGTTGGATTACGAGTAAACTCAACACAATGTCAGAACAACAATGTTCAAGATTGGTCTCAAAGCAGCCAAATAATAATAATTGCAAACAAAGCTAAAATGAGACATAATTCTCACAATCAGTCAATCAGGAATAGCAATGTCCATCTCAAAATTTGACAAAGTATAGAGTGAAAATGGTTCATGCAGGTTATTAGTTGTTTTCACTAAAGAGTATTATTTGTTTTCAATGAAAGATATTAGTTGTTTTCACTGAAGAGTATAAATTGTTTTCACTGAAAACAACTAATACCTTTTAGTGGAAACAAATAATACTCTTTAGTGAAAAGAACTAATACCCTCTAACGATTCATGTATGAACCAATTTCACTCTATACAAACTCCTAAAATTTTAGACCTTATCCAACTAAAGGACCAATAACCATACTTCTCTAAGATATCTAAGCAATTAACTTCCAAAGAGTAGTTCTTCTGCAGGACCATAATTTGTGAATGATGAAGAAAAGCAAATTTTCACCATTTCCAAAATAACAAGATAAGCAAATTTCTTCAACTCGTTCACCAGTACTGAAAAAACACAATGTAATTGAAATTTCAACTGACAAAATGCAGAGCATGAAAAGATAAACAAAAAAAAAACAAAAAAATTGTTTTTTTTTTTTTTTAAAGAGAATTTTTTAGAGATGCGATAAAGTTACCCAAAGGCGTAGGGATCGGAGGCACCGCCGACCGGAAAATCCACAATGCCGCCGGAAAAGCTCTGCAATGTCCGCGCGTGCCTCGCACGGTCCCGAGCTTTAATCACCTCTAGGTCCACCTTCTCCTCCACCGGAAACGCCCTTTCGAGAGTCAGTACTCTCTGAAACTCTCCGCCGACGACGCCGCAGTCGGTGGCGGAAACCAGCGCAACAAGCGCCGCCATTACCCACAAACACCGGCAAGCCATAGCCGGCGCTCGGACTAAATTATATGTATACACTGCTTTATTTTCTAAGAAATTGAAATTAAAATTTAAAAATTAAGCTGAATTTAAGCACTACTTTGTTCAATTGATTGCGTATTTATAGAGAAAAAATTGGGCATGAATTGGCACAATTTCATGATGATGTATTCACTCACACAGTGTCACGAAAGTGTGTGCTCCGACAAGGGCTTGATTTTATTTATTTTTGTCAGGAAATGGGGAAAGGTCAATAATAGTCAATAAATTGATAGGAGAAAAACGGCTTTATCAGAGGGTAAAATGGGAATTATCACGTGAAGACATAACGGGATAAATGTCTCATCTAATCATCTTTTTTTATTCTTTGCTACTGTTGGCGAGAATTGTTTTGAAAAGAATAATGCATGTCGGTATTTTTATTGTTATTTTTTAACTAATATTTTACTCGTGTGATGGACGATTGGTATAGGTATAATGTGTATTACATTTTTTTTAATTTAAATAGATGATGTATATTTGAGGGAAGTTTGATTCTTGACGTAAAACAATTTCATATATGAGATGAGATTTCATTTTCGTATTTAAGTTATAAATTTTTGTCTACATATTTTTTATTTTTATGCCTCCTACATTTTTTTTAAAACTTAGTTAATATAGAAAGTTTGTAATATTTTTTTAATGATGGTGCAAATTTAAGGAACAGGTAATAAAGAATGTGTAAATTAACGATGATTTCAGTTTGTAGAAATTGTTACTTAGAAATATTAGAATCAATATTTTTTCTAAAGTATACTTAGAAATATTAGAATCAATATTTTTTATAGAGTATACTTAGAAATATTAGTATCAATATATACCTAGAAATTTTTATTGCTAAAATCAATATTAGAATATAATAATGATTGCCACTTTTTGTAAGCACAAAATATGACCCACTCGCAAGTGTACGAAATCGTTGTTATAGTAAGGCAATTGACCAAGTAATAAAAATATCGAACCCAAAGGAAGCAAGTGGCTAGCTAAGTCGATTCAAGTTATCATGCTTGGAAATTAAAGGACAAGTTCGGGTTGATTACACTACTAAACAAGAAAATCAAAACAAACGAGAAATGAAAATCTACATGTCTTCATTAGACGAAGTGCAAGAGGAGATATGCTTCGGATGATGTCGATTATGCAATTATCGAAGCTAGCTTAACTTATGTCATTCTTATGTTTTATATCATGATTAGACTAGATCAAATTAATCTCATCTAATCAACACACTCTCGTTTTGAAGGGTTCGATGCTCGATTCGGGGTGTTCTAGACTATCTAGCATCTCTCGATGTCTTAGACGTCTAACTATAGCATTCAATAACTCTCATTTCGCTCAATTAAACACATGTATGAACTAGCTCAACTCTCGCATGTTGCCAATCCTAACATAATGCATGATCTACTAGAAACAAATCATCAAAGCTCAAGTAATCCACAATTAAGGAATCTAATCATTCAAATCATCATAATCAAGGCACAAATAAAACAAAACTTCAATAATCACATTATCTAAATCATCCAAAGCATAGAAGACTTAGCTCATGGTTCTAGAAGAGATATCCATGACTAAGGAAGCCAAACAAGCAATTAAACTCATAGAAATCAAAATAAATTGCAATTGAAATGAAAATAGTAATATAATGATATCATCTCTCATCATGGAAAAGAAATTAAACTTTGCAATCTTCTCCAATCCTTGCTTGAATGTAAACTATCACTAATTGAAAGATAAACCTAACCTAATCTATGAAGAAATTGAAAGGAAATGAAAAGAAAAATGAAAAGAAATCTAATCTAAGGGATTTAGGGCTCTCTTGTGTTGGTTCTCTCGTAACTGACTGATTCCTCTTCTCCAAAGACATTTATGGCCCTTTTATATTCGCACCCAAATGCCCATAAGTCGATTTTTGCAATTAAGTTCTAGAATTCTCCAAAAAATTCCGCTTTTGGAGCTTGCCAATATTTTGCTCGGGCAAAACTCTTTTACTCGCCCGAGTTAAGGTATGCTCGGCCGAACATAGCTTCACTCGGCCGAGTGCTTACTCTCTTGGCCGAGCTCTTCACATTTTTGCCATGCTCGGCCAATATTAAGAATGCTCGGCCGAGTAAAACTTTATTTTGGCCGAGTGGATCCTCCAGAGAATTATGCTTGGCCAAAACCCCTTTTGCTCGGCCGAGAACCTCTTTTCATGGTCGAGTGCGCTCTGTTTTGTCTCCTTTTTTAACTCCACTCTTCATTCTTTCTTCGATTTTTCATCCTTTTGGCCCTAAAATCACTCAAATTCCTGCGAAAATAACAAAATACTACCTTTCTCGACAATCAAGCACAAAATATCAAATTAATGTAAATAATCACACAAAATCCAATA
Source organism: Ballota nigra (assembly GCA_947034835.1). Lineage (NCBI taxonomy): Eukaryota > Viridiplantae > Streptophyta > Magnoliopsida > Lamiales > Lamiaceae > Ballota > Ballota nigra. Next base: position 96,833,899 of record OX344725.1, read on the forward strand.
AAATATGTCAATAAAATGCATGAATTTCAAGCAATTATCACATCAATCAAATAACTTACAATAATTAGAGGGAAAAAAGGATATAATTAGAGTAGTACATTTTTCTAGAGTTTAAAAAAACTACAATGAAAAAAATAATTTAATAATTAATTGTACATTAATTATGTCAAAATATTAAATATCATATTTATCAAAATTAGAAGAAAAAAAATTGGTATGACTTTTTAATTAGTTTCTATTTTTAGACTATTTTGTTATTATATTAATATAGATTTCATTTTCTGTATTTTTAATTGTAACCATAAGTCTTTAATTTTTTTTAACATAAAGATAAAAAACATTACCATTTTTTTTTGGCTTAATTGCAAATAAAATCACCATTTTTTTCGCGAATTGCAATATAAGCTAAACTTTTGAATTTTGACAAAAAAAAAATATCACTTTCATATTTGCTTGCAATTTAAACTTCGGGTAGTGTGTCTCTTGCCCGAAAACTAACGTGTACAAATAAATATACAATCATCATCTCAGTATGCATCTACATCATTAATTATTTATAAATATAATAAATAAAATTTAAATTACAAATTAGTATTATAAAACTATAAATAAATTTAAAATACATATAAATATAAAAATGGTTAGTCATATTTTAAGAAAATATTTAATTATATTTATAAAATTCAAGACTATAAAATAAATAAAAATTTAAAAACTAACCAATTTAAAATATCACCAGTTAAAAATAAAAAATTTAAAAACTAAACATTTTCTTAATTGAATAATAAAGAACTCTCTTCTTCAATTACCAAATCCAAAATCTCCCAAAAATTATTTTGGAATTATCAAATTCAACCCTAAAATCATTGTTCATCCTCCTTTCATGTCTTCATCATCCGACCGCGCCGCTCCACCCTTTCGATGCAGACACACAACATCATCAGACATGGATTAAATTATTTTCTATTGAACAATTACAATTTCAATACATCCAAAAATCGTAATATTATTCCCCACGTTATTTTTAAGAGTGTTACCTTGAATATTGCATATCTCTGATCTTTACCTTGGACCAGCATTTTGAACTCGAGATTTGCAAGGAATGAGGTGGAGAATGGAGATAGACATGGGAAAGACTATCTGCAGAGTTGTCGGATATACCTAATGCTTGAGGATGATGAATTGGAAGGAATTGGGGGTTAATTTAATTATTTTCTTTAATTAATATACGATATTCTAATTGGAGTTGAGATATTTTGAACGTGTATTGTGAACTGGAGGTTGGATATTTTGATTTTTTTTAATTGGAATTTGATTTTTAAAATTATTTCAAATGTATTCGAATTATTCGTTTTGAAAGATATTAATAATTTTAAAAATTTTAAAAAGCACAAATAAGTACTTTAATTTTAAAAAATATAATTAAAAAATTATATTTAAACTTATTTATAATATAATTTTTTTTTAGATTAATGATGTAGATGCTTACTAAGATGATAATTGTGTATTTATATGTACACATCAACTTTCGGGCAAGGGACAAACTGCCCAAAGTTTAAATTGCAAATAAATATGAAATTGGTGATTTTTTTTTTTTTGCCAAAATTCAAAAGTTTAGCTTATATTGCAATTTGCGAAAAAGTGGTGATTTTATTTGCAATTAAGCCCTTTTTTTTATATGCTACACTGGGTAATGCCAACACATAACAATATGTGGTATAATATGCTAAAGTTCTATTAGACACTACACAGTGTAACATGTGCCTTGTCATTCATTAGGCAATAATTTCCCTAATAAAGAACAAGTCATAAGCGAGCAACTTTGCTTTGTGGAGCGAACAACTTAACAAGTAACAAAAGTTCTGAACATATATTCATAAATTTTTGAAAATTTCATCGTATTTACAACTATATACAAAAAACTAAACTAACTTTTACATTCGTCAAACAAGACTCGTCTATTGATAATACTTTTTTAACAGGGCTGCATTCCAGGAGTATTGGGCCGAATTGCCTTTTGTGTCTTCCAGGTCATATGTGCCATTGTCCCATTTCTGAGTTATTCTATATGGGCCCTCCCAAGTTGGTCCGAATATTCCTGGTGATGGTCCCAAAACCTTTTTGAGCACGAGATCTCCAACCTTGAAATCTCTGACTTTTACTTGTGAGTTGTAATACTTTGCGATTCTTCTTTTATATATTGCATTTTTCATTTCTGCCGAGATTCTCTTTTCCTCAATCAAGTCCATTTCTGTGGCTAGAGCTTGATCATTTGTCTGTTCGTCGAACGTTGTTGTTCGTTCTATCGGGACCTTCAATTCTATAGGTATTACTGCTTCGATGCCGAACGCCATTGTGAATGGAGTTTCGCTTGTACTCGTTCTGTGGGATACTCGATACGCCCATAACACTTCTGGTAGCTCCTCCGACCATTTTCCTTTCTTATCAATCAACCGGATTTTCAGTATGTGTTTGATTATCTTGTTAACTGCTTCGACCTGGCCATTAGACTGGGGATGATATGGAGTTGAAAAATGTTTCTTTATTCCCCACTTCTCACAGAAGCTCCTTATTTTCTTGCCTTCGAACTGTCGCCCGTTGTCAGTTATAATTGCCTGTGGTACTCCAAACCGACATACTATGCTCTTCCATATGAAACTGATCATTTTCTCTTGAGTGATTGTCACAAGTGCTTCTGCTTCAGCCCACTTTGTGTAGTAATCCACGGCTACCACTGCGAACTTTACATTTACCTTCCCTATAGGGAAAGGTCCGATAATGTCGATCCCCCATTTCGCGAATGGCCATGGACTATTGACTGCTATCATCTCGGTTGGTGGCTTGTTGATATTGGGGGCGAATATCTGACATTTGTGATAGGTTTTCGCAACCCTGATAGCGTCTTTTAGCAATGTAGGCCAATAGTACCCTTGCCTTACTGTCTTGTAAGCTAATGCGCGCCCCCCAGCATGGTTTCCGCAAACGCCTTGATGAATTTCTCGCAAAACCTCTTGGCCTTGTTATTTTGTCAGGCATTTCAGGAGTGGGAGTGAGAATCCTCTTTTGTACAATTGTCCATCCATCATGGTGTACCTTGCTGCTCGTTTGACTACCTTGCTAGCCTCCAATAGGTTATTCGGTTTTTCATTATCTCGTAGATATTTAATGATCGGCGTTCTCCAATCATCTTCACCCATTTCTGCATCAACTTGATGTACTTTGTAATCCTCGGTTGATGGGTTGGATATCTTTGTTAATGTGACTTCAGACAACTACGCCGGTCCGGTGCTAGTTGCCAATCGAGCGAGCGCGTCTGCTTGTGCATTGTTATCTCTTGGTATTTGTTCAATGTAAATTTGTTCGAACATGGAGGCTAGGTGGGCAACAATTTTTTGATACAAAGCCATGTTTTCATCTTTTGCTTCGTACTCTCCCCGAACTTGGTTGACAATTAGCTGAGAGTCTCCGAAAATCTGCAACTTTCTTACTCCCACCGCTAATGCTAGCCGTAATCCAGCGATCAATGCTTCATATTCGGCTTCATTGTTTGTTGCCATGAATTCGAAACGAACAGTCGAAGTGAAGACTTGTCTGTCAGGACTTATTAGGACTATCCCTTCCCCTGAGGCTGTGTTCGTGGATGATCCGTCAACGTACATGTGCCAGGGATGACTATGTCCTCTCGTCGGATCCTGGGGGAAAGTTAGCTCGACTATAAAGTCGGCCAATGCTTGCCCCTTGATCACTGTTCGAGGAGCATATGAAATCTCGAATTGGCTGATTTCTAAGGACCACTTTAGGAGGAGACCGGCTGCGTCAGGTCTATGCAGTATTTGTCTAAGCAGGAATGTTGTTAGCACTTCCACCTGGTGGTCGAAAAAATATGGGCGAAGCTTTCTGACGCTCATTACCAGCGCGTATGCCAACTTTTCTGTTGGCGAGTACTTGAGTTCCGCTTCATGTAAAGCCTGGCTCACGTAGTAAATGGGTAGGTGGAACTTTCCTTCTGCTCGAACAAGTACCGAGCTGATTGCCACCTCTGAAACTGCCAAGTACAAATACAGTTTCTCTCCTGGAATCGGTTTGGCAAGGATCTTTGTGTCGCCGAGGTAATCTTTCAATTGCTCGAACGCTTGTTGGCAGGCGTTCGTCCATTGGAACTTTCCCTTCTTGATTGCCTCGAAGAATGGCCTACATTTGTCTCCGGACCTAGAAATGAACCTATTCAATGCTGCTAGGCATCCGGTCAACCGCTGAACTTCTTTTACCGACCGGGGTGGTTGAATTTCTATGATTGCTTTTACTTTCGATGGGTTCGCTTCAATCCCCCGTTGACTGACCAGATGTCCCAGGAATTTCCCGGAATGGACTCCAAAACTGCTCTTTTTGGGATTTAGTTTCATGTTGTAGGTCCGGAGTATTTCAAATGTTTGGGCAAGATGCTGCAAGTGATCTTCCTTCCTTGAGCTTTTAACGACGATATCGTCCACATACACCTCCATTGTCTTTCCGATGTGGTCGTCAAACATCTTGTTGACCAGCCTCTGGTAAGTAGCCCCGGCGTTGATCAATCCAAATGGCATCCTCTTCCAACACAACAAATTTTTGTTGGTGTAAAATGTTTTGTGCTCCTGGTCGTCTGGGTGCATTGCAATCTGGTGATATCCTGCAAATGCATCCATGAATGTGAGGAGCTCGTGCCCAGCTGTGCCATCAATCAATTGGTTGATATGTGGCAATGTGAAGTTATCCTTCGGGCAAGCGGCATTCAAGTCGGTAAAATCGATGCACAATCTCCACGCCCCGCTTGCTTTTTTGACCAACACCGAATTCGCCACCCATTGCGGGCATAAGGCCTGTCTGATCAAGTCGTTATCCAATAATTTCTTGACTTCCACATCGAGTGCTTCATACTTATCGGGCCCGAACTTTCTCCTCTTCTGTTGGATCGGCTTCTTCTTTGGGTCGATGTTGAGTTTATGGCAGGCATGCTCGGGGCTGATACCTACCATGTCTGCATGCGACCATGCGAACACGTCGAGATTTGCTTTAAGGAACTTCGTCATTTCGGATCTGTACGGCTCCGGGAGCTCAGATCCTATGAAGAGTTCTAAGCTCTCTTGGTTCGGGTCGACCTTTATTGCCTCTAACTCTTCGACCGGAGTGGCTCTTCGCTTCTGGCCTTTCCCACGAAGGTCAATGATAGGTCCTTCCATGCATATTTCGCCTTCAATTTCCATTGGTTCCGCACCCAGTCGTGGTTCAATGTCCTCTGTCTCCATGTTGACTGTTGTTGCATGCTTTGTTCTGTTGCCAGTTGTTGCAGTTTCTTTGTCTTCCATACGACTCAGCTGCTCGTTCTTGCTCGTCTGCTCGTCATCACTCTACTGCTCATCACTACACTGTTGTTCGCCTTTGTACAATTGCTCATCTACTTCCATCGTCTCTGTATCGATAGAGTCCATGGTTTCGTTGGGAGTAGACGGTTTCCCTTCATCACGACTGCTGAGTTGTTCATCCACCATGTTGACTCTGTGATCACCGGGTTGAAGTTGTAAGAGACACTCACGAGCTTTCCTCTGGTCACCTTTAATTGTGCCTGCACCTTTCGATGTGGGAAATTTTACACAATAATAGTACGTCGAAACTGCGGCCTTGAATTCATGCAAAAAGGGACGGCCGAGGAACCCATTGTAGGTGGACTGTTGATCTACAACTAGGAAGTCTACCATCCTACTCAGCCTCCTTTCAGGGTCCTCGACCGATACAAGCTCAACTGCTAGCGTAATCATTCCTAGTGGGAAGGTCACAGCATTTCCGAATCCCATAATTCTATGATCGCAATCCTTGATGTATTCAGCGCATTCTCCTAGCTGATCCACCGTGCTTTTGAACAAGATGTTTGTGTAAGAGCCAGTGTCGACAAGCAGGCGGTGTACCTTCGTTCCCATGATGTTAGCGCAGATGACTAATGAGTCATTGTGGGGAGTGAGCACCCCGTCTAAGTCCTTCTCTGAAAAAATAAGGTCCCCAGTTCGTTTGGTTGATGGATTTGCACCGACCTCCATTACTTGCGCTATTGCTCTCAGCTCTGCTTTCTTTTTCCTTTTTGACATGGGAGGTCCCCAATCAGAACAACCGCCTACCGACCCATATGGTCCCAACATTAGGATTTCTGGGATTGGTCTTGTTGGGGCTGTGGGGACCTTTTTTCCTTTCTTGCCCGTCCTGCTCGGTTGCCCGTCGCTATCTTCATCGTCTGAGCTGGACGGCGCTGTTGCTCTTGGTCTCTTGCCTGGCTCTCTTTTTACAAACTCAGATAATCTCCCTTCCTCGTAAAACCTCCACAATTGTTTTAGAAAATCTCGACATTCACTGGTGAAATGGCCGATGCTTTGATGATATGCGCAGTACTTGTTCGGGTTCAACTTTCCCTTCTCCTGTCTTATCTTCCGTGGCTCTGACAACATTTCCTTGTCCTTGACATTGTTATAAACAGCGTCCACCGACATCGTGAGGACTTGATTCAGCTTTTCTTTTAACTCTGTTCCTTCATTAAATGACTTCATGTTCTTTGGTGCTTTATAGTCATTTCCTCCGGCCTTCTTGCCAAATTTCTTCGGGTCGGCTTTGTCTCTCATTTCTCTATGCAAAGCCTCTTGCATCGATACATGGATCCCTGCCTTGTGTCTGAATTCCGCATACATTTTTGGACATGTTAAATGCATCTCCTTCCACAGCTCGGTTCCTTTCTTCAATCCCGCCATCACTGCAACTAGCTTTGTGTCCTCACTCACCATTTCGCCCTCTAACAAAACTTTATCAAATCTCTCCAGAAATTGCTTGTCTGACTCCTCGTCTCCTTGCTTGATGTCTGCCAACCGGTGCCTGTGGGTTAAGTAAGACCCAGCTGTTGAGAAATGAGACAGGAACTCTTTGCTTAGTTGGGCAAAGGAGTTAATGGAACCAGGAGTCAGTGCTGAAAACCATCTGTGCGGGCCATCCCCAAGGGTGAGTGGTAAATTTCGACATTGAGTAGCGTCGGTTGCCCCCACTGAGATCATGAAGTCTGAATATTTCGTCACGTGAATTCGTGGGTCCGACGTCCCTTCATATAAACTGATGGCAGGAAATTGTATCTTCTTCTGAATTGGTGCGTTGAGGATTAATGGAGATAGCGGTGAGGAAGGGAGAATAGTTGACCCGACGCCTTTCTGAGATTCTAACTGCTTTTGCAATTCCTCGATTGCTTTTTTCATCTCCTGCAACTCGCTAGGGGGAGTCCTCCCATCGGAAGGCTGTTCATCGTGATTGGGTCCGACTTTTTCACGATGCAGTCCCTCTCCGACGGGACGTTTCTCCTGGGTTGCCCTCCTAGCAACGTTACTGGCCCCATTTGGCCCTAATCGGCCGAAAGCTGATCTCCTGATCCGGTCATGTACAGATGGGCGAGCAGCAGGGCGTGGTCGCGCATCATTTCTCCCAGATTGTTCTCTCGTGGTTGTATACCTTGTTCCCAGCCTCTCCAACGCATTGGTCCGAGAAGTACTTTTGCTCGACTCGCTTGCCTGACTCGGCGATGATTCTTCTTGATTCCCCAAATGCTCACTTATGGGAGCTTTTCCTTTATTCAGCGCTGTCAGCTTCATCACGGCGTACATCTTCTCCCATTTTACTTCACTGCTCGCCTGTTCGCCCTTGCTCGCCTGCTGCCCGATTGGTTGTTGTTGTTGCCCTCGACGGCCCAGCCGCTTGTCGATTTTGCAACGACTGAAGGACAGCGATCGTTTTTGCTAGTTCTTCGGGGTTTTGAGCAAGAGCTTCAACTTTCGGTGGAATTGTATCAATGGTAACTTGGACATTCCTTTGTGAAGTTGCTCTCACCGTCCGGGCATGTCCTTCGGTGGAAGAAACCCTAGTTCTTGACCTAGGATTCGGGGATGCGCTCAAATGTCGTTCTTCTTGCGATCTAATCATCTTGGTTGTTAAAATATAGACGATAAATAGGGATTTTGGGGTGATCTTGCTTCTAACAAACACCATTTTCAAGAGTTACTAGCCTTGTATGTATGAATATGGTGGTTTAAAAACCCTAGTTCATACATGCATGCATTCAAACTCTTAAAATGATGTGTTTATGGATAACTTTGCTTCGAGTGGTGTGTACACTTGATTTCCGGTGGTTTCTTCCCGGATTCCAGCCAACTTTTGTAGATTCCGTCGAAAATCTTTAAACTTTCTTCGATTTTTACAAATCGGGGGTTCGAACACACCCTTCTTCTAGCGCCAATTGTTGATGACCTTTTCTAATCAATGATGATTAGTGGCTGTTTTCTCAAGTTAAGATCACCAAACAAATACTAAGATCATGGAATTTAGTTGAATGAGATGCAAGAAAATGAATTTGCAAGAGTTAAGCTACTTTTTTAATTATGGAAAAACTCTCCCCCTTCATGCAAATGAAGGGGTATTTATAGATATACAAGGGGGTTATGTGTCACCTTTCTAGTGGTTTAACCATTGGATTTATGCCAAGTGTTGAGACACTTGTACAACATCTAAACTATCATCCTTTAGATGGGTGCCAAGTGTTAAGACACTTGGGGTCTGTTTGATAGGGGTTATTAGCTGTATGGGGTATATTGAGATAAAATAATATGTAGTATAAAATTGTATTGGACAGAGTGTATAATGAGTGTTTGATGTGTTGTAAATTTATCTCTATACTAATTTATAATCTGTTTGATAGGATTTATTAAAAGTGATATTATTTTATATTGTTGTTTGATACCTTATATAAGCAATAAAAAAAAAATTAAAAGGAATTAAAATCATGCTGAAAATATATATACCAGATTCGATTTAATTGGAAGAAAAACACTCCAAACCCTATTCCCGCTGAAGAGATACGACGCTGCCCAACCTGAACCGGCCGTCACCGTCGAGGTCCCGCCGCCCATCTTAGTCGGCGCTCGTTGGCTGGACGTTGCAGCCACCTCCTCTCGCCCCCAGGTCAGAACGGTTACAGTTTTTTTTTTTTTTAGCAAGGGCCGAATATATACAAGAAGAGGAGAATTTGTTGAACCCATATGTATACTGCTGAGATTATAAAATAGTTTGTTCTGTGAATTAAATTAGAATTTCGTCTTATGGGAAATCAATTTCTTGTATACGATTTTTTTTTTTTTGGCAACAGTCGAATATATGAGTGATTTTTCAACACGTATAGCTGTGAAATCCTAGAAATTATTGAAGATATTTTTGTTAAGGCATACTTTTTTTATTTTTTTTGGCAAGGGTTATATCTATAAGAAATTATTGAACACATATGCTATACCCTGCGAAATCTGAAGATAAGTTTTGTAATCCCATACATCATTTGACTTGGATTTAAAGTTTTTTATTTTTTTCGTACATGAGTTGTTTATACATTATTCACACTTGTCAATGATTGAGTCAATTATATGAACCCAAATAGTTCCTAATTCGAGTTTTAGTAGTCTATTTGATTGTTGAGTAGCAGAACTAGACTTTTGTTGGAGAAACGTTTTAATAGTTTTTATCAGAAGTAATCTAAGGATGAGGTATGGTTATTTTAATGAACACGTGTCTTTATTTTATGAGACAATAATCTGATGAGTTTACATGTAATATTTTACCAATTAATAAGTGATTAGTTTTTTGTTTGGCAGCTGCTAATACGAAATGGACAAGAAGGGAACACGTAGGCAATGGTCCGACATGGAAGAGCGCATGTTGATGGATAATTTGAAAGAGTTGGTTGCCACGTGCTGGAAGACAGATAATGGGTTTAAGCCCGGATATCAAAAGAGGTTGGAGGACATGATGCTTGAGCAACTCCCGGGTACTGACATCCGAGCTATTCCCCACATTAACTCCAAGATCACCATGTGGAAGAGGCTGTATGCATCACTGAGAACAATGATCGATGATAAGCATTCTAGAATCGGTTTCAACACCACTACAGGCTTGATTGATTGCAACGATGAGCAATGGACAAGAGCTGTGGCGGTAAATTTTTGTTTTCATTAAATACAATCTAAATAAGTCTATAAATAATTTGTTATTTTCTTTTGCAAGCTAATTATCAAAGCTAATTGTATTCTTGTTTATTTAAATAGAAAGATCCAAGTGCCGCTAATATGAGGCTTAAATCATGGAAAATGTACGAGGATTGGCTAGAAGTGTTCGGGAATAATCGGGCTACTGGGAAGACAACCGAGAATGTGTCTGATGCCTACTCAAACCTTGTGGAAGAGGAAAATGGTCGTAAAGTAACAGAAAGTGCTGGTGGTACTCCCGAATCTACATATGCTCCGAATGAAACCGAGTACAACATGGAGACTGATGACTTCTATGGGGTGGATGGGTCTACAGGCCAGAATGCTGATGCATCAACTCGGCCTGCAACAAGGAATGCACAGAGGAAGAGATCTGCCTCCACATCCACTACAGTTGATCCACTTGTTGAAATTCTTGGTAAGCTTGTGACTAGTTCTGATGAACGTATGAATACCATTTGTCGTGCCATTGGGTACGATGCCGATCTTGGTAAAGCTCGGAGAGAAATATTCCAGATGCTTGATTGCATTCCCAACTTGACTTTGGATCAGAAGATTGATGTTTCAAAGGTACTTGCGAGAGACAGTGGGTGTTTGGAAATGTTTATAGGATTTTCCTTAGAGGCACGAGCTCGTTACGTGGTCCGCTTGCTAAACGGGGATGCTCCGTGATTGACCGTATTATTTGGAAGATGTTGGAAACTTTGTTTTTATGGTATTGTAGGGTTTAACTTAACTTGTTGCGATGTTGAACTTGTGGTTATTTAGGTTGTGATGTTGGAACTTATGGTAATGTAGGTTGTGATGTTTGAACTTATTATGGTATTGTAGGTTGAACTTATGGTAATGTAGGTTGTGATGTTTGAACTTATTTTGGTATTGTAGGTTGAACTTTATGGTAATGTAGGGTTTATATATTCTTGTCTTATTTTATGGTATTGTGTTTTATGGAGTTTCGCTTTTTGCAACATTATTAAATGGTCTTAACATAAAACAAGTTACATATATTCGACCAAATATTACATAGGTGAATCAATAAATTGACTCACTAATATGATACACACAACTCAAATAGTTAAACACATTACAACTAAGACATACATAAATACTTACTACAACATTGCTAGAACCATAAAATAAAAGTGACATACAATGATACAAAGACACATGCAGTTTATCCATTCAGAATTTTTGAGCACGTTTGAAACTCTCAGTTGTCATCTTTTTTATTGTTGCTTGAAGATGCACCTGGCCATAGTGGGAATTTTGGCTTTATGGAAAATGTGTGTCTTGGCGGCCAATTCACAACGCTCACCGGCCCAGGCCACTCAAGTGGGGGTTCTTCCATCAAGGAGGGGTCGGAATCTGGTTCATCAGGTTCATCAAACAGCTTGACTTGGATAGGACGACGGCGGCGTGGATTTGCAGCAGTTTCATGATCGCCATCAGAGATAACAATCGGAACAGTATTACGATGACCTCGTTGATTTGTGACAACCGGACTATCAGGTATAGTTATTATCTCAACATTTCTTTGAGGCTTAGTAGCCACAATTGCCTCTTCTGGACCAAGTTCATCGACATTAGCAAAAAGGATGCGGAGCTTTGCATACTCTGGCTCCCTATGGTGGACGTAGGCTCGTGCAAGCTCGTTCTCCTAAAACACGGGCAATAATACAAAACACCCAACCAGTGAAAAAATTAACATTTTTTTAAAAAGTTGAAATTATAGAAATAACACAAATTGACAGTCATACATACCTGAATCATTCGAGTCCATATTTTCTCAGAAGTGTGGATGGTGTTCGAAGATCTATCCCACCACACACGAGGATGCTCGATCATCAACTTGAACAAATCATAACGATTTTCAAGTTCAGTACGACGCTCCATAGCATCGGCCCAGGTAAGTTTGGTGTAGCAAACTTCGTTAACCTTTCCAATGGCAGTTACCATTGCGTTAAAATTAACTTCAGACCTTCCATACCAGCGACCTAGATTTTTCTCAATGACCAGTGTATTAATGAACACGTGATCCATCTCGTAACTCCAATTAGCATTATAGAAGAATGTTTCCTGAGGGGGGATTTGTGGGAAAGACATGCTAATACGTTAAAAGGTTTTCGAGTTGTTTGTGATGAATAAAACTCAATTAAGTTGCAGTATTTATAGGAGGCATTTTGGGTTTCAAAATCATATTTTATCGTATATCGTGCATCTACTTTTGGCCTTTATTGAATCAGAATATAGTAGCAGCTGTTTATGTGAAAACTATTATATTAGTATAATTTTGTCGTGTACCGTTGATAAGACATATCAATGACAAAGTAAGTACAACAATGTACATCTTGGGTTTGTTTAGTTTGCCTTTATATTGTAGGATACAAAAATAGGCCTTTACATGAAAAATCTTTTATCAGTTAAGATATGTGAATTCAGTGTTAATAAGTGATTAGGCGTGAAATTGTCATGATTTGTAGCTTGAAATACCCCAATCTTGGTCGAGTTTATAGAGTATTTAGAGTCAATTGAGCATTATTTCTATACGTTGATGAATTTGTCTCTTTGATGCTCATAGGTGAATAGAGGACGAAAAACGGAGTTTGTAGGACTTTGAATCGACTCAAACGGATGCCCGGATGAGAAGATATCGAAGAAATACGATTGGTATTAGTGCGGACGAGGAAAAGTATCACTTGGGAGGAGTTAGAAGTCACTCGAGTGACTAGGTCGAGCGCCCCCGCTCGAGCGCATTGCTCGAGCGCCTAAACGTACAGAAACTTTCTTGCGCTCAAGCAGCTCGAGCGCCCAAAACATGCAGAATGATTTCAGCGCTCGACCAGCTCGAGCGGAACCGCTCGAGCGATTGTGTCATTCGAGCTACACTGCTCGAGCGGGACCGCTCGAGCGTTTTGCTCGAGCGCCCATGGATTTTTGCCTCCAGATGCGTATTTTCGGCCCATTAACTCCCGTTTCGACCCGGTGCCTATATATACCTCTTCCAAACATGTTTTGAAGAATTCCCGAACGTTAGAAATAATTTTAGACTTAGTTTTTGGAGAGGAAGGAGACGTGCAAGCTTTAGTTACATTTTGTTGAGGTTTTTCATACGAATTCTTAGTTTATTTTCGTTTATTAGTTCTTTACGTTAGTTTGATTTCTTTAAACACTTTGAAACTTCGTTTTCAGTAATTAAATTTCAGTTCTTAGAATTATTTTCTTTTAAAACCCTAGTTCATGTTTCTTATTTTCTTAGTTCAATTCATTATGTTTATGTTCGTTGTTTCTTCTATTGCTTATATTTTTGTTAAAACCATGTCCGGCTAAAACCCTTGCATGCTTAGGGTAGGATGAACTCGTAGAAGTAGGATGTGGGTACGTAATTAGGGTAATTTGTGACGTTAGTTTTAATTCTCTTGATTAATGAATTCTTATAATTAATCTGAACTTTACCTTTAAATTTAGTACGAAAGTGTTAGAGAGAGGACGACCGCATCACTCAATAACAATTAGTAGTCTTAACGAGAAGGTTTAGGAAAGGTTAATTCATCTACCGGTTTAGCGAAGGAGGACGACCGCATCACCTTAGTTAAATTAGGGTCTCATTAATTAAGCACAATCTATTAACTTGTTAGTAGATTAGTGAAGTCGAGTGTTAGGGTAAAGTATTAGGGTTTAGAATCTTGAGCTTTCACCTTGCATTCTTTTACTTAGGTTAATTCTTGTTTGTCACGATTACTTTGATTATGTACCTGCTCCGTTAGTATACGTAGGGATTCCTATCTTAAGCATCACCATCTCTTATTAGAAAACAACCCGTAGTTAATTCGTTCTTTTTCATTCTTTAGTTAATTAGTTTATTTTAGTCTTTTAATTAATTTTTTCAAAAATCCAAAAACATACACTCATATTAACTACGACGCGTAGATCTTCAGGGATCTATTCGCATATACACTGTCTCTTGGGTACGATATACTTGGTCGTTATACTTGCTAATACTACAGTGAACCCGTTCGCTTGCGGGTGAGCGACTAGTAGAAGTTAGTAAAATCGCTTAAAGTCAATGGCGCCGTTGCCGGGGATGGCGTTATATGCCTTTTGAATAGGACTTGTAGATAGCTTAGTAGTTAGTAGTGGGTTAATTATTTTCTGTTTTTATTTTTTTATTTGTATTCAATCGGCAGTTGCGTTTTGACCCTTCTGCTAGTGTGTCAGGTTTATGAAAACACGCTCACAAGGCAATACGAGCGAAGAGAGAATACCGTTGGACCCTGAGACAATAGCCAGAAGGAACCGAGCTTACTTGAGAAGAATGAACGCTGCCGACTTAGGAAAGGAACCAATGGATATCAATAATGAGTTGGACGATGCTGCCAACGATTTCAATCAGGCAGTAGACCGAGTTGAAGGCACTGGAGTTAGTGGTAGCCAGAATCAAATTCCATTAGGGGATAGCCAGAGCCTAAACCCGGATATACAAAACGTAGGGAATTGTTAGGATAAAAATTTGTTAGTTTTGATGAGTTAAAACAAACCAGAAGATGTAATAGGACCATCTGGACCTGTTAGCCAGATGATGATCTAGATTAGGACTTAGTCTAGGGGGAACTGCCAGACCAGAAGACCTCACCAGAAGAGTCACCAGAAGACCCCTCCAGAGGACTTCACCAGAGGACTTCACCAGAGGAGATCAGACCAGAGGCAGAGGACCTTCCCCAGACCAGACGAGTCCGGACCAGACGAGTCTGGTGGAACAAAAGATGCTCAGTTTGATCCCCTTATCCTACTGAGTATTCTGGTTGTTCACCAGATAAGGACCAGAAGACACCGAGGTTGCCTGGTGTCTGGTCCTGCCTTCTCTGGAGAGAATCAGAGTTAGGCAATTGGAAGCATTGACCGTTGGTGATTAATCAAGTCAAAACAAGATTGGATTGAGAAGATATGAAGACAATAAATCAAGATCTCACCAACCCAATCAATCAATTAGGGAATTGATTGATTGAAGCTTCCATATATAGAGGATCTGATTGGATTAGCCTCCCAACGGCTATGTCCCTAATCCCCTCTATATATACTTGAGTGCAGATCAAGAAAAAGCTCTAGAATCATTCACGCGCATATAGCCATACTAAGCTCTTGATCACTACGCATATTGCACTCACTTTTGTTCTTAATTACTCATCTACTCGTAAGGAGTTTATACACTCAACCTGTTCATCTTGTTAAGATAAGGTTGGAGTGAGTCTATCTTTAGATCGAAGTTAGATCTAAAGAGTTTGTAAGAAGGTGCTGGTACTTCAGAAATTCCAGTAAGTAAGTTTGTGAGTTGGTTGTTAGTGTGACCCCTTGGTGATAAGGGAGAGTGGACGTAGGATATTTATCCGAACCACTATATATCTTGTGTTTTTTATCGCTTTACTTTAATTATTGTTTATTGCTCTCTTATAAAAGATTTTGGAAAGACATTTAAACATAAGCTTCCGCAATTAATCTATCAAGTGGGACCAACAAGTGGTATCAGAGCGGTGTGTCCACGACCACTGCTTTGAAAAGCTTTTGGTGGTCACCGGGCAGATCCATTGCTCTTTAGTGCTTTTATTCAAGTTCTTGTTATTTCCCTAAATTTCTTATCAATATGTCTTCGAAATCTTCTTATAAGAGTCGCAAACTGCCAGAATTCTCGTTCGAGGATTATAGCCACTGGAGCTTCATGATGAGTAATCATCTTGGAGCTATTCACCACCGCATGTTAGATGTGGTTGAAAGTGGCCCCATTAAATTTTACTGGACTCCTATTGATAGTGGCAGGTCTGAGTCCAGAGAAGAAACTAGCGACGCTGCAGAGGATAGAGTTCCCAGACAACGAATCCTAAAAAAGAAAGACGAACTTGACAACGATGAGAGAAAGCTACATAACCTGGACCAGGTGGCGAGGACTGAGATTATCAACACTCTTACTAAAGAAGTAATTGAAAAGGTCAGGACGTGCACCACTGCAAAAGAGATGTGGGACAAGTTAGCTCTGCTCTGTGAAGGAACAGAGAAGATTAAAGATAACAAGCTCCAAGCTATTCAACACTCTTTTGACACATTTAAGATGAAACCAGACGAGACCATTGACCAGCTGGACATGCGTCTCACGAATCTCCTAAACAAGGCCAGTGCATTAGGTAAGACCTATTCTGAAAAAGAGATTAATAGTAAAATATTACGTTCACTAACAAGCAGGTGGAGAATTAAAGTCACTGTGATCAAGGACAACAAGGATCTCAACACTCTGGATCACCATCTTCTGTTGTCTGATCTCAAAGCTTACGAATATGATCTTCAAGAGGAGGATCAAACAGAAGAGGTTTCCTCTTCTGGCCAGAAAGGAGTTGCATTCTCTTCAACTCTCAAATCTGATGCCAAGCCAAAGGAGTCTACTGCAGATGACTTGAGCCTCAAGGAGCAGGTAGCACTTCTAACTCATAAATTAGACAAAATGAGTTCAAAATATGGCAGGTACAAAAGGCATTGGAAGGAGTCTACCAGAAACAGGAAGAGTTCTTTCAAGCCTGCAGAGAAGGAGAAGACATCTGGAGACTCAAGGGAGACCAGATTCAGAACTCCAGAGAGGAGGAGAGATGACAACCCTGGCAACTCTGGGAGATCAGATCATCAGAGGAGAGAAAGTAGCCCTGCCAGATCAGAATACAACCAGAGGAGGAGAGAGCCAAGTCCTAGTCCCAGAGGAGACAATGCCTGCTACACATGCAACAAGACTGGTCACTATAGTTATGATTGTCCTCAGCTTACTCCTAGGGAAAGAGAAGAGAAAAGAATCAAGAGAGATAGAAGGTATGCAGATAAGAGAGCACTGCTGGCAGAAGCAGAGGAGGAGGATACTTGTTCCAGTTCTTCTTCTTCTGACTTTGGATCAGATGATGATGTGTGTCTCATGGCAGACATCACTGAGGTAAATGAAACTACTCTTGTTTTATCTAATTCCAAATGTACTGAATCCTCTAATTCATCTGGTAACTCCAGGGAGTCTGATATGCAACAAATGCTATCAGATCTCCAAAATTGTGTCCAACTCTGTCAAAAACTTGAGAAAGAGAATGGTAGGCTCAGAGCTGAAGTTCAATCTCTCTCTCATGAGCATAAATCCACCAGAGAACTCATGAAAGATCATTCCAAAGAAGTCTCTGAACTTCAGGAAAAGATCACAGAAAGAGATACTCTGGTAGATCAACTCATGAAAGAAAGAAACTCTCAAGAGGATGAGATCACTGAACTCAGAGCCAAATATCAAACTCTTATCAAGGGAAAACAAGTTGTTCACAACATAGAGGAGATACCTATGCCCAGAGAAGCTCCTAAGATACCATCTGTTGTATCTATCATATCAGAGTCTTCTCAGCGCATTTGTGATAAGAGTGGTTTAGGATATTCTGGAATTACCACTAAAACTCACAAGTACTTTTATAACAAAGACAAGTCTGTAAGAGCTGGTAAATTGGTCGAAATCTGGAATGATAAAGACTTAACTGGTAATGGTTACAAGGTGGTTCACAATCCTGATTGGAAAATGAATCACTCTGTTAATCAAATAACAAATGGTCCAGAAGAGTTAACTGTTCTGGAAGAGAAGATGTTAGAGAATAAGTGTCAACAAGGGGAACCATTAAAGATTGATGGTTCTGTGAACAATGAGTCCCAAGGAGTAGATATTACTCAAATTGGAGGACCCCAGAGAAATCCTCAAAGGGAACCTAAACAGATTAGGGGACCTCAAAAGAAACACTCAAAAAGGGGGAATACCAATCAGAGTAATAACTACTAGAGAAGGAACAATGTTCAACAGAACCAGGTACCCCAGAGACAATTTTCTCAGAAGAATCAATTCCAGAATAGGTATACTCAAAGGAACTATAATCACCAGACCAGGTCTAATTATCAGAACCAGAGGAGGTCTTCCAGACCAATCTCTAGAAAACCAACTGATCTGGGAAGTTATGACACCAGAGATGGTTCTTCTAGGATGTACCCTTATAACCAGACCTTTAAGACCATGTCTTTGAGGCAGGCCATTCCAAAGGCCAGATTTGAGAAAAGGTACACCAGACCTGTTTATAGGAAAGGTGTCCTTATCAGACCAGTAGCTCAATATGTCATAGTAAGAGGACATGTACTGGTAGATAGATTTGGAAGGAAGATAAGATCTCCTCATCCATCAAGAGATGATCTTTATCTGTGGATTCCTACAAAACCTGCAACTAACCAATCAGGACCCAGCACTAGTAGGGGACCTAATTGATCTCTCTGCAGGTAGATAAGAGTCCATTGGAGAAAGGATTTTCAAGCAACCATGTCTGGTACATTGATAGTGGATGTTCCAAGCACATGACATTCCAGAAGGATAATCTCCAAGATTTCAAGCCATTGAATGGACCAAGAGTGATGTTTGGTGACAACAACTATGGAGTCACCAGAGGAGTTGGAAAGTTGACCTTCAATGGTGTATCTGTAGATGAAGTCTACTACGTAGAAGGACTCAAGCATAATCTGCTTTCAGTATCCCAATTCTGTGACAAGGGATACTCAGTGAAGTTTTCTAGTGATTCATGCACTGTTTTCTCTTCTGATTATAATGATATCTTGCTAATAGGCTTGAGGAAGGGTAACATTTATCTTGCAGATTTTAGCAGTTGCCCAAGGAATGCTTGCCTGGTTGCTAAAGGATCTGCAGAGAACAGCTGGATTTGGCACAAGAGATTGTGTCATCTTAACTTCAAAACATTGAACAAGATTGCCAGAAAGGGTCTCATTCGAGGTCTTCCAAATGAAGTGTTTAAGAAGGATCAGGTTTGTGGTTCATGTCAGAAGGGTAAACAACCCAAGACTTCCTTTAAGGATGTCCAGAGCACAACCACAACCAGAGTACTTCAACTACTTCACATGGACCTGTTTGGACCTGTTTCTCCTCTTAGTTTCAGTGGAAGGAAGTACACCTTAGTAATAGTAGATGACTTTTCAAGATACACTTGGGTAGTGTTCTTGTTTAAGAAAAATGAAACTATAACTAAGCTGCCAGAGTTCTTCAAGCAGATTCAGAATGAGCAGAACCAGAGCATAGTCAGGATCAGGAGTGACAAAGGAACAGAGTTTTTGAATTCACATATTGCAGATTATTGCAAGGATCATGGGATTTTTCATGAGACATATGCTGCCAGAACACCTCAACAAAATGGAGTTGCAGAAAGGAGGAATAGGACTCTCAAAGAAGCTGCAAGAACACTTCTGGCAGAGTACGGCACTCCACAGAGATTTTGGGCAGAGGCCATCAATACAGCTTGTTACACTCAGAACAGGTGCCTGATTGCCCAGAGACACAATAAGACCCCATATGAGGTATGGAAAGGTAAAACCCCATCTGTTTCATATTTTCATGTTTTTGCATGTAAGTGTTTCATCCATGACAATGGGAAATCTAAATTAAGAACCTTTGATGCTAAAGTGGCTGATGGAATATTTTTGGGATATTCCAGCACCAGTAAAACTTTTAGAGTTTTTAATAAGAATTCACTTTGTGTGGAGGAAACACCTCATGTTGTTTTTGATGAATCTACTTTTGAGTACAAGGTGGATCCTAAGTCTCCTGATGAGACCCAAAATCAGACTATACCCAGAGTTATCAAGGTCAATCCACCTATTCTTGATTCAGATTCAGATTCAGATGAGGACCCATCTCCTGGTTCTCTGAAGCAGCAGCCTTCACAAGGAGCAGAACCAGAAGAGGTTGGAACTCCTGTAGGGGGAAGCTCTTCTGCAGGTGGTGATAATCACCAAGGTACTGCAGAAGATGATCACCCAGGCAAGACCACGGGAAGGAGGACCCTGGTTGATCACCCCAATGACCTGATCTTAGGAGATCCAACTAAGGGTGTCCAGACTAGGAGAACTATTAACTTAGCTGCCTTATTCAGTTGCTATGTGTCCTTGATTGAGCCCAAAAACATCAAGGAGGCACTGAAAGATTCAAATTGGATTGTGGCTATGCAGGAGGAATTGAATCAATTCACCAGACAGGATGTTTGGGAGCTGGTAGACAGACCAAGTCATCAAAAGGTGATAGGCACTAAGTGGGTTTTCAAAAATAAGAAAGATGAGAATGATGTCATTACTAGGAACAAGGCAAGGCTAGTGGCCCAGGGCTATTCTCAGTCTGAAGGAATAGACTATGATGAGACTTTTGCTCCTGTTGCCAGACTAGAAGCCATCAGATTGTTCTTAGCATATGCTGCTCACATGAAGTTCAAAGTATACCAGATGGATGTGAAATCTGCCTTTCTTAATGGAATTCTCATTGAGGAAGTGTATGTGGAACAACCTCCTGGTTTTGAACAAGGTGACAAGGTGTTTAAGCTTAAGAAAGCTCTTTATGGGCTGAAGCAGGCACCCAGAGCATGGTATGACACTCTATCTCAATTTCTTCTGGACAATGGTTTTACTAAAGGTAAAATTGATAGGACCTTGTTTAGGAAAGAAGAAGGAAAGGACATCCTTCTGGTCCAAATATATGTTGATGACATCATATTTGGATCCCCTAACAAGAAGCTGTGTGAGAAGTTTGGTGAGCTCATGCAGGGACAGTTTGAGATGTCCATGATGGGAGAATTGAATTACTTTTTGGGTTTGCAGGTTAAGCAATCAGAGAAGGGAATTTTTATTAATCAAGCTAAGTACACCAGAAACATGTTAGAGAAATTTGGAATAGGATCTAGCAGAGCAGCCAAGATCCCTATGATGACAAATTTCAACATGGATCCAGATGAGTCTGGAGAGAGTGTGGACCAGACTCAGTACAGAGCACTTATTGGTTCTCTTTTGTATCTGACTGCAAGCAGACCAGATATTACTTTTGCTGTAGGAGTTTGTGCCAGATTTCAAGCTAACCCCAAGAAAAGTCACTTGGAAGCAGCTAAGAAAATATTGAAATATCTCAAGGGAACTGTGAATTTAGGATTATGGTATCCTGCAGATGACAATTTAGAATTAAGTGGTTATTCATATTCAGACTATGGTGGGTGCAGAATAGATAGGAAATCTACAAGTGGAACATGCCAATTTTTAGGGAATAAATTGGTATCCTGGTTTTCCAAGAAGCAGACCTCAGTTGCTACATCAACAACAGAAGCAGAGTACATGGCTGCAGGGAGTTGTTGTTCTCAACTACTTTGGATTAGTCAACAGCTTAGGGACTACCAGATTAGAGCCAAGGATATTCCTATTTTCTGTGATAGTAATAGTGCCATTGCAATCACCCAGAATCCAGTTCTTCATACCAGATGCAAACATGTTGATATAAGGCATCATTTTATCAGAGATCATGTTGAGAAGGGAGATATAAGGATGGAAAAGATTGCAACAGAGAGGCAGAGAGCAGATATTTTAACCAAGCCTTTGGCTGAGACCAGATTCAGAGAATTAGCCTTTGAGTTAGGTTTGTTGGATCCAGAGACAGATTTGATTTAGGGGGAACATCAGAGAAGTATCCTTATTTTATTAATTTTCTTCATAAATTTTCCTTATGCTAACATACCTGCAGATTAGATATATCAGAGAGGGTATACTTTCAGAAGAGGTATACACCAGGTGACACTAATCCCAGATGAGGTGCTGAGTCAGAGATATGTCCAAAGTCTTTATTGACCAGGACCAGATAAGTTCCATCAGAGGAGAAGTATCACCAGACTAGTTGTGGTATCATCTGGTTACAATATCAGGTGACAGGTATGTCTTTTCTACTCTGGCCTCTGATCATTGGGATACACTTTTCAAATTAGTAAGTACACTCAAAACCTTTCAACTTCGGAGTGTATTTAAGACTAGGGTATAGGGCCTAGGCAATCATTTCGCTTTTTCTCTTGACTGCCACAAAACCCCTTTATGCCCAGTCCCAATGACTATGCCAACGCACCAGATTAAATCTGTATCTTGTCTTTCATCGTGGCCATCGGATTTAATCACTGTGCAAAATGTCAATCAATGCTAAAATTGATTTTGTTTCTTAAATTGAATTTGAAACAACACGCGTTAACACTTCATTTAATTTTCAAGCCACGCGTACTACTCTATTTAAATCAATTTTGTTTTCAATCTGTCCTTTCACGTTTCTATACTATTCAAACCCTAACCTCTCTCTGCAAAGCATTTTCTCTCTCTCTCTCTCTATTTCACAGTTATGGCACCCAAGTGCAATTTCGATCCAGACTATGTCTGCAAGAAACTCAAGACATAAATGGTGGTGGACTTCTATTCCACTAAGAATCCGGCCGCTTTGGAGATTTTGGAACTTCTCCGACGTTCTGGGCTGGAGGAGTTGATCTCAAAGGTTCCCAAGGATCTGCGTACCTTGGATGGATATGCTGCACAGTTTCTTATCCGGATGAAGATCCATGAAGACTATATTTCATCCAAGATTGATTCAGAGGATCTTGTTTTCTCTAAGGCAGACTTCTGTGGTCTTTTTGGTAACCTTTCTGCGGAAGGTGTGGACCCACTGAAGTACAGAGAAGGAGAGGCGTTGGAATCCTTCAAGATGTTTGCCAGAAATTCATGCCAGAATATTTCCAAGGGTTTCTTGGACAAGCATCTTAGGCAGAAGTATAAGGTGCTATTTGATATTGTGGTGAAGATTCTCATGTGTGAGAGCCATAGCACAGATGCCATCTTCGTTGGCAGGCTCTGTGTTATGAGGGCCATTCTGGATGGTGTTCAATGTAACTGGGCTGAGTTCTTCTGGGGGGTGCTGAGGAAGAACAAGGTGAAAATCCAGAAGGAAGAATGCCCCCAGTTGCCAGGAGAGCAACAATTTGTGTTCAATGCTAATGTATCATTGGGCACAAAACTCACCCTAATTCTGGATTCGATTCTTCCAGAGAAGAAATGGAGACAATCCTGGTGTAAGGGCTTTCATAAGTCCAAGATTATGTTCTCCAAGGATGGTTCCCTTCATGGCCATCCTGATTCTGATGGAGAGCAAGCCATCCCTGCCCCTCCTATTCAATCTATTCCCTCTCCTCCTAAGGGGCAGAGAAGGCAGCAGCAGCAGAAGACACAGAAGAAAGCTGCTGAAGCAACTGGTTCTTCAACCGTTGCCTTTTCTGGTTCCTCAGAGGAGGACCAGATTCCCCTTCTTGATGTGCTTAAGAAGAAGGGTGATGATGATAAAGCTGTAAAGAAGGCTGGAGCAGCCAAGAGGAAGCAGCCAGACGAGGCCAGGAGAGGTTCTGCTAAGAAGAGGAGGACTAGCAGGAAGGCAAAGAAAACCCTTCTGGTGGATGAGCCATCAGAAGAGGAAGAGGAAGAAGATGAAGTGCCTCTTGTGAGGAAATCCAAGGCTAAGAGAGCTCTTCTTCAAGATTCAGACTCTGGATCTGATCTTGGAGAGGCCTTGGAGAAGGCTATTGAGGATGCCACCCAGATGATGGAGGATGCTCCAGAGCTTGTTGTGCCTGCTGGTGTTGACCCAGCAGAGGTAAACCCTTCCTTTCCCTCTTCCTTCCCCATAAATCTTGTTTCCCCTTCTACCTCTCCCCCAGATAACATCCCCCAAACCCCATCTGCCTCTGGTAACCCCATTTTTCCACCAGAGCAGACTATCCCAGATACACCCGTCTATACTCCCTCTACCATTCCTACACAAACACCTTCTCCCCCAATTTCCCAAACACATATCCCCACTAACCCCTCTCCCCCACCTTCTGTATCAGAGGTTCCCTCAACCTCCTCTGGTGCAGAAGTCCTCCAAATCCCTCCTACACTTTCTGTACCAGATATACCTTCCTCTTCTGGTGCAGAGCAACCAATCCCTACCACCTCTACTTCACAAAATCCAAACCCTCCCCAAACCCATACAGATCAGGACCCAACCATTGCTATGGCTCTGGGATTCCCTGCCCCTCCTCCCTCCCCAACCTGTTTATCCAGCGATGATAGTGAAGATGAGGAAGCTTCACTTGAGCCTGTTGACTTAGCCCCTTCCTCCTCTGCCTCTGGGCCCAAACCCTTCACTTTCTCATCTGCAGAAATGGGTCCCATTAGGCAGAGTATGAGTGTAAGTGCTCAGCTCTGGCTTAGAGAGCATTTTCCAGTTCTTCTGGAGCACTTACCACTTCTGGCAGAGCTTACTGATGCCAAGGTCTGGAGCAAGGCCAGACTTGAAGATGTGGAGGACCTAGTGCTATTGCTTGAGGAAATGGGTGCCTCCAACTTCACTGCTTGGGAGATTGAGCTGAAGCAGAAGATGAACATTCAGAACCCAGCAGAGCTGGAGACTCCTGGTGCAGCCAAAGTCTTGATTCGCACCCTGCTCATCCAAAGAGGAGTCATGCTCACTCCAGAGGGCCCCACTTACAAGTTTGGTCCTCACTTTGTCTTCCCTCCAGAGCTTTATTCAGACGAGGAGGACTTTGAGATGTCTCCTGCTGTGCTCCAGAAGATGAAGGCTTTCTTCAACGAGCAGATCATGCAGATAGGGCGCTTTTCCAAAGCAATCCAACATATGGCCCCTGCTATGATCGAGCATCAGATTAAGCAAGAGAGGAAAATCTTCCTGAAGCAGATCAAATCCTCTCTGGCAGAGGTTAAAGCTTCGTTCAAGGCTAATGGCTTGTTTGTCAAGTTAGATGTCATGCATAGCCAGAAACAGCTCCAGGAGCACGTGCTGGAGCAGTTGAGGCCAGTCTCTGTTCTCAAAGTGGAGATGGCCAGCCAGATGATTCAAACTGCTAGACTGAAGGACTCCCTCCAGGAGATGTTGGAGAAGCAAGAGAGACTTGTTGCAGAGTCTAAGGCTTACCTGGAGGAGGCCAAGCAGCTTCGTGATCTTCACTCTTCCTCCAACACTGCCTTGCCTGATCTCATAAGGCAGGTAGTGGAGCCCCTCTTTGATGAAGTTAAAAAGGGGGAAGAGAAGGCCAGAACTGATCTGGCGAAGACCACAAATGAGACTCTTTTTAGCCATGGAGCTCGTCTGGACCTGTTGGAGAACACTCTGGCCCAGGCTGAGTTGCAGAAGAAGAAGAAAGAAGAGTTGAAGTCTCTTACTATGGTAATTAGGGTAATTTGTGACGTTAGTTTTAATTCTCTTGATTAATGAATTCTTATAATTAATCTGAACTTTACCTTTAAATTTAGTACGAAAGTGTTAGAGAGAGGACGACCGCATCACTCAATAACAATTAGTAGTCTTAACGAGAAGGTTTAGGAAAGGTTAATTCATCTACCGGTTTAGCGAAGGAGGACGACCGCATCACCTTAGTTAAATTAGGGTCTCATTAATTAAGCACAATCTATTAACTTGTTAGTAGATTAGTGAAGTCGAGTGTTAGGGTAAAGTATTAGGGTTTAGAATCTTGAGCTTTCACCTTGCATTCTTTTACTTAGGTTAATTCTTGTTTGTCACGATTACTTTGATTATGTACCTGCTCCGTTAGTATACGTAGGGATTCCTATCTTAAGCATCACCATCTCTTATTAGAAAACAACCCGTAGTTAATTCATTCTTTAGTTAATTAGTTTATTTTAGTCTTTTAATTAATTTTTTCAAAAATCCAAAAACATACACTCATATTAACTACGACACGTAGATCTTCAGGGATCTATTCGCATATACACTGTCTCTTGGGTACGATATACTTGGTCGTTATACTTGCTAATACTACAGTGAACCCGTTCGCTTGCGGGTGAGCGACTAGTAGAAGTTAGTAAAATCGCTTAAAGTCAATAAGCCTTGTCCCTGACAAGGTAAATACAACTGTATACATTAGTGGATCAGTGTTGATAAGTCTCGTCAATATGACAAGGTAAATACAATTGTGTACAATAGTAGATCAGTGTTGATAAGTCTCGTCAATATGACAAGGTAAATACAACTGTGTATATTACTGCTTCCAAGAATCCTTTTTAGATTTCGATAGAAATTAAATTAACACATACATAATGAGTTAAAACACACCTAATTTAAGAGTTCGAAGATCAATGTACAAGCAGTCTACATAAATGAAAAATAACATACAACTACGAAGTCAAATATTTAATTAAGTTGTTTACAACATCAACACAAATTTTCGAATACCCTTAACCCTACAAATTTAAACAGAGCGTCCCAGAATGAACCCTAACAACATTGCAACAAACAACACAAATATAATAAAAATTACAACCAACAACCAAAGAAGGAACTTTGATGGAGCACCGTTTTCATCGACTAAATTCCAAGTTTTGTCGACTGAACTGCCCACATTATGTGACTGGCTTCCAGATAAATCCTCTTTGACTCGACGATTCACAAAGTTTCTGCTATTCACACTAGTGCAGGAATTTATTTTTGTATCTTGGGTAGGTCTATATGTTTGACTCGCAAGAAATTCAGGCACTAATTCAGGTGGATCGTTCTTGTGGTGCTCATCGCACCAAATGAAACGCTTCTTATGATTGCCATTAATTGGGCAAATGTAGAAGTATCGTCCTGCATTTGGTTTGTCTTTACCAGCACACCGGAGTAACATAAATCCATTTCCACACAAACACTGGGGAGTTGCCATTTCACTGGACAAAACATTTCTTAGAATCAATATATATTTCAACATTACAACGAACAATACAAACATTAATACATAAGTAAATTGCAATACGTAAATAACTCCACGGTTGAATCAAGAATGTAACCAAGCATTACATAGTTCATTTTTGATGAATAGTCAAATGATAACAACAATCAAGCAAAGTCTAATGAGTTTCAAAATACGAACTAACACAAATATATTAAACTCCGGCTCTCCATTCATTCCACATAGACAAAGCTTTCTCTTCTCTCCACGCATTAATCTCATTAGAAGATTCAATATTCTCTACGAAGTCAGCATCATTGAGATCATTTCCATCTTGTTCTTCGTTGTCTAGAAGTTCCTCTAAAGGATCAACAAGCATTTCAGAGCGTATGAAATTGTGTAGAAGGAAACATGCCATAATAAGCCTCACTTGGATCTTGATAGGATAAAAAGATGGACTTGCCAGTATGCCAAAACGCTTCTTCAAGACACCAAAAGCACGTTCAATAACATTACGTGCTCTAGTGTGCCTCATGTTGAAATGCTCATGTGGGTTAGTTGGGCGTGAAGATCCGGGACCCCACTCACTCAAATGATATCTGGTCCCT
Source organism: Ballota nigra (assembly GCA_947034835.1). Lineage (NCBI taxonomy): Eukaryota > Viridiplantae > Streptophyta > Magnoliopsida > Lamiales > Lamiaceae > Ballota > Ballota nigra. The sequence goes on from OX344725.1 coordinate 96,861,190, forward strand.
CTATAAGGTACGAGAAAACCTTCGCTGTTTGGATAACCATTGTCACACAAATAGTAATTACCTAAAATATAGAGAGATTAGGGTTTTAGTTAACTTAAATTATCTAACGAATTAAATAGACAGTTCATTTTCAAAGTACGTTACCCCTGGGAACTTTTAATCCATTAGGTCTGCCAACGGCATCTCGGAGAACTCTACTATCAGCAGCAGATCCTTCCCAACCAGGTAGGACATATACAAATCTCATATTGGTGTCACAGACCCCTAAGACATTAGTGGAAACACGACCCTTTCGTGTTCTATAACGAGGCTTGTCTGATGAGGCAACGTGAACATCAATATAAGTACCGTCTAGTGCTCCTAGACATCCCTAATTAATACACAAGAGACAAAAGATCAAACATTGATTATCAATATCTTTTTCCTATTTTTTTTTATGACATTGGATCTAAATGAATTACCTTAAACCATTTCCACCTCGGATTGGTTGAGTCTTCTGGAATTGGAATTGGTCGAACCATGAATAAGTGATGAAGTTTTAAAACAGCTTTCAAGACAAGATGCACGTAGTGGGACACAGTTTGACCTGACCTTTCGTAATCAAATCCAACTGTTCTATTTTTTTTGTGGTGTCCCAATACACCTAAGAACATTGCTACCTGCTCCTCGACACACACATATCTATTATCTCTTAACCCTCCCCTTTCCCTAAGGATATAACATAGCCTAGCAAATGTATTTCGATCCATTCTTATGTTTGCGATGGCTTCAGCATCCCTAACTGAGTACAATCTATTAAGCCTATATACTTGTGTAGGAATCTTGGATATCATTTCCCAAGTTTGTGTGCGTCTCCTGACATTTCTATTATTGCGTCTATTGATGTAGATAATGAACATAGCAATAATGATATTTCGAAAGTTTAGTTCATCAACTAAAAAATAAAAAAGGGTTCTCAATCTAGTATTATGGTGGACCATCAGACCAATCTGCATTTGAAAACAATTCAAACTCAAACATATGTGTACAAAATCAAGGCATAAATCAAAGCTTACAGATTTACAATATCAACCCTAAACCCTACAAATTTAGAATTTATGTCCCAGAAAGTCTCACAAGCATGTCCATTTAAATCCCAAGTAGAGTAATGTATTGATCAAAGTCCACGCTAACAAACTGTTTTGGTTCAAAACTACAAGACTTAATAATAATTACCATATATCCATGTGCTAATACAGCTGTTCCAAAAGCGTTTTGGTTCAAAATTACAAGACTTACATATATTTCAACATTTATTATGTGTTGCAAGAGTTAAGCTATCCCTAAAAATGAATTAAAAATACATGTATCGGCGTGCAGAAGTATCATTTTAAGTAAATGAAATACAAAATAAATCCTCTGTTTACTTTTCTTTTTTGGAGGAAGGGTACTTATATTTGCTTGTGGAAATGACAGTTCCTTGCAAGACAAATAGGCATATTTGCCATTTGTAAGAACCCTAATTAACAACTGCCCCGAGTCCATACAAGAACCGTAATTTACTGTTTTCATTGCAAATAATCTCCATAACAGTCGATAATTGAGCCAATTCTAATTAATTGAGCAATGCAACCCTAATTAACTGTTAATTATTTGAAACAAGTAAAGAATCCTAATTAACAGCCGCTGCTTATCCTTCGCCTAAGAACCCTAATTTTCTCCTAAAATTTTGAAGAAATTCATTGCAAATTAATATTCATAGCAGTCGAAATTAAGTCAATTTTGATTAATTGAGCAACACAACCCTAATTAACTGTTAATTAAGAACCCTAATTACCTGGTGGATTTTCGCTCGCCGCCGCTTGTCCAAAGGAGAAGTCCGCTGCCGCTGCCTGGTCGAGTTCCGCCGCCGCTGTCTGGTCGAGTTCCGCCGCCGCTGCATGGTCGAGTTCCGCCGCCGTAGCCTACAAATCCGACGCCGCCTGGAGATGGAGAAGTCCTCTTGTCGCCGCTCGTTCGCTTGAGAGCTATGGTGGTTGTCGCTCCTTCGCTGGTTCTACATCGTCGGTCGTGTGGATGGAGATCGCCCGGTGCCTCGCCTGAGAAGTCTGCCGCCGTCGCTCGTGTTCGAAGATCCGCCGCTCGCGATAGCAAGTTCTTCGTGGGTAGGGCTGCTTTTGGTCCAAGAATCAATTTCTATTTTCTTTTTTGGCTGCTTTTACCGTGTAGTAAGTAATATGGGGGGGGGGGGAGGTGTTAGTATTTTTTAAGGACAACCCGTTTTAAACACATATTAGAATGTAGGGCCTTCTTTTTTCTATCGGGCCTAATATGGGGTATCAAACACCCATATTAGGCCTTATTAAGGGGCTTATACAGGCTATCAAACAGACCCTTGTATTACATCTTAACTAATGACTCTTGGAGTTCCCAATGTTGTACTTGGTCCTCCAAATCACTTTGTTGCTCTCCTTGGTGACTTGTTGCTCGCTGGTATATCTATGTAGGGCGTTATGGACCTCTTGCTCGCCTCGTGTTTGGGCTTGATGCAAGGTTGCTCGCCTTTTGTCCTTTATCTTTTGCTTTGGTTATTCATCTCTTTTGTCCTTTATTTTCCTGGTCGCGTAAAATGCGTCTGGCCGCATTCCTGGTCGCCAAAATACTTGGCTTTATTCAAACTCTGATGGTCGCCTGCTTCTTTATCTTAGGTCATTAACTTCTTAATCTCCGATCATTGTTGCTCGCCTGGTCGCCTATCAACAACATGAATATAACCATTTTTTTCAAGTTAAAGTACAAAATTTGAGAAAAGTAATATAATTGATATTTGATTTTACACATTTTTAAAAGTTCAGTTAAATGAGATGAAATTTTTAGATAGCCAAAAAGGTTCACATCCTTATTCTTATGGTAAACAACTCCACTCATATTACTAAGAAAATAATATAATTGAATTGATTTTATCTCTCTACAAGATTTATATACCATAAAAAAATCAAATTAAATATGTGTTTATTCATCCTTATATAGAGTACTTCACTGTAAAAATGGACCCCAATAGGATTTTCAAAATCTATTGAGAGGACTTCAAATTAATATTAAAAATATCAAAATCAATTTTATAATTCGATATTAATTCCAAGATTATTATTTTAAAAAGATAAAGTATTATGTGAATGACACTAACGGTAATTATTACTATATAAAATAAATTACTAATATCTTATGTTTAAAACAGCTAGTGAAAACAACTAATATCTCTTCAGTTAATACTTTTAATTGAAACAACTAATACTCTTCAAAAATTAATACATTTAATGTAACATACTAGTATTTTTCAAATAAATTTCACCGTAAATAACATTTACATGCTATACTCTCGTTATGTAGATATACTTGATGATTGCTCAATTGGTTTCTGGGTGACAGATTGCTACAAGGATGCAGGATCGAGCCCTGGCAGCCGCAGTGTGGGAGTTTTATCCCTCCAATGTGGGGGATAGCTCCTTGTGGGCACCAGACACTAGTCCTCTCACCTAATGGGCCGCTGCTGAGTCACCATGATTTACTTCCTCCACCCAATTCTGTCGGGTCTGGGGGCGAGGGCTTCGCCTTTTGCTACAAGATATATTTGATGAGTTATACGTACCGCTGCTGAGTCACCATGATTTACTTCCTCCACCCAATTCTGTCGGGCTTGGGGGCGAGGGCTTCGCCTTATGCTACAAGATATATTTGATGAGTTATACGTATGAAATGTAAATTTAAAGTAAGGGGACGATTATTCTATCGGGGCCATGATCTTTTATTTAAATTAAAAATGCATGAAAGATATTTCATCAAGTACAATTTTTCTTTTTTACCTTCACGAGAAAATCCACGGTTGCTATATATCCCGGATGATTGAATGAATTTCATCGATCTCAATTAATATCTGAATTTATAGACAAAATGTAGAATTAATTTATTGTCATGAAATAATTTCACTTTATCTAAAAATTTGAATCTATAAAAAGACAATTTTGCTAATTCCTAACATTCTCTCTTATTGGTGAGTAGGTTTTTCAACTTCCAGCTTTTTTGGAAAAGAAAAAAAAAAATCAATTAGTGGACAATTTAATATGGATAAAGTTGTTTTTGCGGAATCAATCTCAGGATCTAGGCGTGAGCCAAAAACCCTGATACTATAAAAAAAATGAGTAGGTCTTGTATGAGACCGTCTCATAGCATGAGACAGTAAGAATGTGTGTAACTAGCAGAGACGGATCTATGCAGGGGCTAGACTGGGCTCTGACCCAGTGCAACCCTGACTGACCTCCTAATGTTATATATGTGTATATATCAAAGCCCACCCAACTGAGATTTTTCATCCTCAGATGAGAGACACGAAGACTGGGGTGTGTCTGAGAAGATGAGGGGTAGAATTTTTTATCGGTCATAAATCTCCTCCCAAGATCTAATTAAAATCTGTAATTATCATCGGAATCTCGAAAATTCGCCGTTTATTTCCTCTTCTAAAAAATCTGGACTTTTTAATTTGCACCTCCTTTCTCTCTCCTATTGCTGCTCCTTTAATTGTTTCCGTCTCTCTTAATTCGGGCCTAATAGCCTTGGTTAACTAATAAATTAGGAAACCAAGTGGGCGACTTATTCTGCTGTATTTTTGTTATACTTGAGCTGCATTAGTTAGATACATTAGCTGAAAAAATGATTAATGCGTTGCTATTTTTGCTTGGGCCATAGAGTGGATTGCTGAACTTTCGCACGACTTGGATTATCACACACCAATTTTATTTTATTCATGACTTTGTGTTTTCGAATTTCGATTGACTCGATTTTTTTTTTCGATTATATTTTCTATGGTTTCTAATGATTGAGGCCTCTTTATCAATATCCATATGTATCATAACAATTTATTCTAAACAAAGTATACAGTGAAAATGGTTCATATATAAATTATTAGAGTGTATTAGTTGTTTTTACTTAAAAGTATTAGATTTTATTGAAGGATATTAGTTGTTTTTATTGAAGATTGTTAATGTTTTACTGAAAATAAACTAATACTCTTCAGTAAAAATAACTACTTTTCAGTAAAAACAATTAATATTCTTTAGTAAAAATAATTAATACTCTTTAATAAAAATAATTAATATTCTTTAATAATTTATGTATAAACCAATTTCATTCAACGCATACTCTTAATTCAACGCATGTTGCTCGTTTTGGCCCGTATTATACCTACTTCATCCCATTATCAAATATACGAGATTAACAACACTTTTAATACAAAATGAGATCAAAATCATATCCAAATATAATACAAGTATGCCATGTTGTATTCTTTTAGTTTGAGAATTTTTTTATTTTTTTTCCCGTAGAATTGATGTTTTTTTTTTTTTGTTATATATGTATTTTTTACTCCCTCCGATTCATTTTAGTTTATCCGTATTACCATAAAAGGAAGATTTTTTTTTCCACTTTCTCAATCCCTTTCCCAAAATGGCAAAAAAATACACATATCATTCTAAATATACCCCTTAAAAAGTTGAAAGGACCACTTTATCCTTACTTTATATCCAAAAAACAACTTTATACCCACAAAGCTGGTTTAAAAAAAAAATCTTTATTAAAACGTGTATCACTTTAAAAGTGGAAAACAAAAATGAATCGGAGGGAGTATTATTAAAAAATTATCTTTTCTAGCCCACCCCTTCACCGATTTCTGGATCCGCCCCTGGTAACTAGGGCATTGACTCATTAACACTTTGGTAGGGAAAAGTGTTAATTTGTATGGTCTCATGCCATGAGACGGTCTCATACAAGTTTTTGCCCAAAAAAATTATGTCATCTTAAAATCCCAATCTGATTGTGTATAATTTATTATTTTTATGAATTTTCCAACAATGTTGATTACGTAAATCTTACTCTAGTATTAATAGACAATTCTTGGTAGAGATGTTAAACGGGCTAGCCCTAACCCAATAGGGCCGGTCCTAACGGGCTTCGGGCTAAACGGATTAGGGTCTTATCCGGTTTATTTTTAACGAGCCTCTAATAATTAAGACCTAACCCTAACCCTAGCGGGCCTCGGGCTAAAGGGGCCATAAATGGGTTATGTCGAAAAAAATAAAATTCAACACAAAATTTAAAATAGTGGCAAAATGTTAATGAATTTAAACATTGTTCATAAATTCATTCAAATTACATAAAAAGAATTCAACATAATTATAAAAATTCAAATATCCATACTTAAAAAGTACAAAAACACCAACACGTAATAATTCAAATATCAATATGTAATTCATAAACTAATAAATATCTTCACTCTTTTTACGTTTTTATTTTACTGAAAACCAAAAACAGTTGAATAATTATAAATTTCACATTTTATCCCCCATTCAAGAAGGAACAAGAAAACCTTATACAACATGATAGACATGAATAATTAATAAATCTTTTCCTCTCAATAAAGTTCACCTCCATATCCAAGAACAAAAGTACAAAAGTCTGCATACAGAAAGAATGCAGCCGCGCAAATTTCATGGCCAAATTTTATCCTTGAACACACATTCAACACTTAAACTGCATTCAAATTAATTTAGGCCTGAAAACTTATTATATTAATATAATATAACTTATAAATTATTATATAATATAAATAATAAAAAAAATTGTCTGAGCTGGCGAGCTAACGGACCTCTTAAACCACGGCCCTAACCCTGCATTTTTTAGGGTTAACCGGGCCGGCCCGTTTAGGCCGGCCCGGATTAACATCTCTAATTCTTAGTCTCACCGACTTGAAAATAAGATTGCTAAGTTTTTTGTTTCCTCAAAAGAAAAGAAAAACCAGTTCTTTTCCTCTGCCATATAGTACAATATTCGAGTGTTAAATTGTACTTGTGTACAGCACTATAAATTCGAACAATGTTCTCTTTTTTTCTGCTTACGTTAAGATTTTACTTTTTAGTGATAAAATATGTTTTCTGAATTAATTTAGAAGGGAAAACACAATGATTCTGATTCTCAGCAGTAAAGGGTTGTAGAACAAGTTAATTAATCGAAATAGATGATAGGAACATGAATTCCCTTTTCAATTGATGTTCCAGTGTTTAGCTTAAGGACTAAGGAATGATATATTTGGGGATACTATTTACGTCCTTTTATTTTACAGCTTAAATTTTTGTTTCCTACATATTTTTTCACTATGTCCTGTATATAAATTTAAGTCTTGTCTCGTAATAAATTTGTCCATGTCAATCAAATAATTAGGTGTAGAGGTAGCAGGACGAGTCTAAAATTAAACAGAATTTATGCAGCTATTATTAAAACAATTTATAAGTGGCTAGATACACGATAAGAAAATATAAAATTGCATATGGAAATTGTCAATATGGCTATGAAATTTCCAACAAAAAAATCTGTAGTGGGGATTGTCTATGAATTGCCTACAAAAATATCTAATTGTATATGCATTTCCTTCCCCACCTACAAAATAATTTGCCTACGTAATGTGTTGTTGATATATTTTTGTAGGCAAATGAATTGTAGGTAATTATACCTAGAAATCTTATTCCGTAGGCAAATTAATTTTGTAGGCAAGTTGTTTCTAGGTTGAAAATGTAGATGTTTTCATAATTAGAAAATTCTATAGGCAAATCGTAGGTAATTTTTACTATAAATTTTTTTGTAGGAAAATTTTTGTAGGCAATTTTAATTTCGTAAATAAATCATTATTTTCTTGTAGTGATATCTGTCTGTGCTTCTCTTTTTTTTAAAAATAAAACTAGTGTGCATATATACATGCACACACTTAGTATTAGGGGGTGTTTTCTTAGTAGGATTACTTTGGATTGAGACGTTAATTCCAATTAATATCATGTTTAGTTCATATAATTTAGGTCTAAGATAAAAATCAAGTCCGGATTATAAAACCACTCAAATCTCCTGAAATCGTGACTAAAGAATTCTATGGGGAGGCTGTGATTTAGTTATGCATAAACATAAATTTGCCATATTATCTTTTATTTTATAAAGTTTGTTTTATATATGAGGGTATTTATATTATCTACCAAATTATTTCACTAATCTCCCATTTGTAGTAATTGGAAAACATATGTATAAAAACCATATTGTCCTCACTAAGGTGTATTAATTAATTAAAAAAAAAATTACGGTGAAACTAATCCCTCAATTATCTCAACAACCCAGAGTGTTGAACGTATCTATAAATTAGGCCTCATCTGCATTTATTAGAAATAGTGACATGAACTTTCTCTGCATACAAAACCGCATAGATTTTTCTTTGCATCCATTTTTAGAGTAGTTCAGTTCATAACTCCACTTTCGTTCGTTGTTCCTCTTAATTAAGTGGTGCTACTGATTCAGAGACGGTAAACCGTTTTACCTTTGGGGACTTATACGCACGATCCTGTAAGCACTATACAGGGCGTATTTAGTCTTGCGGGAAAATGATTTTTCCTTGACTCGGTTTTGGTTGTTAAATTTCGTTTCACATTGTCGGATACACACCAATAACAACAATTATCATTCGGCCAAAGTAGTCCAGGGCAAGGTGGCCACAAAGGCTCCATATTAAAATGGACCGGTTCCGGCGCATCTAATTTTGGCATCTCTGTTCCGAGCGAACAGAAAGTGACAATCACCCTCGGAGAGAAATCCGACGATAAGGGTGAGCGCGGCCGGAGACGCCAACGTCCGTGTAACGACTACATTTTTCGACCGGATGTGACGGCTGGCATTTTCCAAATTTACGAGTTTGCCGGTGAATGTGTTGAGTGGGTGACCGTCTGTGGTCCGAAGTTATTGGCTTCGTGCGGCAATGAGGTGGCTTTGTCCCGCCTCGTCATTTTCTTTACAAGGCGGTGGCGTGCTCGAGCGACGGTTGGCGTTGCTCCGAGATGCACGGTAGGAGTTGAGTATTTCGGAAGATCTTGTCTGACTTGGTCAATAAAAAAGAGGTAACTGCTCCGAGAAGAAAGATGAGAGATACAGACCTGTTCTCTAAATCAAATATACATGACTGTTGTCCATATATTTGATCTGATTGGAAAAGAGAAATTGGATTGATTTGATGTGGTCAAACTTTATCTCTTAATTCATTTAGGGTGTTGCATCCTTTGTAAGTTTTTTGACCATGATTAAATTATAATTCAGACTTGAAGTATAATTTCAAAACATTTGGTTTTCCAATGTATTTCGAGATTGTGTTCAAAATTTTAATATAGATGAAATATTAAATGAAATGAACAAACAATTCGAACATGGGGGATGAACTCTTGCCATGATACATTCAAATGTGGGGGGTAAAAGATTTTCTCCATGGATACATTTGAATTTGAGGAATTTAGCAAAGGCGTAGCCTTGATGCTAAATGGAAAACCAAAAGGCAGTGGTGCCTAGTGGAATTGTTTTCAAAAGATAAACAAAATTTGTTCAATTTTATTCGTGTAAAGTCACCACACAATGAGATAAAACCATTTGAAATGTGAAAATGGGATATAATAATCCTATGATAATCTCGAAGTGTGGGGGGTGACCTATAAAAGGCACCATATCGGTGTTAGTTGAACAAATCGAAAATTCCTGACGTGGAAATAAAAATATTCACAAAAGTGAATTAGATATTTTGGCATAGACTCCAAGCCCATCAAGGAATGTGGGGGGGAGTTGTGTCATGAAAATCCTCTATACAAATATGCAATGGTGATTGCAATTTGACAAAAACCCGGCCGGTTAAAGATGAGATGATTAAGAGGATTTCGGGTAAGGGGAATCAGGTTAAAATCCACACATAAAAGTGTGTTCATAGCGGTAACTCAACCATGATGATTGGAGGATCCCAAGAACATGGTTCAATGAGACAACTAAGTTATGAATCACTCAATTGTGCACTTGAAATACTCTTGGAAACCTATTCTCGAATCCCTTCAAGTGAACTCTATACTTTAAGGTGTAGCAAAACCCGTTGACGTGTGGTAAGGTTAAGCTTAACAACTTTTAATGATTCCTTAGGTCTTGAAGATACTGAGTATGACGGGATACTAAAAAGGAGATCACATATATAAATGAGAAGTGGGGGCCGCTTCGACCAAACATTTATGAAATCAAAGGGCGTCCATGGCCAAAACGGACAAAAACGTGAGAACGAAACGGAGTCGAGACTGAATTGTGCTGACACTGTTGACTAGGTATACATGAAGGAGGATTAGTTCAAGGCACTATGTCCACTAAGCCGCCGGTGTACCCGATGGTGTTTGGCTACGGAAAGTTCAAAGCCACAAGCTACTTATCCGGAAGCAATAAAGTCTCAAATGAGCTGAACGATGTGTCTGCATAACTATAGGTACAATTTTCACTCATGTGGGGGATTATTGGAGATTTTTGGTATTGAGTGTTCTAGTTTATCGAGGTGTATTTAAAATCTCAAAACCAAATATTGGTGAGTGAGAAATTAATACGCAAAGATAAGTGATCAATATTTTTCAGGAATTTGATAAATATTTCATGGGATTTGATTTGTTCTTATCCGAATATTTTCTTAATCCCCACGTTGGGGAGTTCCTAAAATCAAGGGCCACCCAGAGTGTTGAACGTATCTATAAATTAGGCCTCATCTGCATTTATTAGAAATAGTGACATGAACTTTCTCTGCATACAAAACCGCATAGATTTTTCTTTGCATCCATTTTTAGAGTAGTTCAGTTCATAACTCCACTTTCGTTCGTTGTTCCTCTGAATTAAGTGGTGCTACTGATTCAGAGACGGTAAACCGTTTTACCTTTGGGGACTTATACGCACGATCCTGTAAGCACTATACAGGGCGTATTTAGTCTTGCGGGAAAAGAATTTTTCCTTGACTCGGTTTTGGTTGTTAAATTTCGTTTCACATTGTCGGATACACACCAATAACAACAGTTCACACTATACATACTCGTTAGAGCTTGTTTGTTTTTATGGATATGATTAATAAATAATTATCCTTTATTCATGAAACAATTAGTCCAACTCCCTCCTTGTGTCACATAATCCTGGACGGGTGTCACATAAACCAAGCGCATAATTAAATGAGATTAAAATATCAATATATCCTAATCCAACAAAACAAACATAGTGTTCTGATTCTGAGTTTAGCGGAGATGAAGAAAGCTTATTAAAAATCGGAGTACAAATTTTTAAAACTAGATAAAAATTACTCCATCCGTTTCATACTTATTTTACTACATTGCCAAAAAGATTTGTCCTACACTTGTTTGCAACATTCATTTTTGGCAAAAAAAAAAAAAAAAAAACAACAATAATTTTTTATATTATATTCTTTATACACTCCTAAACAAATGCATTAACTTTATCACTTTATCAAATATTAATAAATAACTTTTTTCTTAAAACCTGTACACAAACAGTAAAGTATCGAACAAGTATGGAACAAAAGGAGTACTAAATATAGAAATATGTGCATGGAGTGTTTCAAACGATATACATAACATAGGATGATCTAAACTAAATTAATGCATGGACATTACAAAATTCATGGATCGTAAGCAACATTCTTGGTCACACATAAATGGGACCACAATCTAGCCGTGCTTACCTTGAGTCCGACGAGTCGGTCGACTCAGGCCCACAAATTTTATTAATTTTTAGGGGTTCAAAATTATTTATATATAATTATTATTTTTAGTTCCTCTCAACTTATATAAATTTATAAATTTTAAAAGTTCTTAATCTTAATTAATTTCTCACACACAAGTATTTAAATTAATTCGATAACAGAAATTCAAATTGCATTTGAAAATATATATATATATATATATATATATATATATATATATATATATATATATATATATATATATACCTGGAGATAACCCCATTACTTTCAAAATGGACGGGAGGGGACTCGGAATCGGAATGAGGGGGTTTGGTAGGGCATTTAGACAGTGGTAAAATTCGAGGTATCACCGCCCTATGGTAGACTATTGTCAAATATATGGAGTTCATTAGGCTCAATATATAGCAGTGAAAATACGGACAATGCATAAAAAAGATACATTTCTAAGCCTATTATGGGAGGGAGGAGAAAGGGGGAGAAGAAGTGTGGGGGTAAGGAAAGGGCGAAGGGAAGAAGAGAGGGAGAGGGGGAGGGGGAGGGTTACAGGGGGTTTCGAAAGAAAGAGGTGAAGAAGAGGAGGGTTTCGAGGATGTCAAAATCTGATAACTTTTTGCTTATTAATTTTTAAATGATTAAACAAATAAATTAGAATATATTTGGGATAATTTTTCACCTATCCAAAAGGATATCATAAAATAGATACCTCCAGAAAAAGCAGATGTCCAATGGCTGACATTCTCTATACCATCAACATACTCTCTATCATCATCCAAAAATCTCCTAGCATGAGGTGAAGTGATAACTACATAATAATAATAATAATTATTATTATTATTATGATTATGATTAATATAGAAAAAAGATAAAGTTAATTAATGTTCTTGGTATAACAATACAAATGATGATCAATATAATTGGGATTTAAACCAAAATCGTCCTGTAACTTTTTACCTTTATTGAAATGGTCCTGTATCTATTTGCTTTATTGATTTAGTCTTGTATGTTTTCAAAATTTGTCAATTTCGTCCTAATTGGCCGGAAAAGACATAAAACTGTTTCGTTTCGGTCACGTGCAAGCCACGTGATCGTGTTTTCCGGCGAAAATGTATGATGTGACATTATTTTACGATGTGGCCTGAGTGGAAATTTTGCCAATTAAAATAATCATAATAATAACTTAAATATTCCAACTCATTTATTTGAATAAAAATTAATATAAAATAAAACAGGGTTCCGACGAGGGCATTGTCGGAGAGGTTGAGAAGACGGAGGCTTCCGGCGAGGTATTCCTGGAGTTCGCCGGAGATCAAATTGTTGGAGAAATCGAGTAACGCTAATTTACAACCAATTTTAGATAACACTAATTTACAAGAAATTTTTGGTAAATATTTCCACTTTTCTAACGCTAATTTTTTTATTTCTTTGATTTTAACTTCTAATCTAATTTCTAAAGATTTTAAATTTTAAATTTATTTTAATTGTTTTATTTTATATTAATTTTTATTCAAATAAATGAGTTGGAATTTTTAACTTATTAATATTATTATTTTAATTGGCAAATTTCCCACTCAGCGTGCCACATCATAAAATAATGCCACATCATACATTCTAGGCGGAAAATGTGACCACGTGACCGAAACGACACAGTTTTATGCTTTTTCCGTCCAACTAGGACGAAATTGGCAAATTTTAAAAACATACAGGGCTAAATCAATAAAGCAAGTAGATACAGGACCATTTCAATAAAGGTAAAAAGTTACAGGATGATTTTGGTTTAAATCCCTAAAAATAATTCATTTAATTAGTTCTTGCATTGAAGAGGAACAAATTTACGTAGCATTCGTCTTAATTTGTTTTAGAATTACTACTCATCTTCCATAAAACATTTACATGTTTAATTGTATTGGTCTTGTATGTATTGGTTATACCGTGCAATTCAAATGTAATAATATTAATTGTTTTTTCTATTACCATCTGATGAAAATAAATAATACTATTTAAAAATACAGTCGAATTGCAAAAGATAAAATCCTAACTGATACTAAGTAATACTCCCTCTGTCATGGAATTACTTTTATAGAATAAGATGATACATTAAAAAAAGAGAGTATGCGGGTATGAATTTAAAGAAAATAATAGTAGTAGTACTTTATTTTTTTTTCTACTTCTGAGAGAATTTTTTTGGAGTGCGAAAAAGTTAGGGGTGGTCAAAAAATAAAAAGATTGAACCGAACTAATGAAATTCTGTCCATTCGGTTCAAATTTTGGTCCAAATTTTTCATAATTTCGATCCATTCAGTTCGATTCGGTATTGAGAAAAATAAACCGAATGGATCGAAAAAACCAAACGGACTGAAAAAATAAACTTGTATTTAAAAAATAAATATATATATATATATACATACATATATATATATATTTATAATTAATAAAAAAATTCTAACCCTAATTTTCCATGAATGAAGTGATTTTGTTGGCTTGCTAAATATTTAAATTAATGTTGTGTGATTTTGATTAAACTTCGAGTTTTATATTATGGTGTTGAGGATTTTTATTGAACTTAATTGTGTTGTATTCGTTTAAATATTAACATTCAACTCTATTTCGTACTGCATCTCTTTAAATTATTGGTATTGAACTACGTTTAATGATATTTGTACTGCATAATATTTATTAGGTTGAAATACATTTTTTTAGGAAAAAAAATAATATTTTGGACCGAATGGATTGAATTACCCGAACCGAAATAATTCGGTTCGATCCAATTCGGTTTTACCCTTTGTTCGGTTCGGCCCACAAAATAAATAATTAGGTTATTTCGGTTCGGTCCAAAAACTGGACCGAACCGACCATATTAACCGAATGACCACCCCTAAAAAAATTGTGGGACGTTCAAATAAAATAAGTGTGAAAGAAATTGTGGGACTAAGGGAGTATATATTTTGTTGGGATTTAAACCAAATCCATCCTCTATCTTTTCACCTTTATCAAAATGGTTCTCTATTTATTTGTTTTATCAATTTAATCCTGTATCTATTCAAGTTTTGCCAAAATGATCCTAATTGGCCTAAAAATGTACAAAACCTCACCGTTTTGGTCTTATATTTATTTTTTTAACCAATTTAGTCCTGTATCAATTCACATTTCTCCAATTAGGTCCTAATTGAACGCATAAAACATAAAATGCCACCTTTTTAGTCATGTGCACTAGTTTTTTTGGGGGAAGCCTATGATGTGGTTTTTTTTTCAATGTGGCACTAGCGGTGGCCAGCTTTGCATATAGACCCAGTCGTTTAACTAGGTTCACATTTTTTTTCCGTTTGACACCGAAAAACTCCTCCACACCGATTCACCTGGGAACATGGTTCTGATAACATAATTAGGGCCCCCGATGGACCTCCACCTCTGCATTGGTATGACATTGTCCGCTTTGGAACGAGCTAGCCTGCACAAATTTATTTTTGGGTCTTCCTAAAAATATATCATACCAATGGAGAACTTGTTCATCCTTATAAACCCCAAGAAACTCCCATATTATTTTGATGAGATTTAAACCAAATTCGTCATCTATCTTTTCACATTTATCTAAATGGTCCATTATTTATTTATTTTATCAATTTAGTCCTGTATTTCTTCAAGTTTCGCCAAATTGGTCCTAATTTGGTGAAAAATGGTTTTATGCTTTATGCGTTCAATTAGGACCTAATTGGAGAATGTGAATTGATACAGGACTAAATTGGTAAAGAAAATAAATATATGACCAAAACGGTGAGGTTTTGTACATTTTTAGGTCAATTAGGATCATTTTGGCGAAACTTGAATAGATACAAGACTAAATTGATAAATCAACTAAATAGAGGACCATTTTGATAAAGGTGAAAAGATAGAGGACGGATTTAGTTTTAATCCCATATTTTGTTTATCAAAGGGAACTTTTTAAATTGAAAATGAATACTCACCAAATCCCATGACGACACACTACCATTTGAGTTAAATATCAACAAAACCTCTATATCTGCTGGTACAAAGTTAAATAAGAATATATGTCAATTACGTTTTATTTTACCCTGCGGTCTTAATGACATTGTCATTTTTGACAAATTGAATTTATATTGGACTCATTTCATTTGTACTGGATGGTTCTACGCAGGGACGGAGGGACACTGGGGTTAAGGGGGTTGTTGGGCCCCATTGAAATTTTCGTAAATTATATATATATATGTTTTCCAGTTATTTAATTAAATATTCCTTGTCCTAATGATTTGCTAATAGGAAATAAGATTTGTCTCTTTTGCCGACCACAAGGACGGGGGACACTGGGGCCAGAGGGGTCACTGGACCCCCTTGAAATTTTCTAAAATTATATATATAATTATATATATATATATATATAATTTTATATATATATATATATATATATATATATATTATATCCAATTATTTAATTAAATATTCACTTGTCCCAATGATTTGCTAATAGGGGGCTCGATGTCGTATGTTCTTTAATTACCCCCCCCCCCCCTCTATTCTAAATATATGAAGCTTTTAGTTTTTTTTTATATATATATTCTCCCTCTTTTTTTTTCCATTTAAGTATACGACCTTTAGTTCAATTTTTCTTTCTTTCACATTTGTTCTTAAAAATTGAACATTTTTTAATATATGAAGCTATTTTAATATTAATTACTTATATATTAAATTATTCTTACAATTTTTTTGTATACTCGATATTCAGCACAACATACCGATTAATTCGGAAATAATTTTTTACTAGGATCTTAAGTAATATTTATGGGGTCTAAATTTATATTTTTTCTTTATTTAATCAGGGCTCCCCCCCAAAAAAAATTTATGGCTCCGTCATTGATTACATCCATTCCATTTCTTCATTTGTGCATAACACAACAAACCATCAGTTCAAAAATGAACCAACATTTTCATAAATATAAGAAGAGATTAGGATTCATCAACACAAATACATATACCTCAAACAACCTCTAATTAGTAATTTCATGGTCTTCTTTCTTTGATTTTTCATAAAACACGGGGACCAACCCCCCCTCTCTCTCTATGTTTTTCTCCCCCTCATTGAGGTACAACAAGACAATTTCATTCAACCGCCCTTCTCACAGAGCCGTACAACATATCATAGAATGTTCTCAGATGGACAGTAAGGGTCGGAGAAGGGGCCGATCATGAACTCGGCGGAGCTCTCCAGCGTATTTTCTCATGCTTATCGCCGTAGTTTCTACTCAAGGGTGGCAAACTCTTACCAGTAAACATCTCTCTCTCTCTCTCTCTCTTTTTCTCTCTGTGCCCCTGAATTAGAAGATGTTTAGTTAATTTTTTTTTCTCAACAACTTAAATCCAAGGAAATTTCATTCGAATGGCTTTTCTATTTGAATGCTTCAATTTTGTTACTTATCTGGATCACAATTTTGTTTCCAATAATGAGTTTGCATATTTTCCAGGTAAACGCTCGTTTGGTCATAGCAAGAGGAGGATTTTCAGGGATATTTCCTAATTTAAGTTCTTATGCCTTTTTCAATTAGCAATAAGGGCTGGATTACCTAATATACATTTATGGTGTGATGTTCAGCCCACGAAAGATTGTCAAGGTATCTGCTTTCAAAGTATCCGGTTGAACAACGCCTCAAACATCGACCAAGTGTATTCAAACAGGCGAAACACCTACATAATAAATGGATTCCAAGTGAAAGGATGCCTCGCTGTGGATTTCACCCTAAGAGAGGGTTTGCCAATCGTAAGTTCGAGATTCGTGTTCCTTAAATTAAGTCTAATTAATTCATTCTGACTGATTGTATTTTATTTTGGGACAGTGCAACAAAACATTCATTCCGGTTCGTACATGTTTGATGTTGACCTAATGCCGATTCCTAGACTTGAAGATGTACCGGTCATAAGAAAACCAGTCGGGTTATCAACATTGAGTCTTGATCAGTCTTGTTTTATCCCACTACGTGTGCAGTATGATGCATTTTTCAGCCAACATAATCTAAGTATGAGAAGCTGCATTATGTCCTTATCTAAACGCATGGTTATTGATTATATTTCATCTCCTGAGACGGGCTTCCTGAAAGATATGGTGTCACAATTTAGAACTGGCCCGACAAAGCTTATACTTCAATTTCCTGGGAAATGATTTCGTGGAGCCTTCGACCAACCAAACATAAAACTCTCTTATGAAGAATCTTATATTTATCAAGACCTTCGCCACATGCATCTTAATTCCCAAATATTACATTTGGCTAGTAGACAGCAACCTATATTTGCGGGATTACACCACTCTTGTACTGTACGCATATAAAGAGGGTCTACAAGTTTTCGCATACACGTTTACTAATGATGCATTTTTACCGTACAATTTCATCTATGATCCGGTGGTCGAATGTCTTTCTTTTATTGACAATGTGAAATTTTCCGTTGATGACATGCTTTCTGACTCCCCAATAACTCCATCAGCTACCATAGGTAAAACAGTCAAATGGATTTGTTAGGGTGATATTTGATCTAGCATCTATACTTTGACCTTTTAAGCTTAACCTTTATCAAATGTAACTAGTGCTTAAGGATACAAGTTGGTTCTAACTGAAGAGTACACTTTGAGCTGTTATGGACATAATTTTTTCTTATTTTAATTTTCAACTCATCTCATTACGACACATGATGAAGAAACTTATCACTCCATCATTCCTAATCCGGAGCATGCATGTTAAAGACAGGAAAATAATCATCTTATAATCATATTTTGCATTAGTTCATCATTAAGATGATAAGCAGTTTCCTTACTCTTCGAAGTCATTCCCGATAAATCTATGTCTCAATTATTTGGTGATCATTTCTGGCTGAAATGACCTGGAACTTTCGTTAAGATCTCACGGTGAAGTGTTCTATCACACATCAATTTTATTAAAGAGAGTAAATAATAAATATGTTTTCTTCTTGCAGATTGCTTCTCACATATGGGAGAAAATAACACAGTGCAAGGTAGGTAGCAATTGTTGCACTTAGCTCGTATAGAGTTAAAACCTTCTCTCCTTGGTAGCATAATATTTTGACAACATCCTAATTTTTTCTATCTCGTAATTCAGAAAATGTTTAAATTTTATTTCATATATCATTCAATATATATATATATATATATATATATATATATATATATATATATATATATATATATATCTGTG
Source organism: Ballota nigra (assembly GCA_947034835.1). Taxonomy (NCBI): domain Eukaryota; kingdom Viridiplantae; phylum Streptophyta; class Magnoliopsida; order Lamiales; family Lamiaceae; genus Ballota; species Ballota nigra. Next base: position 96,880,009 of record OX344725.1, read on the forward strand.
TGTGTGTGTATTTAAAGAGCTAAAATCTAATTAGTATTTAATATACTTTATATATTTAACCTATTAAAATATATTGTGAAATGTTATTAACTTACCAAAATAAACGTACGAACATCGAATCGTGTACATATGGATCATGCGTAAAAATATGCACGTACGAATCGTGCACAAAGTTTGCATAGAATGTGCATGTACGGATCATGCACAAAGTTTGCACGGAATGTGCATGTACGGATCGTGCACAAAGTTTGCACGGAATGTGCATATACGGATCGTGCACAAAGTTTGCACGGAATGTGCATGTACGAATCATGCACAAAGTTTGCAAGGAATGTTCATGTACAAATCGTGCACAAAGTTTGTACGAAATGTTCATGTATGGATCATGCACAAAGTTTGCACGGAATGTGCATGTACGGATCATGCACATTTTGTTTATATTTTTTTTATTATAATATCTACGCTAATTAGTACATATAAAATATCAAAATGAATGTGTAACACACATTTAGTATTGTAAAATCTTATTTATTCTAATTTATATTTCATGTAACATTCAATCAACAAAATAAATTTTTTATATGATTCTAAAACTAAATAATATCAAAAAATAAATCATTGATACCAAAATAACACTAGTATCAGAAAAAATTATGGATATTATAAAACCAATGGTATCAAGAATTTAATTTACGATATGATATTAGTATTAGAAAAAATATTTGATGCAAAAAATAAGTTGTATCAATAAATAATATTGATACCAAAATAACATTAGTATAAAAAAAATGATGGATACTATAAAAGCAATGTATCGAGAATTTAATTTCTGATACCAATGATTATTAGTATCAGAAAAATATTCAATGCAAAAAATAAGTTGTATCAATAAATAAATTATTGATACAAAAATGGATACTATAAATCCAATGCTATCGAGAATTCAATTTCCGATACCATTGATAATTAGTATCTATAAAAATATTTGATGCAAAAAATAAGTTGTATCAACAAATATAATTTGATACCAAAATAAAAATAGTATCAAAAAAATATGGATACTATAAAACCAATGGTATCAAGATTTAATTTCCGATACCAAATACTTGATGCAAAAAGTAAGTTGAATCAATAAATAAATTATTGATACCAAAATTTCAATAGTATTAAAAACGAATGGATTCTATAAAATTAATGATATCGAAAAATAAATTTCCGATACTAAATATTCATTGCCCATAAAAGTAGTATCATAAGTGGTTGGGTGGATACAAAAAATATGATTTAGTATCAATAAATGCATCTAATACTAATTTTCCGATACTAAAAATGACTTTTCTAGTAATATACGTACAATGAATTTGAGGTTTAATTTGCGTTAAAAATAAAACTATCGATCATGTGGCGAAATCTGTGGATGATATGACATGAAAGGCTTATAAGATAAATAAATTTCGATTTAATTAAATAGAAAATAAAAAAATTGGTGATCCACCGTTCGGATCAAAAAGCTGATAAAGAGTAAAAAAGTGAAGTGTAATCTCACTAAAAAGTAAAAATCTTATATCGTAAAAAAAATCGTAAGACAAACTGGGTAAAAAATCTTGGGTTCTTCTTTTTGTGATTGCGTGTGTGTATTTTATTTTAATAATATTTTTCAGGAAACGCCTCCTGATTCCAGTTCTTATGCGCTTCAATTAGTGTTAAGGACTGGATTACCTAATCTACGTTTATGGTGCGATCTTCAGCTCATGAAAGATGGTCAAGATATCTGTTTTCCAAGTATCCGGCTAGACAACGCCTCAGACATTGACCAAGTGTATCCAAACAGGCGAAACACCTACATAATAAATGGATTCCCAGAGCAAGGATGGTTCGTTGTAGATTTCACCCTAAGAGAATTAAGGCCTGCCAATCGTAAGTTTGAGATTCTTGTTCCTTAAATTAAGTCCGATTCATTCATTCTGGTTGACTGTATTTTATTTCGAGGCAGTACAACAGAACATTCATTCCCGTTCGTACATGTTTGATGTTAACCCGATGCCGATTCCCAGAATCGAAGATGTGTCGGTCTTAAGAAAACCAATCGGGTTATGGTTAAACATTTCGGTATAGAATCACATCGTTCGCTCGTGCAATTTTTACCAACATTGAGTCCTGATCAGTCTTTTTTTCCCATTACGTGTGCAGTATGATGCATTTTTCAGCCAACACAATCTAAGTACGAGGAGCTATGTTACATCTCTATCTAAACGCACGGTCATTGACTATATTTTATCTCCTGAGACGGGCTTCCTGGAAGATATTGTGTCACAATTTGGAACAGGCCCGACGAAGCTTATATTTCAGTTTCTGGAACGTGATGTCGTGGAGCCTTCAACCAACCAAACTTACGGCTCTCTGATGAAGAATCTCACTTATATCAAGACCTTCGCCACCGAAATCTTAGTTCCCAAAGACTACATCTGACCAGTAGACAACAACCTGTATTTGCTGAATCATACCGATCTTGTGATGGACGCTCATGAAGAGGGCCTACAAGTTTTCACATATACGTTCAACAATGATGCAGTTTTACCGTATGATTACAACTATAATCCGGTGACCGAGTGTCTCTCTTTTATTGACAATTGGAAAATTTCCATTGATGGCATGCTTTCTGACTTCCCAATAACTCCATCAGCTACCATAGGTAAAACAATGTCATATGGATTTGTTAGGGTGACTCAATATCGGTTATTTTATCACACATCAATTTTATTAAGGAGAGTAAATAATTAATACGTTTTCTTCTTGCAGATTGCTTCTCACATATGGGAGAAAATGACACAGTGCAAGGTAGGTAGCAATTGTTGCACTTAACTCGTATAGAGTTAAGACCTTCTCCTCTTGGTAGCATAATATCTTGACAACATCCTAAATTTTTCTATCTTTAAATTCTGAAAATGTTTAAATTTTATTTCATATATCATTCAATATATATATACATATATTTACTAAAATCTAATTAGTATTTAATATAATTTATATATTCAACCTATTAAAATATATTGTGAAACATTATTAACTTATCAAAATAAGCACATAATGTGCATGTATGGATCGTGCACAAAGTTTGCACGGAATGTGCATGTACGGATTATGCACATTTTGTCTATTTTTTTTATTATAATATATGCGCTAATTAATACATATTATATTAAAATGAATGTGTAACACACTTTTAGTACTGTAAAATCTTATTTTTTCTAATTCAAGTTTCATGTAACATTCAATCAACAAAAAATAGTTTTTGTTTTAATTAAGAGCTTAAATCTAATAACTAGTTAATATAATTTATATATTTTATTTATTAAAGTATCTTGTAAAACTCTATTAATTTATTATAATTAACATATAATTTATATTTACGAACTACGAAATGCACATATTTGGATCATTCTCAAATGTGCATAGAACAAAATTTATCCCTTCAAGCTTAAAACTTTAATACTAAGCGTAAGGACCCCTGCCCAAGTAAACACAGTCGAAAATACAGGGTAAAAGCAGGCAGAGAGAGAGAGAGACTTACCCGTAAGAGTTTGCCACTGTTGAGCAGAAACTATGGCGATAAGCATGAGAAATACGCCCGAGAGCTCCGCCGAGTTCATATTATTGCCGAACCTGCCGTACGGCTCCGTGAGTGAAATTGCCTTTCACTTCAATGAGAGAGAGAGAGAGGGGGGGGAGGGGGGGATTAAGATGTCTATTGAGAGTTCTCTTGCATCCGCTTTCATTTCTGGTATATATGCTCGTTTTACGAAAGAAGACCATGAAATTACCGTTCAAAAAAATAAAAAGACCATGAAATTAGAGGTTGTTTGAGGTATATGTATTTTTGTTGATGAATCTATTCTCTTCCCATATTTAGTAAAATGTTGGTTCATTTTTTGAATTATTGGTTTGTTGTTGTTCTGGACAAATGAAGAAATGGAAATGGCTGTAATTATTGAAACTAACAAATAGTTCTATTTTAGCCAAGACCACGAGGATGATGAATAGACCAGTTCTTACTTTGGGCTATTCTTTTTCGGATGAATTAAAGTTGGAATTTTACTAAAATAACCTTTAAGATCTCACGGTGAAGTGTTCTATCATACATTAATTTTATTAAGGAGAGTAAATAATAAATACATTTTCTTCTTACAGGTTGCTTCTAACAAATGAGAGGAAATGACACAGTACAAGGTAGGTAGCAATTGTTGCACTTAGCTCATATAGAGTTAAAACCTTCTCTCCTTGGTAGCATAATATCTTGACAACATCCTAATTTTTTCTGTCTCGTAATTCAGAAAATGTTTAAATTTAAATTTATATATCATTCAATATATATATATATATATATGTGTGTGTGTGTGTGTGTGTGTGTGTATTTAAAGAGCTAAAATCTAATTAGTTTTTAATATAATTTATATATTCAACCTATTAAAATATATTGTGAAATGTTATTAACTTACCAAAATAAGCGCATAATGTGTACGTACGAATGTCGAATCATATACATATGGATCATGCGTAAAAATATGCATGTATGAATCATGCACAAAGTTTGCACGGAATTTGCATGTACGGATTGTGCACAAAGTTTGCACGAAATGTGCATGTATGGATCATGCACAAAGTTTGCACGAAATGTGCATGTACGGATCATGCACATTTTGTTTATATTTTTTATATTATAGTATCTACGCTAATTAATACATATGAAATATCAAAATTAATGTGTAACACACATTTAGTACTGTAAAATCTTATTTATTCTAATTCAAATTTCATGTAATATTCAATCAACAAAATAAATTTTTTATTTTAATAAAGAGCTTAAATCTAATAACTAGTTAATATATTTTATATATTTTATTTATTAAAATATCTTGTAAAACACTATTAATCTATTATAATTAACATATAATTTATATGTACGAACCACGAAATGCACATATTTAGATCATGCTCAAATGTGTATATACAAATCGTACACAAAATTTGCATGATACGTGCATGTACAATTCGTGCACAGAGTGTGCACATTTCATTTGTTTTTATCCTATTATAATATCTACGCATAATTATTATATGTGAAATTAAAAACAATACAAATTTTGTTATTACTAATATTTCTAAAATTATTATCATATTAAATTATATCAGATTGTTGAAAATTACAAATTTAAAAACTATCGATATCGTTGTATTATTTTTTAGTTTAATTTGAGGACCTATTTTATATTTTTGTTCATGCGTATATACAATATAACAATTTACTATTTCTAACTTTTTATTGTTATTTTAAAGGTGTCTAATTTTTTGTTTCGCCCTAAGTTTCAAACTTATTAGAATATCAACACATTTATTGGGTAAGATAAAACTTATTAGCAGCTTCATGGTGATTTTCTTTAGTAAATTAAAATTTTATGCTTCTATGGGTTATATATATATATATATATATATATATATATATATACACACATTTTTTTGTTTTTTACAAAAATCAATTTTATTGCTTATAAAACTTAGGGATGAGAGATCCCTATAAAAATATAAGTAAAATATTTCAGAGCTTATTACCAATACCTAGCTACATCCGACAAAGAAAATTTGGATTAAAGACCATAAAACAATTTTAAATTTGATCATATCCCACGTATCATTTATAGAGACAGTCTTATCATTAGAAATTATATTATATAGAAAATAACAAAAGTAAAAATTATTGATGCTTCTGTATGAGAATTTGAAGATATCATTTAAAATTTAAAAAAAAAAGTTGACAGTAAATTTATATAAATTTAAGTCTTGTCTCGTAATAAATTTGTCCATGTCAATCAAATAATTAGGTGTAGAGGTAGTAGGACGAGTCTAAATTTAAACAGAATTTATGCAGCTGTAATTAAAACAATTTATAAGTAGCTAGATATTTGTCTGTGCCCCATCCAAACATAAAAACCATTTATAATTAAAAAAAAATGCAACATACCATCCAAACATATATCATATCATCTACTATACTAATAGGGAGTTGGTCTTGCTTGCGTGTCATTTGTTTTTTTTTTTTTTTTTTTGCATATGTGTCATCTTGTGGCTGATTCTGCATACGTGGCATATGCTTATGTGTCATCTATGTAGATGACATGCTTGTGTCAATTCACTATGCTTATGTATCATCTATGTGTTATTACATAACAAAATGTCTAATTAAAAAATATATGAAATACATGTATTCGAACTTAGTCCACATGAGTGCTATTTATGATTTTAACCAATTAAACTAAAGTATGAATGCATACAAGATTGAAATATCTATTGTATATAACTTGAGTCTATAATAAAATATTAAATTGAAGTGGTCATTAAGTTTAAAACTCTAATTATATGAAACTTTAATATTTTTATTAATGTATTTTATTTATTTTTTAAATAAATTAAAAAATTAAACATATTAAATACTTTTTTTTTATTTATCGATTAAATGAATGATTGATTTTTTTTAAATCGAATAATTAAAAAAATTAACATTTAATTGATTAATTTTTATTGTCTTGAAAACACAGTGCACCAAAATTTTAATTATTTGAATTTTTTTTAATCTTAAATCATATTTAATATGTTGTTATATTGACTTGACTATATTTAACATGTGACATTATTTTAAATATATTTATTATATAATTATATTATATTATTTTATGGTGAATAAATTTGTTATTGTATATATAATGCATTATAATGTATAACATTTTTTTACGAAAATCCCTCGTAATACACGGAACACTCATCTAGTTTCAAATAATTCAATCTCAACAATTAAATCCAATATAGTCTATTAATCCTGTAAAGAGAAATATATATATTCTATTAATCCCAACTAATCGATAACTATCATGTGAAACAAATGATCCATTTTTGTAGCCAATCATGGGCGAACGACGGGAATTGAACCCGCGCATGGTGGATTCACAATCCACTGCCTTGATCCACTTGACTACATCCGCCCCTCGACTATTAGTATAATGAAATAGTATAATGAAAAAGAATTTACTTTGAAATTCAAAATAAATTGAATTTCAATCGTTTTTTTTTTCTTCTTTCGTTTTATGAATTCTTTAATGGAAAGAAAAAAAGTAATTGAAAAGAAAATTAAGGAGCAATAAACTCTTTCTTGTTTTATCAACATGAGTTATTGCTCCTTATATTTATCTATTCTATTTTCAAAAACTCATATACACCAAGACCAAGTCTTATCCATTTGTTGGAGCTTCGATAGAAGCTAGGTCTAGAGGGAAATTAAGGGATGCTTGAATGATTAATGTGTTTTATAGGTACTCCCTCCGCCTCCAATTTTAATTTTTTCATTTGACTTTACACGAAGTTTAATGTGATGGTTGAATTGTAATATTTAAATAAATAAAATAGTTTTTTGTGAGGTAAAATTTAAAAAAGGTAAATGCACTTTATTTCTATTTTGGGAAATGGAAAAATAAAATTGAGAAGGACCTTTTTTACAAATGGAAAAATAAACTGTGACGGAGGGAGTATTTTATAAGAGATGTGAAAACTCAATAATAAAATCTCAAGTATAAATGAAAAATGATTCATACATGAACCATTTAGAGGATGTTAGTTCGTTTTCACTAAATGACATTAGTTGTTTTCACTGAAGGATATTAGTTTGAAGGATACAAGTTATTTTCACTAAAAATAATGAGTTGAAGGACACGAAAACTATGAGTTGTTAACTAAACTCTTTAATGTTTACACTAATGTATGAATTGTTCTACTAAAAATTATTGCAAAATAATATAAGAACAAGTTTCATTATATACTTTAAAATTTGAAATTCCATTTTCACACCCCAAATCAAACATCCCCATATAATTATTAGTGTATTATATGTTAAATTGATATGCATATTGGAGTATCAATTTTTTTTTACATAAGTAGAGAAGTAATAATTTCGAGAGGATGTAAAATTCCATTAATGATTGAACTTCTTATATCCTTTATTCATTTAATTTCTTAATTATATCCTTTATTCATTTTATAATTATAATATAATTTACTAAAATTGTAACTAATATAGTATTATATTCTCCACTTTTTTTTTTTTCCTCCTCCCTCTTCAGAGCATGACTATAGTATAGCTTGAACTAATAATCAGTGATGTCTGCAGACTGCTGAGTGCTTGCTGGGTGGGTGGTTCTTGGAATCTTCTATGTGTCAGCAAAATATTTACCAATATCAAATTTCATCACCACAAAGATATATCATTGTTTCATATTTATTTGGAGAATTAGTTTCCTTAAAAATTAAAGTTATGATATCTTAGGTTGTCCAAACTAACTAGACTCATCTGCTGAGGTGGAAATTAAAAATTGTTCTAATTCAATCAAGAAATATTCAAGGTTTTTTTCTATAAAGTTATCAAAATGTATTTAAAGGATAATGTATATGCATGCTTATAGTTTCAATAATATTATTAAGTGGATGATGATTAGAGAAATAACTCGATTCATATGGACATGTTCGATCTTATGTTAGACAAAGTATAGGGTGCATAAGTTTATAGAGTATTAGTTGTTTCATTGAGAAAATATTAGTTGATTTCACTAAAAAGTGTTATTTGTTTCACTAAATTAATGATATTCGATGAAGGGTATTAGTTGTTTCAAGGTACTAGTGAGTGGTATTAAGTGTCCTCACTAGAGTGTATTGGTTAAAAATAAATTTACGGTGAAACTTGTTTAGACTATACATATATGATTGATAAATAATTATCCTTTGTTCACGGAACAATTAGTCAAACTCCCTCTATGTGTCAATTATATCTATGATCACTAATTCCGAGCCGATATCACATTAATCAAACACATATTTAAATGCGATTAAAATATCATACACTTTTAATCCAACAACGTACTCCCTCCGTCCAATATTAGTAGGCCTTCTTTTTGGGCAGTTATTTTTTGTCATAAGTTGGAGGATATTATGAGGTATTGTGAGGTTCATTTATCAATAAAATTATTGTTTATGGAAAATATGATACTTGTATTTTCCATAAATAATAACTTTATTGATAAATGAACCTCACAATACCTCATAATACCCTCCAACTTATGACAAAAAATAACTGCCCAAAAAGTAGGCCTACTAATATTGGACGGAGGGAGTAGTATTTTGATTATGAGTTTTGCGGAGCTGACGAAAGCTTATTAAAAATTGCAGTACAATTTTTATAAAACATGATAAAAATTACTCCATCCGTCCATGAAATATAGTCATGTTGCTTTATGCACAGTTATTAAGAAAGTCGATATAATATATAAAAAGTAAGAATATTGTGTCACATCAAGTACAAAATAAATTATTTTAAAAATGTTATGTGTGTATGTTGAAAAATATAGATAAAATTTATTATTTCCATTTTAGGCAATAAGACTATTTTTCATGGACAGCAAAATAAGACAACTAGGACTATACTTCATGGACGGAGGAATGTCTTAAAGATATTAGGAATATAACTACATGGAGTGTTGCACAATATATACCTCTCTCACTTCTTTATCGCTCGTAAATTAATATCTTTCTCTCTTGTACTTATTTGATAGTGTATCTTTTATCGTAATCAAACGATATATACATAACATAGGATTATCTTAAACTAAATTAATGCATGCACATTACAAAATTCATGGATTATAAGCAACGTTCTTGGGCACACATAAATGGGACCACAATCTTCTAAGCAAGAGCTTTTATTTTTGCATGCTTTTCTCCAATTGGGTCCAGGAAATGATTGATACATGTGATCAAGTAAGTACACATAAATGGGTTTAAAAAAAAGTGGTTTTTGTTTTCTTATCCCACAATTCTGCAGGAGTTTAGGGAAGTTTGCAAGAAAATCAAACAAAATGGACTACTATACATTTTCCAACTTTTTCGCCATCCTAACTGTAAGAAAAGCTATTAAATATTTGCTATAATTAGACATTCGAGTTGGTGGGTGATGGAAGATTATGATTCAAATTCTTATATAGTTATATATCTACTTCAATCGTGCATGTTGCGTAGTGCTTGCCTACTTCTCCACTGTTGTTTATCAATTATTTCACGAAGATAAAATTTATATTAACTATAAGAAAACTAACATTTTGTAACAACAATATCATTATATTCCCTCTATGTTTTAAAAAGCGGAAGCGGAAGTCGGGCCGGACACCCCTAGCGCTTTTGGTCGGACCGGGTTCAATCGGTTGAACCGTATTTTAAAGCGGTTGAGCCGGTATGACGTCATAATTAGATAATATATAATTAAATATATAAATTATAGATATCATACATATTTTTTCCCTTCATAATATATATCTTATGAACAAATTACGATAAAAATTAAATAAACATATTTCTATATCAAATGTCAACAAAATTAAAACAAGTCTCCCAAATTTCATACAAATCAAATATGAAATCAAGATCATCACATGTCTAATAAATATCAAATGCCAAATAAAGATCACCACAAGTCTAACAATCAAATGTGAAACCAAGTTCATCATATGTCTAACAAACATCAAATACAAAACAAGTTCATTAAGTGTCAACACTCATCAATAATATAAAAATGTCTAATCTGAAATGAAATTCAAATTAGCACTACTGGAGCTCGATCCCATGCTTCCAAGTCCAAACTTCGTCAAATCAACATGATCATTGAGTATGTCTTTGTCAACATTTTCATCACCTACAAAAAAAATGAATTTATAAATTTAAATATGCAATACTAATATATAGATCATGATATAAATAATATATGAACATATATTGCAACCTTCTTGTGGTTCAGGTATTTCATTGTTAGTATCTTCATTATCAAGTACTTCCATTATTTCATCATAATCAAGCTCTCCATTTGGCTCCTCGTCAATAATCCAAATATCCACCTTATCAATGCACTCATAGTCAATTGGATCATATGTCTTATACATTTCCTTATCGCTGAAAAAAAAAGCATAGTTTTAAATTGCAAATAAAAAAAAGATAACATATTAATAAAAGGTGAAAGATGAACAATACCGATTTTTCAAACACAAGTTATAGTGAACAAAGACAAGGTCATTTAGTCTTTCATGCTCCAATCGATTTCTTTTCTTAGTATGAATCCGCTCAAACCCACTCCAGTTACGTTCACAGCCGGAAGAAGACGATGTTTGACTCAAAATTCTAATGGCAAGTTTTTGCAAGTTTGGTGCATCAATGCCAAAGAGCCTCCACCATTCATCTAACATCATATGAACAAAAATTAATATAAGCATTATTAACAATAAATTGATCATATGAACAATGCTACATAAAATATAACGTACCAGGAGTAATATTTTTTGCTTCTTTCTTAGCCAATGCAATTTCAAAACTCTTTTTAGCTTCCCGAAACATGGTAACTTCATTCATTATTCCGTCTGTGTTCGTGTGAAGGTCTCCAATGATTTCAAGTAAACCTTTGTAAGCTAATGATAACTCTTCACGTAAAGAATTGTTTGGATCGTACTGGAATGCGGGATTTAACCAATATGCTGCAGCATGAAGACGTTTTCTCAACATTTTATCCCATCTCTTGTTGATGATATCAACAAATGGCTTGTACTTTGACTCTTGATTCTTGAATACCTCTTTTGTTCCCTTAATTGCTCTAGCCAACCCCTCATATACATAGCCTAATGAAGGCTTCTCATCAGTATCACAAATGCGCAACAATCTCATTAGTGGCTCCATAATTTTGACAATCACAAGACAATTGTTCCAAAACCTTTGGTTCAACACGGTATCTTTAACTCCTCTTCCTTTCTCAGTTTTCAAGAACTTCTTAAAGTCAGCACATATAACCATAGCTTCCAAATGCTCTTTATGATCATACAAACTTCTTAAAGCAATGAAATTTGTTCCAAAACGTGTGGCTCCCGGGGTAACTATTTCAGTCCAACCACTCCTTTGTCTCAACCAAGCAAGGGGCCACTTGTGGTTATAGACGAAAGTGGTAATCCTAGAACCCAAGATAACACATTCTTGGACTAAGTCCATTTTCCCAACATCTTCCAAAATCAAGTTAACACAATGAGCTGAACACGGGGACCAATATATCCCAGGATATTTGGCATGAAGCAACTTTCCAGCGGCTTTATAGTTACTAGCATTATCAGTAACCATATGCACCACATTTTGTTCACCCACCATCTCAACAATATCAGAAAACAGACTGCACAAATTATCAGCACTTGACACAATATCAGACACATCACATGATTTGATAAAAGATATACCTTTGGGACAATACACCAAAAAGTTTATCAATGATCTATGACTCCTATCTGTCCAACCATCACCCATTATAGTGCACCCAGATTCAATCCAATTAGACCGCATAGATTCAATGGTCAAATGTACTTGAGCCTTTGCTTCCTTAAGCAATGGGACTCTCAAAGCATGGTAATTGGGACCAGTGTACCCATGACCCATGGATGCTATCCTACTCATCATCTGCTTAAAATATCGAGAGTTAACAGCATTCATGGGTATACAAGCATCATAAAACCACAAAGCAACAGCCATATCAGTTTCATGTTTTCTTTCTTTATTATGCCATGATGCTTGTATGCTAGGTTGAGATAAATCTACTCCTGAACCCGAACCATCTTTCATATAGCTCCCTATGAATTTTTTCCTCTTCTTTTCATTACCTTTAACATGCAAATTTTGACTTTCTTCCTCCCCTTCCGATTCATGAAAAACAGATGCACTTGCCTTTTGTATTTTAGCAGTTTCAATGTCCTCTAAATTCCCTTTCATTTGAATATAAACATCATTGGGAACCTTAGGACAACCAGTTATATTACCAACTTTGCGGGCTAAATGTTCTTTCATGCGATGTATCCCCCCCCCCCCTTTATATGATTTATTACAATAAAGGCATTGAATAATTTTATTTACACTCTCAGATCCAATTACCTTGCAATGCTTCCATGCTGGATCATTTTTCTGTCGAACATTTTGCGTACCACCACTCCTAGTTCTTGATTCTTGTGCTTGTGATTGTGGAGATTTTGTACTTTCAGTTTTCACCATGATAAATGACCTAAAAAAGAAAAACAAAATAAATGAAATTATTAATTTACAGTGAACAAATTAAATATCAATTAATAGGCCTTCAATATTTTTCCTTATAGATTAGACATACTGACATTGTAGTATTCATATTCTAATTAATTCACTAGAACTCAACCAAACTCATAAACATATAAGGAAAGACATTAATATTTTTTCCTAATTGATTAATTCAGAAAATACCTAAATCACATCACACTACTCATAATCTAAGTCAAATTCGCACACAAAGAGAAAAGCATCGAGAAATACTGTGAAATCGATGCCGAGTTGGTCGCCGGAGAGAGTGAGAGTGGGCTGCTGTCGATGGGGTGCGCGCGCCTGGGCTGTTGCGTCGCTGCCTCGCTGGGTTGCTGGCTTGCTGCTGTCGCGCGGACGGCGCTGGCGGAGTAGGCGCGGCCTGCTGGAGGAGGCGCCGGCGGGAGGAGGGGTTGCGTCTGCGTGCGGGCTAGGGCTTGCGAAGGTAAGTTCTGTTTTTTTTTTTGTAATCTGTATTCTGTATGTTTTACTTTTCTGTAGCCAGAAGCCCAGACGCGAAGTTAAGTTTTTTTTTGGGGAATTTTTTTATTTTTTAATTAATTAGGGCTTTAGTGTAAATATTAAAATTACAAAGAAGTCCTAACTTTTTTTTTCTTACAAAACACGCCGGACCGCCGCTTTAATGGTCGGACCGGTCCCCGGTCCGACCCGATTTTGACCGTTTTTTGCCGTTTCGTGGCCGCTTCGCTAGACGACCGGCTCAACCTATTCGGACCGTACGTTAGCCTCTCCGCTTCGCGGTCCGACCGGTCCGACCGGCCGGTCGGACCCGTATTTTAAAACATAGTATTCCCGGTGTCCCACAACTACTTTCACACTACTAAGGGAAATAATTTTTTTTACAAAAGTCTAAGTATTAAAGTATCATTATTTTAGTTAATCTCACACTCACACATACTCCATTTTTTTCTTTGAAAAAATGTGCTATGTTCTACAATGAAAGTAGTTTCGGGATGGAGTGAGTATCTCTTTTAGTTAAAAGTTTTTAATGATAAATTGATTTTAATGACAAGTTTCAGTCATTAAAAATTATTTTATGTCACTATTTTTTTTTTTTTAACTAGATGAGCTATATAATAATAGGTTGTGAAAGAATTGCTGTTATTAAAAATTAATTTTCTTGTATTGATTTATGAACAGCAGCCATAGATTTAGATGCAGCCAGAAGAAAGACAAAACAAAGTAAACTTTTGTTGGCATCGAGAATACTACATATATGAACTAAAATTCTAAAACATCGAGTATTATACGTAAAACGTGATAATTGGTTGATTCGAAATGAATACTTAAAACACAATAAGAATGAAATAACCCTAAATTTTCATTAACAATATTCAACTCATCTCATAACAATAAGAATGAAATTATAACCCTACATTTTTAGAACAAACGCCATGTATTGATGTATTTCTCCTCAAATAATTCTTATACATCGCTTCTTAGAAGACAAACATCCATCCATAGTGCATCAAAAGCAAAGGACACTCTCTTGGCAGCGATTATCTACAATTCTATCTTTTGTTAATATGCCCCACCCATAAAAATATTCAAAAAATTTGACAATGTTTAATTTTATTTTTCAAAAATGTGTATTTTATTTTTTTGTCTTATTTTGAATCTTCGGGAATTTAATTTTCGAAAATTGTCAAAAATTTTTATTTTCTATTTCTGAAAATTTTCTTAGTGGAATGCAATAACCAAAAAAAAAAATTGTATTTAATCTGGGCCTTTTAAAAATTTTCAGCCCAAAATGATAAAATAAAGGGCTCAGCTATATAGCCCTCCAACATTTATAGATACACCTAAATATACTATATTTTATCCCTTAAAAAATATATAATTTAAATTTATTCATAAAATACCATCGTCCACCTCACCAACTTTTCCTCCCCCAATTCCCAACCTCACCTGCAGCCAACCACCCCTCTTCCCCCAACCCCACCTTCTTTTTTTTCCTGTTCACAACTTCTTTCTTCCCTCTTCTCCCCCCAGCAACCACCCCACCCCCACCCCCACCCCCTCTCCCTCTCTCTTTCCTCTTCTCCAAAATCCAACCCCGCCTGCAACTACTCCCACCCCACCCCATCCCACCCCATCCCATCATTCTTTCCTCCCCATTTCACTAAGCTGGTAACAATTTCCTCAAATTGAGTAGACCAATTCTCATACTCCCAATAATTTTACAGCAGTCGTACATATTCTTCGCACCTAATATGTTTTGATATCCACGATTTATTTAGATTTATTTTAAATTTATCTTTTTGATTTTTTTTTTTTTTACTTAGATTGATTTGTGTTGTTTGCTTCTTGTTTTCTTATTTTTTATTTTAATTATATATTTTTTATTGTGGGAAAAGGCACAGTGGCAGCGAGCTTGAAAAATTGGGTATTTAAAATTATATCTTCACGATAAAGAGGGTGCATTTAAAATTAGTATATATATAATTTTTGTTTAAGGGGTAAAATAGGTAGTTTACAATATATGTGGGTGTATCCCTTAATTTTGGAGTGGTATTTAGCTGGACCCTAAAATAAACTTATATAAATGGGCCAAGACCTTAAAAAAATATTGATGGTCAAAATGAACCCGTCACTGCTTTTCAATGTTTTGATTCGTTTCGGATTTTGGGGGTAAGATTTGCAGTCAGAATGCATTTGAGTTAATCGTTACCGGGTAACCATTACACTTTAATCATTCATTGCAAAATTATGTAATTTGATCTTTTAAACAATTCTCACCACTTTTTCAGTGAAAATTTGAAATAAAACCAGCATAAAATATGGAAATAGTTTACTCATTTTTATTTTTTTTGGGAAAAATACAATACCACCCCACAATTTATGTATGTTCCATTTTTGACCCATGAAACCGATTTATTTTCCGAATTCCCGAGTCATATGTTCAATAATCCGCCACGTATACCGATATAATTGAATAATTCTACGGTCTGAAGTCGGTTCGATAAAATAAAATCTAATTCATCAAGGCCCAATTTTCAAAGTCCAAACGCCATGGCGTTCCGGCTCGCGGCCAGGAGAACTGTCGCTTCTTCACCGGCGTCCCTGCTGAAATCGGCCTTCGCCGGAGATCTCTCGGTCTTTGGCCGCTGCAGATGGGGATCGTCTTCATCTTCCCCTAAATCCACTAAGAAAGTTCCCGACGATCGTCTCGCCTCCGTAATTGACGCCGTCAACGACCGCAAACTTCCGCCGGAGCTCCGTGGACAACGTAACAACGTTAGGTGATTTCTCTATTCTTCGAATTCCGATTTTTCGGTGAATATTCCTCAATATGTAAGCTAATTGCTGGCCGAACAATATATCCGGCTTTGGTTTGATTCGTAAATAATTGTTGAATTCAGTCCATATTCATGAAAATCCGCATTCTTTGTGGAAGGTGTCTGTTGATAGCAATTGTTCGTAGATTCATGGTCCTTTTTCTGGATTAATATGTGATGGTGTGATCTTATATGTTTTGATATAAAAAAAAGAGAGCATTCTTTTCACGATTCCCAAAAGTTCCTACAATTAATGTGAGATTGGTATATATTATTGATTTTGCAATTAAGAATGCAAGATTTTTTGTAAGCATGTTGCTGGTATATATATAGAATAGTGAATTACAATGATAATGATAATTACATTGATAATGTTGTGCTCTAGTTTTGGAATTGGTGGGGATAAAATATGAATGTTGGATGAATAATGGAACGGTGGGGGAGGTCTGTAGTTAATCAAAGTAGGTGATGATTAACTTATTTCGAGTCTCATTATCTTGTGCAAAGTATGATGAAGGTGAATTGATCATCTTTTATTCTCATTAGCCTCTTCGATTACTCTATATTCATTTTCATTAATATTCCCGTTGAAGAATTATGAACCTAAGCACCCCCCTAAGATGCTCTCTTAGGCTTATGAATTAGAAAATGATTCTTGTTATGATCTTGATGGTGTGTAATTTCCAGATCAGAAACCGACATTATAAATGTGGTGGAGCATCGAGTATACCATGCTATGGAAGAAGGTCAATTCGAGAACTTGCCTGGGAAAGGGAAGCCGTTGGACCTCAATACTAACCCTCATGCCGACTCTGCTGAAGACACATTATATCGGATCCTTGACAAAAACGGATGTGCACCCGAGTGGGTTGAGCTCAACAAAGAGATACGGGATAGCATTTCCAGGTGGCGCCAAGCCCTTCGCAAAGCTTGGACGTATAAAGATGGAGTTGATCATTCCAAATCAGAGGCTTTGAAACTCCAGCTTCGTGATCTGAACAACAAGGTAGTAATATACAAGCTGCCTGGAAAAAACAACAATGTTTTTTTTTTCTAGTTTAGGTACTTGATTGCCTTTTTATTTTGGCTTGTAGGTCTTACGTTACAACTTGATTGTTCCCTTTGGTCGCCAGATGTTTGGGTTTAAATGGGAGAGAGAAATAGAACGACTCCAGGAAGAAATTCATATGGAGAAATGATATGGAAAAGGTTGCAACTTTTGTACCCTTTAAACAAAGAAAGCTTTGTTATGCAAACATCCATCATCATCATCACCGGATATTTAATTGACAGTTGAAACGAGACAGGAGATCACATAGTTTGTTTGTTTTTAGTTAAAGTACACATTTAGTTTGCAGTACACAATTACAAAGAAATTGTCTGCTATCAAGGAATGTAGTTTTCAGTTGGTTAGGGATGTAGTCATAGCAAGATTTTCTAAGTGCTTGCTCATGATAATATAGTGCTGTCTTCTTGTGTTTCTGAAGCTGCCTGTGCATGGTATCGGATTGCTCTCAGTTTTATTCGTTGCTTCTGAAGGTACGGAAAGAACTTATTCGATCAAGAAAAGGAAAAGAAAAACAAAGCACTAGTATTTATCTCACATAAAAAATTGTTACACAAGGTGCATTGTGCAACTTAAGTTCACTTTTAATTGTTTGTTAGTATTGGATTGTTTTCATTTAAAAAATATAGTAGTATGCTATTGCCACATGTCTATGTAATGAAAATAAACAAAGACAAATCGAAGAGGGTTTGGCCACCCCAAAGGAAAATGAAGCAAATAAGCAAAACTCAGTACAAGGGGTAACACCATCTAAGATAACACCAACAGCTTTTTCTCAGTAGAGTTCATTCATCAATTTATCAGTAACTTGATGATTTTATATGTTTTAATATACATATTCGTAAGGATGCACTAAAGTATTCATATAATTCGATATGAGTTTCAAATCAAATATATATCACATTTACTACTCAAAAAATATTCGATTCGAATTCGATATTCGAAATAATTTCACAAATACAAATTCAAACGCAACGGTATTCTACTCTATCAAACGCAACGGTATTCTGCTCTATTCGATTCGTTTACGTCCCTAATTTATACCCCTATTAAGACACACACTATACAAGTTGTGAGAAGACTATAAACAAAACCGACTGCAACAAGTGTAGACTGATCATTTCGTGGAGCTGGAGCTAGAGCTGATGCATTGACAGTTGGAGGCTCGGCGAGACAGGCGGCTCTGCCGGCTCAACCACATCATCGATTGATAGAACCGGGTTCGGGGGTTCAGCCATAGGAAAATATGACAGATATGGAATTAGGCTACGCGGCTTGGGTGCTGTCATGTACACGGGTCGGACTTTGTACCCGAGGCATCGGTTCCCTGAAATGGATGGATGAATGAAAAAGCAGAGATCAGGGACACACATTCTTGAAAGAATGGCATGTAAAAGTTAGAAATAAATTCACCACAAATGTATGCTAAATGTCATTCTGACTATCCTGCATTTTCCATTCATAGTTGGAATTTTGAAAAAATGCACATTCTTGAGCTTCGTGTGTGTTTTTTGTATAAAAATGGAACAGGAAATTAAAATGTGTAGAGTATGAGGGCACTTAAAACATGTACCTTATTCTAATACGTATAAGCAATATAAATATTCTTTACACAAGTTTTCCCTTTCATGCAAAATAAAAGTGAAGAGTTCTCAATTAGCTTATGCATTATAAGTGTATAACAGGCATTCATTATTTTTCCAGGCATAGATGTATGAGGATGTCATATTAAGACCTCAATAAGTGTAAAATAGGCATTCCTAACAATGCACATTTTTGTTTAATGAGTCAAATTTTCTATTGCAAATTAGAAACATAATGAGTCATTCCATTTATTTGTTGATTACTATTGACTATTTTTATCACAGCGTAAAATTGACTTCTGAAACAAGGGAAAATGTACAAATCGGTTATGAATGATGGAAATCAGTCAGAAATCAAGAAACCAAGGAAATACATGTGGCAGGGAGATGAGGGCCAGTGCTGACAATACTAGATGAGATGGAATTAGTCTAAATAGGCATTGTCTAACAAGTGTGAGAAATTTGTTCTGAAATAATCAAAGAAAGTAACTTTCATTATGTATCAATTTCTACTGGTTAAATGCAGCCCTACACTCTAGAATAACACACCTAATTTCTGTACCAAACAACAGGATAAACTTTCATCTCATTATAAGATGTAATATGATCATTTTGTAATACAGGAATGTGGAGTAAAGGTGTGAACTTACTTCTAAACTTAGCAGCCGTTGCAGGATAGTCGGTTATGACGCCATCAACTCCCTTATAAATAACATGTGCGTTAATTTCCATGTATGGATCCGAGAAGAAGTCCCACGGTTGAGAAACGAACTCATTGCTGAACAATTGGACGTAGACTGAAAGATGAAATGCATGCAGCTTTGAAACAATATTTGTTTCACCACTGACAAAATCTCTATAAACCGGAAACACCGATTTTTTTGAAATCACCACAGAGTGAGAGAATGTTTTAATCTCCACAATTGCAGGGTTCATAATGCCACTAACATCTTCATCAACTACATAAACGAGCTCATAATCAGTGTTGATACTCATAAACTTTGAGAGTACAGCACTGTCGCTGGACTTGATCATGATCTTCTTGGATGTCGGATTACCATATCCACCTTTGTTCAAAGCATCCAAAACTACATCAGTTACTCCTAAACCCTGTTTTTCAGCTAGGTAGGCAGCATTCTGCAAGATAGGAAACATAAATATAACGTAACTTTCATTAGATAGCCATCTACAAAAAGTACTTATTGCAAACCAATATAGATGTATATTCTGGCACCTTCTTTCTAGTCACCTAAACTCTTTGAACACCACAGTAGAAGTTGAAGCATGGAAAATAGATTGGAGAATTATGCAATCTAAAATATTAGGAAAAATGCTATTTGGATTGTTTTCTCATAATGGTATATTTGCCAAATAAAAGGTCCCAGAAGGTACACTCACCTCTATACTGATCAACACTCTGGAGACAGAAGATGCATTGTTTGCAAATGCCAAAAAATCAGACAACTGCATAAAGTTCCCATTCAAATTGGCTCTTATATTTCGGCTCAGATAATATCCAGAATATGGTTGAGACATTATAGCTGCAAAAAAAAGTAAAATAATACCATATTCATGAATTTAGATGCTAAACCAAATAAGTCATAACATATAGCTCTGTTTTTTAAGTTCTACTTACGTCTTAGCGTCTGAATTTGGCTCCACGTGAGACTAAAGGTGAAAATCCCATCTGTTATATTGAGCTCTTGATTAGTTGTTGCCAGGTTGCTGAAATTTGACTCAAAAGCAGTTGTTCTATCTTTAATGTTAATAGATCCCAAACAAAAGGGTATTCCGTCGCTCGACATTTGAACTGGACAGTCAAGTAC
This sequence comes from Ballota nigra, assembly GCA_947034835.1. NCBI lineage: Eukaryota > Viridiplantae > Streptophyta > Magnoliopsida > Lamiales > Lamiaceae > Ballota > Ballota nigra. The sequence goes on from OX344725.1 coordinate 96,900,992, forward strand.
ATCCACGCCATCTTTTACAGCTTTCGCATATGCCTTGTCAGTACAACCGGGATAGTCCCCACTAGCTCCCTCAGAAGATATAATCAAAACGTTTTCTGAATTAAGAAATAGAAAAATATTAGGATGTTATCAAGATATTATGCTATACGAGCTAAGTGCAACAGTTGCTACCTACCTTGCACTGTGTCATTTTCTTCCATGTGTGAGAAGCAATCTGCAAGAATAAAACGTATTTATTATTTAGAAGAAAATTTACCGCTATCGAGTCACCCTAACAAACCCATATTACAATGTTTTACCTATGGTGGCTGATGGAGTTATTGGGAAGTCGGAAAGCATGCCATCCACTGAAAATTTCCCATTGTCAATGAAGGATAGACACTCGGCCACCGGATCGTAGCTGTAGTCATACGGTAAAACTGCATCGTTGATGAACGTATACGCAAAAACCTGTAGGCCCTCCTCATGAGCGTCCAACACAAGATTGGTGTGATTCAACAAATACAGTTCGCTGTCTGGCCAGATGTAGTTTTTGGGAACTAGGATGCCGGTGGCGAAGGTCTTGATATAGGTGAGATTCTTCACCAGAGAGCCGTATGTTTGGTTGGTTGAAGGCTCCACCACATCAAGTTCTAGAAACTGAAATATGAGCTTCGTCGGGCCTGTTCCAAATTGTGACGCAATATCTTCCAGGAAGCCCGTCTCAGGAGTTGAAATATAGTCAATGTCCATGCGTTTAGACAGAGACGTAACGTAGCTCCTCATACTCAGATTGTGTTGGCTAAAAAACGCATCATACTGCACACGCAATGAAAAAAAAAAACAAGACTGATCAGGACTCAATGTTGATAAAAAAATGTACAAGCGAAGGATGTGATTCTATACCGGAATGTTTAACCAGAACCCGGCTGGTTTTCTTATGACCGGTATATCTTCGATTCTGGGAATCGGCATCGGGTCAGCATCAAACATGTGCGACCGGGAATGAATGTTCTGTTGCACTGCCCCGAAATAAAATACAGTCAGTCAGAATGAATGAATCGAATTTAATTTAAGGAACAAGAATCGCAAACTTACGATTGGCGGGCCCTAATTCACTTAGGGTGAAATCCACGGCAAACCACCCTTGCACTGGGAACCCATTTATTATGTAGGTGTTTTGCCTGTTTGGATACACTCGATCGATGTTCGAGGCGTTGTCCATCCGAATACTTGGAAAGCAGATGCCGTGACCATCTTTCGTCAGCTGGAGATCGCACCATAAATGCACATTAGGTAATCCAGTCCTTAACGCTAATTGAAGCGCATAAGAACTGGAATCGGGAAATATACCTGAAAATCCTCCTCTTGCTATGACCAAAGGCGCGTTTCCTGGAAAATATGCAAACTTATTACTGTAAACAAAACTGCGATCCAGATAAGTAACAAAATTGAAGCATTCAAATAGTAATCAATCATCTTCGGCCCTGTTTACTTTAAGAGACAAAATCCGAATAACACGATTCCCAAGAAAATTAGTAGGGGTGTGTTGGTTAACTTCAACCGAGTTTATTATAGTGTTCATGCCCTTCCCAGTCTGTTCCCTCACGCAATCATGAATTTTTTCATCCTTTTCATGCACTACTCTTTTTTTTTACTCTCCCAATTAAAGAATGAAGATTAAACATGAAGTTTCATATTTCAATTGCAACCAATTTCAGAAAGATGTAAAGATATTTGCTTCTGGAAACACAGACGAAAATGCAGGTAAAAGCAGGAGAGAGAGACGTCGGTAAGAGTTTGCCACCGTTGAGCAGAAACGACGGCAACAAGTATGAGAAATACTCCGGAGAGCTCCGCCGAGTTCATGGTTAAACCTTTAAAAAGAATATCGATATAATTTTGTGAACAGGTGGATATGGGGTGGTATATGAAAGCAAAGAAAGATTGCATCCGCTGGTATATATAAGCAAAGAAAGAAGATGAATCTAATTGTCTTCACATATTTAGTAAAATGTTGCTTCATTTTTTGAATTAATGCTCTGTTGTTGTTCTGCACAAATGAAGAAATGGGGGAATGGCTGTAATTATTGAAACCCAGAAGAGCAAATTGTCAGGTTTCGAGAGCTAGAATACACTCTTGAACAGGGTTGAAATAAACAAGATCAGCAGACTTTGGAATCAGTAGACTTTTGGAATCAGCGGACCTTAAGATCAGTAGACCTTAAGAGCTATCAGACGAGTTCAAAGACGAAAGCAACTCAACTGATGAGAATTTCAGTAGAGTTCAAAGCACAAGACTCAGAAATTTATAGTGGTTCGATCCAATAGATCTACATCCACTTTGTGAGGCCTTTCACTATGTTGAAGAAGAGATTACAGAACTACAATGATATCCTCCAGAGTATAAGCTAAGAAAATAGAATCTAGCACTCAAAATATCACTCTAGCTAACAAGTTGAATTCTGCCTTTCACCTAACAATGAGCTGTATTATATATTAGCAACTGAGACGACCTTGAGCAGTTATGAGTTGAGAGTGATAGCCTGCCACGTGCTCTTCATCTTGCAACTCGAGTCAGTTATAACCTCCAAGCAGTTAGGAAGTTATGACCTCTTGAAGTTGGCACCAGATGACACTTGTAACTGTAACAGCTTTGCGTAACTACCATTCGTAACCGAATAACTGTCAATTCTCTTGGCTTTTCCAGCTGTTAGGGGTCAAGAACGGATCTTCAAACTTCACACTTTCATATGATTAGAAAGATATTTACCAGATTTAGAGATAACACCTCTCAAATCTCCACCTTTAGCTCTAAATCAACAATAGCACCTTTAACAAAAGACCCTCACCACTGCTCCCTCAAGAGCAGCACCAACCAATGCTTTAATGCATTCCAATAAGCCTGAGACAAAGTTCAAACTTTGCCTTAGGCAATGCCTTTGTGAATCCATCTGCAGGATTGTCTTCAGTAGCTATTTTAGCTACATGCACCATCTCTTTCTCTACCATATCCCGTACAAAGTAGTACTTTACATCAATGTGTTTTGTTCTTTCATGGTAGCCTTGATGTTTTGCCAAATGTATGGCACTCTGATTGTCACAATACACTGTGACCTTTCTCTGATAAAGTCCCAACTCCTTCAGAATCCCTTTTAACCAAAGACTTTCTTTAACAGCCTCTGTAAGTGCTACAAACTCAGCTTCCGTAGTGGATAGAGCAACATTTGACTGGTGTGTTGATCTCCAAGACACTGCTGTTCCAAACAAAGTGAACACATATCCAGTTAAGGACTTCCTAGTATCAACATTAGCTGCATAATCTGAGTCAACATATCCAACTAATGCTTCTACATTTCCTGTGCACTTCTGAAACTTCAATCCCTTTTCAACTGAGCTAACAATGTACCTCATAATCCACTTCACAGCTTCCCAGTGTCCTATTCCAGGATCACTCATGTATCTACTAACTACACTCATAGAGTGAGTAAGATCAGGTCTGCAGCATACCATGGAATACATTAAGCTTCCCACTGAGTTTGCATAGGGAACCTTACTCATATGAGATCTTTCTTTGATATCCTTCGGACTTTGCTGAATTGACAGCTTTATATGCTGTCCAAGGGGAGTTGTTACTGGTTTAGCTTGATTCATTCTGAACCTGTCAAGCACCTTCTTCAAGTATGAGCTTTGATTGAGATGAATGGTATTCATGTCCCTCTTTATTTCCATTCCCAGAATCACCTTTGCTATCCCAAGATCTTTCATTTCAAACTCTGATTTGAGCAGTTCCTTAACCTTGTTAATTCCTTCTTCATCTTCACTTGCTATAAGCATATCATCCACATAGAGCAGTAAGTAAGTCTTCAATCTGAGACCATCCTTGAAATAAACACAGCTGTCATACTTGCTCCTTGTGAACCCTACCGATGTGATAAACTCATCAAACCTGAGATACCACTGTCTTGGACTTTGCTTAAGTCCATATAGTGACTTCTTAATCAAACAAACCTTGTTATCAGAATCAGGTATGTTCACTCCCTCAGGAATTTTCATATGGATGGGTTTATCTATCTTTCCATGAAGAAATGCTGTGGTGACATCCATCTGGTGTAACTCCAGATTATATTGAGCTACTAAGGCCAGAAGAATCCTTATGCTGCAATGCTTCACTACTGGGGAGAATATCTCATTAAAATCCACCCCTTCTCTCTGAGTAAAGCCCTTTGCTACAAGCCTTGCTTTGTATCTTATAGATCCCCCTTTCATAGCTTCCACTTTCTTTCTGTATATCCATTTGCACCCAACTAGTTTCTTATTCACAGGTTTATCCACTATCTCCCAAGTTTGGTTCTTCTCAAGAGAAAGTAACTCCTGCTCCATAGCTACAATCCATTTATCTCTTTCACTGCAGCTAATAGCCTGTGTATAAGTCTTAGGTTCCTGTTGCTCCACATCTTGAGCAACATACAGTGCATATGAGATTACATCAGCATGTCCAAATCTCTGTGGTGGATGAGTCTGTCTCCTGACTCTGTCCCTTGCTAATTGATAATCCTGGTACTCAGTCTCACTGCCTTGATCACTCTCATGATCATCTTGATTCTCATGAGCATAGTTTCTTATATCCTGTGGCTCCACCTCAAGATGTGTAGTACTATCTTGATTCTCTCCAGAGCCTGCATTTTCAGTCACCTTGAGAGGTAAGCAGTTTTCATCAAAGGTTACATCTCTGCTTATGATACACCTTTCACTTCCCTTCTCAATGCACCACAGTTTGTATCCCTTTACCCCTGTTGGATATCCAATCAGTACACACTTGAGAGCTCTTGGTTCCAGCTTGTCTTGCCTTATATGAGCAAAGGCCTTGCATCCATAGACTCTTAAGTTGGAGAAGTCAGGTTTGTGTCCTGACCAGGCTTCCTCTGGTGTCTTGAACTTCAGTGGAGTAGATGGACTTCTATTTATGAGATAAGCTGCTGTAGTTACCACTTCTCCCCAGAAAGACTTGGGTAATCCAGAGCTACTCAACATACACCTCACTCTTTCTAGCAAGGTTTGATTCATCCTCTCAGCAACTCCATTTTGTTGAGGAGTTCCAGGTACAGTTCTGTGCCTTACAATGCCTCTCTCCTTGCAGAAAGTTGTGAATTCTTCAGATAGATACTCCAACCCGTTGTCAGTTCTTAGAACTTTTAACTTCTTTCCACTGATGTTCTCCACCTCAGCTAACCAATTCTTGAAACTACTGAATGCTTCAGATTTAGTTTTCAATACAGATATCCATACCTTCCTTGAGTAATCATCTATGAAGGTAATGAAGTATCTTCCTCCATTCCTTGTGGGATTCTTTGAGGGTCCCCACAAGTCTGAGTGTACATAGTCAAGGGTTCCTTTTGTGGTATGAGAAGCAGTGCTGAATTTCATCCTCTTAGACTTCCCATATATGCAGTGTTCACATATATTTATCTTTGAGATTCTGTCTCCACCTAGGAGATCTTGTTTGGCTAACTCTTGCAAGCCCTTTTCACTCACATGAGCTAGCCTGTTGTGCCACAACAGTGTGTTGTCCTTTTCATTTACAGAATTAGTACCACCAGTAACAGTCTTTCCCAGTAAGAAATAGAGATCATTCCTTCTAGTTCCTTTCATAACAGTATGATTATCTCTGGTAACTACTAATTCCCCATTTTCAGAAGTAAACTTGTACCCCATGTTATCTAACATGCCAAGAGATATGAGATTCCTTCTAAGATCAGGTACATACCTCACATTTCTCAGAGTTCTGACAGCTCCATCAAACATCTTCAAGTTTACAGAGCCAGTTCCTCTTACTTTACAGGTGTGGTCATTTCCAAGCAAGACTGATCCACCATTCTGGTGTTTGAACTCAGTGAACCATTCCTTCACAGGGCACATGTGAAATGAACAACCTGAATCCAGAATCCACTCATTCTTCTCCTCTGATGTGGTGATGGAAAGTACTTCAGCTAGTTCAAAGCTTGTGGAGTCTTCAGTTTCTACTGCTTGATTTGCTTGTTTCTTGTCCTTCCCTGATTCAGCAACTCCTTTAAACTTTGATGACTTCTTCCACTTAGGGCAGTTTCTCTTGAAATGGCCTGTCTCATGGCAGTGATAACACTTCCTGCCTTCTCCATCATTAGAGGTTTCTGATGATTTCTTCTCAGGTTTCTTGCCTTTATCTTTAGGCCACTTCTTGAAGTTCTTCTTTGAATGGTTTTCCTTCACTGTCAGACTCTCATTCACCTTGGAACTACTACTAGCTTCAGATGTTTTCTGCAGTTCCTTAGACTTAAGGGCCAACTGCACATCTTCAAGGCTAATTGTATCTTGCCTTCCAAATAGTATAGTGTCCTTCAGGTTTTCATAAGACTTTGGTAAAGCACTTAACAGGATAAGGGCCTTATCCTCCTCTTCCAGCATGATTTCAATATTCTCTAAGTCATTCAGGATTTTATTGAAATCATCCAACTGCTCCAGGATGGGTTTGTCATCTGCCATCTTGAATGCATAGAGTTTCTGCTTCATGTACAACCTGTTAGCCAAGGTCTTCACCATGTACAAGCTTGAAAGCTTGTCCCAGACCTCCTTTGCAGTTTTCTCCTTAGCAACCTCCCTCAGAACTTTGTCACCAAGGCACAGAATGATAGTACTGTGTGCCTTTTCTCTGATCTTGGCCCTTTCTGCCACTTTCTTACTCGTTTCTTCTTCCTCGGGTTTTCCAGGTTCTTCAATGGCTTCAGCCAATCCTTGCTGAACCAGGAGAGCCTTCATCTTGATTCTCCAAAGCCCAAAGTCAGATTTCCCAGAGAACTTTTCAATGTCAAACTTTGTGGAGCTACTCATCCTTGCTTCTTGCCTTGTTTAACTTCTTCCCACAGACGGCGCCAATTTGTCAGGTTTCGAGAGCTAGAATACACTCTTGAACAGGGTTGAAATAAACAAGATCAGCAGACTTTGGAATCAGTAGACTTTTGGAATCAGCGGACCTTAAGATCAGTAGACCTTAAGAGCTATCAGACGAGTTCAAAGACGAAAGCAACTCAACTGATGAGAATTTCAGTAGAGTTCAAAGCACAAGACTCAGAAATTTATAGTGGTTCGATCCAATAGATCTACATCCACTTTGTGAGGCCTTTCACTATGTTGAAGAAGAGATTACAGAACTACAATGATATCCTCCAGAGTATAAGCTAAGAAAATAGAATCTAGCACTCAAAATATCACTCTAGCTAACAAGTTGAATTCTGCCTTTCACCTAACAATGAGCTGTATTATATATTAGCAACTGAGACGACCTTGAGCAGTTATGAGTTGAGAGTGATAGCCTGCCACGTGCTCTTCATCTTGCAACTCGAGTCAGTTATAACCTCCAAGCAGTTAGGAAGTTATGACCTCTTGAAGTTGGCACCAGATGACACTTGTAACTGTAACAGCTTTGCGTAACTACCATTCGTAACCGAATAACTGTCAATTCTCTTGGCTTTTCCAGCTGTTAGGGGTCAAGAACGGATCTTCAAACTTCACACTTTCATATGATTAGAAAGATATTTACCAGATTTAGAGATAACACCTCTCACAAATAGTTCCATTTTAGCCAAGACCAGGAGAATAACTCAGCTTTTATTTGGCAGAGTTGGTTTGGGGAAGAGAGGATTTCTTATTCTATTCTTAAAGTTGGAATTTTACTAAAATAGCCTTTATTCTCAAATTTTCGCGGGCGATTTAATTTCTGATCACTAATTTCAGGGTTTTTTTTTTATTCCTCATTAAGGACCACATATTCATTGGCTTATTTATTATTGTATAGTAATTTTTAAAATTGATTTGCAATACGTGGTGGTTTTAGTATTCATTATCAAAATAAGCATGAGCGCCGTCGTGAGCGGCGCTCATACTATACAAATAATAAAGGCGCTGTCCTCAACGATGATCTTCCAGTTTTCCGAGCAACCTTCCGACGGCGGGGTGGGACTGGAGCACAATTAACATTATGTTACTTATTAAGTATTATTTGAATGGATTTAAGATGATTTAGTGATTACCATGCATGATTTAGTGATTTATAATATTTGTTGGCTCTAAGGCTCCACTTGGTAGGAGATATAAGCCTTTATTATGAATTTTTATACTTAGATATCTTACTTGGTAGGCATTACTAAATTAGTATGGATCCGTTTTTTATTCTAGCGGGTTATGCCGACTCAGTACAATATCAAGTTTTATGTGTCCGAATCAATACAAAATTATACCTCCAAACGCCTCTTACAATTTTATTAAAGGGTGAAAAGACAATATTTTGTCTTATTTACCCTTTTATCATAAAGCAACACACTAAAATAATATTGTTTTATTACCTATTTTATTATATGCTACCAATCAACTTTTTTTCATCTTTTTCTACTAAATTAGTATCCATATTATTATGCCCCTTAATTTTGTAACCCAAAGTTAATTATTTTATATGGATTTGAGATGATTTAGTGATTATCATGCATGATTTAGTTTTTTAAGTTATTTAATTTTAAAATTAGTACATTAAATGTAAATTGATCAATTTTTTTTATTTTCCTTTAAATATTTGAAAATTCTAATAATTTAGAATTAAAAGCTAAAAAATATTTAAATAAATTGGATAAATATTTAAATAATAAAATTATATGAAATTTAGAAATCAATTAAAAAAATTCTTTAAAATCTGAAATTTTGATTTTTTTTTTTAAATAAATTAGTTATATCTTCCAAATAATCCAATCAAAATTAAAACCCGATTTTAATTTTTTTTAGAAAAGTAACTAAATTAAAAAAATCTTCAAAATTAAATAAAAATAGTTTTAAAGTTAATTATTTACAATGAATGAATTGACTTTTATAAAATAGTTTTCTGATTTTATTTGGATTTAATTTTTTTCTTAATTACTTACAAATTTATCTATTTTTTATTTTCAATTAATTTTTTTCAATTTAATTTATTTTTAAAGCATTATTTATATTTTATTTTATTTTCAAAATATATTTAATTTTTAAGATATTTTTTTAATATAAAATGGGGTGTGTTTAGTAATACATGTTAATTTTTAAATTTTATTGGAGTATGTTTAGTAACTGGGTAAGTTTAGAGAATTTTAGGTTTTGAGTAGTGGGACTTTAAATTTTTAGGGTATGTTGTAAAAAGAAAAAAAAATTGAAGGAGCATCGTTGAGGATGATGCCCATTTTATTTGTGCTCCAGTCCCACTTGCCGTCAGAAGTTAGTTCGGAAAATTGGAGGAGCGTCGTTGAGGACGACGCCCTTACTATTTGTACAGTATGAACGCCGTTCACGACGGCGCTCATACTTATTTTGATAATGAATGCCAAAATCACCACTTATTGCAAACCAACTTTAAAAACTACGACACAATAATAAATAAGTCCATATTCATTCAATAGGGTATATAAAAAGTAATTAGCATATATCCCTTCTTTTGTGAAAATACAATAATATACCCCACGCATAACATCTATTCAACAAATCCACGTTGCCATCCGCCACTTTCTTAACTCTCTTGTTAAAAAAAAAACTCTCAACTCAAGACTAAATTAATGTAACACCATTTCACCATTTTCTACCTCCCTCTCGGCTTTCCCATCTCATTCTTCTTTTTTACTTTTACTTTCACCTCACCCAAATGTCAAAGAATTTTATTTTGATTGTTAACTTGTGAGACATCACTTAGCAGGGTACATTTCAATTTCTTATGTGTTTCAATTTCATTTGTTGTTTTAACTTATTTTTATTATTATTTTTAAAATGTTAGTATATTTTTATGAATTTTTTTTAAGGTGATATTAAGAATTTATAGTGTGGTTTTTATTTTAGAAAAGAAGTAAGAAATAATTATGCATAATAAATCTGCATAATTTATTCTCGGTGGTGGCAGTCATAGTTAGGTGAATTTCATGATTTGTTAGTACTATATATTTCGTACTATTAGGTATTAAAGTTATAACTCAAAGAATGAAAACTTTGGTTACTAAGAATGGGTCTAGCTTTTTTATGTGAGGTTAATATACAAGAATCAAATTCTATTCACTTGTCTGCCACTTTCTTAATATACAAGAATGGGTTGCTAGGGCCTGCTGGTGGGACATTCCAAAAGGCAAAAGGGCTCTGCAGGAAAATCAAGAATTGATAACCAATCACCTACCAAATCCAGTTCTTCATCAAACTTGAGCAACAAAAATAAAAATCATGTTCAAAATTTAATGTTTTCAAGATCATCATGATTCAAGGATGGGCACATTTAGTCGAAGAATTTCCATAGAACCATGTGCTAAACTTATCCATTGAGAGCATTTTACTTCAGTCTTAGGATAAGTAAAAAGGATGGAAGTATTAATTAAGTAAATGAAGCAGCCTTTTGGCCATTAGAACAGAAAAAAACTCGTATGCATCAGGCACGGGGCAACCCAAGACTACTTCTAAATGATATTTGTTGTTCTACTAAAATATACTACTACTCCTATTAATTTGTTTTGGTTGAAAAATACTATTAGTTGTGTACTAGTTGCACACCGTACAACTTGTGTACAAGAATGTTATTCATGAGAATAGGTTTCATACCCAGCAACAGCAAGAAAAGGCATGTTGTATAATCAACAAGCATTATGTTAACAACTGCAACAAAACCATAATGTGGATCTAATTATCATCCCCTGAAAATTAGATAATCCTAAATGCTTGATTATTATCATTATAATTGCTTTCTTCAATTTTTCTGGGAAGAATCCAAATCCCGTCCCTTTTTTATCTCATCTCGAATCACTTTCTTAGTTTTAGATAAAACTTAACTGTATTTTTAAATAGTGTTATTTGTTTTTATTAAATAGTAATAAAAAACAATTGATATTATTTGAAGAGTTAATTGCAAATAAAATCACGACATTTTTGTTAATTGCAATTTAATCTAAACTTTTGAATCGTTGCAAATAAAACTTCAACTTTAAATTTGTTAGCAATTTTAACCAAATGACATATTTCAATCTGCACGAAAATGGTGATTAATTATGTTTTGTCATCCGAACCAATCTAAACATATTAATACAAGTAATTATTCATTGTCGAGTAAGTGAAACATCATTTTCGGACAACGAAAAATTTATTTGTTGGTTTGAATTGCAACCAAATGTTAAGTTGGAGTTTTATTTGCAAATATTCAAAAGTTTAGATTAAATTGCAATTTGCGAAAATGTTGTGATTTTATTTGCAACTAACCCTTATTTAAAATACATTTAAATTGCATGATATAATCAATACTTACAAAACCAAGACAATAAAACATGCAACTGTTTTTTTTTTTTTTGGGGAGAGGAGTTCTAATTTTAAAACAAATTAAGACTAATGCTTATATATGTTCCTCTTTAATGCAAGAACTAAGAAATCATCATTAGTATTGTTATACCAAGATCATCACTACTAGAAAAAAGGTTTTTTAGTATCGAAATTTTTTTATACAAAAAAGTAAATTTTCTGTGACTAAAAGTCATTAGTATCAAAAAAATGTCACCAATACCCTTCTAATAAGTAGTTGTTGCTATAGATGCAGTATCAGAAAATGGTTCCGATACCAAAAGATAATTGTGATAACTAGTATCAGAAACTTCTAACACTAGATGCAAAATATTTAGTATCAGAACTTCTTTTGTCGATACTTATATTATTATTGTATCAAAACAATTTCCAATACTAAAAACTTTTAGTGTTGGTAACTAGTGTAGGATGTTTCCAACATCACACTTATTTGTATCAAAAATACTTTTCCGACACTGTATAATTATTGTATCAAAAATCTATCTATACATAATACCCATACTAATAATAAAATGCTATGCCATTTATACAGATTCTCTCCTACCAAAATCAAATAACTAAATCTGTAAATAAATATCATAATCGAAAAATATGTTACAATTATATAACAATACAATGAATTGTAATTAAAAGTGTAGTATCGTCATAAAGAAACTGTTGCAATAATTTAGCTACATAATAAAATAGTAACCAATCAACTTCCCCCTAAAGTTGCACGTCCACATAATTTCACCTGCAAACAAAACCGTCCGAATTTATTTTGATATTTATAATCAAACAGGAAGCCTTGCCTAGGCTACATTTTTAAGTTCAATATATATATTCAATTCAATTTAGCTAAAAGTGCACTGATTTTGGAACTACCAAATCACTTATGTGCTCCAAAACCACCTGCTACAACTGTTTACTCTCTTCTTCCACAAAATATATAAGTGCTCAAACAACATTGATATAGCTACGTAGATATAGATGGATTGTTAGATTTCAGCATAAACTCATTATTGATCAGAAATTGAAATGAGAGAGAACTTATCCGTGAAAATCAAGAACTCCATCAATATCACTTGGGATGTAATTACATCGAAATCAAGAGAGTTATTGCACAAACAACTTAACCCTCCCTGGTAGGAAACTGTTATCACAAAATCTCATAACAAATTTTGCACTCATATTTGCACCAGTTAGGGTCCTAATTTGTTATCTCAATATATGTTCCACTACCTTTAAAAACCAACGTGGGATAGGGGGTCTGCACCTATTTACAGTATGCATAGCTGATAGTCTAATACTATTAATTTTCAACATGTATAACACAGCCAAATAACAAACACAACACACATCCTTTAAAAGTCAAAAATTAATAGAGGCAAACAATTGTCATAACACAATTAAAATCTGTAAACCACATAATAATCACAAAGACATCAATTAAACAAAGGGCAATACCGAATCCGAAATAATAAAGGGAAAGAGTGAACCTCAGCGACAGGGGTGAACCAGTGAAGAAGGAACCTGGGGACAAAACGATTGACTCGGCGGAGTCGGTGTGCCGTGTCAATTAGCACTTAACGGAAATTCAGTCTCCCATGCTACCCATTTATCTAAGGCACCATATACAACCTCATTTTCATTTGGAAGTCCAAAAATCTGCAAAAGAACCCAAACTCACTTAAAATTTAAAGTATTTGAAGGATGACATTATGACATTCTCTACATCATTATAAGATTCACACAGAATCTCAGAAGGAAGGGTAAGCTATATATGCAGGCTTCAGTCCTGAATTAGGCAACTAGCTAAGTCTCTCTTTAGTAACAAGTGATGCTCTTTTCTCGACTTCTGAATAAGATTTCATGTAATTCATTTGAATGTTAGGTGTTTCTGAAGAAAACAAACAAAAACTACTGCAAAGAGATAGAAGGATACAGAATTCTCACGCAGTAAAATATCGTGCTAGCTAAATTAAGCATAAAACAATGCATTAATTTTTTGCAAATGTTCAAAACATGAAAAAGAAAAAGAAAACATCATAACACTAACAAAAGAAACTTACTTCTCACCAGAATTGGATAAAATCAAAGGCTGATCATTTTGGCTACCAGGGTGGTGCTGTGATGTTGCCATTGCAGTCAACTACAGGAGGAGTAAATATATAAATAAATAAATATACTCTTTCAGTGTAAAATTCAAGCACACAAGAAAACGGTTTTTATCAATGAAATGAAAACAGTTAATTACAGGTTACCTTCTCCATAGGAACAGAGGAAGGCAGGAGAAGCATGGTATTCCTGAAGCAAACAAACCTGTAAAATCTACTTTAACGCAGAAGACCTGAAAAAGTATTCATTCATAGTTGCACATTAGGAACAGTGAACATCATGGATGGAATTAGAGGCATCAAACGGACAAGGCGCAACAACTGAAACGTACATTTTAAAGAAGCGAACGAAACTTCAGAATCGCCTAAATCAATATGAAAAGAGGTACAGAAGAGAATCCAGAGGTCGCGAAGGCGTGAAGCGATTCCCGGCACAAAATTTAAAACGAGTAACAAAAAATGAAATAGCAGACACAATGGCATTCAATATCTTAAAATCGATGCTTCGTGATAGCTAACTGAATCAACTGGAATTACAGATTCCAAAACCAAACAAAACCTAGAAATTAAGCAGAACACCTCTATTCAATCTACAACCTAAAAAACTGGAGTAGCTCGTGGATCAAATCTCTCTTTTTTGAGATTTTTTCAACCTAGATCTGAGCTTGAAAATCTTTGGGTAAAAATCAATCGATAACAACAAAACGACAAATACAATCGTATATCCGCTCAAAATTGGGGGAAAATAATAGTGAAAACAGAAATACCAATGCAAACAATCGAACATATAAACGCCATGGAATACGAAAAGTACGAAGTTTACCTCAAAATTGCTATGTGTGATGTTTCAGCGACAAAGATGAGCAGAACAAGATCTCTTTGCTCGTTTTCTTTTTCCTTATCGCCTCACAACTCCAGAATGGGAAATTTTACTGTTATTGTTTTTCTTATAACATTTTAGTGGTATTTTAATATTTTAGAATTATAATCGGATCAGAGAAAACACTGATTCTAATTAGTATTGTCATGAAAAAAAGCCCAGAAATTTATTTAACTTTTGGGCTGAATGAATTTAGTATCCAATATTTTAAAATAGATACTAATACATATATTTAGTATAAAAAAAAAATTCAATACAAAATTTCCGATACTAAAATCAATTTTTCTAGTAGTGCATTAGTAATTAACTTTATCTTAATATGTAGTTATCACTTCACTTCAATCTTAATTGGGTTCCTTGTGACACCAATTTTAGTTAATTTGGAATATATTTTTATTCAATGTTTAGTTTTGTGACACATTTTTTAGCTTCGGAATGTTTGACGTCCAACTCTTTTAATAACGTAAATCAACAATAATGTTCCCCCATCTTTATACAATACTTAAGAGGTTATCAAGTGTAGAGTAACCACATTAAGGGTCTGCTTGGTTAGAGGTATTGATTATAGGGTAATGGGAATGATTCCATTAGTAGTGCTTGGTATTATCACTACATGGCAATAAAATTGAAAATGAGTTATAATTTACCTATCAAATGTCTCCTCATTCATTACCCTCTATTTTAATGACTCCGCAATCACTTTAATTTCCATTACCCTATAATCATCACCCTTAACCAAGCGGACCCTGAGTATAAATCCATGATCTTGTAAAAATGAGTTTTGATCCCAATCACAAGCTTCTCCATATTGACCAAGTATGGACTTCAAATATTCTCTCTTTTCCGCTCTTCCAAATATAATATTCAATGTACAATTTCGAATGACGACAACAGATTCTCTTTCAAAAATATCGAACGTATGCTAGTTTTATAAATTTAAAAAAAAAATCATTAAATTAGAGGTTGCTTGAGTTATATTTGTTGGTGGAAATTTAAGACATATATTGACAATTATATTAAAAGGAAGTAGGGAGAATATTGTTCATTCAACGGTTAATTCATCATTTTTGTGAGAATATTGTAAGGTAAAGTAGTAAGTGATAATTGTGTAGTGTACTTATTAATTTAAATTCATGGTTAATATATTATTAATTTATTATTTTATTTTATATCAGGTACTCACTCTAACTAGAAATATGCGTTTGGAGAATGGAAGTCAGGATGCCAATACAAATAACAAAGTTGCTGAATTTTCTAATTGAATTAGTAAAATCGGTGTTGGTAGACTCGGGGATGGTAGAGATGGTTTTGCGGAAATTGAAATTCCTATGAAAATTTTGATTTATGATCAAATGAATCCTGTGTTTGTTGATAGGCGAACAATTATTAATAAATGACGAACAAGGATTAAAGCTATATCAAGGATTATGAAGAGTCAACCTCAAATCAAGGGTGATCAACAAAGAAAATCAAGTTGGGGTGCATCTACCAATCTGAGAGGTGTATAAAGTGACGAACAACTCCCCCGACGAACAACTAATGGGCGAACAGGTATTAAGACCCGAGACCAAGAATGAGCCAACTGTGAAGTCATCAATGACGAACAACTTGGTCAAACTATGATACAACAAACAGCCAAGGAAGTGTGTACAAGTGAACAAAGGACAAAGATCCCAAAACCAAGCTGAACAAAGCCATAAGGCGAACAACTTCCAAAGTACAACCTCAAGAGGCGAACAACTTTCAGTTGGAGAATCAACAAGATCAATCAAGCCGACCTAGGCGAACAACAATGAGTCCGAGATAAGACCAAAGAAGACTTTGTAGCTAAGATTCAGCTTAGATAAGATCAAAGGGACACATGTCAAGCATGCAGGCTAGGAAGATCAAGAGTCTTGGACACCTCATGCTTGCTAGTCTCTATAAATAGTTGTTCTCCAGCTGTGAAATAAAAAGGTTCAAAAAAGTTAAAATGCATAAACAATTCCAAAACACACACAAATATACCTAAAACGCCCACACATAAGAAATCAGTTCAATTTCGACTACCGAATTTACTAATTCGATAAATTCACACCTCGATTTACCAATTACTACTGATCACATTTATTTCATGGGTTTAAGCTAACCCGACGACTCAACGGAAGTGAGATCCCCATCATATCGGGCAATGCTACGAGAGTGGCAGCTGAAGCAGTGGGAGAAGTGCGCCTATCTTGTGAAGATAGAGTTATGGTCTTGAGAGACATTCCTCATGTTCCTAGTTTAGAAAGAACTCAACCTTCAGTTTCTAAACTGTTTGAATAGATACTCAGTTTCTTTTAATAAGGATGTTATTATTGCTTGAAACGATGAGTTTATCCGTTCCGGAACTTTAATGGATGATCTTTATACCATTTTTGGGCACACCACTCACAAAATTGAATCTAATAACACATCGATTATTTCGAGTAATAAAAGAAAGCGTTCTTCGGAGATGAACGAAACACTTCTATGGCATCTTAGACTAGGTCATATTAATCTAAAGTGGATAGAGAGATTGGTGAAAGACGGATCCTTGGAATTATTCCAAGTCGAACCGTTTCCAACTTGTGAATCCTGTTTAGAAGGTAAAATGACCAAGAGGGCATTTGGAGCCAAGGGGAATAGAACTACGGAAGTGTTAGAACTCGTTCATACCGATATGTGTGGTTCAATGACGATCATAGCAAGAAGAGGTATGAGTAATTTGATGATTACTCAAGATACGGATACATCTACCTTATGATGCATAGGGAAAGAAGTATCAAGTCTCTACGATTTGTTCGTGGAGGCGAATACCTTAGCAATGAATTCTTGAACTACCTATCGGAAGAAGGGATTGTATCCCTGTTGACCACATCGGGAACCCCTCAATAGAACGGTGTGGTGGAACGAAGGAGCCAGACTCTTTTAGAAATAGTCAGATCCATGATGAGTTATTCGGATTTACCCAAGTCGTTTTGGGGTAACGCCTTGGAAACAATGACTTATATTCTAAACTTGGTGCCATCCAAATCGGTTCCTAAAACCCCAATGGAATTGTGGACCGGCGCGCAAGCCCAGTCTAAGACACTTGCAGATTTGGGGTTGTCCGGCATACGTGCTAGACAAGGAAGCCGGTAAATTGGATCCATGTTCGGAATTAAGGTTGTTTATAGGATATCCCATGGGAACGAAAGGGTGTATGTTCTATAGTCTCAAGGATTAAAAGACCGTGATTAGTTCGCACTTTAAATTCTTGGAGAAAGACTATATGAACAAAAGAAAGCCCAGAAGTGAGATTACCTTAGACGAGTTAAGAGGGCAAACTCCAATACCAAGTATACAAGATGATATACCACACGTCATACCTTCACAACCGGAACCCCGTCGTAGTGGGAGGATTGCAAGGCAACCCGAGAGATTCATGGGAATTGGAGAATCTTCGGATTTGATTCCCGGCGATGAATCAGACCCATGAACGTACGACGAGGCAATCCAAGATAAAGACGCGGAAGTGTGGCAAACCGCAATGGAAACCGAGGTGGGTTCGATGGATTATAATTAAGTGTGGGAGTTGGTTGATCCACCTAATGGGGTAGAACCTATTGGATGCAAGTGGGTGTACAAGAGGAAAAGAGGACCGGACGGAAGGGTAGAGACCTTCAAAGCAAGGCTTGTGGCCTGTGGCCTGTGGCCTGTAGCTATGCTTAAGTCCATCCGTATTCTCTTGTCGATCGTTGCGCACTTAGATTACGAGATCTGGCAAATGGATGTCAAGACAGCTTTCCTTAACGGAAGTCTTGATGGGATCTATATGCAACAACCCAAAGGTTTCGTTGAAAAAGGTCAAGAGCACCTCGTATGCAAGCTTAAGAAATCCATTTTATGGACTTAAGCAAGCGTCGCGTACTTGGAACCAGTGTTTTGATCAAGTTATTAAGTCTTATGGGTTTGTGATCAAAACAAGTTCGAAAGTTGTGTGTATAAAAGGTATGACGGAACTGCGGTGGTATTCTTAGTATTATACGTAGACGGTATTCTGCTCATTGGAAACAATGTAAAGGTATTGTCAGACGTAAGGGTATGGCTGTCAAATCAGTTTGATATGAAGGACTTAGGGAAAAGCCGGTCACATCCTTGGGATCAACCTCACTCGAGATCGCAAGAGGAAGATGTTGGGCTTATCGCAAGTTTCATACAAAGCCACTGTTTTGAAGCATTTCAGCGTGCAAGATTCCAAGAAAGGTTTTGTACCTTTTAGGCACGGAATCCATCTATCTAAAGAAATATGCCCTAAGACCAAGTGGAGATAGATGACATGAAAGACGTTCCGTACGTTTTGGACGTAGAAAGTCTTATGTATGCAATGTTGTGTACGAGACCGGATATCTGCTTTGACGTGGGCATGATGGCAAGATATCAAAGTAATCCCGGGAAAGCACATTAGATTGCAATTAAATGCGTTCTTTAGTTTCTGAAAAGAACTTGGTATGGAATGCTGATTTAACAATCAGACAATCTAATTCCCATGGGATACACGGACTCAAATTTCCAATCAGACATAGATTCCAAAATAACTACCTCGGGTAGTGTGTTTTGCATGGGAGAAGGAGCCATGACATGGAGAAGCGATTTGTAGAAATACATCGCCGATTCGACCATGGAAGCCGAATAAGTAGTTGCTTGTGAAGTAGCGAAAGAAGCGGTTTGGCTCAAGTACTTCTTAGTGGACTTGGACGTTGTTCCGAATTTACCCGACAAGATAACTGTCTTTTGTGACAATGCCGGGGCAGTTGCAAATTCAAGGGAACCGAGAGCCCACAAGGCCAGCAAACGCATTGAAAGAAAACACCATCTTATACGAGAAATCGTTAAGAGAGGAGATAAAGAGGTGGCAAAGATATGCGTCGGGGACAACCTAGTAAATCCATTCACAAAGGGTCTGCCTCTGAATACATTCGAGAGACATGTGGATGGAATGGGAGTCAAGACTATTGCCAATCTGCTTTAAGTATAAGTGGGAGGAATTATTAGATTAGTGTAGGTTGACATGAGATGTCACGTAGAGCTACTACACTAAGACATGCGTGATGTATACTAAAAGCAGACTTTAAGTATAAGTGGGAGATTGTTGGAGTTATACGTGAAAGTATGCTTTTACTTTGTATAACTCGTGTATCAAACACTTGTTTATGAGAATAATTCTTTTATTGCATTTGCTTTAGATATGATTGAATGTTGAATATTTATTGCAAACCGTTCAATATATAGTACATGTTACATTGTAGTTAATGTGGTGATACCCGATCACGGAAGACAACATTAACAGTTTACTTGTAACTAAACGTACATTTTCACGGCCTAGGTGGAATTGAACAATCCGCCGTGAAAGGTCGATGTGTAAGGCTCAGATTGGTCTGTCTTGACTAAGAGATTGCACTAGCACATTTAGTATGTGTTGAAGAGGTCCTACAGCGAGGAGAAATTCTTCTGTTCTGAAAGGTGAAGAATTAGACCTCAGTGGTTGTTGATTTCTTAATCTCCGTCCCTTAAATAGGACCGTGTGTGCTTAGTAGTTACTGCTTTGATTCATGTTGGGTGAGAATCATTGTGACTTCGAACTTTGTGTCTTGGGCAGTAATATTAATCATACGACGGTTGCTAAGATTTAATACGGAGAAACGCGTGCGAGTACGGCTCGTGTGATTAGTCCCCTTGGTGGGCTCAGAAGTTTTATTGTACCAAATCTTGCAAGTGAAGAATTAGTTTCTTCGGTACGAATAATAATGTTGAGCTGTCTTTACTCCAAGGTGAAAGATGTTAATTAATTTAGAGCTATTCAGAAGCTTAATTAATTAATGGACTTGATAATCTTAAACGCGGGAGATAATAACCGGGAGCCCATATTATCGTAATATGGATTAAGATGGATAGTGCAATATTAATTTATTAGTGGTAATAATTAATATTTATGGGCTGAATTATATTGGGGCTCAATATTGAAATTCAGAAGTCCATTAGGAGGTCCAATCTTAATTCTCCTTAAGGCCCCTCAAGTAGCCCATTAAGTAGCCCAATAATGATAAGGTGATTAAAATAAAAAGATAATATTATGCTGATTTTTCTTTATATTTTTCGAAAAAAGCATTATTAGAAGAGAAAAGATTTTGTTGATTTTCTTGGAAAGATATTATGGAAGATATGTATTCTTGGAATACAAGAATATCTCATATATTCAAGAAGATCCAAATCTTGGGATCTCTTATTAATATTTTCGAAAATTATAGTCCTAAATAGGAGAGTGAGATTTTTGTGGAATATTTTATTATGGAGAAAAGAATATATGAGATATATTCAAGATTTCTTAGAGACTAAGAAAAGATTTTCTCCAGGCCCATAAAATATTATAATTTTCGGTCACTTCTCTATAAATAGGGGATGATTATTTCATCCCCAAGTACATAATTCCATGTATTGGAAAAATCAAGAAGCATAGATATTTTTCTTTTTCCTTAGTTTATTAAATTGCTTGAAAGCGTCTCCCACCGGCGATCAAGTAAGGCGAAAGGGAAATACTTGAGAAGGTTTTTGGGTTGATAAAGCGTGTACGAGAGTCCCGTTTTATTCAAAGGCCAAGTTCTACAAGAGGTACGTTAATCACATATTTACTTGTTTATTCCGCCATAGTTAATATGTGAAATTAATTTAGCATGCATGATGATAATTAGTTGTTGGAATTATTATTTGAATTAATTAGGATTAATTCATGATAGTAATAATTGTATTTAAATTCGTATTTAAAATTCATCCCGAATAGATTCCGGGCACCCCTATATTTTCCCAACAGCTAGACCTTCCCAAGCAAGGCCTAGGGATAAGTCTCTGGAAGTTGTGAGGGCTAAAAATGTTAGGGGCGAACAACATGAGGTGACCAGCGCTCAAGTTAGGCGGGACAAGGGCAAGGCCAAAATGGCTGACCTAAGAGAAGAGCAGGCTGAGTCTGCCCGTGGGCGAACAACTTTGTCAAGCCATGGGACTACTCGTTCCAGTGCCCAGGACAGACTTGGTCAACCACAACATGTCATGGAAGCTGCTCGCCAGAGAGCAGGTGATGGGCGAACAACTCTTGAACAGCCTCGCCCATCAGTACATGAAAGATTATCTCAGTCCGCCTTCAGACGCCTAGGGCCGAATGCGACGAACAACCCTAGGAAGCAACTCCAGGAGGAGCCCACTCCGAGTGAGGGACTGCGACGAACAGAAAGGCATGCGCCTTTGTTCGCCGAACAGCCTCCAAGTCAGGGGGCACCTTTGGATGAGTTGGCCAGTTTAAGAAAGGCAGTGGAAAGCATGCAGGGGCAATTGGACCAACAGAGAGGTATGGGGACGACCAGCATGCCATTATCCCCATTAGCCCCTCACATTTTAAAAGCCCCAATTCAAAAGAAGATTCAGTTTCCGGCAAGCATCCAGTATGAAGGCCCGGCAGACCCCCGAGTCCACCTTACCAAATATACGGACTACATGGTTTCCGTGGGGGCCAGCGACGCCACCCAGTGCCGGAACTTTCCATTGACGTTGGGCGACCGGGTTCACAAATAGTTTTCAGCAATGCCACCGGCATCAATCAACTCGTTTGCCCAACTGAGTCGGGAGTTTCTTTCACACTTTTCAACAGCTGGCTCGTATCTTTCCCAGAAACATCGACTGTCAGATTTAAGACAAAATGACGACGAATCTGACAGAGCATTCATGGAAAGATTCGATAAAGTGTTGTTGGAAGGAGAACCGGTCAGCGAGGATACTAAAATTGTCGCTGTTATGGCAGGACTGAAAAAAGGGTCAGAACTATGGAAAGAGGTACGTCTGAAGTGCCCAAAGAATTATGCCGAGTTCAGAAATCAGGCCAGCGTGTTCGTTTCCATGCATGAGGCCCTAGAAGCAAACTTGGGGGAGAACAAAGTAGACCCCAAGGAGAACAACAAAAAGCTTGGTGGAACAGGATACAGAGTCCCGAAGAACATGAAAGCATTCAACGAAGGGACATAATTGAAAGAAAAGCTCAACCAGGTGCTAACAGTGTCAGTTGACACTGTTTATGATAATGTAAAAGGCAAGGAGTTGCTCTCCCCTCCGCGAAGAATCCGTCAGGACACTGGCAAACTCAACCCCAACAAGTATTGTGCCTACCATCAAAGCGTGGGGCACTTTACAAGTGAGTGTAGAGATTTGCTCAAGCAACTCTGGCGATTTTATGAGGGGGGAAAGCTCTCCGAATTTGTTAATAGACAGCCCGGCAAAAGAGGCCGGGAGAGCAGCCCGGGGGAAGAAAGCGACGAACAGCCTCAACGGAATAATCGCCCCGGACGACCAGTTCCCGCTGCAGCTGCACGCCCATTGGAGGATATTTTCATGATGGAGCCTTCCGGCTCTGCCGGAGGTTGTTCTGATGGACGTCCACCAATGTCTAACAGAAAGAAGAAGGCAGAGTTACGAGCTATGGGCCAAGTTCAGGAAATGGGGATCAAACCAACCATCATGCAAACGGCAAAGTTGACCTTTACCGAAGAAGATTTGGAAGGAATCTCGACCCCACATAACGATGCGCTCGTAGTCTGTGTCAAAATTATGGGAACAAGAGTCCACAGACTTTTGGTGGACACCGGAGCCTATACCAACATCATATTCAAGAAGACGCTCGACCAACTGGAAGATTGTTCGGGCTACATTCAAAGTACAACTCATAGAATTGTAGGCTTCGGAAATGCTGTAACCACTCCAGTAGGGGAAATTAGATTATCTGTACAACTTGTAACGACCAATGAACCCGAAAAGAATATTACACGAATGGTTGATTTTTTGGTCGTAGACCAGGAATCAACTTACAACGGGTTTCTTGGTCGCCTCTTTTTAAATGAATTCAAAGCTGCATGTTCCACTTACCACTATTGTATAAAATTTCCAACAGTAAGTGGGACAGGCACAGTGAGAGGAGACCAAAGAAGAGCTCGGGAGTGTCTCCTACAATTAAAAGCAAAGTTTACTCAAGTGTCCATGATGGAGGCTACCACAAACTATCCTGACGATGAGCCGTCAGTACTGGAGAACATGATGGACATGGACGACCACATGGACACTGACGAACAACACTTGGACGAGCAAGTATTGGACGAGCAACTCACCACCACCATTGAGGAACTTCCAGCTGACGAACAAAGAAGTGGTAGTGACGAGCAACCTTCATCAAGCAACTTGGAGGGCCGGGTACTGGCTAACAACAACGGATCAGAGCCGACGAATGATCTAGATCCCCGCCTGGGGGCAGAGCCCATGGACATCGAAAATGATACAAATCTTGAGGGGCCAATTCTTGATCCCCGTTGGAAAGGACAAAAACGACGAGCAACTCCAGTCAAAGAACTAGAGGCGTTCAGAATTAACCCTGACAACGAGGATCTTGAGCTTTACATAGGATCTGAGCTCCCTGAGCCATACAGATCCCGGATGAAAGAATTCCTCCTCAAGAATCTAGATGTTTTTGCATGGTCTCATGCAGACATGGTGGGGATAGATCCAAAGCATGCTTGCCACAGGCTCAACATTAATCAAGCCAAGAGGCCAGTCCATCAAAAACGAAGGAAGTACGGCCCGGACAAATATCAAGCGTTGAATGAAGAAGTTAAAAAGCTGTTAGACAACGATCTAATCCGTCAAGCACTTTGTCCACAATGGGTAGCAAACCCTGTGCTGGTGAGGAAGCCAAACGGAACCTGGAGGCTATGCATAGACTTCACAGATCTGAATGCAGCATGCCCGAAGGACAACTTTCCTCTCCCGCACATCGATCAATTGGTGGACAGCACTGCGGGTCACGAAATGCTAACATTCATGGATGCTTTTGCAGGGTATCATCAAATCCCAATGCATCCTGACGATCAAGAAAGCACAGCTTTTTACACTAACAAAAACTTGCTATGCTGGAAGAGAATGCCCTTCGGCCTCATCAATGCCGGGGCAACTTATCAAAGGCTGGTGAACAAGATGTTTGACCAACAAATCGGAGACACGGTGGAAGTCTATGTAGACGACATCGTGGTCAAAAGCCCCAAGAGAGGAGATCATCTCCAGCATTTGACCCAAGTGTTCGAGATTCTTCGGCATTATAACATGAAGCTAAATCCGAAGAAGAGCAGCTTTGGTGTCCATTCGGGGAAATTCTTGGGACATCTTGTTAGCCAGCGGGGAATTGAGGCCAACCCAGCAAAAGTTAAAGCCATTGTGGATATGCAACCTCCACGATCAGTAAAAGAGGTGCAAAGGCTCACAAGATGCCTAGCAGCTTTGAATCGGTTCATATCCAGATCGGGGGACAAATGTCATCCATTCTTTGAGGCCATCAAAAAAGGAAGCTTCTCATGGACTAACAACTGTCAAAGGGCCTTTGATCAACTCAAAGACTACCTGGGAGATGTTAAAATCCTATCAAAACCAGTCCCAGGAGAGAAGTTATTCCTATACTTAGCTGCATCAGAAGTTGCCATCAGCTCTGTTCTGGTGCGCGAAGACGGCAAATTCCACCAACCTATATACTACGTCAGTCAAGCCTTGCATGAAGCAGAGATCAAATACTCCCCAACTGAGAAGCTGGCATATGCCCTGGTCATGAGTGTGCGAAAGTTAAGACCATACTTTTTCAATCATCAAGTCGAAGTACTAACAACTTTCCCGCTCAGATAAATCCTCCATCGCCCTGACACTGCTGGACGTCTTCTAAAATGGTCACTAGAGATTAGCCAATTTGGGGTGACCTATGCTCCTCGAACAGCGATCAAAGGGCAAGCATTAGCCGACTTTATAGTCGAACTAACTTTCCCACCAGATCCGACGAGAGGACTAGATCACCCCTGGCATCTCTATGTTGATGGATCCTCGACAAATGTGGCGTCAGGTGCAGGAGTGGTACTAATTAGCCCTGAAAGACAAGTATTCACCTCGGCAATCAAATTCGGTTTTATGGCAACCAACAACGAAGCAGAGTATGAAGCTCTCATTGCTGGTCTTCACCTATCCCTTGCCGTAGGTGTTAGACGGTTACAAATCTTCGGAGACTCACAACTGATTGTGAACCAAGTCCGAGGTGAATACGAGGCGAAAGATGATCATATGATTGGCTATCAACAGATTGTTGCTCACCTTATGTCCATGTTAGATCAAGTCTTCATCGAACAAATCCCACGGACAAGCAACACTCAGGCAGATGCTCTGGCCCGACTAGCAACAAGTGAAGGGCCAGCAGAGTTGGCAGACATTATAATTACAAAGATGAATGATCCATCAACAGTAAGCTATAATGTTAACCAATTTGACGATCAAACTGCCGATGAGGACGACTGGAGAACAAATATAGTCAAATACTTGAGAAATGGGGAAAAACCAAACAACCCTTTTGAAGCTGCCAAGCTAGTGAAGCGAGCCGCCAGATATACTCTGGTGGGAGAACAGCTTTACAAAAGGGGAATATCAGTCCCACTTCTCAAGTGTTTGCCTAGGGGGCAAGGACGAGCAGTCCTCGAAGAAATTCACGCCGGAGTATGTGGAAATCACACTGAGGGGCAAGCCTTGGCGTACAAAACCATCAGGCAAGGATATTATTGGCCGATATTACGTCAGGATGCGATCAAGAAAGCAAAAACTTGCCATCAGTGTCAGATTTTTGCCCCGAACATTCATACCCCGGCCCAAGAGCTCGTGTCAGTTTACAGCCTATGGCCTTTTGCAAGATGGGGGATGGACATCATTGGTCCTTTCCCGGCTGGAGTCGGAAATGTTCGATTTGCCGTTGTGGCAGTCGATTATTACACTAAATGGGCAGAAGCAGAGGCCATGGTGAACATCACGCAGCAGAAGATGATCAACTTTATTTGGAAGAATATTGTCTGTCGTTTTGGAGTTCCACAGGCAATTGTGACAGACAATGGTCCACAGTTTGATGGACAAGAGTTGAGAGAATTCTGTGCGAAGTGGGGGATCAAAAAGCATTACTCCACACCTTATCATCCCCAGTCAAACGGACAAGTTGAAGTTGTGAACAAGATAATCAAGCATACATTAAAAGTAAGACTGGCGGAGAGCAAAAGTGGTTGGTCTATCGAACTCCCGGAAGTCTTGTGGGCATACAGAGTTTCTCCCAGGTCTAGCACCGGAGAAACACCCTTTGTTATGGCTTTCGGAACAGAAGCAGTAATACCTATTGAGTTAAGGACCAGCACGATTAGGACGACCAACTTTGATGAACAAGCAAACAATTCTGCTCTAAGTGCTGAAATGGATTTGCTCGAAGAAAAAAGACTAAATGCTGAGTTAAAAAATACAACATACAAGCAAAGAGCGGAACGCTACTATAATTCACATGTTAAACTTAGGGAATTCAGAGTTGGAGATTTGGTTCTAAGAAAACTGCTCGCCCAACCTTCAGGAGTACTGGGACCAACTTGGGAGGGCCCATATCGTATAACGGAAAAATTCGTAAATGGCGTATACGATCTCGAAGATATGGAAGGCAAGCCGGCCTCATACTCTTGGAATGCCGTACATCTCAAGAAGTACTATCAATGAATGGGCGAACAATTATCTTGGGGGCAAGTATGGCGAATGAAGTGAATCAAGCAAATGGAATGGATCAAAAACTTGCATAATTTTTTGAAAATTTGGCTAAGTATAGATTAAAAAGTTGCTCGGCACATTGTATAGTCTGGTGCTGCGTCTTTTATTTTTTAATAAAGTTGCTCGGCAAAAATCTATAAGCGAGCAAGTTTTTAGTTTGTGTTCAAAGTTATTCGTCATATTGTATATGTTAGTGATGAACAGTCTTATAACACTCGTAATTTGTTCAAAATGTAAATACAGTAGTTGTTCGTCAACAAAAAAAAAAAAAAAAAAGCTCGAGGTACCAGTCCATTTAAGGACCAAAGCCATTCAAAGGTTGTTCGTCTTTTAAGATGAGCAGAACCTAAGGCTAAACCCTATTCCATCAAAGGCAAAGTTCAAAAAGCGAACAAAGCCCAATATAATATGTTATAATTGCAAAAGCATTTCATGAAAATGTAAAGGCAATTAACATATAAGAAGATGAGCGAACAAAAGAAAGACATTCATTGAATTAAAGGCTTTAAGCCCAAAAGATAGTACAAGCTGAAAGTAGCCATTACAAGTACTACAAAAAAGGAACGAACAACTATTACAAAAGAAGACGAAAAAGCTAAGTCCTAAGAACTATTGTTGCTCGGCGGGGGGAGGATCTTGAGCCTGCTCGGCGGGAGGTTCAACGATCATATCTCGGGCTAGATCTTCGGCAGCCTTATCCTTCACCTCTTTAGCATTTTGCTCGTCAGCTACGGCCACCTCTTCCTCTTGTTCGCCTTCATCAACTGGAGGAGGAGGATGAGTGATGGCAATACTGGGGTCAAGTTTGTCAAGTTTAACCCCTAGCACAGCCAAATCCGCTAACTGAATTTCAATATTGTTCGGCGGTGGATAGTTCTCCATGAATTCATTCAAGTCCTTGCTCATTTCCTCCACCAGATCCTTGAAGTCATAAGCATCGGCCGTGCGGATGCTGTCTGCATAGGCGCAGATATATCCAAGGTTGGAAATGGGAGCAGTTCGAGCCTGAACTTCCTCTTCAAGTTGCTCGCGCGTAAAGAGGTTGGCTTCCGTCTCCCGAAGACGAGCAATTTCTGCTTTCAGTTCGGCGTTTTCTTGTTCAGCTGCGGACAGCTTCTTCTCCCCCTGCCGAGCAAGGCCTCCTTATCCTTGAGCAGGGCTTCATTGTCCTTCAGCTCTTTGGACAGGCTTTGGATTTCTTCAAGACGCTTGTGCTCAGCATCAATGTAAACATTGATCTGGTTGTTGAGGCGAGCGATTTTAGCCTCGTATTGGCCGACCAGGCCATCTTTCTCTTCCGTAAGCTGCCGAGCAGTACTCGCATAATGACGAGTAGACTCTTCTTGCTCGGCAACTTGGGTAATTGCCCTTTGGGCTGTGACGAGGCCGTTGGCGACGAGCATCATTGAGAGGTGGAGATTGTCCACTAGCCCCTGTTGAAGGATGGCTTTGTCCAAGGGACGCGTCCAGGCTCGGGCGACCAACTCCGTCGCCTTGCGAACATGTTCGCCAGGAATCTCCCTTATGTTAACGGGAGTCTTCGACCAAGCGTACTGATGTACAACACTTGCTCGACCGGGATAATCGTCAGCACGATATCTGCGAACAAGAAAGAAAAGGATACTTAGAAGAATAATAAAAGATAATGATGGAACTTGCTCGGCAGAAGCTAATATGGACTTACTCCTTGAATTTTCGGTCGTCCCAACCCAATATGGTGATATCCTCAGGGCCGCGGATTGGGGTAACACTTTTGCCCGCTTTGCCCGTCGTCTCCATAGGCTCGACGGATGAGCGGCAGACAATATCCCCCTCTTGGCGAGCATGACAGTGGCCCACCTTCTCCTTCCCTTTGCCACCACCGGCGACATCTTGGGCCAGCGGAGTCCCGTCCGCCTTCTTTAAGCATTTCCCCCCTTGAGGAGGAGAAATCGGGGGAACTGGCCGAGCATGGCCGGAGGGTGCCGCAGACCGAGGAACCTTGGCCCCCTCGGTTTTGTTCGTCATCGCCAGAATTTTGGTAGGCGGATCACCCCTCCTTTTCCGTCCCTTTGGAGGCGCCATCTCAAAAACTCTATGTTCGAGGAGAGCAAAACAAGGTGGAACGGCAACTGTGACTTGCTCGGCTAAAAAAAAAAGGAAAAAAATGAGTTAGACGAGCAAGTTATAGAAGTCAAATGACGAGCAAAATTGGTTTTTGGAGTTAGAAATTTTTGATATACCAGGGGGCACTTCAATCTGTGCTTCCAAGTGATGGGGATAAGTAAGCAAACGAGCAGCTCTTTGACGCTTCTCGTCGCTTAGGTATTGGATGGTCCTGTCCGCTCTATTGCGCAAGCCGACCAAACAAGAGGTGAACAGGAACTCGTCCCCGGTCTCTTCTCCTTCCGAGTTCCACTTGAGCAATCGAGGACCTGCGAGCAAACAATAAAAGTTAAATTAGAACAACACATTTCGAAGGCGAGCAAAGACAAACTTACGCTTAATTATTCTGTAAGCTGCGGGAGAGTTTATTCGCCCAATGCCACCGTGTGGACCAGAAGATGCTCGCCAATCACCCCCTATGAAGAAAAAGTGTTGTTTCCAATCTCTGATCTTGTTCGGCACCCCTTCTACCATCTTAAGTCCGGTCCTGGCCTTGAGGTAGTAGTAGTCTTCTTCACCAATGGGACATCTGGTGATCGTCATGAGATAGTTGATTTCCTCCGCAGTAAGGCGATCAACGTATCCCTCTAGGGCAAATAAACCCATGGCGCCGAGCAGATTCATCCACCCTATTGGTGTGATCTGTGTAATAGCAAGATTGGTCGCCTCGAGGAAGTGCCCAACAACTGGGGGTAGAGGCAACTTTAGACCAGCGATCAGGGTGTCAATGTTAATCGCGGTGCATCCGGGAGGTGGGCGATCAACTCTCTCTTTCTTCCGGGGAGCCCACATGTGAATATCATAGGGAATCTTGTAGGTTTCCCGGATTGAGTCCAACTCATCCTCGCGAACAACACTCTTGATCTTGCTCGCCTGAAAGTCAGTTTTTATTAAGTCCATTATTTGTCTATGTGGGCGAGCAAAACTGTTCGCATGCTCCTCGACATATGCTCGCCATTCGAAGGGTCGAGCAACTCCTACTGGGATTTCATTCTCCAACATTTTGGGGGACGGGAATTCAATACTCTTTAAGAACTCGGGAGTGAGTTCATCAAAAAACGGATCTTCCTCGGATTCAGAGCCGGACGAGGAGCTTTCCTCCGAATTCCTGCTCGCGATAGCAACCAACTCCCTCCCGGATCTCTCTGACGGGCGAGCACCAGTATCTTCCACCGATCGAACAACCGAGTCCACGTGGGGGTTCGATGCCGAGGAAATCTCAAAAGGAGGTTGATCTTGATGTGCCACAACGGGAAAGAGGGGATCAAGGGTTTCCTCAGATTTGTTGCTCGAATGTGAAGACATGGAAGAAAGATAGAAGAACGCAGACGGCGGCGACACCACTTGCAGACGGCGGCGATTCCCGGAGAAGACGACGACGCTAATTTCCACACGGCGGCAATGGGAATTTCCGAGGACGAAAAAGAGAAAAAAGAAAAGAAATAAGAGGATAACTACCTTGCTTCGAGGATTGGAGGCCAAACACTGGAAGAACAGATGCCGGAAAAGCTTGGAATCGCCGGAGAAGGAAGAATCGCCGGAGTACTGTAGCAAGAGATGAAAAAGTGGGAAAAATTTGTTTCCCCCTTCTATTTATACCCCA
Source organism: Ballota nigra (assembly GCA_947034835.1). Taxonomy (NCBI): domain Eukaryota; kingdom Viridiplantae; phylum Streptophyta; class Magnoliopsida; order Lamiales; family Lamiaceae; genus Ballota; species Ballota nigra. Next base: position 96,931,734 of record OX344725.1, read on the forward strand.
AGCAAAAAACGGGGTACAGAACACAATTTCCAACAAAATACGGGCAAAATTGAGAGAAAACGGGGTAATTTCCAAACAAGTTCAAAAATTGAAGGGCCTATATGTAAATATAGGGGCGCGTGGCCTCGGGATTGCTCACCCCCGGCAACGGCGCCATTGACTTGAAGCGATTTTACTAACTTCTACTAGTCGCTCACCCGCAAGCGGACGGGTTCACTGTAGTAAGAGTAAGTATAATGACCAAGTAGTATCGAACCCAAGGGATGGTGTATATGCGAATAGATCCCTGAAGATCTACGCGTCGTAGTTAATATGAGTGTGTGTTTTTGGGTTTTTTGGAAAGATTAATTAAACTAAACTCAATTATCCTACGAATGCAAAAGGAAAATTAAACTAAGTATCTAAGGTGTATATGCAAGTATGAGATGGTGATGCTCAGGATAGGAATCCCTACGTATACTAACGGAGCAGGTACATAATCAAAATAACTGTGACACACAAGAATTAACCTAAGTCTAAGAATGCAAGGTGAAAGCTCAAGATTCTAAACCCTAATACTTTACCCTAACACTCGACTTCACGAATCTACTAACAAGTTACTAGATTGTGCTTAATTAATGAGACCCTAATTTAACTAAGGTGATGCGGTCGTCCTCCTTCGCTAAACCGGTAGATGAATTAACCTTTCCTAAACCTTCTCGTTAAGACTACTAATTGTTATTGAGTGATGCGGTCGTCCTCTCTCTAACACTTTCGTACTAAATTCAAAGGTAAAGTTCAGATTAATTATAAGAATTCATTAATCAAGAGAATTAAAACTAACGTCACAAATTACCCTAATTACGTACCCACATCCTACTTCTACGAGTTCATCCTACCCTAAGCATGCAAGGGTTTTAGCCGGACATGGTTTTAACAAAAATAAAAGCAATAGAAGAAACAACGAACATAAACATAATGAATTGAACTAAGAAAATAAGAAACATGAACTAGGGTTTTAAAAGAAAATAATTCTAAGAACTGAAATTTAATTACTTAAAACGAAGTTTCAAAGTGTTTAAAGAAATCAAACTAACGTAAAGAACTAATAAACGAAAATAAACTAAGAATTCGTATGAAAAACCTCAACAAAATGTAAATAAAGCTTGCACGTCTCCTTCCTCTCCAAAAACTAAGTCTAAAATTATTTCTAACGTTCGGGGGTCCTTCAAAACATGTTTGGAAGAGGTATATATAGGCACGGGTCGAAACGGGAGTTAATGGGCCGAAAATACGCATCCGGAGGTAAAAATCCAAGGTTGCTCGAGCAAAACGCTCGAGCGGTCCCGCTCGAGCAGTGTAGCTCGAATGACACAATCGCTCGAGCGGTTCCGCTCGAGCCGGTCGAGCGCTGAAATCACACTGTATGTTTTGGGCGCTAGAGCAATTCGCTCGAGCGGTGGCGCTCGAGCTGCTCGAGCGCAAGAAAAGTTCTGTACGTTTAGGCGCTCGAGCAATGCGCTCGAGCGGTGGTGCTCGACCTAGTCACTCGAGTGACTTCCAACTCATCCAACTAATACTTTTCCTCGTCCGCACTAATACCAATCGTATTTCTTCGATATCTTCTCATCCGGGCATCCGTTTGAGTCGATTCATAGTCCTACGAACTCCGTTTTTCGTCCTCTATTCACCTATGAGCATCAAAGAGACAAATTCATCAATGTGTAGAAATAATGCTTAATTGACTCTAAATACTCGATAAACTCGACCAAGATTGGGTATTTCAAGCTACGAATCATGACAATTTCACGCCTAATCAACCCCCCCAAACTTACCATATTGCTTGTCCTCAAGCAATGAAATAATAAGTCAAGTGAAATTGTTAGGAATGAATCAAGAATCAAATCATGCAAGTAATTGAACTCGAGCTTCAAAGATCGATCACACGTATACTAACTCACCCCCTTCATCATACTCATGCAACAATGACAAGAAACACCAAGATCAAGCATGGATGTGCACTCAACGATGTGTTTCGCTCCCTCACAAGTGTATAACAATGATCAAGGAACTCACTCAAACAATCAGTCACACAAATTGGCAGCCATAAGCTTGTAAGTGCTCTTAACTTCGACCATACTCTAGAAATCAATGCCGAATCAAAAAGGGCTTTTCTCAAGGTTGTAATGTAGGCTCTTTGGACGGGTGGGATAACAATTTGGGTAAGTGACTCAAGTGAATGGAGAATAGAAAATCAAACTTTGGCACTTCGAGATTAGGAACAGAATACTTCAAACATTTTCAAACAACACTCTTTCAATTCCTCTTTTCTCAACACTTCAATTTTTTTTCTAACTCTTTTCACTTTTTTTTTCATTCACTTCACTTTCTTTTTCTCTTTTTTCGCACAAACACATGAGCTCATTTTTTTTTCTTTTGCTCATTCTCAATTTTTTTTTTCTTTCCCACAACTCAAATTTCATTCACACCCTTATTTTATCACCACTCAACCATCATAATTCCCTTTTTCTCAACTCAACTCAATCCCTTCAACCTTCACACTTTTCCTATTCTCCACTCAAATTGGGACAAAAAGGCTTAGGAATTGGAATAGTGTTCATATGTGCTAGCAAATAAAATAGGCTTTAGGCTCAAAGGGGCTAACAAGGGATCAATGTCATTGGTAAGGAAAATTTTGGCTAAGTGACTCAATAAAATCAAAGATGGCCTAAGATCACATTCGGCATATCAAACTAGACACAATCAAGAAAAGAGAGCACACACAAGTTCTAGCATCCTCTAAGGTGATGATTCACTCACAGACGAAGAGATTAAATCATGCATTTAAATCTCGTAAGGCTCAACTGCTCACGGCTTTCACATCCATGTTAGTCCTAGTGCATTCTCACTCTCATCACACAAGTACTCAAAAGAAAACTTCACAAGCATACAAGTTCTTTCTCAAATCAGCTCAAACTCAAACACTCACACAAAAGAATTTCTAACTCACTCTTACAACTCACTCTACTTATCAAATCATACTCAAAGATAGCAATCAACAAGCATAAGATAATTGATAGGCATGAAATATGCAATCGCGAGTCAAACCAAAATCACCCCAAGGAGTATCTCAACTAACCAATAACCAATCAAACTCAACTCAAAGATAAGGGCGTGCATGCATGTGCAATGTAATCATAAAACAAATAAAAAACTCCACCCCCCCAAACTTCGACCTTGCTAGAGGTCTAAGTTTGGGGTTGTGGGTTACCTCAACCAAATAATTCAATTTCTCTCAATAGCTTTGCACATTCCCTTGTCTCAAGTTGGTTCCTTCAATCTGAATAACTCCATGATACCTTTACTCCTTTAGAGACAAGCCTACAAGCAACTTACTCAAATACGAGGTTAAACATACGACTCAACAACATCCTAGTAACATAAAAGGAAAATAACTAAAAACACTCAAAAGCAAATAAAAAATGGGTTGCCTCCCATTCAGCGCTATTTTTAAGGTCCTCATGCCGGACCTAGCTCAAAGGAGCTTATGGGACATCATACTCAAATTTACCTCCCTTACTCTCATAAGAGTGGTGTTTGAACTCCTTTCCTTGATGCCCTTCCATCATGAGTTTCTTTGCTTCCTCCCCCACCTCAAGTGGTATAGGTCTCAACTCCTTCTCACCTTTATCTGGAGGAGTCTTACCAAACAATTTCTTGAGTTTGGACTTTTCCTTCTTAACTCCTCCTTTTCCCTCTAACTGGACCACGTCCACTTTCTTCACCTCTTCATCCTTCAACTTCTTCACTTCATCCCTATCAAAAGAGTCAAGATCATAATGCCCATGGGTTAAATAATCACGTGAAGGACTAACAAAATCATGAATATCAGAAGGATTAGGGATAGAAGGCGTGTCTTCAACACGAGGATCAATTGCATCCATGCAATACAAGTTATCATCCTCCCTCGGGTGTTTCATGGCTTCATATAGGGAGATCTTCACTTCTTGATCATCAACCTTCAGCGTAATCTTCCCGTTTGCCACATCTAGCACCATCCCCGCCGTAGCTAAGAACGGTCTTCCCAAGATCATGGGCACGTGCTCATCTTCCTCCATCTCTAGCACTACAAAGTCGGCTGGAAAAATGTGATCTCCAACTCTCACTAGGACGTCTTCAACCACACCTTGAGGTCTAGTAAAAGACCGGTCGGCAAGTTGAAGCGTCATCATTGTGGGTTGAAGTTCAACACCTTCCAACTTCTTGAAAAGCAACAGTGGTATCAAATTAATGCTCGCCCCGAGGTCGCACAACGCTCCCTTCTTGATCCCGTTCCCGATATCACATAGGATCGTGAAACTACCGGGATCCTTCAGCTTTGGTGGAAGCGCCTTGTGCACTAATGCACTCACCTCGTGGTTCAGCTGCACCAACTTCGGCTCATCCACTCGCCGTCTCTTAGCGATCAAGTCCTTCAGAAACTTGGCATAGTGCGACATCTGTTCCAAAGCATCATAAAAAGGAATATTAATATGCAATTGTTTAAAAACATCAAGGAACTTAGCAAATTTTTCATCAAGCTTCTTTTTCATGAAGCGCTGTGGATACGGGACGGGTATCACAGATTTGGGTACCCCCCATTCATCTCTTTCTGTTTCTTTCACTTTCTCCCTTGCTTCATTTGCTTTCTTCCACTTTGGAACTCTCTCAACCTCCTCCCTTTCCTTGCCCTTCTGGGACTCATCCATATCTTCATGCTTCTCAATTCCTTCACTTTCAATCCCCTTCTCAACTTGGGGCGTCTCAGAATCAGCAGGCATCTGAGGACCTTCATAGTTGGTTCCACTTCTTAGCCGGATCGCCTTGCACTGCTCTTTCGAGTTCCCCTCCGGCATTCTATTCACTGACTTTGCAATCTAGCTCATCTGGAACTCTAAAGAAGTGAACCTTCGATTGTTCTCTTGTTGAGTTCTAGTCCACTCAACATTCATCTTCTGGAGCTCTTGATCACGTTGATCACCCTTCTTATGCAGCTCCTTCACATCATACTCCAAGGATGACAACCGCTTGCTCCCTTCCTCCACCTTCTGAAGGATCGCTCTCAACATCTCCTCGGTTGATGCACCGCCTTCTCCACCAGGAGGTTTAGACCCCGGATCAACACCTGCAGGAACAGTAACACCAGCTTTTGGGTTAGTATAAGAAAAGTTCTCATTCTTCCTCCATGTGTTTTGAGGAGGCTGCTGGCCTCCTTGAACTCCTTGTGTGTTCCTCCATTGATTTTGAAGTGGCTGTGGGCCTGGAGGTACAAATGGTTGGCCATAAGAAGGCCTTCCATACTGGTTTCCACCTTGGTAGCCATTCTGGTTGTAATACGGACCTCCCATGTAATTGGCTACCTCTTGCTGCATACTTGGTTGGTCTACTCTCTCATTCTCTACTGCATGCTCTCCAACCAAATTCTTCCCCAACTCGAGGTTGTTTATCTTCTCCATCATGGCCATCAATAGCCTTCTCGTTTCTTCTCCCTCTTCAACCTGATGCACTCTCTGAAAATCTGCATCTCCACTCCAAGCACCGGCATTCGTGACAATGTTGTCCACGATTTCCCTACACCTCTCTATGCCTTGGTTCAAGAATGCTCCGCCCGCACAAGCGTCTAAATGGTCTTGCCCCGCCTTGTTGGCACCACTGTAGAAGAACGCCATAATGTCTCCCTCATTGTACCCGTGCTGCGGGCACTCAATCAGCATGTTTGAGTATCTCTCCCACGCTTGACGTAGGTCCTCTCCTTGCTTCTGGCGAAAGGATGAGATCTCAATTCTAGCCTTGATCGTCCTAGATGGAGGGTAGAATCGCTCGAGGAACAGACGCTCGAGCTCGGCCCAAGTGGTAATACCTCCCCGCGGGAGCGTATTATCGTACCACTCCTTAGCTATTCCCGTCAATGAGAATGGGAACAGCCTAAGCCTCTTGGCATCTTCAGACATGCCATTATAATTAAATGTGGAGGCTATCATGAGAAAACTCCTCAGGTGTGTATGAGGATTCTCCTTCCCGATCACCCCCTTGAACTGATTCTCGGTAAGCAGCTTTAAAATCCCCGGGGATATCGAGAAGTTGTTCGCCTCAACAGGAGGTAAAGCCACTCCATCATAGTACCGTTGTGGCTGTGCTGCAAACCTCCCTCGAATAGCCATATTGTGGTCTACGTTCTGAGGAACGTGTTGAGGATTAGCAGCTGGTACGGGTACTTGTTGGGGTGGTGGTTGGTAAACAGGTGGTTGGTTGTAGACAGGAGGTGGGTGATATGGATATGGTGGGTATGGGTAATGTTGGTATACTGGGTTGTTAAAAGGGTTATTTGGGTTTTGTGGGTAAGCAGGGTTGTTATGAGGATTATGGATAAGGTTCTGAGCTGGATTCCCTACGTTTCGTGTATCCGGGTTTAGGCTCTGGCTATCCCCTAATGGAATTTGATTCTGGCTACCACTAACTCCAGTGCCTTCAACTCGGTCTACTGCCTGATTGAAATCGTTGGCAGCATCGTCCAACTCATTATTGATATCCATTGGTTCCTTTCCTAAGTCGGCAGCGTTCATCCTTCTCAAGAAGGCTCGGTTCCTTCTGGCTATTGTCTCAGGGTCCAACGGTATTCTCTCTTCGCTCGTATTGCCTTGTGAGCGTGTTTTCATAAACCTGACACACTAGCAGAAGGGTCAAAACGCAATTGCCGATTGAATACAAATAAAAATAAAAATAGAAAATAAATCACCCACTACTAACTACTAAGCTATCTACAAGTCCTATTCAAAAGCATACAACGCCATCCCCAGCAACGGCGCCATTGACTTGAAGCGATTTTACTAACTTCTACTAGTCGCTCACCCGCAAGCGGACGGGTTCACTGTAGTAAGAGTAAGTATAATGACCAAGTAGTATCGAACCCAAGGGATGGTGTATATGCGAATAGATCCCTGAAGATCTACGCGTCGTAGTTAATATGAGTGTGTGTTTTTGGGTTTTTTGGAAAGATTAATTAAACTAAACTCAATTATCCTACGAATGCAAAAGGAAAATTAAACTAAGTATCTAAGGTGTATATGCAAGTATGAGATGGTGATGCTCAGGATAGGAATCCCTACGTATACTAACGGAGCAGGTACATAATCAAAATAACTGTGACACACAAGAATTAACCTAAGTCTAAGAATGCAAGGTGAAAGCTCAAGATTCTAAACCCTAATACTTTACCCTAACACTCGACTTCACGAATCTACTAACAAGTTACTAGATTGTGCTTAATTAATGAGACCCTAATTTAACTAAGGTGATGCGGTCGTCCTCCTTCGCTAAACCGGTAGATGAATTAACCTTTCCTAAACCTTCTCGTTAAGACTACTAATTGTTATTGAGTGATGCGGTCGTCCTCTCTCTAACACTTTCGTACTAAATTCAAAGGTAAAGTTCAGATTAATTATAAGAATTCATTAATCAAGAGAATTAAAACTAACGTCACAAATTACCCTAATTACGTACCCACATCCTACTTCTACGAGTTCATCCTACCCTAAGCATGCAAGGGTTTTAGCTGGACATGGTTTTAACAAAAATAAAAGCAATAGAAGAAACAACGAACATAAACATAATGAATTGAACTAAGAAAATAAGAAACATGAACTAGGGTTTTAAAAGAAAATAATTCTAAGAACTGAAATTTAATTACTTAAAACGAAGTTTCAAAGTGTTTAAAGAAATCAAACTAACGTAAAGAACTAATAAACGAAAATAAACTAAGAATTCGTATAAAAAACCTCAACAAAATGTAAATAAAGCTTGCACGTCTCCTTCCTCTCCAAAAACTAAGTCTAAAATTATTTCTAACGTTCGGGGGTCCTTCAAAACATGTTTGGAAGAGGTATATATAGGCACGGGTCGAAACGGGAGTTAATGGGCCGAAAATACGCATCCGGAGGTAAAAATCTAAGGTTGCTCGAGCAAAACGCTCGAGCGGTCCCGCTCGAGCAGTGTAGCTCGAATGACACAATCGCTCGAGCGGTTCCGCTCGAGCCGGTCGAGCGCTAAAATAACACTGTATGTTTCGGGCGCTCGAGCAATTCGCTCGAGCATCTGCTCGAGCGCAAGAAAAGTTCTATACGTTTAGGCGCTCGAGCGGTGGCGCTCGACCTAGTCACTCGAGTGACTTCCAACTCATCCAACTAATACTTTTCCTCGTCCGCACTAATACCAATCGTATTTCTTCGATATCTTCTCATCCGGGCATCCGTTTGAGTCGATTCAAAGTCCTACGAACTCCGTTTTTTGTCCTCTATTCACCTATGAGCATCAAAGAGACAAATTCATCAATGTGTAGAAATAATGCTTAATTGACTCTAAATACTCGATAAACTCGACCAAGATTGGGTATTTCAAGCTACGAATCATGACAATTTCACGCCTAATCAGCGCGTGGGCGGCGCACAGCCATGCCGCCCACGTCATCTTCGTACAACCCCCAGACCTTGGGGAGACAAAACGATAGACCATATGTTGCTCGCCCATATCAATGATGTTCGTCCCAACCCTCATCATATTGATATCCTAACTATAGTTGCTCGCCACAAAGTTGCTCGTCTGGAGCAACATATAGCTAGGATAGGGGGCAATTGTTGATAGGCGAACAATTATTAATAAATGACGAACAAGGATTAAAGCTACATCAAGGATTATGAAGAGCCAACCTCAAATCAAGGGTGATCAACAAAGAAAATCAAGTTGGGGTGCATCTACCAATCTGATAGGTGTATAAAGTGACGAACAACTCCCCCGACGAACAACTAATGGGCGAACAGGTATTAAGACCCGAGACCAAGAATGAGCCAACTGTGAAGTCATCAATGACGAACAACTTGGTCAAACTATGATACAACAAACAGCCAAGAAAGTGTGTACAAGTGAACAAAGGACAAAGATCCCAAAGCCAAGCTGAACAAAGCCATAAGGTGAACAACTTCCAAAGTACAACCTCAAGATGCGAACAACTTTCAGTTGGAGAATCAACAAGATCAATCAAGCCGACCTAGGCGAACAACAATGAGTCCGAGATAAGACCAAAGAAGACTTTGTAGCTAAGATTCAGCTTAGATAAGATCAAAGGGATACATGTCAAGCATGCAGGCTAGGAAGACCAAGAGTCTTGGACACCTCATGCTTGCTAGTCTCTATAAATAGTTGTTCTCCAGCTGTGAAATAAAAAGGTTCAAAAAAGTTAAAATGCATAAACAATTCCAAAACACACACAAATATACCTAAAACGCCCACACATACGAAATCAGTTCAATTTCGACTACCGAATTTACTAATTCGATAAATTCACACCTCGATTTACCAATTACGGTGGTAATCAATCACACGTATTGATTGGTGACGTAACACAGATTTAAACAGCCATTAATCCATCCGATTAAATACGTTCATCAACAGTGTTGACTATCATTAAAAGTATATATCCATCTGTTGAACATAATCTACGGATCCATAAATAATTTGAAGATAGAGCAATACGCGACCTACTCATAATGATGTGAATTATATTAATGAGTTGATTATTTCCATGATTCCTAGAGATACTCGACTTTATCTGAGTTCTGATAGTGTGTACAAGACAAAGTTGCGATCTGGAGGCGAAGGAGAACTTATTTCTGTTGATTTTCTAGACTCTCAAGGTGTTCTGGAATGCCAAGTCATCATTTAATTCTTAAAGAGGTGTTTCAATTGTTCTTATCAACAATATTGATCAGAAATCGGGTTTGTGTAATTGCACTAGATTAGTTGTCGTTAAATTGGGAAATCATATAATTGAGGCTGAAATTATTTGTGGGAGAAATATTGGGAATAGGGTATTAATCCCTAGAATGACATTAAGTAATTCGGATATAACCATGCCTGTAAATTTTACGAGGTGGCAGTTTCCCATAGCGATGTGTTTTGCGATGACCATCAACAAAAGTCAGGGTCGGTCTCTTTCCAATGTCGGACTATATCTTCCTAAACCAGTTTTTATGCACGATCAATTATTCGTCGCAGTATCAAGGGCTAAGAAGAGAGATGGACTGAAGATTTTATGTCTTGATTCGGAAGGAAAACCATCCAAGTATACAGCTAACGTTGTTTACAGAGAGATTTTTAGAAATTTGTGAAAAACTTTTATGATATTTATTTTTATATTAACTAGTCGTCTAACACGTGCATTGCACGTTGGATATAAATTATTAATAAGCAATATAAATCCTTAAAGTTTTCTTATACATTTTAAGCTTCAAACTCGAACCATGGGCTTTTAAATCTGAAATAATTAAAGGATCCGGCTATATACCCCTCCAACATTAATAGATACACCCAACCTCAAAATTTTCTACCATTTATACCCTCTCATAAAATCACAGTAATTTTTTTTTTCCTTTCTCTACTTTACATCCGCCTCTTTCTCTCTGCATTCTCACATTACCAATCGGCCGCCGACCATCACTCCTGCGGTGCCGCCCACCACATCCGACGTCGCGTTGCTCGATTGTAAGTTTGAATTTTCTGTGTTGAATTTGTACTTTACTATCTATTCTTTGATTTTTTGCTTCCCCTGTTTCCTTTTATTTTCCCTTAAAAAACAATTCTCCTCTATCTTCTCCGTCAAAAAGATCTCGTCAATATTTGAGATTGAATATGACGAAGCAAATAAATCTGATTCCATGAATTTCAATTTTATTGAATTAATAATTAATAAATTATAAAACTATTTTGTAAGAACTGAAATTTAGAACTATTTGACGAAAAAATATTGATTGAAATATCGAGAGAGATAGTTGACTTGATGGTGGTGGCGGTGCGACGGTTGAGAATGCCGGCGTCGGAGAAGGGATTGATGGGCGGGCGACTCCTGTTTTTGGGAAAAAGGAGAGATACAAAAATTAGATTAAAGAGTATTTTAGTCTCTTTATCTTAAAATTAAATTTTAGGAGGTGTATCTATAAAAGATGGAGGGGTATTTAGCCGGGCCCATAATTAAATAGTGAATGATTTTACTATCATCTAAAATATAAAGATATATAAACGTATATAGAAATGTCCAGCAGATACTAGCACCCAATTAAACTTCATATCTCCAACAATAATTAACATGTAATTTAGGAATGAGTTCAACTTAAAGGCTCTAAATCTATGCCATATGTTCCAATTGTTTCGTATAAAAGCTGGAGATTTTAATAATTTGGCCTTACCCTGATACCATGTGTAATGACCACTTAATCTAAAACTTAAAACTATACAAATTACAGAGGAATAATATTTTAACATTTAATTTAGTAATTTCATGATCAACATTATAAAATTTCAAAAGCTGCACCAAATATGGTATGGATCTTTTCCACAAATTATATGATCTGCCCATTTGTTACGTTTCTAACTTCCAATTTATTGAGTCGACCTATGAAGTTTGAGAGTTGTGTTGGAGGTATCTATTTTATGATATCTTTTTCGATAGGTGAAAAATTACTTTTAGGTATATTCTAATTTATTTATTTAGTTGTGCTATGAGGATTATCTTTTAAATCATGTTTTAATTAAATTAATCAGTGATGCAGAAATCAGGCTAGGCGGCACCTGATTTCTGCAAAATCGCCTCTTCTAGGCGTTTTCGGACCTAGGCGGACATAGGCGGTCCTAGTCTGTTCTAGGCAGTTCGGATCTAGGCAGTCATATTATACAAAAAATATAAAAAGAATTTCAAAAAAATATATATATATCTAGGCGACCACAAAACGCCCGATTAACGATTTCCGATTTTTGCACCCTTGAAATTAATTAATATATTAATTTAATCTTAATTTTATGTAGAATTAGTAATGATTGTAAAAGAAATCAAAAGTTGTTATTTTAGAGAGATTGAAAATATGTTGCGTATTTTTTATGAATCTTTGTAATATTTCATCTCAAAATATATTGTTAATGAAGGAGTTTTCACACACCAAATCAAAATTGAAGAGTATGAGTATTTAAGGAGTAAACTTAGTGATACTATTATGAAACAATAAATTAGTTTGTTCATTTGCGTAAGGGTGAGTTATTATTTAGCACGAATTTGGTGGAACCGATAAAACTTTTATTTGGAAGAAGTTGTCTACATGTCTGTGGTCCATTGGTAAGATTGTCATTAGTGTAACATTCAATGGTACAACTTCACTTTTTCTTCTTGGGAGACGGCTCATTCTAAATTTGTCATTTCAGTAATATTAATCAGGGTGGTTGTCTGGCTGACCTTTTCATTAAAATGAATCTCATCATTTGGGATGAAGCTCCAATGTTAAACAAAGAATTGTATCTAAACTCTTGATAATACTTTGATGGATATCATGCAACGCACCAATGCGTTGGACAAAGTATAGAGTGAAACTAGTTTATACATAAATCAGTGAAGGGTATTAATTGTTTTTATTGAAAAGTATTAGTTATTTTTATTGAAGAGGATTAGTGGTTTACATTGAAGAGTCTTAGTTGTTCGGTGAAAATGAACTAAGACTCTTCAATGTAAACCAGTAATACTCTTCAGTAAAAATAACTAATACTTTTCAATAAAAAAAACTAATACCCTTCAGTGATTCATATATAAACCAATTTTACTCTATACATACTCAACGCGTTGTCATCTGGATTTCCTTTGTGGTAAGGCTTTTTTTTTTTTTTTTTAGGTGGCTTTTGGCATATATTGTCAGTTATTCCTAAAAGAAAGATGTAGAATATTGTTCATGCTAAAATCAATTAATCTATTTTAATGGATGACTGTACTCTATTTAAACTTCTAAAGACACACTGTTGCGAATTTGGAATCAGAAGGTATATACGAATTGAGAATATTCTCTAAATGGATAACATATATTGGTGATGTGAGCATTTAATCACAAACTGAGTATGGTTGTAACATAATAAATATTTTTTTTGCATATTATAATAAATAAATAATTTTCTACATTTTCTTTAGTCCTTTATAATGAATTTAGTGTATCAAATTATCTCATTATATTTATTTTAGATATCTTATATGGTTACATAATTTTTGTTATATTAATATTTAAAAAATTATTAATTTAATGTTGTAAATTTATTAGAAAAATATTGAAAGATAAATAAAATTTGAAGTAAGTGGTTTTCATGAACAAATATTACCTCAATATGTATGTTATAGATAAATAGAAAAAACACTGTTAAATATGTATTTTTATAATTTCTTCCTTGTGTAATAAGTATTTCACTTTATTATTATGAATATATACAATACAATAATATATCAATATAAATTTTCAATTTAATATGTATATTTAATTTTATTTATATTTACAAAAAATACTAAATATCGTGTGTTGACACTTGACACCGGTGCGCTACTAGTTAACTTATAAACTATAAAGCACGGGTGCACAGCTAAGTAACTAATAAACTACTTAAAATATGTTACAATTTTTTAAACAACGTATAGATTGTAAGAGTTTATAATTTTTTTAAAATAAGACCAGCTCCACGGGCCATAGTCCTAGACGTCCCTTATCCTTACCACAATATAATATGCGAGAGGGAGAGAGAAAATGATTTCATATATGCACATTATCTAAAGTAACAATATTATCTGCTTAAAACAATGGATGACTGATCTTATTACTGAACGCATAAACATAAAACATAAAGAGTCTTTGTCTAACATTACAGAAAAGCGATAAAACCACCCAAAAAACACACTAATCATTTCTGAAATTCCAAGACAGTGTAGAAATGATTTGCATAGAACTTGGGTTTAAATTTAGAGAAACCAACTGAAAGGCCTATTTCATTGTACTCCTTTTCTGTTCTATGTCTTCCTTTGGCCCTATAAATTGTCATAACAAAGATGTCACCTTCAAGGAGGGCTCGACTTTGGTGGCTGTCGTCCGTTTCGTCGGGCAGCACCGGCTCACAGGCGACGACTTTGCCACCTGGTGGAAGAACATCGTAGCAGTTCTTCAACACTTGCTTGCATTCTTCGTCTGTGAACGTTGTTAGTACCCACTGAAAATGATAATATTAATTGTATGTTAGAATTGGGGTTCCAATCAAGCAATTTTAAAATACCATGGACATTAATTTTATACTACTTAATCTAGTGTTTGGTTTGTAGGTTTACGACCTGGGACTCAAGGTTGGCCCAAGATTATTTTTGGAAGTAATCCCGTTATCACGGGACAAATAATCCGGATTGAGCAAGGTGTGATTACTTAATCCGACTTGTTAAGATCATATAAAAACAATCCTAACAATATAATCCTACACAATTCTATCCATAACCATCAATCCCATCTTGCAAAGCAAATATTCCCTAAGAGATTCCAGTTTCGGAGTTGTACTTGTAAGTTGTAACTAAGAAGTTTCAAGCAAAAATTCAATTCGTTCTAAAAATCTATTATTTTAGTATAGCGCAAAAGGTTTTCTGCATGTAAGTTGAGATATTTCTAATTATTTCTTTGGAGTTTATAAACTGAAAAAAGAAATTCATGTAAACTCTAGCTCACGATAAACTATATGTATATATTTTTTAAATATTACTGAGTGACACTATTGTTCCTATAAAGTGCTATAGTTAAAAAAGCAAATATATTTTAAACATGGATATTCTATGTATTTAATAGTAACACTCGAAAAAAGAAATAGTGTAAACTCAAATACATAGAAGACCTTGTTCTTATTGTAAAAACATTAATAACACTGCTAACACTACTACAGATTCGAACTTACATAGCTGCTCTTGCATAGCTGTTATAAAAACCGCTCTCCAAGAACCCACTTGGAGAGCGGTTATGTAAAGAAATATATTAAAAAAAAAAAAAATTCTAAGACAGCGGTTCAAAACCGCTATGTAAGGGCCCATTTGTAAGATAGCGGTTCATAACCGCTATCCAAGTTCAACCTTGTATAGCGGTTCAGAACCGCTATCCTAGTGACACTTGGATAGCGGTTAAGAACCGCTGTCTAAGCTTTGGACTTGCATAGCGGTTACGAACCGCTATCTAAGAGTTTTTACCCAATTTTTTTATATCAAATCCCTAACACACCAAAAACTCACGCACACATACGCTATCAGTTCCTCTCCTCCTCTCCCCTCCTCCTCTCCTCCCCCACCCGCGACGCCACCACTCCGCCGTCGTCAGCCTCGCGCCGCCCTCGTAGCCAGCCCTCCCCTGCGGCGCACCTGTCCCAGGCTGCGCCTCGCGACGCCGTCCCAGGCCGCGCCTCCACTCGTCGCCCCAGCCGCCGCCTCCGGACGCCGCCCTAGCCCTCCGCCTCTCTGCCGCCCTAGCCCGACGCCAGGTAATTACTCCAATTTCTCTATATATATATGCCTAATTTATTTATACTAGTTAATTAGCATCAAATGTGTAGATATATTTTTCTTGTTTTGTTCCAAAAAGGAAATCTGTAGCTCTTGTATATATTTTGTGTTTGATCTGAGTTTAATTTGTTCAAAGACCAGAACTTGTATAAAATATAAATTTTTTGTAGCTATGGTTGTTCTGGTTTATGTTTATGTATTCTTTAATTTGTTGATGCTCGTTTATGGGTTTCAAAGATCACAACTTGTAATTTTGCTTAGTTATGTGATTTTGATGAATGTGAATTAATATGTATAAAGTAAAAAATATGAGAGGTAAGCATAATTAGTGTAGGGAATATAATTGTAAAATTAATTTTTTTATATTGTCATTTATGGAGATATTGATTGAACAAGGAGATGGATAGTTTCAGTAAGTCTCAATTAAATTTGGGACAGAGGGAACAATATTTTAGAAAATGCCTTGACATGTCTTACAACTCTGCCAAAATGCCATGAATGCAAATTATATGTCATTTTTTATAATGAAATTTGTTCATTGAATTTATATATACTTCTCAAAAATATGCCTGCCTTGGGATCCATATATTATAACATCATTTTATTATTATTATTATTATTATTATTATTATTATTATTATTATTATTATTATCTTGACTTCTCAGACGACTACATTGAAGATATAATCTTGACTTCTCAGACGACTATACCTGATGAAGTAAGTTGATTTATCGATTTATTTAAATTATTATTGATTGATATATATAACATATTCGTATTAATTAATTAATTTTAAATGTAATTTGCAGTTTGTGCATAATCCTCGGATCCCGACTTACAACAAAGCTATAATTGACAAATGGAAAATAGATTGGATGGAGTATTTATACAATAGGTTATTAATATAATTTTCTTTTTGTAAGACATTACTATATAACTTTTGGCATGTAACTTATATATTAATTTGTGATGATATGATATTATTATGAATTTTTTGGTAATTAATTATATTTATTTGATGCTATGGATTAATATTTGATGGTATGGATAAATATATTTATTTGTATATAAACAGGTTTATTAAAATAAAATAGAAAATATAAAAAAAAATTATAAATCAAAGAAAGCGGTTAAGAACCGCTTTCCTAGTGAATTAAATAAATAAAAAAAAACGTAAATGCACTTGGATAGCGGTTAAGAACCGCTTTCTAAGTAAGGATCTTAGATAGCGGTTCGAAACCGCTTTCCTAGTACATAGCGGTTTTTAACCGCTATCTAAGTGTTTATCTTGGATAGCGGTTTCCTAACCGCTTTCTTAGCTTAGATAGCTGATTCTTAGAAAGCGTTTTTAACCGCTTTCTAAGTTAAAAAATAACCGCTTTCTAAGTCCTTTTTTGTACTAGTGTAAAACCCACCTTTTTAATATAATACTCCCTCCGTCCATGAGTAAACTTCCCACTTTCCTTTTCGGGCCGTCCACGAGTAAGTTTCTCATTCCATAAATGGAAATAACAACACTCTATTATATATAAACTTTAACCTTCAAACTCACACAATATTACAAAAATGTCACTCATTCACTTTACTTTTCAACACTATTCATTACTTTATCCCAAAAGTCAACATGTGGCCCACCATATATTAATAAACAAATACACTTTCTTAAACCATTCAACAAAAAGAAGTGGGAAACTTACTCGTGGACGGAGGGAGTATTCATTTCTCACTCATCCACATATACAATTTCAATTTAACTTAATTTTAATTGTTTTTATACTTTATCAATAACACCAACCCAACCTACAATAATTATTTTTTATCTATTAATTTTTAAATATATATTATGAATAATCAATTTTTATTATATTTTAATGTGTAAAAGAGTATAAAAAAATTATTTGATATTCTAAATTCTTATAGAAAAAAATTACCATACACTTAAAATAAATTACTAACTCAATAACAAATTTAAAATTACAAGATTTGAAAATACAGAATTGAAAATAAACAACATTTGTTTGTGTTTCAAAATATTTGAATAATGGACTTTATTTGTAGAGAACTTTATTTTATGAATTTTAATTTTTTTTTAATACACATTATCTTCAATATCTACAAAATCTAATTATATTAAAAAAAAAAAAATTAACCCAACCAAACATAGGAAGACACGTGGCATACATGGGTATTGGCAAAACCCTTGCAATTGAGTTGCGCTACCGCCCAAGGGGCGTGCCACTCCCTTTGCTACTCATTATTTTAATAATTTTTTTTGTCTATTACATTACCAAAATGACATGGATAAAGATGGTCTAAGGCCACCTTTATCGGTGCCATTTCGGCAGTGTCATGGGAAGAGGACAAAAAAAAAAATTAAATAATGAAATATTGTAGGAGTGGCACGCCCCCGGAGCGGCATTGCAACTAAGTGGCAAGAACTTTGCCAATACCCATTACATGCCACGTGTCTTTTTCTGATTGGTTGGGTTAAATTTTTTTTGGATATAATTAGATTTTGTAGATATTGAAGATAATGTGTATTAAAAAAATATTAAAATTTGTAAAATAAAATTCTCTACAAATAGAGTCCAATATCCAAATATTTTGAAACACAAACAAATTTTCTCTCTTTCTGTTGTATTATTTCTGGCTTAATTTCTATCATTTGATCTATTATATGGATCCAAATAATCTCAATTATTTTTCAAACTCTCAAAATTACTCATTCTCTCAAGATTATCCAAACTTTGGATCTTATCTTAGCTCTTCTTTTTTGAATTCTGAAGAATTTTCAAACACACAATATTATCAAAATTCCCAATTTTCTCCGGACCAACCCAGAAACTCCAGGCAGTGGATGTTCAACTATTCCACGTCCTATGGGTAGAGAACAGACAAAAAGAGAAGGAAAAAATAAGGCATCACAACCTAATGTAGTTGCTGAAGAGCTTCGTGCAATAATATTTCATGCATTTCTATGTAGTTTGTTTATTTCCAATTTCTTATTTTCAAATCTTGTAATTTTAAATTTGTTATTTAGTTAGTAATTTATTTTAAGTGCTTGGTAATCTTTTTCTATATATTTAAGAATTTAAAATATCAAATAATTTTTATATACTCTTTTACACATTAAAATATAATAAAAATTGATTATTCATAATATATATTTGAAAAATAATAGATAAAAAAAATTATTGTAGGTTGAGTTGGTGTCATTGATAAAGTATAAAAAAAAAATTAAGTTAAATTGAAATTGTATATGTAGATGAGTGAAAAATGAATATTATATTAAAAATGTGGGTTGTACTAGTGTCATTGATAAAGATGGTCTAAGACCATCCGCATCGGTAGAGGTCGCAACCTTGAAGAAGGAAGAAGACAAAAGAAATTAATTTTTTTTTTTAAATAAAATGAAAGTTGCTACCTTTGGTGTAGGGGTCCCAAACTCAACCTACCTTCATTACAAGGTTGCCCAATCAAATTGTGCCGTAATTAAATTTTATATGAATAATTGTATATTATAAATATTGTGAATAATAAATTATTTAAAAAAATTATAAAATATATTAAAATTCGTATTTTCCAATTCTCTATAAATAGACATCAATATTAATATATTTTGAAACATAATTTCTACTTTATATTTCAACTATTGTAATTGTAATTTCGCTATTATATCTTATTCTAAATGTTTTTAAAATTATTTTTCTTAATATAATTATAAATTTAGGATATTAAATTAATTTATGTATTTTTATACATTTTAAATATAATAAAAATTGATTATAAAATATATGTAATTAATAAATAATAAAATTATTATTATTATTATTATAGGTTGGGTAGGGTTGTGGATGTGATTATAAAAAAGATAAAGTTAAATTGAATAGTAGATTGTACATGTGGATGTTAGAGAAATTAATATTTTATTTTAGATTTGGTTGAGGTGAGGTCATGAGTGTGGGTAGTCTAAGACTATGATCATCAACAACCTATATCAACCCAACCTCTCCATAAATAATTCATTTCTCTCTCCTCCACATACTCAATTTACTACTCAACCCAACCAAAACTTTTTCATTCTTCATTAATAACCCAACCCAACCTAAATTAATTATTACTTTTATTATTTAACAATTATAATAAACACTATAATAATTATTTTTATTATATTATAAAAATGTAAAACTAAGAATTTTGGGAGAAAGTTGAGAATTTTGAAAAAATTGAGAATTTGGATAATCTTCGGGGTTAAGAAAATGCTGAAAATTTGGATAATTTTGTGAGTTTGGATAGTGTTGGGAGTTTGAAAAATAATTTGGATTATTTGGATCCATAATAGAAATGAGGAGAAATTAGGAGAAATAAAATAAATTTAAAAGAGAGATTATAGAAATTAGGAGTAAAATAGAGAATTTGATATTTTGATACAAAGTATATCAATATGGGTGTCTATTTATAGAAAAAAAAAAGTTACGAATTTTGGTATTTTTTTTTTTTTACAGATAATGTATAAAATCGAAAATCTTAATATTATCTCAACAAAATTACAAGAGCCAATGAGATAGTGCCATGTGTCTCAACTTCACGGTTGGTACATGGAGGAGGTTGGCTTGGGTCTTTGATGAACATAGTCTAAGGAACTTATAAATGTAGTGAAAAGGCTCTTAATCGAGTTTACATGCACCTACAACAAAATTGGATTATTTCTATTTTAAAGACAGTAGAACTCTAAAGTGTTGTACCATTTATTTAATGTGTTCTGCTGTACAATATTTCAAAGTAGATGATGCTAACATTTTATGGTATTACCACCATAAATTATGAGTACACTAGTTGTATATCTGCGCACCAAGAAAATTTGAAATATGCACCTAGCTACCAAAATGCTAAGCGATTAGTGAGGCTTAATTTACAATTTCGTGTCTAAGGACGATACTGTTACGAAAGAATTAAACTATTGATAACATACATATATATATATATATATATATTTTTTTTTTTTTTTATTTTTTTTTTTGAGAGCAACATACATATAAAATTAAGATATAATAAGAAACCGATACTGAGCATAAATAGTGGTGAAGTTGAGAAATTGAGGCACCTTAAAGAAAAAGGCATCACCAGGTGGAACAAATTTGAGCATGTCGCCTCCAACATGGGTTACACCTGTATCAAACTAATTATTTTACCTCTTAAATAAAAGCAAATTACAATTCATTTCGTATTCAATTAAATTGTTGTAATTGTTGACTCAATCACTACCCACAAGTTTTTTCATACAGGCAAGAACCATAATAAAATAGAAAAATATCAAATAAAATCACAATATTTTTCACAAATAATATATTAATTTAAATTTTTGAATCGTTCTTAAAAAAAAATTCAATTTTTAAATTTATTGATAATTCTAAACATGATAATCACGAATCATTATCGATTAAGTAAAGCATCATTTTCGAACTATAAAAAATTTGTTGGTTCAAATTGCATCTAAATATTAAACTGGAGTTTTGTTTGAAAAAAATTAAAATTTAGATTAAATTAAATTTATAAAAATATACTCCCACGGTCCCAGTTTTATTTAATGCAAGAGTCCAATTTTGATATTTAAATGAATAAAATATTATTGGGAATGATGAATAAAGTAGTATTGAGAATGGTGAATGGTGAATAAAGAAGTTTCCATTTTAGGGATGAGAAAACAAAATTGGACCAACCTTTTTGACAAATAAGATAACAAAACTGGGACGGAGGTAGTAGTAGTAATTTGCAACGGTAACAAATAAAGAAGACTATATAAACGTGCGCTCATAAGTAATGAATATTGTCGGAACGAAGCTTATATTGAGTTTTTTTTTATTTTAATGGTGGGAAAATTATTTTGAGACAATGAAAGAAAATGAAAATAATTGCAAAATGGATGAAATAATAGGTTATTATTACGTGTATGCATTCTCAAAATAGAATCTGATATAAGAAAAGAGCCCCAACTAGGCGTAATTAGGCTACGGAAAACTTAATATGGTGTTATCTCAAATTATAGTTCCACCACTTGCGTATGAGTTTTGTTAAAGAATTTACAAAATTTAGTTTTCGTAACAAAAAAAATTTCTCACAAATTCCAGGAAGCTTTCACAGGCTTTTCTAAAAGCTGTCAGTCTTTCACAGGAAAGGACAGCTTTCACAGACTTTTTTGTTATAGATAATTTTGACGTTTTTCCAAAAGATTTCACGGGTTTAAGATGCACAAAATTAAAAAGTCTAGGAATAAATAGAAATTTGGAGAGTAGTTTCACAATTTTGATTCTTACGTACAAAATAAAAAAATGAATTGAACTTTATGGATACGGATTAAAATTTTATGTAACAATAATGATGATTGAATTTATAAAGAATTTTATTTTTAAGGTAAAAAGGTAACAATTAGAAATTTTTATGGGAGTAATATTTCTTTAAGCAGTTCTCTTTGTGAATTCAAGTCCACAGTGAACTAGAATTTTTTTTAAAGTATCACTGCTATTTATATAAATTATTATTGTTAGGCATATTAACTATTACTCCCTCTGTCCATGAAAATTATGTTTGTTGCTTATTACACAGTTATTAAGAAAGTTGATATATTATATAAAAAGTAATAATATTGTGTCATATTAAATACAAAATAAATTATTTTAAAATGTAATGTGTGTATATTGAAAAATGTAAATAAAATTTATTACTATTTCCATTTTAGGCAACATGACTATTTTTCGTGGATAGCCCAATAAGGCGAACAATCCTATATATATTGTGGACGGAGGGAGTATTTACTAAATATTACTGTTATTTATATAAATTGTTATTATTATGCATACTAATTATTACTTACTATTAATTAAAAAAAATTAATTTTTAAATAGTGATGTATATATCGCATAATCGTGATAATTTGCGTATATAATAGTCATTCTTGGAAAAACCAGAGTATCAATCTACAAAAAAGGGTGTTTTTTTTTTTTTTTTTGTATTTCTATCTATTAGAAAATCATACCGTTATATTTTTTTAATTCTTTCGTTGAAAAATTTAAAAGCAAAAATATGCTGAATTAAAGGATTTTCCTGAATATCACTTACCAGGAAATTTTGGTGCTTTGCCAACAACATCAGGGAAATCAAAGTTGATTCCTTCTTTGATACTCGGATTTTTATCCATGATCATTCTCAAACAATCCCCTGAGCTTCCTCCCACATCAACCAGTGTTCCCAGCCCTCGGAATCCATCGTAGCCGTCCAAAAATTCTCTCATAAAAGGCACAGATACGCCGGCCATGGCTTTCTGCATCAGACCGTTCATCTCCGGCTTCTTCCCGTAGTAAAGGTACGCCGGCTCGCCGTTCGCCTTCACGAACGGCTCCGTCGAAGGATCGATAACCGCCTCGTGCAGTAGCGGCCACGCGCTCACCAGCGCGTCCTGGTGGTGCTGGAGCACGTAAGGCGCGTACGATAACCCATTTTCGTCGGTAACTAGGGTTTTACCCACCTCCGTCAATGAATATCTACCCAAACCGTAAAATTTCCACTATTAGGATATTAAATAAATGGAACTTCATTGAGATGGACTTAACTCTAGTTTTCATTTTGAAGGACGCCCAATTAATTGATAATTTAATATAATCAAATTTGGGCACAAGCCAAATTAGAACTCAAAATTTGATATAATCCGGATATTTTGATACCGCAGAAGCAACTTCGTCGATATTAAATAAAAAAATTAAGTTTATCCATCCACAAAGTTTTAGATAAGACAGAATTTATTCCGTCTACAATCAATTGATAATTAAATTTCAGCAATCCGCCTTTGGAAAACACGATTTATCATTCGATTTTACAGAAAGCGCGCTTACCTTCGCTCCGATTTGTCTTTGCTTAGATGCTCGTAGAAGACGCCGTGGCTGGTGAGCATTCGGAGAATCCGCTGGAGATTTTCGGCGTCGGCGGTGGGGGCGGCGTCGGTGGCGGAGAGGATCTCGGCGGCGGAGAGTGGGGTGTTGGATCCACCCTGCCAAATAGCGTCCGCCACGTTGAGGCGAACGACGGCGTTTAGGGACATGGGTACGCTTATCATGTTTGCAAGCTCCATTATTGCTATTACTGAGCTCTTTGATTGACTCTCCGACTCCATTATCGCTTCAATTTTTCCTGCAATTTACAGAGTCACACATATATAATGGGTTGAAATTTTGTAAAATACCATTTTGCCCTCTTAAATCTCAACAATAATAATTTAAAATGTTGATTGAGATACGGTGCACATGGTCCAAGCTCAACTGTTTTTAAAACAATGCCCTTCTGATTTCTGAGCTAGTTCGGGTCCTTCGAGATCGGGAGGATATTAAATAATTTGTTTATAGGGGTGTACTTTTTGTTACTCTTTTGGATAGGTTATAAAGATTGATTAGAGCAAAAATCAAAATAAAAGGAACAACAAACTTCATTTTAAAATACTCGACTCTTTTTTTTTATATGGAGTACTTCATTTTTTATATTATAAAAATTCTAATAACAATGTTCTATTTCTTAAATTTATATTAAGTTATGGTATTTAAATAATTAAAGATTTATGTTATATGTTATTAATTATAAAATTAATTTACATAAAATTTCAAGGCTAAATGTGCAGTGTGATTTGTATGTTGTCACATGCATAATTATAGCAACAATCAATTCAATATTTAGAAAATTTTACTTCCAGAGAATTATTATTTTTAAAATTAATCTATTCACTTCACCAATTATACTAAATCTGTATCGAGTGGTTTTGGGGTTTTTAAATCCTGGTTTACGAAATGGGCTGGTCTGAGCACTATGAAGAATCTTTATTAAATCGGGCCTATTGTTTCCATCAGGATCAAATGTAGAAGGGAAGGGCCTCTGGCCCAAAAAAAAAAAAATTGTGGAATGGCCTACCCATTCTAGAGGTGGGAAAAAAAATACCGAAGTGCATACCGTATCGAAAAAATATCAAAAATACTGGAAATTTTGGTATGGTAAAGGTATGAATATTTCAAATTTTCAGTATTTCGATATATCGGTATATGTCAGTATGGAACGCTATACCTTTACATTTTTTTAATTTCGGTATGCCAAAATATCGGTATATGTCGGTATTTTCTGTATGAAACGGTATACCGATTATTCGATATGGTACAGTATAGGTTTTTAGGCATACCAGTTTTCGGTATACCAAAAATTTCGGTATGGGATCAGTATGACATTTTAACATACAAAACTTTTCGGTACGTTATATGATATGCGATTTTCGGACCCAGCCCTATCCCATTCAACATTAGGAGATACACCTCCTCTATTTATACATTACATGTATACACACCCCTAAACTACTAGGCCTGTTTGGTTGGGGATGATAGTGAATGGAACAGAGATGGGAATGGAAAAAAGAGGATGGAGTGATCAATGAATAGTAAATTTGTGTTTGGTTAGGAATGAGTAAATAGAGTTGGATGAAATTTTATATCAAATCAAAATTGATGTTCAAATATTTTATTATAGTTAGTTAGTGAGATAATAATTGGGTGGGAGAAAAGTAATAAAGATAATAAGAAAAAGTATAAAAAAATGTGTAAAAAGAAGTATAAGAAATAAATGTGGAAAGAGTAAAAGAGAAAATGAGTGAGTGGAATAAAAGTGATATGATTGTACAAAATATAATTAAAATAAGTGTATAATTGTATAATAGGGGTATATGGAAAATGTGATCTGTTAATCCAAAATCAAATGGAATGGGAGATGGTCCATCCCCATTTCAATGGCCCCATCCCTAACCAAAAACACCCCTATACATTATTAGGGGGCGCTTGGTTAGCAATCTTCAATGGTAATGAGAATGAAAATTTATTTCCATCTATGCGCTCATAAAAAAAATGATATGTTAGGGGAAGAAGTGTTCCAATGGTGACACCATTGCTAGTGTCATGCCCCAATTTTGGAATAGAAATTGACAACAAATGGTTGTTGATGGAGGAATGAGAGAGTGATTGAGGAGGAGGATGGTAGGAAGAGAATATGGTAATCAAAATGGAGTAGTGATTACCTTATTTAAGAGGGGAGGTGATGATTTTGTTCTCATGAATCATGCTAATTACACTAATTTTCAATCTCATTCTCATTACCATTGAAGAGTTGTTAACCAAGCGCCCCCTTAAATAAGTGTCAGTCAGAACTAGCACTAGACTTCTGCCCCCCTTTCTACTTTTCCTCTCTCATTTTGTGCTTCCACCCGGGCTTTTCATTCTGTTTTATAGAGACCCGAGGAGGAAATTGGAATCAAAATTCATGTATAAAGGTGAGGTACTTTCCCCGGCATACGAAAAAAAAATCCAAGATGACGGCTTTCAAAAGAACGAGTAAGGGACGGGGAGAGGGATGCTCTCGAAACCAAACGAGACTAGAAAGAACATGGGAATTAACACCATTCATATGAAGAGACAACAAAGGGGAAGCTCTCTCTCTATCTCGGTCTCGGTTTAGCATCATACATCGATCTGGAGAAAATTTGGATTGGTTGTAGTGCGGATTAAGGAGCTGCTCCTCCCCCTTAAGTTCTTACTCTCCTTTAAAGAAAAAGTAAAAACCAAAAAACTCCCTTCTTCTTCTTTTTTTTTTTTTTTTTTTACCTAACCAAAATTTTCTCCGCCTCCCACCCCTCCCTCCAAGTTTAACCTTAATTTTACTTATCTGAATCTTCTTCGATTTAAGTGTGTGATTCAATGACTGTCCTCTGCACGTGAACATCTGTATAAGGGGATTTTCTTCCTAATTTTAATATGTCCATCACAAAGCAAATGAGAACAATTCTGCCGCACTTAGTTATAGGCTTTTGTCTTGACAAAAAAAAAAAAATTGAAAGGACATGAAAATTTTACTTAATTTTATTGATAAAAAACATCATAATTTTCTATCAAAATAATTGAAAACTTAAAAAAAAAAAAAATTGACCAAAGTAATCAAACAACAGAAAAATAAAATAAAATTGAACACTAAAATAAATAGAAATGTTTGGTCAACAAGATCGGAAAACAACAAAAAAAATTCAAACGAGTTAATCAGACACAACAACTAATTTTGACTGTTTTGGCGGCAAATTTTAAATTAAATACTTCGTTCATTCCAAACTTATTGCTACTTACTAAAACCACTTCTCCTATTGCTCAATTGTTATTTTCACAAATGACAGTAAAACAAAGTTTTTTTTTATAATTATATTTTCGATACACTAATATATTTACCGCTCGTGTTATTATTTTATACACATTACTTCACAATTACAAACAATATACTATCATTGCACTTATAAATTAATGTCACAGTTCGAATAATAATATCAATTACTCATATTTTGTTGATGATCTACAAATGAATTATGAAATGTAGCTTGTAATACATTACGACAAACATCCTTTCCAACAAATATTCCTTTTAGTATTTATGTTGAACAAATAAAAGTTGTAAACAAATTAAATGAATACAAAATTTCTTTAAACTAATTTAAAGGCGTTGTTCTTTACGTGAACGGCCCATGTGGGTTGTTGGACCATCGAAAAAAAATATAAAAAGAACTCCACAAAGGGTATGCTTTATTTTCTTAATCACATTTACGCCTTTCAATTATTAACCACTAATTATTGCTCTTTCAACAAGAAATCTTTCTTTTCCTTACTTTCCTTTACTTTACTATTAAATTAAAAATGCCACCCTTTTGTTTGGTCATTTATTCCTCTCCCAACCCCCCACAATAAGAATTTGACATTGTATGATAAAAGTAATTTTATTTCATGTTCACATACAATTTAGCTAGTGTGAAGTGTCATATGTGAAGTATGAAGTCTACTGAGCTTAATTCAATAAGGAGCTATGTTGATGAAGTGTTAGCCGTGGGAGTTAGTCTATTTGGGGTATCAGTAGAGTTATATCAGATGAGGTCTAACAGTGGAGTCCCATCAGAGGATGTCTAGACCGGAAGTCATCTGATGGTAAGTGATCAAGTCAACTGAGGTCAAGTCATCTGATATAAAGTACAAAGACTCGAAACACCAAGGTGAAGCTAACTGAAGGCGGTTCTAACTGAATCAACTGAAGTGGTTATTGGAGTTTGTTAGCCAGCTGTATAACTGCTTTACTTATGAGTTAGTTACAACTGAATCGAGTCCAGATTCATCTCAATCTCTGTAACTATAAAAGGAGTTTCTTAGCTGAGGGAAACACAATCTGAGTGAGATCATCCTTGAGAGCAAACACTGTGAGATTGAGTGCTCTGTAACTTGTAACTTCCATTTCTTGCTTAGTGAAAAGTCTATCCTCTCGGATCCCGTGGACGTAGGAGTATTCATCTCCGAACCACGTAAAATTCTGGTGTTCTTGTGTGATTTTCAATTCTGCTCTTATTGCATTTGATTCCGATTCTCGGAAACAAGTTTTCTTGTGAATCCATAACGTGATTAACAGCTAGTAACATCAGCATATATTATGTATTCGAAATAAATTAAGCACAATGTACAAATAAGGAACTTAAGCAATAAGAAATTTGACCCATAATTTCTTGATGTGGGGACAAAATGACCCCCAAGTTATGGGCTCTAAAAGTAGGTTAAGAGTATGATAAAATAATGAATATAAAGAAGTAATTAGGACCCAAAAGGTGCCCTTCGTGGTATTCCTTTTCTTCTTCTTGCATTCTGAGGTGGAGGAGGTGTGGTTGGGTAGATTTCTTGTTGTAATTCTTCACGCAATTCTTTCTCCTCTCTTGATATCCCTTCACCTCTTTGGAAATATTCCACCTCATTCTTGGCATCTAAAGAAAAGCTTGCATCCCCATTCCTCTTTATTCCTACAACCTAATTGTTTCAACCATATTTATTTTTAATATAAATTGGCACAATATTCTTTCTTAAAATAATGGAGAAGAAAAGAAAAGGAAAATAATATAATTCCTACTAAAAAAATGAAAAATTAACTTTTAGTGACAACAATCATATCATGTTCTGTCATTGTTGTTTCTCTATTTAAAAATATTTAATGACAGAAAATAATCTTTAATATCTGTTATTAAAGACTTTCAACAAAATTATTGTCATTAAAGATCATTTTTCTCGTAGTGGATCATGTAATTATAACGTCTTTAGCTAAATATATTTAATGAAAGACATTAAAGACCATTTTCTGTTATTAAATAACTTTTAATTAGAAAAATTATAATGACATGATTTCTACCCTTATTAGTCAATTTTCTTACAGTTGGTTAATGGTAACTCTATGATGATGCATAACAAAGATGACTCTATATTAGTCACTCTTCATCAATGCATCAAGGTTTAGACCATATAATTAATCCAAAGTAGGTGATGACTATATAAAAGAATTGGTTTGTTACACCTCTTACTATGATGGTGATGGGGACTAAATTGCTTATATATAATGAATACTTGTGTGTGTGAAATTAATTAAGATTAATGTATGATCAAATCAACTTGGTAGAAACATCAAGAACGTGAATCAAGATTTTAGAGAGAGAGATGAGAGGAGAGAGAGAGGGAGAGGAATGACTAACCTTACATCCCAAAGAACAGAAACGAAAGGTGTCCAAAAGGCTCCTCCCACAAATTTCACAAAGAATAGAAACAGCTTTCCCACCTTTAGGCTGCAAAGGCCTCTCATTCAGAAACAAAACCCTTGCGCTATTTATTACATAAGTTTGCACTCCACTTATGTTCAAAATCTTCTCAATCTCGGAAACCCTCACCACATCGTGATACGATGATCGCCTTATCTACATTCCTCATAAAATAATTAAAAATCAATTTTTTTAAAAATATAAATGAATTAATTTCACACCTCTCAACCAACCTGAATCACTCGATGATCTCTGTGCTTAGACGAGCGGCAATATAAGCAAAAGGCGTCGCCGCCGTTGCAGTCTACGCAATACATATTGCATTCGCTCCGGGCGGCGGTGCCGTGGGTCCGGCAGAGGTTGAAGAAGGTGGTGCTTAGAAGTCTTTCTAGCCACGGCGGCACATCCGGCGTCATTGCCTCCTTTTCAAAAAAAAAAAAACACCGGTTAATTAATTAATTTACTACTTTCGAATACATAAATATTTCATTTAATTAACATAGACATTGGCATTACCAAAATTAATTGATTCCTCGAGTGGTGATATGGAAACCAGAAGTGACGGAAATCGGAAGGCAATTTTGTAGAGAGAGAGAAGGGGAGAGAGAGAAAGGCCTAACCTAAGCAATAACTATATGTGAATAAACAACATGAATTACACCTCACTCCAAATCATATATATGTATAATACATGTGTATAACATTTTTTCGGGATACACCTATATATACGCACGTATTGATATATATGACAAAATCTTGGCACCAATTACATTGACTTATATTTTAATGAGTCATAGCAATGCCCAGAAAAAATTATTAATGTTTTCTTCATTATTAATTAATATTTTTTATCATAAGAAGTAATACCTTTTATCTTTTTTTGAATGAAAATTTCTACCGTGCACAAAATATTAAATACTATATGTGTGTATAGAAAATGTGTGGATTAAAATTGAGTTAAAATGATAGCTACCCAACGATCTCATTTGCCAAGAAAATACCTTTCATGTTAACAGTTACTTTTTAAGTCTTTTTCTGTATAACTTAACTTGTTCATTAAATTGTTTTGACTCGTAATACTCTACCCTTTATAGCTACCAAGACTTGCATAGTTGCACATCAACAATATTTTTGTGCACATACATTATTAAATATTAATTTTTTATAGATAAAATATTAATTTTTATATATAATAATATTAATGTCGTACAATGCATAAAGTGTCTATAATACTTTACTTTTTTAAAATTGTAATATGGAAAAAGATTTATATATATGTTATATTCTAAAAATCAAATTCCTATTCGATGAAAAAAGGTTATATATTATATTCTAAAATCTAATTCCTCTTAGATTGGGGACCAAGACCTAAATTTATGAAGAAAACACAATTACCAATGAAGGGTTATGATCGAAACGAGTGGGTCAAGATTTGTATGAGCCGTTGGATCTTTGTAGAGAGAAAAGAGGTGAAAAAGATTTGGCGCGTACGATATATAAATAAATAAAATATTCTGGATCTTCTTGGCGTCTGTACGTTGGCAAAGAGGGTCCACCACTTTACTATGTGAATTCGCTAATACGGTGCCGTTTGAGGCGCACATGTGCTTTTCTTACGTGGGAGGGACGCCCTATTGTGGTTTGGGCCCCACGGGATGGAGCTATTTTGTTGCTGATGATGTCATGGTATTACAATTGAAAGTGGTTTAAATTTTTGTTGTTGTCTAAACTGATTTCCATTTTATTTTTTATGGTTTAAAAAAAAACAATTTTTTTTATCTTTTGAATTATATTGAAAAAAATTAATAAAGAGATTATGTACTAACATCAATCAATTAATGATGATATATTTATTTTTTACTTTTTAATGATATAAAAAATAATCTAATTAGGGGAACAATTAATTATTGGTCCATAAATATTCTCAACCATTCATTTAAAGTAATGATTTTGAACTTCCACTCTAAATGCATTTTCTAATTTTTTTATGTCAAATAAATTTTTTAAATTATAATCACAATCTTAATTAAAAGACTTAATTGCAAATAAAATCACCACTTTTTTCAAATTTGCAATTTAATCTAATTTTTTTTTTTTTGATAAATAAAGCTTCACTTTTTACAAATTTTGGCAAATTTAGCTTGCGGGCAATTTTTCTTCTGACCGAGAATGACATGGTGTCCATCTAGAAAAATAAAATGACATTTTTTTCCTTATAATGAAATAAAACTTAAAAAACATAAGAAAAATACGTTTAATAAAAAAAAAAAAAAACAGAATATACCGTTTCCATTTTCTTCCCCCAAAAAGCGGAATAAAACCACTTTGGTTTCTTAGAGCTTGAGGGAGGAAGCACAACACAAGTTCCATTTAGAGCTTGAGGGAGGAAGCACAACACATGTAGAGCCGACAATTTGGGCCCGGCCCGCTCGACATATGGGTTGGGTTGGGCTAAAAAATAGAGGCAAAGAAATCGGGTCGTTTTGGCCTGGGCCGGCCCATTTGGCCCGATTGATTTATTTTTATTCTTTATCTACTTTATTTTTAAACAATTATAATTAGTGTTGTTTTTTTAAACGATATTTAGTGTTGTAATTAAAAATATATGGACATATTTGACTTGATACTTCCATAATAAGGAATTTAGTGTTTATATTTAATTTTTAAATGATATTTATTGTTGTATATTTAGTTTTTTTTAAAACATACTTGACTTGATAGTTGATGCCATAATAATGAATTTTGTAAATAAAGCCCCTCAATTTTCAGTACTGTAGAATAAAAAAAACTCTATCAAACATTATTTTGAGATTAGGAAAAAAAAAATATTTGAACGGCTCGTTAGCCCGCGGGCTTTGGTTGAGATTTTACCGAACCAACGTGTAAACGGCCCAGCCCGCTAACAGTGATTGGCCCGACGGGCCGGGCCGGGCGGCCCAGTTTGCCAACTCTAAACACGGGTTCCATTTTTCTCACGTGGGCATCCAAAACATAGCCGATTCTACTTCTCACGAAATCTAAGTTCATATCGGAACCACTTGTCTCTTTCGAAGAATTTAAAATGGGAACTGGTTTTGGCGCATTGCCTCCGATCAACAAACACTCTTCAACATCCGCAATGGTTTCATTATTCTAATGAGCAGGAGAATCACGGATGCAGTTACGAAAGTTCCAACCAATGATGAAGAAAGCCGCAACTAGTTGCTTCACTAATAGAATTCCGCCTCCATAAAAGACACCTTTTGTTTTTTTCGTCGGCAGGGTGGGTGGACCAACAACCTTGTTAGAAGGCCGCCAAGGCACCTGGCGACGACGTGCATGTAGAACAACATTGAAGATGATGAACTGGGGTAAATAACCAGAACAGCTCGACATGGACGATTCGCTTGAGCCAATGATTTCAGACAGGAAATAATTTAATTTTTTCAATTGGGGTGTCTGCTTGTTGGATTTTAATTTGGGTTGCTGCTTTTTGCAAGTGATTTACTAGAGTCATCAATTTTATGATGTGTGCCACTGATGAAATTTCAATTTGAAGAGAAATTCATTTTTTTACTTTTGGTTTAAAGATTGAGGAATTACAATTTGGGAAGGAAAGGGGACAATGTATGTTTTGAAATACGCTGTAAAATACTCTAAGAATTAATGTGTAGAATGACAAAATTTCAGCCACATAGATGATGATTTGGAAAATTAATCTATATATTGGATGCCATGTCATTCTCGGTCAGATGAAAAAATGCCCCCAAGCTAAATTTGCCAAAATTTGTGAAAGTGAAGTTTAATTTATCAAAATCGAAAAGTTTAGATTAAACTGTAAATTTGGAAAATGTGGTGATATTATTTGCAATTAAGCCTAATTAAAACAATAATCAATTCCTGTCAATTTTTTTTAAAAACAATATATAACCAATTAAATGTCACAAATTGAATTGTTTAAGAGAACAACTTTTTTTTTTTAATTAATCGAATTAAATTGAATATTTAATGAAAAAAATATTTAACATAAAATTAACAATGATATTTTTTTTAGAAAAATTTATGTGAAACCATCTCAAAGAAAACACAAATTAACACATATCCTTATCAATTTTTTTTTTTTTTCAACGGCTGATATTATTGCAATCATTTTCTGTAAGTTTTTTGATAATTAGATACTTTTAAATTATGCGTATATAAATGATACCATAACCTCGCAACAATTTAAAATACTTCCGAGAAAGTGATAGACAGTGTTGAGACTTAAAGGATATGTTTGTCTTGGGACTCACACGGATGGACTTTGGACTCTGCAATCCATGCCCCATACGAGTTCGGGATTTAAAATCGGGTTTTCAAATCCCAAACTCAATCCCTACCTATAAACCTATTACTATTTTTCATATAATTAAATACAATCACATCATCACTTTTTTATCATCCACTCAACCTCTCTCCTACTTTTCTCTTACACAATATAATAAAATAATACAACATCAATCACTAACAAACATTGATTTGACATAAAGGAAAATCTCACCCTACTAAAATCCCAAAACAAACACATACTCATATTATTCATCAAGATTTTCACATCCTAAGATTTCAAAGTCATAACTTCCCCCGTACACTTAAGAGTTTGAATTGAGTTCAAACAGCTACACAAGTGATTAGTGAACGATCCTTTTCAATTTAATTTCTACATTAGATTGACTTAGGGTTTAGGGTTTTGATTCTTTTGATTTCTTCCATCTGCTGATCGACGATTGAGACTTCTTCGAAGCGATGTTCAAAAGTTTCTGGTAACCTTTCAACTCCGATCTCTGTTTTATTTCCTTTAGAATTTGATCCGGTGATAACCAAATCGATGCACTGTATTGCGATTTGTACTTTATTTCAATTATTCGAGAATTACTCTATTATTTAGGGTTTTTATTTTGTTGAACGATCTCGAGGTCAATGGTTCTGGATTTTAAGTCAACTGTTATGACATCACGATTTATTTCTGCTTAAAACTATTTGTCTGTTGATTCATGTGAATTGAATTCTGTAATGTTTCGATTTTCTGAAATAGACTTTGTGGATTGTTGATTCTGTAATTACATGATCTGTAGGTGATTCCTTTTGTTGTTCTTTTGGGTCCTTTTGGGGTATTTTGATAACTTGAATGGCTAATGATATACCTGATGCACTGTATTAGTTTCTGGGCATGATTTTCCATTTGTTAAGCCTTCTATTGATGGTTATCTACTTTGGCTCCTATAGAAATTATATAGCATAAGCTGCAATTAGTATAATGGACCGAACACTAGTATACCGTGTGTTATGCTGTATCATGTACAAACCAAAATCACTGGATGATTTGCATTGATTATAAATTGGGAAAATAATGAAATTACTGAATATTTGCCTACATGATGGATTTCGGAAAGTGGTCACTGAGTAAATGCCATAAGAACATTTTAGAGGTAGGCCAACTGCTTCTTTGCAGATAGGTGAGGCAAATTGCAGCAGCGCCTCCTCCTGCCCGGCACACAATGATTATTCATTAAAATCTGTGGACAGACTCATTTTGTTTTTAATGAATATTTCTGCAAAATGGAGTTTTGAACCTGATTGCTACATAACGTGATAGGATGAAGGAACTTCTCGAGTCATTTGAATTTAAATTCTAGCATCTGCCATTCCCTTTGCAATTTCACGTAACGTAATAAAGTAGTTTTTCAGTGAATAAAGTCTCTGCTCTCTGTAAGTATTTTTTGTTGGCAAATTTTCACCCCTAGTTATTTCTTTTTGCTTTAACTGCATTTCCTTTAGGGGCTCTCAGGAGCAGCAAACTCAGTCACACCCACAGGAAACGCCCACAAATTCATGGTATCCGCCATCTGTTGTTGGCTCATCTGGTCCCAGCACATCCAGCAGCTTAGGCATGACAAGACCTACATATCGACCTAACTCTTCACCAAATGTTTCACCTGCAGAGGCAGCAAGTATCATTGCCATATTGAAAGATAAAAGGCAGGCAGTAAATCTTAACTTCTAATTAGATTATTGTTTCTACCTATGCCCGATCTTGAATTGTGACCTCACGTCATTACTTTACCCTCTAGAGTGGTACTCTATCGAGGAATTCAATGTAATATAGAAATGGTTTGAAGAATTGGACTTTATCTCATGTATAGGTGATTTATTGAAGAATTTATGAACTCATGTGACGAAGTGATAAAACTTGTAATGAAAATGTAATTACTGATTTGTGGCTGCTGTTTTTTGTCATTTCATTTTGTACTGAAGTTGAAATAATAATTAAGTAAATACTGTGCTATCAGCTTTCTCACATCTAAACGTAAAGCGGAGATGTTAATCAGTTGGCCTTACATAGTTTTTTTTGCCATACTTTATTCGTCTATGTTTTCAGTGTTGATGAGCTAAGAAAGCTTCTGTCTGACAAGGATGCTTATCAGAACCTCTTACATTCGCTTGAACCTGTCAAAACTCAAAACAGGGTAAGTTGCAATTGTTTTTTTCCCTTATATATGTATCTATACGTGTTGAAGACCCTGAAGGCAAAATTTCACTTCTGGGGCCTTGTAGGAGGTACCCCCATATGTAGTTACCTTCTCCTAATAATTTAATAAGCACCAACTGAATAT
Source organism: Ballota nigra (assembly GCA_947034835.1). NCBI lineage: Eukaryota > Viridiplantae > Streptophyta > Magnoliopsida > Lamiales > Lamiaceae > Ballota > Ballota nigra. The sequence goes on from OX344725.1 coordinate 96,967,421, forward strand.
ATGTTTCCATTAAGTTTTAATGAATTTTATAATTAGGTGGTCTAATTAGTGCCTGTCTTTAAACAAATTTACTGCATCTTCATTGCTTATTGTGTATTGAATACACTCTCAGAATGCATTTTTTGAAGTTTTAGCTTATTTAATATCAATCTATCAAAATAGATGCATTTTTCTCCGTCTTGCCTTCATTTTGTGCGTGCTTGTGGATCCTCGCAAAACCCATTTTTTGTGTTTATTCATGCATGTTCTGTTAAAGGCATTACAATAATCTTTACACAATTTCTCATTGCATATGTTAATCAGGTGAGAGATGAACTTAGAAATGAAACGCTGCAGCTTGCTAGTAAGTCTTCGTTCGCTTTATTTCAAATTCTAGATAGAGTACATTGTTAACTAATATGTTGAACAAATTAATGACCCAAATTGTAGGAGAGAACTTGGAAAGCGAACCATGCATAGTGGAGTTAAGAAATCAGGTGATTTGAGTTACTAATAGCATTTATGATGAGTTTCAGTTGCAGTCTTGCAGATTGTGATGTTTGTTTTCTTTCCTCATGGCTTCAGTGTAGAATAATCCGAACAACAGAGTTGGCAGCTGCTCTGGAAAAATTGCATGAATTAGAAAGGAAGAAAGATGACACCCTGAAACATTACTCTCCCACTTCTCTCCTCCATCATCTTCAAGGTAACTACCATAACTAATTTTTTGTCTGTCAACACACCATTGATTCCTTATACAAGCGAATTTCTTTCCTTGAACTGTCTCCACGTTTTGGTATTTGTTAGGATCTTTTAGTGGCCACTAATTTGTTTGTCTTCATATTTGATTTCCTCCCCCCCCCCCCCAAAAAACCATTGATTTTCATTGATTGGTAATTTATTGTTTAAATGAACGTCTACAGAGAGGTTACTGTCGTGTTACCCATATAGATGGTAATGAGTCCTGTGTACCTCCCCTTTGCAAGTACTGTATGATTGTATCTGTATGTGCTCAAAATGGCCGACTGAATTTTGCTTGATTGTTTTCTTTTTTCTTGGGGGAGCCCTCTTCTATCTGTCTTGCGTGTAGTATCTTTCAATGGGGATAGCATAGATGTGTTGCTGCCTGAGTATGGATTAAGGGCTGACAATCAATGATATTAACTGTTACTTATGTGGAAATTCAATCTCTTATTATTTTGAGTATGTTCTTGGTCTAATTAGTTGCTTCTGTATCTTCAGAAGCAATGAATAAAACGGACGAGGAATCCGATGCTCTGCACAGACAGCTTCTTGACGGGGAGGTCGATATTACAGCCTTTGTACAGAAACACAAGAAGATGCGCCAACTTTATCATAAGCGAGCACTTACAAATCTTGCTGCCAGTACATCCGTAGCCAACTGAAAAGTACATTGCCTTGATAGCACAAACAATTTTTTGCCTTCTTTAAATCCCCACCCCAACTAAATTTGTACCTATAACTGAAAACAAAAAAACTTCTCAGCTGTCGACAGTAAATCCGGTTGTTTAATCCATTATTCATGGCTATTCTATTCAAGTTGTTTAAGTAAATCCGATAGGAGGACTAAAAATCTTGTGTGAGAGATAGAGCTCTATCCTGATATTTAGATGCCAATCCCCTTTAACATTTGATTAAACTGAAATTCTCGTAAATTTATAGATTATATAATATAGTAAATGAAATTTATTCATTACAAGTTCTATAGAATAAGATTATTAATCTATATAATGATAACACCATAAACATTTTAGGCCATCAAGATGGACTAACAACAACATGAATGAAACATGTTAAAATTGTTATTGTTTGAATTCACAAACAGCTTATAATAAGCTTAAAAATTTGCATAAAATAATTATGTAAGTAAATGAAAAAATTAAAATTAAAATCAAAAGTTGAGATTGGTTGTAATTACGAAGAGGCGGTGAATTCATCTTCATTTAAGCATATAATTATAATTATTAATACTCTCTCCTTCCGATTGTCTCCTTCAAAATAGTCCATTTTTTATATTGTTCTTTACTGCCTCATCCATAATTAACCAATTTTTATTTACCATAATGCCTCTAAAGGCATTTTTTTTCTTCCATTTTTTACATCTTTTATATACCACAATAATAAAATATAGAGTAAAAATAATTCATACATAAACCATTAAAGGATATTAGTTGTTTTCATTAAAAAATATTTATTTATTTTCACTGAAGTGTGTTAGTTGTTTTCACTAAAGTTCACTATCGCGTTGCGAAGATTTTAGTTGAGTGATTTTTATTATGTTATGAGGTACTCATTTTGTTATATTTGTCTTAAATCATTCTAAAAATATTTTTGAGTATTTGTTGTCGTTATTATTATACATATGTTTTTTTTAAAGTTTAATATTAACATTAACTTTATCATTATGTAACTATTCTAAAAATAAATAAGTATTTTTTTATTAATGTAAAATAAAGGTAATTATTAATTCCCAATCAAATTAAATCTCAAATTCTTTATACATAAATTTATTATATACTCAATGTGAAATTATGATTGTATCCAACATATAATACTTACATCCATAATCTGAAAATACTTATATATGAATATCATTCATTTTTAATACAACCACCAAAAGTACTCATTAATCCACTCACCCCACCTCTTTAATCTAGCAATTAAAAGAATGATTAACATCTTTGCACACAAGTGATTATTAAACATAGAGATTAAGAATTTAGTGAGAAATAAACATACAAAACAAGATAATTAATTGATATGGATTATTATTTTTAATAATTATGTTAAAAATAAATTGTTTTTATTGTTTTGTGTCTTTTTATTACTTTTTATGTTTGAATAGTGATGAAAAATGCCAATGGATCATGTAGAATCTAATGATTAATTCATATTATTAGATCATAAAGGCTCATATTACAAATATTTAGTGTTATGTTCTTATTAAGGCATAATTTTTTTTCATACATTGTAATGATAGTAATTCATACAAAAGTATAATTGGTTTTATTTGATTACCGTTTTTTAATTATCTGTAGAGATTCATCTCATTCTTTTAACCAATAAAATCAATTTTTACAAATATTCAATAAGTCATAAATTAATATTATGTGTTTAATCTTGGCCTTCATTTATTTTTCTTCTTAAAAGAAAATCTATTATTTTATAAAAATTATTATATTATTTATTATTGCTTAGAGTGTTTTAAGTATAGCTTAAAATTGTGTGAGATTGTCTCTTGAAACAAGTTAATACGAATTTAAATACACCCACATTGAAATGTTAGTGTGATAGGTTCAATTTATATTCTATCCCAAGATTAAATTTTATATGAAAATAGTTAACAATAAACTTATCATGAAACTGTTTTAAAGTATTAGATAATTATAAATAAAATATTAAAATTTTAATGAAAAGTAACATTAATTTGAGTCCAAGAAATTTTTTAATTATATATTTGTTTTAAAAATTGTATATTTTCACTTTTGTAATTAAAATGTGTTTGTTAATCTAGTTTAAACAATATAACAAATTCTGGTCGTGTGAAGCACGGGTTTTACTATCACTAGTTTACTAAAGAATATGAATTGAAGGGTACAAAAGGTATACCCTATTTCACTAAGGAATATTATTTATACTAAAAGATATGAACCGTTCAACTAGAAATTATTGCAAAATAGTTTCATAAGAATAAAATAATTGCCAAAATACAAGGATGGAAATTAAAAAAAAAAAAAAAACACATGTTATTTGCACTAGCCGTTTCTGTTAAATACACGACCAGGATGAATACACTATTCGATGTTCGGAAATTCTTTTCACTTTTTTGGAAAAAAAATCCAACATAGTGAAAATGAAAAATAAAATAGAAATATTTTTTAAAGTTTTGTAAAAGTCGAGGGTAGTGTATTTAAAAAAAGGGTAGAACAAGTAACCATGTTCCGAAAAGGGGCCTACAATACAAGGCCCAAATCAAAAAAAGAAAAAAGAAAAAAGGCCAAGGTTAAATACAGTCCCATGTTTGGTGAATACAACCCCATCCAAAAAATTGTTCAGAAATTTTTTCCGAAAAATGTAACAATTTTCGGAAATTTTTTTCGAAAAATCATAAGTTCAGTGTTTTTTTTTTTTTTTTAATTTTCGGAAAAAATTTCCGAAAATTGTCAAAATTTTTGGATTTTTTTTTCCGAACATTTTTTGGTGGGATGGTATTAACAAAAGATAGGACTGTATATAACCTTGGCCAAGAAAAAAAGGTCCAACAAATCATCAAGGGCCTAATTTAAAATGGAGGAGTCTAAAAAAAAAGAATCTAAACAAAAGTCTAAAAACACTAAACAAAAAGGCCCACAAACCTCTCACAAACTCTTTTGATGGAAAAAACTCTTTTGTCGAAAAAAAGTTATTGCAGTGATTAATATACTTTTTAGAAGAGATGACGTTGATCCATATACTTTAATACTTTAATTGACTCCATTCGACCCGAGACTTCCGTTCAAGTTTCAGAAGAGACGGTTCACATTAGTTGTCTCATATGAAAATATTAATAATAGTCAATGACAATCGCTCGCTATCGTTGTCATATTTTTTTAAAATCAGTTTTTAGTCGCAGTCATACGTGAATGTTTTGAGAGTCACCATTAGGAATAATTTGAAGATTTTGATGTGTGGTGACTGACGATAAATGTTCATGTAAAATTAAAAAATATAATTTTTAGAGAGGTGTTTCGAAATACTCCCTCCGTCCCTTATTATCTGTCCCATTTTATCCATTCACACAAACCAATTTTCTCATTTATTAGTGTATCAAAAGACACTTACACCCTTATTTATTATCCCTATTTATTACAAGATGTTGATTATTTTCACTATTTATTAGGGGCAATGGTGGAAAAATTAGCTAAAATATGCATTGGTATTAGTAGAGTGACAATTAAAAAGGGACATCATTTTGGATAAAATGGGACATTTAATAAGGGACGGAGGGAGTATATAGTTCTTTCGATTCTTTTAACATCCTGTTTTAATATGAATTAATAGGTATTACCAAAATCTCTTACTGCGTAAATCATAAAAAAAATTATATGATTAAATACAAATAGTATTAAGATTGTCTCTTATAAATAAAATATAAAATTTATTACACTTTACTTTCACAAAATTTCTTGACATATGCATTATGTTCACTTTAATACAAAAAATTATTTAAATAAAATAATAATAATATTATCTATTTGAAATAAAAAAAAAGAAGTTGATAGAAATAATAATAAACACTCTTAAACATAAAAATACAGACTAAAATATAAATTGAAAATCCATAAATTAATTGTACAATTATGAACGTGCATCGCACTAGTTTAGTTACTAGTGTTGTTAATAGTCAATCCCTCTATCTAGTAAGTTGTACATGTTGGGTACTTTAATCACTATAATAATCTCCAATTATTTTGTTTATTTTAATTTTGATTATACTTTAATGGTAAGTACTCAATAGTCAATAATTTAACTAATTTCAAAAATATTAATTCTATCTTCTAAATTGCACGTAAATTTACTCATGATTATTAGTTACAAAACAATAATTTACTTACATGCACGTAAATTGAATGTCGTTACCAATAACCATAATTATAAATCATATCATAATCACGATCCTCACCTATAAATAAGAAGGGTGCATACAATTGAAATTCTATTGGATTTTTTGGACTCTAAAAAGATTGTGGATTTAGAAAATCTGTAGACTTTATGCAGAGTTTAGTAACATTTTTTTTATTGATTTACATGGATTTTCATAGAATTGACAGGATTGTGGAATACACTTTTTTTAATTGATTTACATGGATTTCCATAGATTCCGGCGCTGAAATCATATGATACAAATGTATATGGAACACACTTGTATATATAAAAAAGTTATCCAAATTATTTTAAAAAAAATATCAAAAATACATTGGTTAAAAAAAATTATTATTCTCATCTTCATTTCCATCACCGTTATACCTCGGCCTCATTAGAAGCCTTTGATTGTTAGAAGAGATTTTGGAGAGTGAAATCTATTTATATTTTTTGAAGAGTAGACTTGGCAGCGGGGCAGGGTGTAACGCCCCGAATCCAGAATATATTAATTATATCGGATTCGAAGTGTTATTGTGATCAAAAATCCGAATTATAAAATTTTTGAAAGGAATATAACTGAATTGAGAGAGAGGAGTTTCATGCAGCGGATAAGTGGGAAAGAATATTATAACATAAGTGTATTTGTATTTATATATAAAGATGGATAGAGAGTTCTGTATCTTCAGGATAATACACACTGAGTTTGGATAATTTAAACACACGGAAAGAGTATCGTCTTGCATAGCAGTAGCGATAACATTTATTGGGACATAGAAATGATAGGCATCATTGTATTAGTAATAATATATTTTAAGAAAAAAAGGAGACTTTGTGTCTTCTGTGTCACTATCCTTGCTCCCCGTAATTGAAATCTGCAAGGGGTTAAGAAAAAGGGGGGCGTGAGAATTGAATTCTCACTTATGGGTGATTGCAACATCATGGGATTGGTAAATCCGAAATATATTAAATTATACTCATTAATAAAAAAATTATTTTATTTAAACAGTTGACGTATATAAAAGATTATAAGATTTGAACGGTAATTAAGCATATCTCGCATGATATAATTGAAATAGCACAAGTTGGTTCATGTTAAAGTAAAGCCCAAAGTCATATCACACATTATCACAATTATCAAACCATAAATGTACAACCATTCCCCTTCCATCATAGTTATCCTTTTCAACTCCAACCATCAACAGCCTTGATTCCGAGGGCGTCAAACGACAGCTGTCCCCGGAGACCGGAAAAATAATCAACGACCTTGATTCCGAGGGCGTCCAACGACAGCTGTCCCCGGAGGCCGGAAAAACAATCAACGACCTTGATTCCGAGGGCGTCAAACGACAGCTGTCCCCGGAGGCCGGAAAAACAATACCCAAAACACCACTCCGTACTTACCGACTTTCCATAAAACTTATACAACAACCTCACTGAGAAAATACTTGACTGATAATTGAACTGATTCATGCTCACGTAAGGTGTTTACTCATGCAGTGGTGATCAATCCACAAAACAACAGGCTAATATATAACATATATAGTTATATCACATAATCCAAACAGTTATATAGATAGATGTTACAATTATGTTGGATTAGATATTTTTGATGTGATTTAGTCGAGTTCAGAAAATACCGGCACGACGTTATTAATAGCAGATCAATCAACAGATCATCACCCACCTGATTGTTCTGAGTTCCGGGAATATTGGGTAGGTAGGCAGTCGAGTCCTTCGTGCGTATTCCGAAAAGTACAGAATCCTAATAAGGAGTATTTCGATTAAAAGATTGACTTTTGAATTTGAAAAGCTTAAGAGCGCGAAACTCAAGGATTGAGTAGGTCGTTGTCTTCAGAGAACTATTGAAAACCAAAGTTTTCAAAGGTTGATTTCAAATTGATAAGTACACCTCTTTTAAAGGGGAGGTGTATTAGGGGAGTGTATTTACTAAATTCAGTGTTGCAACAGGGGGTATATTTACTGAATTTAGTGGTGTAACAGGGGGTGTATTTACTGAAATTGGTGGTGTAATAGGGGGTGTATTTACTGAAATTGGTGATGTATCAGAGAGTGTATTTACTGAAATTGGTGGTGTTCTCAGAGAGTGTATTTACCGAATTTGGTGGTGTTCTCAAAGGGTGTATTTACTGAATTTGGTGGTGTTCTCAAAGGGTGTATTTACTGAATTTGGTGGTGTTCTCAAAGAGGCCTTTTTAAGGAAAAATATCTTTATTAAGCTTGGAAAAATACTTAGAAAAATAAGATTATTATTCGATGAAATTAAAGAAAAGGTTATTCTTTCTTACGAATCCTAATTCTTGTTTTTAAACGAAAACTTGAATATAAAACTTTTCTTTTCTAAACTTATTAAAGACTTTATTTTTGCGTTTTCTAAAATTCTAATAGGGTTACGAGGTGAAGACGAGTTTCCCTTTGATTACGAAATTTATTCAAACGTGTTTTTACTCTTGGAAAACGTCAAAACAAGGATACTATAGGATTTTGCTAATATCATCATAATACTAAAAAACAATGATACTAAACATTCATAAGAATAATACTAGTCCTCTAAGTCATTTCTACCATTCATCTAAAACATTAATATTCCAACATTCAACTACTAATACTAAACTAAAAATCCAATCTCATGGTTTGTGAAAGAAATAAAACAAAGAAACAATCTACCCAAAAACTCACTTCTAAAGAGTGATACAAGTGAAACAAAACAATAATACTAAATAAGTCCATAACTAATACTAATTCATCTAACCACTAACAATAAGTTTTCTTTCAATTCTTTTCTTGTTCTAAGCTTCTAACAACTAACAAAATAACCCAAAAATCTCCCCAAGATAAAAACGAAGATAGAAACCTTACGAGCTTCAGTTTGAGATGTTAAACGGGCGGCCTAACGGCGTCGTTTCGAAACTCGGAAATTGTTCACGAAAATTGGGCAGTCTTACGGCGTCGTTCGGGAATTCGGAAAAACGATTTGGGCAGCCTAACGGCGTGGGTTTGAAATTCCAGAAATTTGGCGATAACAACCGGTTCTACGGCATCAAATAATGATCGGAAATTAACGAAAAGAACGGTTACGGGTGAAAATTGAAATTGAACTTTAAAGAGTGGAATTGAAAGAGGGCTTTTTGTATAGACTTACTGGAAGAGGAGGAATCAAGAGGCGGCGGCGGCGGCAAGGCGGCGGCGGCGCTTCGGCTGAGGCGCGACGGGAGCAGCGACGGCAGCAGGGGAGGGGGAGCGCGACGGCGGAGGCTTGGGCTTCGTCGCGGCGGCGTGCTCGGCGGCGCTGCGTCTGGGTCGTGGTGGTGCGGGAGGCGGAGCCCCGGCGGCGATGGCGTTCGCGGCGGTGGGAGCTCAGAGGAGAGGCGGAGCTCGGCGCTGGGTCGCGTCCGGCCTGGGTCCACGGTGGCGTCGGAGGTTGACGTGAGAGGCGAGAGGCGGCTGGGCCGAGTTCCGTCGCCGGAGGAGATGAACGGAGGCGGAAGTAGGCGGAGGAAGGAGGTGACCGAAGGAAGTCGAGAGAGAGAAAAAAAAGAAAGGGAAATTTTGTGCGTGGGAAATGAAAGAAAAATGAAGGAAGAATTTGGCTTTTTCCTATTTATACTCCCTCTTTCCAAACTTATCTTTTCCTAAAATCTTATCCAAATATTTCGATATTTTCGTTCCCAAAAGATACGGTTCAGAGATCGTTTTGTTCACGAGTATAATTCCGATTCAGAAAATAATACAGTTTTTAAACTCAAGTAATATTTTATTGTATTTTGATTTTTCTCAATGAATTTAACGAATCGAAATCCTTAATTTAATTTGAATAATTAATTTCTCGTAGTCCTTTATTCGTTTGAAAGAATTCGTTTTCTTTCTTCGAATTTAGGAGTTTTTATAAAAAGGGTATGTATATTTAAATACACAAATAGCACACAAAATAATTAAAATAAAAGAAACAAAGAAGAGAAAATAAAATAAAATAAAATAAAAAAGGTTTCTAATTAAGGAAAGGGTACAGAACGGGACGGGGTATTACATCCTCACCCCCTTAACAGAATTTCGCCCCCGAAATTCATGTCTTAGGTATTACTTAAGCTTTGAGGGTATTTGGCTAGGACTTCATCCTCTCTTTCCCAAGTCGCTTCTTCCTTTCCGTGTCGGCTCCACTGAATGAGCACTAAAGGTATTTCTCGATTCCTTAACAAGTGTAACTTTCTTCCCAAGATAGTTACTGGAATCTCTTCATAAGTCAGATCACTGTTTAGACCTAATTCTACGTGATTAATAACGTGGTTTGGATCGCTCACGTATTTCCTGAGTGTAGATATGTGGAACACATTATGCACTCGTGATAACTCCGGTGGTAAAGCTATGCGATAAGCTACATCTCCGATTCTATTCAGGATGTCGAATGGTCCAATGTATCGCGGCTTTAGCTTACCTTTCTTCCCAAAACGGATTAGACCTTTCATTGGTGCAACTTTGAGAAATACTTTCTCGCCGATGTCAAATTGTAAATCCCTTCTTCGGGTGTCTGCATACGATTTCTGGCGGTCCTGGGCCGACTTGATCCTTTCTTTAATCTTTGCGACTATCTCAGCCGACTTTTCGACTAATTCGGGTCCGAGAATCTTTCGAATCCCGACTTCGTCCCAACAAACTGGTGATCTACACCTCTTCCCGTAGAGTGCTTCGTACGGCGCCATTTGTATTGTTGCTTGATAACTGTTGTTATATGCAAACTCTGCCAATGGTAGGTGGCTTTCCCAACTTCCTTCAAGATCTAGAGCGCAAGCTCTGAGCATATCTTCAAGTGTTTGAATGGTTCTTTCCGATTGCCCGTCCGTCTGTGGATGGTACGCGGTGCTGAACTTCAATTCAATACCTAAGGCTCGTTGTAGACTTCCCCAGAACTTGGAGGTAAAACGGGGGTCTCTATCGGATACTATTGAAACTGGTACTCCGTGCAGTCTGACTATCTCTGCTATGTACAGTTGAGCGAGCTTGTCCAACGTGTACGTCATTCTTATAGGGATAAAATGGGCAGTTTTTGTAAGTCTGTCTACGATAACCCAAATGGCATCGTGATTCTTCACCGTTTTCGGAAAACCGGTGACAAAATCCATAGTGATGTCCTCCCATTTCCACTCTGGCATTTCCAGAGGGTGCAACAACCCTGGAGGTCGTTGGTGATCTGCTTTAACTCGTTGGCAGGTTAAACAACTCCTGACGAATTGAGCTATCGATCTCTTCATACCCCTCCACCAAAAGTTCTCTTTGAATCCTCGGTACATTTTCGTCTCTCCGGGATGAACGGTGTAAGGAGTGCTATGTGCCTCTTTCAGAATTTCGTTCCTAATTCTGTCATCCTTAGGCACACAGATTATGTTATCGAACATTAAAGCTCCATCAGTACCCAATACGAATCTCTGAATGGTTCCTTCTTCAGCGCGCTTACGTATTCCTCTCAAGAATTTATCGTCCTTTTGCGTTGCTAGGATCCTTTCTCGTAAGGTCGGTTGTAGGGTGAACGCGTAAACCATGGAATCTGCACAACACTGTGTGGAAAATTCCAAGTCTAAACGAGAGAGTTCTCCCATTAGGGGTAATTGTGTGGTCGGAACGACGCTTAGTTTTGTATCTTCCTTTCTACTCAAAGCGTCTGCCACTACGTTTGCCTTTCCAGGGTGATAGTGAATAGTGCAATCGTAATCTTTTACCAATTCGAGCCATTTTCTCTGACGCATGTTCAATTCCTTCTGCGTAAAGAAGTACTTTAGACTCTTATGGTCAGTGTAGATCTCACACTTTCCTCCATATAGGTAGTGTCTCCAAATTTTTAACGCGTGAACTACTGCGGCTAGTTCTAAGTCATGCGTTGGGTAGTTCTGTTCGTGATCCTTAAGTTGTCGAGATGCATAAGCTACAACTTTCTTATTCTGCATCAGAACACAACTCAAACCTGACAAAGAAGCGTCCGTGTAAATGACGAATCCTTCTGATCCATCTGGGATGGTTAACACAGGCGACGTGGTTAGCCTTTTCTTTAGCTCTTGGAAACTTTCTTCACAAGTTGAATCCCAAGTAAACTTCTCAGTTTTCTTGGTCAGTTTCGTCAGCGCTTTCGCAATGCTGGAAAAATCTTGTATGAACCTGCGGTAGTACCCTGCTAACCCAAGAAAACTCCGAATTTCATTGACGTTAGTAGGTGCCTTCCAGGTCATGATGGCTTCTACCTTTGCTGGGTCCACTTCAATCCCTTTTGCGGAGATTACATGTCCTAAGAACATCACACGGTCGATCCAAAATTCACACTTGCTGAATTTGGCATACAACTTCTCACGTCTCATTGTCTCTAAGACTGCTTTGAGATGTTCTTCGTGTTGTTCTTTGCTCTTAGAGTACACGAGTATGTCGTCGATGAAGACAATAACGAATTGATCCAGGTACGGATGAAATACTCTATTCATCAGATCCATGAAGATCGCTGGAGCATTCGTTACTCCAAAGGGCATCACGGTGAACTCGTAATGTCCATACCGAGTCCGGAATGCTGTCTTCGGGATATCCTCGCTCTTGACCTTTAGCTGGTGATAACCAGACCTCAGATCGATATTTGAGAATATCGTAGCATCCTTTAACTGATCGAACAAGTCTTCTATCCTTGGAAGAGGATATTTGTTCTTAATGGTCAGTTGATTGAGACCTCGGTAATCTATGCACATACGAAAAGTTCCGTCTTTCTTCTTTACGAACAACACGGGTGCTCCCCATGGTGATGCACTAGGTCTGATGAACTTCTTTTCAAGCAAACCTTGCAGTTGTTCCTTCAGTTCTTCTAATTCCTTTGGGGCCATTCTATAGGGTGCTTTAGATACTGGTGCTGCCCCAGGTATCAAGTCGATGGAAAACTCTATCTGACGATCGGGAGGTAACCCGTTTAATTCCTCGGGGAATACGTCAAGATATCCATCCACAATTGGAACTTTGATGCGTAACTTATCGTCTATCTCTCCTGCCGAGATGTGAACGAGGTAAGCTTGGCATTTCTCTTTTCGTAATATCGCAGCAGCTTGGATTGCTGATATTACTCGGGTTTCCTTCTTGGTCCTGACTTCGCGAAACGTGAAACGTTGGCCATCACGAGTTTCGAGGTCGATCTCGCGTTCGGCGCATTTTATTATCGCTTTGTTTCTCGTTAACCAGTCAATGCCTAAGATTATGTCAAAGATTTTCATCTTAAGGACGTGAAGGTCGGACTCTATCAAGTGATTGTCTAGCGTTAGAGGTAAACCTCTAATTTGACCCTCAATTTCCATAGTAGTTCCAGATGGAATACTAACGTTTAAAACTTTTCCTTTTATCTCGACTAATCCTAACTTTCTTTTAAAGTTATTAGATATAAAGGAATGAGATGCTCCAGTATCAAACAATACATACGCAGGTTTTTCAAGTACAAAGACAGTACCTGCTAGCGTCTCATGCTGCTCAGGCTGAGCTGGTCCTTTCAGGCGAAGTTGCTCTCCACTGCTTTCCCTTTCCTCTAGGATAGCATTCACGTGGCCTGGCCTTCTCTGACCTTGATTAGGCGGACCTCTGACTGGGGGTCCCACTTGGCGGTTGTTAGGTGCAGGTAGCTGACGAGCCTGATAATTGTTTGCCTGCTGAGGGCGGTACTGAGTGCTATTAACCGATTGACGGTTGCTGTTCGGTGGCTGAACACATTCATTGGACTTGTGCCCTGGTTGATGGCAACGAAAACAAATTACTCCTCCCTGATTACAGGGTCCCCAGTGTCTCCTTCCACACCTTTGACAGTTCTGGTTAGCTCGAGAGCCAACAAAGTTGTTCCCCTTGGGTTGCGGAACTGAATTCCTTTTAAAGGGTGGCTGCCAATTCCGATTGACAGGGACAGTAGTCGGAGTTTGTTTGTACTCCAAGTTTTGACTGATCGAAACCATCAATGCTCGATGGAAAACTTCTCCATAATTTGGCACCTGAAGGCCAATTATAATTCCTGCTATCTCGGGCCTCAAACCCTGCTCGAACCTGCGAGCTTTCCTTTCATCGTCACCCACCAGATGTGGGGCATAACGAGACAGTTGGTTGAACCTTCTCTCGTACTCTATCACTGAGAGAGTTCCCTGTCGAAGGTTGACAAATTCTTGTTCTTTCCGATCCCTCAGGACTCCTGGAAAGTATCGATCCAGTATAGCTTTCTTAAAGTCCTCCCAAGTAAGGACTTGCCTAGCTTCTTCGTCCATGGTTCGTTCATAAGACTCCCACCATTGGGCTGCATCTTCCATCAGTTGGAACTGGGCACAGGAGACCTTCTGTGCATCAGCCAGTGCCATGTGTCTGAAGATACGTTCCAATCCCGATATCCACTCCTCGACTTCAAAGGGATCCTCTTTCCCATCCAGCCTAGGTGGTTGCAGTCGTCGAAAGCATTCGACAAAGTCATTCACCCTGGGCGCTATCTGAGGTATAGGCCCGTACAACGGCGGAGGAGGTGGTGGAACTTGTTGTTGAATGTAGTTCTGAAGAGAGGTCAGTATTTCTCTCGCGATATCGTTTTCTGGTGCGGCTTGCTGAGGCGGCTCGGGTTCAGCCTGGAGAGGTGGTTCTTGTTCTATCGGATCCACGGGTTCAGGGATAGGGTTAACGCGGGGTCGTCCACGATTACGTCCGGGTGTCATTCTAAAGGTAGTTCTGATCGAAAAGAATAATATCGTTACAATACGTATAGGTGCGAGAAAGTTATAAAAACATAACCGGATTAACCAAATCAACACAACGCTAGCACTGAAACACGTGTGGTACGTAATTCACCAGCTGCGCATTGGGGCCCTCAATGGTACAGTGCTCACATTCGCACAGTATTCTAGGAACCAGTGATGTGTCATTAAGCGATAATCAGATAAAATATACGACAATCAATATTTATAAAGCAAGTAAAACACATTGACAAGTAGTGAGCACATAATAGGTATGTATATATATCTAAAAGTTTTGGTTCTACGGAGTCAGTCTCCTTACATTCGCCAAGGAATGCAAAAGGGTTCTAGGTAATGCTATAGCATCGTATCCTCACATCAATATGGACCACGAGCGACAAAATGGGGGGTTAGAGCTACGCTGCAATGGCCTATAAGGAAAATGACCACGCAGAGAATGACTACTACTATACGTCAAACGGCTACCACCTATACTATATATATGCATCCACTACTATATACAAAGTCTGGTAGTCCAACTAATCATCAACTTCTGACTCTGGCGGGGAATCTATCTCTACCTCTGGCTCATCTCCCTCTGGTTCGTCTGCCTCGATCTCTGCTACCCCTGGCTCAATCCCTTCTGGCTCAAACATAGGAGGTGCGGCTTCCCCAAAGCCGAAAGGTCCCTCCCCAGGTAGTCCACTCGCTATCCAGTAAGCGATGGAGTTATCCCGTTGCGCGAGAGCTGCGTCCAAGTACAACATGGACCTCCTGAGGGTGGTACGGGAGAACTCTTCTTGAGAGTTTGCGGCAGCCCTTGATGCGGCGGCTGAGACTCGGGCAAGTACGGCGTCCTCGTGAAGAGCTCCGAACATGGCAAAATCACTCCGAGAAATTCCGGCGGCCTGTCGGGACAGGGTGCGGTGATCATCCGCGTGTCGAATCACTCTCTGGGCCTCCACCCAGTAAGCGTCCAAGTGAACCTGAGGTCCCTGCTCTGGGTCGTCTACCCTCATGCGATCTAATAGTCCGGTAGCGATAGGGCGAAAGATTTCGATCACTCCTCCCGCGAATCGGGTCGCAGCTGCGAAGTCAGTCTCGATGTGGGGCCCCGGGGCAGTCCTTGCCCTTTCGCGTGACTCTACAAAGCGGGCAGTGAAGGCATCAATGGTCTCTACTTCTAACTGCTCGATCTCTAAGTACTGGGCCACATCCATCTTAGGCTTCCTATAGGGAAAGGAAAGTTCTAGTCAAATTTTAGTTTTTAAAGGAAAATAACCGTAAAGTAAACATTTAAAGCACGTAATCAAAGAAATCACATATTATCATTTATGAAGTTCACAAATTATTCGAGCATTCTTATCAATTATTCGAGTTCCAAAAACAACTTAGACTAAATTTTGTAGTTCCTCCTTCGTAGTACGAACACTATTTTGAGTTATCGTAACCTTTTTGATCGGGTAATATTATGAATTTAAGCAGTTGTGAATTTTAAAGGCCTTTAAGCAAACATTATAAAAGTAGTATCGTACCTTCGAGGAGCTTGTAGACAGTAACCAGAGACACGTTTCCCTCAGAAATTTTTAATATTTTAGTACTTAAGTGATAATAAATAATATTATTGTGACAAGAAAACAAGAGTTGGGGTTGGGTCCGAAAGTTTTGAACATAAGCTCTGATACCACCTGTAACGCCCCGAATCCAGAATATATTAATTATATCGGATTCGAAGTGTTATTGTGATCAAAAATCCGAATTATAAAATTTTTGAAAGGAATATAACTGAATTGAGAGAGAGGAGTTTCATGCAGCGGATAAGTGGGAAAGAATATTATAACATAAGTGTATTTGTATTTATATATAAAGATGGATAGAGGGTTCTGTATCTTCAGGATAATACACACTGAGTTTGGATAATTTAAATACACGGAAAGAGTATCGTCTTGCATAGCAGTAGCGATAACATTTATTGGGACATAGAAATGATAGGCATCATTGTATTAGTAATAATATATTTTAAGAAAAAAAGGAGACTTTGTGTCTTCTGTGTCACTATCCTTGCTCCCCGTAATTGAAATCTGCAAGGGGTTAAGAAAAAGGGGGGCGTGAGAATTGAATTCTCACTTATGGGTGATTGCAACATCATGGGATTGGTAAATCCGAAATATATTAAATTATACTCATTAATAAAAAGTTTATTTTATTTAAACAGTTGACGTATATAAAAGATTATAAGATTTAAACGGTAATTAAGCATATCTCGCATGATATAATTGAAATAGCACAAGTTGGTTCATGTTAAAGTAATGCCCAAAGTCATATCACACATTATCACAATTATCAAACCATAAATGTACAACCATTCCCCTTCCATCATAGTTATCCTTTTCAACTCCAACCATCAACAGCCTTGATTCCGAGGGCGTCAAACGACAGCTGTCCCCGGAGACCGGAAAAATAATCAACGACCTTGATTCCGAGGGCGTCCAACGACAGCTGTCCCCGGAGGCCGGAAAAACAATCAACGACCTTGATTCCGAGGGCGTCAAACGACAGCTGTCCCCGGAGGCCGGAAAAACAATACCCAAAACACCACTCCGTACTTACCGACTTTCCATAAAACTTATACAACAACCTCACTGAGAAAATACTTGACTGATAATTGAACTGATTCATGCTCACGTAAGGTGTTTACTCATGCAGTGGTGATCAATCCACAAAACAACAGGCTAATATATAACATATATAGTTATATCACATAATCCAAACAGTTATATAGATAGGTGTTACAATTATGTTGGATTAGATATTTTTGATGTGATTTAGTCGAGTTCAGAAAATACCGGCACGACGTTATTAATAGCAGATCAATCAACAGATCATCACCCACCTGATTGTTCTGAGTTCCGGGAATATTGGGTAGGTAGGCAGTCGAGTCCTTCGTGCGTATTCCGAAAAGTACAGAATCCTAATAAGGAGTATTTCGATTAAAAGATTGACTTTTGAATTTGAAAAGCTTAAGAGCGCGAAACTCAAGGATTGAGTAGGTCGTTGTCTTCAGAGAACTATTGAAAACCAAAGTTTTCAAAGGTTGATTTCAAATTGATAAGTACACCTCTTTTAAAGGGGAGGTGTATTAGGGGAGTGTATTTACTAAATTCAGTGTTGCAACAGGGGGTATATTTACTGAATTTAGTGGTGTAACAGGGGGTGTATTTACTGAAATTGGTGGTGTAATAGGGGGTGTATTTACTGAAATTGGTGATGTATCAGAGAGTGTATTTACTGAAATTGGTGGTGTTCTCAGAGAGTGTATTTACCGAATTTGGTGGTGTTCTCAAAGGGTGTATTTACTGAATTTGGTGGTGTTCTCAAAGGGTGTATTTACTGAATTTGGTGGTGTTCTCAAAGAGGCCTTTTTAAGGAAAAATATCTTTATTAAGCTTGGAAAAATACTTAGAAAAATAAGATTATTATTCGATGAAATTAAAGAAAAGGTTATTCTTTCTTACGAATCCTAATTCTTGTTTTTAAACGAAAACTTGAATATAAAACTTTTCTTTTCTAAACTTATTAAAGACTTTATTTTTGCGTTTTCTAAAATTCTAATAGGGTTACGAGGTGAAGACGAGTTTCCCTTTGATTACGAAATTTATTCAAACGTGTTTTTACTCTTGGAAAACGTCAAAACAAGGATACTATAGGATTTTGCTAATATCATCATAATACTAAAAAACAATGATACTAAACATTCATAAGAATAATACTAGTCCTCTAAGTCATTTCTACCATTCATCTAAAACATTAATATTCCAACATTCAACTACTAATACTAAACTAAAAATCCAATCTCATGGTTTGTGAAAGAAATAAAACAAAGAAACAATCTACCCAAAAACTCACTTCTAAAGAGTGATACAAGTGAAACAAAACAATAATACTAAATAAGTCCATAACTAATACTAATTCATCTAACCACTAACAATAAGTTTTCTTTCAATTATTTTCTTGTTCTAAGCTTCTAACAACTAACAAAATAACCCAAAAATCTCCCCAAGATAAAAACGAAGATAGAAACCTTACGAGCTTCAGTTTGAGATGTTAAACGGGCGGCCTAACGGCGTCGTTTCGAAACTCGGAAATTGTTCACGAAAATTGGGCAGTCTTACGGCGTCGTTCGGGAATTCGGAAAAACGATTTGGGCAGCCTAACGGCGTGGGTTTGAAATTCCAGAAATTTGGCGATAACAACCGGTTCTACGGCATCAAATAATGATCGGAAATTAACGAAAAGAACGGTTACGGGTGAAAATTGAAATTGAACTTTAAAGAGTGGAATTGAAAGAGGGCTTTTTGTATAGACTTACTGGAAGAGGAGGAATCAAGAGGCGGCGGCGGCGGCAAGGCGGCGGCGGCGCTTCGGCTGAGGCGCGACGGGAGCAGCGACGGCAGCAGGGGAGGGGGAGCGCGACGGCGGAGGCTTGGGCTTCGTCGCGGCGGCGTGCTCGGCGGCGCTGCGTCTGGGTCGTGGTGGTGCGGGAGGCGGAGCCCCGGCGGCGATGGCGTTCGCGGCGGTGGGAGCTCAGAGGAGAGGCGGAGCTCGGCGCTGGGTCGCGTCCGGCCTGGGTCCACGGTGGCGTCGGAGGTTGACGTGAGAGGCGAGAGGCGGCTGGGCCGAGTTCCGTCGCCGGAGGAGATGAACGGAGGCGGAAGTAGGCGGAGGAAGGAGGTGACCGAAGGAAGTCGAGAGAGAGAAAAAAAGAAAGGGAAATTTTGTGCGTGAGAAATGAAAGAAAAATGAAGGAAGAATTTGACTTTTTCCTATTTATACTCCCTCTTTCCAAACTTATCTTTTCCTAAAATCTTATCCAAATATTTCGATATTTTCGTTCCCAAAAGATACGGTTCAGGGATCGTTTTGTTCACGAGTATAATTCCGATTCAGAAAATAATACAGTTTTTAAACTCAAGTAATATTTTATTGTATTTTGATTTTTCTCAATGAATTAAACGGATCGAAATCCTTAATTTAATTTGAATAATTAATTTCTCGTAGTCCTTTATTCGTTTGAAAGAATTCGTTTTCTTTCTTCGAATTTAGGAGTTTTTATAAAAAGGGTATGTATATTTAAATACACAAATAGCACACAAAATAATTAAAATAAAAGAAACAAAGAAGAGAAAATAAAATAAAATAAAATAAAAAAGGTTTCTAATTAAGGAAAGGGTACAGAACGGGACGGGGTATTACACAGGGAATCCCTGATCCCCGTGGTATTCCTTCCCAAATGGGGCGGGGAATCCCCGAAGCAAATGGGGACGAAGACAGGGAATTATTTTGCCCCGTAGGCAGGGTCAAGGATAGTATTTACCGCCTCGTTCCACGATGGGACCCACATTATTTTTTATATAATTAATATATATATATATATATCTATTATAATTAATTACAAATAAATATTTATAATTTTCTACTCAATTAACTATTTATTCAAAATTACATCTATAATTTATCTAATATTATGTGATTAGTTACAAATTACATAATTTTCACTTTAATATACATGTTAAGTAAAAATATTATAATTAAAGGTTCTTCAAATAGTTTAAATTAAATTTTTCAACACCAACTTAAAGTAATTGTTGTGTATGATTAAATTTTTTAATTTAGATATTATTTTATATTCTAAGAATGAGATAAAAAAAATTAGGCTGGAAACGGGAAATCCCCGTGGGGACGGGGAAAAAAATTTCCCCGTTAATTTTGCGAGGACGAAAAATCCCCAATTTCGCGGGGATGGGAAATGTTCCCCCGTCCCGCCCCGTTGACATCCCTATGGAAGAGAATTAAAGAAAATTCATAAACTGTTGAATACCTACATATTTTTTTAAAACTTTTTAAAATCCGTAGAAATCTCTGGTTATTAGAAGAGATTTTGGTGGGTGAAATCTACTTATATTTTGGAAGATAATCAATATATATATATATATATATATATATATATATATATATATATATATATATATATATATATATATATATATAGTATTAAAAATTTAAAATCAATAGACTGTTAAATACCCAAAATTTTTTTAAGAATTTTTAAAATTCGTATTGAATACCTAAGGATTTTTAAAAACTTATGAAAATTTAGACTGAATACTCACAAACTTTAAAAATCTAAAAATATCCTACAGACTCAATAATCAATACATCCACTAAGTGTTGCCCCATTAATCGCAATAGGCTCTATATATACATACATAAATCTTGTGAAATTTCATTTCATTGAGAAATAAAAACAAATAACTAATCAAGTAAGAAAATGAGGGAGATATTGGTAGTGAGCTTAGCAACATTGCTGGTGGTTGGCTCTTTTCTTGAATCTTCTTCAGCTTTGGAGGGAGAGGGTGAAAAAAGGCTACACATTTTTTCTCCTGACTCACCATGGATCCCAACACTTCCCAATGCTGGGTACCCAGGGCCGTGCCACCCTTATGAAAGGTGCAGAGATAACCCCCCCATCCGGAACCGCAAACTGCTTGGGTTTGGTCAAGATCATGTTGTTCACCAACAAATCTAGGATTTTATATTTTCAACTTTTACTATTGTTACGATACTATTGTTTAGTCTAAATAAATATAATGTGGAGTAGGAATTGTTGTTACTCGCAATGTATTTCTATGCCAACCAAGTACTATTTGACAAAACTTTATTTTTTTTATATCCGATGCTAATCTTGATAATTGTTATTGGGGTTAGTGTTGACAAGCATTATCGTACGGATATATGTATGTGACTATTGGGGTTATGCCCGACAAACAATCAATGTAAAATGAACACGAACGATAGGGGAAGAACTTTCGTTCTTCCCTCGAATGAGAGTTTTTTTGAATATATGAGGAATGAGGAAAAATGTGAACCCCCTACAATGAGGGGGTGACCTTCTATAACCAAAGGCCCAAAAGTGGCCCTAAACTCTTTTTAACCCTTTATTTTAGGGATTTATTACAATATTAATCTGACAATCAACAGTAGACTATAATACATTAAATGCTATTGTCTGATGTAGACCCTCGATCTTGTCGGGTCAGTGTATCTTTGGGAATCTGATCTCCTGTCAGGCGAGGATATTTCCTGCTGTAATAATTGCCCCCAAGATTGGGCTCTGATTGCGGCCAGAGTTCGATCTTGATCTGTGCTTCAAATAAGTTTTACCCCCGAGCCTGAAAACAAGATAGCTCGGATGCCCCAGAGGAATCTTCAACGACAGGGTCCTTGATGGGCGAATCTTTCAAGTCATCTTCGAATTGTCAAACTTTTGAAACTGGATAGGTTAGGTGGGGTACGATCTTCTGTCGTGTCCCCGAGTCGAGAATAGTGATGTTCAATTAATACAGGGTTATTGCCGCTGACGGATAGCGATTTTAGTAATTTAGCAATAAGAGTCGCGATGATTAGTTAATGAAATGTTTTGGCCGCTTGCGGGCAGCGACTTTACGAACAAGAGATTGATTCGACAACCTATTTTAATTGACTTAACAAATAAAAACTGGTGAGGTGCTTTGGCCGATGACGGGCAGCGACTTCATGAATATGAGATTGAATTAACCATCAATTAAAAGATCAACCAAATGATTAATGAGTGAAGTGCTTTAGCTGATTGAAGGGCAGCGCCTTCACGAATACAAGATTGAATTAACAATCGATGAATTGATTAATCAACGATAAAAATAGTGAAGTGCTTTAGCCGATTGACGGGCATCGACTTCACGAATACGAGATTGAATTAACAATCGATGGATTGATTAATCAATGATAAAAATAGTAAAGTGCTTTAGCCGATTGATGGGCAGTGACTTCACGAATACGAGATTGATTTAACAATCGATGAATTGATTAATCAATGATAAAAATAGTGAAGTGCTTTAGCCGATTGACGGACATCGACTTCACGAATACGAGATTGAATTAACAATTGATGAAACAAAGCATTCAGGACGTGATATATTATGGCCGCAAGCGGGCAAAAGTGATACGGGTTAGTCGACGCCGGTGAATGCGGACTGGTTGATGCCGTTAAGATGGACAAATCAACGTCGAAAAACAAATTAGTTGACGCCGGTGAAGGCGAACTAAACAACACCTCGCCCATTAAGGCGGAAGGTCAACGCTTAAAATACGGACCGGATCCACGCCGAGAGGCAGATTAGTTGACGCCGGTGAAGACGAACTAATTAAGGCCGAGTGACGGATCGACTTGAGAGATAGATTAGTTGACGCCGGTGACGACGAACTAAACAATTGTCAACGCATAAAATACGGACTAATCATCATCGAGAAGATGGATTACTTCACCAATCTAGGCGGAATGTCGACGCCTAGAAGGCGGACTAACTCAAAAAGTAGATTAGTTGACGCCGGTGAAGGCGAACTAATCATTACGTCAACGCCTGAAAGGCGGACTAATCAACATCGAGAAGATGGATTACTTCGCCAATCTAGACAGTTTAATCAACGCCGAACAGGCGGATTACTTTGCCAATCTAGGCGGAATGTCGACGCCTTGAAGGCGGACTAATCAACGTCGAGAAGACGGATTAACTCGAGAAGTAGATTAGTTGACGCCGGTGAAGGCGAACTAATCAATACATCAACGCCTGAAAGACGGACTAATCAACGTCGAGAAGACGGATTACTTCGCCAATCTAGGCGGAATGTAGACACCTGAAAGGCGGACTAATCAACATCGAGAAGATGAATTACTTCGCTAATCTAGGCGGATTAATCAACACCGAGCAGACGGATTACTTCACCAATCGAGGCGGAATGTCGACGCCGAGAAGGCGGACTAATCAACGCCGAGAAGGTGGATTAACTCGAGAAGTAGATTAGTTGACGCCGGTGAAGGCGAACTAATCAATACGTCAATGCCTGAAAGACGGACTAATCAACGTCGAGAAGACGGATTACTTCGCCAATCTAGGCGGAATGTCGACGCCTGGAAGGCGGACTAATCAACACTGAACAGACGAATTACTTCGCCAATCCAGATGGAATGTCGACGCCTAGAAGACGGACTAATCAACACCGAGAAGACGGATTAACTCGAGAAGTAGATTAGTTGACGCCGGTGAAGGCGAACTAATCAATACGTCAACACCTGAAAGACGGACTAATCAACGTCGAGAAGATGGATTACTTCGTCAATCTAGGCAGATTAATCAACGCCGAGCAGGCGGATTACTTCGCCAATCTAGGTGGAATGTCGACGCTTAGAAGGCAGACTAACTCGAGAAGTAGATTAGTTGACGCCGGTGAAGGCGAACTAATCAATACGTTAACGCCTAAAAGGCGGACTAATCAACGTCGAGAAGATGGATTACTTTGCCAATCTAGGCGGATTAATCAACGCCGAACATGCGGATTACTTCGCCAATCTAGGCGGAATGTCGACGCCTAGAAGGCGGACTAATCAACGTCGAGAAGACGGATTACTTCGCCAATCTAGGCGGAATGTTGACGCCTAAAAGATGGATTAATCAACGCCGAGCAGGCGGATTACTTCGCCAATTTAGGCGGAATGTCGACGCCTAACAGACGGATGAATGTTTGTAGTCGAAAGGTGTGACCATTTTTAAACATTGAGTTATTTATTCGGTAAGCAACCTCAATAATTTTTCGAAATTATATTCGAAGTTTCAAATAACCGACTGTATTTAATAATATTTGGTGTCAAATAATTTATTTTTGATATCACAAAATGATCTTAGGATATGTATATCCATGCCCCCGCTTTTATTATATATGAAAACTTACGAGTTGCGATATATATTAAAAGGAAATATCAAATGAAAATTGCATTTCAAAAATTGCCCCCAATTTGAATTCAAATGAAAATTGCGTTTAAAAAATTGTCCCCAATTTGAATTTTCGAAATACGAGTATATGCCCCCGCTTTTAATATTAAAAGGAAATATCAAATGAAAATTGCATTTCAAAAATTGCCCCCAATTTGAATTTTCGAAATAAGAGTATATGCCCCCGCTTTTAATTTATACGAAATTTGCGAGTTGTAATATATATTAAAAGCAAGTTATTGAAATAAACCTGACGCGAGTGGGCAAAGGACTGCCCGTAGATTTTTCGTTGTCTAAGAGGTTCCGGATGCCCGTCTCAGAAGCTGCTGCCCATTTTTTTTACTTACAAATTAAATCAGGCCCCATAATTAAATAAAAGAGACCCAACAAATAAAATATAAGAAGCCCAACAAATAAAATAAAAGAGGGCCCAATAGATTAAATATTAAGAAGGGCCCAATTGGTGTTTCTTTGACCCATTCCTGCATCGTGATTTGAAAATCACACGCAGGTTATCTCTCTCCTTGGCGGCGGATGAAGCGAAAGTCGGGCAGCGAGGCCGCATTGTCGACAGCGGGCAAGCTGGCTGCGTGGACGGCGGCGGCCCGTGCGGTGAGGGCGAGCGGGGAGCCGCGCTGGGCGCGAGCGGCCCGACGGCGTGGGCAGGAAGCCTGATTAGGCGTGAAATTGTTTTGTTTTGGTGCCCGATTTACTCATGTTTTGAGTGTTTTCGATTAGTGTTTGGAGTCAAATGAGTATCATTTTTATAAACTTATTAATTTGTCTCTTTGGTTTTCATAGATGGATAGAGGGCGAAAAGAGGAGTTCGTAGGACTTTGAATCGGCCAAAACGGACTCTCGGTTGAGGAGATATGAAGATTTTACGAACAAGTGCACAGCAGCCGAAGACCGCTCGAGCAGCTCGAGCGCCAGCGCTCGAGCGTGTTGCTCGAATGACCGAAAATTGGCAGAAAAGTTTCGCCGCTCGACCAGCTCGAGCGGGAGCGCTCGAGCACCTGTTTCATTCGACCTATATGCTCGAATGGGGCCACTCGAGCGTGTTTTTGCTCGAGCACTTCCATATTTTGGCCTCCGGATGCATTTTTTCGGCCCATTAACTCCCGTTTCGACCCGGTGCCTATATATACCTCTTCCAAACACGTTTTAAAGGATCCCCAACTTTTAGAAATCACTTTAGACTTAGTTTTTGGAGAGGAAGAAGAAGAGCAAGCTTTATTTTACGTTGTGTTGAGGTTTTGCATACGAATTCTTAGTTTCTTTTCATTAGTTCGTTACTTTAAACGCTTTTAATTTCGTTTTAGTTAATTCAATTTCAGTTCTTCGTATTTATTTTCTTTTTAAACCCTAGTTTATGTTTCCTATTTTCTTCGTTTAATTCATTATGTTTTTGTTCGTTGTTTCTTTTATTGCTTTTATTTTTGTTATAACCATGTCCGGCTAAAACCCTTGCATGCTTGGGTTAGGATGAACTCGTAGAAGTAGGATGTGGGTACGTAATTAAGGTAATTGGTGACGTTAGTTTTAATTCTCTTAGTTAATGAATTCTTATAATTAATCTGAACTTTACCTTTGAATTTCGTACGAAAGTGTTAGAGAGAGGACGACCGCATCACTCAATAACAATTAGTAGTCTTAACGAGAAGGTTTAGTAAAGGTTAATTCATCTACCGGTTTAGCGAAGGAGGACGACCGCATCACCTTAGTTAAATTAGGGTCTCATTAATTAAGCACGATCTAATAACTTGTTAGTAGATTAGTGAAGTTGATTGCTAGGATAAAGTATTAGGGTGAGAAATCTTGAGCTTTCATTCTACGATCTTTTACTTAGGTTAATTCTTGGTTGTCACGATTACTTTGATTATGTACCTGCTCCGTTAGTATACGTAGGGATTCCTATCCTGAGCATCACCATCTCCCATTAGAAAACAACCTTAGTTAATTCGTTTCTTACGTTTTTTAGTTTAATTAGTTTACTTTAGTCTTTTAATTAATCTTTTCAAAAAAACCAAAAAAACATTACACTCATATTAACTACGACGCGTAGATCTTCAGGGATCTATTCGCATACATACCATCCCTTGGGTTCGATAATACTTGGTCCCTATACTTGCCCATACTACAGTGAACCCGTACTCTTGCGGGGTAGCTACTAGTAGAAAGCTAGTGTAGTTTGCTTCAAGTCAAAGCCCACGAAGAGCGGCGGAGCGTGGAGGAGCTCGCACCGGGCAGCGCGCGGGGAGGAGCTGACGGTTGCGGGCAGCGGAGCGAATGGCCGCGGCTGGCGGTGGTCGGCGCGGGTAGCGCGAGGAGGCAGCGAGGACGGGAGGCTGTGCAGCGATGCGGGGAAGCTGCAATTCGGTGCGGGGAGGCCGCACGGGTAGGCGGCGTGCTGTGGGTGGCGAAGGCTCGGATTGGCATTCCTGGTGGAGCGGGGATCCCGAGTCGGTCAGCGGCGAGAGTTTAGGCGGCGCGGGAAGGCGATCGAGGCCGAATGTCACTGCCCGAGGCAGAGGCCACGAACTGGCGTCGGCGGGCTCGTCGGCGTTCGAGGTCGGCAGGGAATCTTGACTTTTCAACGTTGGGAAACACGCCAAAAGAGGACTGACCACACTGCACTACAGCAAAAAAGTCGGCACACCAATCGAGGCGGAGGCTGTGGGGATCCGAAAATGAAAACAGTAACCCCTCCTCCCATTCTGGCTTGAATACACCACAATATCGGTGGTTTTTCTTAGAGTTTGCCATAACACAGGGGGATTTCCGGCGAGCTACGAAAGTGTCATTTCTCCTATGGTGACGGTAGCACGACCCTGGTTTTGAAGTGGTGCGCCTCAGAATTCCGATTCAAGCGTGGTGCTCCGATGCAACGTCGACGGCGGTGCCCGAGTGGGTGTTTGAAGCTCCGGCGAGCCTCACCACCGGAAACGGCTGGGACCGGCCGTCGTGAGCCCCCACCGCCGGAAACATTAGACCATCCCTTTCTTCTTCCTCTGCAAATTTTTTCTTGTTAGCTGCGAGGCTTGGAAGCTTTCTTGTTGTACATGGGATTGGAAAATAGATTTCTTGAGTTTTCTTTGGACGATTTTTGTTCGTAAGGATGTGATTTCCAAAAATGGGTTGACATGGGTGAATTCTTTTGGATGATTTTTGCGAACTTGTTCTTGGGTTGTATGGTTTTTTATTTTTGAGGAGAAGATCTTCGTGTTTATCCCTCGAGACGAACACGAATTTGACCCTCCTTCTAGCGTCAAATTGTTGACAGGCATTTTCGTACGGATATATGTATGTGGCTATTGGGGTTATGCCCACAATCAATGTAAAACAAACACGAACGATAGACATTTTCTATAAAAAAAAGGCCTAAATAAAAAGGCCCAACAAATCATCAAAGGCCTAAATATAAAGGCACATGTTATTTGCACTAGTCTCTATGTTAAATACACTTTCAAATGAATATACTATTCGGTATTTAGAAAAAAAATTAGAATTTTTTTTATCATAGTGAAATTGAAAAAAAAAAGGTAATATTTTACGAAAATTTTACAAATTTCCAAAAATAAAAATAAAAATTGAAGGTAGTATATTTAAGAAAAAGGCTAGTGCATGTAACCGTGGAAGGATAAACAAAAAGGAAAAGGAAGAATTCCATATCAAGACCCAAATTTCAGGTAATGTCTCAATATAAGTACCCATTTTAAAATTGTCTCAAATCAAGTCTCAATTTTTACTTTATTCTCAATTTAAGGCTTGTCCTAAATTTTTGTGTCTCAATTTAAGACCCAACAAATAATTATTTCTAAATTAAATTCATTCAATATGAAAAAATTAAAAAATTAGAGACATTCGTCATAAATAAATAAATAAAAACTTCATTATTAAAAAACATTTTGAATTTTTTTATTAATTATCATCGTGTATTAATTAAATTTATTGTTTAAAAAAAATTAGAGACATTCGTCATAAATAATTTTTTTTTATCATCGTGTATTAATTAAATTTATTGTTTTAAAAAATGATAACTAGCATTTTGAAATTTAAAAATCAAATTAACATTTTAGCATATATGATGGGAAAAGATTATATGGGGGAAAAAAAAGCTCGTTTTAGTTTAATTTTAAAATGCTAGTTGTCATATTTTTAAAATACTAAATTAATACACGACGATAAAAAATATTTATTATTTTAATAAAAAAAATATAATTAATTTTTTTTTTTGACGAACGTCTCTATTTTTTTTCCATATTGAATGAATTTAATTTAAAAAATAATTTCTTGTTGGGTGTTGAATTGAAACACAAGAATCTAAAATATGTCTTAAATTTCAAAATGCTAGTTATCATTTTTTTAAACAATAAATTTAATTAATACACGATGATATAAAAAATTAGAAATATTCATTATATTAATAAAAAGTTAATATTTTTTAATAATGAAGTTTTTATTTATTTATGATGAATGTCTCTATTTTTTTATTTTTTCATATTGAATGAATTTAATCTAGAAATAATTATTTGTTGGGTCTTAAATTGAGACACAAAAATTTAGAACAAGCCTTAAATTGAGAAAAAAGTAAAAATCGAGACTTGATTTGAGACACTTTAAAAATGAGTACTTATATTGAGACATTACCTAAAAATTGGGTCTTGATATGAAATTCTTCCAAAAGGAAAACTAAACAAAAGTCCAAAAAATACTAAACAAACACTACAAGAAAATAATGATTTGCCTACGGAATTAAATTGCCTACAAAAATTTACCAACAAAAAAGTTTGTAGTAAAAATTGCCTACAATTTGCCCACAAAATTTTCAAATTATGAAAGCATCTACATTTCTCAACCTAAAACAATTTGCCTACGGAATTGATTTGCCTACGGAATAAAATCCCTAGGTATAATCACCTACAAGCCATTTGCCTACAGAAATTTACCTACAACACAATTTGCCTACGGAATTTCCGTAGGCAAATTATTGTGTAGGTGGGGAAGGAAAATGCTTATACAATTAGAGATTTTTGTAGGCATTCCCCCCTACGAATTTTTTTGTTGGTAATTCCGTAGCTATATTGACAATTTCCGTAGGCAATATTAAACTTTCTTGTAGTGAAATAGGCCCACGAGCCTCTCACAAACTCTTTTGATGGAACAAAATAAGACCACACATGCATGTATTAAAATTTAATTTTTTTTATAATTAAGGTGAATTGCTCACTTCCATGAAATAATGTAGAAAGAGTTTAACTATTACGGAAAAGTTTATGCAGTAATTAATATTTTATTTGAATATGGTACATAAAAAATAGTGCAAAAACTTTGGTGAAATTTACATACAAGATGCAATGGTATAAAAGAAAAGACAGAGCAAAAGGTGTACTATAGTACATGACTACATGCACGTACCCACTACATAATTTAAAATTATGACTACTTTTCGAGAATATTATTTTTCTAAAGATGACACACCATGGCAACATAGTATTGACTTAATTTGTACGTAGCATTTGAACTTAACAATTGTGAATGAAAAATTGGAAAACGAAAGATAAAAATTTGAGGGGCCATTTCTATTAATTTAATAACAATAACTAAAATTACACTTACAATAAAACTTTCATCGATCACTTATCATGAACAAACCTTGAATGATAGTAATTGGTTTCTTGAGGAGGACCGTAAATCTAAAAAAATATCACCATAACAAAATTGACTTTAAAGACATAAATACTGTCACTATAATTACTCTTGCTAAAAAAAAAATTAGTGACAGAAAATAATATTTAAAGATCATCGTTCTTGTAGTCATGTACATATGTGAAAAAAGGCAAAGTAAGTATATAATGATAGTTCATGATAAGCTTATCATGAAACAATATTAAAATATCGAATATTTGACCAGAAGTATCATTAATTTGAGTCGGTGTGATTATATTGTAATTATTGTAAATTACTTGAACTTATATTAATGATACCCCTGGTCAAATATTCAACACTTTAAAACAGTTTCATAATAAACTTATCATGAATCATTTTCACATAAAATTTACTAAAAAAAAAAAATTGTTGATGCTCTACATGACTTTAATTAATATTTTAGGTAAAAATGGAAAGGTATTTGAAAAGCATAATGTTTATCAATTTAGGCAGCAAAAAGCATATTCATGTGATTGAAAAAAAAAAGGAGATCTATAATGTGGAGTGGGAGATATGCTCGTGGGATATACCCTAGTAGATGCCGCCCTATATTTCACTCTTTTTCCTCACCTTTAACAAAAAGTGCTCAATAATTCCTACTTAGGTCACCTCAATCTTTTATTGCTCTCATTACTACAAACATCTTTATAAGATCCAAATCATCTTTCTTGATCCACCCTCTTGAAATTGCCACAAATTTTTTGCGCCAACCGCCGATGGAGAAGAATGAGGCGGCGATGGTGGCGGCGCGTGGCGGCAGGAGGGGTTGCGCCACCCTGCATGGATGTCAGTGGGGTTGATGGATCAAAAATGGTGTGGTTGTTAAATAGGGCAACTTCTATCCTTTGGCATTTTGGCTTTTATGTAGCCTATTTATGAATGTTATTATTTGAGGCTTGTGTGTGTGTTTTTTTTTTTTATATGTTTGAATAATGAATTTGATTGCCAGTTCTTTCTTTATGATTTGTATGTTGAATAATGGTTAAATATATATGGTTTATTACTTGAAGTAAAATGGCTAGCTAGTTTTGCTGTTGTATCATCTGCTCTTTGGAGCCTATCTTGTATTTTTGTTTTTGAATGAAGGAATTGCCAATATTTCTGTAATTACTTGTATTTTTAATTTGGAGAACTAATATTTATATTGTATTGAATTTTCTTAACATCATATTACCTGTGAGATTAAAGCATAGTATATTTTTTATTCATATTCTTGGTGAAACATTTATAAGTTTTGCTATATGATATAAGGGGACACTTGGTTAACAACTCTTCAATGGTTTAGTTAACAACTCTTCAATGGTAATAGGAATGAGATTGAAAATTAGTGTAATTAGCATGGTTCATGAGAACAAAATCACTAACTCTCTCCTAAATAAGGTAATAACTACTCCATTTTAATTACCATATTCACTTCCTATAATCATCCTCCTCAATCACTCTCACATTCCTCCACCAACAACCATTTGTTGTCAACTTCTATTCCAAAATTGGGTCATGACACTAGCAATGGTATAACCATTGGAACACTTCTTTCCCTAACATATCATTTTTCTTATGAGGGCATAGATGGAAATAAATTTTCATTCCCATTACCATTGAAGAATTGCTAACCAAGCGCCCCCTAAGTATATCGAAATATATATATGCTCCGTGGACGGGTTATTATCTAAAGGCAAAGAATAGTGTAAAAATAATTCATATATGAATCATTTGAAGAGTATTAATTATTTTTACTAGAGAGTTTTAGTTAGTTACATTAACGGGTATTAATTGGTTACACTAAAGAATATTAATTGACTACATTAAAAAGTATTGAAAAGTGATTCATATATGAACTATTTTCACTCTTTACATATACCACTCTTAGTCTCTGTGCATAATAATATGTACGCATGTTGTATTGAAACCTCCGAAACGAAACCGAGTAGAGTAGTTCGAACAACTTGTTCGAACATTTTTTTGAAACTGAGTATAATTTTTATTTTTTTGGAAAACTGAGTTCATTTAAAAAAGTTTTTTCGAAAATTATGGTCATATTCGAATAAGTAGCGGTACAATAGTCATTGTGATTTTAGAAATAAAATACTCCAAACAAGCGAACAACAATATTATCATATTTATACACTTAAAGAACAATATGTATGAAAGCATCATAACACCAATAAAAAATTTACCCTATTCAACATCTAAAATACTTAGTTTTTCAAAAATACTAAACCACTTATATATATAAATAATGGATATGGTGAATCGATCATCTTTACAACGTAAACCTTTACAACACATTTACATTTTTGTAGTTTTAAGTTTTTGTTAATTTTTTTGAAATGTGCAGCGTTGTTGACTTTCTTCTTCAAATGGGGGTGGTTTCTGTATTTATTAATGTTTGGAGGAAAAGATGTAAAGGACATTCTTATCTTTACATTACTTTGGATAGTGTTTTCACTTCAAAAATGAATGCCAAAAAATTGGGCCTAATTTCTATTCAATATGGAGTTGAGCCCATCTTCACTGCGTGAGTAAATCGTTGGGCCTTATTCTCTGTCAGAATAAGAAATAGGGCAAGGAATATTTTCATCTCCAAAATTTATTTATTCACCACTTTCAATTTTTTTTTTTTAAATTTTTATATGTAGAAAGAATAGACTACTCTTTTACAATATTTTACTAAAATAAAATCAATTAGTTCAACACCACCACCCCCCCCCCCCCCCAACCCCCAAAAAAAAAAATCTCAAACGTCCTTTTGTTGTAATCTTATTTTAAAGTTTGATATATTTGTGCAATGTTTGTATTTATCTGTAGTATTTTATGTATATTAGTGTTTTGTGAGTAATTAAAATGTAATAAGAACGAATATATGTTGGTCATACATGTTTCTCGCGCTCTTTAATCGTGTCATCGTTTTTAATTTTGTTCATTACTGATTTTTTGAACATTTGAGAGTTGTTCGAACGAGAATGTAGAACATTTAACTAATGTTCAAAAAAAAAAAAAAAATTCGAACACTTGGTTCTTATATTTTTGTCGAACATAATTTAAATGTTCGAATATATCGCGAGAACATCCATCAATTGTTTGGTAAATCGGAAAAGAACAAATTCGTGACGAAAATTTACTTTTATCCATGGAATGATGGGGAGGAGGACGAAAGGATAGATGGCACACGCAGGGGAGAGAGATGTCGGCACACTCCACGGAGGGACAGCGGCGGTGGTGGAATATTGCCACGTTTTTTGTGAATTTTGAAAGAAGAGGGTGAAAATACAAATGAAAGAATATGCTGAGAAGGAAGGTTATGTAGGGTAATTTGTTGGGGGTGAACTAAACTATGCGGTGGTAAACTGAACTAAGGGATGAACAATCAAATTTTGAGGGTGAAAAGATCCGTTCACAACATAACATGCATGATCCCTTCGTCTCTCACAATTTTTTAAATCCGTTCGGTTATCTTTCGCACATTTAAAATGAAAAAACACTTCATAAGTCACGCTCTTATAGTATCCTCAATTTTACATAAAATACACTACTTTTGTGTGTGCATATACACAAAAACTACACATTCCATGATTTTATACTTTAAAATTTACAAAAAGTTACCACTCAAATTCCTATGAAAGGCAGTATCAAATAAAATGTGGGTCCATTAGTCCTTTTCTTTTAGGCCTAGGATTCATTTGAGCACCAAGGAAACGTTAAAAAAAAAAAAAAAAACAATCCTTGGCATGTCATATTTCGCCTGAGTTCATTTTTACATATTTATTTTTCTTGTGACATCCAATTTTTTATTGCATTTGAAATTACATTTTCGATTTTCTCACATAAAAAATTTACTCTTTCCATGCCATGAATATGATCCACCTTTTTTCCCCCTAAATTCTAGTCATTTCTATATTTAAAGTGGATAAAATATTCAAAATGCCCCTACTTAATATCTCTATTTGTTATGTTGTTATTGTTTTTTATTCAATAAATAGGTGTATATCAAGAACTTATAGCTAAAACCCAGTATTTCAAATACAATCACTACAAAAAAAGACTAATTTAAAGAGGAGATTAAAGAGGGGAAAGGGTTTAAAAAGGGTTTTAAAGAGGGACAACAACCCTCGACAAAATGAGCCTCGTTAGCAAGTCCCTCGTTAATTAACGAGGGGGCGCGCCCTCGTTAGTTAAAGAGGGCAGTGCCCTCGTTAAGTCTGTTCGGCATTCCCTCGTTTCGGCCCTCGTTAATTAGCAAGGGGGGCGCACCCTCGTTAGTTAAAGAGGGCAGTGCCCTCGCCAATTCATTAATGCAAAATATGTGTTGTTCAGGAATTGAACCCGCGACCCAACTACATGTTATTCCCATAATTTTGCTGGGGCTGGGGGTCGAGCCCAAGACCTCCCACATGGGGAGGACTTTAAGCATTTCGCCTTACCGTTTGGGCAAGACAAGTCATTCGATATACTTTCACTTTAAATATATATATATATATATATATATATATATCATATAATATCATTTCTTTTATATGTTTGTTATATGTTTGTAATATATTTATATATTCATTTGTATATAAAATTATTATAATCATTTGTTTATTATCACATTTAAAACTAAGTTATCATTTGCAAATTAATTTTTACCTATACATTAACACATGTATATAATTAAATTAAATGTTCAATTATATATTCATTTTAAGTATATATTAACACATGTGCAAACATATATACACATATATTGATTGCTTTAATCATAATATTTTGAATAAAAATAAATTATCACTTGTATATATTTTTTTTAATTATATATTAACACATGTATACACATATATTAATCATTTTAACTATAATATTCAAGATAAAATAAAATTATCATTTTATATTCTTTTAAATTAGATATTAACACATATTTACATTTATACACATATGCTGATCATTTTAATTACAATATTTCAAATAAAATTAAATTATCACTTAATTATATATTCTTTTTTAATAATATACATTAACACTTGTATATACATGTATATACACATATTAATTGTTTTAATTATAACATTTGAATAAAATTAAACTATCACTTGTAAATTATTATTTTTAATTATAAATTAACACATACAATGATCATTTTAATTATATATTAACACACATATTTTTATTATATTTAAAATATTTAATATAAAATTAAATTATCACTTGTATATTTATTTTAAGTATAAATTAACAGATAAATATTTATTTTAATTAAACTATTTAGAATGAAATTAAAATATCACTTAAAGAGGGCTTTAGCAAGGGTATTAATTAACGAGGGCACTGCCCTCGCTAATTAACGAGGGAAAATTTGCCCTTGTTAGTTAGCGAGGGCAATGCCCTCGTTAAGTAGGATGTCATTTGACAGGGGCGAGGGGAACACCCTCGTTAAGTGACGAGGGGCCCACGCCCTCGTTAAGTTGTTTTCGTTTGACCGAGGCGAGGGGACCACCCTCTTTAACTAAAGAGGGGACTCTCACCCTTGTTAAGTCTCTCGTTAATTGCCGAGGGTTATTTTACCCCTCGTTAAGTCCCTTGTTAGAAACGAGGGTAATTTTTGCCCTAGGTAAATCCCTCGTTAAATTTAGAAAAAAATCCCCCTCGTTAATGCCCTCTTTAATATCGAGGGTTTCAATCCCCCTCTTTAAGCCCCCTCTTTAAATCATCCCCTTTTTGTAGTGAATAAATAATATTTATTGGTCAGTATAAAATCTCAGTATGACTATTTTGGTGGGACCAAGGGAGTACCCAATGTACTAAATGTGCAAAGAATTCCTAATTTTAATAGATTTATTTCTTATAATATGTACAAATTTGACTTTTGGATCTGAAACTATGACCTGAGATTTATGCTTCAGGAAGCAGGAATTTCAGGCTAAGATATCCGCTTTGGATATGGCTTTAGTAATTGTACATTCGAAAGGGTACGTAAAGGAAAAGGATAATTGATGAAACCAATCATCATTCAATGGTTTCTATTTTAAATTTGTATATGTTAAAACGTAAAACCTTTGTCTGAATAAACACACCACTCGTTAGAGATGTGTTCACGTATATATCTTTTTCAATGTCTTTTCTTTGAGATATATCAAACAAATTAAATATATAATTTATATTTACTCTCACTTTTTTCCTCATACAAGAACGAGATTTCGACAGGGTTTTCTGCGTACGAGGGAACCTCCCCAATTTATTTTATTTCATATTTATGTACATTAAGTGCAAAAGGAAAATGAATATGAAGATTCATATTCGGATAAATGCAGTTTATTTACAACCAATCAATTTCTTTTTTAAGTATGTATGTTTTCCGTGCTTCAGTTTACTTAATGCATTTGAGGACCTTGGAATCTAATCCAAGTTATTAATTAAATCTGAATTTAGTTTTGGAGGTGATGTTTGATTCAAAATTTTCAATGATAACATTTTCTTTATCATATATGCCCCCAAATATAAATATCCGATGAAGAATTATCTTTTTGATAGTAGTGTTGATTTTGAAAATAATTGACCAATAAAATTTGTTAGTACATAGGATAATGATTGAGGAAAAATAATTATTGGAGAGTGAAGATGATTAATCACATAGAGTAATGATCATCTTATTTTGGAAGGGTATAGTAGTGTCACTGATCATCTTTTATTCTAATTAATCATTATCTAATTATATAATACTCATTATTATTTTCATTTTAATAGAAGAAATTAATTGATCAGATAAAATAATTTTGATGACATGCAATGCAAGTAGATCTCATTTTCTTTTCAAAGGAAATTACTTGAACTATATCTATCTGTCTGGTCTATCTATTCAAAAATAAAATTACTTGCACTATACGTCCGAAACGTTACCATTCCTAACTAATGATATGTCACTAATTATAGCAAAATCCCATTTTTTTCAAACAAAACATCCCCCATATACAACTCTAGATATAATCAAAGGTCATGAAATTTAATTATCTTAGCGTAACACTCATTCAATCTCCATTTGCTGCCCATATCTTCTCCAACTATTTTACCATAATAAAAATGTGTCATCATCACTTTCCACACACTCACTCCCACACACATCAAGCATAAAAAAAATTAATGAGCATGCTTTTCTTACCACCTACGTCTTAACCCACCCTACCCCTAACACCAATAAATACACCACCACCCCACATGCAAATTAGCCACCTAATTCAAAACTTCATTAAAATTAAAAACCTAAACCATGAACACCAAAACCACAACCTTTATTTGGATCACCACCATAGCCACCCTTCTTCTCTCCATCACACTTTACCATTCTCCTCACTCTAGTTCTAGCCTAATTAGTGGCATTAATCGTCTTCCCGGAGTTGAGTTTTTCAATAGGGTAGTTGGTGAACTAGGGTTAGAAGACATCTTTTTTTCCATTGAAGGAATTGTCTATAAGAGTTCATTATGTAATGGGAACCAATGGAAGTCCAATCTCATATCCTTGTACAACGTTAGTCTCGTTTTAACCGTTGATTCGAGAGGATGCGCCAATTTTAGCAGCGTGCAAAAGGCGGTAGACGCTGTGCCCGAGTCTAGCCGTGATTGGACGCTTATCATCCTTGATTCAGGCACATACAGGTACTAATTATATAATTAAATAAATTAATTTCACACCTAAATCAAAACCTTGGAGAATGGTTCTAGAATATCTTGGAGATTTTCCTTTTTCGTATTAAAGTATCATATAAGGGTATAAATCAAGAGGGAAAATTCCTATTACTATTAATTTTAAAAGTTTAAATAAAAATATTTTCACACAATGATTTTTCATTATTTTTAAATCCAAGGAAATGAGATGACCGTCTTGTCAAGCTGTCACCCCACCACCCCCAAATCCATTTGTGGATCTAGAATTTTGCTCTAAGTAGAATTTTTTTTCCATATAAGTTATACAATCATACATTATTACAAATCAAGAAAGATGATTCTTATTAATTAATTAAAGGTCTAAATTAAAAGGTTCTTCATACGTCAAAATTTAAAAATCTATTTGTTTTTATATGTGACGTACATGAAACGAGATTGAGGTATGAAAACAGATAATCTTCTGGCTACACAACCACCAATTTTGTTTTTAAAACTTTGCAATATTTTGTTGCAAGGGATTTTGTAATACATATACACACATAAAAGTTATAATACACAGATTCTTCAAAAAATACCATATTGCAATTCTGATTTGCCAGAATTCTCGAATTCGTGGTGCGAATCTAACTTTTTAAGCATTAAATATGTTAGTTCAATTTAATTTATTATATATGTAATATATGGAACCTGAAGTGATACTTTGTTATTTAATTAAATTAATTTCTCGAATATGCTTAAGTTTTAAGTGATAGAAAATATGAATTACATGTATTTAATATACATTTTTTTTAAAATTTATATTTTTTTAGGTGTTATATAATAAAATAAAAATTAACATAAATACTTTTTACAAATTGTGCTCTAATTTTTTTTTTAAATTTGTATTTCCAAACTACCGCGCCCACACTCACGCCATGGAATATAAAAATTTATGATGGCAGGGAAAAAGTAGCAGTAAACGTTAGCAAAACAAATTTGATAATCGAAGGTCAGGGTTATCACAACACAGTCATAGAATGGAATGACACAGCC
Source organism: Ballota nigra (assembly GCA_947034835.1). Classification (NCBI taxonomy): domain Eukaryota; kingdom Viridiplantae; phylum Streptophyta; class Magnoliopsida; order Lamiales; family Lamiaceae; genus Ballota; species Ballota nigra. The sequence goes on from OX344725.1 coordinate 97,006,008, forward strand.
AATTCCACTGGGGGAACAATCTACAGCTCTACATTTACTGCCTCTTCTCCCAATTTTGTAGCTTACAACATTAGTTTTTTGGTATTATTCTATTTTTTTATTATTTAATTTTTTTAAAAAGTGAATTTATATTGCAATTAATTAATTAATTAATTAATGTTTAATTGAATTAAGAACACAGCCCCAGCGCCAGACCCTGGAGAAGTAGGAGCACAAGCAGTGGCATTAAGGGTTACAGGTGATGAATCTGCATTCTATGGTTGTGGATTTTATGGGGCACAAGACACATTGAATGATGACCAGGGCAGACATTATTATAAAGAATGTTACATTCAGGGATCCATTGATTTCATTTTTGGAAATGCTAGATCACTCTTTGAGGTACGTGTCTATATATAGAGTGACGGAGTGAAATTGGTTCATACATAAATTAGTGAAGGGTATTAGTAATTTTCACTAAAAGGTATTAGTTATTCACACTGAAGAATATTAATCAGTTGTTTTCAATGAAAAATGTTAGTTTGTTTTCACTATACAATTAATATTTTTCAGTGTAAATAATTAATACCCTTCGATGAGAACAATTAATACTCTCCAATGAAAACAATTAATACTCTTCAATGATTCATTTATGAACAATTTTAGTTCACTCTATTCTGTCTTTTTTTCAGGGGACCGGTTAAATTAATAAAAATTGGTAATATAATAACTGGGTGTTACTCAATTTAAGATGGTAAAAGGATAAACCTTTTCACTTCGTGCAATTGATGCAAATTTAACTCAATTTTTTTTTAAAATTCAAGTTTGACTTACTAGATAATTAAATGTATGATGAATAGTATTAGTTCATATATACAACATAAAGTATTAGTTTTAGGCTGAAGAGTATTAATACCTTTTCATTATACAACTAATTTTTCTATCATATATGAGTTAATATTTTTCAACAAATTAACTAATACTTTAATTTGACAATTTTTTCATGATTAGCAAAAACATATATAAAAAACGGTTTGGTTGATTTTATTTAATTAAAATTTGATCAAAATTATATATACTGGTTGCACGGTGCATTTAATGTGACACAGTATTACTCAATCAAAAAGTAATAAATTCAAATTGCGGTGAAACAAAATGGAGATAATAAGAAGGGAAAAAAAAAAAGTGATTTATATTATATAAAATCACTAATATACCCTTTTCTGAGTTTAATTTTAATCCAGGGGCCAACAATACAAGTAGAGTCGAATATGGATCATAATTATCACTTTCCACCGACCCCTTAATTAACAGAGTTTCAATATAAATTAACATTTTGGCATTTAATTTCCTTTCGCAATTAAAATATACTCGATAAAAAGTTTTAGCAAAACTAATTTTAGTTTTATTAATTAGTTTTCAGTTAATGTATTTTAATAAGTTCTCAATTTGCATGATTTATGAAGGATTGCACGATAAATTCGACAGCAAAAGAGAGTGGTAGTGTGAGTGGAAGTATCACGGCTCATGCAAGAGACTCAGCGAACGAGAAAACTGGGTTTTCGTTCGTAAAATGCAGCATCAAAGGGACCGGAAAAGTGTGGCTGGGGCGAGCTTGGGGGCATTATGCCACCACAGTCTTCTCCAAAACATACATGTCTGATGTAGTTGCTCCTCAAGGCTGGGATGACTGGAGGGACTCTTCTAGAGACCGGTCTCTCCTTCATCTTCCTTATTAATTCCTCACTTTCTATAACTGCAAAAATATGATTTATCTAGCCAAATAATTGGACTTTTATAACTCTGACAAATTGGAAAAACATGATTTATCTAGGCAATTAATTGGACTTTGAAAATTAAATTTTTATCGAACTTTTTTTAAGAAAAAAAAAATCTCGGGGCAAATTCACCAGACAAAAACAGGACTTAGTAAAATGATGGTAATACCCCTGTTTTGTCTGTGAATTTGTCCAAAGTCTTTTTTTTTTTTTTTTTTTTGCAGTAATTTGAAAGTTGGGTCCTTTTAGTGGAATTAGTGGAAAATTAAGAGGCAAACTCTAATATGCACCAAGTGTACGGTGCACTCACTTAACAGTTGATATTGTTTACACTGAAAAATTGATTTCAATTACACTGAAAAGTTGGTCCCAATTATACTGAAAAATTTACACTAAAAACTATTTTCAGTATAAACTTTTCAGTGTAATTGAGACCAATTTTTCAGTGTAATTTGAACCAACTTTTCAGTATAAACAATATCAACTGTTGAGTGAATGCACCATACACCAAGTGTACAAGAAAGTTACTCAAAATAAGAAATGTTTTTATAATTTGTTCTTTTATTCATAATTTGTGTGTTTCGATTTTATTTATATTATTTTGAAATAATTTTCAGGACAGTGACATTTGGAGAGTATGAATGCTATGGACCAGGGGCCAACAATACGAATAGAGTAGAATACGGGAAACAGCTGACGCAATCTGAAGCAGCTCAATATTTTGATACTTCATTCATTGATGGGGAAGACTGGCTTGTTTCTGCCTCCAAAAATTATCTGCGTGTTGATATTGGTCAAACGGATGTGATTCAAGCTGTTGATAATTAGTCCCAGGGATAAATATTGGGCATAATTTGGTACACTATTGTTAAGTTATTATTATAAGTCCACTATTATATTGTTAAGTTATTTAACATATTGTGTGGTACGCAATGTAAATTTATAGTGGTGTGTCTTGGAATCAAATACGGCTTGCACAAATTTTCTTCTGGAAATACATCCGGCCTTCAAATTGAGATAAGTTATCCTATTGGCAAACTCTCAAATGCACCAAGTGCACGGTGCACTCACTCAACAGTTGCTCATATTTATATTGAAAATTTTGTTTTAATTACACTGAATAGTTGAATTACACTGAAAAGTTTACACTAAAAACTGATTTTCAGTGTAATTCAACCACACTTTTCAGTATATTTGGAACAAATTTTTCAGTGTAAACAGGGTCAACTTTTGAATGAGTGCATCATACACTAAATACACAAGAGTTAATCTATCCTATTGCTACATTCTATTCTAACAAACGGCAAATTGAAAAAACTTCATTCCAATAATTTAGTAGACAATTAATACGAATAAAAGAAAATTAAGCAGAATTTAAAGCCACGTGGATATGATCCTAGATGACTAAATTTATGAAACATATATTCTTAAACAATCAATCATATACGTACATGTCACATGTCCACGAAATATTCCAATGACAGCACTTTTGTAATTAGCTAAGATTTGAGTAATAATTAATTATTTAAATTCTCTCAAATAATTAAATATTAGTAGTGACTAGTACTGATCATTATATTTTCACAAGCTGGTGTCGTTTCTCATTCACGGCACTGCATGTGCTCCAAGTACCATCACGGCCGGACTTCGTATGATTTATATATAGACTTTTATCTTCTACCGTATATTAGAAATTTAGATATGATATTAATTTGGAAAGAAAAAACACTAATCTCATAACTTAAGAATGATTGTGTTTTATATAAGGACATTATGATTTTGGACTTATGAAAGTAGGATAATGTATTTTCAAGCTTGTAAAATAAGGATAATATATTTTTCAAGCTTATAAAAGTAGGACAATATTTTAAAAAATCTGTAAATGTAGAATAATCGAGGCCGAATTAGAACTAATCGGGCAAAATTAGCATGTGACTCTCACGTGAAGGGTGTGTTTGGGCTTCTAATTCGAGCTTAATTGTCCTACAATTAATTTTTTTTTAAATATGTTGTCCTACTTTTATAAGTCCGAAAGCATATTATTCTACTTTTACAAACATGAAAACATATTGTCCTCTGCCCAAAAATATATTATCTTTAAAACACAACTAACCCTAATCTATATGCAAAAAAAAAACAAAAACATTTTTCCCATATTAATTTTGGCAAAACTAACACTTGGAAGCATTATAAAATTCTAAAGCATTCGGTTTTATTTTACTGATTTTAGAATCGATAGAACCCAGGGTATAATTTCCTATTTATCCTCTTCGAATTTCATATTCAAAGTTGTGACCCGATCGATTCATTAAATTAATTCAATACATTTTTTATGTACCCATGTGTATTAGCAAGAGGTCCAGACCCATTTATTTTTTAATCCTTCTAGGAATTTTTTTTATTTCTTTTCATAAAAAATAGGAAATAAAACCAATAAAGATGTTTTATTTTATTTATCCCAGGATTAACACCAATATTTTCTCTACAATATATATTAGAACAATATATCATCACATGAAACTGTAAGATGAATGTATTGAACAAATATCCTAATATCAAATGTGGCATCCTTACAAATAATTTACACACAAATTGACCTTTTAGGAAATACTTTGGTGCTGGATAACATCTTGAATCAACAATGAGATATTCATGCAAGAAGAACCCCCTTCTTCTAATGCTTCTTTTGCCATTTCCCCTAATTTTTGGGCTCTTCTTCTTCTCTCTCTTCCTTCCTCTTCTTCATCCATCAAACTTTCTATGGACTTCTTAACTTGATCCCACTTTACAAATGCTTTCTTCTTATCTTCCTCCACTCCAATCCTCACTCCTATTTTCAACACGTGCACGATGAATTTCTCGTTGTAAAATTGCTCCGCAAACATTTGCCAGGTGATCATCGGCACATCAGCACACACACCTTCCAGAGTCGAATTCCATCCGCAGTGCGTCAAGAATCCCCCAACAGACGGATGCGACAGTATCAAAACTTGCGGGGCCCACCCCCGGATTATTAGTCCCCTCCCTTCAACTCTCTCTTCAAACTTTTCATCATCCAACCATTTCTCCACCTCCTCCGAGTAATCCAATCCCCTGATTATCCAAACGAAAGGGGAATTCGAGGCTTCCAACCCTAACCCGATCTCCCTAATCTGTGCACCAGATACACGACACAGGCTCCCAAAACACGCGTAAATCACGGATCCCCGCTCCATCGAATCGAGCCACGACAAGCAACACTTGTCATCAATTTCGGCCTTGTTACCTCTATCCAATTTTTCATCAAATTTCTTGTTACTTAGAGAAACAGGGCCAATGCACCAAAGCCTCTGCCTCTCCTTTCCGTACCCTTCCACGTAGGCATGCTCGAGCTCCTCGAAGGTATTTACCAAAGTACCCCTAGCGGAAAGCTTAGCCTCATTTACCTGATTTATAATCCTCCCTATATTATTATTATTATTATCATCCGTCGATTTCTTCATAGAGTTCGGCAACTGGGCCCTGGTGAACTCGATCCTGTGAGGTATATCGGGCACCACGAACGTCTCCGTCTCTCCCATCTCACGAGAGAGAATACTAGAACACAACAGAGTGAAGCACGATATTGTCTCGAAAACGTACCTTGGAATCTCGAACCTGTCCGCAACTTGCTGCGTCCAGGGAAGGGCATTTGTGGAAATTAAACAGCTCGGTTTCGGATCCAAGTGTTGGATCAGTTTTTCCAGGGGAGATTTCAGCATCTCACATGCTTGGAAAAACTCCATGGCTAAATTCATTGAGGTTAGAGAGTCCATGTTCTCGCAACCCGGAGGAAGCCCGGATTCTTGACCCGGGAAGTCGAGGGGGATCATTTGGATCTTGAGGCCATCTTCCGTGGCGTGTTTGATAGTGGCTTTGTACCTTGTGAAATTTGATGGGGTGGTGATTATGGAGACTAATACGCCACGGCGTGCGAGTAATTTAGCAAAATCGGTTAAGGGAATAATATGGCTTTGTGACATTAGAGGGATGAGAAGGAAATGAAGTTGTGAAGCCATTGGTGATGAAAGCAAGCAATGATTAATGTGTTTATATCATATTGAAATAGTTGTAAAATTGAGTGGAGAGAATAAAAAGTCATATTTTCCATTCTTAAATTTATCGCTACAAGATAATTAATCTTCAGTGAGAATAATCTTTAAATCAAATTTTTTGTTACAACTATTTTTTTGTTGGTGCTTCAAACTTATCACTTTAAAAAAATGATTTTAGTGAATTTTTTTTTGTCGGTCCCTCAAACCAATTTTCATTTTATTTTTTAAAATAATTGTTTTATTATCACACTAAAAAACAATCAATTCACTCATAAATAGAGTCACAATAATTGTACTTTTTTTTTTAAACTCGTACTATATTAATTATTTTTACTATATTAATTATTGTAATATAGTTGTACCATATTAATTATTTTTACTGAATGATATTAATTTTGGAGGATATTAATTATTTTCATTGTATTTTAACTAAAGAATATGAATTGGTTACACTAAAATATATTAGTTTATTATACTAAAAAGTATTGCAAAGTAATTCAAACTATTTTCCTTTAATTTACACTATATATTTGCATGTGATAGAGAAAAAATGGAATTAGTAGGGAAAAAATGGAATAGTAGGATTTATAGGTTATTGTGGGGTGAGTGTATCATGTATTTTAGAACCAAATTCTAAAATTTCGGACGACAATCGTTTAAATTCCCAAAATCTTAAATTGAAACTTAGCCTAAAAGTTATTCTTTTATATAAAAAAAATTCCAGATAAAAATTAAAGCAAGTTTAACAAATCGCCAAAGCCTTCAGAGAGAGGGGGGGGGGGGGGGGGGGGGGGGGGTGTTTCCAAAGATTCCAAACAAATGAGGAAAAACAACAGGAAGATTCCAAACAAACGAGGAAAGACAACAGGGAAATATACAAGTCCCCTAGGGAACTTTTAACTCTTTTTTGGTTGTGGGGGGGGGGGGGGGGGGGGGGGGGGGGGGGGGGTGTGTTTCCAAAGATTCCAAACAAATGAGGAAAGACAACAGGAAGATTCCAAACAAATGAGGAAAGACAACAGGGAAATATACAAATCATATGTTAAATGCTTTAAAAGTTTTAACTTCAATTTCGGCAGCCGAAAGAGAATAATACATAACCCTTGATCCTCTCCGCGTCGTAATCACTCAGAATTAGCAAGGAGAAAAGACGGAACTTATTATTTGAAGTCATGATTCACGAGAAAATATGTAATTAAAATTGAAAATTAATCGAGGATTTTGGTTTTGGAATGATAGACGATACAAATGAGAGTTGTTCCCATATATAAATTAGGATGATTTCCATTTCAACAGTTAATTAATAACAATTAACTCACGTTTCTTTTAGGAGATTAAAGAGGATAGAAGGTGAAACACATGGCAAGAATCAAACGGATATTTCTATATTACTTTGTTGGGTACAATAGAATTTTAATGTGTTGTAAGTAATACATATTAAACGAATTAGACTGTACAACATACCAATATTGATGGTACAATATTATACTAGTGTTCTCCTCACCCGTGTTTCGCACGGACGGAATTGTTTACCATTAACACTAATAATAATAATGTATTTTAAATTTTGAACATATAAATTATTATTGTTTGTAAGGAAATCTACCAATTATTTTTTATTTTTTTATCTTAGAATAAATATAGCCTTTATTTAACCATCGATGTACACATTATCTATAAAAATTATAAAATAGCTTATATTTTTTTATTAATTACTAACATATTTCATTTTATATTTTTCAATAATAAAATGGTGAAATTCACATTGCTGCACAAAAGGTTATAGACACACGAGAACTATATTCATGGTATAAAAATAATATATATATATATATTAATATTTACTCCATCTGATTCATGTTTTTTTACACTTTCAAAGTGGTACGGATTTTAATAAAAGAACTGTTTATTAGTATTTATGAGTATAAAGTTTTTTTCCGTAGATATAAAGTAAGGGTAAAAGGGTCCGTTCACTATTTAAGGTATAAAGTTAAAATTATACGTGTACTTTTTTACTATTTTAGTAAAAACGTTGAGAAAGTGAAAAAAAAGAAGTGTTCCTTTAATGGTAGTACGGACAATCTAAAATGAATCGGAAGAAGTACATATTAGTGTGAATGTGAACATTTCAATTCTAATATATAGATATAAAATAAATATTAAGATGACTTAAATATATGAAAATTTAAAATTTAAAAGATGTGGTTAAATATATGAAATTATGAACTAAAGATACATGAATCAATATTTCTGACAATATACTTATCAATAGACAAAAATAATTCATTTATTTTTAATTGCACACTACATCAATTGATAAATATTCAAACTTCTACACAAAACAGTGTTATTTATTCAAATGTTAATGCATTTATATTAATCAGTAAATTTTAAGTTTTTTAAAAACAATATACTTAACAACTACAAAAACACGATAATTAATATATTGAAAACCAAATAATTAATAATATCGAAAATGTGTATAATATTTAAAAATTTAAAAGAATATACTGTATTTACATATAATATAACAAACGAATAATCAATTATTGTTCAGTTAATCAATTTTTACATGTCAAATTTAAGAATATATAGAATATATTAGAGTATAACCTGAATATTATTATGTTAACATTCTAGTTTCAGTGGTTATTAATTTGTATTTTATACGTCCCAATTTTATCTTCACACTTTCTATTTTGGTTTGTCTCAACTATAACCCTTAAGAACAAAACAAAACTCAACATAAATATTTATATTTAACTACATTGTATACTAAAAAGCAAAAACATTCACTCATATTGGTGTAACATTACATAAAAATAGATTTTTCTTAATAATCGTGCCAAACCAAAATATGAAGTTAGTTTTGGGATGGAGAGAGTATTATAATACGGCAAAAAAAATCACATTACATTTTATCAAATAAAGAATTTAAATAATTTGTCCAACCAAAATGTTAATTACGTAATGGCCCAATTGTTACCACTAATATTAATTTATTTGACAATAATTCACTATCATAAATTATTTTCAATGTTTTACTATATATAATAATTAACTATATTAAATTATACTGATAAAATATTTTCATTGTTTTAAACCTATCTTATGCTATAAGAAAAATTATAGAAATTCATTCACATTATAACAGTTTGTTATATGTATATAAGTGTGTGTGTGTGAAATAAATTATTTTAACATCAAAACACGTTCTTTTAATTTTTTAAAATAATCTACAAATGTTTGGACAATTTACTTTTTTTTTTAATAAAGTAATTATTACTTTTAACATCTGTATTGGATTTAAACTTGGGTTTAAAGTTCAAGTGCATAGTATGTCGTTGGTACATAATAGAGCATACTCACAAATTAAGTATTAAATTTAATTAATTATATACACAACTAAGATGATTGATTCTAAATGAGAAAAACAAAATAAATTACATAAAAAGTATGCACTATTTGATAAAAGACAAAGTATAAAGTAAAAATAATTCATACATGAACCATGAAAGAGTATTAGTTATTTTCATTAAGAAGTATTAATCTTTTCCTCCCTTCAACAGTGCTTCCTGATGAGGACTGTTGCTCATCCAAAAATCCTTCACTGCCGCATCATCACTCTTCCAATCACGTCTATCCTTAGGAGTAGAAATTCATGTAGGACCCCCACCCATTGTGGTGCTCCTCATCCATGTATTATCAAGCACATCCGTGATTTGAACTACGGTCGTGTTAATCACTAACATTTTAATATAATGATTTATAAGTGTTCTATATTTTAACCCTAATATCTAGAGTATTTATAGATTGAAATTGGTTCATGTTGAATGATATTAGTTATTTTCACTGAAGGGAATTAGTTGTATTTATTGAAGAGTATTAGTTGTTTTTATTGAAGAGTATTAGTTGTTTATTAAAAATAAATTAAGGTTCTTCAATGAAAACGACTAATACTCTTTAAAGAGAAAAACTAATATACTTCAATGATCCATGGAAGAATCATTTTCACTCTATACTTTGTCTCATATCTGTTATTTATTTGTTTCACTTGTTATTTGAAGAAAATTTGTATATGAACTTTTTTTTATTAAACGTAATTGTAATATGGTAATATTTTTTTTATTATGACATATACATTAGTAAACAAATACTAAATTAATTTTTTTATTTTTAACATATTTTAATTCAAATAATTTCTCACATATAAAGTGTAAATATAATACAATTTTGTACAATTGTAATTTTTTAAACACAATATAGTATTCTCTCCATTCCTTTTTAGTTAAATATATATTCAAAAATACATTATTTATAACATTAAAAAAATTCTTTGGAAAGATTCTCCAAAAGAATTATATATATACATTATACTCTTTCTACAACTAAATCAATATATTTCTCTAATTTTTTTCCTTATATATTCACTCAATAACTTTGCAATAAAATATCATCTTATTTAAACATTTAACATTCATCACATTTTATTCTTAAACGGGGATAATAATTGGATAAAAACGTAATATATTAGTATATGTCTCTTTTATAATTTAAATATTACATCACAGTTACATATCTTTTATAAAATAGTTATTAGCATAAATACATTAATGACAAAATGTTATTTAAACAATATATGTATATATGATTATATATATATCTGTATAATTTATATCGCAAAACACCATTTAGGCTATAACATTTCACTAAAGAGTATTAGTTGTTTTCATTGAAGGGTTTAGTTGTTTTCATTGAAGGGCTTAGTTCATAAAAACAACTAATATCTTTCAATGATTCATGTATAAACCAATTTCACTCTATACATACTCATATATAAATATTATATAATTATAAACAACACATTAATATATATATATATATATATATATATATATATATATATATATATATAAATTTATAAAACCTAAACAATTATAAAATAAATTAGCAGAAATTTATTAACAACCATGTACAAACTAAGTTATATGATAAATGAATAAAAAATGATTACCTAAAAATTAAATTTCAATATTTGCTCTTTTAAAAAAAATCAAAATATATAACAAAAGAAAAAAAACAAAATTATGAGTTTGTAAAATATAAAATATTTCTAAAAACTTCTTGACATACTACATTTTTTGAAGTATTACATTCATGAAAATCATTATGACACAACATTATCTTCAACCAAATTTGATTGGTAATCCTTGAGACTGTAACATAAAGATGACCATGACTATATAAAGGATTCTTGAGAAAGACTCCAATATAGAAAATGATTGACCTTAAGAAATAATAATTGGAAACTATTAAAAATGAATGTTAGTCTCGGATCAGAAGGAGTCAGTGACAATCTAGGTATCCGTGTTAGTTCACCAACACTACTACCAGCAAGAACTTTCCTCTCAATCACTCTATATTTAAAAAAAATTATTAAATTTTAATTTATAAAAAAAATTACTATACAAAAAACTACAAAAATATGTATAAATATATATATATATATATACACACACACACACACAAACTATGCACTTACCTGGTTCTATTACACAATCCATTTGAATGGTCTATATTTCTCAACAGTATGACTGATTCTCCAACTTTAAGATTAAGTTCATGATTTGGCACATAAAAAAAGTTTAATGTATTAAGAGAATCAGATGTATACACATCAGCAAGAACATCAAAATTTAAACCAGTCCTACAAATGGTAATTACTTACAGGACACTTTTTGATTAAATCGAACCATGTATTTATTTATACATCTAAAGACATCAAGTGTCAGTGCAAGAATATCTCTGTCTTGTAAAAATTCATGATCAAACATCCGAGATTTGAAATGTGGATAAATATAATCTACAATTGCTGCAATATCATTACCATCACTTGACAGAATATCATCGGAGATTATTATATCAGAATCATAATCAGTTCTTGAACTAATACTTCCATCCCCAATTGATTAAATCCATTATGACAATATTTTCATTTCAGTAAGCTTTTCAATTATGACATACTTCATATAATAAAACCAAATTATTTATCAAAAAAGTTTTTTTATCAACACAAGTATATGCTATTAAAACAAAAGGAAGAAAAACATATTAAAATTAAAATTACATATGGTAAGAAATTAAAAATAATATGAACCCAAAGAAAAATATATATCTCGTCAAACAACGTTTAAATTCAACATTTTTACACTCCACATAAAGCTCTTTGATTTTGGTTTATTTCACAACAAATATTAAATCTTAATACGCAATAGATACTTTTGTACAAATACATTAATCATATTTTGCTGGATTACAGATACGGGATTATGTATGTTCGGTGGTTGTACTGAAATTAAATGATATTAGTGAGTGAGAATTTTTTAGATATGTAGGTGCAAATGTAATACCCCGTCCCGTTTTATACCTTTTATTTTGCAAGAAACCTTATTTTATATTATTATCCTTGTTTCTTTTAATTTTATTATTTTGTGTGCTATTGTGTAATTTAAATATATACTCTATTTCAAATTCTCAAGTTCGAAGAAAGAAATCGAAACTTTCAAACGGACAAGGGACTACGAGAAATTAAATACTCAAAGTTTAAAATTATGTTTTCGGTCCGTAAAATTTATTGAGAATAATTAAAATACAAGAAAATATTAATTAAGTTTTAAAACTGTATTAATTTTCAATTCGGGATTAATCTCGTGAACCAAACGATCCCTGAACCGTATCAATTGAGAACGAAAATATCTGAAGTTGTAAGATTAATTCACAGCCACATAATTTACTTTTCCTTATTGTTTTAAATTAATTAAAGAAATAATTCTATCCACATATTATATCCTCCTTTTAAAAATTAATTAATTAAATTAGTAATTTTCCTTCTATAAATTATAACCGTCCCTTTCCAAATTGAAGAATACCAATTCACAAAATTCCAAATCAGTTTCAATCTTCACACGGCTTCTCTTTTCTCTCTCCAAGAAGAATAATAACGCGTCCCCTTCTTCCTCTTCCTTCCGCCGTCGATCGCCGCCGTCCTCTTCCCGGCGAACAGACTCCGCTGCTAGCCCGTCGTCTCGCCGCGTTCCAGCACCGCTGCCCTCTCGCGTCGCGCCGCCGCTCCCTATCCGATCGAAGCGACGAGCGCTGCCGCTCGAGTCGTGCCTCCTCCGCCGCCGTCCTCCTCCGTCTCCAGCCGCGACGACAACGCCTTCTTCTCCTCCTCCAATCGGAAATCGCCGCACCGCTCGCCCAGGACCAGCGCCGCCGCCCTAGCCCCTTTCCTCACGCAAGCGCCGCCCTCCGTCGCTCCTCAGCCGGTGACGCCGCTCTCCGTCCTTCGCCGTTACGCCAAGACGCCTCTGCTCCGACCAATCAACTCGCCTCCTCCTCCGTTCGAAGCCAGCGACGCCCCTCTGCCGAATCGCCGCCGCCGCGACGCCCCTCTGCCGAACGCCGTCGCCGTCGCAACGCCACCGCCTCCTCTCCCTCTTTCTTCCAGTGAGTATTCGAAAAATATCCCCTTTCAATTTCGATTCTAAGAGTTTAATTCGATTTCTAATCGTAACTCGATTCGTTGTTTTTCTTCCTCCGAAACGATGCCGAACCAAACCCCTGTTGCCGGAGTTTTTGGAGAAATCGAAGGACGCCGTTAGGCCGTCCGTTTACCTCCACGAATCGAACCGGAACTCGTAAGAATTCTAACCTTTTCTCCCTATGTTGCTGTAGCTTTCGAAGCCCCTGTACGAAAGTGAATAAAAGATTGTTGAATAGTGTAATTAAAATCTTAGTTGTTGAGTTGGCTCCCATGGTGAACTGTTGTTCGAAGCAGTAGGAATCATTGTGTATTATGGACATTAATTTCTCTATTTCGTATCTCTAAATTAGAGGTATAGTGTCTTTGACTCAGTTGTTTAGTACTATTGTTTAGTAGTGTCGAATTAGTTATTTTGTGTCATTGGAATAATTATCTAGTATTCATGGTTTGAGTGTTTAGTATTATTGGTCTAGTTGTATGGTTTTATTGTGAATGAATTAGTATTATTGAATCAGCTGATTGGTGATGAAATTAGTTTGTTTTAGTGTTAGTTGAGTTTTTCGTAAACAAATGGAAATTCGTCTTCCCCTCGTACCCCTGTTAAAAATTAAGAACCCAAAAGATAAGTCTTTTAAATATCCAATTTAGTAAAAGAGTTTTCTTGGAGAAATTAATAGGTTCGTTTAAAAACGAGAAATAGAACTCTTAGAAAAGAAAATCCTATTCTTTTGTCTTATTAATACTTTTTAAATAATTATATTATTCTTTTAAGAATTCCCAAGAATAATATTTATTATGAATATACTTTTAATTTTATAAAAGGCTTTTGTTAAGGACACCACTGAAATTAGCAAATACACCCCCCTAATACACCACCTCTTAAAAAGGGGTGTACTTATCAAAAGATTGTTTTATAGAGATCGAAATGATCATACAACAAGAAAATTAGTAAGTACACACCCCAAATACACTCACCCATTTTAGAAGTGGTGTATTTACCAAAATAGAGTGTGACCCTTAAACAAGTCCTTTTAAAGTTTATAAGACATCGACCTCCTCGATTCTCGTAGAACAAACTCTCAAGTTTTCCTAATAATTCAAAGGTCAACTTTTAATTAGATGATTTCATATTAGGACTCTGTGCTAATCGGAATACGCACGAGGGATCCGACATTCTATTTGTATATCACTCTCGGGACCCGGAGCAAACAGGTGGGTGATGATCTGTTGATTGATCTGCTCATAATACGTTGTGCTGGTATACTCTGAACTCGACTAAATCAATCTAAAACAACTAATCCAACATAAATATATCCCTATAATATAAATATTCGAATTACGTGATATATTTATATATGATACAAATGTCTATTGTTTTTATTCTAATTAATCACCATTGCATGATTAAGGGCATTATCTGAGCATGAACCAATTTAAGTGTGAATTATGTGAATTCTCCCCACAATTTGAAATGACAGTTTTATGGGAAAGAGGAAAGCGAGTAATCATTGGTTTGATGTGCAGCAGTTTTGTTTGTGGATTGACACGTACGGCCATGAGTGATAATAGGTCAGATTCATGGTCGCTGATATTATTTGTGGTGACCATGAGTGATAATAATAAATCAGATTCATGGTCACATGAATGGATGATTTGTTGGTGAGAAATGGTTTGGGGGAGATTTACTATATGTGAAAAATGATTTTGGCAGATTAGGCCGTTACTTGAAAATGATTTTGGGCTTTGCCCCTAATGTGAATTAACTTGTGAAATATCAATTATGTGAACGTGAAACCTGTTATGCCCAATTAATTATTATGTGAGCTTGTTACTTCTGTGATATATGTTATTCGTATTTATATGTCAACTGTTTAAATAAATTATATACTTTCTCAATGAGTATAATTTAATATACTTCGGATTTACCAATCCCATGACGTTGCAAATCACCCATACGTGAGAATTCAAATCTCACGCCCCCTTTTTACAACCCTTGCAGATTATGAGTTCGTGGAGCAAGGACAGTAATAGAGACGACACGGAGTTCCCCACTTAAATAAAATGATACTATTTATAATAAGCTTTATATATGTGTGTGAAATATATTATAAATATTATTCTACTCATTCTTCCGCTGCATAAAACTCATCTCTGATTTTATTATCCATTTTTATATCAAAAATTTTTATAGTTCGGATTTTAGTTACAAGTGGCACCTCGAATCTGAGATATTTAATGTGTTTTGGATTCGGGGCGTTACA
Organism: Ballota nigra; assembly: GCA_947034835.1. Classification (NCBI taxonomy): domain Eukaryota; kingdom Viridiplantae; phylum Streptophyta; class Magnoliopsida; order Lamiales; family Lamiaceae; genus Ballota; species Ballota nigra. The sequence goes on from OX344725.1 coordinate 97,021,645, forward strand.
GCAAATATTATATGTTGACTAAAATTAATATCTTAAAGTGAGTATATTTAAGAAAAAAATATGAAATAAATTGGGTGTACTTAGTAAAACCAGGAGTGTAGACAGGTCTACCCTATTCATTTTTGGTGAATTGGTATACTACCCAAGAACCAAATAATTCAGGGTATAAAAATTTCGCCCTATAATATACTTATTTATAGACATTTTTATATTTAATTGGATTTCGTTTATTTATAAAATAGTTACATAATATAGTCAATATTATTTTAAAATATTTCAGTACTCAATTTTTTATTAATTACATAAGTATACACAAAAATAAAATTAAATAACAAATGATTTAAGACAAACATAACATAAATAAGAACTACAAACATTTAATAAAATCACCAAACTCAAATCTCTGTAAGCCGATAGTGAACCCAAACCTTAATATCTGCATAAACTAAAACTAATACAATACCAAAATATTATATCATCTTTGAAAGTTAGTAGTGCGAATAAAAATATCAAAAATATGAATTTAGTTAATAAGGTCAATATCAAATACTCAATCTTGTACACAAATACCAAAAATCATTATTGCTCTAACATGAATAACATTATACTATTTTTAAATAATTTTGTCATCACTACACAATCCAATATTTTTAACATATTTATATTATACGTACTTTATTGAGGCGAAGCATGTGACAACCTGTTTCACCAATTAAGTGAGATCCATTATAACTTGGGAATAAATCTTTTATAGATCTTACGTGAGACGGTCTAACGGTGAAATGAAGCATAGGTTGTACTGGTTTGTGAACTATCTTATTGTGCGACCGTCTCACACAATTTTTTTACCTAAATCTTTATTTCTTAAATATTTCAGTATAGTAAAACTCAATTCTTCCTCAAAGTAATTTTTCCCAACACTGGTATGTTTTAGAAAAGATGAAAAACATATTAAATTTGTAACGCCCCGAATCCAAAACACATAAATATCTCAGATTCGAGGTGCCACTTGTGACTAAAATCCGAACTATAAAATTTTTGATATAAAAAGGGATGATAAAACGAGAGATGAGTTTTATGCAGCGGAAGAAATGAGTGTAATATTTAAATAAGTATATCAGACATATATATATATATATATATATATGAATATAAAGCTTAGTATTTAACAGTAACATTTTACTTAAGTGGGGAACTCCGTGTCGTCTCTATTACTGTCCTTGCTCCACGAAATCATAATCTGCAAGGGTTGTAAAAAGAGGGGGGGCGTCAGATTTGAATTCTCACGTATGGGTGATTTGCAACGTCATGGGATTGGTAAATCCGAAATATGTTAAAGTATACTCATTGAGAAAATATATAATTTATTTAAGCAGTTGATATATAAATATGAATAACATATATCACAAAAGTAACAAGCTCACGTAATAATTAATTGGGCATAACAGGTTTCACATTCACATAATTGATATATCACAAGTTGATTCACATTAAGGGGCAAAGCCCAAAACCATTTTCACGTATCGGCTCAAACTGCCAAAATCACTTTCCACATATTGTAAATCTCTTCTAAACCATTTTCGTACGACCATACTCGACTTGTTCCACTTCCAAAAACCTTACTCCTTCCAACCAATGACAAAATAAATAATGCAAACCATCAATGGCCTTATTCCCAGTGCGCAACGTAGGCGTCTGACCCGGGGACCAGATCTGTTTGAATCAACAACCTTGATTCTGGGGGCGTCCTCGACAGCTCCCCGGAGGTTGGATTTAATACCCGTACCACAACTCCGTACTTACTGACATTCCGTCCTTTTATAAAACTGACATTTTAAAACGTGGAGGAAAAATTCCTCGATTTACAATCAAATTGATTCATGCTCACATAATGCCCTTAATCATGCAACAGTGATTGATTTGGATTTAACAACAGGTATTTCGTATCATATATGATTATATCACATAATTCAAACTGTTATATAATAGGGATACATTTATGTTGGATTAATCGTTTTAGGTTTAATTAGTCGAGTTCAGAAAATACCAGCACAACATATTATAAGCAGATCGATCAACAGATCATCACCCACCTGTTTGCTCCGGGTCCCGAGAGTGATATACGAATAGAATGTCAGATCCCTCATGCGTATTCCGATTAGCACAGAGTCCTAATATGAAATCATTTAATTAAAAGTTGACCTTTGAATTATTAGGAAAACTTGAGAGTTTGTGCTACGAGAATTAAGGAGGTCGTTATCTTATAAACCTATTGAATAGACTTACTTTCAAAGGTCACACCCTATTTTGGTAAATACGCCCCCTTTCTAAGTGGTGGTGTATTGGTGGGTGTACTTACTAATCTCCTTGTAGTAATGTTATTTCAACTTTTATAAAACTATCTTTTCATATTCTTAGACTTTTATAACTAAAAACTTTTATAACTTAAAAGTATATTCATATAGTATTTTTCTCAAAAATAATTAAAAGAATAAGAAATTTATTTAAATAATTATTTTATAATAAAAGTCCAATTTTAATATTATTCTTTCTAAAATCTATATTTTATTTTAAAAGAATTCTTGAATATTAATTATATTTTTATAAATAAAAGCCTCTTTATTAATTTTTTAATTAAACTTTGACTTGAAGAAGTTTGTATTATAAAACTAAAATAATATATAAATATATTTTCCTTTTTCAATACTTTCAAAGTTTATTAGTGACACTTTTAAAAATAAAAGGATTATATAATTTTTGAAAATACTATTTTCATTTGTTACTAATTTTGAATATTGAAGACTTATCTTTTTCGTTCCATTTTCTAATTTCATCTAATACGTTAATTTTGATAATCAAAAGTACTATTTTTATAAGCCAACCGTACTAGTCTTTTTCCCACTAAATTGGAACAAGGTTTTAAAGAAAACATAAAACTTCTCCTTTGTTCCTAATTTTCGAACAGGAGAAGATGAATTTCCCTTTGTCACTAAAAACTTCAACCAACAATAATACTAACCAACTAAAACAGTAATACTAATTAGTCATTTCCAATAATACTAAACAGTCCATTCAACCATACTAATCAATAAAACCAATAACACCAAACAAACTCAATCCAAACAACTCAAGAGGGATAAACGGTACAAGCGTGAGGAATTTAACTACATCAAAATTCCATCCATCAATTTTACTGTCACTAAGCTAACCCAAAGTTCACAAAACTTTCAACAGGGGAATTTAGGATTAAAACAACGAAAAAATAGGAGGAAAAAGGAAGCTAGCAATTCTTACTAGTTCCGAATCGGGTAGCTAACGACGTCTATTTCGATTTCTCCGAAATAAAAACGGGCAGCGGTTCATGGCTTCATCGGAAAAGGCGACGGAGGCGATGGCATTTCAATTAAACACGGAAATAAAATGGCATTAGATCAATCGAAAAGGGCCGTGGAATTTTAAACAAGAAATAGAATTTGGGGGAAACAAGACTTACTAAAAATAGAGGGGCAGACAACGGCGGCATCGATCGGTGGCGCTCTGCGATGAGGACGGCGGAGGGCGTCGCTCGCGGCTAGTGGAAGGTGAGTGGAGTAGGGCGAGGCGCGGCCGATCGGAGACGGGGCTCGAGCGCGACGGCGGGTGGCGCTGTGCGGCGAGAGGACGTCGGAGGTGGAGGCGGCGCTGGAAGCTACTAGAGGAGGCAGTCGATCGGCGGCGCTGCGATGCGGACGAGGCAGCGGTACTTGGAGCAAAGCGGCAGTTGGGCGGCGCTCCTATTTCCGATCGGAAGAAACGAGGAGGGAGAGCGGCGGCTCTGTGCGAAGGGGATGGCAGCAGTGAGAGGTGGCGCTCGCGGCGGCGATCGTTCGCCGGGAAGAGGAGGACGGCGGCCTGCTGGTTGTCGGAGAGAGAGAAGGCGGAAGAGGCACAACTTCGATCGGAGAGGAAGAAAACGCGTTGGGGATGATGAGAGAGAGAGGACGCGTTTTCTTGAGGAGAGAGGGAGAGAATACACGGTTTCTTTTTGGAGAGAGGAAAGAGATAACTCTTCTTTTCTTTTGGCAACTGATTTAGGAATTCTTCATCCTTATTTTCGGCAGTTGATTAATTATAGGGAGAAATTATTTAATTAATTTATTAATTTTAAGGGGAGGAAAATAATATGTGGGTGAGATTAATTTTGTAATTAATTTAATTCAAAAAGATAAGTTAAAAAAATATGTGGATAGGGATCCCTTTGTCTTGAGATATTTTTGTTCCCAATTGATACGGTTTAGGGATCGTTTGGTTCACGAGTTTAATCTCAATTTTATAATTAATACAGTTTTCAAACTCAATTAATATTTAATTGCATTTGAATTATTCTCGATAAATTATACAGATCGAAATCCTATTTTTAAACTTGAATATTTAATTTCTCGTAGTCCTTTATTCGTTTGAAAGGTTCGATTCCTTTCTTCGAATTCGGGAATTTGAAATAGTGTATATATTTAAATTACAAAGTATCACACAAAAATAATAAAATTAAAAGAAACAAGATAATAATATAACATAAGGGTTCTAGGAATATAAAAGGTATAAAACGGGACGGGGTGTTACAAAATTTGCAGTTTCAATAAGAAAATTACACAATTTTAAAGTGGGTATATTTAGCTAATAACTATAAATAATGCGAATAAAAGAAATAATATTTTCAATAAAAAATATTTTTATTTTTAATATAGTTACATAATAATAAAATTAAGTGCTAATTCTATATTAATTCACAAAGTTTAGGTTGAATATCAATTTAATCACGAGTTTTTGAATTATTAAAAAAAATTTCCACCATTGATCAAGTTACAATTCCAAACACGTTTTCGCCTCCGACCGACAACTAATAACGTGTCTCGCACGTGAATTCTTGTCATGTTGGCAATATATGCACATTTAATTATTTTTTCTTCTGTTTCCACATCATATTATACATCTTTTATTCTTAATATTTTTAAAATTAAATTTAAAAAAATGAATAAAATTATAAAGACATTTTATCTTCATATTTCAAGCTCCCGCTAGTGTCCCCTGCAACCCACCCACCTTCTTGTTATCGCCGCCTCACTCCCACCCCTCCCCCACATCTTCACTATAATTCTTCATAACCTGAAGTCTAAAAATACCAAAAATAAAAAAAAAACCACAAAATTGAATTCAACGAATTCCCAAAATTGAGTTATGCAAGTTGGGTTTGGCACCGAATCCATTGAAGGCAGGAATTTTGTGCTTCATCGTCTCTCCGTCTAGTACCACTTCCATAATCATCTTCTCCTGCTTCGTTTTGCCACAGTAGTCATTAATGTCTACTCCGTACAACAAATTTGATATAATAAAAACTGAGTTGTAGATCGCACTTTCTCTTTGTAGCAAGGTTGCAAAAGTCGGAAATCGATAATCGGGTATTTTCTAGCAGCCTAAGCGGCGCCTAGAAATTTCTATTATTTTGGTAATTTTTTATCTTTTACATATATAATAGGGCTTCTTAGAACCCGTCTAGGGCCGCCTAGAGCCACCTAGGTACGCCTAGGTCCGAAAATGCCTAGATTTATCAATTTTGCAGAAATTGGATCAGGAGGAGGCCGCCTAGTGCTTAGGCGGCGCCTAGTCCATTTTTTGCATCACTGCTTTGTAGAGTTAGAGGTCTTGAAGAGTATTTCAATGTAGGGTTATACATCATTCTTCAAATCATGGCATATTTCAAAAAAGTGAAACTTGGGAAGAAGATCTTTCATATTTGGGCCTGGGCAAGAAGATTCATTCAGGTGGGTTTGAATTTTTTATTTTAATTAAATTTATAGATTTTTAAAATGATTCACAAATTTTCATTTTTTTTTTCTTTTATATTTTATGACATGGAATATTTTAAGACATTTCATTCGATATGACATCCAACATGACAAAGGACACTAATTTAGTCAGCATTATCATCTGTTACAGGTCGAAAATAAAAAAATTATATTGAATTGCAGCTCAATCAACGGATGTGGTTTTTTATTATAATCCTGAACACCTTGAACTTAAGAGGTGGGAGCTTGGGCGTATTTAGTGGTTGTATTGAAATTTAATAAAATTAATGGGTGACCATTTCTTTAGGGATTGTGCATAAGTATTATGCGATGGGTATTATAATTTTGAAATGACCATATTTAGTACAATTATAAATAAGGTGGGTGACTTTAGTAAAATAGTGAGTGTAGATAGCTGTGCTATATAATATTTTATAATTGGGTATATAGTCCATGGATCGACTAATCCGAGGACCAAAGTAATGCCCTATAACAATGTTTAATAAGAAAAAATTTCATACTTGATTTGATTTAGTATTGTTAATCTTTTTTATTTTTAATAAAAAAAACAAAGAAAAAAACTTGTTTATTTAAAGTTAATGTTATTTTTAAACTTTAAGAAAAACAATTTTATATGAATAATGATATCAAACACATAAACAATATTAAATAGTATAAAATAATTTAAGACAAATATAACAAAAGTAATTAAGTACCTCTGATAATAATAATTATTTGCAAACTAAAAATTTAATAACCCTACATTGTATAGTTTATAAACCTTAACATCCACATAAAATTGTGATCATAGATATAATAACAAAATATTATATCATCATTAAAATTTAGCAATATAAATAAGAGAATCAATAAAAGAAACTTAATTAAAAATATCAATATAAAGTACTTAACCTTGGTACAAAAACAATGAAAATAATTATTGTTCTGACATCAATATCATTATACTTTTTAAAAATAATTTTATCACTTTTTACAGCTTATAACACTTAAATTTGATTGAAATCATCATACCACGAATATTCAATTTATAAACTCTTAAGTATATGAATATCCCATATTCCATGAGAGAAAAAAAAAATTGTATGAATATAATTTCACGTAAACTTTCCTTTTATAGTATCACTATTTAATTTATGAATTGTAAATATTTACAATACAGAGTACTACTATTTAATAAACAACATATCGTTGTTCAATGATTTTGATAAGAAAAACAAATAAAGTTAAATATTTTTAAATAATGATACTCTATATATTAAACAATTACACTTTGTATACTAAATATGGATATTTAAAAATACAGTTTACGTAAATCCAATTAAAATGAGACACATCTTAATGAAAATGATGAAAATAAGGGGTTTTGACATTAAAGTTAATAAAAGAAAATTGTGAAAGTTTATAATACTACATCGACATAATTTGATTTGCTAAAATAGTAAATGTATCATTAAATAAACTAAATTATGGTGAATGAAAAATATTGAAAATATGAAAAATAATATTAAAATTAAAAATATTGATTACAATATTTTATATGAAACATTAGAGAATGAAATGTTCTGATAAGCATAAAACTATTGTTAATTTGATAACTATGAAATTTGTTTGATTGTATTTTGGTCAAGTAATTGTTTAATTTAGATTCCTTCCATTATTTTAATTAAGAGAAGGGTTAGTTGCATCTTTTGTCTCAAGAGAATGCGTCCATTTCAAAATGGTCCCTTTTTAGATACTTTTAGCCCCATATTTTTTTAGTTCTGGTCCTAAAATTTAAGGGATGGGACTAAAACTGCAAAAAAAAAAAAAAAGACCACTTTTGCATATAGGTATCAAAAGTGTTTTGCACCCATTCTTTTGGGATCAAAAGTGCAATTTTTCCATTAAGAGAAAATATTTCAATATATGTGTTGTATGTTCATTCTTTATTCTTTTATTAAATCAACTAATTCAACCGAATTAATGGCCAGTCAAGTAACCTCAACTATTCTTTTTTTTTTCTAAGAAATTATCTTGGTCTATTATAAATGTACTTTTTAATTTTCCAATTCACCAAACTTTTAAAACTCTAATCACAATATTTTTTAAAATTAAAATTTAATTAATTAAGAGAATAATAATATCTAAAAAACCATTAATCAAATCAAATTGAATTGTTTTGTAGTAAGAGACTTAAAATGACATTTTTTTAAGTATACCAGCATAAATTACTACAAAATCAATCAATATTTTTATATTGCAAAATTAAAGGAACTACATTAATTTCAAATTTAAAGAAATCAATAAAAGAGGCAAGTTGCGTCAATTCATGCGCTAATCTAGTGCTAGAAACACTTAATGATAATAATTTCCATCCTTAATGATAAACATGTATGAATCGAATTAATTTTTACGAAATAATTCATGAACCCAAGAGGAATTGTTAAACAATCATTCCATATACTTAAATTAATTTACTAAAGTTGACCAAGTTTTATAACTATACCGTTTAAAATAGGGTATAATGCTTTGAAATTACAAATATTCATTCAATATGAGAAATATTTATTGAATATATATATTTAAAAAATATTTTTATAAAATTATATCCTACAATTATGGGAGACAATTCAAAACATAGAAACCGTAAAACGATATACATATACATATATATATTGAATATACATTTCAAAAATAGTTCCTAAAATCTTGGAAAATTGCTGATATATATATTTTTTTTACAGAATTGGTGAACACGTTTAAACATGAATATGATCTACAAACTTGCTCAGGTAATCTTGTGAATTTATAGAATGACTTTCACTAAAAAAAAAACCCATATAATCTCGGGAGACAAACACAAATAAAAATAAGATGCATAATATTTTACTATTATCAAAAAAAAAATTAACTCATATTGATACAATACATTACATAGATAATTCTATAAAATAATTCTCAAATTTCTCTTGGTATACAAAGATATATATGAATCAATATTTAAAAAATATAAGATACGTCAAAATGATTTTTTATTTATTTATGAATGTCTTCATATCAAAAACGATTATTCTTCGATTAAATAATTGCTTCATCACTTCAAATCAATGACGAATATCTTCAAATCTGCAAATAATTGGAAAGAATTTTTTGATGATCGTCTTGATATCATGGAAGAAGCTTATTCGGTCAAATCACCACTTAATATCTTCAAATCAAAGTAGAATTTCTCTAAATCTGCATAAAATAACAAAACTAAGTTTACATACTTATAAAGAGGAACATCTAATTTATAGGGAAAAAAAATTACTTGTGTATGATACGTTAATGTGTATAAGAAACACACAAGAAATTTATAAATAATACAAAATTCTGAAGATTACAAAGAACTAAAAAACTTCACTTAAATTTTATAAGCTACACAATGCCTCAAAGTGAATGAGAATAATAGAATATATATAGGTACAAAAAAAATGTAACTGTTCCTAAAATTAAGCAGATCAAGGGCTAAATACATGTGAAGACTAAACAATTAGGATGATCATGATCGAATGATGAAAATATGATCAACGACTCTAAAACTCTCCCTCCAAAACTATTTTCGGAAATTATTTTGCTATTATATATTTATGATTATAGATTTGCGTTGATTAAAGCATATTTAGCCTCGAATCTCGATTTTTTTTAAAGTTATTGTCCTTAAAATGTATGCCCAAAGTTTGAAAGTCCTAATTTTCCTGTCACCCCAAGTTATCTTTACGAAAATCATTCTTGCTCCGACATGAATACCATTATACTTCTTTAGTAAAATGAATTTAATCGTTTTTATGCAATACAACAATTATAATAAATTTAAATCAAGCTTTGGTGAGACGAATTATCGATGATTCGTGTAAAAGACCAGTCTTTCTTCATAAATATAATCAAATTTTAAACTTAAATTGTTTACACATGGTCAGTTAATATTTTGGATGAAAACTTAAAATATTTGTATATGGTCGCTTAGAATTTTTTTTCTCACTATCAAATAAAAAATTATAAAAAACATAAGAGTATGTATAAAGTGAAATTGTTTCATACATGAATCACTTCACAATATTTTTTAGTGTAACAAATTAATAATCTTTAGTGCAATCAGCTACTACCCTTTAGTTAAATAATTAATACTCTTCGTACCATTTATTCTTACCCTTCAATGAAAATAACTAATACCCTCCAGAAGTAATACTTTTCGGTGTAAACAACTAATACCCTATAATTAAAAAAAATTAAGATCCTAAAATGGTTCATACACTCTATATTTTGCCAAAACATAATATTATACAAATTTTTAAAAAAAGACTATCACATTAATATTAATATTTATAAGTATTATCATTTGGATAAAAATTTAATTTTATAGTGGGTATATTTAGTAAATATATAAAATAAGGCGGATGAACTTAATAAAAACTGTGGGTGTAGAGTTACACCAAATAATAAATTTATCTATTAACAATTTCATATTTAATCTAATTAAAAATTTTAAATTTACATATGATGAGTAGTTTAGTGTACACTTGAGTGTATTGTATGCACTTGAATTTTCAAAAAAAAAAAATCAAATAGAAATAAGCAATACCCCAAGAATTAATTAGTATTACCTCATGAAGTAATCAGTAATACTCCAATTGAAAAAAAAAATAGACACACACAGTGTAGTGCGTTAGTGTGTGTTTCAAAAAATAATCAAATGATAAAGTATAGTGTGAAAATAGTTCATACATGAATCATTTAAGGGTATTAGTTGTTTTCACTGAAAGATATTAGTTTTTTTCACTAAAGAGTATTAGTTGTTCAGTGAAAACAAACTAATACTCTTCAGTTAAAATAACTAATTATTGTTTAGTAAAAAAAATTAATACCCTTCAATGATTCATATATGAACTAATATCACTTTATTCATACTCACATAAAAAATTGAAGTCAAAATTAAATTTATAATTCAAGTACACATTTAAGTGAACGCTAGAATTTGTGATATATGATATATATTTTTTATATTGAGAAGGTATTAAGAGAACGAAATTCACAGTGAAATTTATTTGAAGTGTATTAGTAAATTATGTTAAAGGTATCAATGACTTGCACTAAAGGTATTAGCTCCGAAGGGTATTAGTTGTTTTCAATAAAGGTGAAATTAGTTATTTCACAAAAATATTAGTTCTTTCATCATAAGATATTGATAAATTATTGTGCACAATAATAGTTACAATGAATATCAATTAGTCGTTGTATATTGCGAAAATTTATGTATCTTAAAATAAAACCACTTAAATAAATTTATATTGATGATCTAAAAACCACTTTTATATAAATTTTTATATTGTAATTATTATATAATTGGTTGTTATTAAAATAACAAAAATTTGAAATGCCATATTAGAATATTTTAATGCGTAGAGATCAATGAAAATTAACATGATTATGTTATTTAGTTGACTTATTAAAATAAATATAGCAATACAATTAAGTTTTAATGTTCAAATTAAAGGATAAAAATTTTATGGGTAAAATTAAATAGATGCAGTTTTTTATTCCTATAATGCAGATTCTAATAATCATACTTTCCATATCATTAGAGTTTAGGATTTAATTCCTATAAATACCATTTGATAATCAAACATTCCATTAAAATTTATATTGTTAAGTTAATAAATTAGTAAAATAGGTAATAAAATGAAATGTAACTCAAAAATATTATTAACTTGTAAAAAACAAAAATCATGAATGAAGTTGGATAATCATAAAAGAATAATATAAAATGATCCGATATCCAATAATTACACTGTAATCCGGAGATTAAAATTATTACACATTAATTATAAAATTAATATCCTAATAAATGGTTTGGGGGAATTCAAAAATTTAAAACTCAAACAAAGAAGTTTTAATTCAAATATGTTAATGAAAAAGTGTTCCACAGACGGATAATTTACAAATAAAAAATGCAAATTTATCTCTTATAATCTTTTATATATATATATATATTATATTAAATAATTCTCTTCATTTAAAATTAGACAATACAAAATGTATTATTCAATAGTACTATTCATTGACATGTACTCTATAAAGTTAGCTTGTTAATATATACTACCACTAACACTATAAATTAATTAATCATGTAAAGGCAATAGAAAAATAGTATATATATTCAAATCAAAATGAAGATTTTGGAAGATAAACACTATTAGGATTACAATGTGTTTTAAGTAATTCTATTGTAATTATTACATCTCTTTATTAATGTGACTATATTTGCATAAATCATGCAATTATGTTAAAATAATATTCAAACGTGAATCTCAGGTACACAAATGAGAAGAATATTTATTCATAAAAATCTTAAATATTTGAATAGAATGAATATCTCTAATATTTTTTTAAATCTTTGATGAATTCTACAATTAATAAATAAATATGAAGATAAAATTCAGAAAATCTGAAAAACAACAAAAACAATAGAATACTTACAAAGTGTGATAGTTAGCTATTAAATGAGTATTTTGTGTAATAGAAAAATATCTAATAATTGTATTTTAAAAAAATTGACAAATATATCTTCAAGATATTTATAACAATTACATATTCAATGAAATTTACACATTTTTATTTATAAAAAATTACTACAAATAAACGAATACAGATTTAGAATGAATATCTCTAATATCTTTTTTAATCTTTGATGAATTCTACAACTAATAAATAAATATGAAGATAAAATTCAAAAAATCTGAAAAACAACAAAATAATAGAATACTTGCAAAGTGTGATAGTTAGCTATTAAATGAGTATCTTGTGTAATAGAAAAATATCCGATAATTGTATTTTTAAAAAATTGACAAATATATCTTTAAGATATTTATAACAATTACATATTCAATGAAATTTACACATTTTTATTTATAAAAAATTACTACAAATAAACGAATACAGATTTAGTGACTTTTTTTGTCTAATATATAAGAACGACAAATCTATACCTTTTGCCAATCTTTATACAATAGTTAAGAAATTGACTATCCAATAGTATAAATAGAAGACAAAGATTCACGTATATCAAACTTTTTCTGGGAACCTTAGCTCTTATAATCTCCCATGAATGTCTTTAAATGTTCGAGCAATTCTTCAAAATTCAGAAGATTCGTTCTCTGATAGTAGTCTAGAAATCTACAACGAATATCCTCAACAATTACAAATTCAATAAAATATATACATTCTTTCGACAAAAAAATCTAAAGAATAACAAATGCAAATTCAATGACTATTTTGTCTAATACATAAGAAAGATAAACCACTCTATACTATTTTGTGAAGTTCATGATTCAAGAGTATAAATAGACCATAAATAATTATAACGGTTCCAAATTAGTAGCAATCAGGATTAAATAATAATATGATCTACCATAATTATTATGAAAATAAAATGAACGGGATTCTCCCTCCAAAACTAAAAATGGAAATCCTAGTGCTATTATATATGTATGATGAACATCTCCAACCCATTTCTCTACACTATTGCAGAGTTTCGCGCTACAATCTCATAAAGTTCGCGCTATATTAAACTCATCTCCAACCATTCGCGTTACATTTTGAGCTACATGTATTTTTTATTTTATTTTAAAGTAAATTTATATAATTTTAAAAATAATACTTACATAATTTTTTATATCAATTATCAACTAATATTAAATATTTTTTTAATTCAAAAAATATATATATAGACCAATTATATATATATACGCACTAAAAAATATAGAAAAATATTAAATAAAATAACTTGATACAATCATACATATTAAATTAAATTTCATAATGCAATGATACAATCTTACATAATAAAACAAAAAACTAATACATAATAAAAAAAATATACACGAAACAAGCAAATTCATAACAATAGGGTATTCCAATTCAAGTATTTTAATTATTAGGACATTTGCTTTCAAGTATTCTAGGACGTTTAATTTTAAGTATTTAAATTATTAGGATGTTTAATTATTGTGTTTATGTAATTTATGCATTTTAATGTATTTTGTTTAATTTAAATATGATTTGAAATATTGTAGTATATTATTTAGATTTAATTTTGATATTTTTTATATGTTCAAAAGATAAAAAAATATGATAATATATTATTTAGATTTTATTTTATTAGATAAAATTATATATCTAACAATAAAAAGAGAAAGAAAATACTTCAGCGCCATGAACAGCCAGTGCTCAATTGAGCGCTGCACTGTTCACATCACGGCTGTGGCGCAAAAATATAATGTTGGGTTGGAGGCATTTTGCTGCTCTAGTGTGGTGATTGGCGCTAGACCAGCGGAATTGGAGATGGTCTAACGCTTATTGGGCGCAATCTAACAAAATATTTATTTAATTAAGCAATTAATGAGATAATAAACTTGACAAATTCACCTTAAAATTATTGCTACTCTTCTACCTAAGGTCTTTTATTAGACAGTCGAACCATTAATTCATTCCCCAATCAATATACATTAGTTATTAAATATATATATATTTTGGTCGTCTCACGTAAGTTTTCTTTGCAAAAATTAATGAAAGCAACCAATAAAACTAATCCGGCCATGGAATTCAAGAGTATCTTGATGTTTACCAATCTCCATTATAATAAACTTTTCATGCAGGACGTACAATCACTAAAAATGTTTATAGAAAAAGGTTAGGTGGTTTTTTCTTTTTTAAATTCTTAAACTACATTTAATATAAACTTTTTCTTTATTTTATTTTATTTTAATTTTTTGCAGTTCAGCTTTTATCCAAAAAAAGTGTCACCTATTTGACAATAAATAATCAATCGTATAATATATTTAAATGATTCATATGTCAACGAACAATTGATCATCGATCATATACAAATAGGAGCAAATCTATTTGTTGGTCTAAATTGCAATAAAAAATTAATAAAAACCGAAATCTAAAAATTTATATTAGATCGTAATTTTAATTACAATTTTATTAGAATCGTGATCTTACATCATAGAAGTACAACAACTTGGTTCAAATAAGGAATGCTTTTGTTTACCAAAACAAACATTCAATTTGTAGAAGAAAATAAGATTTTCAAAACAAAAATGGTTGATTAATTACTACACCTAAGTAGAATCAACCATCGACTTCTTGTTTGTTCTTCATCAGTTCCTCAATATCTTGAATTAAATTCGTAATATTATTGTAAGAAGAACCTCCTTCCTCTACTGATTTCTTCGCCATTTCTCCAAAAAAATGTGCTCTTTTCCTTCTCTCACATCCTTCTTCTCTCTCATCCATAACTCTCAAAATAGCCTCTTTAATCCCCTCACTCATCACCTTATTCTCTGCCTTCTCTTCCTCACCTAATTGTTTAACAATTCGAGCACCAACCCCTACACCAATCTCCAATATCTGCAAAACTAATTTCTCATTCAAAAATTGCTCCGCGAAAAGCGGCCACGTGATCATTGGCAAACCGGCACAGATCCCTTCAAGAGTCGAATTCCATCCACAGTGCGTCAAGAACGCCCCCACAGAAGAGTGCGACAAAATCGACACTTGTGGAGCCCACCCCCTAATGAAAATACTTCTTTCTTTAGTCCTTTCCTCAATCCCATCATCCGAAATCCACCTCTCTATCTCTTCCGATTTTGCCCCTCCCTTCACCACTAGTATGAAAGGATGATTCGACACTTCCAACCCTAAAGCGAGCTCGATAAACTGAGGAGGCGACAGACGACTGAGGCTCCCAAGGCATGCATAAACGACGGACCCCGCCTTCCTACCCTCAAGCCACTCCAGACACCGATCAGCTTCACGTGAATTCTCTTTTTCATCCCTGGAAAGCGACAAAGGCCCCACACACCATACTCTACCCCTTCTCAAGTTGCGAAACTCCTCCACGTACCCTTCCTCCAATTCGTCGAAGCTATTAACCACCACACCGTGGGACTGCACCTCGGTTCTCTTGACCTCTTCGCGAAGGCCCGGGACATCATTCGGGCCGGGATTGAATAATCCTGGCAGCTGAAGCCTAGTGAACTCGATTTTTTTACCCGGCAAACAGGGCACTACGAAAGGCTCATTTGATGGAAAATCTTGATAAATCTTGGAAACGTACAAATTGTGTGTGACCAAATTAGTGAAGCAGCTCATTCCGTCAAACACAATCCTCGGAATTCCCAATTTATTACACGTGTCAGCCGTCCACGTCATATGCTTATCGCATATGATACAGCTGGGACCAGGGTTCAGCCCGTCCAACATCTCCTCAAAAGGCCGCTGCAGCATTTTGATCGCGGTAAAAAAATTCCCGAGTAATGGCAAACCGTAATTCGCTAGAAGATCCGCGCTTTCGCAACCCGGGGGCAGACCCGCCTCCTCGCAGGGGAAACGGATCCTGACGAGGCTGACGGATAATCCGGACTCGGCGGCCCGGTCTATCGCCGGGCCGAACCGCGTGGCGTCGAGGTGGGTCACAACGATCTTCACGTCGACGCCACGTTGGGCTAGGAGTTTGGCCATGTCTATCATCGGAATTACGTGGCCTGACGCCATTAGTGGTATCAAAACGAAGCTCATATGCTCGCGGAGTGCCATTGAGAATGATATAGTATCTTTATTATTTGAAATAGTGTTGGTGTAATTAAATGGAAGAATTTGAAATTGTTGGCAGTTGACGAGTTTAAATTGTTCACTCTAGTCTAAAGTATATATAAAATATAATTTGAGTGGGACGTCCAATTTGCATGTACATGAATTCAACGTTTTTAACTAACCTTAAGACAATATATTTGTCATATTTTAATTCAAATCATATGTAAGAGCTTACGTGAGATAAGTGCGGTTTCTGTTTGGAGTCAACCGATAAAGTTATCCATAGGGTCCAATTTATTGCGGTAAAGTTTAGGGTGAGAATGGATGATACATAATCCATTCTAAAGGTACGAGTTGTTTTTATTAGATTGTATAATATGTTCTCTTAAAAAACATTATAAATTGATTTATGTATCAATAAATTTTATATTATATCTGTCCAAACTTTTATTCATCTCTATGTTTCAAATTTAAATAAAAAGTTTGTTATATTTTATTTTTTAATAAAATATGTTCAAAATGATCTTATACATAAGACAGACTCTAATAAAATATAGGTAAAAAATTGTGTGAGACAATTTCACAATAAAACTATTCACAATTTGTACCATATTTCACTATAAGACGGTCTCATATGATACTTGTTATAAAATATATGAAGTATATGGTCCAACACTAGTCATGTTAAATTGAGCACAAATCTCCATCTTATAAAATCTTTCAAATATAAATCTTGCTGGCTCAGGCCCAAAACGGACAGCCACCAAACATGTCAAAAGTATAATCTCGCGTCACAGAAGCAGTACTTCTTTTTCAGGCAAGAAATGATTCAATATATAGAACACAATAATAATATTTAACACTAAAATAGTTAATTACTACATCGAAGTAGAATCAACCATGAACTTCTTGTTTGTTCTTCATTATTTCCTCAATATCTTGAATTAAATTCGTAACATTAAGGTAAGAAGACCCTCCTTCCTCTACCGATCTCTTCGCCATTTTCCCAAGAAATTGTGCTCTTTTCCTTCTCTCACATCCTTCTTCTCTTTCATCCATAACTCTCAAAACTGCCTCTTTAATCCCATCCCTCATCACCTTATTCTCTGCCTTTTCTTCCTCACCAAATTGTGTAACAACTCGAGCACCAACCCCCACACCTACCTCCAATATCTGCACAACTAATTTCTCATTAAAAAATTGATCAGCGAAAATCGGCCACGTGATCATTGGCAGACCGGAACAGATCCCTTCAAGAGTCGAGTTCCATCCACAGTGCGTCAAGAACGCCCCTACCGCAGAGTGTGACAAAATCGGGACTTGTGGGGCCCACCCCCTAATGAAAAAGCCTCTTTCTTTAGTCCTTTCCTCTATCCCTCCATCCGAAATCCACCTCTCTATCTCTTCCGATTTTGGCCCTCCCTTCACCACAAGTATGAAAGGATGATTCGACGCTTCCAACCCTAGAGCAAGCTCGATAAACTGAGGAGGCGAGAGACGACTGAGGCTCCCGAGGCAGGCGTAAACGACTGAACCCGCCTTCCTACCGTCAAGCCACTCCAAACACCGATCAGGTTCACGTAAATTCTCCTTTTCGCCCCTGCAAAGCGACAAAGGCCCCACGCACCACACTTTACCTCCTCTCACGGTGCGAAACTCGTCCACGTACCCTCCCTCCAGTTCGTCAAAGCTATTAACCACCACGCCGTGGGCCCGCACCTCGGTTTTCTTGATTTCTTCGCGAAGGCCCGCTCTCTCGTTGGAGCCGGGATTGAATAATCCCGGCAGCTGAAGCTTAGTGAACTCGATTTTTCCACCCGGCAAACTGGGCACTACGAAGGGCTCAGTTGGTGAAAAATCTTGATAAATCTTGGAAACGTACAAAATGTGCGTGACCAATTGAGTGAAGCAGCTCATCCCATCAAACACAATCCTCGGAATCCCGAACTTTTGACACGTGTCAGCAGTCCACGCTATATGCTTATCGCATATAATACAGCTTGGACCAGGGTTCAGCCCGTCTAACATCTCTTCTAAAGGCTGCTGCAGCATTTTAATCCCGGAAAAAAATTTCCCGAGGAACGGCAAACCGTAATTTGCTAGAAGATCCGCGCTTTCGCAACCCGGGGGCAAGCCCGCCTCCTCGCAGGGGAATCGGAACTTGACGAGGCTGATGGATAGTCCGGCCCGGTCTATCTCCGGGCCGAACCGCTCGGCATCGAAGTGGGTCACGAGGATCTTCACCTCGACGCCGCGCTTGGCTAGCAGTTTGGCCATATCGATCATCGGAATTATGTGGCCTGAGGCCATTAGTGGTATCAAAACGAAGTTCAAAGCCATAGAAATCGACAGTTTGAGATCCTCTATTTCAAATAATGTTCGTTGAATAAAACAACACTATAAATTATTCATTCTCAACTGTATAAAATATATGTAGTATGGTCCCGACTTCACGTGTAGCCTACCGAATACGTACAATTAAACTCTTAACCGTATCACAATGTTTATATTTATTAATTCAAAATCATAGGTAAGGGCGTACGTGAGCTATGTGCGGTACTATTTGGAATCACTTGATAAAGTCACATGGGTTCAAATTTTTTTATTTGTGTATTGTCTCTTTTTTATTCCATTTAAAATGTTTCGATTTGTAGTATTGTATAATGTTTATTTCAAATAATTAATACTCAAACATATAATAAAATAAAATAAAATAAGTAGTAGCAACAATAATAGCCAGATCTAGAGGTCATCTGATCTGAATCGGTTTAAGGTTGTTTTTTTTTTCTAAACAAAAGTAGGGCTGAACTAAATTATTTGATATTATTTCAAAAAAAAAAAATTATTTGATACCCAATTGCAGATTGTTTGATGAAATCTCGCTCGAGCTGAGTTTAAAATAGATAGTACACTTCCAAGTTTGGACATAAATTTATATAAGAAATAGTTTAAATCTCAATGAACTTGAGGTCGATAACTGGAAAAAAAAAAGATAAAATAAATGTCAAATATCAAACCACTCAAGCTCTACTCGTGTTTAGTTTGATTAAAACTCGTTTGAGTTCGCCTAAAATAATTATCAGATAAGCTCAAATATGAATATTAAAATTTGATAATATTTCAAATAAATTTGAACGCTCATTCATTTCATATACAACTCTAACAAAAAATAACATTAACAAAGAGCATAAAGATATCTAACCCATAGCGCTTAACCTTTCATACAAGCAATAGGATTAAAAGTCCAATTAAAACAATAATACAACAGCTGAATAGTGTTTCTAGCCCTCAATCATGGCCACAATCTATTACAAATAAGTACGAATGGTAACACCAAAGATATTCTATTTTGTTATTTCATTTTTATTTTTTATAGGCAAAAATTTGGGTGAGAACGTCTCATAACATGAGATATCACAAATCAACACTCACTCTTATTAAAGTCTTAATACGTCATGTCCAATTTATAATTCATCTTACTGTCTCATATCTCACGCAACACCTACTCTTTTTTTATTATAAATAACATGTATTAAAAAAACACAACACAAAATAAATAACATAATTGTAATAGAAGATCCTAACCACTATTTACCTGCTCCATCACATCTTGAATCAACAATGAGATATTCATGTAAGAAGAACCCCCTTCTTCTAATGCTTCTTTTGCCATTTCCCCCAATTTTTGGGCTCTTTTTTTTCTTTCTTTCCCTTCCTCTTCTTCATCCATCAATTTTTCTATTGACTTCTTCACTTGGCTCCACTTAACTAGTTCTTTTTTCTCATTTTTACCCCCTTCACGGTTAGCACGAACTTCTACCCCAATCTTCAGCACCTGCATAATGAATTTCTCATTGTAAAATTGTTCCGCGAACATTGGCCAGGTGATCAACGGCACACCAGCACACACACCTTCCAGAGTCGAATTCCATCCACAGTGCGTCAGAAATCCCCCAATCGACGGATGCGATAGTATCAAAACTTGAGGGGCCCACCCCCTTATTATTAGGCCCCTTCCTTTGACTCTTTCTTCAAACTTTTCTTCACCCAACCATTTCTCCACCTCTTCCGAAAAATCCAATCCCCTAATTACCCAAATGAAAGGGAAATTCGACGCTTCCAACCCTAATCCGATCTCTTTAATTTGTGCACCAGATACACGACATAGGCTACCGAAACACGCGTAAATCACGGAACCTCGCTTCATCGAATCGAGCCACGACATGTAATACTTTTCATCAATTCCGGCCTTGTCACCCCTATCTAATTTTTCATCAATTTTTTTGTTACATAGAGAGACAGAGCCAATGCACCAAAGTCTCTGCCTTCCCTTTGCGTACCTTTCCACGTAGGCATGCTCGAGCTCCTCGAAGCTATTTACCAAAGTACCCCTAGCAGTAAGCATAGCCTCATTCATTTGATCTATAATATTTCCAATATTAATATCATTACCATCTGAGGGTTCCCTGGTAATCTCAATCCTGTGAGGTATATCAGGCACCACAAATGTGTCACTCTCTCTCATCTCGTGATGAGAGAGAATTTCCAATAACAAGAGAGCGAAGCATGATATTGTCTCGAAATTATACCTGGGAATGTTGAATCTTTCGGCAACTTGCTGTGTCCAGGGAAGGGCATTTGAGGAAATTATACAGCTGGGTTTCGGATCCAAGTTTCGGATCAGTGTTTCCAGGGGAGATTTCATCATCTCACATGCTTGGAAAAATTCGGTGATTAAATTCATTGAAGGTAGAGACTCCATGTTCTCACAACCCGGTGGGAGCCCGGATTCTTGACCCGGGAACTCGAGGGGGATCATTCGGATCTTGAGGCCGTCTTCCGTGGCGTGTTGGATTGTTGGTTCGTACCTTGTGAAATTGGAGGGGGTGGTGATTATGGAGACTAATACGCCACGGCGTGCGAGTAATTTAGCAAAATCGGTTAAGGGAATAATATGGCTTTGTGACATTAAAGGGATGAGAAGGAAGTGAAGTTGTGAAGCCATTTATGAAATCAAGAAATTAAGAATAATGGCAATGTTATTATTCTTATGATCAAATGATCTAAAAACTAACGAGTGTAGCCTTGAGAAATTCCTGTCTTAGCTAACTACTATATATATATATGGTTTAGTATCATCATTAATTAATAGCAATATTTCATCGAATAGTATTAGTTGATTTCGTTAAATAATATTAGTTATTTTAATTAAATAATATTAGTAGCGATTATTGAACAATATATTTTAGTATGATGTCAATATTAGTTGTTATCACCAAAAAATAATTATTATTTTTATTTCACACTAGTATATATTACTCTTAATTAATTATATGGTTACCCAACATTTCAGAAAACAATGATCTACACTGCAGCTCGTAGCTTGAAATTGAGACACACGGGAAGGAGAATGATGTCAAAGAAGTGGTAAACGATGGAAGTGATGAAATGTTGTTTGTATTTTTCGTTCCAATTTCATTAAAGAATTTTGATAAAAATATCTTTTTCTAAATGGTTTATGTTTTAAAATTTTTAAAAAAATTATATGTTGGTGCAATTATTATTCCAAAAATGTGAAATTAATTCATTTAATTATTTTCCGTACACTTCCCCTCACTCACAGCGGACTCAACTTTTCCTCTTTGGGAGCCCCAATGAGTGGACAATTTAATATAAGTAGAGATGCTCTCAATGGGAATCGAACCTAGAATCTTTGTCTTGGCATGAGCTTTTCGACTTTGATATCATGAAAGAATTTCATCTCATCTAAAGATCCGAACTTATAGAGATGTTCAAAATTAATTCATTTAATTATTTTCTTTACAAGAGCTCAAAAACACAATAAAGAAATCACCAACTTAAGACTTTGCCTAATAGACTCATTAAATTAACTTCTATGCATTTATTGTTTATCATTTGCATTCAACACAGTGTTATGTATTCATTGAAGCATTTATAACTTCAATCTTATATTTAATACTTATTTTATTTGATTCCTTGCAACATACACACTCTAATCTATTTGGATATTAATCGGGTAACAACATTATATATCACTACAATAAAATAGAATTTGGTGGTTTAGATGCAAAATTGATGGTTGTTTGGAGGGGTTAGTACAATTATGCCTAAATATTATACTTTATATATTATTTTATTAAAGGATTTTTTTTTTTTTACTTATATACTAGTATTAATTATAAACTAGTTTCACACAATGAACAGCTTCTCACACGACAAACTCAAATTTTGTTATCTTCCTCCTTTCACCAAAGATAATTGTTATTGGGCAAAAACTTGTATGAGACCGTCTCATAATATGAGACCGTCTCATAATATGAGACCGATCTAATTAAAAAAAGTGATAGAGTTATAATTAAATGTGATAGTATTTTTAAAGAAAAGTGATAAGTCACTTTTAACAAATATATTATCACTTTTTGTTTAAACTTTATCACTTTTTAAAAGTGACAACTTTTTAATTAATAAGTGACACGTTTTAAATTAAAAGTGGATCAAATATTATTGGTCTCATACTATGAGACGGTCTCACACAAGACTTACTCTTGTTATTGATGTTTGAAGAATTCACGTTACACGTTTGACAAAATAAACAAATGAAAGGTAACTTGATTAAATCTCGAATGTTTGTAAATGCTCATGTATAATTTAAAAAGTATAATTATTTCGTGTACTACACTACTCAACTTAATTAAAACTCGTAATATAATTGAAGTAGGTTAATTGTCTATACCTTACCTATACTTCTCCTCAAAAGATTTGTAACAATTATACAGAAGTTATGTGAGACAATGGATCTCATAAATGGTTTAATCTTATTTGCACCATGTGCACTGTACAATTCAAATATAAGTTATCTATTACAATTGTAAAGTTATCCTTATTTGTACTGAAAAATACATTATAACAAAGATAATTTTTCAGTACAAATAAGAGTGACTTTTCAATACTAAAATAGACAACTTCAAAAAATGTACTTAAGTTGCAGGAGTGTACAAAAGACTTACTCCAGGAGTGTACAAAAGACTTACTCCTCGTATGTATATTTCATAAAATAATCAATTTGATTATGACAATTTATATGAGTACAAGAGACTTACTCCTCATACTTATATTTCATAAGATAATCAATTTGATTATGACAATTTATAAGAGTTATATAATTGAGCTCTGTCTCATATAATTCAAATCAACGAGACATCCCACGAAAGATCACTAATTACATCTATATTTTGCAAACTATATTTTGATGGTAAAATCATTTTTTTTTTCAAAATAAAAAATTAATGTATTTGCAAATTGCAATCACTAAGTTATAATTCATTTTGGTGAAACAGTCTGGAACTACTTTTGAATTATGAGAATCAATTATATTCTTGATGGACTAGATAATAATGCACACACTCCCCATTATTAAATGACTTTTTTTTCAAACACTCTCCACTTCTAAAATCTTTTTATTTCAAAATACTCTTCATTTTTTATTTTACAATAAAAATCAATTAACATCACTCTTAAATTTACAATAGTATTTCAAGACCTACCTTGAATATTACATGTTACAAGTGTACCTCTTTTAAAAAAAAAAAAATCATGAAAAATTAAGAAATTTCACCAACCGTGTATCACTTTCAAGCCATGAGCTGCAGTGTGGATTATCGTTTTCTGAAATGTTGGGCAACAAAATAAATTAGTTAGAATATCTCAAGGCTTCACTCAAATTTTTGACCATTTAATCAGAAGAAATCATTCTTAATTTCTTGATTTCACAAATGGCTTCACAACTTCACTTTCTTCTAATTCCTCTAATGTCACAAAGCCATATTATTCCCTTAACCGATTTTGCCAAATTACTCGCACGCCGTGGTATAATCGTCTCTATAATCACCACCCCCTCAAATTTCACAAGGTACAAAGCCACTATCAAACACGCCACGGAAGATGGCCTCAAGATCCGAATGATCCCCCTCGACTTCCCGGGTCAAGAATCCGGGCTCCCACCGGGTTGTGAAAACATGGACTCTCTAACTTCAATGAACTTAACCACCGAATTTTTTCAAGCATGTGAGATGATGAAATCTCCCCTGGAAACACTGATCCGAAACTTGGATCCGAAACCGAGCTGTATAATTTCCACAAATGCCCTTCCCTGGACACAGCAAGTTGCGGAAAGGTTCAACATTCCCAGGTACATTTTCGAGACAATATCATGCTTCGCTCTCTTCTGTTTCCACATTCTCTCTCATCACGAGATGAGAGAGAGGGAAACATTTGTGGTGCCAGATATACCTCACAGGATTGAGATTACCAGGGAACCGTCAGATGGTAATGATATTAATATTGGAAATGTTATAGATCAAATTAAAGAGGCTATGCTTTCGGCTAGGGGTACTTTGGTAAATAGCTTCGAGGAGCTCGAGCATGCCTACGTGGAAGGGTACGGAAAGGAGAGGCAGAGACTTTGGTGCATTGGCCCTGTTTCTCTAAGTAACAAGAAATTTGATGAAAAAATGGATAGAGGTAACAAGGCCGAAATTGATGACAAGTGTTGCTTATCGTGGCTCGATTCGATGGAGCGCGGAACCGTGATTTACGCGTGTTTTGGGAGTTTGTGTCGTGTATCTGGTGCACAGATTAAAGAGATCGGGTTAGGGTTGGAAGCGTCGAATTTCCCTTTCGTTTGGATAATCAGGGGATTGGATTGTTCGGATGAGGTGGAGAAATGGTTGGATGAAGAGAAGTTTGAAGAACGAGTCGAAGGAAGGGGCCTAGTAATCCGGGGGTGGGCCCCTCAAGTTTTGATACTGTCGCATCCGTCAGTTGGGGGATTCCTAACGCACTGTGGATGGAATTCGACTCTAGAAGGTGTATGTGCTGGTGTGCCGATGATCACTTGGCCAATGTTTGCGGAGCAATTTTATAACGAGAAATTCATCGTGCAAGTGCTGAAAATCGGGGTAGAAGTGGATAAAGATGAGAAGAGAGAGCTTGTGAAGTGGGATCAAGTGAAGAAATCAATAGAAAAGTTGATGGATGGAGAAGAGGAAGGGAAAGAGAGAAGAAAAAGAGCCCAAAAATTGGGAGAAATGGCAAAAAAAGCATTAGAAGAAGGGGGTTCTTCTTACATGAATATCTCGTTGTTGATTCAAGATGTGATGGAGCAAGTAAATAACGGTTAAGAACTTCTATTTGAATTTTGTTATAATAAAAATTTGTGTGGGAGAGTCTCACAGTGAGACGTTTCAGAGTGCAATATAAATTAGCATTTATCATTTTTAAAGTGTTAATGTGTTATATCTAATTTATGTTCCGTCATATTTTATTCACTGTGAGACAATCTTGCACAATACTTACTCTTTTGTTACTTATTTGTGAAAACACACAAAATTGCCCTCAAAATAGAGGGGCACTTGTTTTTCACCCAACTTTTTAAAAAATGATGTTTTTTACCTCAAAAAGGTTGGCACACGGTTGACACCCAAGTTGGCATGGTGTCAACCGTTTTCCCAACCTTGTTTGGGGTAAAAAAAAATATTTTTTTGAAAAAGTTGGGTAAGAAAACATTTTATTTACACAATCACGATTTATTTTCCTAATTAGTAATTTAAAAAATTGAAAGGAGTTAGTAATTAAAATTTCATTATTAGTATTAATGAGAGTTTTATAATTCATCTTAAAGACTAAATTATTGGAATAGAAAATTATTGTTTTTTTTTTCGTGTTTTATTGATGTTTTTCAAGTATTTGTATTTGAATCAATGAAATTAACATGTAAGTCGTATTTCATATTTCGGGTATTTTTGAAATCAATGGACTTACGCTATTGTAATGTGCTTCCACTGCATCAATTATAATCATATAGTACATGTGCATTATCTATTATTATTGTGACTCCATATATAGATAAGTGCGATAAAAAGTAGTATTTTGGTCCAATAATTTATTTAGATTCCAAATTTAATTTTAAAAAATTTAACTTTTCAATTTTGATCCCATAACTTATTGAATTGTTGATACAAATTAATTACTAGTCTCAAATTCATTTGCTCAAGCATTCGCCCTTAGCTCATTATTAAAAGCCAACTCCTAACCCCAGCTTCATTGATAAGCTAAGATATTAAAAAGTCAAGAGAAAAATAATTTCACTATATATTCTTTTAGACTTTTTCTATGTCATCACTCATTTCTGAACATGCAGTGTCTCGTTAATTTTTTCTTTTTTCTTTTAAAGGATAGAGTGAGTGAGTCGACCCGGTCGCAACTACTTGTGCTCAAGTTGAAAATACTTTATTCGACAGACTTGTGAGCTTAAGTACATAGTTTAGGTACAATTAGACAATGTATGCAAATAAAATGAAAATCCTATAGAGTCCATCTAAGTAAATTTGGATTTTGTGACTTACTCAACTTGTTTAAAGTCACTTACATAAATGCATTGGGAGATTCGAATTCAAGACTGGACCCTATATTTCTAGAATCGATCCATTGCATTCTTACATATGTTAGAAAAAAACGCTTACAAGCAATCACGATAAATTGAAGAACTGAAATTTGTTCACCCAATTCGTTTTACGACTACGTCTGAGGGCGATGTCAAATCAGGAATTTTCACTACTATTTTTCTGATACCGAATACAAGGATAAAACATTTATTTATATAGAAACGAGCTCTAGTCTAAAGTCAGTATCGTCGATATTGAATTTTAGTGTACAGTCTATTTAGGTTCATACACCCCAATAATATTCGTCCCTCATTACATGACTAGTATAAGTCATGGTCAATTATGACTTTTTTTGAGTCTATAGAGTACATTTGCTAAAATATTATTACAGCGGGTAATGGAAATCCAAAATTTAAAACCTTTATAAATTTGGAAACATATATAATATTTTTTTAATGGAAATCCAGATGAAAGGTAATAATTTGTTTATTTTGATATCTTAATAGGATAACATTGTTGCTCTAGAGTCTAGGCCAATGAGATTGTTATTGTGAAGCTAAAAAAATGGGTCGGAGTTAGAGGAAGAAGAAAAATTGGTTTCAATAAAGTTTCAAAAAGAAAAAACTCATTTTAAATCTCATATAAATGAGAATTGGGATCGCAAAATTCAAAGCGTGCGCTAATAGTCGCAAAATAAACATATCCACCAAGACTAAAATGTTCAAATACAGTCAAATGTTGGAAATTGGTTTTGTAAAGGTGTCATACCCTTACTTTGATCAATTTTTTGAGGAGTAAAAACGTTAGTTTTTTGGGAAAATAAAATTAACGATGTTGTTCTACTCGCGGAGTAGATGAGCGTGGTATATTTAATATCTCAAAATCGATTTCCGGTGAGTGAGAAATTAATTTGGGAAGTTGTAGTATTAATCATGTGTGTTGAATAATTTCATGGGAATGGAAAATAAAGTTACATCCCACAATGGAAAATTACAAGAAGTTTGTCTTGTATATAAGTAGGAAATTATTCATGTTCTCTAAATTGGGACATGGGGACCCTAACCATGGACCACACGCGCGCGCGCGCCCCGCCCCGCCCCGCCCGGGACCGGGTTCGTGGCAATTGGGCTTTGGTGTCATACCTATATTTTTAGAGTACAAAAAATATGAAAAAGCCCATTATCTTTTTGGATTCAATCGGATTGGGTGACCCGTATGGAATTGGGTCGGTCCATTTCGGTTGGCCCATTTAGAATTGGGTCGGCCCACGAACATGTTTAATACACCTACAATTTTGATTAATACACTCCAGAGAATCTGGAACGACAGAACGTGGGTGATCCATGATCACCACATACTCCACTCCAGCAGCCCTCAAATGGGTCAGATTTACGCCTATATATACCCCCTTTGTCCAGTTTTTTCCAGAATAACTAACGAACCCAGAATTTTCCGAAATCCTGTCTCTGCATAAAATCCCGTTTAGCTCATAAATTCCGATTTAGTTCGCCGAAAATTCATACTCGGTAGTGCTACCGGTGTGAATAGACAAACCGTTTTACATTTGGGGATCCGTACGCATTATACCGTAAGCACTGTACGGGCGTATTCGATCTTGCGGGAATAGGTTTCACCTAGACTCGGTTTTTTCACGAATTTGTTTCGTGCTTACTCTTCTTCTGATTTCAGTGTTTCAAAATTTTCACACCCCTTTCTATAACAATCGCAAGATCGAATATTAATTTCATTTCGAAACTCTGAAATGTCGAACCATAACTCTGATAACGAGATGGACTTGTCTTCACCGACTAAGAATGATGTCTCTAATCCAGTACCTGCGAATCCGACTAACGATGGTAATCCGACTACCATTCCCCCTTTCCAGTGTGGAAACTTTGGAGACATCCTTGCTGAATGGATGAAAGCTAATGGCAATCCCTTCGTGGGAAATGTCAATCCCTTTGTGGGAACCTCTAACACTAATCCCTTTGTGGGAAGCTCTAGTGCTAATCCCTTCGTGGGAAATGCTGGCGGCAATCCTTTTGTAGGAAATGCCGGTGTCAATCCTCTTTTGACAACCAACCAGGCCTCCCTTCAAGGGACTGTTAGGCCGGTGGTAATAAAAGGGGAGAAACCCGAAAAGTTTTCGGGAAATGACTTTAAACGGTGGCAAAAGAAGATGCACTTCTATTTGACCACCATCTCTTTGGTGAAATACATCAAGGAGGACTGTCTGAGTGCTCCTGCTGATGATGTCACTCGTGAGACAAGGGTCGCTTATGATACTTGGATCCACGATGACTATCTTTGCAGGAACTACATTCTGAATGGGTTGTCTGATGTCCTATGTGATGTGTACGATGAGTACCCGACTTCCAAAGCTCTATGGGAGTCCTTGGAGAAGAAGTATAAGACTGAAGACGCGGGAACTAGCAAGTTCGTCGTCTCCACCTTGTACGACTTTAAGATGGAAGACAACAAATCTGTTGTCGAGCAAGTGCAGAAGCTGCAAGTTATCTTCCATAACATTGCAGTGCAAGGGATGGAGCTGCCTGAAGCCTTTCAGGTAGCAACTGTGATTGACAGACTCCCTCCATCTTGGAAGGAGTTCAAGTCCTACCTCAAGCACAAGCGAAAGCAAGTGACGATGGAGGACCTTGTTACCCGACTCCGGATCGAGGAGGATAATAAGAAGATGGACAAGAGAGAGAGGGGCTCGATTGCTTCCATCGAGGCCAAAGCTAACCTGATGGAGAAAGGCGAACCATCAAAGAAAAGGAAGCGACAAGACGATAAGGGCAAAGGCAAGGCTGTTGCTGCTGCTCCTGCCCCGAAGAAGTTCAGCGGGAAGTGCTACAACTGTGGCAAACCTAACCATCGGGCAGCTGATTGTCGTCAGCCCAAGAAAGAGGACAAAGGGAAGAAGAACTCCGTGAACGTTGCTGAACGTGAGCTTACGGAGATGGACATGTCCGTTGTGGTGACCGAGGTCAACATAGTGGACAACAAGAAGAATTGGTTCGTGGACACTGGTGCCACGTTTGCTCGGAGAAGTCTGCCTTCTCCACTTATTCTCCTGCTGAAGGGAGAAAGCTCTACATGGGCAACCAAGCCTCGTCTGAAGTGGTTGGTGTCGGAATGGTGGTGATTAAACTGACTTCGGGAAAGGAGCTGAAACTGAAGGACGTGCTGCATGTCCCGTATCTGGAAGAATCTGATTTTGGGGTCTCTTTTAGTTAGTAGTCAGTTTAAGTTAGTGTTTGAGTCAAATGGCGTTGTACTTAGCAAGTTTGGCATCTTCCTAGGAAAGGGTTACCTCGAGAAAGGCCTTTTCAAGATGTCTGTGATGACTGTAAGCCGTGATGGCAAAAACACCATTATTAATGAGAATGCTTCTACTTCTGCTTATATCGTTGAGTGTTCCTCTTTATGGCAATTTAGATTAGGACATGTTAATCTAAAATCTATAAAACGATTAGTAAATTCAGATTTACTTAAAATTGAGAATGTTGATACATCCAAAAGATGTGAAATTTGTGTAGAAGCAACGATGACTAAATTACCATTTAAGTCAGTTGAAAGGAACACTACTCCTCTAGAATTAATTCACACTGATGTATGTGATTTAAAATTTGTGCAAACTAGAGGTGGAAAAAAGTATTTCATTACTTTTATTGATGATAGCACAAGATTCTGCTACGTTTACTTACTTCGAAGTAAAGATGAAGCTATTGAAGCTTTTAAAAACTATAAAAGTGAAGTAGAGAATCAAATGAACACTACAATTAAAGCAATTCGTAGTGATAGAGGTGGAGAGTATGTGGCTCCGTTTGAAGAATTATGTGCCAAATTCGGCATCATACATCAAACGACAGCTCCCTACTCACCACAATCAAATGGTATTGCGGAGAGGAAAAACCGAACTTTGAAAGAGATGATGAACGCAATGTTAATCAGCTCAGGTTTACCTCAGAACATGTGGGGGGAAGCTATTCTGTCAACTAACCACATTTTAAATAAAATTCCACTTAAGACTCAAGATAAGACACCTTATGAGTTGTGAAAAAATCACAAACCATCATACAAATACCTCAAAGTGTGGGGGTGTTTGGCTAAAGTTGAAGTGCCACTTCCTAAACAAGTGAAAATCGGACATAAGACAGTCGATGGGATCTTTATAGGATACGCCTTCAACAGTAGTGCCTATCGGTTCTTGATTCATAAATCAGAGATACCCGATATGACAGTAGGTACTACCATAGAATCAAGGAATGCTGTGTTCTTTGAAAATGTGTTCCCGTGTAGGGACAAAGAACAAGTGAGTTCAAATAAACGAACTCATGAAGAATCAAGTGAAGCTGCATGTCCTTCCACTCAGCAGAGTGAAGCACCAAGACGCAGTAAACGAGCTAGAATTGATAAGACCTATGGTCCAGACTTCATCACGTATGTGTTAGAAGATGAACCTAGGACTATCAAAGAAGCTATTTCCAGACCAGATACATCTCTCTGGAAAGAAGCAATAAACAGTGAATATGATTCAATTCTGCAAAATCATACATGGGAGTTGGTTGACCTCCCTAAAGGTTGCAAGACCTTAGGATGTAAGTGGATCCTTAAAAGAAAGTACAAAGCAGATGGATCTATTGAAAAGTATAGAGCCCGTTTGGTTGCAAAGGGTTTTAAACAAAGAGAAGGACATGATTTCTTTGACACCTACTCTCCGGTAACAAGGATTACATCCATTCGTGTACTTGTCACGATTGATGCTTTGCATAATCTCGAAATACATCAAATGGATGTAAAGACTGTTTTTCTTAATGGAGAGATGGATGCTGAAATATACATGGATCAACCAGAGGGTTATGTTGTACCCGGGAGCGAGAAAAAAGTTTGTAAACTCGTTCAATCGTTGTATGGACTTAAACAAGCTCCTGTACAATGGCATTTGAAATTTGACAATATTATGTTGTCAAATGGATTTCGAATTAACGAATGTGACAAGTGTGAGTATGTGAAAGATACACCAAATGGATTTGTTATCGTATGCTTATATGTTGATGACATGTTAATCATAGGTAACAATTCAAATGTGATCGTTACTACGAAAAACATGTTAAAGAGAAATTTTGACATGAAAGATATGGGTTTAGCAGACGTGATTCTAGGAATCAAGATCGAAAGAACCTCAAATGGAATTTTTTTAACACAATCTCATTATGTTGAGAAAGTCTTGAAGAAATTCAATGCATTTGATGATCCACATGCTAAAACTCCACTTGACAAAATGTTCATCGGAAGAAAAATAGAGGTGAACCTGTGAATCAGTTGGAATATGCAAGGATCATTGGAAGCGTGATGTACATTACAAATTGCACACGTCCAGATCTTGCGTATTCTGTGAACAAACTAAGCAGGTACACGAGCAATCCAAGTCATGAACATTGGAAAGCTCTGAAAAGGGTCTTGAGATACTTGAAGTATACTCTTGATTTTGGGCTACACTACACGCGACATCCAGCTGTACTTGAAGGGTACAGTGATGCTAATTGGATATCCGATAGTAAAGACTCTTTCTCGACTAATGGATATGTATTCACTATTGGAGGAGCTGCGGTATCGTGGAAATCCACAAAACAGACGTGTATTGCCCGTTCCACAATGGAATCTGAATTCATCGCTTTGGATCAAGCTGGTGAAGAAGCTGAATGGCTTCACAATTTCTTAGAAGATATTCCTTGTTGGAACAAACCAGTATTATCTGTAATGATACATTGTGACTGTCAAGCTGCTATTGGTAGAGCTTTGAACAGTATGTACAACGGAAAGTCGAGACATATTCGTCGTCGACATAACTCCGTTAGACATTTGATCTCAACTGGTATAATAACAATTGATTATGTAAGATCAGTTGACAACATAGCGGATCCGCTCACGAAGAGCTTGAACCGAGATCAAATGAATAAGCTGATAGAAGGAATGGGTCTGAAATCCACAAATAAAACTAAAACAGTGGTAACCCAACCATGATGAGTGGAGATCCCAAGAACTTGGTTCAAAAGGGAAAACTAAGCTGTGAATGTTAGTTGTACAACACTTGAAAATCATGACCGTTCCTGACAGCACTGTGTCAAGTGTTAGTGAACCCGTGAGTTGTGGTAAAGGATAAGTCTTTGACTTTTAATGATTCATATGAGTCCGTTGTTGGGAAAATAGTGTGGGACTGAGTATGACGGGATACTCGAAAGGAGATCACCTATATAAATGAGAAGTGAGGGCCGCTTCGACCAAATATTTATGAATACAAAGGGCGTCCAGGGCCAAAATAGACAAAAACGTGAGAACAAATCGTAATCGAGACTGACTTGTGTCTGCACTATCTGTAAGGTATACACTAAGGAGGATTAGTTCAAGGCATCGTGTCCACTAAGCCACCGGTATACCCGATGGTGCCGGGCTACGGAAAGTACAAAATCATTGGTTACTTATCCGGAAGCAATGAGGTCTCACATGAGCTGAACGAAGAAGCTTGACTCTGTATAGGTGCAATTCTCACTCATGTGGGGGATTGTTGAAAATTGGTTTTGTAAAGGTGTCATACCCTTACTTTGATCAATTTTTTGAGGAGTAAAAACGTTAGTTTTTGGGAAAATAAAATTAACGAAGTTGTTCTACTCGCGGAGTAGATGAGCGTGGTATATTTAATATCTCAAAACCGATTTCCGGTGAGTGAGAAATTAATTTGGGAAGTTGTAGTATTAATCATGTGTGTTGAATAATTCCATGAGAATGGAAAATAAAGTTTCATCACACATTGGAAAATTATAAAAAGTTTGTCTTGTATATAAGTAGGAAATTATTCATGTTCTCTAAATTGGGACATGGGGACCCTAATCATGGACCGCGCGCGCGCGCGCGCCCCGCCCCGCCCGAGCCCGGGTCCGTGGTTCGTGGCAATTGGGCTTTGGTGTCATACCTATATTTTTAGAGTACCAAAAATATGAAAAAGCCCATTATCTTTTTGGATCCAATCGGATTGGGTAACCCGTATGGAATTGGGTCGGCCCATTTCGGTTGGCCCATTTAGAATTGGGTCGGCCCACGAACATGTTTAATACACCTACGATTTTTATTAATACACTCCAGGGAATCTGGAATATTCCGTCTTGCTTCCCATGACTGAGAAACTGCGTTTCTCTCCACGACAGAACATGGGTGATCCACGATCACCACGTACTCCACTCCAGCAGCCCTCAAATGGGTCGAATTTCCGCCTATATATACCCCCTTCGTCCAGTTTTTTCCAGAATAACTAACGAACCCAGAATTTCCCGAAATCCTGTCTCTGCATAAAATTCCGTTTAGCTCATAAATTCCGATTTAGTTCGCCGAAAATTCATACTCGGTAGTGCTACCGGTGTGAATAGACAAACCGTTTTACCTTTGGGGATCCGTACGCATTATACCGTAAGCACTGTACGGGCGTATTCGATCTTGCGGGAATAGGTTTCACCTAGACTCGGTTTTTTCACGAATTCGTTTCGTGCTTACTCTTCTTCTGATTTCAGTGTTTCGAAATTTTCACACCCCTTTCTATAACATCAAACTCATAAGCCAATCCAAGAAAGACAATAATTACATACTATAGTATTTTCTTTTTCTACTTATTATTTATTTTATTGGGCGCATATATATCCCTATTAAGCAAAGGTATGTTCTATGCAAGTAGTAACCAAATTAAAGCTTCTTTCAAAAAAATAATAATAATAATAATAACCAAATTAAAGCTAGTTGGTTGTTCCTTCAGACAAATTAAAACAATAACTAGTTAGTTATTTAATTAGGAGAATTTAAGAAATATCACGTCAGAGATTTATAAGTATTGTTTTATATTTAGGTGTTTCACACGAGCAAGTTGAAAATGATGCTATATCAATTTTGACAAAAAAAATTATGAATGTGGTTCACAATTTTTTTATAATGAACGCAATATATATATATATATGTTTAGTATACAAAGTAATATTGTTAAGCGTAGTAATTTAAAAAGGAATAACACAAAATTGTATCATCTTTATATGGAGTATGCCATTGCCTATCTTCAATTTTTCTTATTTTGAGTAACACTTTTATACTTACAATCGTTCTTTCTAAATTCGAGTACATGAGGTTTAAATTGGAAAATTATGTGTGTCTAAATTTTAGGTTAATTCTTCATGATATATAAGCCCGATCGACCAGTCCATTCGTATAATTAAGGGATTTTGATAAAATAATTAAAATTTTTAATTTAACACTTTTATATAAATTCAAAATTTTAAATTAGATGAATTCTTTTATGGTAAGTTGAAAAATTCAGTCATTGAGTATAAAAAGAATAAGTCCACTTTTTTCTTCTAATAAAAATTTTTAAATTTTGCCACCTTTGATTGCTTAATATTATATTTATGGGCAAAGTATTATATGAAAATAGTGTTGGGAAAATATAGGGGTGCCCGGAATCTATTCGGGATGAATTTTAAATACGAATTTAAATACAATTATTACTATCATGAATTAATCCTAATTAATTCAAATAATAATTCCAACAACTAATTATCATCATGCATGCTAAATTAATTTCACATATTAACTATGGCGGAATAAACAAGTAAATATGTGATTAACGTACCTCTTGTAGAACTTGGCCTTTGAATAAAACGGGACTCTCGTACACGCTTTATCAACCCAAAAACCTTCTCAAGTATTTCCCTTTCGCCTTACTTGATCGCCGGTGGGAGACGCTTTCAAGCAATTTAATAAACTAAGGAAAAAGAAAAATATATATGCTTCTTGATTTTTCCAACACATGGAATTATGTACATTGAGATGAAATAATCATCTCCTATTTATAAAGGGGGTGACCGAAATTCGTAGAGATTTTATGGGCATGGAGAAAATCTTTTCTTAATCTCTAAGAAATCTTGAATATATCTCATATATTCTTTTCTCCATAATAAAATATTCCACAAAAATCTCACTCTCCTAATAAATATGAAACTCTCGAAAATTACATAGAAGAAATCCAAGATTTGGATCTTCTTGAATATATGAGATATTCTTGTATTCCTAGAATACATATCTTGCATAATATCTTTCCAAGAAAATCAACAAAATCTTTTTCCTCCTTATCATGCAATTTTCGAAAATAATACTTGAAAAATCAGCATAATTATTTTCTTTTTATTTTAATCACCTTATCATTATTGGGCTACTTAATGGGCTACTTGAGGGGCCTTAAGGAGAATTAAGATTGGACCTCCTAATGGACTTCTGAATTTCAATATTGAACCCCAATATAATTCAGCCCATTAATATTAATTATTACCACTAATAAATTAATATTGCACTATCCATCTTAATCCATATTACGATAATATGGGCTCCCGGTTATTATTTCCCGCGTTTAAGATTATCAAGTCCATTAATTAATTGAGCTTCTGAATAGCTCTAAATTAATTAATATATTTCACTTTGGAGTAAAGACAGCTCAACATTATTATTCGTACCGAAGAAACTAATTCTTCACTTGCAAGATTTGGTACAATAAAACTTCTGAGCCCACCAAGGGGACTAATCACACGAGCCGTACTCGCACGCGTTTCTCCGTATTAAATCTTAGCAACCGTCGTATGATTAATATTACTGCCCAAGACACAAAGTTCGAAGTCACAATGATTCTCACCCAACATGAATCAAAGCAGTAACTATTAAGCACACACGGTCCTATTTAAGTGACGG
Organism: Ballota nigra; assembly: GCA_947034835.1. Lineage (NCBI taxonomy): Eukaryota > Viridiplantae > Streptophyta > Magnoliopsida > Lamiales > Lamiaceae > Ballota > Ballota nigra. The sequence continues at coordinate 97,058,345 of OX344725.1, forward strand.
AGATTAAGAAATCAACAACCACTGAGGTCTAATTCTTCACCTTTCAGAACAGAAGAATTTATCCTCGTTGTAGGTCCTCTTCAACACATACTAAATGTGCTAGTGCAATCTCTTAGTCAAGACAGACCAATCTGAGCCTTACACATCGACCTTTCACGGCGGATTGTTCAATTCCACCTAGGTCGTGAAATGTACGTTTAGTTACAAGGAAACCGTTAATGTTGTCTTCCGTGATCGGGTATCACCACATTAACTACAATGTAACATGTACTATATATTGAACGGTTTGCAATAAATATTCAACATTCAATCATATCTAAAGCAAATGCGATAAAAGAATTATTCTCATAAACAAGTGTTTGATACACGAGTTATACAAAGTAAAAGCATACTTTCACGTATAACTCCAACAATCTCCCACTTATACTTAAAGTCTGCTTTTTAGTATACATCATGCATGTCTTAGTGTAGTAGCTCTTCGTGACATCTCATGTCAACCTACACTAACCTAATAATTCCTCCCACTTATACTTAAAGCAGATTGGCAATAGTCTTGACTCCCATTCCATCCACATGTCTCTCGAATGTACTCAGAGGCAGACCCTTTGTGAATGGATGTACTAGGTTGTCCTCCGACATTTATCTTTGCCACCTCTTTATCTCCTCTTCTTAACGATTTCTCGTATAAGATGGTGTTTTCTTTCAATGTGTTTGCTGGCCTTGTGGGCTCTCGGTTCCCTTGAATTTGCAACTGCTCCGACATTGTCACAAAAGACAGTTATCTTGTCGGGCAAATTCGGAACAACGTCCAAGTCCACTAAGAAGTACTTGAGCCAAACCGCTTCTTTCGCTACTTCACAAGCAACTACTTATTCGGCTTCCATGGTCGAATCTGCGATGCATTTCTGCAAATCGCTTCTCCATGTCATGGCTCCTTCTCCCATGCAAAACACACTACTCGAGGTAGGTATTTTGGAGTCTATGTCTGATTGGAAATTTGAGTCCGTGTATCCCATGGGAATTAGATTGTCTGACTGTTAAATCAGCATTCCATACTAAGTTCTTTTCAGAAACTAAAGGACGCATTTAATTGCAATCTAATGTGCTTTCCCGAGATTACTTTATTATCTTGCCATCATGTCCACGACAAGGCAGATATTCGGTCTCTTACACAACGTTGCATACATAAGACTTCCTACGTCCGAAACGTACGGAACGTCTTTCATGTCATCTATCTCCACTTGCGTCTTAGGGCATATTTCTTTGGATAGATGGATTCCGTGCCTAAAAAGGTACAAAACCTTTCTTGGAATCTTGCACGCTGATATGCTTCAAAACAGTGGCTTTGTATGAAACTTGCGATAAGCCCAACATCTTCCTCTTGCGATCTCGAGTGAACTTGATCCCAAGGATGTGACCGGCTTTCCCTAAGTCCTTCATATCAAACTGTTTTGACAGCCATACCCTTACGTCTGACAATACCTTTACACTGTTTCCAATGAGCAGAATATTGTCTACGTATAATACTAAGAATACCACCGCAGTTCCGTCACATCTTTCACACAACTTTCGAACTTGTTTTGATCACAAACCCATAAGACTTAATCAATTGATCAAAACACTGGTTCCAAGTACGCGATGCTTGCTTAAGTCCATAAATGGATCTCTTAAGCTTGCATACGAGGTGCTCTTGGCCTTTTTCAACGAAACCTTTGGGCTGTTGCATATAGATCCCATCAAGACTTCCGTTAAGGGAAGCTGTCTTGACATCCATTTGCCAGATCTCGTAATCTAAGTGTGCAGCGATCGACAAGAGAATACGGATGGACTTAAGCATAGCTACAGACCACAGGCCACAAGCCTTGCTTTGAAGGTCTCTACCCTTCCGTCCGGTCCTCTTTTCCTCTTGTACACCCACTTGCATCCAATGGGCTCTACCCATTAGGTGGATCAACCAACTCCCACACTTGATTATAATCCATCGAACCCACCTCGGTTTCCATTGCGGTTTGCCACACTTCCGCGTCTTTGTCTTGGATTGCCTCATCGTACGTTCATGGGTCTGATTCATCGCCGGGAATCAAATCCGAAGATTCTCCAATTCTCATGAATCTCTCGGGTTGCCTTGCAATCCTCCCACTACGACGGGGTTCCGGTTGTGAAGGTATGACGTGTGGTATATCATCTTGTATACTTGGTATAGGAGTTCGCCCTCTTAACTCGTCTAAGGTAATCTCACTTCTGGGCTTTCTTTTGTTCATATAGTCTTCCTCCAAGAATTTAAAGTGCGAACTAATCACGGTCTTTTAATCCTTGAGACTATAGAATATACACCCTTTCGTTCCCATGGGATATCCTATAAACAACCTTAATTCCGAACGTGGATCCAATTTACCGGCTTCCTCGTCTAGCACGTATGCCGGACAACCCCAAATCCGCAAGTGTCTTAGACTGGGCTTGCGCCCGGTCCACAATTCCATTGGGGTTTTAGGAACCGATTTGGATGGCACCAAGTTTAGAATGTAAGTCGTTGTTTCCAAGGTGTTACCCCAAAACGACTTGGGTAAATCCGAATAACTCATCATGGATCTGACTATTTCTAAAAGAGTCTGGCTCCTTCGTTCCTCCACACCGTTCTATTGAGGGGTTCCCGATGTGGTCAACAGGGATACAATCCCTTCTTCCGATAGGTAGTTCAAGAATTCATTGCTAAGGTATTCGCCTCCACGAACAAATCGTAGAGACTTGATACTTCTTTCCTTATGCATCATAAGGTAGATGTATCCGTATTTTGAGTAATCATCAAATTACTCATACCTCTTCTTGCTATGATCGTCATTGAACCACACATATCGGTATGAACGAGTTCTAACACTTCCGTAGTTCTATTCCCCTTGGCTCCAAATGCCCTCTTGGTCATTTTACCCTCTAAACAGGATTCACAAGTTGGAAACGGTTCGACTTGGAATGATTCCAAGGATCCGTCTTTCACCAATCTCTCTATCCACTTTAGATTAATATGACCTAGTCTAAGATGCCATAGAAGTGTTTCGTTCATCTCCGAGGAACGCTTTCTTTTATTACTCGAAATAATCGATGTGTTATTAGATTCAATTTTGTGAGTGGTGTGCCCAAATAATGGTATAAAGATCATCCATTAAAGTTCCGGAACGGATAAACTCATCGTTTCAAGCAATAATAACATCCTTATTAAAAGAAACTGAGTATCTATTCAAACAGTTTAGAAACTGAAGGTTGAGTTCTTTCTAAACTAGGAACATGAGGAACGTCTCTCAAGACCATAACTCTATCTTCACAAGATAGGCGCACTTCTCCCACTGCTTCAGCTGCCACTCTCGTAGCATTGCCCGATGTGATGGGGATCTCACTTCCGTTAAGTCGTCGGGTTAGCTTAAACCCATGAAACAAATGTGATCAGTAGCTCTCGTATCCACTATCCACGAATAGACAGCATACGCCACTTCACAAGTTTCGACGACTAAGGTGTGTGAATTACCTAACTTTCCTAGCCTCTTAGGCTTGGAACAGGCAGACCTCCATTGTCCTCTCTCACCGCAACTAAAACACTTCCCCTTCGATGCTTGCCTTTGCATTTGCCTTTCGCAACAATTGGATTTGCTTGGATCCGGCCTTTGGTTCTCTTCCTCTTTTTCCCTCCCTTGGGACCAAAAGAGGTAGACGAACCATTAGCCACCATAGCACTAGACTGGTGCTCCATTATCACCTCCACCGAAACTAAAGCTTGCAAGAGCTCGGGCAAACGACTTGTCCGTTCATTCATCTGACAGTTCAGATGAAACTACTCAAAGCTTCTCGGTAGGGAATGGTATATGAAATCAATCAAAATCCGCACCAAGTACTTCCAACTTGTTAAGGTATGCCATTATCTCGAGAACGTGCTCCCTCACGGGCGTTCCTTCCACCATTTCCAACTTGACCGAGTCATGTTTGGTGAACTGATTAGTCATGGGATTCTGATGTGAAAACATCTCTTCAAGGTGTTCCATGATTTCAACAGCGGATACAATGTCTTCATGAACGCGCCTCAAATCCTCAGACAGAAATGTCAAGATGATGCACTTCATTCATTGTCACGCTTCCGATCATAAACTGCCTCTTCCCATTGCTTGACTTATCATTAGGCTTGCCGGTTATATTAACATAAATAACCCAATTGTGTTTTCGTGCAGTAAGGACAAATTTAAAAAAATATTTCCAATCGATATAAATCACTCCAAAAAATTTATTAACTTTAAGTATATTAAACAGTGGATTAAAAGGTTGCGACATGATGAAATGAGAATAAAACATACATTCATATCAATATCTAGAAAAATATGAAATTATCGCATAATTCGATCACATCAATTATATTGAAACCTTAAAACAATATAATCATGCATCAGCCAACATCTCGAAACAATTTAAATGCGCCACGAGGGGTGGTCTATACATTTAGTAACATTCAAGCGGATTACAAACTTAAAAGTTACAAATCCTTAATTCAAAATTAATAGTTGGCTCCCGCTTTGACCACATAGAAACTGACAGGGACTCCGAGGGGAGTAAGTTAATATCAATTTCCTATGCCTAAGTAATAACCATAATTAAATACAGGATTATTATTTCGCTTTGAGCAAGCCACTCGTGGTGAGGGTCAATACCGCCACTAGTAATAATCCACAATCATCCTTTCGGAATTTATTCATGTGAAATCCGTTCTTTTGGCCAATCCGAGGGGGAAATGTATTCCAAAAGAACTTCACAAATAAATAAATTATGGAGGTCAAAATAATCCAATTTTAATATCCGGAATAAAATTGCGATTATAAAAAAACATACTTAGTAATTTTCGAAAGTAAGGTTTTTCTTGGACAATTAAATTCATGCAAACACATATTAACAAATAATAATAAGTGCACGAAATAAAACATCCATCAAAACAAAAATTAAACACATTGGAGCACTCAAATCCAATTGTCACGGTTTAATTTCTTCACGTCTTGATGCGAAAAATCGTCCTTGTTGCTTTCCAACGTTCGTCTCGACGTGCTCCCACACGGACAGCAACACTTCTTCAAAAACAGCATCGTTTGGGATTCGGGACGACGTTTAAAATCACACGGAAAAAAAACACGAACCGAAAAAATTCCACGGCCTGAGATACAGCGCGCGTCGGCCCACGAAGTGGGCCCGCGCGCTTCCCGGCCCGAGAAGCGCTGGAAAAGTGCCCGAGGCGCGCCGAAGCGCAGCCCCGAGGCGCACCCGAGGCGCTGCACAGAAGCGCGCCGAGGCGCACCCGAGGCGCCCCGAGGCGCTGCAGCCCCTCGCCGAGGCGCGCGCGCGCGGTGCGCGCGGCGCCGTGCGCCGTGCACCCCCGTGCGCCGTTTTTTTCGCCGTTCGTCCTCGTTTTCTTCACCCCTTGCATGATTTTACCTCCATACACGCGCCACGCTTGTATGCGTCGTCCGGGTACGCCGTTTTTAATTCTTCGTTCTTCGTCACGATCCGGTTACAATTTATTTTTACAAAAAAAATAAATACTAGATCTAGACTAGTCTATTACAATGATCGAATCAAAATAAAATAACTAATCTACTCGTGGATTTTCTCACGAGAAAAACGAATTCGAACGAATCGAATTAAAAACCAAATTAATTCACACGCATGAAATTAACAACATTAAAAACCATGACAATTGGATACCTGCAAAAAAGATCTAACAATTCTACTATCCAATTTCAATTTAATGTTCAACAATTTAAATTCCAATTTAAAATTCAGAGCCCGAAACCGTGGCTCTGATACCAGTTGTTGGGAAAATATAGGGGTGCCCGGAATCTATTCGGGATGAATTTTAAATACGAATTTAAATACAATTATTACTATCATGAATTAATCCTAATTAATTCAAATAATAATTCCAACAACTAATTATCATCATGCATGCTAAATTAATTTCACATATTAACTATGGCGGAATAAACAAGTAAATATGTGATTAACGTACCTCTTGTAGAACTTGGCCTTTGAATAAAACGGGACTCTCGTACACGCTTTATCAACCCAAAAACCTTCTCAAGTATTTCCCTTTCGCCTTACTTGATCGCCGGTGGGAGACGCTTTCAAGCAATTTAATAAACTAAGGAAAAAGAAAAATATATATGCTTCTTGATTTTTCCAACACATGGAATTATGTACATTGAGATGAAATAATCATCTCCTATTTATAAAGGGGGGTGACCGAAATTCGTAGAGATTTTATGGGCATGGAGAAAATCTTTTCTTAATCTCTAAGAAATCTTGAATATATCTCATATATTCTTTTCTCCATAATAAAATATTCCACAAAAATCTCACTCTCCTAATAAATATGAAACTCTCGAAAATTACATAGAAGAAATCCAAGATTTGGATCTTCTTGAATATATGAGATATTCTTGTATTCCTAGAATACATATCTTGCATAATATCTTTCCAAGAAAATCAACAAAATCTTTTTCCTCCTTATCATGCAATTTTCGAAAATAATACTTGAAAAATCAGCATAATTATTTTCTTTTTATTTTAATCACCTTATCATTATTGGGCTACTTAATGGGCTACTTGAGGGGCCTTAAGGAGAATTAAGATTGGACCTCCTAATGGACTTCTGAATTTCAATATTGAACCCCAATATAATTCAGCCCATTAATATTAATTATTACCACTAATAAATTAATATTGCACTATCCATCTTAATCCATATTACGATAATATGGGCTCCCGGTTATTATTTCCCGCGTTTAAGATTATCAAGTCCATTAATTAATTGAGCTTCTGAATAGCTCTAAATTAATTAATATATTTCACTTTGGAGTAAAGACAGCTCAACATTATTATTCGTACCGAAGAAACTAATTCTTCACTTGCAAGATTTGGTACAATAAAACTTCTGAGCCCACCAAGGGGACTAATCACACGAGCCGTACTCGCACGCGTTTCTCCGTATTAAATCTTAGCAACCGTCGTATGATTAATATTACTGCCCAAGACACAAAGTTCGAAGTCACAATGATTCTCACCCAACATGAATCAAAGCAGTAACTATTAAGCACACACGGTCCTATTTAAGTGACGGAGATTAAGAAATCAACAACCACTGAGGTCTAATTCTTCACCTTTCAGAACAGAAGAATTTATCCTCGCTGTAGGTCCTCTTCAACACATACTAAATGTGCTAGTGCAATCTCTTAGTCAAGACAGACCAATCTGAGCCTTACACATCGACCTTTCACGGCGGATTGTTCAATTCCACCTAGGTCGTGAAATGTACGTTTAGTTACAAGGAAACCGTTAATGTTGTCTTCCGTGATCGGGTATCACCACATTAACTACAATGTAACATGTACTATATATTGAACGGTTTGCAATAAATATTCAACATTCAATCATATATAAAGCAAATGCGATAAAAGAATTATTCTCATAAACAAGTGTTTGATACACGAGTTATACAAAGTAAAAGCATACTTTCACGTATAACTCCAACAAATAGTGTTGGGAAAATATGGGTGCTCGAGAACTATTCGGGATGATAATTAAATACGAATTTAAATTCAATTATTACTAGCATGAATTAATCCTAATTAATTCAAATAATAATTTCAACAACATTTTTTATCATCATGCAAGTTGAATTAATTCACATTAAATTTATGGAGGAAAAACTAAGAGATTATGTGACTATGTACATTTTGTAGATATGGCCTTTGATTATCACGGGACGTGCTACCAACCAAAAGACCTTCTCAAGTATTTCCTCTTCGTCTCGCTTGATCACCGGTGGGAAGTGCTTTCAAGCAATTAAATAACTAAGAAAAAAGAAAAATATTTTTACTCTTGATTTTTCTAACACATGGAATTATATACTTGTGGATGAAATAATCATCCCCTAATTATAAGTGGGGTGGCCGAAATTTCCATGTGGAATGGGCTTGGAAAAAATCTTTTCTTAGTCTCTAAGAAATCTTGAATATATCTCATATATTCTTTTCACCATAATAAAATATTCCACAAAAATCTCACCCTCCTTATAATACTTGTGATTTTCGAAAATTATAAGAAAAGAATCCAAGATTTGGATCTTTTTTAATATATGAGATAATCTTGTATTCCAGAAATACTTATCTTCCATAATATATTTCCAAGAAAATCAACAAAATCTTTTCTCTCCTAAATAAGTTATTTTCTAAAATCTCATGAAAAAATCAGCAATAATATTTTCTTTTATTTTAATCACCTTATCATTATTGGGCTACTTAATGGGCTACTTGAGGGGCCTTTTAGGAGAATTAAGATTGGACCTCTAATGGGCTTCTGAATTTCAATATTGAGCCCCAATATAATTCAACTCATTAATATTAATTAGTACCGCTAATAAATTAATATTGCACTATACATCTTAATCCATATTACGATAATATGGGCTCTCGGTTATTATTTCCCGCGTTTAAGATTATCAAGTCCATTAATTAATTAAGCTTGTGAATAGCTTTAAATTAATTAATATATTTCACCTTGGAGTAAAGACAGCTCAACATTATTATCCGTACCGAAGAAACTAATTCTTCACTTGCAAGATTTGGTACGATAAAACTTCTGAGCCCACCAAAGGGACAAATCACACGAGCATTACTCACACGCGTTTCTCCGTATTAAATCTTAGCAACCGTCATATGATTAATATTACTGCCCAAAGCACAAGGTTCAAAGTCACGATGATTCTCACCCAACATGAATCAAAGCAGTAACCATTAAGCACACGGTCCTATTTAAGTGAAGGAGATTAAGAAATCAATAACCACTGAGGTTTAATTCTTCACATTTCAGAACAGAAGAATTTATCCTCGCTGTAGGTCTTCTTCAACACATACTAAATGTGCTAATGCAATCTCTTGGTCAAGACAAGCCAAACTGAGATGTACACATCGACCTTTCACGGCGGATTGTTCAATTCCACCTAGGTCGTGGATTTGTACGTTTAGTTACAAGAAAACCGTTAATGTGATCTTCAGTAATAGGGTATCACCACATTAACTACAATATAACATGTACAACTTATAATGAACTAGTTGCAATAAATATTCAACATTCAATTATATCTAAAACAAATGCGATAAAAGATTTATTCTCATAAATAAGTGTTTAATACATGAGTTATACAAAGTAAAGGCATACTTTCACGTATAACTCCAACAAATAGTTCATAATAAGCTTATTATGAAACAATTTTAAAGTATCATTAATCTCATTGGGAGTATCATTAATCTCATCAGAGGTATCATTAGTCTGAGTTCAAGAAAATTGTTTTAAATTTTTTTGAACTCAGACTAATGATACTCCTGACAGGTTTAATGAGACTCCTAATGAAATTAAAACTATTTAATGTTAAGCTTATTATGAAGCGTTTTGATATAAAATCTACTCATATTTGTGATGTTTTGAGAAATAAGCATAGATCAACCTAAAATTACATATACTTGATTTTTTAAAGTAGTATACTTTCAATTTTGATCGCAAATACTCAGAACACATTTTTTTTTCCTATCCAAATAAATTTAAAAATAATGATTAGATTCTTTATGAGATATCATGTAAGAGTTTGATCAAAAAAAATATATATATATATGTAAGAGACGGAAATATACGGGAAAATCTAATTTTACTATAGAATTAGGTGCCTAATTTTAAGTAGTCAACTTGTAAGGATGTTTCATTTTACGTTAATCTTTATATCATACTCCCTCCGTCCACAATTATTTGCATATTTTCCTTATTCATCTGTTCCACAATTGTTTGCACACCAAAAAAAGGAAACACTTTTATAAACTACACCCTCATAATATTCACATATTTGGCAAACAAAAATTATTTAGGCCAAATCATAAAATTGATTGCAAAAATAGGGAGGTTTGAATTTTTTTTACGAAAATAGGGTTGATCGCGCCTGGGAGAGGCGATCAACTGAGTAGATCGCGCTCCCCAGACACGATCCTTGCAAGTGCTCATTTTCTACCCTTGATCGCGCCTGAGAGAGGCGATCAAAAGGGGTAGATCGCGCTCCCCAGGCGCGATCAACACCAATATTCCACCACGTCGTGGATCGCCCTTGCCAGAGGCGATCCACGACACATTCTGACACGATCACATGGCTCCCACGCGGTCTGCTGCTTCCTCCCACGCGTTTTGACTCTTATTTTGTCCGAATCTTCTTGTCTAAATGCATATAACAGATTCTTTCTTTGCATATAACGGATACTTTCTTCTTCTTCTTCCTCCCATTTTCTCTGCACGAATTTTTTTTCTTCTTCCTCCCATTTTCTGCACGAAAATTTCTTATTTTTCCTTCTATCACTAGTATTTCAGTTTTGTTCTTCTTCCTCACCTTATTGTATCGAAAATTTTAGTACTCCTTTCAAAATTCATCCATCACATATACATAAAAATAAAAGTTAGTTGATATTTTGCTATCTACCTGAGGAGTACAGACACTACTATCAAAAGGTAAATTCTTCAAAGGAAATATGCTACTAGATGAAAAATTCTCAGTATATATATGTAAATTGCAATTATTGTACACATGGTATTTATTCTTGGTTCTAAAGAAACAAACAATGTTATTAAATATTTTAATGAATTTAGTTTGTCCATATATCGAAATGTAATTGTGTTTGCTGTGAATTTAGTTTATGTGTCTTTTTTTTTAATTTAATTATTTTAATATATAAATTATTTTGAGGTTTTAAATATCATTTCACTTGGAGAAACATCAATCAAATTAAGGAATATCATATTTAGAAGGATGCATGTTCCTTGACATAATTTTATGATTCACTCATTTTTTTCAAAATAAAAATACGTTTATTTTGTACATAATTTTATAAATTTTATTGAATTATAAATTTATTTGGAATATATCCTAAAATTATTAATAAATATATATTGTTTGATAACTAACTTATAAAAAGTTAAATTTTAATTTTTAAAAAATTATATCATGCATAAATAAATATATTATATTACAATAAACTATTTTTAATTCCCATCTAACAACTAATGGAATATATCATATATATACAATATTAATATATCAAGAAATCATGGATCTGGAGAAATGGAAATGAGAAATAAATTTGGGCGAAATGATCCCAGGGAGGATATGAAACTATTGTGGGGTGGGGTGGGGTGGGGTGGGGTGGGGTGTGGGGGGTGGGTCTGTTTAATTTTTGAAATTTAATATCTTTTATTGATATTTGGAATTAATAAAAAATTAAATGAATAATTTTAATTATAATAATAAATTGATGTTGCTTTAATTTTTGCCCAAGTTAAGTTAGGTTTTCGGATTCCTCATTGTTTAAACAAGATTTTCATAATTATTTATTTTAGAATATTTAATCTTTTCTTCAAATCAAATTTTAATTATTTTTGAAATTTGTATTTAGATTTCTTTAACTAATACAACAATATGGATACTAAAGTTATAATAGAATTTTTTATTTTAACAAATTTCTTTTAACATTTTCAGATTCTTTTAGGTGAGATTTAAAAATTTATTTTCTTTAATAACAAATTTAATTTGAGTTCCTATAAACTATTAAAAAATTATATATCAAAAGAGATTTTTTTTTAATATTATGTTAAATTTTAATAAAATTTCAACCCAAATGATGACACAAAAGTATCCTCCTCCAAGTATGATATTTATCATAATAAAATAAAAGAAAATAAAAAAATAATGCCACGTCACTCGGTAACCGGATGGGTGACTTGCAGTAGCAGGTGGGGGGACGGGAATCACAGGAAAATGCAACTTAACAGACGATTTTCAAAATTCAAAACTTAAGAGGACAAAAAATCAAAGTCAACGAAACTTAAAGGACAAAAAAAATCTATTTTCCCTATATGTATTATATATACACGCATCAACATAAAGAATTTTCAAATGAATTTTTGTTGGTTTGGAACCCTTATTTTATGATTGCATAATTATCCTTTTAACATATAGACAATAATTCATTTGAAATTGCAAAATACACCACATATATACAGTTTTTTTAATAATTGGCAAAGTATTATACAAAAATAATTCATGTTAAACTTATTACGAAACAATATTAAAATATTTAATAAATTTATTATTATATAATATTATAAATTATGATTTTGATTTGCATAAATTTAAAAAAATTACAATGTATGTATATAAATTTTTAACATAAAGTTTTAGTATGTAAATTTAAAAAAAAAAATATATATATATATATATATATTAACCGTGCATCGCACGGGAGAAGTTCTAGTTGCTTAGTAATAGTAGATATTTCTTTAAGAAACATTAATGTGTATCACTATTTTAAGAAAATATCTAATTAAATAACCATCTTATTTATAAATTTTAATGATAAAAATTTGTATGAAGGGTACGATACATAAAATGAATTTTCATCACACCCGTCTCATAAATTAAACCGTCCCACATGAAAATTTATCAATTCTACTAGTAAATCCTTTATCACATGAAAATTAAACCGTCTCATAAGTGTGTTGTGTTGTTGAAGATATGCCAATCTCTCGCGATATTGGAATCCTTGTGCGCTCTTGTGGAGCTGTTATTGGAACAAGAAGAGTTGATCGTATGCTTGATTTCTATGGTCTATTACGTGTGTTGTCTGAGATCACGGGATTAGATTTGCGAGTGCATTCTTTGAATGTGTCTTGCATAATAAATAATGGGAATGCCTCCTCTAGTTGTCCTATTAGGAACAACAACGACCTTCGATTTTTCTTCCATCCACAAGCGGGGCTCAATTCAGTTGAGTTATTAGTGGAGGTTGATATGAATGTTTAGACTGAACTTCTTATAACCAATTTTATTGTGCAAGAATTAAAACGATTAGTTGCATGCTTTCATTATATATTATTACCATTAAACTAATACTTTTTAATAATATATATATAAAATATAAATAAATTTACGATGAAATTGGTGTACATGCATAATTTCCCTTATTTATTTTCGGTCAAAAGCCGGTCATGCAACATATATTCAAGTCTCCATTATGATAAAAAGAAATACTCCCTCCTATCCAAAACTTTTGCTGCTTTCGGCCTCAAATCTTATTTCAAAATATTTGTTATGTTTATATAATTTTTCTCAACTTTTTTTTTTTATTTACACCCTCTAAAATAAAGTCTTATAATTATAATGTAAGTTTGACCCACTAAATTAGCACATCCTTATATGGAAAAAAAGAGTGAATTTGTACAAATAATTAATTTATATCCATATTTAATTGGGTTAATTGGAAAAAAACTCACGAACTTAATAATATTTATCAATTACAACATAAACTCAATATCAAGATTTAAAACCTTTAGAACCAAGAATAAATACTATGTGTACAATAATTGCAATTTACATATATATTGAGAATTTTTCATCTAGTAGCATATTTCCTGTGCACCGTTATTTAAAAAAAAGATAATATATGCATGCAAATAAATTCGAAAAATATTATTAATTATTTTTTGAAGAATTTACCTTTTGATAGTAGTGTCTGTACTCCTCAGGTAGATAGCAAAATACCAACTAGCTTTTTTTTTTTTGTGTATATGTGAGATTGCAAGTTGAGAAAAATAAATTTTAGAATAAAATAAAAAACTGCAAAAAATTTAAAAATATTAAAATACGTACATTTTCTTTTTGGATTGGTTTGTATTTTGGAAGCAACCCTTGTGTTTTTTTATTTTTGGCTAAAATTCGAACATAATAATGGGGGGGGGGGGGGGGGGGAGAAGGAACAGAAATGAAATGAGCAGGAAGAAGAGCAGAAATGAAATGAGGAGGAGAAGCAGAAATGAAATGAGAAGCAGAAAGAATTGAAATGAGGAGAGGAGGAAGATGGGGTGAAAGGGTACTGTTATATGCACATTAAAATGCATATACTGCCAAAATAGGAGTCTTGGCGTGGGGTAGTGGAGCGCAGCACGCGGAGTGGCGTGGGAATCTGGCCATGTGGGTGTGGCAGAGATTGTCGTGGATCGCCCTTGCCAGAGGCGATCCACGACGTGGCGGAATATTGGTGTTGATCGCGCCTGGGGAGCGCGATCTACCCTGTTGATCGCCTCTGCCAGGCGCGATCAAGGGGTAGAAAAGCTGGTTATGTTTTGATCGCGCCTGGTGAGCGCGATCTTCTCTTTTGATCGCCACCCCCAGGCGCGATCAACCCTATTTTCGTAAACTTTTCTGCAGCAATCCTATTTGTACTATTGATTTTGCTATTTGGCATATTTAAAAAAATTTGCCCACATATTTACATAAATTGTCATTATTTTTTGCCTTTTGGACCCACAATACACTCAATTCAACCTATTTCTTCACTTTATACCCCACAAAACACTACTCATTACATTTTTTTTCTTAAAAGTAGTGCCCACACTATGGTGCAAACACTTGTGGGACAGATGAAGTATCATATCATCATACCATATATATATACACTATATAAAAGGGGATTTAGTGCTAGGATGACCAGTTTCCTTCCGGTAACCAGTTACCTCTGCTGCTATGTGTGGAGGAGATATTGATCAATTACGTCGCGTTTTTTTTTTCTTTTCTTTTTTTTTTTTCCGATTTAGCTTCCAAAAATGATTTTTCTCTCTCTCTCAGCTTAAAACAATATTGACCTTCAATCTCTCGGCGTTGGCGTAGATCTGGTTTCGCATGATGTCGTTATGTTCATCCACCACCATAGTGATGTGCATTGTACGCTAAGAGAAAAACATGTCGATAATGTGTTTGAAGAAATGACTGAACACTTTGTAGAAGAAGGATTTCACCGGCGCATGTCGATCGGAGAAGCATCATCGACGCCGCCACCGACGTGTACGTTGAGAAAGCATTCGACGCCATCTGCATTTTCGTCAAGGATTGCATTTTTCTCGATGAAATTCGCAGAAACCGAAGCTTTTTGGATGAATTGCAGAAGAAATAAATTGGATGAGTAATTAATGTGAATCAATTTGTGTGTTAATTTTGGGATTTTGACTGGAGCTTATATAAACAGAGCAGTGACTTTTAGTCTATGCTCAGTCAATCAAATATTGGCAACACTTGGTGTGGAAGGAGAGGAGGAGCTGCACTATAGTGTTATTTTGTTAGTAAGACCGGGTACATGGCTTCTTATGATTGGCTACCTTTAATGGACGAACAGCTAGTACATATATAAAAGAGGAATCCGCCTAAAATGGTCAGTTTTCCTCGGTTGCCCGGTTACAATTTTAATAGGTGTCCAAGAAATTAAATACGTGTTATTTTCTCCTCTCTCTAGATTCTCCTTCCCCTTTCATTTTTTTTTTATTATCCTTCTTCCTTTTTAAATTTCATTCTTTCCTCGTCTTCTCTGTGCTGTTCTGCATCTTTCTCCCATGCCTCACCGAGAGACCTTTTGTTATCGTTCTCAGAGAAAGGAAATTTGCTGTGATTCATCTTGCACTTTCATACTGTCTTATTCACTCCCTTCTTCTCACACTTTAATTTGTCAGTGTTTTCTTTATCGCCTTCTTTCACTTCTCTAATCTCTCTTTTATTTACGTTGTCGTTTGTATATTCCAGTTTTTTTAATTTCTTCCAACGATTCACCGTGAATTCCTGTTGGGCATTTCTCAAGTTTCTTTCCCAGGTATAAAGACACTTGGTGTAATACTCCGTCCCGTTTTATACCTTTTATTTTCCTAGAAACCCTTATTTTATATTATTTATCTTAATTCTTTTAATTTTATTATTTTTGTGCGATATTGTGTAATTTAAATATATACCCTATTTCAAATTCCCAAGTTCGAAGAAAGAAATCGAATCTTCCAAACGGATAAGGGACTACGAGAAATTAAATATTCAAAGATTAAAAATTAGGATTTCGATCCGTTTAATTTATTGAGAATAATTAAAATACAATAAAATATTAACTGAGTTTTAAAAACTGTATTAATTTTCGAATCGAGATTTAACTCGTGAACCAAACGATCCCTAAACCGTTTCAAACGGGAACGAAAATATCATAATTAAAGGGGATTAATCCTAAACCACATGAATTACTATCTTTTTTTAATTAAATTAATTAGAGAATTTATAACACCCACACATTATTTTTCTTCCTTTTAATTAAATCTTTAATTAAAATAATTTCTTTCTATAAATATAACCGTCCGTCACTTTTCCCAAATTGAATACCCAACTTTCCTTCTCTCTCTATAATCCCAAAATCACTGCTTCTCTTCCAATCACCACCGTCCTCCTCTCCCCTCTCTCGCGCCTCTGCCCTTCGCTCGCCACCGCCGACCGCGAAGCACCACCGCCTCCACCGCCGTCGCAATGCCGCCGTGTTCCAGCCTCCGCCATCGCGGACGCTCCACCGTCGCTCCTTCCCTCTTTTCACGCACAGAGTAGCCGTCGCTCTTCAGCAGATCGGAACGCCGCCGCTCTCCTTTCCGATCGGCGAAGCTTCGCCGCCTCTCAAACGCCGACGTGCCGCTGCCCTCCTTCGCGCATCGGAGCCGCAGCACCGCTCCCCGCTTCCAGCGCCGCCCAGACGCGACCCCCCGCCCTCTCCGATCGGCCGCGCCTCGCCCTGCTCCGCCGAACAGCCCAACCGCGACAGCCGCCGTCCCGCCTCCAGCGCCGCCCTCCGTTGAGCGCCGCCGCCTCTTGATTATCAGTGAGTCCCAGTTTCATTTCAATTTCTCCGATTGAAATTCGTTAATTTGAATTCAATTTCAGTATCCACAATTAAATCCCCTTTATCAATTCATTCAGAAAATTCCTTCAATTACACTCAATTTCCAATTAATTTCCCTTACAAACAATAGACTCATGTTTTGCCTCTTTCCGTGTAATCGAGACGATGTCGCCTCCGCTGCCTTTTCGATAAAGCTCGAGAGATTAACCGCTGCCTATTCTATTTCAGAAAAATCGAAATGAGGTCGTTAGACTGGCCGATTTGGGACTCGTAAGGTTGCTAACCTTCTTTCTAATTCTCGTAATAATTGGAATAGAAAAATGAACTGTTAAATGTTTTGTAAACTTTGGAAGTTTGTTTAGAGACTGTAAGATGGATGGAATTTTGATGTTGATACTACTGTGGTTGTTGATTAGTATTATTAAAATTGTTATGCGGTGTTAGTTATTAGGTTTGGTGTTATTGGTTTTACTGATTAGTATTGTTAAATTGGCTGTTTAGTGTCATTGAAACAATTGGTTAATATTACTGTTTTAGATGGTTGGTATTATTGGTTAAGATGGTTAGTGTTTTTGAATGGATGGATTAATATTATTGAATTAGTTGTATGATGATGAAATTAGTTGTTAGTATTATTAGTTGAGTTTTCAAAGACAAATGGAAACTCGTTTTCTACTGTTCAAATGTTTGAAACAATTGGAAAAAAGACTTTTAGAAGATAATACTACTCTTTTGTTTTGAAAATGACACAAGTAAACTTGGTTAGTAATACTAGTAATATAGGAAAATATTTATTCTATTATTTGTTATGAAAACTTCTTTAAATCAAGTATTGCCAACAATAAAGAAAAGTATATACTATATTATTTTTAGTATTTATTATATAAAATTCTTTAAGCAAAATATTTATTAATAAAGAGGTTTTTGTTTATATAATATAAACTATTTTCAAAGTTCTTTTAAATAATAATTTTAGAAAGAAAAATATTAATTTGGGACTTTTATTATATTAATAATATTTAAATAACTTTCCTTTTCTTTTGATTATTTTGAGAAAAAATATTATATGGTTATACTTTCAAGTATAAAAGCTTTTAGTTATAAAAGTCTTGGAATTTTAGAAGATTGTTTTATAGAGATCGAAATGATCATACAACAAGGAAATTAGTAAGTACACTCCCCCAATACACCTCCCTTTTAGAAGTGGTGTATTTACCAAGATAGTGTGTGTTTTTAAGTAGGTCTATTTCAATAGGTTTATAAGATAACGACCTCCTCGATTCTCGTAACCCAAACTTTCAAGTTTTCCTTATAATTCGAAGGTCAACTTTTAATCAAATAATTTCGTTTAGGATTCTGTGCTAATCGGAATCCGCACGAAGGATCCGACCATCTGTTTGAACATCGTTCACGGGACCCGGAGCAAACAGGTGGGTGATGATCGGTTGATTGATCTGCTAATAATACGTTGTGCTGGTATACTCTGAACTCGACTAAATCAATCTAAAACAACTAATCCAACATAAATGTACACCCTATTATATAACTGCTTGAATTATGTGATATAATTATATATACCTTATATGGATGGTTTGAGTTTGTTGATTATATGAACTGATGACGATTGCATGATATAAGGGCATTTTGTGAGCATGAATTTGTTTAAGTATGAATTATGTGAATTCTCCCCACTTTGTGAAATGTCAGCTTATGAGGAAGAGGAAAGCTATTGATTAATAATAAACCCGGCCTCCGGATAAGGTGCTCATTAGAGTCCCGGGCAAGGTCATTAATAAGTTCGGCCTCCGGATAAGGTGCTCAGTAGAGTTCCGGGCAGGGTCATTAATAAGTTCGGCCACCGGGCAAGATGCTCAGTAGAGCTCCGGGCAGGGTCATTAATAAGTTCGGCCACCGGGCAAGATGCTCAGTAGAGCTCCGGGCAGGGTCATTAACAAGTTCGGCTTCCGGATAAGAACTCATTAGGGTTCCGAGTAAAGTCATTAATAAGTTCGACTTCCGAATAAGAACTCATTAGAGTTCCGGGTAAAGTCATTAATAAGTTCGACTTCCGGATAAGAACTCATTAGAGTTCCGGGTAAAGTCATTAAAAAGTTCGGCTTCCGGATAAGAACTCATTAGAGTTCCGGGCAAGGTCATTAATAAGTTAAAATTGAATATGAGAAAGGATTTGAGAGAGATTTACGATATGTGGAAAATAATTTTGGCAGATTGGGCCGATACGTGAAAATGGTTTTGGGCTTCGCCCCTAATGTGAATTAACTTATGAAATATCAATTATGTGAATGTGAAACCTGTTATGCCCAATTAATTATTATGTGAGCTTGTTACTTCTGTGATATATGATGTTAGTATTATTATGTCAACTGCTTAAATAAATTATATATTTTATTAATGAGTACAATCTTAATATATTTCGGATTTACCAATCTCATGACGTTGCAAATCACCCATAAGTGAGAATTCAAATCTCACGCCCCCTTTTTACAACCCTTGCAGATTATGATTTCGTGGAGCAAGGACAGTAATAGAGACGACACGGAGTTCCCCGCTTAAATAAAATGATACTATTGATATTAAGCTTTATATATATGTGTGAGATATGTTATACAAATTATTATACTCTTTTCTTCCGCTGCATAAAAAGTCATCTCTCTTTTATTATCCCTTTTTATATCAAAAATTTTATAGTTCGGATTTTAGTCACAAGTGGCACCTCGAATCTGAGATATTTTATGTGTTTTGGATTCGGGGCGTTACAGGTGGTATCAGAGCCTAGGTTCAAACTTTCGGACCAAAACCCAAACCATTGTTTTCATCAAGCCAAAATTCATTTTTCTTTATAAAAATTTATTATCATTTAAGTTTAGATCACTAATTAAATCATGTGAGGGGAAATGTGTCTCCTATTACCGTCAAAAGCTCCTCGAAGTTATGTTCTTATTTTATTTTAAAGTGCCTATAAGTTTATAAACTTGCAACAAGTTGACTTTCATAACAAAACTCAAATCAAAAGATCGAGAACTCAAAACAACACATACGTGGTGTGGAAAGAATTACGAAATGTCGTTTATATTCAATTAAAATAAAATAATTTATGAATTGCATAAATGAATATATTTGTTTAAAGTTTATGAATTTCATAAATGTTGTTATATGACTATTTGAACTATGTGTTTTAATTGTTTAAATTACATGCTTTAATTGTTTAAATTATGTACTTTAATTGTTTAAATTATGTTTCTGCATGACTAAAATTTTGACTAGAAATTTTTCCTTTCTATGTTAGAACCCACCTAAGATAGTAGTAGTTCGGTACCTACAAAACTTATTTTCAGATATGACGTAAGTAGACTGACCTACATAGAAGCCGAGACTTTTATATGATATATATGAGGTGAAATTGCTACTTGGCAATGTGTGTTACTTGCTCTATATTACATGTTATATTTTATCTGATTATCGGTAAATGATATGTCACTGGTTTCTATTATACGGTACGTATGTGATCACTGTACCATTGACGGCCGCAGTGCGTTGCGGTGAAACACATACTCACGTGTATCTCAGTACTAGTGTTGTGTTGATTACGTAATTCGATTATGTTCTTATTATTTTTCATACCTATATGACGTAGCAATATTATTCTTTTCGCTTCAAAACCACCAATAGAATGACAATTAGATGAACACCACGTACTAGGTGATACAGGACCATTAAATAAAAAAAAATTGGGACCAAATTCCGGATGTTGAAATAGTTAGAAAAATTCTACCATACTCTGCATACCTTAATACGATTTCAAGTTTCACCACCCTTTGTGTTAGTTCAATAACTTTGACATGTAAAGGAAGGAACCACTTGAAGATGAACATACGAGATTTAGTCGAGCAATAACTAGAAGTTGAATTTCGGGGATGAAATTCCTGTTAAGGGGGTGAGGATGTAATACCCCGTCCCGTTTTATACCTTTTATTTTCCTAGAAACCCTTATTTTATATTATTTATCTTAATTCTTTTAATTTTATTATTTTTGTGTGATATTGTGTAATTTAAATATATACCCTATTTCAAATTCCCAAGTTCGAAGAAAGAAATCGAATCTTCCAAACGGATAAGGGACTACGAGAAATTAAATATTCAAAGATTAAAAATTAGGATTTCGATCCGTTTAATTTATTGAGAATAATTAAAATACAATAAAATATTAACTGAGTTTTAAAAACTGTATTAATTTCTGAATCGAGATTTAACTCGTGAACCAAACGATCCCTAAACCGTTTCAAACGGGAACGAAAATATCAGAATTAAAGGGGATTAATCCTAAACCACATGAATTACTATCTTTTTTTAATTAAATTAATTAGAGAATTTATAACACCCACACATTATTTTTCTTCCTTTTAATTAAATCTTTAATTAAAATAATTTCTTTCTATAAATATAACCGTCCGTCACTTTCCCCAAATTGAATACCCAACTTTCCTTCTCTCTCTATAATCCCAAAATCACTCTGCTTCTCTTCTAATCACCACCGTCCTCATCTCCCCTCTCTCGCGCCTCTGCCCTTCTCTCGCCACAGCCGACCGCGAAGCACCACCGCCTCCACCGCTGTCACAACGCCGCTGTGTTCCAGCCTCCGCCATCGCTGACGCTCCACCGTCGCTCCTTCCCCCTTTTCACGCAGAGAGTAGCCGTTGCTCTTCAGCAGATCGGAACGCCGCCGCTCTCTTTTCTGATCGGCGAAGCTTCGCCGCCTCTCAAACGCCGACGTACCGCTGCCCTCCTTCGCGCATCGGAGCCGCAGCACCGCTCCCCGCTTCCAGCGCCGCCCAGACGCGACCCCCCCGCCCTCTCCGATCGGCCGCGCCTCGCCCTGCTCCGCGCACAGCCCAACCGCGACCGCCGCCTCCAGCGCCGCCCTCCGTCGAGCGCCGCCGCCTCTTGATTATCAGTGAGTCCCAGTTTCATTTCAATTTCTCCGATTGAAATTCGTTAATTTGAATTCAATTTCAGTATCCTCAATTAAATCCCCTTTATCAATTCATTCAGAAAATTCCTTCAATTACACTCAGTTTCCAATTAATTTCCCTTACAAACAATAGATTCATGTTTTGCCTCTTTTCGTGTAACCGAGACGATGTCGCCTCCGCTGCCTTTTCGATGAAGCTCGAGAGATTAACCGCTGCCTATTCTATTTCAGAAAAATCGAAATGAGGTTGTTAGACTGGCCGATTTGGGACTCTTAAGGTTGCTAACCTTCTTTCTATTTCTCGTACTAATTGGAATAGGAAAATGAACTGTTAAATGTTTTGTAAACTTTGGAAGTTTGTTTAGAGACTGTAAGATGGATGGAATTTTGATGTTGATACTACTGTGGTTGTTGATTAGTATTATTGAAATTGTTATGCGGTGTTAGTTATTAGGTTTGGTGTTATTGGTTTTACTGATTAGTATTGTTAAATTGGTTGTTTAGTGTCATTGAAACAATTGGTTAGTGTTACTGTTTTAGATGGTTGGTATTATTGGTTAAGATGGTTAGTGTTTTTGAATGGATGAATTAATATTATTGAATTAGCTGTATGATGATGAAATTAGCTGTTAGTATTATTAGTTGAGTTTTCAAAGACAAATGGAAACTCGTCTTCTACTGTTCAAATGTTTGAAACAATTGGAAAAAAGACTTTTAGAAGATAATACTACTCTTTTGTTTTGAAAATGACACAAGTAAACTTGGTTAGTAATACTAGTAATATAGGAAAATATCTATTCTATTATTTGTTATGAAAACTTCTTTAAATCAAGTATTGCCAACAATAAAGAAAAGTATATATTATATTATTTTTAGTATTTATTATATAAAATTCTTTAAGCAAAATATTTATTAATAAAGAGGTTTTTGTTTATATAATATAAACTATTTTCAAAGTTCTTTTAAATAATAATTTTAGAAAGAAAAATATTAATTTGGGACTTTTATTATATTAATAATATTTAAATAACTTTCCTTTTCTTTTGATTATTTTGAGAAAAAATATTACTCCCTCCTATTCAAATTAAATGACGTTTTGACATTTCATCTTTTTTGCAAATTATATGACGTTTTACACTTTTTAATGTAAATTTAATGCACTTTTTCCAAGTTTACCCCCCAAAATAATTAAAAATAGGTAGATAAATGTATTCCTTTATGAAAAAGACAAGCATTTATTAAGGGTAAAATAAGAAATCAAATATTTTCTTAATATGTGTGCATCCACCCAAAGTGACATACATTTTGAATAGGAGGGAGTATATGGTTATACTTTTAAGTATAAAAGCTTTTAGTTATAAAAGTCTTGGAATTTTAGAAGATTATTTTATAGAGATCGAAATGATCATACAACAAGGAAATTAGTAAGTACACTCCCCCAATACACCACCCTTTTAGAAGTGGTGTATTTACCAAGATAGTGTGTGTTTTTAAGTAGGTCTATTTCAATAGGTTTATAAGATAACGACCTCCTCGATTCTCGTAACCCAAACTTTCAAGTTTTCCTTATATTTCGAAGGTCAACTTTTAATCAAATAATTTCGTATTAGGATTCTGTGCTAATCGGAATCCGCACGAAGGATCCGACCATCTGTTTGAACATCGTTCAGGGGACCCGGAGCAAACAGGTGGGTGATAATCGGTTGATTGATCTGCTAATAATACGTTGTGCTGGTATACTCTGAACTCGACTAAATCAATCTAAAACAACTAATCCAACATAAATGTACACCCTATTATATAACTGCTTGAATTATGTGATATAATTATATATACCTTATATGGATGGTTTGTGTTTGTTGATTATATGAACTGATGACGATTACATGATATAAGGGCATTTTGTGAGCATGAATCTGTTTAAGTATGAATTATGTGAATTCTCCCCACTTTGTGAAATGTCAGCTTATGAGGAAGAGGGAAGCTATTGATTAATAATAAACCCGGCCTCCGGATAAGGTGCTCATTAGAGTCCCGGGCAAGGTCATTAATAAGTTCGGCCTCCGGATAAGGTGCTCAGTAGAGTTCCGGGCAGGGTCATTAATAAGTTCGGCCACCGGGCAAGATGCTCAGTAGAGCTCCTGGCAGGGTCATTAATAAGTTCGGCCACCGGGCAAGATGCTCAGTAGAGCTTCGGGCAGGGTCATTAACAAGTTCGGCTTCCGGATAAGAACTCATTAGGGTTCCGGGTAAAGTCATTAATAAGTTCGACTTCCGGATAAGAACTCATTAGAGTTCCGGGTAAAGTCATTAATAAGTTCGACTTTCGGATAAGAACTCATTAGAGTTCCGGGTAAAGTCATTAATAAGTTCGGCTTCCGGATAAGAACTCATTAGAGTTCCGGGCAAGGTCATTAATAAGTTAAAATTGAATATGAGAAAGGATTTGAGAGAGATTTACGATATGTAGAAAATGATTTTGGCAGATTGGGCCGATACGTGAAAATGGTTTTGGGCTTCGCCCCTAATGTGAATTAACTTGTGAAATATCAATTATGTGAATGTGAAACCTGTTATGCCCAATTAATTATTATGTGAGCTTGTTACTTCTGTGATATATGATGTTAGTATTATTATGTCAACTGCTTAAATAAATTATATGTTTTATTAATGAGTACAATCTTAATATATTTCGGATTTACCAATCTCATGACGTTGCAAATCACCCATACGTGAGAATTCAAATCTCACGCCCCCTTTTTACAACCCTTGCAGATTATGATTTTCGTGGAGCAAGGACAGTAATAGTGACGACACGAAGTTCCCCGCTTAAATAAAATGATACTATTGATATTAAGCTTTATATATATATATGTGTGAGATATGTTATACAAATTATTATACTCTTTTCTTCCGCTGCATAAAAAGTCATCTCTCTTTTATTATCCCTTTTTATATCAAAAATTTTATAGTTCGGATTTTAGTCACAAGTGGCACCTCGAATCTGAGATATTTTATGTGTTTTGGATTCGGGGCGTTACACTTGGTCTTCTAAATTGAGTTTTAGATGAAATTTCATGATGAACAACTCAACATTACTTTTCATTGACACTCATTGTTAATTGCATAAATACAACTTCGATTTAGGTTATGATTATTTATTCATTTTTGCTTGATTTTGCAACAAACAAGGAACGCACCCTAGGTGTTCGAAGAAATGCAAACACCAGAAGAATGAAAGAAAAACTTAAATGAAGAACACAAGTATGTACCAGCGCAACTAAGAATCAAGATGTATACATATTAATAATCCATTTCTAGAAATTTTCAAAGGTAAGTTATAACTCTGTTAATCACATAAATCAAAAACCAAACTCTTACTTTCTGAAATTGAAATCGTGTATCTCTTCTCTCACTCTCAATACATGGAATGAATTATGAACTTGTGTAGCTTGTTTTTTAATTCTCTGAATTATGCTGGTGTGATGATAACCTACTTTCGTTCTTTTTAACTTCCTTGTGTGCCAAGTATGTGCTCTTAACTAATTGAATTTGTTATGGTCAGTTGTAGAAGTCAATTAGCTCATTGACCCGGCCAAATATGTTATCCATAATAGATTAGCCACCTTAGGCAGTATTTGGCTGGGCAATATGCAATCATCATTGAACCCTCACCCCCGTAATTGTGAAAATAATTAGCATTTGAAATGAACTTTTTTTCTTTATCCACTCTTTAACTTTGAAATTCTGTAGATGAACTTTGTTTCTATATCCACGAAGCTGACGAACCTTCTGCTAGGAACAACTCAAAAGGATTTATTGCTCTAGATTAAGGTATGTATTTGCGCAATTTTTTTGGTTCTAGCATTGTGATGCTCTTTTGTGTTGTTTCTCATTCAGTCAATATTTGCGCAAAAGGACCTTACGTTTTAAAAGGTGAAGATGAGATGTTCCAGGGAGTATACCCACCATATGTTTGATGAAATGGTACAATCAAATTCTTTTACACTTCATTTTTCATACCTTCTCTCTCTCTCTCTCTCTCTCTCTCTCACACACACGCACACATACACTCTTAGATATGCATCTCCATATCATATAAAGTAAAAAATTACGACATCTATTCCTTGGCAATCTAAGTAAGTAAGTGGCAGAAATTCAAAGAATTGGTCTTAATATGTTACCTATATGAATTGTTGGGTTTTAAGGGAAACCCAACATGAACTTTGCACATGTTGTGGGATTATTTGTTTACTTAACTAAATGCTTCTACTTATCTTAATGATGCCCCATTTAGGTTTGAGCATTGCTATGCACTTGTCTGCCTTTCTATTAAGTTTTTGTTTCATTTCTTATATAATTTTAACACTTGGAATGAGTACAAATATTTGATTTCAACTCTCATATATGAATTACTATCTCATCCACATGAACATCATTATATAATATTTCAAGATCTTTATTATGCTTGTACTTAAATATAAAATTCAAACATACACCTTTTAGATGCAAAATATTTGGTGATTATTGTGGTTTTATTCGATGTCCAAAATTAGGTATAGTTGGTTTTCAGGTTTTTAGATTTGATATTAAGTTGATGTTGAGATGACAAATTGACTTTGATCTCTTGTTACTAATTCCTCATCTACAAATCAGTCTTTCCAATTATTACTTAAAAGTATATATATATATATATATATATATATATATATATATATATTGTTTAAAATGTCGAAACGAAAACAGGCTGCTCGAAATTCAGTTTAATTTGTAGATTTACTTTACTAAAAATTTAATTAACAAAATTATTGTGTTATACTATTTAATTGTTCGTGCTTTGTGATTATTGTGCTATAAGATGTTTATAGGTATTGTAGGTGGTGCTTCTTTATGTGCTTGCTTTCTGTTTCAGTTCTTTCATAGTAGATCTCCAACAGCTGAACTGTTAGAGTTTCACCGAGTGTCAAATAGGTACACTTTTATGTTGTAGTTTTACTATATTGTGCATTTATTGTATCAACATGGGCAAATACTTAAATCCAGGACCTCGAGGAATAGGTCCAATGGAATATTTGT
Organism: Ballota nigra; assembly: GCA_947034835.1. NCBI lineage: Eukaryota > Viridiplantae > Streptophyta > Magnoliopsida > Lamiales > Lamiaceae > Ballota > Ballota nigra. The sequence continues at coordinate 97,085,210 of OX344725.1, forward strand.
TAACAACTCTGAAATTAAAGGTGGTCTCATTCCTCCATAGCTGCAGATAATCAAGAATGTAGACTGTGATAGACTCCAACCTGGAATATGATGAAGAAAGAAAAAAAGATAAAAAGGAAACTGACCTTAATGGTTTCCCAGCTTCTGGGATTATGATGGTTCGCAACCAACGCTGGAACACCACCATTATCTGCACATAGGTTCTTATTGTGCTTCACAGACTTGAAATGCACTTGAGTGTCATCCTAATGAAACATAAATACATTAGTTTTAGGGTTGTAATTTTATACTTATGACCTTTTGTATGCATAAGTTTTTGTCATTTTTGAACGAATGATGGTGCTATTTTCACCTAACATTACTTAAAGAAAGCAAGTGAATAATTTGAAAATTGATATCTGATTCATGAATGGGAACAAAATGGGGGAAAAATAGCATGCCTATATACTTCAACTCCATTTAGTACGAAGGCATGCTTCAATATTTGTGCACTCTGGGTGTAAATCAATATGATTTTATTTATATTTAGTTCCTTTATATCGAACTCCATATCAAGTTTACTTATCTGCATTTTTCAGGTTTGGTCGTTGGTGAGGAGATTCGATCAACCTCAAAAGTACAAGCCCTTTGTGAGATAAGTGTCGAGTATCAAATAGGTACACTCTTTTACCATAGTTATTGTCGTGCCTTTGATGTCATATATTCCGAGATTGTGAGCAAATGTATATTTTTCTAATATTTTTGTTTATAATTATACATATTCCCAGTATCTGTTTTCTTATTATGCTTGGATAAAATTACGGCTCTCACTTTTTTGTTACGATACATATACTCTACGATCGTGGACCGTTGTAGGAATATTTACATTTGCAAATTGCAATTTTAGCCTTTGAATGGTACGTGTTTTTTGTGTCTCCTGTAGGTAAAGAGGAATGTACTGAAGTTGTGTTGGAGAGAATCCAAGATAGTTGTCATCTATAGCCATGTTTGCTATAGGAGGTGTTTGATATGGCACAATATTGGTCGGGATTCGAGCAGGGATTGCATCATTTTTCAGTTTTAATTATGTGTTATTCAAATATTTCTGATCAACGTGAATAATGTGTAAGGCCATTTAGTAATTGAGAGAGTTATACCCATATGAATCAATGTAAGAATGATTAATATTGTTGATAAAACCTGGGTGGTCACCTCAAGAATTGAGGTGAACCATAACTAGTACATAAAAAAATTGTATATATGTATGTAATTATGTATCTTGTTGACGGATTATTATTACAATAATTTTATATCTGTGCATCTCTATGCAATAATCCTATTATCATATTGTTTTGTGTGAAAATTGCGACACTGAATTCCACATCAATATACACAAAGAGACTACCTCCATTTCAGCATCTTCTGCACACTAATTGGATACACATTTTTTTTTTTTTAAAAAATGTAATTTTAGTAAAACAATAATATATAAGTATATATATATATATTATTAATTTACATAGAAATTAAAGTTCCATTTTTTTAAAATGTAAAAATAATATTGTGATGGACGAATAAAACAAGTGTACAAATAATCGATGGGTAAGAGAGTACAATTTATAAAAGGAAATTGGTAAGGTTTTATCTATTTCAAAATATCAATTATTTGATCAACAGTATAAAAAATCTCATCAGATGTATAAAAATTGGAGTTAGTAATATTATATTGCACTCCTGATGAAATTTTTAATACTCTTAATTAAATATTTAAATTTTTAAAATAAATTTATTATAAATTATTTTCATATACAAACTAAATCGATAAAATTCCGTGCACAACTCGAAGACTCTAATTCTAATCTTAGGGAAGACATGCCCAGAAATATAGAATAACATATAGATACAGTTATAGGTAGCCGTTATTATTGACTTGCATGTATGTACTCTACCCTTAGATGTTTGTACCCTCTACTAAACATGAACACATTTGACAGAACAAGAGCCGCATTGCTATTTTAGATTTACTGCATGCGTTAATTGAACCATTAATTAGTCGAATGGTGGGGGAAACTCTCGAGTCTCCTCCGTGATGCTTCATTCACTCCAGGCGCCAATGCCATCTCCCACGCTCACGACTTCTATCGACTTCACTTCCTCCACTCAGTTGCTGCATTCCTGCAAAACCGATTCACGATTCATGCCCGACGACGATTCCTGCAAAAACTCGTTTACAACTTCATCAAGAAGGCTAAAGCATGAGTGTAAATTTAGTGAAACAAATTATAAAGACTAATACAACACAGTCAACTACAAAATGCATTTTCCCAGAGATTATCATTCAAGATGATTGCATTTGTTTCAACAATGAGTCCATTATTTGATGAACACTTTCGGTTTGATAACACGAATCAGACCCAACAACAAATTCATGCACCACTCCACCAATATTGATCCAACTACAACCAGGTTGCTTGGCGACCCCCTTTTCCCTCATAGCCCCCCTCATTTTAACAACATCCCGCCACTGCGAATCCGCAGCGAGTGAATTCGATAACATAACATAACCAGCAGAGTTGTCGGGATCAACACTAACAAGCATGGTGGAAACACGTTGCGCCAAATGTGGCCTGTAGTGGAGCACACAGCCTGAAAGCAGAGCGCCCCAGACGTACTTATTGGGCTCAAAAGGCATAGAGGTGACCACGCCTAGAGCTTCTTCAATAAAACCACACCGACTCAAAAGATCAACGTAGCAAGCGTAGTGTTCCAATCTGGGGCTCAAAACCATCTCTTTAAAGATTCTTCGCCCTGTATCCAACAGACCAGAGTGACTACATGCACACAGCACACCCAGGAGGGTCCCGGAATTGGGTCGCAAACGGCGCTCTTGCATTTCAGAGAAGAGTCTCAAAGCCTCATCTCCCTTGCCATTTACAGCAAGGCCAATGATCATGGCGTTGAACGAGACCACGTCTTTTGTGCTCATTTGGTTGAATATCTTCCTTGCACTATCCAACTCCCCACATTTAGAGTACATATCGATCAATGCTGTGCCAAGATTTGCATTTGATGATAGTATGCCTTTTTGGCCTCTGGTTTTCATGTATTCGTGGACCCAAATGCCCAGGTCTAGATCCCCAACTTCAGCACAAGCTGAGAGCACGCTAACCATAGTGACGTGGTTTGGTGAACAATTGGAACTCTCTATCATTGATTTAAAAACAGTTAAAGCCTCCAAAGAGCAACCATTTTGAACGTATGCGCCTATAATAGTATTCCAAGAAAGAACGCTCCTTTTTCCAGTATCAGAAATTTCATCAAATGCTTTCCTGCTCTTCTCAACATCTCTGCTTTTTCCATACAAATATGCGAGTATAATGTGTATATAATCACGAGACACAGTATTGCAGCTCAAGTGTTTTGCACATTGCGCCATTAAATTGACCCATTTCTCAACTTGTGAAGTACCAAGGCTTGAACATGAAGATAGAACACTAACCATTGTATCAGTTTCAGGTTGCAGGCTTTCCTTTAGCATTATCAAGAAAAGCTTCAGGGCGTCCTCAGCTAACCCGACTCTAGCATATCCAGAAATCAAAGAAGTCCAACAAGAAACCAAATTTCTGTCAGGCATTTCTTCGAACACTTGGCGTGCTGAATTCAGATCCTTAATCGCCCTAGCATAAACCATAAGCAAACCATTGCAAACAATAGAATCACACAAGAACCCCGATTTCAAAACGTGAGAATGCACTTGCTTAACAGAATCCGCATCAACATCGCCTCTACAACACGCCTTGAAAAGAAAAGAAAACGTCAAGTCGTTGGGCAAAAGCTGACAAAATTTCAGTTCTTTATATATAGCAAATGCTTCCGAAGAAAGGCCCTCCTCTGCCAACACTCTGATGATGGCATTAATCGGAAAGATATTGGGATTGTGTAGAGAACGGAAGACTTTGAGCGCCAAATTCGAAGGGTAGTGGCCAATTAGACGAGTGGCAACGAGATTGTTCTGGTGGGCGTTGATGCGGAAAATGCGGGCGTGGATTTGGAGAAGGTGGGGGCGTGGAATGTGGCCTTGCAAGAGACGGGAAAGATTGGTCGTCGGGCATGAATCGTGAATCGGTTTTGTAGGAATGCAGCAACCGAGTGGAGGAAGTGAAGTCGATAAAAGTCGTGAGCGTGGGAGATGGCATTGGCGCATGGAGTGAAGCATCACGGAGGAGACTGGAGAGTTTCCCCCACCATTCGATTGTCACTTCAATGTTAAACAAGGATGCATATTAGTATTTCACACCCACTGAGTTTAGCATATGTTTACTCCATGATATGAGTTTTAAGCACTTTTGCCTCCTAAATTTAAATTATTATGCAGTTTACCACTAAAATAGTCATATTTTTTCAATTTGGCATATATATATATATATATATGCACTTAATGCACGATGCACTCACCCAACAATTGAAGTTGTTTAGACTAAAAAATGTAGGTTGATTGCACTGAAAAATATGGTTAGATTACCTTGAAAAAATTTACACTAAAAATCGATTTATAGTATAAATTTTTCAGTGTAATCTAACCACATTTTTCAGTGTAATCAAATCATACTTTTCAATGTAAACAGTCTCAACTATTGAGTGGACGCATTATACACCAAGTGCACAAGAGAGTTACTCTTAGGAAAAAGGTACCGTTTGGACTCGGAACTAGTGTCATGGGTACAAATTGGATACTAAACTATTTTTTTGTACAAATTGGAACATAAATTACTGTTTCAGGTACAAATTGGACTTCGAACTACTGAACTAGTATCTTGGGTACAAATTAGACCCTGGGCTATTTTTTAGTATAAATTAGACCCTGAACTAATATTTCAAATACAAATTGGACCTCAAATTATTATTTTTTCCGTATAAAATATAAATGAGCACTAACTTCTAAAATCAAATAAATAAACTCGAACTAATAAAACCCGAACTATAACATGTGACTCGAAGGTTCACTGATCCATAACCTTTAACATTCATTTGATCTTGTGACCCGAAGGTACACCATGTGACCCGAAGGTTCACTAATCCATAACCTTTAACATTCATTTGATCTTGTGACCTGAAGGTACACCATGTGATCCGAAGGTACACCATGTGACCCGAAGGTTCACTGATCCATATTCATAAATCCCATAACATACACTATATAAATAGGCATGAAAGCCTACGTAGAATAAATTTGTTTTGAGTTGGCTACATACCTCTTTGACCCAAATAGATCTGTCAGTCATTCCAGTTATTCACTTAAACTCAAGTTCGCAAACCAATAGTAATTCATTAGATAATATAATAGTTAATAAGCTTGAAAGTCAATCATCATTATTTATATCAGAATAACCATATTATAAATGCAATTCCAAACTAGATAACATTCGAACCACTTACAGATATGTGTTATCCACCTTTAACCTTGAAGACTTGCTATAATATTGAAAGGTTGAAGGAGTTGAAGAAAAACCGGAGTTCTCTCGTCCAGCTGTACTTCACCTAGCACACGTCATCTGTTTATTTATTATCGGAGCTCTTAAATCTTAGCTTATAAATACTACATTTTGTATCTCTATATTTATAAATCTTCAATCTTTCTTTCAGCAATCACATAAAAAATAGAACAAGCATCAATTTATTCAAATGGCACATTCCAGATAAAATTCAACAATCCATTGCATAAACCAACATTAATCTCAACATGTTTTCATTGACAATTATAGGAGTATAAATAAAATATTTAACTCATATAATATTATAATGATAATAATAATAGAACAACCACACTTATATTATTTTAATGATAATAATAATAGCAATAATTATATTACCATAAACACCACAAAACCACACGCACACAGCATTATAATTCACACCTTTCTCTTTTTACTCACATACTAGTTACACCAGGGTTCACAAATGGAGCAAGGAAAAGGTTGTCAACAATGAAACATGGAAAGCTAACATGACAAAACAGATTGAGATTTGTCCTGTCTCATACTAAATTCACTAAAAATATTTAGACTTGGAATTGACTTCAAAGTTTACGTATAAATATATTATAACATGTGGAACTTAAAAGTACCATAGTTTGATCAAAACAAATAGCTCTAGCTGCTGTTTTCTTAAGCCAGCGAAGAACAGTCCATAGAACTTAGAAATTCTAATTAAAATACTTGCTCTTTGAAATAAATCCTAATAATTAATAGTAAAGCACTTCAATACATTTAGGATCAGGATATATCATTGTGCAATAGAAACTAAAAGCTTAGGTTACATTTCTTTTAACATTTTCACAACAAGCCTATGTATTTCACAGATTCATTCCCTTAACTTAAAAATTTCAAATAAAATATGTACACTTCAAGATAAATTCTAAAAATTAACAGGAAGATACCCTAACATGTTTAAGACAAGATTATGCCATGTCCTAACAGAAAATAACTGCCTAGAGCCCTGTTCACATGAGAACAACAAGATGTAGGACAATCTGTCATAGTATTTTGTTTGATTTTTATCTCCAATTAGAAGGCTTTAACAAATACCATCTTTTACCACATTATAATACACTTAACATAGATGAGAACCGTGACAAGTTCCTGATTAAAAGTTATTCAAATACGGGATATTTATTTTCAAAGATACACTTCTCCCTATTCTTTTAGTTACAAGTTTTAACAGGGAACAAATATATAAAGCCTCATCCCATATTCCGAAAGCTACGAAAAGAATAGAGAGAAGGAGGCTAGAAATCTTACGAGTCGTTCGGATAATCGGGAAGCCTAACGACGTCGTTTGATGGTTGGTCGAATAATTTCGGCAGCCGGCAGCCTAACGGCGTCGTTCTGGGTTTTCCGGAAACAAAACAAGCAGCGGTGGTGGAAGGAAGGGTGAAGAAGACACGGCGTCTTGATTATACACCAAAGGAAACGAAATCGAGGTTAATTAAATAACAGTTGAATCGAAAGGAAATTTATTTGGCGAAACTGAAATTGAAAGGAAATTGGGAAGACGAACAACGAGACTCACTAAGAACAGAGGCGGACGGCGGCGGCGTCGATCGACGGTGCTGGAGCGAGAGGCGGCGGCGCTGCTTGCCGGAAAAGAAGAGGCGGTGCGACGCTGGGCGGAGCGACGTGGCGGCGTGGGCGAAGAGCGACGGCGGCCGAGTCCTGGGCGAAGAGCGGCGGCTTCGATGTGGCGGTGCGACGCTGCGCGGCGTCAGGCGGAACGGGCGGCGGCTTTGGTCGGGAAAAGGAAGAGGGAGGAGGAGGCTTATGAGAAGACAGAACAATTTTGTTTGTAGAGACTATCTTATAGCAATTTGCAAAATGAGGATATTTTTTTACGGACTAGTAATTTTATGACACTTTCTTTTAAATTTTGCAATTTCAGGACACTTTTTTTTAAATTTTGCAAATTTAGGTAATTTCGGGTCAAACGAAAATTTGGAGCTTTAATCCCAACTCTTCCTGCAAATAAAAAAAAAATCAATTTTGCAAAATCTCAATTTCACTAATTTTGGTTGAAAAATTATCATGGGATCAAAATTATTAAAAAAAAAAAAAAGGTGAGACGGAAGTTCTATTGGAATGGAAAATGCAATTACATTTTTTAATTTCTCAAAATTATTTACATACCAACCAAGAATGGTGAAAGCAACGGAAGAACAAGCAAGGGCTTGAATCCTAATCCCAGAGTGCAAAGTATGATAAACAGATTTTTAATTATCCAGATTTTTTTAGATTTTAAATTCGCCAAATATTTTAATAACGTGGAAGGATTTTAGTGATATGGCGTCTACGAAGCAGTCAAGCTGGAGGATCAAGCCCGATTGACCCGTAATTAGTATCAGTTGACCTAAATTTGCAAAACCTAAAACAAAGAGTCCTGAAATTGACAGCCCGTAAAGAAAGTGTCCTGAAATTGCAATATTTAAAAGAAAGTGTCCTAAAATTGCCAGCCCGTAAAGAAAGTGTCCTCATTTTGCAAATTGCTATAAGATAGTGTCCTAAAAATTTAATTTTCCCTTATAGTACCCATTTATGTTTGATAACTTGGTAATGGTTTTTTAGGGCCCGAATAAAACCCGGCCCTTTGAATCGTTTCTGGTAAATTACTGTAGCTCTTTGAGAAGAAAGAGAATATTTATAGAAGATGTCCTTAATTAATTAGTTATTCGCCCGTGCTATGTACGGGCTTCTTGTAAAACGTCTCTTGTAGTTTTATTTTTCGTATCGCATGGACCTCTTGTAAAAAGCTTCTTTGTAGTTTTATTTTTCGTAGCACATAAAAATATAATAAGTGTTTCATATTTTTTAGATTTGTTTAATCACTCTCCTAAAGAGAGAACAAATAGAACATTTAGACCTTTAACAATAAGTAGAATTTCTATTATGTTATTCTCATAATTCACCAAGCACGCAAAATTCTTAAAACACTATTCTCAAAATTCATTCCATCAAATTTTAGACTTCACTAATAGGAGTATGCATGCATGTATCAGGAGTTCATCATTAAATATATTTGCTAAAAATTGGCTTCCTCATGAAACCTCGTATAAGACCAATTTAAAAATTGCAATTAAAACTTGGCTTAGTTTAAAATAAAATAAAATTGAAAATCTTGGTAACAAAAATTTTAGCTCAAGACTTTTGCTTAGTTAATGCCATTACTAATTCAAAATATAAGTTTTTTTAATGACTAAATTTTATTATCTCAATAGAACTATGACAGAGTGAAAGTAATGTACTCTATTGCCATTCAGCTATTATTTTTTTCAAATTAAATTCATACTAACATTTAAATAGAGACTAATCATCTAGTTTCAGATCTTCGGTTTCTCCACATTCCTCAGTTTTTGGCATTTCTCCACACTTATCTTTCTCGATACCCAGCATGACAAGCACCTGCAAACGCGAAGAAGACCTCAACATGGATGAATTGGTAGCAAACTACATATAATAGATAATTTAGAAAACTCAAATCATATAAAAAAGAGTAGGTCTTGTATGAGACCGTCTAATGGCATGAGACAATGAGAATGAATGTAACTAAGGCATTGACTCATTAACACTTTGGTAGGGGTAGGTGTTAATTTGTGTGGTCTCATGCCATGAGACGGTCTCATACAAGTTTTTGCCTATAAAAAAACCTTGCCTCGCTTCCATTATATTAGCCTTGGTCGAGATCATAACTTCCTATGTCATCCATATGCTCAAATGCATAAATGTCTTATGGTTTCCGGCTAATTAACATTAGGTGATTTGGCACCAACATATTTAATACGTGTTAATTGCATTTTTGGTCTCAAGAGATTGTGTATATTTTAAAGCGGTCTTTTTTTGACACTTTTAGTTCCATAATTTTTTTCTGATACTGTTGGTCCCAAGATTATAGTTTTGGTCCCAAAAATTAATGGATGGGATCATAACAGTAATAATAATAAAAAAAAATGTTACTTTCGCATGTAGGTATCACAAGTGATTTGCACCAATTCTCTTGAGACCAAAATCCTAATTTTCCCGTTTAGTACACAGAAAGACTCCATGGATTTTGAAAATCGAATCTATGTTGAATTTAAGAAGTGATGCAAAAAGAGGCCACTTTTCTTCAATAAATTTTACTCATATAAAAAGTAGATTTGCTGATAAATTGAGTGCATTTTAAAATAAGTAAATTTATAATTCTTGTAAATCATACAACATCATACATAAAATTTCTTAATATTGATCAATACTTAACCATGGAAAGAGATCCATTTGCATCTTGCTTCATCCATTGGCCCCGAATCTAACAATATATTTGGAATTTCTCAAATGTAAAAATAACAATATATTTAAAATATAATAAGATAATTGACGTATGGAGGATTAGAGGACCCTCAATTCTTCAATTATCATAAAGATCAGGACTATCGTGGTTGCTTACCAAGAAACCTTTAATCAGGATAGGTAAGCAACCTTTAATCAGGATACATATCACTGGTGCTCCCTCATCTGCCTCCACCATCATCATCTCAAACGTGCTGCCATTATAAATTAAACATTTTGAAAAAAAAAATTTAATTTTGAGCATATCTTAATTAAGATACACAGAACGAAAAAGAAGAAAGAAAATACGACATATCTTGCACAAAGCAAATCATTAGCAAATATAACAAATACCTTATACATATGTGTAGCAACGATGAGAATGTAATAGAGGCTTTGCAAAAAAAAAAATGGATAAAAAAAAGTGATGATCAAGTGGCAGCAACTTTTCCAATAAATAGAAGATGAATCCTCTATACATGTTCCTCATGTTGAAACTAAATACTCATGAAAGGCCAATTGGAAAATTACCCATTCACAAAGCCTAGCTACCAGATCAATCTACGACATTAAAACACAGATCCTATAGAAATCCTACTGACATACTTAAAATTTTCAAAAGAAGTCTACCGGGCATGGACATAGTGGTTTTAATCCAGACTTTATAACACATGAGGCCTCGTTTGGTTCGCAGGACTGAATTGGACTGGATTGGTTGGGATTGGATTAGATGGGATTGGATTTGGTGGGATTCATGTTTTCTAAACTTATGTTTGGAATGCAGGATTGTAAAAATTTTATATTTTTATTTTAAAATAAAATCAATATTAATTACCCAAATTATCCCCAAATAATATTTGTTACAATTACCCAAATTTCGATTGAATTCACCCCTAAAATTCCCCCAAATCGATTTCACCCCCAAAATCGATTTCACTCTGCCAGCGACTCGCCTCCTTCAACGAGGTCACCAGCACCGCCGTCCTCCTTCAACGAGGTTGCCGGCACCGCCGTCCTCCTTCAACGAAGTCGCCAGCCCCGCCGTCGTCCTTCAACGATCTCGCGCCGTTGTCATCCTTCAACGAGCGAGCCAGCGCCGCCTCCCGCCCTCCTTCAATGAGCTTGCGCCGCTGCCGTCCTTCAACGAGCGAGCCAGTGCCACCGCCCGCCCTCCTTCAACGAGCTCGCGCTGCTGCCATCCTTCAACGAACGAGCCAGCACCGCCGCCCGCTATTCTTCAACGAGCTCGCTCTGCAGCCGTCCTTCAACGAGCGACCCAGCGCCACCGCCCTCCCTTCTTCAATGAGCTCGCCCCGCTGTCGCCCTTCAACCAGCGAGCCAGCACCGCGCCACCACCCTCCTTCAACGAACGCCCAACGCCGCAACACCCTCCTCTCCGGTACATTTCCTTTTCAAACTCTGTTATGCTAAAGTTATGAAATCATGTTTTTTTTAGGTGAAATTGATCAAGTTGACTGGGAAATGGTTTAGATTGGTCAAATTCGTTCAAGAAATTACATTATTTTATATTTAAAAAATGAGGTTTGATATGCGTGATTTATGTTCTTCTACGCTGAATACATTGACTCCAGATTTGTCAATTTTTTTCAAGAAATTACATTGTCTTATAGGGATTGAGAGTTTTGTTTGTGTTGTTGACTGTGGTTTGCTGCAATCATGATCTTGATGATTCAAAGCTGGGGGAACTAAAAAAGAAGTTGGGACATTTCTTTCTTAATTTGTGTTCATTTCTTGAATTTGTGAAATGTTTGTGGTTATTAACAAGACTGATACATAATTTAAGGTGAGTATTAAAAGAGATTTATTTTTTCCTTGGAAACACACATGCATATTAAGTTTTGAATAGAGTTAGGTGGGTAAAGGGTGGGATTAGTGTAGGAATGAGCTGGTTTGTTTTGTTGGTTTGGTGTTTCCCGAGCTGTCTAAACATAGTTTTTTTCCTGATGAAATTGGACTCATTTTGTTTGTAGATGTTTTACTGTTGATGATAATAGCTATTCAATGTCATCAATCAAAATTCTTACTTTTGAGTGATGTTAATTTTAACTTGATATTGTTTGGATTAAAGAAAGGTAGTTGGAGCTTTCTTTTTTGTGAGTTAATTGAATAATTTAATTGAACTATCTTTTAATTTCATTTTTTAGAGCTAAGCATTCGACATCTAGCCAATTAGTAAATTACATAGAGTCCAATCCTGAGAATAAACGTGTCTTTTGCAATTGTGGACTTGAGTTGGAACTAAAGAATTCTTGGACCGATGAGAATCCCGGAAGAAGGTTTTGGTCATGCCCAAAATACAATGTAATGTTTGTCTTTTTCCTATTGTGATACGTTAATTTTCGTAAATTTCACTCTTGTTAGTTGCATAATAATTCTTGATTTATATTATTTTGTTCACAGACACCAGGAGATTGCAAGTTTTTTAAGTGGTGTGATGCAAAAATGTATCAAAGGTCTAAGGTGTTAATCCCTAGGTTCCTAAAAAAGTTTGATAAATCAATAACCTTATGATCAGAGAAAAACAGCTTGAAGCAGAGTTAAGGAAAGGTAAGGTCGTGGAGAGATCATTGAGTTCAGAATTGATTGAATTGAAGATCAAGCACAAAGAGCATCTAGACAAAATGAAGAAGGATCAATTGTTTTCACTTGGCATTTTTCTGATGATATGTGTTGTTGTGGCATATCTAATTTACCTTATATAGGAAAGAAGAATTAGTTTTTGGCTATCTTGTAACTTAATTGTGACTTTCCAATGAACCATATTTCTAAGACATATGCATCTACATTTGGCCATGTAATGTTTTTGTAATGACTTTATAAAATATCCCTTAACTTTCGATGTTGGTTTTTGAAATGGATTTGTGCCACTTGTTTCGCTATATATTTTTTTGAAAAATAAAATAAAATACTCATGTGCGAAATATACGTGTTCAATTAAAATCTTTGTGCAGTCTGCTTTCTTGTGCATTGATGACAAAGTTCACTGAAAAGTAAAAAATATTTTCCATAGACTTGTCTTGTCAATACTCCTCTACGCATGTGACTATCATTTTGAGGTACCTGTTAAGAAAGATATGTGTTCAATTAAAATCTTTGTGCAGTCTGAATTCTTGTGATAGAAAAGAGGAATTGGCTGAAAATTAAAAAATGTTTTCCATAGACTTATCTTGTCAATACTCTTGTACGCATGTGAGTATCATTTTTCGAGGTAATGGTTAGGAAAGATATTTGTTCAATTAAAATCTTTGTGCAGTCTGATTTCTTGTGCTTTGATGAGAAAGTTCCTGTGTGAGTATTGTTTTGTTTTCAGAACAAGGTGACAGAAAATTAAAAAATGCTTTTCAGGGACTTGAGTAATCAATACACTGTACACATGTGACCATACTTTTCTATTTAACGATGTCCAACAACAACGATAGATACCCATGCTAATATTTTTCTTCTAATTCTAAAATAATAGAATGACGAGATTGAGGCAAGAGTATTTCTTGTACGGGCTGGAGTGGGACTCTTATGTTGACACCACGTTTGCTGAAGCTCTTTCTGATCAAGCACTGATGGGGAACTTTCATGCTTCAGGAGGAGATAACACTGATGCGATCGAAACTGCACAACTTGTTGTTAACATGTGTTTTCAGAAGAAGTTCAGCTTCAATGAGTGCAAGCGTCAAGCTCATAAGCTGCGAAAGAGATACCGTGTTTTCTCATGGTTGATTTCAGTACCTGGTGTGACCTATGATCAGTCCACAAACCGAATCCATTGTGAAGCAAACCTCTGGAGTACCTTAGTTGGTGTAAGATCTCTGGTTTTTTTATTTAGTGTTAAAAACCTAAATATTTGTTACTCAGTTTTTTTATTTTTTGAACCTAACAGGTGGATGCTTTTGCTCATGCTTATGCGGTGTACGGTGATCCGTGTTGGATAAAACTAAAAGTTCTATTTGGCGAGCCATCTGTTGGGCCACCACAAACCACTGAAATGGTCGAAATCATTGATATCACGTCTGATGAAGAGGACAAACCAGCTACTATTCAGCCTACTGTGACTGAGGTCATTGACCTTGAAAATAATTCGATTTCTAGTAATGATACCTCATACTAGGATGATGTTGTTGGAGCTTCTAGCGCGTATGTTATGTTTTACTAGGATGATATCGTTGCTACTTCTAGCACGTATCTTATGTTGTACTAGGATGATCTTGTCTACTAATTCAAATTAGTCGTATTAATGAAAATTATATTTGTGTTAATTTTAATTCCATCGAAGTCTAAGGCATTCATAGTCAACAATGGAATAGAAAGAAGTCTAGTTCATAGTGGGATAGATAAACAGTCTAGTTCAGAATGGAATAGATAAACAGTCTAGTTCACAGTGGAATAGATAAACAACCTAGATCATAGTGGAATAGATAAAGAGTCTAGTTCATAATGGAAAAGATAAAGAGTCTAGTTCATAGTGGAATAGAAAGCAGTCTACAGCTTAGGTAACTCTAGAAATTCTCCAGAATGGTATGCAACATCTCGATTTTTCCTTCTTGAGGAAAGGTGTAGAACATGTCCAACTCATTTGGGTTTGCAGCAAAGTATTTTGATACCCGTACTTTCGCAGCCATGTTGAGAAAGTCAAATCTGCATAAAACATTCAGTAGAATAGTTAGCCTCACAACCAACACTACATATAAGCACCAATTAACAACCACATAATCAAACATTCAATTGTTTAATTGTTCAATTTTTCAGTTGTTAAATTTTTAAATTTACATAATTGTCCAGTTGTTCAGATGTTTAAATTATTTAGTTGCTTAGTTGTGCAATTATTTAAATTGTTCTGTTATTTAGATTATTTAGTTGTTTAAGTTGTCCAGTTGTTTAACTTTTTAAAATTACATAGTTGTTTAGTTGTTTAAATTATTTAGTTGTTCAATTGTTTAAGTTGTTTAATTTATTTAGTTGTTTTCTAATAGTTAATTATTTTCTTAATTAATTGTAGATATAGATTCACCTCAATATTGGGTCAATGTAATTTATTTTGACGAGTTTGTTGATGAAAATGGTCGATTGAAATGGAAAAAAGACGAGGATGGTCGTAGTGTCAATGTAGAAGGACTTCCAATATCTTCAAATATGACATTTGAGGAGCTTCATTCAGAAGTACTAAGTTTGTGCAATGTTGATTCTACATTGCATTACTATCCCGGACATTTGAACAACATAGTTGTTTCAACAAACAAATATTGAACAACTCGGTCGTATATCGCTAGAAAAATAAGTTTTCTTTAATTTTTTAAGATAGAAAACTCAAAATCAATGTTTTAACTTGGAATAAGTAATTACTTATTAATTTGAGTGTTTGTGTGAACAAACTTAGTCGCATTACTACCACGGACATTTTAACAACCTAGTTATTTCAACAAACAAATATTGAACAACTCGATCGTATATCGCTAGAAAAATAAGTTTTCTTTAATTTTTTAAGGTTGGAAACTCAAAATCAATATTTTAACTTCAAATAAGTAATTACTTATTGATTTGAACATTTTTGTGAACAAACTTAGTCGCATTATTACCCAGACATTTGAACAACCTAGTTGTTTCAACAAACAAATATTGAACAACTCGGTCGTATATCATTAGAAAAATAAGTTTTCTTTAATTTTTTAAGGTTGGAAACTCAAAATCAATATTTTAACTATAAATAAGTAATTACTTATTAATTTTAACATTTGTGTGAACAAACTTAGTCGCATTACTACCCCAAACATTTGAACAACCTAGTTGTTTCAACAAACAAATATTGAACAACTCGTCGTATGTCGTTAGAAAAATAAGTGTTATTTAAATTTTGTAAGGTTGGAAACTCAAAATCAATATTTTAACTTCAAATAAGTAATTACTTATTGATTTGAACATTTGCATGAACAAACTTAGTCGCATTACTACCCCGGACATTTGAACAACCTAGTTGTTTCAACAAACAAATATTGAACAACTCGATCGTATGTAGCTAGAAAATAAGTTTTCTTTAATTTTATAAGGTTGGAAACTAAAAATCAATGTTTTCACTTGAAAGAAGTAATTATTCATTGATTTTAACATTTGTGTGAACAAACTTAGTCACATTACTACCCCGAAAATTTGAACAACCTAGTTGTTTCAACAAACAAATATTGAACAATTCGGTCGTATACAGCTAGAAAATAAGTTTTCTTTAATTTTTAAGGTTGAAAACTCAAAATCAATGTTTTCACTTGAAAGAAGTAACTATTCATTGATTTGAATATTTGCGTGAACAAAGTTTAATAAAATAAAATAAACCCTGTTGTTGAACAACTCAGTTTTAAACAACTCCATTGTATATCATTGAAAATAAGTTTTCCATATGATTTTTTCAGTCTTAAAAGTCTAAATTGATGTCATGTCACTAAAAAAAAGTACTCCCTCCATCCCAAACGAATTTGCACACTTTCCTCATTGGGGTGTCCCAAACGAATTTGCACACTACCTAAAAAGGAAACATCGATTTACGTGCACACTCACATAAATATACACATATTTACCCATATGCCACTACTTTATGACTTTTCTTAATTCACGTGCAACCAAGGGGTGCAAATTCCCTTGGGACGGAGGGAGTATTACTTATTGATGAGAACTTTTATATGAACAACTTTATTAAAATAAAATCAACCCGGTGTTGAACAACTCAATTTTAAACATCGTACATTATTGAAAATAAGTTTTCCATATGATTTTTTCAATCTTAAAATTCAAAATTTATGTTTTGTCACTAAAAAAACTAATTATTTACTGATCTAACTTTTACATGAACAACCTTGATAAAATAAAATCAATCCGGTTGTTGAACAACCCTGTTGTTGAAATAACCCTATTTTAAACAACTCAAATGCATATCAATGCAAAACTAGATACTTGAACAAATGTAAATAAATTTAAACAACTTCATTAAATATTCATCCACTCCATCTACAAAATACATTGTAACATAATGTTAAATTTACATGACCATAATAATAAATTTACATATTCTAATGACAATGTAATCTGCAACAAATTATACATATGTCCAACTCATCAAAAGGTTGCATATGGATCGCTGATCATACCCAAAAAATCATCTTTTACGATGTCAATTCAAAACTGTAGGGGTATAAATATTAGAAGTAGTAATTTCCACAAAACAGAAAATCCAAAAAAATGGTAGTACTCCCTGCGATTCATTCAAAAGTTTTTTTTTTCCACTTTCTCAATCTCTTTCCCAAAATGGCAAAAAAAAAATACACATATCACTTTAACTTTACCCCTTAAAAAGTTAAAAGGACCCTTTTGCCCTTACTTTATATCCACAAAAATAATTTTATACTCACAAATATTAATAAACAACTCATTTATTAAAACCCGTGCCACTTTGAGAGTGGAAAACAAAAATGAATCGGTGGGAGTAGTAATTTACATTAGTTATAAAATTCTAAAAGTTATAAAATATACTTACATATGGATCAAAATATCTAGAAAAGATATGTGCTGCTAATTTCTCCCTCAATTCTTTCATATAATCTGGACGAATAAGACCAACATCTTGTTCAGCAAGCAAAAACTCAATATACTTCACGGTAAATATACCACAATCGGATCTGCATTAAATCAAGTGTTAGTTTTAGGGAAAAAATATTACTCAAATTTGGAAAATATTCCAAAATACTAACTCGTTAAGTTGTTTAGGACAACTCATTTTAATAATTTTAATGAAATCAATAAAAAAAACTTCCGCTTACACAGTTCCAATAAGCACCATTAGGGGAATAAGAAAATTTGGTAAATTTATCAGATTAGTACTTCAGGAATTCCAAAATAAAAATTAAACATTAGAAAAATAGGGATGATAATGGTGGCGGCTCTGCCACCTCCGACAGTCTTAATGTTTGTAATTCAAGTGCTAGCTAGTTTAAGTCGGATTGAGTGCACAAAAGTTAGAGAAACTTGAAAATTTGTATGGAGGATATAATTCAATTACTTTTTTATTCATGAGTGTTAAAATTAAATATCCTAATTTAAAAACTCAATTAATAAAATCTAACCTCTGATTTTCGGTCAGTTGATTAGGCGTGAAATTGTCATGATTCGTCACTCGAAATGTCCTAGTTTTGGTTGATTTTATTGAGTATTTAGAGTCATTTGCGTATCATTTTCATAAACTAATGAATTTGTCTCTTTGATGCTCATAGGTGGATAGGGGGCGAAAAGAGGAGTTCGTAGGACTTTGAATCGACTCAAATGAACGTCCGAATGAGAAGATATCGAAGAAATATGAAAAGTATTAGTTCGGGGGAGCAAAAGTATCATTGGAGTGCACAAGCAAGGTGCAGGTCGTGCACTAGTGCACGGGCACTCGTGCACTGTGCACCAGCAGAAGCAGGTCGTGCACTAGTGCACGAGCTAGCGCGTTTTTGGCCCATACGTTCCCGATTCGGCCCGTTGCCTATTTATACCCCTTCCGAGCACGTTTTTACGGACACAACTTGAAACCACCACATACCACTTGATAGATTTTGACGTTTAGAGTTTGTTTTTGGAGAGGAAGGAGAAGAGCAAGCTTTACTTTTACGTTTTTTAGGTTTTCTTTATGAATTCATAGCACGATTTTGCTTTTTAGTTTCGTTTCTTTATATCTTTGTTCTTGAACACATTGAGACTACTTTTCTTGATTTAATTTTAGTTTATTCTTTTATTTCTTTAAACCCTAGTTTATGTTTGATCTCTTCTTCGTTCTAATTATCATGTTCATGTTCGTTACTGATTCAATTGTTATTATTTACGTAAAATCCATGTCTAGCTAAAACCCTTGCATGCTTGGGGTAGGATGAACTTGTAGAAGTAGGTTGTGGGTACGTAATTAGGGTAACTTGTGACGTTAGGATTTAATTCTCTTAATTAATGAATTCTTAAAATTAATCTTAACTTTTCCTTTGAATTTCGTTCGAAAAGTGTTAGAGAGAGGTCGACCTTATCACTCTTTAACAACGAGTAGACTTAACTAGAGGGTTTAGAAAGGGTTAATTCATCTACCAGTTTAGCGAAGGAGGACGACCGCATCACCTTAGTTAAATTAGAGTCTCATTAATTAAGCACAGTCTATTAACTTGTTAGTGGATTAGTGAAGTCGAGTGTTAGGGTAAAGTATTAGGGTTTAGAATCTTGAGCTTTCACCTTGCATTCTTTTACTTAGGTTATTTCTTGCGCGTCACGGTTATTTTGATTATGTACCTGCTCCGTTAGTATACGTAGGGATTCCTATCCTGAGCATCACCATCTCTTACTTGAACATAAACCTTAGTTAATTCGTCTTCTTTAGTATTTTAGTTTACTTAGTTTATTTTAGTTTTAATTAATCTTTCCAAAAAAATCCAAAAACATTTCACTCATATTAACTACGACGCGTAGATCTTCAGGGATCTATTTTCATACACTTCATCCTTTGGGTTTGATATACTTGGTCATTATACTTACTCATACTACAGTGAACTCATACGCTTGCGAGGAATCTACTAGTAGAAGTTAGTATATTCGCTTCAAGTCAATGGCGCCATTGCCGGGGAAGGCGTTGTATGCTTTTTGAATAGGACTTGTCGATAGCTTAGTAGTTAGTAGTGAGTGCTTTATTTTCTGTTTTATTTTTATTTTTTATTCATTCGGTAGTTGCGTTTTGACATTTCTGCTAGTGTGTCAGGTATATGAAAACACGCTCACAAGGCAATACGAGCGAAGAGAGAATACCGTTGGACCCTGAGACGATAGCTAGAAGGAACCGAGCCTTCTTAAGAAGGATGAATGCTGCCGGAGGGAAAGAACCAATGGACATTACTAATGAGTTGGATGAGGCCGAGAATGAGTTTAACCAGGCGTTGAATCGGGTTGATGGCACTGGAGGGAGTGGTAGTCAGAATCAAGATCTGTTAGTGGATAGTCAGAGCCAAAACCCAGGTGCACAAAACGTAATCAATCCAGCTCAAAAAAAATTCCAAAATCCTCAGAACAACCCTGCTTACCCACAAAACAACTTGTCTTGTCCACCATACCCATACCCACCATATTCGTATCCACCTTACCCGTATCCTCCACCTCCTATTTACAACCAACTACCGGTATACCAACCACCCCCAGTTCAACAAGTACCTGTACCAGCTATTAATCCTCAGCACATTCCTCAGAACGCAGATCAGAATATGGCTATTCGAGGAAGGTTTGCGGCGCATCCACAACACTACTATGATGGAGTGGCATTGCCTCATGTTGAGGCAAATAACTTCTCGATTTCCCCGGGAATTCTAAAGCTGCTTACAGAGAACCAGTTTAAGGGGGTGATCGGGAAGGAGAATCCTCATACTCATCTGAGGAGTTTTCTAATGATAGCCTCCACTTTCAATTATAATGACATGTCTGAAGATGCCAAGAGGCTTAGGTTGTTCTCATTCTCATTAACGGGAATAGCTAAAGAGTGGTATGATAATACACTTCCACGGGGAGGTATTACCACTTGGGCCGAGCTCAAGCGTCTGTTCCTCGAGCGATTCTACCCTCCATCCAGAATGATAAAAGCAAGGATTGAGATCTCTTCCTTCCGACAGAAACAAGGAGAGGACCTACGTCAAGCGTGGGAGAGATACTCAAATATGTTGATAGAGTGCCCGCAGCACGGGTACAATGAGGGAGATGTCATGGTATTTTTCTATAGTGGTGCCAACAAGGCTGGGCAATACCATCTAGACGCCTGTGCTAGTGGATCATTCCTGAATCAAGGAATAGTGAGGTGTAGAGAGATCGTGGACAACATTGTCACGAATGCCGGGGCTTGGAATGTGGACGCAGATTTCCAGAGAGTTCATCAGGTTGAGGAAAGTGAAGTGTTGATGTTGATGTTTCCCACAACATCGTAATTTGCCCTTTCTTCAAATGATAACCATTCTGTGATCGGATGTTGGAACGAATGTTATGACATGCAGGTTGAAGATCTAGAATATTCTACAAGAATCTGGAAGACTCAATGTTACAAGGAATGTTGCAACATAAGGTGCAACATAAGCGGTTATAGATTCCAGAAGGTTCTACAAGGACCTACACGATCCAGGCCATTCCAGATCATTTAGAAGGATCTAGATTATGCGGTTGCTGTCAAATATTTAGAATAAAACCACCTAAATGGACGGTTATTTGCAGAGATCATGGGAAGTTACATTTGGAGTTTATTCTAGATCCATCTACTAGGATCTAGAGGGTTGAAGACCGAGACCTCTCACATCTATAAATAGAGGACGCAGACTTCAATATCAGGCAAGGAATAATCGATTATCAACTGATGAGTATTATTTTACGAAGTTGGTAGTTATTATTTCTTCCTCGTTTGTGTTATTTTGAATGTCACAACATTCTTAATAACATTCAACAGCGTGGAATAAACGAGTACACCTACTCTAGTGTTGATCCTGAGTTTAAAGGTGATAGGGCAGTTATTCCAACATTTATGTTATGCCTTGAAGTAGAGTTCTTCTCGTATAACTTGCGGTCGAACCTATATCCATAGATAGAGAGATCATAGATATAGAGTGAGATCAACTTTGACGGTGTATAGATTATACACTTAGCCAATTTAGATTTGATAGGTGATATCGAGTCTTGTTTCCGTTGTGAACGATTTTACTCTTCACACAACTTTTGTATCACTAATTTTATTATAGTGAACGTTTCGTCGTAAGGCTGGCACAAGCTATTTTATTTAGTTTGTGTTAAAAAGTATTCCATCTTGCTGTTGGTGATCAAATTTTATCGGATGTATTAGTGACTGTTTAAGTTCGGTTTATTGATCATCAATCAATTACGTGTGATTGGTTACCACCGTAAATGGTAAATCGAGGTTCGGGTTATGAAATTGGATGTACGAAAGTTGAAATTGAATTAATTTCGTATGTGTGCACGTTTAGGTGTGATAGTGTGTGTTTTGGGAGTGTTTATGAATTTGAACTTGTATTTCTTAAGCTGGAGAGCAACTATTTATAGAGATTAGCAAGCATGAGGTGTTCCTGACTCTTGGTCTCCCTAGCCTGCATGCATGACATGTGTCTGTTTGACCTTATCTAAGCTGAATCTTAGTTACAAAGTCTTCTTTGGTCTTATCTCGGACTCATTGTTGTTCGTTTAGGTCGGCTTGACAGGTCTTGATGATTCTCCAACTGAAAGTTGTTCGCCTCTGGAGATTGTTCTTTGGAAGTTGTTCGCCTTTTGGCTTTATTTAGCTTGGCTTTGGGATTTTAGTCCTTTGTTCACTGGTACACATCTTAATTGTGTTGTATCATAGTTTGACCAAGTTGTTCGTTATTGGCGACTTCACAGTTGGCTCATTCTTGGTCTCGGGTCTTAATACCTGTTCGCCTATTAGTTGTTCGTTGATGGAGTTGTTCGTCATTTTAAACACCTCCCGGATTGGTAGATGCACCCCAATCCTGATTTTCTCTGCTCAAGCCCTTAATTTTTGTTCGCTCCATGCTGGATGATGTTCGCCTATCAACAATTGCCCCCTATCCTGACTAGATGTTGTTTCAGACGAGCAACTTTGTGGCGAGCAACTGTAGTTAGGATATTGTTCTGGTCAAGACTTGGACGAACAGCATCTTTGTGACGAGCAACATTGTGTCGCCCGTTTCGTCTTCCCATGATCTGGGGAGATCACGAAGATGACATCAGCACAATGATTGCGCGCCGTTCACGCGCGAGCAGTCCCGAGGCCACGCGCCTCTATAATTGCTCATAGGTCCTTCAACTTTTAGTTTGGCTCGGATTTGACCCCTTTTTCTCATAATTCAGTCCCTGAACTTTTAGAAAATTAGGCCTTTGACCCCGTTTTTGCTTGGGGTATAAATAGTGGGAAAACTGAAACTTTTCCCACTTTCCCCTCTCTTACTACAGTGCTCCGGTGATTTTCTCCTCCCTCCGGCAATTCCAAGCTTTCCGACGTTCGTCCTCCAGCATTTGGCTTTAAATTTTAATTCCCAGGTAGTTACTCTTTTTTCTCTCTATCTTTTTCTCTACTTTTTCTCTCGAAAACTCTTTTGCCGCCGTGTGGATCCGAGCGCCACCGTCTTCTCCGGGAAAGCACCGTCGTCTGCAACACTCTCCACCGCCGCTTGGATTTTTCTCTCCCTCCCATGTCTTTGCATTCGAGCAACAAAACTGAGGAGACCCTAGATCCCCTTTTCCCAACTGTGGTTTACGATCCACAACCGGTTGAAGTTTCTTCAGCGTCGAACGCTCACGTGGATTCAGTTGTTCGCTCTGTGGAAAACACTGGTGCGGGCCCATCTGAGAGAGAACTGACAGTTGTGGCGAACAACAATTTGAACGACGACTCTTCGTCTTCCGCTGAATCTGAAGATCCAGGTCTTGACGAACTCACCCGCGAGTTCTTGGAGGGTATTAACTTCCCATCCCCAAAGATGTTGGAAAATGAGATTCCAACAGGAATTGCTCGGCCATTCGAATGGCAAGCATACGCTGAGGAGTATGCGAACAACTTTCCTCGCCCACAGAGGCAAATTATGGACATGGTGAAAACTGGATACCAGGCGAGCAAAATCAAAAGTGTTGTTCGCGAAGATGAACTGGACTCTATCCGCAGGGATTATAAAATCCCATATGATATTCACATGTGGGCCCCTCGGAGAAAGGAAAGAGCTGATCGCCCACCCCCAGGATGCACGGTGATCAACATTCACACCTTGATCGCCGGATTAAGGTTGTCTCTTCCGCCCATTGTTGGTCGATTCTTGGAGGCGACCAACTTGGCCATCACCCAAATTACTCCAATTGGGTGGATGAATCTCCTAGGCTTCATGTGCTTGTTCGCCTTGGAGGGGTACGTTGATCGGCTTACTGCGGAAGAGATCAACTATCTGATGACAATTACAAAGTGCCCCTTAGGAGAAGAAGGTTACCACTATCTCAAGGCCAGAACCAGGCTAAAAATGGTGGAAGATGTGCCGAACAAGGTTTACAACTGGAAGCAACACTTCTTCTTCATTGGGGGTGATTGGCGAGCATCTTCTGGTCCACACGGCGGCCCTGGACGAATAAATTCTCCAGCAGTTTATGGAAAACTGAAACGTAAGTTCTCTTCTTGCTCGCCTTTGGGCTAAGTTGTTCTAATTTAACTTTTCTTGTTTGTTCGCAGGCCCTCGTCTACCCAAGTGGGATTCGGAAGAGGAGGAGTTGAGTTCCGAGTTTCTATTTACCTCGTGCTTAGTTGGCCTCCGCAATAGGGCAGATAGGACTATTGACTATCTTTGCCGAGCAAGATGTCTAAAAGTTGCTCGCCTTTTGACATATCCAAACCATTTGGAGGCCCAGGCCGAGGTGCCCCCAGGTATGAATTTCTAAATTTTGGGTCCAAGTCTTGTTCGTCATTGATTTTCCTAACTTGCTATTCTCATTTTTTTTAGCCGAGCAAGTGACAGTTGTTGTTCCTCCCTCTTACGCCCTCCTTGAGCAAAGGGTCCTTGAAATGGCGCCGCCGAAAGGGAAGAAAATGAGAGGTGACCCCCCTCAAAAGGTGCTCACCATGACGAATAAACCTGAGGGGGCTAGAGTTCCAAGACAGGCTGCCCCCCTACTCAAGTTCACTCTCCTCCCATTTCCCCTCCTCGTGGGGGGAAACGTTTAAAGAAGGCAGACGGGACTCCATTGTCCCACGACGCTCCTGACAAGGGGAAGGAGAAGGTGGGCTCGAGCCATGCTCGCCCTGAAGGGGACGTTGTACACCGCTCATCCGTAGAGCTCACGAAGAGGTCTGGCAAGACGAGCAAGGACATAGGCTCCCCCAAAGGCCCAGAGGACATTTCATATTTAGGTCGGGATGAACGAAAATTCTCTGAGTAAGTTCTTACTTTCTTGCCGAATAAGTTTTTTTTTTTTTGCCAAATTTCCAAGTGTTGATCTTCTTTCTTGTTCGCAGATACCGGCCCAGCGATTACCCAGGGCGAGCAGACCTGGTTCACCAGTTTGCCTGCTCTAAGACCCCGGCGAGCATCCGTGACATTCCGGATGAACATGTTCGTCGAGCAACTGAAGTCATTGCTCGTGCCTGGTCGCGGCAGCTGAACAAAGTCGTCCTCGCCCAGGGTCCCATTGATAACTTTCACCTATCAATGGTCCAAGCCGCCAACTCCATTGTTTCCGCTCAAAGGGGGATGGCTCAAGTTGCCGAGCTAGAGGAGACTGCTCGTCACCATGCCGCCTCCATTCGCCAGCTTACTGAGGAGAAGGAGAAATTGGCGAACAATTTTAATGGCCAAATTGCTCGCTTAAAGGATCAATTAAATCTGGCCAATGACCTGGAGAAGAAGCGCATCGAGGACTATCAGCTTGTCTCTGGTGAGCTGAAGGATACAAAGGCCGAGCTACTTTTCTCTATAGCTGTGCTGGATGGAGAGAGGAAGAAGAAGGAAGAAGCAGAAGAAGAAATTGCTCGCCTGAAGAAGCAAATGTCTGAGATGCTCTCCAAGGAAGAAGCCGAGCAAGAATTTCAAGCTAGGAGTGGGCCTATCTCAAACTTGGGCTATATCTGCGCCTACGCGGACAGCATCCGCACGGCCGATGCTTATGACTTCAAGGATCTGGTGGAAGAAATGAGCAAGGATCTGAATGAATTCCTGGAGCACTATCCTCCGCCGAACAATATCGAAATTCAGCTGGCGGATCTGGCAGTACTAGGGGTTAAACTTGACAAACTCGACCCTAGTATTTCCATTACTCATCCTCCGCCCCAACTGATGAAGGCGAATAAGAGGAAGGGGTGGCCGTGGCTGACGAGCAAAATGCAAAAGAGGCTGAGGATAAGGCTGCTGAAGATTTAGCTCGAGAAATGATTGTTGAACCTCTCGCCGAGCAAACTCAAGATCCTCCCCCCGCCGAGCAACAATAGTGCTTTAGGACTTAGCTTTTTTCTTTTCATCTTCTTTGTAATTGTTGTTCGTTCCTTTTGTAGTACTTGACTTCTTGAATCATTGTACTATTTTTGAGGCTCAATGCCTTTTGATTAATGGAATGTCTTTCTCATGTTCGCTCATTTTCTTTATATGTTAATTGTAACGCCCCGAATCCGGAGCGTAGCCTTCCTTGGCCATACGCTTCAGATCGAGCCGTCACTTAGTAATATAAGAAAAACTAAGCTATTTTTTTTTAAAAACAAATACTTTAACTCAGGTTTACGAAATAACTAATTACGCGATCCAATCGATTGATAAATTTCGCAGCGGAATTAAATTTCTAAGCATGCAAGCCTAAAATAGTCATTTGATAATTTAGCATGCCAAGTCTAAGTAGTAGCACAAATACGATAAGTTTTAATCAAAAGCATCGAACGTGAAAAGAGTGATCGCCCGACTTAAAGTACATTCATCCCGAATAAAACTTAGATATTAAAACAGTTATGAGTTTTAGACAGTGGTGGGGAGGTCTGCACTACAGCTGCTCCCAATCCTCCGCATCAGTACCTGAAAATGTTTGTAAAAGTAGGGGGTGAGATTTTGAATTCTCAGTGTGGGTGATCTGTACGCGATTATACAGAACAGGTATATTTCGGGCATCTATTACACTATCCTTCAGAACATAAAACAATTGGCACGACTATTTCATCAATGCCTATGGGCAGTCTTAATTTCAACATACCCTGTGAGCAGTCTTAATTTCAACATACTCTGCAGATATGTCTTAATTTCAACATATCCTGTGGGTATATCTTAATTTCAATATACCCTGCGATGCATAGCACCGGGAAAATCACAAGTATAATTTCAGCAAGAAAGCACACCAATTTACACATAATTTCCAGGCAATACAGATATGAACCACCCACCTTTCAA
This sequence comes from Ballota nigra, assembly GCA_947034835.1. Lineage (NCBI taxonomy): Eukaryota > Viridiplantae > Streptophyta > Magnoliopsida > Lamiales > Lamiaceae > Ballota > Ballota nigra. Next base: position 97,111,986 of record OX344725.1, read on the forward strand.
GGAGCTTTTCGTAAAAGTTGGGGACAGCGAGACTTCCGAACTCACAAACGAACCGCACTCAACCTAGCACTAATTATTATCCATGTTTTAGTTCATTATCTATTTATACAAGTTTTCTTGCATTCTTATACGTAACGCGTTGGTCCTAAAGGACTTTTGACATAATTAATACTTTAGTTTCTTTTAGTGCAAGAGTATTACTTTTAGTCTTAACGAAGCTTTCACTAAAACACACAATAACAAATTTCCAAGAATTAAAACATTAGTCTTAAGATCAAAAGCCCCTAATCATGACATTTGTTACCAAACTCTTATCCACATGATACTAATGTGTTCTAAGTCCTTATTCTATCATGCAAGACATGTATGAGCATTTAAACAAAAGTTAACACTTCAAGTCACTAAGTTGAAAATGATGCAGTTTGTTCTCCTAGGTCTCCTACTTATAACTTTGGGTATTTTTCAAAAATACTTAGACACATTCAAAAATCATAAAATTTATACAGTAACTTCAACTTGAAATGAAGAACACACATAAAAATAGTGCTTGTGCATTTGGTGTGTTTAAAATAGGGTTTTTGGTCCGTTTTCAAAACTAGTGCAGAAACTTTTCATGTGTCACAGTAGGTTTACAGCAGTACACCACTAACAAGAATATTTTGGTAAAATTAGTTAGACAACTCCTAAAATTATGAAAAAATTCATAGACGTAGCTAACAACCCATGGTATTTTAGTATGATTTAAAAAAAAAACATTCTCTTGCCGATTAGTACCAGATTCTTTCTAAACACGAAGGTAGTTGTAGATTGACACGTTTTCTTTAAAAATTCATAGATTATTGAATAAAATTCCAAATCACATGAGACCAGTGGAAAATGAAAGCTACTTTGACCTACTTTCCAAATATGTAAACAACATTCGTAAATAACAAGTTTCACGAACATCGTTTTGTTCCAGAAAGCACCATCAGTGTCAACTTCCCCATCTAGACATGCTCACACACATATATATCTTCCACATCCACACTTATCATGCCACAAATCTTTCCCTAACATATATCTAGCAAATAACACATTACTTAACACATATTTGAGCATCCAAAAGGAAATTTAAACCTAGGTATCATGCATTTCTAAGAAAAACACTAAACATGCTCAAAAGATAAGATATTAGAGTTTTGTGTTGTTGGTTGATAAACCTTTGTAGTTTCTTTCTTGTTAAGCTAGGGGGCCTTATAGCTCTTCAAGTTCTCTTCCTTTTGAGGTTAAGATTGACTCTTTGGATGGAAATCTTTTCCTTGGAGCCCTATGATGAAGATGTAAAAATAAGTTAGAACTTAGGTTTTTTTTTTTGGAAAGAAGATTCATGAGGAAAAATAGAGGAAATTGAAGGTTTTCTACCCATGAAAGATCTTAGAAACTTCAACCTTTGGATATATATGAACTTAGGATGGAGAAAGTGGGTCTTCTTCCTCAAGAAGATGGGGAGAATATGGGTTTTCTCCCCAAGGGGGAGGGGTGGCCGAAAATTATGTGTTTGGTGGGGGAATGAGGGCTTCTCTCTTGTCTTGTGTTTTTATGCAAGACAAGGGAGGGGGTGGTCTTCTATGTGAAGAAGATGTTACACTAAAATGGGAGGGTGTAAGAAATGAGAGATCAAGAAAGGAAGTTTTGGTCTTACTTGAATTTTTGTTCCCAAGTGATGGAGACATGTGCATGAGATGAGTGGGGAGGGAGTCTCCTCCCCTCATGGATGGTCAATGGCTGAAATTTGGCCTGGGGGCTGCCTTTTGGTGGCCCCCAGTGTTACGGGACGCGGTTTGGTCGAAGCTGTATTTTTCGGTGTTGATTTTGCGGCCCGAAAATTAGGATTTTCATTTGATAATTATACCCTATTTTTGGACGTGTATATTATTCATTTGGATTGCATTTTACTTACTTTTGAACTCATTTCCATTTATTTGATTCGTATTTTAAGTGCTAGGAGTGCCTCCGGTTTGGTTTGTTCGCCCGTCGTTTGAAAATTTTAAACTAGAGTACGAAGCCTTTAATTCGAAGGATTTAAAATCGAAAAGATGCATGAACATAGTAATAAACACATTTTTCCTACCACTTTGGGTCGGGGTATTACATTAATTGCCTTTACATTTTTATCAATGCCTTCGCAATTATAACATATAGTGTTGGGTTTTGTTCGAATTGAACTTTGCCGTTAGTGGAATCAGGGTTTAGCCTTAGGTTCTGTTCATTTTAAAAAACGAACAACCTTTAAATGGCTTTGGTCCTTAGGTTCTGTTCATTTTAGAAATCGAACAACCTTTAGGTGGACTTGTACCTCGAGCTTTGGACTTTTCCTTTTTGACGAACAACTATTATATTTACATTCATAAAAATTACAAGTATTGTAAGACTGCTCGTCACTAACATATTCAAATCGACGAACAACTTTAAACACTGATCAAAACATGCTCGCTTATAATATTTTTGCCAAGCAACTTTATCTAAAAAACAAAAGATGAAACAGCACCAGACTATACAATGTGCCGAACAACTTTACATTCTATACTTAGCAAAATTTTCAAAAAATTAGGCAAGTTTTTAGTTTGCCTTACTTGGTTTACTGGCCCCCCAAGACATTTGTTCGCCCAATTAAGAACTTGTTCGCCTTATTGATAGTACTTCTTTAGATGTATGGCATTCCAGGAGTATTGGGCCGGCTTGCCTTCCATATCTTCGATATCGTATACGCCATTAACGAATTTTTCCGTTATACGATACGGGCCCTCCCAAGTTGGTCCCAATACACCTGGAGGTTGGGCGAGCAACTTTCTTAGAACCAAATCTCCAACTCTGAATTCCCTAAGTTTAACATGGGAATTATAGTAGCATTCTGCTCGCTGCTTATAGGTAGCATTTTTTAGCTCGGCACTCAGTCTTTTTTCCTCGAGCAAATCTATTTCAGCAGCCAGAGCATAGTTGTTCGCTTGTTCATCAAAGTTGGTCGTCCTGATTGTGTTGGTCTTTAATTCAATTGGTATAACAGCTTCTGTTCCGAAATCCATTGCAAAGGGTGTTTCTCCGGTGCTTGACCTGGGAGAAACTCTGTACGCCCATAAGACTTCCGGAAGCTTTGTTGACCAACTGCTTTTGCTTTCCGCTAGCCGTACTTTTAACGTATGCTTGATAATTTTGTTTACGGCTTCGACTTGTCCATTTGACTGGGGATGATAGGGCGTAGAGTAATGTTTCTTGATCCCCCACTTTGTACAGAAATCTCTCAACTCTTTTCCATCAAACTGCGAACCATTGTCTGTCACGATGGTTTGCGGAATTCCAAAATGACAGACAATGTTCTTCCAAATGAAGTTGATCATTTTCTGTTGCGTGATTTTCAACATGGCCTCTGCTTCTACCCATTTTGTATAATAGTCGACTGCCACAACGGCGAATCGAACTCCTCCAACTCCTGCTGGGAAGGGACCAATAATGTCCATTCCCCACCTGGCAAAAGGCCACGGGCTATAAACCGATACGAGCTGTTGAGCCGGGGTATGAATGTTTGGTGCAAAAATTTGACATTGGTGGCAAGTCTTTTTTATTGCATCTTGGTGTAAAATTGGCCAGTAATAGCCTTGTCTGATGGTTTTGTATGCCAAGGCTTGCCCCCCAGTGTGATTCCCACATACTCCGGCATGTATTTCTTCGAGTATTGCTCGTCCTTGCCCCCTAGGCAAACACTTGAGAAGTGGAAGTGATATTCCTCTTTTGTAGAGATGCTCGCCTACCAGAGTATATCTGGCGGCTTGCTTAATTAGCTTGGCAGCTTCAAAAGAGTTGTTTGGTTTTTCTCCACTTTTCAAGTATTTGACTATACTTGTTCTGCAGTCTTCTTCACTGGTTTGATCGTCAAGTTGGTTGATATTATAACTCGTTGTTGATGGGTCATTCATCTTTGTAATTATAATATCTGCCAACTTTGCAGGCCCGTCACTTGTTGCTAGTCGGGCCAACGCATCTGCTTGAGTGTTGCTCGTCCTTGGGATTTGTTCAATGAATACTTGATCCAGCAAGGACATCAGGTGAGCAACAATCCGTTGATATTCGATCATATGGTCGTCCTTCACCTCGTATTCACCTCGGACTTGGTTCACAATCAATTGTGAATCGCCGAATATTTGCAGCCGTCTGACACCTACTGCCAGGGATAAATGGAGACCAGCAATGAGAGCTTCATACTCGGCTTCGTTGTTGGTTGCCATAAAGCCAAATCTGATTGCCGAAGTGAATACTTGTCTGCCTGGACTGATTAGAACCACTCCTGCCCCTGGGGCTACGTTAGTCGAAGATCCGTCAATATAAAGATGCCAGGGGTGATCAAGTCCTCTCGTCGGATCTGGTGGGAAGGTTAGTTCGACTATAAAGTCAGCCAATGCTTGCCCTTTGATCGTTGTTCGAGGAGCATAAGTCACCCTGAATTGGCTAATCTCTAGTGACCATTTTAACAGACGACCAGCTGTGTCGGGGCGATGGAGAATTTGTCTGAGTGGGAAGGTTGTTAGCACTTCAACTTGATTATCAAAAAAGTATGGCCGTAACTTCCTCACACTCATAACTAGTGCATACGCCAGCTTCTCGGTTGGGGAGTATTTGATCTCCGCCTCATGCAAAGCTTGGCTGACGTAATAGATAGGTTGATGGAATTTGCCGTCTTCTCGTACCAGAACGGAGCTGATGGCCACCTCCGACGCTGCCAAGTATAAAAATAGATTTTCTCCTGGGACGGGTTTTGATAGGATTTTTACATCTTCCAGGTAGTCTTTGAGTTGGTCGAACGCCTTTTGACAGTTGTTAGTCCATGTGAACTGTCCTTTCTTGATGGCTTCAAAGAATGGACGGCATTTGTCCCCCGATCTGGATATGAACCGGTTTAGTGCTGCTAGACATCCTGTGAGTCTTTGCACTTCTTTTATTGAACGTGCGGTTGCATATCCACTATGGCTTTGACTTTTGTTGGATTAGCCTCAATTCCTCGTTGACTAACAAGATGACCCAAGAATTTGCCTGAATGGACTCCAAAGCTGCTCTTCTTCGGATTCAGCTTCATGTTGTAATGCCGAAGAATTTCGAACACTTGGGTCAAGTGTTGGAGATGATCTTCTTTATGGGGACTCTTGACTACGATGTCATCAACGTAGACTTCTACTGTATCTCCAATTTGTTGGTCGAACATTTTGTTCACCAGCCTTTGGTAAGTTGCACCAGCGTTGATGAGGCCAAATGGCATTCTCTTCCAACACAGCAAGTTTTTGTTAGTATAAAATGCTGTGTTCTCTTGATCATATGGATGCATCGGGATTTGATGGTACCCGGCAAAGGCATCCATGAATGTTAGCATTTCGTGACCTGCAGTGCTGTCCACCAATTGGTCAATATGAGGAAGTGGAAAGTTGTCCTTCGGGCATGCTGCATTCAGATCTGTAAAGTCTATGCATAGCCTCCAGGTCCCGTTTGGTTTCCTCACAAGGACTGGGTTTGCTACCCATTGTGGACAAAGTGCTTGTCGGATTAGGTCGTTGTCTAACAACTTCTTTACTTCTTCGTTCAAAGCTTGATATTTGTCTGGGCCATATTTTCTTCGCTTTTGATGGATTGGTCTTTTTGCTTGATTGATATTGAGCTTGTGACAAGCATGTTTTGGATCTATCCCCACCATGTCTGCATGAGACCAAGCAAAAACATCTAGATTTTTGCTGAGGAACTCTTTCATTCGGGATCTGTAAGGCTCAGGGAGCTCAGATCCTATGTATAATTCAAGATCCGGGTTTTCAGGATTAATTTTGAACGCCTCCAGCTCTTCAACTGGAGTTGCTCGTCGTTTTTATCCTTTCCACCGAGGATCATGTATTGGTCCCTCAGAGTTGAAATCATTTTCGATGTTCATCGGCTCTGCCCCCAGGCGGGGATCAAGATCATTTGTTGGCCCTGATTCGTTGTTGTTAGTCAACATCTGGCTCTCCTGGCCATCATTTGAATGTTGCTCGTCACCACCCCTTTGTTGTTCGTCAGAATGATGTTTCTTATGGGTGGTGAGGAGTTGTTCGTCCAACACCTGTTCATCATGATATTGTTCGTCAGTATCCATGTGGTCTTCCTCTATGTCCATCATGTTCTCCAGTATTGATGGTTCTTCAGCAGGATAGCTTGTTGTGGCCTCCATCATGGATACTTGCGAATGTTTTGCTTGCATTTGTAAGAGGCATTCCCGAGCCTTTCTTTGATCTCCTTTAACTGTGTCTGCTCCACTTGTTGTTGGAAACTTCAAACAATAATGGTAAGTTGAACAAGCAGCTTTAAATTCATTCAGAAAAGGTCGACCAAGAAACCCGTTATAGGTTGATTCCTGGTCTACAACCAAGAAATCAACCATTCTTGTAATATTCTTTTCGGGTTCTTCGATCGTTACAAGTTGTACAAGCAAAGAAATTTCTCCCAACGGGACTGTTACTGCATTTCCGAAGCCTAGGATTCGATGGTTTGAGTCCCGGATATGGGCTGAAAAGTTCCCAAGTTTATCAAGTGTACTTTTGAACAAGATGTTGGTATAGGCTCCAGTGTCTACCAACAATCTATGGACTCGAGTCCCCATGATCTTTACGCAGATTACGAGTGAATCGTTATGTGGAGTCAAAATTCCTTCTAAGTCCTTTTCGGTGAAGGTCAGTTCTGCTGTCTGCATGATAGATGGTTTGACCCCCATTTCTTGAACTTGATCGATTGCTCGTAATTCTGCCTTTCTTTTTCGATTAGAGATTGGCGGCCGTCCATCAGAACATCCTCCTGCGGGACCTGCAGGTTCCATCATATACAAATCTTCCAATGGACGAGTAGGAATGGCAGGAACTGGTCGTGCCGGCTTATTGTTCTTCTGGGGTTGATTATCTTCGTCCTCAGAGTTGTTCTCCCGGACTCTTTTTCCGGGTTGTCTTTTGACAAAATCGGAGAGCTTTCCGTCCTCGTAGAAACACCAGAGCTGCCTGAGCAAATCTCTACATTCACTTGTAAAGTGCCCCACGCTTTGATGGTAGGCACAATATTTGTTAGGATTGAGTTTGCCAGTGTCTTGGCGAATTTTCCGGGGAGGGGAGAGCAACTCCTTATCCATCACATTCTCATAAACAGTATCGACTGAAACTGTTAGCACCTGATTCAACTTTTCTTTGAGTTCCGTCCCTTTAGTGAATGCCTTCATGTTTTTAGGGACTCGATAGCTTGTTGCACCAGATTTTTTGTTGTTCTCCTTGGGGTCGACTTTGTTCTCCCCCAAGTTTGACTGCAGGGCTTCATGCATAGAAACGAATATGTCGGCCTGATTTCTAAATTCAGTGTAGCTTCTTGGGCACTTCAGATGTACTTCTTTCCATAGCTTTGACCCTTTCTTCAGTCCTGCCATAATAGCAACAATTTTTGTGTCCTCGCTGACGGGCTCACCCTCCAATAGCACCTTGTCAAACCTTTCCATGAATGCTCGATCTGACTCGTCATCATTTTGTTTTAGGTCTGACAATCGGTGTTTCTGGGACAAATACGATCCCGCTGTTGAGAAATGAGACAGGAACTCCCGACTCAGCTGAGTAAATGAATGAATGGATGCTGGTGGCAATGCCGAGAACCATTTGTGCACCCGGTCCCCCAAGGTTAACGGGAAGTTTCGGCATTGAGTGGCATCACTAGCTCCCACCGAGACCATATAATCTGAGTATTTTGTTAGGTGAACTCGGGGATCAGCAAGGCCGTCATATTGTATGCTTGCAGGGAATTGGACTTTCTTCTGAATCGGGGCTTTCAGAATGTAGGTTGATAACGGTGAAGTTGGCAAGCTGGTCGTCCCTACACCTCTTTGCTGGTCCAATTGTCCCTGCATACTTTCTATCGCCCTCCTCAAGCTTGATAGCTCATCCAGAGATGCCCCCTGACTTGGAGGCTGTTCGGCGAACAAAGGTACAAACCTTTCTGTTCGTCGCAGTCCCTCGCTTGGAGAAGGCAAATCCTGGAGCTGCTTTTTAGGGTTGCTCGCCGCATTAGGTCCCAAACGCCTGAAGGCAGATTGAGAAAGTCTTTCATGGACCGAAGGGCGAGGCTGTTTAAATGTTGCTCGCCCATGTCCCTCTTCCTGGCGAGCAACTTTCTCCTGTTGCTGGGGTTGGCCAAGTCTGTCCTGGGCACTGGAGCGTGTTGTTCCGTGGCTCGACATTGTTGTTCGCCCGCGAGCAGAATCTGCTTGACCCTCCCTTGGCTCGACTATCTTAGCCTTGCCCTTGTCCCTCCTGACCTGGGCGCTGCTCACCTCACGTTGTTCTCCCCTTGTTGATCTGGCCCTAACAACCTCTAAGGGTCTATCCTTAGGCCTTGCTAGTGAAGGCTTATTTTGTTCTTGCTATCTCTGGAAAGCTTGGAGAGCAGCAATGGTTTTAGATAATTCGTTAGGGTTGTTCGCCAGGGCCTCCATTTCAGAGGGGAGATTATGTGTTATGGTTGTATGCTGCGACTTGTTCACATGTCTAGGATTTCGATCCTGGTGATCGGCCGACGAGGCTCGGGTGGGAGATGCTCTCCTTGACAAACGTGATGCTTGGGTTTCCTTTGATTGAGGCATTTCAATATAAATTGTTTCTTTAATTTTAATATTGAAGAACACCAAGAACACCAAGAACACCTTTGCTTGAATCTTCAAATATTTCTTGAGGTTTTTCTTTGAATCTTCAAGTTTTTAACTTGAAGTTCTTGGGTAATCACACTAACCGAAGGTTCGAACCCTCCTTCTAGCGCCAAAATTGTTGGTGATCAAATTTTATCGGATGTATTAGTGACTGTTTAAGTTCGGTTTATTGATCATCAATCAATTACGTGTGATTGGTTACCACCGTAAATGGTAAATCGAGGTTCGGGTTATGAAATTGGATGTACGAAAGTTGAAATTGAATTAATTTCGTATGTGTGCACGTTTAGGTGTGATAGTGTGTGTTTTGGGAGTGTTTATGAATTTGAACTTGTATTTCTTAAGCTGGAGAGCAACTATTTATAGAGATTAGCAAGCATGAGGTGTTCCTGACTCTTGGTCTCCCTAGCCTGCATGCATGACATGTGTCTCTTTGACCTTATCTAAGCTGAATCTTAGTTACAAAGTCTTCTTTGTCTTATCTCGGACTCATTGTTGTTCGTTTAGGTCGGCTTGACGGGTCTTGATGATTCTCCAACTGAAAGTTGTTCGCCTCTGGAGATTGTTCTTTGGAAGTTGTTCGCCTTTTGGCTTTATTTAGCTTGGCTTTGAGATTTTAGTCCTTTGTTCACTGGTACACATCTTAATTGTGTTGTATCATAGTTTGACCAAGTTGTTCGTCATTGGCGACTTCACAGTTGGCTCATTCTTGGTCTCGGGTCTTAATACCTGTTCGCCTATTAGTTGTTCGTTGATGGAGTTGTTCGTCATTTTAAACACCTCACGGATTGGTAGATGCACCCCAATCCCGATTTTCTCTTCTCAAGCCCTTAATTTTTGTTCGCTCCATGCTGGATGATGTTCGCCTATCAACACTTGCTATAGTGTATTTTAGTCTTCTACTGTATACACGTTTTATACTTTGTTTTCCAGATTGTCGTAGTGATTGTTCCAACATTCATTACAATATTTAAACACACAGAACGCGGCGCCCCAACAAGTGGTATCAGAGCGGGTTCTTGACGGTACTAAGTTTTGATCCTGTGTAAAGTGTGTCGCAATTGCAATGGAATATCTATTTACTCCATTTGTTACGCTAATGGAGATGGTCTGATCATTGAAGATCTATTTTGACAACCTCTCTTAGTTGAGGGGGAGTCAAGTTTGAGCTAATCTATAAAACAAGCAGATGACATATATAATTGAGGGGGAGTACGTGCAGGCTATGATGCAGCAGTTGTCCTTACAACTACAACTTCTCTCCTCCTTCGTGTGTTGAAATATTTTCTCTTGTGTGGTGTAGCAGAAAGGTCAAATTGGGGGAGATTGTTGATGTTGATGTTTCCCACAACATCATAATTTGCCCTTTTTTCAAATGACAAACATTCTGTGATCGGATGTTGGAACGAATGTTATGACATGCAGGTTGAAGATCTAGAATATTCTACAAGAATTTGGAAGACTCAATGTTACAAGGAATGTTGCAACATAAGGTGCAACATAAGCGGTTACAGATTCCAGAAGGTTCTACAAGGACCTACACGATCCAGGCCATTCCAGATCATTTAGAAGGATCTAGATCATGCGGTTGCTGTCAAATATTCAGAATAAAACCACCTAAATGGACGGTTATTTGCAGAGATCATGGAAAGTTACATTTGGAGTTTATTCTAGATCCATCTACTAGGATCTAGAGGGTTGAAGACCGAGACCTCTCACATCTATAAATAGAGGACGCAGACTTCAATATCAGGCAAAGAATAATCGATTATCAACTGATGAGTATTATTTTACGAAGTTGGTAGTTATTATTTCTTCCTCGTTTGTGTTATTTTGAATGTCACAACATTCTTAATAACATTCAACAGCGTGGAATAAACGAGTACACCTACTCTACTGTTGATCCTGAGTTTAAAGGTGATATGGCAGTTATTCCAACATTTATGTTATGCCTTGAAGTAGAGTTATTCTCGTATAACTTGCGGTCGAACCTATATCCATAGATAGAGAGATCATAGATATAGAGTGAGATTAACTTTGACGGTGTATAGATTATACACTTAGCCAATTTAGATTTGATAGGTGATATCGAGTCTTGTTTCCGTTGTGAACGATTTTACTCTTCACACAACTTTTGCATCACTAATTTTATTATAGTGAACGTTTCGCCGTAAGGCTGGCACAAGCTATTTTATATAGTTTGTGTTAAAAAGTATTCCATCTTGCTATAGTGTATTTTAGTCTTCCACTGTATACACATTTTATACTCTGTTTTCCAGATTGTCGTAGTGATTGTTCCAACATTTAAACACACAGAACGCGGCGCCCCAACATGAAGGAACGAGAAGACTGTTGATGGCCATGATGGAAAAGATTAACAACCTTGAGTTGGGGAAGAATATGGTTGGAGGGAATGCAGTTGAGAATGAGCAAGAGGACAAGCCCACAATTCAGCAAGAAGTAGTAAATTATATGGGAGGTCCTTATTACAATCAGAATGGGTATCCACAAGGTGGAAATTTTCAAGGAAGATCTTCTTATGGCCAACCATTTGTACCTCCAGGTCCACAGCCGCCTCAAAATCAATGGAGGAACACACAAGGGTACCAAGGAGGCCAGCAGCTCCCTCAGAACCAATGGAGGAAGAACAAAATTTTTTCATATGCTAACCCGAAGGCGGGTATTACAGTTCCTCTAGGTGTTGATCCAGGTTCTAAACCTCCTGGTGGAGAAGGCGGTGCCTCAACTGAGGAAATGTTGAGAGCTATCCTTCAGAAGGTAGAAGAAGGAAGCAAGAGATTGTCCTCTTTGGAGTACGATGTGAAAGATCTGCATAAGAAAGTTGATCAGCGTGATCAAGACCTCCAGAAGAGAGATTTAGAGCTGAACCGAATTCAGCAAGAGAACAACCGAAGGTTCACTTCTATAGAGTTCCAGATGAGCCAGATTGCAAAGTCATTGAATAGAGAGCCTGGCAAATACCCTTCAATGCCTGAGGGTAATCCTAAAGAGCATTGTAAGGCTATCCAGCTTAGAAATGGAACCAACTATGAAGGTCCCCAGATGCCTGCTGATTCTGAGACGCCCCAAAGAGATGTTGAGATAGAGAGGAAAGAACATAAGAAAGATGGAGATGAGAGTGGGGAGGTAGGAGTTGAGAAGAAGGTTGAGGGTGAAAGCACGCAAGCGAGCAAAGAGCTTGAAGAGGAAGACATTGAGAAGGTTGAGAGAGTTCCTAAGTGGAAGAAGGCAAAGGAAGCAAGAGAGAAAGTGAAAGAGACCGAGAGAGATGAATAAGGGGTACCCAAATCTGTGATACCCGTCCCATATCCACAACACTTCATGAAAAAGAAGCTTGATGAGAAATTTGCTAAATTCCTTGATGTGTTTAAACAATTGCATATTAACATTCCTTTTTATGATGCTTTGGAATAGATGCCGAATTATGCCAAGTTCCTGAAGGACTTGATAGCGAAGAGACGGTGAGTGGATGAGCCCAAGTTGGTGCAGCTAAACCATGAGGTGAGTGCATTAGTGCACAAAGCGCTTCCACTGAAGTTGAAGGATCCAGGGAGTTTCACGATCTTATGTGATATCGGGAATGGAGTCAAGAAGGGAGCGTTGTGCAACCTTGGGGCGAGCATCAATCTTATGCCCTTGTCGTTATTCAAGAAGTTGGAAGGGGGAGAACTTCAGCCTACAATGATGACGCTTCAACTTGCGGACCGGTCTATTACTCGACCTCAAGGTGTAGTTGAAGACGTCCTCGTGAAGGTTGGGGATAACATATTTCCAGCCGACTTTGTGGTGCTCGACATGGAGGAAGATGAGCATGTGCCCTTGATCTTGGGAAGACCGTTCTTGGCAACGGCCGGGATGGTGCTAGATGTGGCGAATGGGAAGATCACGTTGAAAGTTGACGATCAAGAGATAAAGATTTCCCTATATAAAGCCATGAAGTACCCGAAGGAGGATGAGAGTTGTTATTGCATGGATGCCATTGATCCTAGTGTTGAAGACACACCTCCAATCCCTAATCCTTCTTTTATTTATGAGCTCGTTAGTCATTCACTTGATGATTTAACCCATGAGCATTATGATTTTGATGGTTTTAATAGGGATAAAGTGAAGAAGTTGAAGGATGAAGAAGTGAAAGGTGAGGGTGTGGTCCAGTTGGAGGGAAAATGAGGAGTTAAGAAGAAAAAGTCCAAGCGTAAGAAATTGCTAAGTAAGACCCCTCCAGATAAAGGTGAGAAGGAGTTGAGACCCATACCACTTGGGGATGAGAAGGAAGCAAAGGAGCTCATGATGGAGGGGCATCAAGGAAAGGAATTCAACCACCACTCTTATGAGAGTAAGGGAGGTAATTTTGAGTATGATGTCCCATAAAGCTCCTTTGAGCTCGGTCCGGCATGAGGACCTTAAAAATAGCGCTGAATGGGAGGCAACCCATTTTTATTTGCTTTTGAGTGTTTTTAGTTATTTGAGTTTTATGTTATTAGGGTGTTGTTGAATTGTAAGTTTAACCTCGTACTTGAGAGTTTATTTTGTAGGCTTGTCTCGAAGGAGTAAAGGTACCATGGAGTTATTCAGATTGAAGGAACCAACTCGAGACGAAGGAGTGCGACACGTTGTTGAGAAACTTAAATTGTTTGGTTGAGGTAACCCACAACCCCAAACTTAGACCTCTTCGCAAGGTCGAAGTTTGGGGAGTGGAGTTTTTTTTTATGTTTCTTGTTACATTGCACCGGAGCACCCCCTATCTTTGAGTGTGTGTGGTTATTTGGTGTCTTGAGATGCTCCTTGAAGTGATTTTGATCTGATTCGCTATTGCATATTTCATGTCTATCAATTATCTTATGCTTGTTGATTGCTATCTTTGAGTATTATTTGATGAGTAGAGTAGATTTGTGGATTTGAGTTAGGGACTCTTTTGTGTGAGTGGTTGAGCTAGAGTTGATTTGAGAAAGAACTAGTATGCTTGCAAATTTTTCCTCTGAGTATTTGTGTGATAAGAGTGAGAATTCACTAGGACTAGCATGGATGTGAAAGCTGTGAGACTTGAGCCTTATGAGATTTTGATGCATTAATTGATCTCTTTGTTTGTGAGTGGATCGTCACCTTAAAAGATGCTAGAACTTGTGTGTGCTCTTGCTTCTTGATTATGTCTAGTTTGATATGCCGAATGTGATTTTAGGCCATCTTTGTTTTGATTGAGTCACTTAGCCTAAATTTTCCTTACCATTGACATTTGTCCCTTGTTAGCCCCTTTGAGCTTTAAGCCTATTTCGTTTGCTAGCACATTTAAACACTATTCCAATTCCCAAACCTTTTTGTCCCAATTTGAGTGGAGAATAGGAAAAGTGTGAATGTGAAGGGATTAAGTTGAGTTGGAAAAGGAACTATGATGGTTGAGTGGTGATAAAATAAGGGTGTGATTGAGTTTTGAGTTGTGGGAAAGAAAAAAAAAATTGAGAATGAGCAAAAGAAAAAAAAGCTCATGTGTTTGTAAAAAAACAAAAAGTGAAGTGATTGAGAAAAGTAAAAAAAATAAGAAAGAAAAAAATTGAAGTGTTGAGAGTGTTGGAATTGAAAGTGTGCTTATTGAATATGTTTGAAGTAGTCTGTTCCTAATCTCGAAGTACCGAAGTTGATTTTCTATTCTCCATTCACTTTAGTCACTTTACCATATTGATTCCCACCTGTCCAAAGAGCCTACATTACAACCTTGAGAAAAGTCCTTTTTGATTCGGCATTAATTTCTAGAGTATGGTCGGAGTTAAGAGTGCTTACAAGCCTATGGCTGCCAATATGAATGATTGGTTGTTTGAGTGAGTCCCTTTTATCATTGATATACACTTGTGAGGGAGTGAAACACATCGTAGAGTGCACATCCATGTTTGATTTTGGTGATTCTCGCTGTTGTTGCATGCGTATGATGAGGGAAGATTTGTGAGTATACTTGTGATTGATCTTTGAAGCTCGAATTCATTTGCTTGCATGATTTGATTCGTTGACTCTTTCCTAACAATTTCACTTGACTTATTATTTTGTTGCTTGAGGACAAGCAACATGGTAAGTTTGGGGGGTTGATTAGGCGTGAAATTGTCATGATTCGTCACTCGAAATACCCTAGTTTTGGTTGATTTTATTGAGTATTTGGAGTCATTTGCGTATCATTTTCATAAACTAATGAATTTGTCTCTTTGATGCTCATAGGTGGATAGGGGGCGAAAAGAGGAGTTCGTAGGACTTTGAATCGACTCAAACGGACGCCCGAATGAGAAGATATCGAAGAAATACGAAAAGTATTAGTTCGGGGGAGCAAAAGTATCATTGGAGTGCACAAGCAAGGTGCACGTCGTGCACTAGTGCACGGGCACTCGTGCACTGTGCACCAGCAGAAGCAGGTCGTGCACTAGTGCACGGGCACTCGTGCACTGTGCACCAGCAGAAGCAGGTCGTGCACTAGTGCACGGGCACTCGTGCACTGTGCACAAGCAAAAGCAGCTCGTGCACTGCACGAGTTGGCGCGTTTTTTGGCCCATACGTTCCCGATTCGGCCCGTTGCCTATTTATACCCCTTCCGAGCACGTTTTTACGGACACAACTTGAAACCACCACATGCCACTTGATAGATTTTGACGTTTAGAGTTCGTTTTTGGAGAGGAAGGAGAGGAGCAAGCTTTACTTTTACGTTTTTTAGGTTTTCTTTACGAATTCATAGCACGATTTTGCTTTTTAGTTTCGTTTCTTTATATCTTTGTTCTTGAACACATTGAGACTACTTTTCTTGATTTAATTTCAGTTTATTCTTTTATTTCTTTAAACCCTAGTTTATGTTTGATCTCTTCTTCGTTCTAATTATCATGTTCATGTTCGTTACTGATTCAATTGTTATTATTTACGTAAAATCCATGTCTAGCTAAAACCCTTGCATGCTTGGGGTAGGATGAACTTGTAGAAGTAGGTTGTGGGTACGTAATTAGGGTAACTTGTGACGTTAGGATTTAATTCTCTTAATTAATGAATTCTTAAAATTAATCTTAACTTTTCCTTTGAATTTCGTTCGAAAAGTGTTAGAGAGAGGACGACCTTATCACTCTTTAACAACGAGTAGACTTAACTAGAGGGTTTAGAAAGGGTTAATTCATCTACCAGTTTAGCGAAGGAGGACGACCGCATCACCTTAGTTAAATTAGGGTCTCATTAATTAAGCACAATCTATTAACTTGTTAGTGGATTAGTGAAGTCGAGTGTTAGGGTAAAGTATTAGGGTTTAGAATCTTTAGCTTTCACCTTGCATTCTTTTACTTAGGTTATTTCTTGCGCGTCACTGTTATTTTGATTATGTACCTACTCCGTTAGTATACGTAGGGATTCCTATCCTGAGCATCACCATCTCTTACTTGAACACAAACCTTAGTTAATTCGTATTCTTTAGTATTTTAGTTTACTTAGTTTATTTTAGTTTTAATTAATCTTTCCAAAAAAAATCCAAAAACATTTCACTCATATTAACTACGACGCGTAGATCTTCAGGGATCTATTTGCATACACTTCATCATTTGGGTTCGATATACTTGGTCATTATACTTACTCATACTACAGTGAACTCGTACGCTTGCGAGGAATCTACTAGTAGAAGTATATTCGCTTCAAGTCATCAGTTATGTCGCCGCCGTTTTCCGGTCAGAAGTCCCATCGCCGCGCTTTTCTTTTTCGTCGCCAGAAATCGTAGTCACAGGTAAGATAGAAGAGAAAGGGGAGATGTTGGTGGCAAAAAAGGACCGTGATCCCTCTGCTTCTTTTTTCCTTCTTCTATTTTCTTTTTTTATTAAATATTTAAGTGGGTTTAAGTATGGTCAAAGGGGGTTGGGCTAAAATTTTATATGAGTCGGGTAACCCGGCTATACTTGAGTATTTCCACGGGAAACTGGTGGAGTTAAAATGAGGCGCACACGGTTTTGAGGAAATGAGAGATGAATGGTTTTGTTAGGAAAATAATTCTTAATTAAATTTTAAATGAAAATGAGAAATAATCTTGTGGCTAATATTCAATTTCTATTCTAGATATTTTCGTTCTCATTTAATACGGTTTACGGATTGTTTGGTTCACGCATTGAACCCCCTAACCAGGAATTAATACATTTTTAAAACTCAATTAATATTTAATTTGATAAGAGTATATTAGTTTATTTTTTTTCTCAACAATTTTCACGAATCGAAATCCTAAATTTAAACCTAAACATTTAAATTTTCGTTTAAGAGATTCAATTTCTTTCTTTGAATTTATGAATTTGAAAGAGGGTATAAAATTAAATTACATAATGTCACGCAAAAGATAATAAATCTAAAAGAAACAAGGATAAAATATAAAATAAAGTTCCTATGAAAGGTAAAAGGTTAAAAATGGGACGGGGTGTTACATCTTCACCCCCTTACAAGAATTTCGTCCCGAAATTCATCTTCTAGTCATTTTGGGTATTTGGTGGTAGGGTGTGTTCATTGAATTTGTGCCATATTTGGTGGCAACGTAAACAAGTTATCCTATCCTGGTTACATCGACCCCAATTACTCTTCCCACAAGGAAATTTAAAATCAAACTAGAAGTCTCAAAGGCTTAATTGACGAAAGAGAATTGAAATTGTTCTAAATGAATGAGGTCAATTAGAAGCAATTCCAATAAAATGGTAATACAAAAAAAATGATGGCCAAAGATGCCACTATTTCCTTAAAACACGTATGGCTTATTATATGTATATTCCTAATATTCACTTCAAAGAATGAATTATAAACGGAGCAACATGACCAAATAACAATAAAATAAAATTGGATAATCACATTCATTCATATTTCCTCTATTTTAATTTTTTTTTGTTCCGATAATTTTTAATATTTATCAAACCTGATACTTTCATTTATTTCTTTATGAGGTGCTAGGAGTATCATAGAACTTCGAACAACACGGTCGCTTCTTCCTGCAAAGACTTAGAAACAACTTGAACTTTTTAATTAGTAAAAATATTTAAATAATTCACAATCTAAAAGAATAATAAATAAAGATAAATTTTGTTTTGGGTATCACAACCTTCTCTACTAACAAAATTTACGTTCTCAAAATTCGCTAACCCTGTTACTAAAAAAAATTCATCTTAATGTTCCAACCAGAACCCATTTTCATCTCCTTTGGCAATAACTCTTTAGAATAAACTAATTGACAATTTCTTGTTCTTCTAGATCTTTTTTTTTTCACTTAAGTATCTAATTGGAGTGTGTTAAACGCTAATACTAGTAAAAAAAATTCTTACTAGAACTTGTTTATTTTGCAATTACCTCATTATGGTTTAGGTGTCTTTTGGTGGTAGCAACAATCTTCTGTTCTCTCTTGGTGGTTTCTTAATGTTGACTTTAGGACACTCATAAAATTTATGCCCTGGCCAATGGCATCTGTAGCACATCTTTTTTCCCTCCATACATCTTCCCCAGTGTGATTTTCTACAATTCGGGCACGTTCCAGGTTTAGGTTTATCTATACTTGCACATATTGCTAACTGACTTATCTTCATTGCATCATCGCTTCTATTCTTTTCTAGAATTTTTCGCTTTTCTTTTATCCGATTCTCTTGGGCTTCTTATACTCTAACTCTTGGCTAATTGAAACAATTAGGCCCTATAAAAAACTTCATGATAATCACAGAGTTTCAATCCTGAAATGATTCCCCCTATCTCGGGTATCCTCTTTCAAATCTTCTAGCCCTTTTCTCACTGGTATCCACTAGGTGGGTTGCATACCTTGACAAATTATTGAATCGTCTCTCATATTCCATCGCTGAGAGTGTTCCTTGACGCAAATTAATGAATTTTATTTCTTTTTGGTAATGTAGCACCGGAGGAAAGTAACGTCTTAATATTGTCTTCTTGAAGTCTTCCCAATTTAGGGAACGTCTCTCTTCGATCCCCATGGTACGATCAAATGACTCCCACCATCGTGCAACATCTTCCGCCAACTGAAATTGAGCCCATGAAATCTTTTGTGACTCTGTTAGCTCCATATGCTTGTAGATTCGCTGTAACTCTGCAATCCACTCTTTTGCAGCTGTTGGCCCTTCTTTTCACGTGAAACGAGGTGGCTTTAAATGCCGAAATTGTCCAACAATCTCATTCATCCTTGGACTCGCTCGAGAAATTGACATTGGTGGCGGGATTTGTTGTACAAAGTTTTGTAGTACAGTAATGAATTCTCTTGCAATCTCGCATTTGTTGGCACTTGTCGCACTTGTCTAACTGATGTATCGAAAGGTTCCTCGACACGTTGTTCATTTCGTCCATCTCGTTGACGTCTCGTGAGTACCATATTTTAATAAGACTGAAAGAAAACATTACGTGTCCAGCTCAAAATCCAATTTAAAAGCCCTTCAATCAAACACACATTCCATCACTAACACACGCATGCGATCACACATTCACGAGCACACGCCGCTACAACAACGGCTCAATGACAATGATCAAGCAATAGTATATTAGTTTGTAGCAACATCAAGTAGTAGAGAGGTGATGAATTGAGTGTTTGGAGGCATTGGACATACACTGTCTCCATCACTAGATCCCACTCATATAGTACAAATGTCCAAACTATTCACATATCAAAACACATGATCATGCTCATTTCTATCATATCCATGTTATAACTTCTAAGTAGAAATAAAAAAATTTAAGCAAACACCACATGTAACAGCGATATTTTAAGAACGTAACTTCATGTCAATTAATCTTGTTCACTTAATGTGAAGGTAAATATTTCAATAAATACTACCTGTAATTATGCAAGTCATCGAGATCATTCATAAAGTTTAACTTGTTTGAATATTATTTCTCCTCTTATGCATATTATTGCGAAGAATTAATCATGTCTACGCCCGAAATAAATTTTATCATAATCATAACATTACTTCATTATAACTTCTCATTGCATATCTCATCCTCTTAAGAACTACAAACATAGTCTTCTCAAATATACTAAATAAATATGTACAAAAGTCATATATACCTGAGACGAGTACGACAAGTTGGAGGGGACACGGTTTTTCCCTTTATATCTTAAATCAATCTTAATTTTAATACTTGTGAATATAATATAACTTTAAAGAATTATCCATACGTTTGAGAAAATTTTTATTTTGAAACAATACATTTAATAATATAATTTATTTTAATGGTGGGACGGAGGAAGTAAAATTTTGCATCATTAGGAAAAATTGCAAATTTGGTCCGTGAGAATTTTTCAATAACAATTTTGGTTCCACGTTCTGTTTTGGTCCCATTTTTTTGCAAATTTGGTCATTTCCTTTAATTTTTTGGACCAAAGCTGCACTTTACTAATTGAGATAAAAAAATGTTGAATAAAACTACGGGACCAAAAATATAAAAAAAAAGATAATTTTTGCAGACCAACTATTTTTATGGGACCAAAAATATAATTTAACCTGCAACATTATGCACAATTAATTTGTACATATTAACTTTATCAAAAATTATAATTGCTAGAATTGAGAAATCACTCTTTAAATCTATAAATAATTAATTTATCGATATATTAATTTTTTTTAATTAACTAATAAAATTTTATAGTCCCAATGTTTTTTATTTATAATTTTTCTTTTTACCGTGGTTTTATATTTGCGAGCTAGGCCGGAGCCTACCAATGTCCTATTTTTTCATGAGCCTTGCATAGTTTGAGTACTACTATATTTTGTGTTAAAAAAGAATTTCAATTTTATTTAAAAGTTTGAATTTGTATTGAGATATAAAACTCGTTTATATTATTTTTTTAACACGTTCTTCATTCGTAGGTTGAATTTTCAATTTTTTCATTTGGGGAAGAGGCCGAACAAACATAAGCTTTGATCGATACCATGAAGAAATTTAAGTCTAAATTTATAAAAAGATATAAAATCATTTTATTTATTTGATTCCTAATATGTTTAAACAAAATTGATCGAGCTATAATCGATAAAGCTCCAATTAAGATCTCATCAATAACTTGGTTTTTATACATTACTTGAACTATATTATCATATCAGACGATTATAGTATATGCTATTTTTTAATATTATTTAAATAAAGATAATTATCAAAAAAATGTGCATGTCCAAATCCAAAAAACCACACAAATCACTCTTACCTCACCCATTCATAGGTGTAGGACGAGGGTTGTGCTTCGATAATTCTAGCATTAATTAACATTTATTAAGCATGTTATGCTACAATTAAATAAACTTATTTTGATCCCAATAAACGAAACTATTCTTCATTAATCTCCACGAAATTGTTGAGTTCTTTGTCTTCTTTATGCTCTTCCATGACAGGTGCCAATGTTGATTTTGGATGCTCTTAATTTTGAGGTTTGATGCTCTTAATTTGTTTGTTTTTAAAAGTAAGTATGACAAGTTTATCATGAAATTGTTTTAAAGTATCGAATATTTGAACATGATTATCAATAATCTCATCAGGAATATCATTAATGTGGGTTAAAGAAAATTTAGAATAATTATAATATAATACTCGTGATGTGATTATCGATACTTTAATATAGTTTCATAATAAGTTTATATCGAACTATTTTCATATAATACTTTGCCTGTTTTTAAATATTTAAACAGTTTAAACAATATTTCATATAATTTTATATTCCATGAATATTCAAATCACGAGAAAAACACAATAAAGAAATTATTATGGGAACTACACATTTTTTATGTTGCGTTTTCTCTTCGAAATTCATAAGAAATTCACGGGGGTAAAAAGTAGATGATCCATATTGGTAATTATTTCCTTAATTTCAAGAATATTCTTTAAGTGTGTTAATTCATAAACTTCCAAATATAACTGTTAAGACTCTTTCTTTCTTTCTAATGGAGTCCTTTCAAAGCCTATTTTTATGACAAATAAAGGAAACATAAATGACATAAAGAACCAGAAATCATGGCTTCAGGTGAAGTAATTTCGTTTCTAGTTTGCTTTATAAAATACTAGTGATCGTAAAACCCGCGCAGCCGGAATTTGTTACGTTGTTTAAACTATACTTCCTCCTTTTAAATTTATAATAGATTTTTTAGAGATTATATTAAAATATAACATATTTGTTAAGGATTATCAAAATATTATAGATCTTTTAAAGATTATGAGGGGTATATATGTCAAAATTTTGTAATTCTTTATTTGATAGAAAATCTCTAGAACGACACTTGTTTTGAAACAGATGGAGTAATAATAACCAAATTTTAATTATAAAACTAAAAATCTACAAAATTTTTTTTTAATAAATATACGTAAATTTTTTCTTAAACTTAAATTAATGATACTTCTCATTAAATTTTTTATATTCCATTTATATTATTCAATACTTTAAAACAGTTTCGTGATAAGTTTGTCATTAACCATTTTCATATAAATTTTACTTCTGGGATAGGATATAAACTGGACCTATCACACTAACATTTTTAAATCGGTGTATTTAAATTTGTATTATCAAGTTTCACAAGACAATCTCACATAAATTTAAGCTATAGTTTAAATACTTTAAACAACAATCTACAATATAATAATTTTTTTAAATAATACCTTTTCTTTTAAAAAGAAAAAAAAAATTGAATGTCAAGATCAAACATATAAGGGTAATTTATGACTTATTAAATATTTGTAAAAATAAATTTTATTGGTTAAAAGAATGAGATGACACTCTACAAATAATTAAAAAACAGTAATCACTTTTTTTTTAAACTACTTAAAAAACTATTCAAAAAAAAAAAAAAACCACAGTCCCTAACCGTACTTCGCACAGAAGTCATTTTCATTACTAAAATTTTAATATAATCCATTATATCTTTTTATATTTAACAAATGTCACAATTTTTTCGGGCAATAGTTTATCACAAAAATTTTAATACAACCTTTTCTGATTATACGTAAGTGTAATATGAAAACATATTTATTTTTAGAATAGGTCTTGCGTGAAATGGGTCATAATTTTTTTATAAATAATTTCATATTTAATTTGAGCAATAACAGAAAATTTAGTATGTATAGTATGAAACATGTTCATATATAAACCACTTTGCAGGAATTTTTAGTAGAACAACTCATGCCCTTTAGTGAGAAAAACTAATATCTTTTAGTGTAACAATTCATATCATTTCGTACCCATCAATTGATACTCTCTAGTGAAAAGAACTTGTACCCTTCACAACTAATACTCCTTAATGAAACAACTCATGCCCTTCAAAGTGGTCCGTGTATGAATCAGTTTCACTTTATATTTTGTCTTAAAAAATTACACATTTGATTTTGAATTAAGTTTTTTTTTTTTTTTTTTACGTAATGTAAAAGCAATGTTATTTTTAAACATTTCAAGAATTGATTCATGTTAAAGATCTTTTCGAAAAAAAATAAATAAGCGGCTAAGATTAGATCTGAGGAACCAATTTTTAAATAGCAAATGTACTTAATAAAAGTGTGGGTGTAATTTTTATATTGTGGTGTTAGGTATAATATGGTTGTTAAATTTTAAATATAAAAATATAAAAAAACACAAATTTATTGAACATAAAATAATCAAAATAATTACGAAAGTAGTAAAATTTGGTATCCACTTAAAACTATATACAACAATAAAAATAAATAAGATGTTAAATAATTAAGATATGAATACTAATAATTTAAGTAAATTGCATTTTTGGTCTCAAGAGAATGAGTCTATTTTGAAATGATCCTTTTTAATATTTTTAGTCCTGTAGTTTTATTCAGCACATTTGGTCCTAAAATATTGCAGTTTTGGTCCAAAAAAATGAGTAAATTGAAGTTTTGGTTCCAATAAAATGTGATAAAACTACGGTTATAGTCCTAAAAATTAGCATATATAACCAAAACTATTAAAAAATGATCACTTTTGCAAATATGTACCAAAAGTATTCTGTTATAATAAAAAGTGCAATTTTTCCCTAATAATTCACTTGATTTTTACATATAAATATAGATACGTATTGAAAATGTGATTATCTATGAAACCATTAAACTTAGCAATATGATTTTAAAATTTTCATGAAAAGTTCTAAATAAAAGAATAAATATGATCCTTTCTCAATTTTTTTTTTTTATCATAAGTTTTAAGAATTTAGAGGCTTCAAGTTAACCTCGCTTTCAACATTTTCATCAATCTATAAGGAGCAGAGGAAATGTAAACTATATTAGAAAGTAATATAATTCAATAATGTATGTCTACATTACATACATAATTTATTTTATTGAAAAGTTATACAAAAATTTACCGAATAGAAGATTCTTGTTCATTGAGTTATAAAACTGAACTCTTAAGAATTCCTATAAAGTTTAAAGTAACTCATCTTATTCATAAGAGTATTGAAATAAAATTAACTGGCTATGATAATAAAATTTTAATCCACACACAAATAACCTTCGGAAAATGTATCTTTGAATTTATCAGGATGATATGGTTTTATAATAGAGTGAATCCTATCACACCAAAGATATAAACCAAAACCAATTATAACTATAACAATTTAGCAATTATAACATAGTTAAAAAATCCTTAATTATTCAGAAATATATATTTCATAAATCACCCTTATGTACTAATGGAGTTACTTTTTGTGTTGAGACTATGTGTCACGTTATCATGAAATTTGAGTTGTATATAGTGATGTCTCACTGTTATATTGAGTTAACTGATTGATTAATATAGTACAAAAGATACTTTACTTGATATCTAAAATATTTTTGTATTGTTCCTTATTAACACAATAAAGTAATAAAATGATACCTTGCAAAGCCTACTACAAACTTGAAAACGTCACTTTGATGTCTTACAGAACCAACTACAATTAAAAAATAATATATACAACTTATAAAAATAATATTATATTTAATGATTTCATAAAATATAAGGATAACTTTTATTTAATTATATTAACATTAAAGAAAAATAATCGTTGAACCAATTATATTATTAAAGGGAAATTGCAAATTTGGTCCCGTGAGGATTTTTCAATAACAATTTTGGTCTCACGTTCTTTTTTGGTCTCATTTTTTGTATTAATTCGAAAATTCAATGATTTCACCAACATTCAATAGTTCTAATTTTTCCTTCAATACCATCTTCAAAATATCAATTTGACTTTCTACCTATGATGTTTTTAGGAAAACTTAAGTTGTCTACACACGGTCTATGTAATTTTTCATCAATATTCAAACAGAAGCTAATAAAAAAATTAGGATTAATATGTTACAAATATTCCTTTTTATCAAATTGCCATGAAAAAAATTATAATGCATATCGACAAAATAGTTTATTTTGTTGGTTTCTTACACACTCGATTTTCAATTTTTAGGCCTAATAGATACTCCTACACAAAAGATTGTTAATCATGTTTTATATCAATTGATTAGAGAGGTGGAGGAGTAGATATGTTTTGTGATTGTATTGAAATTAAATGAGACTGGTTGTGATTTTTTTTTGGGTTAATTGCAAAAAAAATCACAAACTTTTTAGTCTTTATCAATTACAACATAAACTTTTAAAGTTTGCAATTCGATACATGAACTAATTTATTACTGCAATTCGATACATGATGTAAATTTTTGGAGGCATGTACGTTCACGTGGCAGCCGGAGCTGACACAAAAAATGTGTCACACGCCACGTCAAATGTCAAATCTGCAAAATTTTATTTTTTTTAATATTTCCAAAAGTTCATTTATAAAAAATATTGCTCAAACACATTTAATAATTGATTATAAAATTTGGTGCTGTCTAGTTTATGTAGGAAAATATGTCTCACATCATACAAACTTGTACATATACTATAAAATATTTTTATTTTACTATCTTCACTTTTATTAAACCGTGTTTGAACAATTTTTTATTAAAAAAATAATTTGAATTTTTTTTTTTAAATTTTCTAGATTTGACATTTGATGTAGCGTGTGACGTGTTTTCGATAGCGGCTTAGGCTACCACGTAGAGTTAGTATTGCCGAAAATTTTACATCATGTGTAGAGTATCCTCGAAAATTTACACCATGTATCGAATTGCAATAATAAATTAGTTCGTGTATCGAATTGCAAACTTTAAAAGTTCATGTTGTAATTGATAAAGACTATAAAGTTCGTGATTTTTTTTGCAATTAACCCTTTTTTTTTTAGGAATGTGGTGCAAGTATTACATATTGAATAAAATTATAATCTTATAGTGGATATATTTAGTAAAAAAAATATAAAAATAATGTGGTGGATTTAGAAGTAAGTGAACAAAATAAAATAATGGAGTAGAAAATCATTAAATAAATTAATCTAAAAACAATATTATATTTACTTTAATAAGTATTAATAATTCTCATATTTGATTTTGAATAATTAAAAAAAAAACTCAAATTACAAAATTTTAGCAAAACAAGTAAAAGAATCAACAAAGTAACTTAATCAAAAGATTAGAGCAAAGTATTATATGAAAATAATTCATAATAAGCTTATCATTAAACAATTTTAAAGTATCAAATATTTTATCAAGAGTATCAAAAATCTCATCAAGAGTATCATTAATCCGGTCAGTAGTATTATATCGTAACTATTGTAGATTTTCTCGACCCCAAATTTTGATACTTCTGATGAGATTTTTTATACTCCTGATCAAATAATTAATACTTTAAAACAGTTTCATGATAAATTTATCATTAACCATTTTTATATAAAACCTACTCAAAGATTAATTAAGCATATCATGTATTCCCCCTGCCCACGAATCTTTTACCCCTTTACCGTAAGGGTATTTTAGGGGATATTGTGGGACCCAACTCTTTACTTTTTAGTGTTTTTTTTTTTTTTTTAAATGAGCAAAAGATTGATGGACAACTAAAAAAGAAAAGTGGGTAAAATATTGGCCGGAGGGAGTAGTATGTTCTATATAAAAAACGATAAACACAATATATAAATATAACCTTTTTTGCGACAGACAAATAATGCATGTGTGCAAATAATCACGTGATGGGGTAATATATTACAATATAAATTTATTTTTAATTTTAAAAAATAAAATATGAAGTGGCCTCCTATTGGAATAATGACGATGCAATTTCCTTGAGACTTTAGCATTTGTCAACCTGAAATGTAACAATCCTCATTTGACAGCCTGGAAATTTATGGTCCACTTTTTGTTAATAACCTTACCCAAAAGTTATCGTCCTTAAAAAAATTACATGAGGTAATCATAAAAATCACATAACTCAAATCTCTATAACCTGACAATGAATTGCTTCTAAACCATAACATCACATAAAAAATATCAATATTATTTTTTTATACTCAACACTGAAAAACATATTAAATTTACAGTTTCTTATAGAAATTTAAAAAATATAGATATGCATAAAAAAAAATTCACCAAACAATGTTTAAATTCAAGTTATTTGTAATTCATAGAAAACTCAATGTTTTCACAAACATATATTGATTCTAGGTTTTATTCAAGACCATCAAATTAATGATCAATTTGACTTTCACCCGAAACATTTGGAGAAAAACAAAAACTTATATGAACCCGAGTTCACATGAACTCAATTTCTTCAACTATCACTGTTATACATATGCACGAAACCTACAGAAAAAAAATTAATTAACAAATTTTAAAAACAAATATAACAAAATAAGTACCCCAAGTCATATGGAAATATTTTTAAGGATCGTCGCTTATAGGTGACAAAATGAGGATTATAACTTTTTGGGTTAGCAATTAAGGAGAATAACTATTTACGGTCATGAGTTTGGGCTAAATCAACACAAATTGGGCTACTTGGCCCGATTTAGGTTGTATATGAGTTGACTGATTGGCCAAATTTGGCATGAATACTGGCTGAATTTGAAACCAATTTAGGTTGATTCAGGCTCATTTGGCCTAAATTCGTCTTTTTAAATATTATGTACCTTTACCAACCTAAAAAGTAACAATCCTCGTTTGCTAGCATGAAAATTTATGGTCCTCTTTTTGTCAATCCCCTTAACCCAAAGTTACGATCCTTAAAAAAAATTCCGAGGTAATCATAAAAATCACATAGCTCAAATATCCATAACCAGAAAATAAATTGTTTCTAAACCTTAACATCCACATAACAAAAGTCAATAACAATTTTTTTTATACCAGACACTGAAAAAATATTAAATTTACATTTTCTTATAAAAAAATAAAAAAAATATAGATATGCATCCAAACAAATATAAATTTCACCAAACAATGTTTAAATTCAACATATTTGCATTTCACAGAAAACTCAATGTTTTCACAAATATTTATTTGTTATAGATTTCTTTAAAGATCATCAAAATAATCAATTTGACTTTCACCCAAAATATTGGGAAGAAGAAACTTTTTAATGTAAACCCGAGTTCACGTGAATTTGGTTTCGCTGTTATGTATATGCACTGTCACTATTTAAATATCACACATTTTTCAAACAGTGATACTTGATATGCATAACAATAATACTTTGTATACAAAATAGTGATACTATAAAAGAGTTCATGTGAACTCGAGGTCACATGAGACTTATTCTTAAAGGAAAACTTAATGGTCTTTATATGGTCTAGTAGCATTTTTAATCACTGGTAAAACTAAAAGTAATTTAAAAAATAATACAAATATACAAAAAGTCTATCACATATCATCAAATTACCTTGTTTTGTAGGTTTCTTTCACATCCATTTCTCATTCCCTCAGCCCAATAGTCTCACTTTTGCTAAGAAGATAATCACACTTTCCACTGCTGGATTAAAGAGAGAGGTGATAGAGTGTGTATGTTTGGTGGTAGTATTAATCATTTAACCATATTTGGGTTTTAATTAAAAAAAAACTTATCTATTTTTAAAATAATCACATAATATTAAAGTTAGTGTTATGTTTAAATTTTTAACAAATCTTTATACCTTATATTTGTGAGTCTTCCATATCCTACGTGGCTACCTCTATATTCCTTGCTTTTGAAATCTTGCATTTTCATGAGCCCACGTCATTCAAACAGTTTTTCCTTTTAATTTGCCGCCGGTTATCCTATTTTAAGGAAGTTACTTTGATAATATCTATATTCAATTTTTCTCTCTCAGTTAGTTTATAAATCTTTCATTTTCTATTGCTTCCTTCGGTTACCTAAATGACTCTACCTTCTTCCTTCCATTGTCATTGCAGATTTCTTCCGTCTTTTATCTCCATGTAAATCTTCGTCTGCAACTGCTAACGGTATGAAATCTCCTAAATATCGACTTTCTTCTACCATTGCAGAACGGTATGAGATCTCATTTGCAATGGCAATACATTTTTTTTCCATTTTTGGTATTAATCTTAACTTTCCTTTGATTCTTATATTTAATTACTAAACTTAGCGTACATATAGATATAGCAGTTTTACAAACACTATCACCATGCATCTACATACCGATTTTCTTAAGAATTACCCATGTTTTTCTTAACTTATTATGTGTAAAAGGCTTAACTATGATTACTTCTATAGATATATGTATCCCTTATATTTGTGAATTCTCCTCCTCCCTATGTTGCACCCATGCTATTCTTTTATTTTGAAATCTAATTTTCTATGACTATACCATATTAAATTTATATTTTTTTAAAATTTAATATTGACGGTTTTTGTAGTCTTATTCAAAGTTAAGACGGTTCCTTTTCTTTAATCAGTTATTAGTTTATACGGCTTACCCAATTCAATTTCTCTCTCAGTTTTTTCAAACTAT
Source organism: Ballota nigra (assembly GCA_947034835.1). NCBI lineage: Eukaryota > Viridiplantae > Streptophyta > Magnoliopsida > Lamiales > Lamiaceae > Ballota > Ballota nigra. The sequence goes on from OX344725.1 coordinate 97,141,509, forward strand.
AGATTTTCAATTTATAAAGCATATTTGTTCTTCAGTTAAGTTCATCCTGCATTTTAAATCTGTCACGACTCCTTCACTATAGGGGTATGAAATCTTTTTCTTCACGAAAATTTTGTTGATCTCAAGTTTTGCATTTATGTTGTGTAACATTGATATTTTTTCACTGATGTTTATTTATATTATATTAAAATTTCAGGTTCTGGATAATTGATCACAAATTGACGTGAATTTTCGCCTTATTCTTCGGCCTTTTTTTGGAAGACATAGCAAATGCATCCGTTTTGGCCAAGATGGAGATTTGGAAATAACCGGTACAGAAATAGCGGAGAAAAAAAAAGAGATAACTGCATTTTTACAGTCTTTGGTTTTCCCATGATTTATGTAGAAAACAAATAAAACAAAATATGCAAAGATACAAGAAAAATATGTACACGGATATTCTACAGAACATGTGATTGACTAAATCCTAAATTTCCTTATTAAGTTTGTTGCATAATTTTGCTTAAGATTGAAAAATGTTGAGAAATTGAATTTAACTTTTATTTTTATTTCTCAACGAAATGATTACCTTATATATACTACTTGAGAATATCTATATTCAATTTTTCTCTCTCAGTTAGTTTATAAATCTTTCATTTTCTATTGCTTCCTTCGGTTACCTAAATGACTCTACCTTCTTCCTTTCATTGTCATTGCAGATTTCTTCCGTCTTTTATCTCCATGTAAATCTTCGTCTGCAACTGCTAACGGTATGAAATCTCCTAAATATCGATTTTCTTCTACCATTGCAGAACGGTATGAGATCTCATTTGCAATGGCAATACATTTTTTTTCCATTTTTGGTATTAATCTTAACTTTCCTTTGATTCTTATATTTATTTACTAAACTTAGCGTACATATAGATATAGCAGTTTTACAAACACTATCACCATGCATCTACATACCGATTTTCTTAAGAATTACCCATGTTTTTCTTAACTTATTATGTGTAAAAGGCTTAACTATGATTACTTCTATAGATATATGTATCCCTTATATTTGTGAATTCTCCTCCTCCCTATGTTGCACCCATGCTATTCTTTTATTTTGAAATCTAATTTTCTATAACTATACCATATTAAATTTATATTTTTTTAAAATTTAATATTGACGGTTTTTGTAGTCTTATTCAAAGTTAAGACGGTTCCTTTTCTTTAATCAGTTATTAGTTTCTACGGCTTACCCAATTCAATTTCTCTCTCAGTTTTTTCAAACTATAGATTTTCAATTTATAAAGCATATTTGTTCTTCAGTTAAGTTCATCCTGCATTTTAAATCTGTCACGACTCCTTCACTATAGGGGTATGAAATCTTTTTCTTCACGAAAATTTTGTTGATCTCAAGTTTTGCATTTATGTTGTGTAACATTGATATTTTTTTCACTGATGTTTATTTATATTATATTAAAATTTCAGGTTTTGGATAATTGATCACAAATTGACGTGAATTTTCGCCTTATTCTTCGGCCTTTTTTTGGAAGACATAGCAAATGCATCCGTTTTGGCCAAGATGGAGATTTGGAAATAACCGGTACAGAAATAACGGAGAAAAAAAAAAGAGAACTGCATTTTTACAGTCTTTGGTTTTCCCATGATTTATGTAGAAAACAAATAAAACAAAATATGCAAAGATACAAGAAAAATATGTACACGGATATTCTACAGAACATGTGATTGACTAAATCCTAAATTTCCTTATTAAGTTTGTTGCATAATTTTGCTTAAGATTGAAAAATGTTGAGAAATTGAATTTAACTTTTATTTTTATTTCTCAACGAAATGATTACCTTATATATGCTACTTGAGAATTAGTATCAGTTTTCTAATTTAATCCATGTCATTCCATCTTCTAATTTTCTTTGCCTTTTTTTTTTCCTTTATGGAGTTTTTATCGGCACTACCAATAGAAGTATTTCTTCTCATCACGTTGTTCCCAATCGAAGCTCTTTTCACAGATACAATGTCTTAAAAATACATACAATTTATCATTCTGAATAATGAATTAATGTAAATGTGTGATATTTATATGATATAATAAAAATGAATTTCATATATTATTTTAACAAACTAAGGGGTGTGTTGGATTGGGGTTTTAGAGGACTTTTTTAGCTGAAAAAAGTCATTCGGATTTAAAAGATTGCAGGATTTTTATGACTTTTAAGATTTTGCAGTATTGTGTAAAATTTTATAAATTAGGATTTGAATGGATTCTGTAGGACTTTATGGACTTTGCAGAATTTCATGGATTTGTGCATACAAAGAGTTCAATTTTTTTTTTCATACATTCAATTTTTTTTTTAGGATCAATTCATAAATTTAAAATGTTATAGTACACAATATATATATTTTATGATATATACACATATATATGTGTGTTAATATATAAAAGTTATGAGAAATTGAGTTTGTTGGGAAATTGAGTTTTTAATCCTTAGGTATATCTCAAATTTTTGGTTTATTTCGGCACACCTACTATTTCAATTCAAAAGCCCTTTAAAATCTTATGAATTTGGATGAGATTGTTGGTAAAAAAACAACTACAAAGTTCTTCAAAATACATCTAAAACAACAATCTTTTGAAATTCTTATATTTTTTAATGCCCACGGATTTTTTTTAAATAATAAAAAGTTTCAAATGAATATCAATGGATTTGAATGGACTCTTTAAAAAATCTTGAAAATTCATATAGAATATCATTTGATTGTTTTTAAGCGACATAAAATCCTGATTGAATACTATCGAAATTTTTTATAAAAAAAAAGTCTTTTAAAATCCTGTAAAATCCTAAACCATACTCCCTCTTAAAATTATCAATCATCCGACTTATGTAGCCACCTCCATAACCATTCAGCTTATATAATTATTTTTATATAAATAGCATAGTTTTTCATTTGAATATTTTGTAAATGGGGTTTTATTTTAAATAACCCGACAATTTTTAAAATGATACTTTCAAATGATGATATACTTACCATTCATGTGTACAATCAATTATAAATTCATCTCAAATCCCGACCACGCGGGTTATTTACTAGTCTTATATTATATATTAAAAGGAGAACCTCCCTGCCTCGACTGCTGCCATTTGTCAATTTAGACCTATTCTGGTTTTGACATGTGTCAATCTGAGGTGCTACCCTTCCGCCACGTTGGAAGACGTTTCATATTATCAAAGCCGCATCACCATGTCGAAATCTGTTTCAAAATTTTATGGTTCGATTCTTACCTTCAGTCGTTTCTATTTTGCTAAAATCGTTTCAAATTTCTCGAGCCCGAAATAGAGAAGTCCATTAAATTACACAAAACTCAATCTGATAGTATACTGTGAAATTTTAGATCAATAAACCACCGCCGAATTCACCAAGCCCACCGTGAGCGTAGGCCGAGATCGTCTGTTCGAAGCTTTAGGGCGCACCTACAGTAAGAAATTTATGTGTATATCTGTTAATTCATGTTTAAATTTGAGATAAGTGTATTTGAGTTCTAATTTTCCTTTTTTTTTTTAATCTACTGAAGCCGTAGAAGAGGTCGAAGATTTGTGCTTCAAGTTTGGAATCGAGTTGGATGATGTGGTGTGTATAATGCAATTAAGTTGAATTACGGTTTTTTCGATTCTTTTTAAAACGTCTTGAGTTCCAAGTTTGATTTATGGTAAATGTTTGTTTGGATTAATATGAGAGCAGACGACGAAAAAGGCAATTATACGGAAAGAGAAGCATTTGGATGATGAAGAACTGTCTGAAGATGAGGAAGTAATATATAAAATTGAAGTTCCAGCAAACAGGTATATGTGCATATTTTGTTGTATTAATCATTATGTGGCGCTGAGGCATCCTATTATTGATTTAATTGAGGGGAAAGCTCTTAGTCTGTGACTATGGTGTAGACTACTAGAGGTTGATAAGATTGGGTTATAGTTTGAAAAGGTGTTGACTTGAGTTTTCTTCTGCTGGATTTTAAATTATATGGCAGATATGATTTTCTCTGTCTCGAGGGTTTGTCACAAGCCCTACGCACATTTGATGGGCTTGATTCGATACCTAATCAAATTCTCTCAATAAAGGTGGACATATTCAATCTGGTATTGAAACTGATAATTTGTCAGATCTAAGAAGGTGCATGTTCTGTATGTTCTGGCTATGTAAGTATATTTTCTATGGATTATGGCTTTTCATCAGTATTTTTTGTGCAATTCTTTCCCTAGAAGATCATCATAATGGAACACTGTAAACTAGCAATCCAGTAGCACATCATAAATATTAGTTGTTTTATAATAAGCTGAAAACTGTGAATAAGCTTTAGTTCAGCATTGTAAGATTGGTCAATATTTGATGTGTTAAGAACAAAATACTGACCTTAATTAGAGAATTATGAGGAAGGGACATATGAAGAATTTGACCATCTTTTAATTCTATTTTTTTTTTCCAGATTGCTTATTTACTGGGTGTTTGATGAGTCTCTAATTATATTCTAACTTGGCTGTCTATTTAATTGCTCTGGATCAGGTTGTCATTTAGGCATGAATCATTCAACCTTTGGTTCTACTGCTTCAACATCCTGGGTTTGAGATAAAGAAAAAGGTTGCATGGGCTATCTTGAATGCCACCCTGGAGGAACTACCAAGAAGAAGGAATATTTGTTTATATGGAATATAACTATAATAGCATAAAACTTAATGTTCAGGTGATCTTCATGCTCCTCCCAAAATATGCTTGGACCAATTGGCAAATGCATTTACCTTTTTAAAGGGATTTTGAGAGAAAAGATGGTAACCTATATGTGATTGTTACCTAAAAGAATAGATGAGATTGGGCTTATGTTGCCATGAGGTTTATGTAATTTTATCTTAGGAACATGTCGAGTAAAAATTGTCGAATTGTATCTTTTTTAAATGGATCTAATCTGAGGATACTTAATAGTACCAAACATGAATGTCCTCTTTAAAAAATACAGAAAAGAAAAGGTTGATGAAGCTCAGAGCTGAAAACATATATCCACGGTAAGCAAATTTAGAACTTATAATCTACTGTTATTTATTATATATAAAGAAAGAATTTATGCAATAGGATAGATTCTATAGTTTCCTTGAAGAAATGGTAACTGAAGGAATTTCCCCCATCTGTCTAGCGCATAGCATGTCGGTGAAATTGGTGAGTAATTTGGTGAAAGAGAGAGTATTTCTGGCACGGAGAGGGTGGTGCTCCGCTGGCTGTGAAGGTGTTCGGCGGGAATGACGCTTATTTCACCAATAGGTACAGTGTGTTTCAACACATGATATTTTCATTGTTAAGCATGTTAAATGTATTCCGAGGTGAATTGAGAATATCGGCTTAATCATTAAAAAATTCATTTTTTTATTAGCTCAAACTCTGTTTTTGCTTTGATTGTATCAAGTTTGCTATCTGAGGTTAAAGTCATTGGTTTCTTATTGTAATCAGTAGCCAAATTAAGGTCCTGATTGTTTTTCTGTTATTTCTAAACTTTGATTTTGAATGGTTTCCCAACAAAAGAAGGAAATGAAATAGTAGTGAAGGAATTGAAGAGACTAATAAATGAATGTTATATGGTAATTTCTTTGACGCTTTGACTCCTTCTGAGAACCAAAGCTATGCCGATAATCATTTCAATAGGGTTGAAGCGGTAGTTTGAAGCAGTGAGAGAATGTGATGAGGCAAATAGAGTGGATCCATGGTAGCGTGCATACCATTGAATGCGATATTTGTTTCTTAGATGAGAAAGTTCCGTGAATGTTGTTTGAATCTTTATTGTGTTTATGCAATAATTTATGTGGAGTTTTAATTTATCATTAACTGGTATTAGATTTTAGTTGAGTTAAAATGTAGATGTGTTTAACCATGAAGTAATTATGATTTAATCTGAGGAAACTGACTTTTTTTCCAGATTTTATTTTTACTTATAGTTATTTGATTGTTAAATGCGTTTGATTTAGAGTTTATTATTTAGAATTATTTGATGTGTATTGAGGCAGTTTAATTGTGCAAGTTGGATTTACATTAGTGTGAATAGATCATCTGAAAATATGAAAACAAAAACTGACGAACCATTTATTAATGATTATTAAATCATATATGTGTGTGTGTAGAGAATGAGTAAGACAGAGAGAGAAGGTTCTATGTTTACGTTTCATTCTTTTCATTATATTTCCTTTGTCAAATTGCCTAATTGAATGAATGAAACATAGCTCTGTGTAGGAAAAGTTTGATGCACTGCAAATCTCTTTGAGAATTTAACATTGTTATTTCTCCAAAGATGGGTTTTTACTTTTTTTTATAATTCAACTAGGCGCTGAGTTTTTTATTACAAAAAAATGTATATTTAGTGAAGCTGACATGTTTTGGTTATTGACAGGTCCCAAATAAATATTTAAAATAGTTTAAATTTTTTTTAAAAAAATAACCAATTTATCCAACAGTTCCCAAATAACTATTTACAATAGGCCCGTGCATTGCACGGGCAAAAAACTAGTTTATAGTAATAACAAACACACAAATAAAATTAAATAGCAATAATTAAAGACAAATATAACAAAAAATAAGTATATCTGGTCACAATAAAAAAATCAAACACAAAAATCTATAACCAAACATTGAAATCTTTCTAAACCTTAACATTCACATAAAATAATAAATATTCGATAAAATAACAAAATATTATATCTCCATTGAAATTAGCAATACGAATAAAAAAAATCAACAAAGAAACTTTATTAAAAATATTTATATTAAGAACTCAACTTGATATACAAACAATGAAAATCATTCTTGTTTCGACACATTACCATTATACTTTTTAAAAGAATAATAATATTTGCGCAATCTAACACTTCTAGCAAATTTATACCAAACTTTAGTGAGATGATACATGCAACAATATGTGTTACCAGTAAACCAAGATTACTGGTTTCATACTAAACCAGGAACAATTCTTCAATTCTGGCATACTACAATATAATAAGACGCAATTCTTCATAAAAAAAAATCTACACCCGGGAATGGTATGTTCTGGAAAAAAAATAGATAACAAACATATTATATTTACAATTTTAGTAAGAAATTAAAAAAATAAATAGATATGCATCCTAAGTATATAAATCTCACCAAGGGACGTTTGAATTAAACATTATTGCATTTCACAGAAAGCTCTAACGATTTTACCAACATTCGTTGTTTCTAATTTTCTTTCAACATTATCTTCAAAACAGTTATTTTGACTTTTCAGTCGAAACATTTGAATGAAAACTTAAATTCTCTATATACGGTCCAGTTGCATTTTCCGTCACTTTTTAAACAAAATGGAATAGAAAAATATAGTATACAGAAAGGAAAAGACCATCGCATTAACATTGAAAAAAAATATAATACATATCAAATAATTATATTGTTCACACCAAATTCTCAACCTCTTTAACTAATTGATGCCACGTTAGTCACGTTTTTCATGGTCGCTAGATTGGAGAGGTGCAAAGTAGATATGTTTGGTGGTTGTATTGACATTGAGTGAGATTGATGGATGAGTATTTTTAGGGATGCGTTGATTAGGCGTGAAATTGTTATGTTTTTGTGCCCAAATTACTCATGTTTTGAAGGTTTTCAATTAGTGCTTGGAGTCAAATGAGCATTATTTCTATACATTGATAAAATTGTCTCTTTGGTGCTCATAGGTGAATAGAGGACGAAAAGAGGAGTTCGTAGGACTTTGAATCGACTCAAACGGATGCCCGAATGAGAAGATATTGAAGAAATACGATTGGTATTAGTGCGGACGAGGAAAAGTATCATTTGGAAGGATTAGAGATCACTCGAGCGCATAGCTCGAGCGCCACCGCTCGAGCGCCTTACTCGAGCGCTACCGCTCGAGCGAATCGCTCGAGCGTCCAAAACATACAGAGTCAATTCAGCGCTCGAGCAGCTCGAGCGCGACCGCTCGAGCGAATGCGTCATTCGAGCTACACTGCTCGAGCGGGACCGCTCGAGCGTTTTGCTCGAGCGCCCATATACTTTTGCCTCCGGATGCGTATTTTCGGCCCATTAACTCCCGTTTCGACCCGGTGCCTATATATACCTCTTCCAAACACGTTTTGAAAACATCATCAGATCCCGAACTTTAGAAATCACTTTAGACTTAGTTTTTGGAGAGGAAGAAGAAGAGCAAGCTTTATTTTACGTTTTGTTGAGGTTTTGCATACGAATTCTTAGTTTCTTGTCATTAGTTCGTTACTTTAAACGCTTTTAATTCCGTCTTAGATAATTCAATTTCAGTTCTTCGTATTTATTTTCTTTTTAAACCCTAGTTCATGTTTCTTACTTTCTTTATTCAATTCATCATGTTTATGTTCGTTGTTTCGTTTATCGCTTTTATTTTTGTTATAACCATGTCCGGCTAAAACCCTTGCATGCTTGGGTTAGGATGAACTCGTAGAAGTAGGATGTGGGTACGTAATTAAGGTAATTGGTGACGTTAGTTTTAATTCTCTTAGTTAATGAATTCATATAATTAATCTTAACTCTACTTTTGAATTTCGTACGAAAGTGTTAGAGAGAGGACGACCGCATCACTCAATAACAATTAGTAGTCTTAACGAGAAGGTTTAGGAAAGGTTAATTCATCTACCGGTTTAGCGAAGGAGGACGACCGCATCACCTTAGTTAAATTAGGGTCTCATTAATTAAGCACAATTCATTAACTTGTTAGTGGATTAGTGAAGTCGATTGCTAGGATAAAGTATTAGGGTGCGAAATCTTGAGCTTTCATTCTACGATCTTTTACTTAGGTTAATTCTTGGTTGTCACAATTACTTTGATTATGTACCTGCTCCGTTAGTATACGTAGGGATTCCTATCCTGAGCATCACCGTCTCTTATTAGAAAACAACCCGTAGTTAATTCGTTCTTTTTCATTCTTTAGTTAATTAGTCTATTTTAGTCTTTTAATTAATTTTTCAAAAACCCAAAAACATCACACTCATATTAACTACGACGCGTAGATCTTCAGGGATCTATTCGCATACATACCATCCCTTGGGTTCGATAATACTTGGTCCCTATACTTGCCCATACTACAGTGAACCCGTTCTCTTGCGGGGTAGCTACTAGTAGAAGCTAGTGTAGTCACTTCAAGTCATGCGTATGTGGGTATATTTAGTAAAAATTATAATTTGATGTGGATGAATTAAAGTGAGTGAACTTGGTAAAAATAATGCGTGTAGATAGGTGTGTTGATAGGCGAACATCATCTAGGTCTGGAGCGAACAATTATTGAAGTCTAAAACAAAGAAAATCACGATTTGGGTGCATTAACCAATCTGGGAGGTGTATGAAGTGACGAACAACTCTCCCGACGAACAACTAATGGGCGAACAGGTATTAAGGCCCGAGACCAAGAATGAGCCAACTGTGAAGTCATCCATGACGAACAACTTGGTCAAACTACGATACAACAAATAGCCAAGGAGGTGTGTACAAGTGAACAAAGGACAGATCCCAAAGCCAAGCTGAACAAAGCCATAAGGCGAGCAACTTCCAAAGTACAACCTCAAGAGGCGAACAACTTTCAGTTGGAGAATCAACAAGATCAATCAAGCCGACTTAGGCGAACAACAATGAGTCCGAGATAAGACCAAAGAAGACTTTGTAACTAAGATTCAGCTTAGATAAGATCAAAGGGACACATGTCAAGCATGCAGGCTAGGGAGACCAAGAGTCTTGGACACCTCATGCTTGCTAGTCTCTATAAATAGTTGTTCTCCAGCTTACTTATAGAATTAATTCGAATTTCAGACTAAAAATACACACAAATACACCCAATCTTACACACATACGAAATAATTTCAATTTCGATCTTCATTTTACCCGAATTCATTAACTCAAGACTCGTTTTACCATTTACGGTGGTAATCAATCACACGTTATTGATTGGTGACGTAAAAACGGATTAAAACAGCCACTAATCCTCCCGATTAGATTCGTTCACCAACAATTTGGCGCTAGAAGGAGGGTTCGAACCTCCGGTTTAGTGTGATTACTCAAGAACTTCAAGTTGAAAACTTGAAGATTCAAAGGAAATCTCAAGAAATATTTGAAGATACAAACAAAAGTGTTCTTGGTGTTCTTGGTGTTCTTCAATTTATAAATTAAGAAGTAATTTAAATTGAAATGCCTCAATCTAAAGAGACCCAAGGATCACGTTTGTCGAAAAAAGCATCTCAGACCCGAGCCACATCGGCCGACCACCAGGACCGTGACCCGAGACATGCGAACAGGTCACAGCATACGGCCATAACACATAACCTCCCCCCTGAGATGGAGGCTTTGGCGAACAACCCCAACGAGTTGGCCAAAACCATTGCTGCTCTCCAGGCCCTTCAGAGGCAACAAGAGCAGGTTAGGCCAACACAAGCAAGGCCAAGGGACAAGTCCCTGGAAGTTGTTAGACCCAGGACCACTAGGGGCGAACAGCGAGAGGTTGATAGTGCCCAAGTCAGACGGAACAAGGGAAAGGCCAAGGTGGTCGACCAACAAGAAGTACAGGCTGAGTCTGGTCGCGGACGAACAACTATGTCTAGCCATGGGACAACACGTTCCAGTGCCCAAGACAGGCTTAGCCAACCCCAACGGGAAGCTGCTCGTCGGGGAGCAGCAGACGGGCGAGCAACTTTTGAACAGCCTCGCCCGTCAGTCCATGAAAGACTCTCCCAGTCAGCCTTCAGGCGCCTAGGGCCGAATGCGGCGAACAACATTAGGAGGCAAGCCCAGGAAGTGCCCACTCCAAGCGAGGGACTGCGACGAGCAGAAAGGTTAATGCCTTTGCTCGCCGAACAGCCTCCAAGTCAGGGGGCACCTCTTGATGAATTATCAAGCCTAAGGAGGGCTGTGGAGAACATGCAGGGGCAACTAGACCAACAGAGGGGGATGGGAACGACCAGCATGCCATCCTCACCTTTGGCAGCTCACATTTTGAAGGCCCCGATCCAGAAAAAAATTCAATTTCCGGCTAGCATTCAATATGAGGGCATCACCGACCCCCGGGTCCACTTAACGAAGTATACGGACTACATGGTCTCCGTGGGGGCCAGCGACGCCACCCAGTGCCGGAATTTTCCGTTAACATTGGGCGATCGGGTTCACAAGTGGTTTTCATCAATGCCGCCGGCATCAATCCACTCGTTCGTCCAATTAAGTCGAGAATTTCTTTCTCACTTTTCAACGGCGGGGTCGTATCTTTCCCAAAAACACCGGCTATCAGATTTGAGGCAAAATGATGATGAAACTGACCGGGCGTTTATGGAAAGATTCGATAAAGTTTTACTAGAAGGAGAACCGGTGAGCGAAGATACAAAGATCGTCGCTGTGATGGCCGGGTTGAAAAAAGGGTCGAAGTTATGGAAGGAGGTACGTCTGAAGTGCCCAAAGACTTATGCCGAGTTCAGAAACCAAGCTGGCATTTTTGTTTCCATGCACGAGGCCCTACAAACAAATTTAGGGGAGAACAAAGCTGATCCTAAGGAGAATAACAAAAAGCCCGTCGGGACAAGCTACAGGGTCCCGAAAAACATGAAAGCATTCACTGAAGGATCGGATTTGAAAGAAAAATTGAACCAAGTATTGACAGTATCAGTTGATACTGTGTATGAGAGTGTAAAGGAGAAAGAGTTGCTCTCCCCACCACGTAAAATCCGCCAGGATACTGGTAAACTCAACCCAAACAAGTATTGTGCCTACCATCAAAGTGTGGGGCACTTTACAAGTGAGTGTAGAGATTTGCTTAAGCAACTCTGGCGATTTTATGAGGAGGGGAAGCTCTCCGATTTCGTTAAAAGGCAACCTGGGAAAAGAGCCCGGGAGAACAACTCAGAAGACGAAGAGGATGGTCAATCCCAGAGAAACAACAGACCCGGGCGACCAGTTCCCAATATGCCAGCTCAACCTTTAGAAGATCTGTTCATGATGGAACCCGCAGGTCCCGCGGGAGGGTGTTTTGATGGACAACCACCTGAATCTAACCGGAAGAGGAAAGCGGAGCTACGAGCGATTGGCCAGGTACAAGAGATGGGAGTTAAGCCGTCTATCATGCAAACGGCAGAATTAACTTTCACCGAAAAAGACCTTGAAGGCGTCTTAACCCCGCACAATGATTCGCTCGTAATCTGTGCAAAGATTATGGGGACCAGAGTCCATAGACTGTTGGTGGACACCGGAGCCTACACAAACATCTTATTCAAGAAGACCCTCGATAATCTGGGAGATTATTCGGGTTATGTTCGGAATACAACACATAGAATCGTAGGCTTCGGGAATGCTGTGACAACACCGTTGGGAATTGTAACATTAGCTGTACAACTTGTAACGGCCGATGAACCCGAAAGAAATATAACAAGAATGGTAGATTTCTTGGTTGTAGACCAGGAGTCGACCTATAACGGGTTTCTTGGCCGACCTTTTCTTAATGAATTTAAAGCTGCGTGTTCCACTTACCATTATTGTTTGAAATTTCCAACAGCTAGTGGAGCAGGCACAATTAAAGGAGACCAACGGAGATCACGAGAATGCGTTCAACAGCTACGAGCAAAATTTGTACAAATATCCATGATGGAAGCAACAAGTTATCCCATCGACGAACCATCAATACTAAACAATATGATGGACATAGACGACCACATGGATGCGGACGAACAACACTTGGACGAGCAAGTGTTGGACGAACAACTCGTTACCACCCGCGAGGAGCCTCCATCTGACGAACAACAAAGGGGTGATGACGAACAACCTTCAGTGGAGGACTTGGAGGGCCAAGTACAAACGAACAACAATGGGACGGAGCCAAATGATGATCTTGAACCCCGCCTGGGGGCAGAGCCCATGAACATCGAAAATGATTCCAACCCTGAGGAACCCATACTTGATCCCCGTTGGAAGGGACAAAAACGACGAGCGACTCCAGTCGAAGAGCTGGAGGCGTTCAAAGTTAATCCCAACAGCGAAGATCTTGAATTATTCATAGGATCTGAGCTCCCAGAGCCTTACAGATCCCGAATGAAAGAGTTCCTCACCAAGAATCTAGATGTCTTTGCTTGGTCTCATGCAGATATGGTGGGGATAGATCCAAAACATGCTTGCCACAAGCTGAATATAAACCAAGCCAGAAAGCCCGTCCATCAAAAGCGGAGAAAGTACGGCCCAGACAAATACCAAGCTTTAAATGAAGAAGTTAAGAAGTTGCTAGACAACGATCTCATTCGACAAGCACTCTGTCCACAATGGGTAGCAAACCCAGTACTCGTGAGGAAACCAAACGGGACCTGGAGGCTATGCATAGATTTTACGGATCTGAATGCAGCATGCCCGAAGGACAATTTTCCTCTCCCACATATCGATCAATTGGTGGACAGCACTGCAGGTCACGAAATGTTGACATTTATGGATGCTTTCGCCGGGTATCATCAAATTCCTATGCATCCGGATGATCAAGAGAACACGACATTTTATACAAACAAAAACTTGCTGTGTTGGAAGAGAATGCCATTTGGCCTCATAAATGCCGGAGCAACATATCAAAGACTGGTGAACAAGATGTTTGATCAACAAATTGGAGACACGGTTGAAGTCTACGTGGACGATATCGTGGTCAAAAGTCCCAGGAAGGAAGACCATCTTCAACATCTGACTCAAGTGTTCGAAATTCTTCGACACTATAACATGAAGTTGAATCCAAAGAAAAGCAGCTTTGGAGTCCACTCAGGGAAATTCTTGGGTCATCTTGTTAGCCAGCGGGGAATTGAGGCCAACCCATCAAAAGTTAAAGCCATCCTGGATATGCAACCACCACGTTCGGTGAAAGAAGTGCAAAGACTCACCGGGTGCCTAGCAGCATTAAACCGGTTCATATCCAGGTCAGGGGACAAGTGCCGTCCATTCTTCGAGGCCGTCAAAAAAGGAAAGTTTGCATGGACTAACAACTGTCAAGCGGCCTTCGATCAACTTAAAGATTACCTGGGAGATGTCAAAATCCTATCAAAACCAATCCCAGGAGAAAAGCTCTTTCTATACTTAGCCGCATCAGAAGTTGCCATCAGTTCTGTTTTGGTGCGGGAGGACGGCAAATTCCATCAACCAATCTATTACGTCAGCCAAGCTTTACACGAAGCAGAGATCAAATATGCTCCAACCGAAAAACTGGCGTATGCTTTGGTAATGAGCGTGAGAAAGTTACGACCATACTTCTTTGACCATCAAGTCGAAGTTCTAACAACTTTCCCGCTCAAACAAATTCTCCATCGCCCCGACACTGCAGGTCGTCTCTTAAGATGGTCACTAGAGATTAGCCAATTCGGGGTGACCTATGCTCCTCGAACAGCGATCAAAGGGCAAGCATTAGCCGACTTTATAGTCGAACTAACTTTCCCACCAGATCCGACGAGAGGACTTGATCATCCTTGGCATCTCTATGTGGACGGATCATCAACCAACATAGCCTCGGGGGCAGGAGTAGTATTAATAAGTCCAGACAGACAAGTATTCACCTCGGCAATCAGATTTGGTTTCATGGCAACCAACAACGAAGCTGAGTATGAAGCTCTTATCGCTGGTCTCCACCTATCCCTTGCAGTTGGTGTCAGACGCTTGCAAATATTTGGCGACTCACAATTGATCGTGAACCAAGTCCGAGGTGAATACGAAGCAAAAGATGATCACATGATCGAATATCAACGGATTGTTGCTCACCTGATGTCCATGTTGCAGCAAGTTTTTATACAACAAATTCCAAGGACGAGCAACACTCAAGCAGACGCGCTTGCCCGACTAGCAACAAGTGAAGGCCCCGTAGAGTTGGCAGATATTATAGTTATAAAGATGAAAGATCCATCAACAGTAAGCTATAATGTCAATCAACTCGATGATCAAACCAGTGAAGAAGAAGACTGGAGAGCAAGTATAGTCAAATACTTGAAAAGTGGGGAAAAACCAAACAATCCTTTTGAAGCTGCCAAGCTAATAAAGCGAGCCGCCAGATATACTCTGGTGGGCGAGCAACTCTTCAAAAGGGGAATATCAATCCCACTTCTCAAGTGTTTGCCTAGGGGGCAAGGGCAAGCAGTACTTGAAGAGATACATGCTGGAGTATGTGGAAATCATACTGGGGGGCAAGCTTTGGCATACAAGACAATCAGACAAGGCTATTATTGGCCGACCTTACGTCAAGACGCAATAAAAAAAGCCAAAACTTGCCATCAATGTCAGATTTTTGCCCCAGGCATCCATACCCCGGCTCAAGAACTTGTGTCAGTATACAGCCCATGGCCTTTTGCAAGATGGGGGATGGACATCATTGGTCCTTTCCCGGCTGGAGTTGGAAATGTTCGATTCGCCGTCGTGGCAGTCGATTATTACACAAAATGGGCGGAAGCAGAGGCCATGGTGAATATCACACAGTAGAAGATGATCAACTTTATTTGGAAGAACATTGTCTGTCGTTTTGGAGTTCCACAAGCAATTGTGACAGACAATGGTCCACAATTTGATGGACAAGAGTTGAGAGAATTCTGTACGAAGTGGGGGATCAAGAAACATTACTCCACACCTTATCACCCCCAGTCGAATGGACAAGTTGAAGCTGTGAATAAAATCATAAAGCATACATTAAAAGTGCGACTGGCGGAGAGTAAAAGCAGTTGGTTTACAGAACTTCCGTGTTGGGAAAATGTATAAGACTTGTTTTGATTAGATGCCAACATGTCCCTCCCTAAGTTGTTTGTAAGTAAATTATTCAGCAGAGTTAGAGTTTAAATTAAACAGTTCTAAGTGTTAAGAACTGAAGTGCAGTTAGTAATAACTAGAGTGTATTTTAGTATGAAGTCCGCTGAAGTAAAGTCCGCTGAAGTAAAGTCCGCTGAAGTAAAGTCCGTTGAAGTGAAGTCCGCTGAAGACTAAGTGATCTAAGAAAGAAGTCTAAGTCTTGAATGTTTTCTAAGTACATTCTCACTAAGACTAAATCTATCAGTAGAGGACGAAGGTCCACTGATGGGAACTAACAAAGTACATTTAATGCTAAACATATTTAAAGCTGTTAGTTAATCTGGTTGGAACAAGGCAAAATGAATTTCAGTGAAGCTTACAATAAATGAAGGAATAAGAAGGTTCTCATCAGAGGAGTTCCACCTAAAGCAAGACAAGAATTTGGGCATGCAGACTTAAGGTCCAATGAGAAGATGACACGTCAGTGTACCTTACTGACAGCCGACCTGTCCCAGCCTGACAAGTACCAAAAGTCTTTCACCTAGCAATCTACAGAAAGTTGGTGAACAGGCATGGTTTTGCAGCCGTTTCTTGACAAGACTTAAAGCTTCAAATAGAGCCGTTTGAACCAATCAGATACAAGAAGACTTACTTGAGAAGATTCAAATCCAACGGGAAGATTTTCAAGGAAGCCTATAAATACAGAAGGACGTGCACTTTTTACAAGCACGGGAAACTCACAAGATCAAAGCTATCTCTACATTCTTAACAATCTAGAAACACTCGAAATTATCATTGTTTCCCAAGTGTTTCACAATAGTAGAGAAACTAACAAACCTTCTGTAACCAAGCTTAAAGCTATATTCAAACCTTAGAAAGAGATAATTCAATCCTAAGCCTTGAGCTAAACTTGTAAGGATTATCTCAAAATAGTTGGAACCAAAACCCTACTCAAAACCCTACTCAGTGTTTAGGTTGAGAGCTAGTGTTAAGTGGTGTTAGTAAGCTGATTGTTGTATCAGTCTGAAAGCTGGTTTGTTTTTGGGAACTAGGACCTGGAATTTCCTAGTGATCAATCATCCTAAGAGAGGAAAAGTTGATCAGTGCACCTTGGCACTATAACACAAGGAATTCCAAGTGAAAGGAATTCTCCTGTTTGATCAGGCCAGTGGACGTAGGAGATTTATCTCTGAACCACTTTACATCTTGTGTACTTACATTCTGCTATTTCATAAGTGTGTGTTAATCTCAAGTTTATCAAAGTAAAACGAGTTTTCTAAAAGGGCTCACTAATCCGCATCTGAAAGCTAATTAGATAGTAGTTCAACTGAAAGTCTTGTGCTTTCAGTGGAGGTATTATCTCAGTAAGCTTTCACAGAGTAACTCTCAGCAGACCTCAAGTCCACTGACGAGCTACTGTCTTAAGTAACCTGATAAGTTTTAAAGAAGTTTAAATTTGTAACCACAGGTGTATTCCCCCCCCCCCCCCATACACCTGTTTACTCGTTTCGGGACCATCAATTGGTATCAGAGCAGTGGTTCTAAAGACCATTGTTCTAAGTATACCTTGTGCTCAAAGGTATTTTTATAAGGTCACCTGAATTGATCTTTTGATAAACTTGTTTTTATTCTATGGCTGACAACACAGCTAGGGTTGCACCACCTGCAGAGAACAACATGGGAGTGAATCCCTTGAACCATATGTCTCATCACAAGCTTCCACAATTCTCAGTGGAAAACTATGACTTCTGGAAAATCAGAATGAGAGCTCATCTTGCCTGTGTGCATGATGAAATGTTAAGGGTTATTACTAAAGGTCCATTTGTGTTTATGACACCTAACCCTAGAACTACAGCTGAAACTATTGCAGATCCTAGAGAAGAATGGCCCAAAGATGAAGATAATTTCACTGCAGATGAGAGGAGGAGAAACAACCTCAACTTCATTGCCATGAACATTCTCTACACCACTATTCCAGACTCTGTAATGGGAAGAGTGATCCACTGCAAGACAGCAAAGGAACTATGGGACACTCTTGCTCTCATGTGTGAAGGAACTGACAAAATAAAAGAGAACAAGCTTTCAGTAGCTGTTCAAAAGTATGAGCAGTTCACCATGGAGTCCACTGAGACCATAGACCAGCTTGATGGGAGGTTCACTGACATCATGAATGAGATTAATTCTCTGGGAAAGGTCTACACCAAAAGAGAAGTTGCCTTAAAGATCCTGAGAGGTCTAACCTCAAGATGGGATGTGTACTCTGTGATGATGCAGAATACCAAGGATCTATCCAGCATGTCTATGCAACAGGTATTCTCTGAACTTAAGGCTTATGAGTTTGATCTGAACAGGAAAAGGGCTCCTGATGAGACCTCAGCTGAGAAGGAAGTTGCCTTCAAAGCTAAGGAGCCTGAGCCAAAATCCCCAAAGCCTCAGAAGAGTTCAAAGGCAAGTAAGTCTCAAAGCAAGGCTGAGATGCAGGAGGAACTCAGCCTGATGGCTAGAAGGTTTGAACAACTTAACAGCCGCTTTGGCAAATATAAGAGATTTTACAGGGATAACAGGGAAGGTAGAAGTTATCCACAAAAGACTACCAGAGAAGGAGAGAAAAGCTCATCTGAGCTGGAAAAGAAGAAGGAATACAAGAATTACACCAAGGCTGAAGGTTCATCATCAAAGACCAGAGAGTCCACTGAAGAAAAGAATGATGATGCCAACAGGTGTTTTCAGTGCAAGAAGATTGGGCACTTTCAATATGATTGTCCTCAACTGAGCACTAAAGAAAGAAGAGAAAGGCAAGCCAAAAGAGACAGAAGATATGGAGAAAGGAAAGCCATGATGGCTGGGGATGTTGATGAAAACCTGGAGTCACCTGATGAACTGTTCTCTGACAGCAGTGAAGATGACATGTGCCTCATGGCAAGAGAAGAACCAGAGGTACAATCTAAACCATCCATTTCTCTAGAACACACACCTGAGCTAAGCTCAGAGTCAACTGAGGAACTCAATCTTCAGTCCGCCTTGGAACAATTGATGATTGATTTCTCAAGGTTGCAAGAAGCAAGTTTCTGTCTTCAAGATGAGAACAAACAACTCTTGAGTGAAAACTCCAAGTTAATCGAGTCTGGGAATCAAGTAGATCTGAACTCAGCCAAATCTACCATTGAACTGACAAAAGAGGTGGAAACCCTCAGGAGTCAAGGAAATGGTAGAGATCAACTGATAAAAGATCTCAATGAATCTAAAACAAAGTTAACTGAAGAGAATTTAAAATTAGTAAGCCAAATAAAGGATTCTATCCTGAAAATTGATGTCTTACAAAAATCTGAAGAGACCTTGTTAAAAAGGATTGATGCTCTAAACAAACCCTCTCTTGCCATAGAGGAGATCCAAAGTTTTCAAACCAATCCAAATAACAAGTGTGGGATAGGCTTTATTCCAAAACCTTCAGAAGGTCCTCTGAGTGTTGCTTCTTCAAGTGGCACAAAGAGAGTTTTTGTTAAGTCTGTGACATTTCAACCACAGACTGTAGATAAAGGAAAAAGACCAGCTGAGATCACACAAAAGAAAAGTCAATCTAAGCCAAAACCAAATGGAAAGGCTCAGGTGACTTATCAAAATAGATCTCAGCAGAGGTACTATCAGCCGAGGTCTTCACAGATGAAGCAACCTCAGCTGAGAACACCCAGGCATGAGCAGTCCTCAAGGAATGACTCAATGGAAGACCTAGTCCTTTTGTGCCTAAAGGAAAAGGTCCTTCATATCTTTATCAACAAAAACCAAGACCAGGTGCACCCAAGCCAAAGAGAAAGAATGTGAAGAAGGTTCCTGTTCCTTCAAAGGCTGACACCCATAGAAAGTTTACTCCCAAGGCACCCAGGGAGATAACAATCTATGTAGATGTTTATGGAAGACAAATTAGCCAATCTAAAATAATTAGAACTGTGAGGCAAATTTGGATTCCGAAAGGTACAGCTAACCTTGTAGGACCCAACACCAAATGGGTACCTAAAGCTTGATCTGTGATTGCAGGGCTCAGTGGACCTCAACAAAGGAGAAGCTCTTAAATCATCAGTCTGGTACTTGGACAGTGGATGTTCTAGGCACATGACTGGCAACAAAAATCTCCTAACAGAATTTGTTGAGAAGGAAGGTCCACAAGTCACCTTTGGTGACAACTCTCAAGGAGCCACTAGAGGTTATGGTACTTTAATAATTGGCTCAGTAAGAGTAAGCAATGTATCCTTTGTCAGTGGACTTAAGCATAATCTTCTGTCCATAAGTCAATTCTGTGATAAGGGATACAGTGTTGAATTTTCATGTAACCTATGTTTTGTTAAGAATATATCTTCACAACAGGTATTACTAACTGGGTCAAGAAAGGGAAATATCTATCTTGCAGATTGGAAGTCTTGCACACCAAATGCATGTCTTATTGCCAAAAGCTCAACTGACACTAATTGGTTGTGGCACAAAAGGCTAAGTCATCTGAACTTCAAGATGATGAACAGGATAGCAAGACATGGACTGGTAGAAGGAATGCCAAATGAAGTATACAATAAGGAACATATCTGTAAAGCCTGTCAGGAGGGGAAGCAAGTAAAGGCATCTTTCAAAAGCAAAGTAGCAACCTCTACTGACAGAGTACTTCAACTAATACATTTGGATCTTTTTGGTCCAGTAACCCCTGTAAGTATCAATGGGAGAAAATATACACTTGTTGTTGTAGATGACTTCTCCAGGTACACATGGGTGATATTCCTTACAAGCAAGAAGGAGACTCAACTGAGACTGCCAGAGCTCCTGAAGAAAGTTAGCAATGAAAAGGGCCTGAACATTGTAAAAATAAGATCAGATAAGGGCACTGAATTCATAAATTCTATCATATCTGATTATTGTAAAGAATTAGGTATTTTTCATGAGACATCAGCTGCAAGAACTCCACAACAAAATGGAGTAGCTGAAAGAAGAAATAGGACTCTCAAGGAGGCAGCAAGGACAATGTTAGCTGAAGCTCAGGTTCCTAAAAGATTCTGGGCTGAAGCTATTAATACTGCCTGTCACACTCAAAACAGATCCATGGTAACCAAACATCAAGGAAAAACTCCATATGAGTTATGGAATGGCAGAAAGCCACAGGTATCTTACTTTCATATTTTTGGTTGCAAGTGTTTCATTCACAACAATGGGAAAACACAACTAAAAGCTTTTGATAGCAAAGCTGATGAAGGAATTTTCTTAGGATATTCCCAAATCAGTAGAGCTTTCAGAGTTTACAACTGTAGAACTCTTGTTGTGGAAGAAACACCTCATGTGGTATTTGATGAATCTACTTTTGAGTCCAGAAGTAAGGAGAATGAGGATATGATAAGCAAAAGGCTAACTAGACTGAGTATCAAATCAAAAGGATATCCTGAGAATTCTGTTGATACATTCATCCCAACCTGGGACAACCTCAATGATCAACAATTCAAAGAGGACACTCAAAATCAGACCACTCCTCAAAGCTCACCTGAGAGCTCTCCTGAAGATGTAACTGAACTGATGAACACCATCCCAGTTCAAGAGGTAACCAATGTCAATGAAGATGTGGTCACAGCTGAGACATTCACTGAACCCATCATTCAAGGGGGAACCAATGAAGTTACCATTGAGAATGAAAATACCTTGAATGATGACTCAGGACTTCAACCCTCTGTCTTATTTCCTGAATTCGATTTCATTCCAATATCTAGTGACTCAACTTCAGAAGAGTTAAACTCAACTGAAGGGCATCAGCCTAGGAGGACTTGGCTCTCAGATCATCCTGTTGAGCAAATCCTAGGTGATCCTTCCTCAGGAGTCAAAACTAGAAGTTTTCATGGTGAAAGTGCTTTGTTTTGTTGTTTCTTATCAAACCAGGAACCAAGTTCCATAGCAGAAGCACTTCAAGATTCCAACTGGATTATTGCCATGCAAGAAGAGCTCAACCAGTTTACAAGGAATCAAGTATGGGAGTTGGTGGACAGACCATATCACTGCAATGTGATAGGAACCAAGTGGGTATTCAAAAACAAGAAGGATGAGAATGATATCATAGTCAGAAACAAGGCCAGGCTAGTTGCAAAGGGCTACTCTCAAGTTGAAGGATTTGACTATGATGAAACATTTGCTCCAGTAGCCAGATTGGAGGCAATAAGGTTATTTCTTGCATATGCTGCTCACAAGAAATTCAAAGTGTACCAGATGGATGTTAAAAGTGCCTTCTTGAATGGAGTACTAAATGAAGAAGTCTATGTGGAGCAACCCCCAGGTTTTGAAGAAAGTCACAAAGTATATAGACTGAGGAAAGCTCTATATGGACTGAAACAGGCTCCAAGAGCTTGGTATGATACTTTGTCTCAATTCCTTTTGGATCATGGTTTTATCAAAGGGAGAGTTGATAGAACACTTTTCAGAATCACAAAAGGAGAGGACACATTGCTGGTTCAAATCTATGTGGATGATATCATCTTTGGTTGCCCTAACCAAGTCCTCTGTGAGAAGTTTTCTCAACTGATGAAGGGAAAGTTTGAGATGTCTATGATGGGAGAAATGAATTTCTTCCTAGGACTTCAAGTCAAGCAGTCCACTGAAGGAATCTTCATCAACCAAGCCAAATACACAAGGGAGCTGATCAACAAGTTTGGATGCCAGACCAGCAAGGTCGCAAGAGTTCCACTCAACACCAACACCAAGATGGAACCAGATGAGGATGGAGAATCAGTAGACCAGACTTCCTACAGAGCCATTATTGGATCTCTACTGTATCTCACAGCAAGCCGGCCTGATATCACATTTGCAGTTGGCATTTGTTCTAGATATCAAGCCAATCCCAAGAAAAGTCACCTGGAAGCTGCCAAGAGGATTCTCAAATATCTTAAGGGTACTGTGAATATGGGATTATGGTATCCCTCAGATGACAATCTAGAACTCACAGGATACTCAGATGCTGACTATGGAGGATGCAGAATTGATAGAAAATCAACCTCAGGCACTTGTCAATTCTTGGGAAGTAAACTGATTTCTTGGTTCTCCAAGAAACAAAATTCAGTAGCCACAAGCACTACTGAAGCTGAGTATATGGCAGCTGGTAGTTGTTGTGCTCAAATTCTTTGGCTAAGACAACAACTGAGAGATTACAACATCTTTGCCAATGAAGTCCCTATTTTCTGTGACAACAATAGTGCAATTGCTATTTCAGAAAATCCAGTTCTCCACACAAGATGCAAACATGTGGATATAAGGCATCACTTCATCAGAGATCATGTGGAGAAGAAGGACATCAAGATGCTCAAAATCCACACTGACAAGCAGAAGGCAGATATCTTCACTAAACCTTTGGCTGAAGCAAGGTTTCAAGATTTGTCAGTGGAGCTTGGACTCCTAGATCCAGGAGAGTAAAGAAAGGATTGAATCTCAGTAGAGTTACCTTCAACTCAGTGGAGGTTCATACTCAGAAGAGGACCTTCTCTCAGAAGAAGCTCCCCATCTCAGAAGAGATCTATATCAGACGAGGTCGAACCTCAGTAGAGGTCAAATCTACTTATGTTATTTTTTCAAAGATAAAGCCTCTTAGTATTATATATTTTAATATGTTTCAAAATGTTTACTAATGAGTGCTTTCTGGAAAATTAAATCCCTTTCCACTGTTCCGAAGAGATTTTGGTATGACAAGCATTTAATGCGCGTGGTACAAGTCAGACATGCTTTTTCAATTTCCTATCTCACGCGCCCTAAAAGCCGGATGATGTGACCTTCCGGTTACCAACCTTTTCAATCCTTACCATTCAATAAGGCGGTTCTTTTTTTAACCGTCAAGATTTCTTAAAACTCCCCCCTAAACCCTGCAACTATCCACGATCTCAAAATCATTCAATCTCAAACGTTGATTGTGAAATTAGATCTAACCGTTTATTTCTAATATAAAATCCCCAACCTTAAGCTTGTAAACCTTTTCGAATACACTTCCAAGCAAACACTTACTATCCTACTCTGTAATCTGTTCTCTCAAACCCTCTTGTTCTAATGGCGAAACTAAATCTCAGTTTCCTTACCCAAAAAGATAACTTCTGGTATGAACCCATAGTGGTTTTCGATAACCCAGAAATTGAGTCCAGACCAGAGTACGCTCACATCAAAGAGGCCCTTGAAATGATAAAAAGTGCTGGGTTAGAGAAATTCCTATCTGTTCATCCAGAGAACTGTTTTGACAGACAGGTTCTTGATTTCTACAACAATGTCTCCAACTCAGATACAAAGATCAGGTCTCATCTGATCTTGCAAAGGAAGAAGAAAGTTATGAGGGATGACATGGAGGTCATTGAACACCAGAAGATAAAGAAGGAGATTCGTGTAAGCGGAGATGTCCTGAAGGAGCTTTTTGATCTTCCTTCTGAAGGTCCCAATCCAGACACATGCATTGTGGAGAAGGAGGAAGAATGGGTCAAAACCATAATGCAGAGGAAGGTACCATACACTCCAACAATGAACAGAAGTGAACTCCTGCCAATTTACAATGTTCTCTGTGAAATTGTGAGTAAGTGTATTTTGGGAAACCAAGGGAGTACTGAGCAAGTGAGCAAGCCAAAGCTCAGGCTGATGAAGGCGATTGTTGAGAGCAAGGAAAGGCCATACAACTGGCAGCAGTTCTTTCTGAGGGCCTTGAATAAGGAGCATTCAAAATTTCAACCCGACAAAACTCCTCAACTATCAAGTAAGCTGAACTATGCAACAAAAATCTCTTACTTGATAGAGAATGTAGACTTGGGCGTAGATTGGATCCCTGACAGGAAATGGAGCACTCTAAAAATTCTATTCAAGTCTGGAAAGACTCTGGAGGCTAGGATGATTAAACCTACTGTGGAAAGCCCAGAGGCAGTAGAGGAGGAGGAAGATACCCCAGCTGAGGGGAAGAAAACAAAGCTGAAAAGGAGACTGGTAAAGTTGAGTGACAAAATGGCTCAACACAAGGAGGCTGTGGCTGAGAAGGCCTTTAGGAAGGAGAAGAAGAGGTCTTCTGAAGCAGTGAAGGAGGCTGTTTTGAAGAAAGTCAGAGTCACAGACTCTACTGATGAGTCTTCATCAGGTAACCCTACCTCTTCCCCCAACACTATCTCAACTGAGTCTGACTCAGATGTTCCTGCTCCTACTCCTATTAAACCCAAGACCAAACCTCGCACCCCTGCAGCCAAAACCAAACGCATCTCCAAAATAACTCACACTCAAACCCCCACTGATGGCTCTCAAAAGCCAGCCAGTGGATCTCAAACTCAAACCCCTACTGAACTCATCTCCACCCCAACTGAAACCACCCCATCAAATCCTACTGAACCCATTCCCTCAACCCCCACTGACCTAAACCCAACCTCACCTGACACTCAAACCTCTTCTGAACCTAACCCCCCTGAAACCCAAACCTCAACTCACCTGGAATCTATTCCAGAAGAACCCACTGATATCAGATCCCCTACCCCTTCCCTTCCTTCAGACGATGAAGAAGAGTACTCATTCTTAGACACCCTTAAGGATGAGGTTGCTTACTCTTTGGAGTCTAAGTACCCTGAACTTGACAACTTCCCCACTCTCAAGGCTTTATTCTTGAGGCTGAGACTCCTTGTCCAGCTTAAAGATAGGAGGCTAGGAGAAATTCTATTGGCAGTCAGAGGCAGCAATGCCGATGATTGGAAGAAGGAGGAGATGGAGGTGATGCAGTTTGCAGGGATGACCAAATCCAGACTTCTCTGTGATGAGAAAATATTTGAGAGTCTGGTGATGGAGAAGATAGCTGAGGCTAAGAAGTCAGCTGATGTGGTTGCTGAAGCAGAGGAGGAGAAGGAGAAAGAGGTGGAGGAAAATGTACAAGGAGGAGGGACCTCACCAAGGCAAGGTGATGGTGAGGTAGCCAAGGATGTATCCAAGGCAAGGGATACTGAGGCTCAAAATTTGCCACAGGAGAGTCCAGTAGAGGTGTCTACTGAGATTCTCCCACAACAGCCCTCAGTGGTGGCTTCAGAGTCAACTGAGGTGACTGGAATAGAAGGAGTTGAAAAGGAGAAAGAAAAAGATGAGGGTGCTGAAAGAGATGTTGAAATCACAGGAGTTGTGAGTGGCCAAATAAAAGCAATCATTCCTGCAAAGGATGAATTGGCTGAAAAAACCTTAGTTGAAAATAAGAGTGATGAAAGAAGTAAGCTGAGTGAGGAGGAGGGAGTTCCAATGGAGTTAGAGACTTCAGGTGATCTAGGTTGTGAGATTGAGGGAGGAAACACTAACACTGTCTTAAATGCAGGTACCCAAACTGATGAGATTCCCTCAGTCCAGGTCAACCTAACTCCCCTGAAGAATGAAGTGCTTAAACTTCAAGAAGAAAGAATCCCTGCTCTTGAAACTCAGCTGAAAGATGTCCAAGAAGTTGTCCAAGAGGAGGTAGACGAAATGATCATCCTCTCAGATCACATTGACGAACTCATGGAGTCCACAACTACATCACTTCAAAATCTCACACTGAAGATTGAAGATTCACAGCAGATGGTCACTGATGTAGTTGAGGGACAAAGTGTGCTAGTCATTGAGGCTCTGAAAGATCTGGAGAAGAAGGAGGAAGAAGCCAGAACTCAATTCCTGAAGGACTCAGTGGAGAACGTGTCCATCAAGCTAAAGTCTTCTGTTGAAGCTTTCTCAGCTGACCTTGTTGGGAAAGTTGAAGGGTTGTGGAACCAGAAGATGCAGGAGTTCGAAGCAAAGCACGAAGAACTCGGAGCCAAGCTTGGTGAAGTTCTCAAAAAGGCTGCTGAGGACTTCCCAACTCAAGAAAAGACCAATGTGCTAATCAATGAGAAACTGGCCCAATTTGTGCAATTTGGTCAAACTGCTGGAGCTGCACTGGAAAGGATGGAAGATGAAGTTGACCACTGCTCGACTGAACTGAAGGCCATCGCTCACGATCAGATGAAGTTAAACATCACTGTGGCTGAGTGCATGATTAATGCCGGAAAGGGGGAAAGATTGAGATCTTCTAAAGAGCTGAAGGCTGATCCAAGGAACAAAATGCAAATCATCTTTGAAACCCCGGAGTTCGAGAAAGGTCAACAAATCAAAAGCACCATAAAGAAAGTTGATGCTGAGGCCCAGAAGCTGGCTGAGGAAAAGAAGGGAAAGGAGATCGCATCAGTGGACCTCTCAAAGTTCAAGGAAGCTCATCTGAAGGAGAAGGAAGAGAGAGCTGCAAAGAAGGGGGAACCTGCCAAGAGGAAGGCAACTGATGTACTCTCAGCAGAGGTTACTAAAAAGACAAGAACCTCAGAGAGGTTGGCAGCTAAGTCCACAACCTCTACTGATGAAGTTGAGGTACTTCCCATTCTTAACCCTGATCCTTTGTCTTCTGAAATTCCCAAATCTGCACCCACCCGAGTCACGGAGCTCACTGAGCTAATCAAAGAGGCTGGTGGAATGAACGAGAGAGCAAGGAAGCTAACAGCCCAACAGCAGGAGAGGAGAGATAAGGTGGTTGGGAAGATGGAAACCATTGCAGAACTGGCTGAGAGGAAGAAGCAGGAGAGGTTAGCCACTTTTGACAAAACTACTTCCAAAAAGTTCAGAAGTGGTTATCTTAAGTGGGCTGCCAAACTAAAGAAAGACAAGATCACACCTTCTCAGAACAGATACCCTCACCACGATGCCTGGGTTCCTAAGAAGCTCAATGATGCTTGGGAGACTGCAAAAAGGGACTTTGTATATTCCTTCTATGTCAGTGGAGAGTTAGGAAGGGACAATGCACAAGAAGTCTTCAACTCATGGTTGTTTGATGCCTATCCCAAAATCTACCCCGAGATCTGTGATGCTTGGAATGATGCCTTCCCAGATCATGCTCTAAAGGCCCCTGAGCCAATCACATACTGGCCTCCTCAAGATGCAACAAGAGCTGTTGATAGAGAAAGGATCACTGAAGAGTGGACATCCTTATGTGAACACCTTGGTCTCAGAGGACATTCCAAGGAGATGATGGAGAGGAAGAATGAGCTGAAGATTAGAGTTTTTAAGCAATATGGACTTGAACCTCTTTTTGAGTCCATCTGAGTAAGTTGTATCTTTTGCTGGGCATTTGTTTATAAGTCCCAGATGTTTTTAAGTTTGAAACTTTTTGAGAGTTGACTTCATGTAATTTGTACTTCATATTTTTTCAATGAAAGGAACTCTGCTGATGTTTTGCCCAAGATAATATCTCATTATCATTTAGGCTTATGTACTTGAATGTTTTACTTACAAATCTGTGAACTTTGAATGTCATCTGAAGAACTTCATCTGGAAGAAGATATGTAATAAGATGGGTTCCGGCATAATCAAAAAGGGGGAAATTGTTGGGAAAATGTATAAGACTTGTTTTGATTAGATGCCAACATGTCCCTCCCTAAGTTGTTTGTAAGTAAATTATTCAGCAGAGTTAGAGTTTAAATTAAACAGTTCTAAGTGTTAAGAACTGAAGTGCAGTTAGTAATAACTAGAGTGTATTTTAGTATGAAGTCCGCTGAAGTAAAGTCCGCTGAAGTAAAGTCCGTTGAAGTGAAGTCCGCTGAAGACTAAGTGATCTAAGAAAGAAGTCTAAGTCTTGAATGTTTTCTAAGTACATTCTCACTAAGACTAAATCTATCAGTAGAGGACGAAGGTCCACTGATGGGAACTAACAAAGTACATTTAATGCTAAACATATTTAAAGCTGTTAGTTAATCTGGTTGGAACAAGGCAAAATGAATTTCAGTGAAGCTTACAATAAATGAAGGAATAAGAAGGTTCTCATCAGAGGAGTTCCACCTAAAGCAAGACAAGAATTTGGGCATGCAGACTTAAGGTCCAATGAGAAGATGACACGTCAGTGTACCTTACTGACAGCCGACCTGTCCCAGCCTGACAAGTACCAAAAGTCTTTCACCTAGCAATCTACAGAAAGTTGGTGAACAGGCATGGTTTTGCAGCCGTTTCTTGACAAGACTTAAAGCTTCAAATAGAGCCGTTTGAACCAATCAGATACAAGAAGACTTACTTGAGAAGATTCAAATCCAACGGGAAGATTTTCAAGGAAGCCTATAAATACAGAAGGACGTGCACTTTTTACAAGCACGGGAAACTCACAAGATCAAAGCTATCTCTACATTCTTAACAATCTAGAAACACTCGAAATTATCATTGTTTCCCAAGTGTTTCACAATAGTAGAGAAACTAACAAACCTTCTGTAACCAAGCTTAAAGCTATATTCAAACCTTAGAAAGAGATAATTCAATCCTAAGCCTTGAGCTAAACTTGTAAGGATTATCTCAAAATAGTTGGAACCAAAACCCTACTCAAAACCCTACTCAGTGTTTAGGTTGAGAGCTAGTGTTAAGTGGTGTTAGTAAGCTGATTGTTGTATCAGTCTGAAAGCTGGTTTGTTTTTGGGAACTAGGACCTGGAATTTCCTAGTGATCAATCATCCTAAGAGAGGAAAAGTTGATCAGTGCACCTTGGCACTATAACACAAGGAATTCCAAGTGAAAGGAATTCTCCTGTTTGATCAGGCCAGTGGACGTAGGAGATTTATCTCTGAACCACTTTACATCTTGTGTACTTACATTCTGCTATTTCATAAGTGTGTGTTAATCTCAAGTTTATCAAAGTAAAACGAGTTTTCTAAAAGGGCTCACTAATCCGCATCTGAAAGCTAATTAGATAGTAGTTCAACTGAAAGTCTTGTGCTTTCAGTGGAGGTATTATCTCAGTAAGCTTTCACAGAGTAACTCTCAGCAGACCTCAAGTCCACTGACGAGCTACTGTCTTAAGTAACCTGATAAGTTTTAAAGAAGTTTAAATTTGTAACCACAGGTGTATTCCCCCCCCCCCATACACCTGTTTACTCGTTTCGGGACCATCAAACTTCCGGAAGTCTTATGGGCATACAGAGTTTCTCCCAGGTCTAGCACCGGAGAAACACCCTTTGCAATGGCTTTCGGGACAGAGGCTGTAATACCAATTGAGTTAAAGGCCACTACATTTAGGACGACCAACTTTGATGAACAGGCGAACAACTCTGCTCTAAATGCTGAATTGGATTTGCTCAAAGAAAAAAGGTTGAATGCCGAGCTAAAAAATGCCACATACAAGCAGCGAGCAGAACGTTACTATAATTCCCATGTAAAAGTTAGGGAATTCAGAGTTGGAGATTTGGTTCTAAGAAAGTTGCTCGCCCAACCTCCAGGTGTATTGGGACCAACTTGGGAGGGCCCGTATCGTATAACAGAAAAATACATCAATGACGTATACGATATTGAGGACATGGAAGGCAAGCCGGCCCAATACTCCTGGAATGCTGTACATCTAAAGAAGTACTATCAATAAAGTTGGGCGAACAAATGTCTTGGGGGGCAAGGGATGCGTATGAGCTGAAGGAAGGCTAAGAAGGCTAAAAACTTGCCTAATTTTTTAAATTTTCTTAAGTATAGATTCAAAAGTTGCTCGGCACATTGTATAGTCTGGTGCTAGTGCTTTTGGTTTTATAAATAGAGTTGCTCGGCAAAAAATATTATAAGCGAGCAAGTTTTAGTTTGTGTTTAAAGCTGTTCGTCAGATTGTATATGATAGTGATGGACAGTCTTACAACACTTGTAATTATTTTGCAATGTAAATATAATAGTTGTTCGTCAAAAAAGGAAAAGTCCAAAAGCTCGAGGTACAAGTCCATTCAAAGGTTGTTCGTTTTACAAATGAACAGAACCTAAGGACCAAAGCCACTTGAAGGTTGTTCATTTTTTAAAATGAACAGAACCTAAG